>CM066315.1:136817247-139217247 GCA_033807775.1 Saussurea involucrata
TTTGCCATGAAATCCTTTTCATAAATTGTTAAGTTTTACTCTCCAAACCCCGTATACTCACACAAACAACTGATTCAATCCACTTAAAAGTCCGAATTAGAAATAAAATCCCATTTTTGTACTTTCTTTGAATACACAGCTCAACCATTAAGACAAACCAGAAACCTTGATTACCAAGATATCTACTAGGCAGAATATAAAAGAAAGGAATCAATTGCTTACCAAATTGGAGCTTTTCTTCTTGAAATCGATGCTAACTGCAGTTCTTCCTCTTCCTTTCTCGTTTCTGTTCTCAGCCGCCAACACCAGAAAGATGGAATTAAAATGAGAAAACCTAGGGATCTGCTCCCTTAAGTACCTTTCATTTATTGCAAAAAGGCCCCTCCCCCAACTCTTCCTTATTTAGACTTTGGCCACAAAACTTTCAAACCTTGATAGAAAACCCGGTTGTTACAATATACAATGACATCATAATATATAAGTTGCTAAAACGAAGTTAGGTGATTGACCTGAGAAATTCTATATATTTGATGAAGTTGGACAACCTAATATGACCATTTATGAAGTCTTATTAGTTGTAAGTTGTCGTACATATGGTCATATACTCATATACCATTACTCGGAACATATCATTTCTCTCTCGATACATCAATAGATTGGCAATAAAGTACAATGAATCAAATTAATAAAATTAAAGAAATATATTTATATTAGTCATTATTTATTTTTCAGAATCAAATGATAACCACAAGAGACTCTGATGATCATCTATTTTTTAGATGCAAATGACAATCATTAGAGAATATACTGATCATTTGTTTTTTAGATTTAAATGAGAATTTGTAACACGCTAACCTTTAGACTAAAATTTTTGGCCAAAATTCAGCCTGACCCAATCATAAAATCATGTTTTGCCATTTTATAACCGGTATGAATTTGTATATCACGATTTTCTAAAAGGATTATGTATGTATACAAAACCACATATATGGGCAAATCTAAGTTTACAGGACTAATTAACAAGACGATAATAATACAATTTCCACCAAAATACTATTTGCAAGTCTTAAGAAAAATTATTGCACGAGGTATCATCTAGGGGTGGATCCATGGCTTGTTGGTAAGGGTCCTAGGCCCCCAACAAAACCCACCAATTTTTTCAAAAAGGCTATAAAAATTATTTTTTTAGTAAATTGTTTTATTGGTACTCCAACAAGAATAAGGTAAGGGTCTCCCAACCTGATATCCTGATTCTAATTTTTAATCGGTTCATTTGCAGCAACCAAAGATAGGGGTGTATACGAGTCAAGCTTCTAACCAGCTGCTCGAGCTCGAACTCGTTTATCTTGCGCTCAATCTTATTAATTATCGAGCTTGAGTCGATCTCGAACACAAATTAGAACTTTTTTAACTTAACGAATTGAACTTCTTAAAATCACTGCTCGACTAAGCTCGTTCAAAATATAAAATATAAAAATTATAAATCTTGAGCAAATAAACTAGTTAATCGATCGTGAGTATGATCTAGTAAACGAACATCGAGCTCGAACTTGGTAAATCAATAAATATTTGAGCTCGAGCCCTACATTGAAAAAAGTTTTTCGAGATCGAGCCTAGTATTTTTTTAGCCGAGCTCGAAAAACCTACCACTCGCTATATTTATTTGGTAAAAAATCAACTGAAAACCGAACCAAATAAGTTATATTTATTCGGTAACCGAACCGTTCAAGCCGAAAACGAAAACCCAAAACCAATTTGGTCCAAATGAATTATGGTTTGGGGCACACTTAAGGGTGTCGAAAAAGTTTCAAAACGTCCAAATGAATTATTCAAGTTTTGAACTTTTTTCGACACCCTTAAGTGTGGCCCAACCAGAAAAATTTATCGATCTGCCACTGGAATCATCCACTAATATCACGCACTAGCTTCCCTTACCAAACTAGCACTGCCACCCGCATGTTATTTTGATCATGGGATACACGTTGACAAACAAAAACAAATCAGACTACACGTCTGATGAGTTCAAGAGTTTGTATCATAAAAACACTTTTCACTGAAAATACATAAAAAATGTGGTTATTATTTTTATAATGAGGTAATAATTATTGCACCACATGGGGGAGACGCACAACGAAAACCAGAATCACTAGTCCATTTATCTATTAGGTTGATTTCAACATAATCGCCATGTGCACGTTGCGTCTTATAGACACTATGCCTATTAGCCGAGTATCTGACACCTACAATGCATTGTACTCCCTAAAACACTCAATAAGAGCAAGCCATCTAATTGTAAAGGGATTGACCTCAATACAAAAACAACATAGATGGTGACCCTAAGCCCCATGATTCAGAAACAATACACCACCACCAGAGCACACAAATAGCTCAAAATGTCTCAATTATACAAAGTACGTTTCCCAATAGTTTAAATCCATAACATGCTAAATAAATATTAAGTTTCAACACATCAAAGTGCATTTGTATAGTTCTTCAAAACATTTTAGCATGCTCGTTTCACCTTCAAATTACTTTGTATAAAACATAAATAGCCACATTTCATAACACCGTTTAAATCATGCATTTTCCTCCTTCGAAAATCTCCTGCTACCATGTAATTCATCAAGCAATTCCTCAAATCAAGTTAGAGCATCCACAACAATGAAATTTCAACAATTTCTAAAGTGCCACATTGTAACGCCCTAAAAATCAGTGTAAATTTAAACCTTAATTCTAACAAAGTTAAACATAAGATCTGCCAAACTTTATACATAATTAGAGAATTAACCTTGGGGATTCATATAAACATCAATGTAAATTCAAAATAACTTATTAATCTAATCCTGTCAACTAAGATCAGATTAAACTGGTTATCTAAGATTTACCAAAACTCCTCACTAAGGCTAACTTCTCCACTTTCCACAAAAGTATATACATCAGATGCACTCGTCCCACAACCCTTTACTTTCCCGAGCTAGTACCTGGAAAGAAAATATAATTTGAAACGATTAGGCTAACGCCTAGTGAGAACATTCGGTTTCAAAATAATACTTTTAAAATCAATGTAAACAAGGCATAACAAACCTGGTTTACCTTCTTTCTTACCACAGGTAAAACATCTTACGATGACGGGATCATACCCGATTACATAAATATAACCGACACCAAGTCAATCATAGTATCATGTTCCAGAGCCCACTACGAATCTCCACGGATTCTAGATTAATGCTCATGTCCAAGAAATTACAATTACACGTGTCAATTTCTTGGAAAGGAAATAGAGATTACAATAACACATGTCAATCCCTTTTCTTTCTTAGAAATCGGGAATTACGATTAGTCCACACCTATCCCACGATTTCTCATCAATGTGAAATAGGAATTACGATTAATCCACACTTATTCCTCATTTCACCTAAACGGGAATTACGATTAGTCCACGCCTATTCCACGTTTATCATACACACCGGAATTACCACACCTATTCCATGTGTTCATAAAAACTAGTGCCTATGGATCCATTACACTCATTTGTATTCGTGCAGGTTATTTGCTAAATATAAATCATTTTCAAATAACAATAATGAAGTTTAAGCAAAATCATTAATTTCAAGATATCCAATTTCGCTTCGTATCAAAACTCATTCAGGAAACATTCATTATAAAATATACCTTACCATAATTAAAAACATTTATAAAAGGGTAAGGTAAGAATGAACTCACCTGACAGCAGTAGCGTCACTCTTATATTACTCCTTAACTGTTGTAAGAATTCTTGTCTCCAAACTTCACAAAGTCTGAAATACCCAAATACATAATGTACTTGTATCAATTAACTGATTTGGACTCTTAAAATCCTAAATAACCAAAATCCTCGATACTTATCGCAACTTCTAATTGCGATAACACTTGTCGCAACATACTACTTGCGACACAATACTTATCGCAACCTATTGTTGCGGTATCACTCTCTTATCGCAACCCATTGTTGCGACATACATCTTATCGCAACCAACTGTTGCGATATACAACTTATCGCAGCCAACTCTTGCGATACCATAGTCTTGTCGCAACCCAAAGTTGCGACATTCATCCTTATCGCAATTATCATCCTTATCGCAACTAACTGTGTTCATCCTTGTCTCAACTAACTGTAACGTAATTAAGTCCAAATCGATACTTTTAAGCTATGCATGTACTTATAAATTTGCAGATATGCATATCACTACCAGTATAAGAGACTTATAAACTCAGATTTCTAATATCTTTCCAAAATTATCAAAACCCAATTTCTAAACCATTAGAAACTTTATCTAAAAGAGAGGAATAAGTTTAGTGAAGACATACCTTAATTCTAGCAACAATTTGCAACCTTAATCACTGCAGATTCTTGTCCTTCTTTTCCTCTTCTATTCACTTCTTTAGGTTCTCTCTCTCTCTCTATCTCTCTCTCCCTCTCTCTCTCCCCCCCTCTCTCTCTCTCTCTCTCTCTCTCTTTTCCACCGTAAAACACACACACATACACAAAATTAAAATGAAGAATGGTATCTTACTTCCACATATGTAGATGAGGTGGTGCATGATTCACCACTTAACCAAACAGCCTCCTCAACTTTCATCACTTGACAAATTACACCCTCCAACTTATAAATTAAAATTAAAGTTTACCCCTTACTTAATTCCAATAAAACCCATAACGTAACATACTCGGGAATAAACTCTAAAATTAACTTATCAAATAACCGATCATAACTTATCAAATAATTATACTCGAATTATTTAATAAACCAAACGAAATTCTTTTTATAGAAAATCGAGATGTTACAATACTCCCCAACTTGAAAATGATTTCGTCCTCGAAATCAAAGCTAGGTAAACAAGTGAGGATATCTAATCTTCATATCCTCTTCCGACTCTAAAGTTACATTAGTACCTCGATGATGTTTCCATTGTACCTTTATCATAACCACTTCCTTATTATTACGTAACTTCTTAACTGATCTCTCTAAGATCGCCTCTGGTTCTTCCACACAACGACTCTTTTCATCCACTCTTACGTCAGTAAGTGGAATCACATCATTCTCTTCGGCTAGACATTTCCGAAGATAACAAACATGAAAGGTATTGTGAATTCCTTCCAATTCAGGTGGAAGATCCAACTGATACGCTTGCAATCCAACTCTTTTAGATACGGTGAAAGGTCCTAGAAAACGAGGACTCAACTTTCCACGTTTACCAAACCTTATCACACCTTTCCATGGGGATACTTTAAGCATCACGCGCTCCCCAACTTGGAATTCTTTTGGTCTTCTTTTTGGATCAGCATAACTCTTTTGTCGATCTTGAGCTGCTTTCATATGCTTCCGAATTTCTTTCACTTTGTCAGCCGTTTGTTGCACCAGTTCTAGACCGGCAAACTGCTTTTCTCCAGCTTCTAACCAACACATCGGAGTTCTACATTTCCGTCCATACAAAGCTTCAAAAGGTGCTCTTCCAATACTAGAATGATAACTATTGTTATACGTAAACTCCACTAAGGGTAAATGCGTATCCCAGTTACCTCCAAAATCTAACACACACGACCTAAGCATATATTCCAAAGTTTGAATGGTTCTTTCGCTTTGCCCGTCGGTTTGTGGATAATAAGCAGTGCTCAAATTAACTCTCGTACCCAATTCTTCCTGTAGTGATTGCCAAAACCTCGAGGTAAACCGACTATCACGATCCGACACAATAGACACCGGTATACCATGTCTTGACACCACTTCATCAATATAAAGCTTCGCCAATTTATCTATTGGTGATGCTTCTTTCATTGCCAGAAAGTGAGCACTCTTAGTTAATCTATCCACGATTACCCAGATAGTGTCGTTACCCTTTTGCATTCTTGGTAACTTTGTCACAAAGTCCATGGTAATCTTCTCCCACTTCCATTATGGAATCTCTAATGATTGAAAACTTCCGTAAGGCTTTTGATGTTCCGCTTTCACTAACGAACATGTTGCACACTTTTCTACTATTCGTGCCACATCTACTTTCATAGCTGGCCACCAATAGTGTAACTTCAAATCCCTATACATCTTAGTACTTCCAGGATGTATAGAATATTTAGATTTGTGGGCGTCTTCGAGAATTATCTCTCGATTTCCTCCCACTTTTGGCACCCAAACACGGCCTTGGAATAACTTGACTCCACGGCTATCTTCAGTCAGTTGAAGATGTTGCTTGCTCATCACTTCATCTTTCAGATTTTCTTCCAATAACGCTTCCGCTTGTGCTTCTCTTATCTTTTCAATTAAACTTGATGTTACATCAATTCTGGCGTTGGTCGTTTTCAAACACCCACTATATTCTTTTCTACTTAAAGCATCAGCTACAACATTTGCTTTACCGGGGTGGTAATGCAATTCACAGTCATAATCTTTAAGTAGTTCTAACCAGCGCCGCTACCTCATATTCAACTCATTCTGATCAAAGACATGTTTCAAGCTCTTGTGATCAGTATAAAGAGTACACTTCATTCCATACAGATAATGTCGCCACAGTTTCAATGCAAACACGACCGCTGCTAATTCCAAATCGTGGGTAGGGTAATTCTTCTCATGTTCTTTGAGTTGTCTTGATGCATAAGCAATCACCTTGCCTCGTTGTATCAATACACACCCAAACCCATCTTCGATGTGTCACTATACACGACTAGATCTTCCATTCCTTCCGGTAGGGCAAGAATAGGAGCTTCACACAACTTTTGACGTAAAGTTCTGAAGGCCGAATCTTGTTTTTCAGTCCAAACAAACTTCACATTTTTCCTAGTCAACACGGTCAAAGCAGAAGCAATCTTTGAAAAGTCTTTAATGAACCTCCGGTAGTAACCTGCTAGACCTAAGAAACTTCTTATCTCAGACGCGCTCTTCGGTGTCTCCCAGTTCGTCACTGCCTCAATCTTTGCTGGATCTACTTTGACTCCTTCCGAGGTAATCACATGCCCTAGAAATTGTACCTCTTTTAACCAGAATTCACATTTCGAGAACTTCGCGTACAATTTCTCTCTTCTCAACACTTCTAAGACCTCACAGAGATGGTGTTCATGATCTATTTCATTCTTCGAATAAACAAGTATGTCATCAATGAATACAATGACAGACTTGTCTAAGAATGGTCTACATACTCTGTTCATCAGATCCATGAACACGGCTGGGGCATTTGTCAACCCAAATGGCATTACAAGGAATTCATAATGTCCATATCTCGTCCTGAACGCCGTTTTAGGAATATCTTCATCTCTTACTCGAACTTGATGATACCCTGACCTCAAATCAATCTTTGAAAAGCATCCCGCACCTTGGAGTTGATCGAATAAATCATCAATCCTTAGAAGCGGATACTTGTTCTTAATAGTCACCTTATTCAACTCACGGTAGTCAATGCACATTCTCATAGTGCCATCCTTTTTCTTAACAAACAAAACCGGAGCTTCCCAAGGTGAAGAAATCGGTCTAACAAAACCCTTGTCCAACAATTCTTGTAGCTGAGACATCATCTCTTTCATTTCGGTTGGCGTTAAGCGATACGGTGCATGCGCTATTGGTGCCGATCCAGGGATAAGATCAATACGAAACTCTACTTGTCGTTCAGCCGGTAAACCTGGATGATCATCAGGAAATACGTCCTGGAATTCACGTATCACCTTAATATCTTCCACTTGTTTCTTTTCTGACTTTACATCTAGTACATACGCTAGATAGGATGAACATCCTTTAATCAGACACTTACGCGCTTTAGCGACAGAAATTAATGGAACTTCCCCTTTTTGTTTTTCCCCAAAGATGAGTACATCATCTTTATCAACCATCGGAATCCGAATTAATTTCTTTGCACAATGTATTTCTGCCTGGTTGACTGTCAACCAGTCCATACCCACGATTACATCAAACCCTCCAATTTCCATCAACAACAAGTCGATCGGAAATTTCGTTTCCTATATTGAAATTAGACAACCCTCAAGTCTTTCACGAACTAAGACTTGACCCCCGTTAGCTATTTCAACCACTAAGGCATCTTCCCAAGGTAGTGATAGGCATAGCTAATTTGTGATAGAACGACTTGGACACAAATGATAGATTTGCACCACAGTCAAATAAAATGCGCGCAGGAATGGAGTTAACGAGAAATATACCCGAGACGACGTCTTTCGATTCTTTGGCTTCATCAGCAGTCATATGGAACGCCCGACCCGTTGGCTTTGGAACATTTGATTTCTTGCTTTGGTCTTCACCCTTTTTCAGCTTTGGACAATCCCGACGAAAATGACCGGGTTGTTTGCACTCGTAGCATGTTAATCCTTGAACGAGACAATTATTTAAAGTATACCCACTTTTACCACACTTATAACATTCTAGTGTGGTCATTCGACATTGACCAAAGTGCTTACTCTGACACCTCGGGCACCAATTCGGTTCCTGACGAGATTCATAACGAACATTTTTACCTGTTGCTTTTGATTTCTGAGAAGACTCTGACCGGCCTTCCCATTTCCGTTTCTCTCCCACTTGCATCTTTTCTTCCTTGTCTTTCGCATAAACTTCTTCCATAACTTTAGCTTCTTCAATTGTCTCTCTCAACGTTGTAGCTTTAGCATTTCGTACCCGGGACATCATGTCCGCTGGCAAACCTTTCAAATAAGCTTTAATCCTTTCCTTTTCAGTCGGAGCCACGTGCCCCACTAAGTTCAGTTTCTCCATAAAGGATTCAGTGTACTTCCGAACAGTCGAAGTACTCTTCTTAAGAGTCCGAAACTCTTCTTCGATCCTATCCATTTCATTTTCATTGCAATATTCTTCTAAGATCTTTTTCTTGAATGACTCCTAAGTCATTGCAGCCAAGACTGGAGTAGTTATAGTAGATGTCACTATATTCCACCAGGTCAACGCATTACCTCGTAACATTTGAGACCCGAATCTGACCTTTGATTTCTCATCACATTCACAAGCTCGAAAGGCTTGTTCCATTTCTCTAATCCAATTCATGCAAGCCACCGGACTGTCTGCTCTAGTAAACTCTAGCGGTTTACAGCTTAGAAACGTTTTATACGAGCAAACTTTTTCCACCCTTCTGTCCATATCCATCACCGGATTACGAATTGGATTTATTACGCCAGTATTCGTTCCCGTTCGACGTAACTCCGAACTTCGATCGTTTAGGGCTTTCATAAACCTTTCGGTTTGTTGTTCCATTGATGTATTCATCATTCTCGTCATGTTCTCCATCATACGAGACTCCATTGTCGATTCCGGCGTTTCCGGGTTAGCTGTACTGGTACTCGTTCGACGTACCCGACTGTCTACTCCTCCCATTGAAGGTAACCTTGGTGGACTTTCATGGGTTCCAACCATCTCTGGTCGCTTTTCCACTAACCAATCAGTCACGGCCCTATCCTTCGAAGAAATAGGGGACATTGGTGGTGTATTCACCACTGTTCTGACATAACACAAGGAAAATAACCTATAAGAAATGGTTACACATAACCAGATACACAAAACGTACTTTACCGTTCATTAGTCACTGTAACAATTTAGAAACAAGTATGCTTGTGTAACAATTATATTCATAATAACAGTAGTTAAATGGAATTGTGAACATAATATACATGAGAATCCTCGTTACCATCGTTACAGTACTAATTTACGTATTTCCATCGACTCTTAGACTATCCCGTCTTAGTACTTCTACCCATATCTCACGAATCATAACTTAATTCATCTCAGCTTAAGTATAGGTATCTCACTATCATACATAGTTCACTTAAACTAAAGCTCTGATACCATATTGTAACGCCCTAAAAATCAGGGTAAATTTAAACATTAATTCTAACAAAGTTAAACATAAGATCTGCCAAACTTTATACATAATTAGAGAATTAACCTTGGGGATTCATATAAACATCAATGTAAATTCAAAATAACCTATTAATCTAATCCTGTCAACTAAGATTAGATTAAACTGGTTATCTAAGATTTACCAAAACTCCTCACTAAGGCTAACTTCTCCACTTTCCACAAAAGTATATACATCAGATGCACTCGTCCCACAGCCCTTTACTTTCCCGAGCTAGTACCTGGAAAGAAAATATAATTTGAAACGATTAGGCTAACGCCTAGTGAGAACATTCGGTTTCAAAATAATACTTTTAAAATCAATGTAAACAAGGCATAACAAACCTGGTTTACCTTCTTTCTTACCACAGGTAAAACATCTTACGATGACGGGATCATACCCGATTCCATGAATATAACCGACACCAAGTCAATCATAGTATCATGTTCCAGACCCCACTACGAATCTCCACGGATTCTAGATTAATGCTCATGTCCAAGAAATCACAATTACACATGTCAATTTCTTGGAAAGGAAATAGAGATTACAATTACACATGTCAATCCCTTTTCTTCCTTAGAAATCGGGAATTATGATTAGTCCACGCCTATCCCACGATTTCTCATCAATGTGAAATAGGAATTACGATTAATCCACACCTATTCCTCATTTCACCTAAACGGGAATTACGATTACTCCACGCCTATTCCATGTTTATCATACACACTGGAATTACGATTAATCCACGCCTATTCCATGTGTTCATAAAAACTAGTGCCTATGGATCCATTACACTCATTTGTATTCGTGCAGATTATTTGCTAAATATAAATCATTTTCAAATAACATTAATGAAGTTTAAGCAAAATCATTAATTTCAAGATATCCAATTTCGCTTCGTATCAAAACTCATTCAGGAAACATTCTTTAAAAAATATACCTTACCATAATTAAAAACATTTATAAAAGGGTAAGGTAAGAATGAACTCACCTGACATCAGTAGCGTCACTCTTATATTACTCCTTAACTGTTGTAAGAATTCTTGTCTCCAAACTTCACAAAGTCTGAAATACCCAAATACATAATGTACTTGTATCAATTAACTGATTTGGACTCTTAAAATCCTAAATAACCAAAATCCTCGATACTTATCGCAACCCACTAATTGCGATAACACTTATCGCAACATACTACTTGCGACACAATACTTATCGCAACCCATTGTTGCGATATCACTCTCTTATCGCAACCAATTGTTGCGACATACATCTTATCGCAACCAATTCTTGCGATATACAACTTATCGCAACCAACTGTTGCGATACCACAGTCTTGTCGCAACCCAAAGTTGCGACATTCATCCTTATCGCAACTAACTGTGTTCATCTTTGTCTCAACTAACTGTAAACGTAATTAAGTCCAAATCGATACTTTTAAGCTATGCATGTACTTATAAATTTGCAGATATGCATAACACTACCAGTATAAGAGACTTATAAACTCAGATTTCTCATATCTTTCCAAAATTATCAAAACCCAATTTCTAAACCATTAGAAACTTTATCTAAAAGAGAGGAATAAGTTTAGTGAAGACATACCTTAATTCTAGCAACAATTTGCAACCTTAATCACTGCAAATTCTTGTCCTTCTTTTCCTCTTCTATCTTTTTCTTTATGCTCTCTCTCTCTCTCTCTCTCTCTTTTCCACCGTAAAACACACACACATACACAAAATTAAAATGAAGAATGGTATCTTACTTCCACATATGTAGATGAGGTGGTGCATGATTCACCACTTAACCAAACAGCCTCCTCAGCTTTCATCACTTGATAAATTACACCCTCCAACTTATAAATTAAAATTAAAGTTTACCCCTTACTTAATTCCAATAAAACCCATAACGTAACATACTCGGGAATAAACTCTAAAATTAACTTTTCAAATAACCGATCATAACTTATCAAATAATTATACTCGAATTATTTAATAAACCAAACGAAATCCTTTTTATAGAAAATCGAGATGTTACACACATCAAGGCCACATCAGCATTGCAATTATCTTGAAACTATCCTCCACGACAATGAAATTTCAACCACTTTCTAAAGTGACACCTCATCATAAAAAGCTATATTTTAATCAAATAACAATAAAACTACAATTAAATATTATTTACTATAATTTAATACGAAATATTTTATTAATTAAATAATTATAATAAAATAAATAAAATATTTAATTTATAAACATTAAATTAAAATACAAAGTAAAAATATTACATTAATCGTCATTTCTTCTTCTCTAAATCTTTGTCAAATCTCTTCAATCAAATCTGATTGTAAACAATGATTCGTTGACCGATTACGTACTTGTATGTGATTTTGGAGATAATTTTTGTACTCAGGAAGTATGCTATGAGAGATTTGGGACGTAGTTATAGTAAAATTAACATCATCGTTTATATCATCAAATTGACGAATATAAATATGACGTTCATCTTCGACGATCATGTTGTGTATGATTATACATGCTCTCATTATTTCTCCAATTATTTCTTTGCACCACATCCGATCATGACGTTCATCTTCGAAGTTTGTCTGTTATTTTGAGCAGGTTCAAATGCGTCGGGAAAACGGGTTGAACGAAGAAGATAAAAAAAAGATAAAACTTTAGATTTATATCGAAAAATAAAATGAAAAAAACAAACAGGAAAATTGAAAACTGTTAGAACGCCTGAATATTGAAAAAAAAAATTCAGGTGATGAGAGAATTCCATACATCATTTGTGGAAACAGAAAAAATTAAGAACAAACGGGAAAATCGAAAAGTGATCATGAAGTTGATGGAAATGGATCCCACAACAATGATCGAACCACAACGGAGATTGTACGAACACCAACTTGAAAATTTTCTAAACGAACAATGATGTATTTTTATGCATCAAGTTTGTATTTTTTTAATATGTAATTCATTTTATTGTATTTTAATATAAATTATATTTTCCATTTTTTAATTTTTATTAACAAAAAAAATTATTCATACGCTTTTTCATAAACATACTCTACAAAACATCACAAAACATGATTTGACATAAAACAATTTCTAATTTAGAAATTATTCCCTACAATTTCTTATACTATTCACTGTCACATCAGCAAAAAGTACTGATTTGACATTTGCAAATTACCAAAACCAATTTCTAATTTAGCAATCATACTCACAACCACCATATCTTCTGTTCATAAGTTTAAGATACATATCTTCTATTCATATGAATATGAACTTTTGTGAAAATCAAACATTTACATATAATTAACTTTAAGATACATATCTTCTATTCATATGAATATGAACTTTTGTGAAAATCAAACATTTACATATAATTAATTTGTTTACCTAGCCGGATGGGGTCTTGAAGAAAAAGAACACCCCAGAAGAAAGTTTCCAGATCTTCAAGTCAAACATTAGAGATGTATTGAAAAATAATGAAGATTTGGCAACTTTAAGGGGATATGATCTGGTACGTATCTAAATTATATACAAAACATACAAATTTGACTGAACTTTTAAAGATTCTAATTATGTATAATGAAAACATGTGTTCTTCCCCATTATACAATCAAGCCACTACTTTTTATTTGTATACAACATCAAGCACCCACACATCCTCATAATAGACAACATGTCAACGGACGTATCAATTGCAAGCAAAAATGGAAACATACCGTTCATTCTGGTAATGTTACTAATGTTTAAATTTTTGTAAATTCATAAATGAATATATTATCAACTTTACTTATATAAATAAAAATATTATGCAACATGGATTGTTTATTGAATACTTGAGGTTAGTTCAGCATCCCAAAGCATAAGCGATAGCTCCACTTCAACCACAGAGACATATAATGAAGTGGTGCAACGAAAAAAAAAAAATTGACTGTGGGATCTTGATAATGCGGCATATGGAGCACTACATTGGACAGGACATCCAAAAGTAGGATTGTGGATTTCAAACAAATATAAAATCTCAGAAACAACAAATTTATCGCTTACGATACAAGTATGCGACAAAGTTGTTACTTTCAGAGAAGAATCTGCATAGGGAGAAAGTTATAGCAGAAACAAATGAGTTTGGCTCATTCAATGAAACAAAGAAGAAGTACATGGAATCGCTTGCAAAGACACTAAAGAAGCAGAGGCAAGATATGTTGTAAGTGATTGGTTGGGTTTGATGGTTTGATACATTTGGCAGCATACATTTGGTTCGGTTTGATGGTTCTTTGGTTTAAAAACAATATTTTCTGGTACAATTTTATGGTTGTTTGTTTGGTTATGATGGGTGAAGGTTTGATAGGGTGATAGCATGAAGATACAATTATGGTTGTTTTGGTTGATTATGATGGTTGATTGGTTGGGGTATTTTTAAACAACAGTACCTATATGTTGTATGGTTGTAATTTTGCTGGTAATTGGTAGTTTATAAACAATATTTTTTATATGTTTTGGTCTATTTAATATTGTTTTAAAATAGTTCATATTTGAATATATAAACCTTCGGGTTCATATATGAACCTTCAAATTCATATATGAACCTTCTTGGTTATATATTAACGTGAACCTTCGTGTTCAAATATGAACCTTTGTGTTCATATATGAACATCTATTTACTATGAACCTTCGTGTTCATATATGAACCTTCGTGTTCATATAAGTTTATATAACTTCATATTTGAACTTTTGAGTTTATATATCAATACATATTCATATATGAACATTTGAGTTCATTATTGAACCTTCTTGTTTATATATGAATGTGATCCTTCGTGTTCATATTTGAACCTTCGTATTCATATATAAATGTTAACATGCGAAAGTTCTAATATGAATGTTCATATATGAAGGTTCAAATATCTGAACATTCATATATTAACATTCAAATATGAACATTCATATATGAACTTTCGAATATATGAGCATTCATATATGAACGTTCGAATATATGAAAGTTCATATATGAATGTTAATATATTTTGAAACTTCATATATGAAGCTGGGTGTTCATATATGAACATCAACACAAAAATAACTATAAAATAAACTTGTAATAATCATTAAAAATGCAATCAAGATTTATTATTGAAATTTTGAATATCAAAAGTAATTATTGAGTTAAAAAATAACCTACACTATGTATCTACTCATTAACATTCTTCAATGGGAAATTTCGAGAATCATGATTCCCCAACTCTTGACAATTTTTACACAATCGCTTAGCCTTTTGATTCTTTATTGCAGCTTTCTCACCTGCACCGATCAAACGTTTTCCTGTTCCACATCCTTTGTTGCGGATGCCTGATGGTGCCTGGATATCTATTTTTTCTGGTTTATTAATACCAATAAGATTTCTTATCGTCACATTCTTTTTTTCCAATTTGCTTTGGTAAGGAATATTAGTATCTACCTCAGCTTTCAAACAGTGAAATTTTCTCTGCATACTCTTTAAGATTCTTTTTATCACTTCTAAGACTCATTAAAATATAATCCAAAGATGCTTGTGCATCATAGCAAATTCTTCCATTTCACCATTTGGATCGCCTTGTCTCCATGAAATTTGTCTAAGATTGAAACATATCAAGTCTCTTCTCCATCGTCGACATATATACTTCTCCGGTATCTGATTGAAGTTCTCATTCATTAAGACTTTGAAAACATGACGACATAAAAATCCATGTTGACCAAAATGATTGCTCTAATAACCGGGTTCTGTTTGAAAATAAAGATTTATTTTGTGGTGAAAAGTGTGAAGTCAAAACTTTTGAGGGGCCTGATTGTAAGTTGGATGGAAGATATTTTTAATCATTAAATCAGGCTCAAAACCCTAAGAAAATTCCTTTTGTGTGTGTGTGTGGCGGCTCAGAGAGAAAAGAGCAGAGAAAGAGAGTGTGGTCTCAAGAACGATTGGAGAAGGAAGTTCTTCAATCATCAAAGTCGGAAGAGAAAAGAGAATTGGAATCCTGATCCTACGTCAATTTTATCAGGTAATCCTTAATTTCAAACCTTATTGTTGAGTTCTGCTGAAATTGTGTGGGTGGTCTAAGAGTTCTCTATTTAAGGGGTTTTAATGGAATTAAATAATCATGCTAACAGGATTATTAGTGTTAGAATAATCATTTTAAGGAAAAGAGTTTTAACAATCGTTCAGAATGGATTAATTCCCGTTCCTAATGTTATTTCGTGTCGCATCGCCAAATGGCCATTGCGATAGTCCAAATTTCAGTAGTCCGGAACTGAAAGAACCCGGAACCAAATTGATGGATCCGGAACTGAGTGATTTGGGCCGAGAGTTCCTGAATGGACTGATTTGTAGTAGATCCAGAATTTGATTTCATAGGCTTGATCCGGAATTTTTTAGCAAAGGAGATCCGGAACTGATTTGCATGGCCTGATCCGGAATCACACGTGATCCGGAATTTGATTTGTTGGGTATGATCCGGAAGTGTGTATAAGTGTTCCAGAATTTAGTTTGTTTTGGTTTAATTGTCACGTGATCCGGAACTTGTTGTTTGGTTGGGCCGGAACTGGGTTGTCTTGGGCTTCGGTATAACAAAGTCACTCTTGGACTTCGGTACAACAAATCCATCCCTTTGGCCGACATTTAAGTAGTCTGGGTCGGTGCTTATTTAAATGTGGGCCGAGAGTTTAGAACAAGTTTGTGGACCGGATCTAGACAAATCAATGGTTCCGGTATTTGTTTATTCCGATAGGGTTTATAAATTCCAGTTCCGGTATATATATACTATTTAATGGAGTAAATTGGATTCCGGAATTTATTATGAAATGGATCCGGTATTCACAGAACCGGAACTTGGGTTATTTTATTTAGAGCCGAAAGTTAAGTGGACTTGATGTTGGGCTTCAAATTAATTATGGGCCGTAATGTTTAATAATTGTTGGGCCGAAATGTTTAATAAATGTTAGGCCGAGGTAACGTGTCCGGGTTGGGCTTGAGTGTTAGGATCCGGAATCTGATTTTAATCCGAGACTTAGGATCCGGATCCGGTGTTGTTCCGACTGAGACTTTTCTCGTTAATAAAATTTAGTAGAACCCAGTGTGTCTTACCCGGTATGTGTGATGGGTTTAATTGTAGGTATGTGTAGAGATGATCGGTGCGGGTAATAACTTCTAAGCAGGACGTCAGGTGAGTCTTTCAAAACCTAAATTTATGCAAGTGTGTTTAATGGTTATTATCAAACTGTGCGCTTTTCAACTGTTTTTATTTCAAATAAGGAATAAGTGTGTGGCATGGTTATTATCTAACAATGTGCTTTTCAACTGCTACTATTTCAAAGCAAAGATTAATTATGTGATCTATATGTGTGATTTATATGTGTGTGACCATGCTCTGGCTTTGGTGTGAAATGGGGGGGTGTCCCATAATATTTATATATATGAATTTGTTTCATATATGGGCGGTGTGTGCTTTAATGCGCTGTCACGATGTGTGTGACTATAGCGTGTGTGTGCCTTATTGCGCTGTCACGGTGTGTGTGACTATAGCGTGTGTATGCCTTATTGCGCTGTCACGGTGTGTGTGACTATAGCGTATGCCAGTAGCATGTGTCAATGTGTGCATATCATCTTAGTGTGCTTTGTTATGATTGGTATAAATGCTTCCATAACCGATTTTATAAACTGAAATATTTTTGGTGTGACTTGGTGTGGAGGGAACTCACTAGACCTCGTGGTCTAACCCTCGCTTTTCAAAACTAAAACCTTTTCAGGTAAGCAGGTAGCCGAGAGCACGTTTAGGGGTTTGGCAAGACGTGGGTCGGAGCTTGCGTTTAGAAGGATTAGAAAAACTTCCTTTTATGACTAGTTAGATTTCTCAGCTGTATTTAGGGTTATTTCCGCGAACCCTGTGTTGTAAATATTGATAGTGTGACCATGTTGAGCCATTTTTGTCGTTTTAAATTAAAGATGTGGCTTTTAGCTTGTTAGTTTGGAGTGGGTTTTTACAATTGCATTCACATTCAAAGGTTGAATCCAGTTAATTCCACACAACCTACAACAAACATGAACATGAAAAAAACGTAAGTTGTGTTAATAAATAATAATAAATATGCATATATTAATAATTCTTTTTACCTTGAACAACTTCTTCTTTTTACAATCTTTGTCATTTTGCAAAATTGTATAAAGTTGGCATCCATCCTTTTCAACAACATTTTGTTGAACACACGACCATGCACCTTTATTAATCTCCTTTTGAACTTCCAAAAATATAGCCCGTGTGTAAACTTCATTTGCATGTTTCCCAATTGCTTTCGGAGTGCACATATAAGGGATAGTTGTCTTTGTCGTATGGTCAAGCTTACGTTGAGAATTTCTTTGCTTACGCATTGCATTTTCAAATGCAAGCATGTATGTTACAAAGTTATTACCATGGTGAGCAAATTTGTTGAAGAATGAGTTTATGCTCTCCGACCTTGATGTAGTTTTCATCAATGAACAAAAAGGAATAGACTTGAAATAAGCAGGAATCCATCGTTGACGAATACGAAACATGTGTGAAAACCATTTTCTTTTCTGAAATTTGAACTCACTAATCAAATCTAACCACATAGTTTCAAATTCTTCAGGCTCCAATTGAACATTCTAAACAAGTTTATTAAAATCTGTCTCCCTATATATCGTTGTGCTAACCTACAAAATCATTAAATAGAAATAATGATTTATAACTCAAAAACAACTATATAAGTGATGCATACATGATTGTTGATCAAACAACAACTCTATATGCATAAATGACCAGAATACTAAATAAATAATGATTCATATATGAACTTTGATTACAAAAAAAAATTCATATTTGAACTTTCATTTATTGAATATAATTCATATATAAACCTTCGTGTTCATATATGAACATGTAATTAGTATGAACCTTTGTCTTCATATATCAACCTTCAAGTTCATATATGAACGTTCGTTTTCATATTTAAGTATGTATTTAGTATGAACCTTACATTCAGATATGAACATTTGTGTTCATATATGAACATGTATTTAGTATAAACCTTACATTCATATATGAACATTCGTATTCATATATGAACATGTATTTAGTATGAACCTTTGTCTTCATATATGAATCTTCAAATTCATATATGAACCTTCAAGTTCATATTTGAACATGTATTTATGATGAACTTTGTGTTCACATTAAAATTTTAATAACTTATAAATAATTAATATATGAACAAATACTAACCTTGTTTTGAACTTTGGCCATTATATGCCACATACATAATCTGTTACGTGATTCGGTAAAGACCAATAGAATAGCTTGTTTCATTGCCAAACACTGATCTGTTAAAACCAAACTAGGTTGCTTCTCACAATGTGCTTTCAAAAACGCCTCAAGAAGCCACTTAAAATTATCAAGAGTTTCACCCGACAACAAAGCAACACCAACAATAATAGATCTTTATGATTATTAACAGCAGTAAATGGAACAAAAACCATTCTATACTGGTTTGTGCGGAACGTAGCATCAAATGAAATAACATCCCCAAATTCTTGGTAATTCAGTTTAGCAATTGTTTGGGTAAAAATTCACACCTCACGACCGACGTGAGAAACCTCAGATAATATTTCCATAAGACCACTCTTGTGTTAAGATAAGGTCTTACAAGTTGTTTACGGACGAGTGCTCGGTCGTACGTTTTTATGCTGGTCGTATGTTCCGTACGACCGACGTATGAGACTTATGACGGTCGTACGATTATACTAATCGTTAACAGTCAACACCGTTTCTTTTGTTCATTAATGCAGGTCTACAAGCATTCATGGTGCAAACGACCAGTAACGGACAAGTCATCAATGGCATTTAAAGCCCGACAACGGTTACAAAGTGCGCCATAAAGACACCTTTAATGATCAGCGGAAGCTATATAAAGGCTTGTGCTGCAACCGAAAAAGCTAAATGTTCTTATCTGAATCACCCTAATCTACATCTGCTCCATCCACTTTCTAAGCAATTACGCATTGAAAACTCAAGGCATTCGAACGAATATCGCTGAAGCAACCTTCGCACCACAGCAGTTCGAACCACACGACAGCAGTTTATTTCGCACGATTAACACACGACACATGTCATTTACACACGACTAAGTCTATTTTCTCATTTATCTGTAATCTGTTGTACACAAAACACTTGTTACAAAAGGACTTTCGCCCCTGTCGACCGCAGTTTTTTCCCTCGTTTTGGGGTTTTCTGCGTCACCAAATCTCTTGTCTCGTTTACTTTTTCTTTGCGATTGTGTTGCTTGGTCTCGAGATACGTTTCTTTAGTTGTTAAAAGTCCACATCAACCTTAAGTTGTTCTTTTGGACGATTTTTGGCATTAACAGTTTGGCGCCATCCATGGGACCCCATCTAGAGAAAATCTCAGACCATCGCATACATCGCTCTAACGATCTCGAAAAGTTTTTGTTGATTCCAGGATAATGGCAACCCAACCAGATCCTGCAGCGCAGCAGTTACAGGTCCAGGATATTCCTGAATCCTCAAATGATTGTCGTTTGGAAGAAGTCATCCTGGATCAGAATAAGCCTGATCAGATAGTCTTCATGGGGACATCATTAGATCCTGCCATAAGAAGTCAACTAATCTCTTTTTTGCAAGAATATGCTGAATGTTTCGCGTGGACGTACGAGGACATGGTGGGTATAGACCCCAATGTCATATCTCACAAGCTGAAATTCAACCCATCTTTCAAACCAGTAAAGCAAAAGCGTCGAAAGTTCGCCCCTGAGCGGAACAAAGTAATCAACGATGAAGTCGACAACTTGCTTAAGACTGGGAAGATCCGAGAAGTAAAATACCCCGATTGGTTGGCCAATGTCGTGGTCATACAAAAGAAGAATGGGAAGTGGCACGTCTGCATAGATTTCACAGACCTTAATAAGGCATGTCCAAAAGATCCGTTCCCACTACCCCACATCGACGCTATGGTCGACGCGACCGCAGGACATGAACTCCTGACGTTCATGGATGCGTATTCTGGATATAACCAGATATTGATGCACGACGAAGACCAAGAGAAGACTGCTTTCATGACAGACAAAGGCATCTATTGTTACAAAGTCATGCCTTTTGGTCTGAAGAATGCATGTTTGACTTATCAACGATTGGTTAACAAGATGTTCAAAGAGCATCTTGGCGACACCATGGAGGTCTACATTGACGACATGCTTGTCAAGTGCAAGCAGGCGACCGATCATATTGATCACCTGAAGAAATCCTTCGACATCCTTCAAAAATACCAGATGAAATTAAATCCCACAAAATGCTCCTTCGGGGTAAGCGTCGGGAAATGCCTGGGCTATGTGGTCACACGGCGAGGCATAGAAGCAAACCCGGATCAGATCGAGGCCTTGATGAACATCAGGTCGCCCAGAAATTTCAAAGAAGTCCAACGACTCACGGGTCATGTGGCCGCCTTAAATCGCTTTATCTCTCGATCGTCAGATAAATGTCGTCTATTCTATAACGTCTTAAGAAAAAACAAGGGCTTCGACTGGACGAACGATCACGAGCTAGCATTGCAGCAATTGAAAGAATATATGGCCATCCCGCCATTACTTTCGAAACCGAAAGAACACGAGGTCCTACAACTGTACCTCGCCGTAAGTCCTCACTTCGTAAGTGCCGTCTTAACTAGAGAGGATGACAAGCAGCAAATGCCGATTTATTACGTCAGTAAGTCTCTCTTGGACGCAGAAACCCGATATACGTCCATGGAGAAATTACTCTTGTCGCTCGTGACAACAGCAAAGAAGTTAAGACACTACTTCGAATCCCATCCCATTACCGTCGTGACAAGCTTTCCTCTTAAGTCGATCCTGAGAAAACCTGAGCTATCAGGACGACTAGCGAATTGGAGTATATACCTCAGTAGCTACGATATCGACTTTAAACCTCGCACGGCAATAAAATCGCATGCCTTGGCCGATTTCGTTGCTGACTTCAGTCCCGAGCTGGAAAAAGAAGCACAGTCCGAGATTTGTACTGTGGCAACTATAAGCGACACGACTTGGATACTCCACGTCGACGGTTCCTCAAACTCTAGAGGAGCAGGCCTTGGTGTCGTCTTAAAGTCCCCACAAGGGGGTAAGATAGTGTACTCCATACGATGCAGTTTCAAAGCTACTAACAACGAAGCGGAGTACGAAGCTCTGATCGTGGGCATGAATATGGCTCACGACTTAGGGGAAGTCGGACTCCACGTCAGAAGCGATTCCCTACTGGTTGTGAACTAAATGAGCGGAGAATTTTCAGCCAAAGATTCCAAAATGATGGCCTATCTCAAGATAGCCAAAGATAAATCCAATATGTATGATCCATTCTCAATCGAGCAAATCCCTAGAGATCAAAATACTCAGGCCGACGCGCTAGCTAACCTTGGATCAACACTTAATAACCCATCCTTCGACGCTATTTCTATGATACATCTAGAGACTTCGTCTATTGAAGACTCTAAAGAAATCTGTGCTCTTAGCATAGAAGACAGTTGGTCGACTGACATAAAAATTTACCTTATGCACGACCAACTACCTGGAGATCGAATGGAAGCTCGCAAGATTCGATTCAAAGCATCGAAATATATAATCATTGGCGATAGACTCTATCGACGCTCGTCGACGGGTCTAAACCTAAGATGCATCGATAATTCCGAACAGGTACAAAGTATCCTAAAGGAGATGCACGATGGCGAATGTGGCAACCACTCAGGTGGTCGCAGTCTTGCAAATCGTATCTCACGACAAGGCTATTATTGGCCGATATTAAGGCAAGATGCCACCAGGTACGTCTAAGGCTGTGACGCATGTCAACGACATTCAGGTATGACCCACCAACCCTCTGAACCTTTACATACGTCCTTAATTCCATGTCCTTTCATGAGGTGGGGAATGGACATCATTGGCAAATTACCTCCTTCCCCAGGGCAGAAGGTATTTCTGTTAGTCCTTATAGATTATTTTTCTAAATGGATAGAAGCAGCCGCTTACTCCCAGATTCAGGACAAAGAAGTTATTTCTTTTATCCAGACTAACATCCTATGCAGGCTCGGAATCCCTTCTGAAATCGTGTATGACAATGGGTCGCAGTTCATAAGCGATCGTACATTGCGATTTTGTGAGGACCATAATATCAAACTTACGACCTCAACCCCACGTTATCCCCAATCTAATGGTCTTGCAGAATCGAGCAATAAAGTCATCGTCAATTCAATCAAGAAAAGACTTAAGGCCGCAAAAGGGAAGTGGGTCGAAGAACTCCCATCGGTCCAATGGGCCAATCGCACGACGCCCCGGACGTCGACAGGGCAAACACCTTTTTCACTGGTCTACAGTTGCGAAGCCGTCTTACCTATTGAAATACAGTTCCCGACATCGAGACATACGTCCGTCGATCATAACTTGGCAGACCTAAGCTACGACCTCGACGCTCTCGAAGAGTTAAGAGAGTCTGCTTTAGTCAGGATGGCATCTCAACGACAAGTCGTCGAGCGACATTTCAATAAAAATGTTAAGGCCAAAATATTTCAGGAAGGTGACTACGTCTTACGACGGGTGTTCCAGAACACTAAGGAACCAAATGCAGGTAAGTTGTCCACTAAGTGGGAAGGACCTTATCGAATATCTGAGGTCGTCGGGAAGGGTGCTTACAGGCTTCGAACCCTCGACGACTAAGATATCCCACGAAGCTGGAACGCAGTACATCTAAAAAAGTACTTCTTTTAAACTTTTTCGATTTACTTCGATAAACGATTACTGACTTAAGCATCGGAGGGTCGTTGGTCAAACCCACGACCACCCCTGAATCTTACATTGCAGGCTCGCAGGATCGCACGTAACGCCAGTTTTACGATCTATATCGTGAGAAGACAGAGTCTTTCAGACTACACGGTCGTGATAAATATGTCACGATCGATAAAGTCATGACCCGTAACTTACGACTCGTACAACGTAAACCGAATTTTGCGATTCACTATATAGATCTTATGATCACGACAGGTTTTACAGCGAGAAACCATTCTCTAAGACTTGCACATCACAAAAGGAATCTTATGATTCATTACGCAGGTCTAATGACCATCACAGGTGTTCTTTAAACTGAGTATCGGAATCAAAGTCTTATGGCTACAATTCCATACTTAGAATATTTTTCGGCCCGGTCGCCCGACTACTTCCAGAGTTATATGTCGTACAATTTTACGTTCGCTTTCTATACTAGCTTATTTTGTTTACTTACAACAAAATAAAGTACACGATAGTATAACGAAAGGCATACTTATATTAAATACAAAAAGTAATACAAGAAAAGGCAACCACCAACGGTCGCCCTAAAAACAAAATTACAAAATCTACTGAGGGCCCTGGTCGACTCCACCCTCGTCTTCCGCACCACCCGTCTTGGTCTCTGCGGAGTCAGTATCATCGATCCTATCTTCTTGGTCGAGATCCTCCTCGGTCCCGACATGTTCCAGATAGGACGCGACCTCGGCCTCAGTGCCAGGCAAGGGATTCTTCCCCTGCAGATGATGGCGCATGATTGTCGCCCTAACCCTAAGACGGGTCAGCGCCTCGAACGAGAGGAGCTTCTCCTCTAAGGCCCCCGTCTTGTCCTCAACGGCCTTAACCGATACCTTAAGCTCCCCCACCTGTTTTTCGCGCACGGTGAGGGATGCTTTAGCCGTCGTCACCTCTGCTTCATAAGCAGAGGCCCTTTCCAACGTCTCCTTGAGACGTTTTTGGAGCTCCTCCTTCTCCAGCGACGACGTCTCCAGGAGACTCTTGAGATCGTCCACTTGAACGGAGAGAGCCTCCGCCTTGGACTTAGCTGCCCACTCCTCTTCTCGTGCTTTACGCTCGTCCTCTTGCGCTCGCTGAAGTTTCTCAGCGATGCAAGGTTCAACCTTTTGGAGCTCCTCCAGTTGGCTGAAAAGGCACAGTGATGCCTGAAACGCATGCAGTCGCACGAAAATACATAAGGTAAGTCTAACTTACTAAGAGAGGAAGAGACATACGACGAGAATGAAATACTGCCATGCCTGCGACGTGAGACCCTGTCTCGTCCACGGTAGCGCTACGGTAGCGATCTTTGAAGGCTGGTAGGAGGAATTTTCCAAAGTTAGGGAAAATCTTCGCCCTATCCAGGACGCCAACAGGAAGTCTGACGGTAACGGAAAGTTCACCGTCGTAACTTCAGGGTATCCCTCGGTCTGAGGACCTTTCCCCTTCTCCTCTGTAGTGGCGACCTAGGTGGTGTCGGTGTCATCCTCAGCACGTCCGCAGACGTATTCGCCTTCTCAGGAGTGGAGACCTTCAAAGTCTCTCCACCCGTCGACGACGGTTCCCTCGGGGGAACCGACTTTGTCTTCTTCAAAACCTCCGACCCCGATGTCGGAGGATCCTTCCTCTTCAACTCCTTGGCTTTCTTAGCCAAGGCCAGCTGGGCCTCTCTCTTCGACTTACCCAAGGCAGACTGCATATCAGAACCACCTGCGAAAAGTAAAAGTGTCAGAAATCGTCGTACGACCCGAAGGAGAGCAAGACACACACGATTAATAAACACTTACTTGACGAAGTCTCTCGTCGACTACTTTCTTCAGCTTCAGAGGTGCTGATGGTCGTACGACTGGGAGAGTCAAATAACTCTCCGACCCCACAAGAAAAAAGTCTTGCAACTTTCTCTTGAGAATCAATTGTGGGACCGAATCTCGCAAAATCGATATCTGAAAACAAGTGACAAATAATTAGCAAAGGACAAAGCTAAGTACTAAAAGACGTATGACAAAACAAAATTTATGTACAACTGGTGTTCCACCCAGACGCGACCCAGGAAGTATCTACGTCTATACGACCAAGAACATATTTGGCCTTCCACCCACGATCGCGGACCAGGGTGTCAGGAACCAGCGTATGTCCTCCTCTTAGCCTACATGATAGGCTATAACGGCGATAGTCGTCCGACTTTACGTCGAATACCGTCAACAGATCACGCACCGTGAAAGGAACATCCCAATCACTGGTGATCCGATCGATCTCCTGAAAGATTTGCCAAAACTCGGGCAAGATCGGACCAGGAGATAAGTCAAAGATACCTAAAAACTCCCTAACTAGAGGAGTAATTGGCCACCTAAATCCTATTCTAAAAGGATACTCGTACATGACGAAAATCCTCCTAGACACTCTGCCGGTCTAAGTTGGTCGGGAGTGTATAACCGGATTTCGGCGGGAATACCCACCGATAACCTAAAGGCTTCCACCTCCTCTTTCTCTTGAACAGACCTCGCCGGCTCGGATGAGACAGAAAAATCAGGCACAAAAATCTGCGCTACGTATAGGTCCATAAGGTCCTTATACGCGGAGGCCTTCTTGGCTATCGACTTGAGTCGCATGATGAATAGAGGAGTAAAAGATCGTACCTTATGTGTCTAAAAACCTCGAACGATCGAACAAGCTTTGGAAATGCTCTAACCTTTTCTCTCGAAAAACTCTCTCGATAATGTGTTGAAAGCGTAAAAAGAAAACGATTTCAGAAACATGCTATTTATGGCGAAGATCATGTCAGGTCGACCCGCTGGTTGGTCGACACCTGTCCGTCGTCTTTTCGCATGCATCATGCCGATGGGCGACACCTGTCCTCTAAACGTCTTTTCACCTCTGACATGCCGTCGTGACGTCACGACCTTATCACTTCCTCCAATCCGAATCAAACCAAGACGGTTGGAATCCGACCAGAATCTCTCCCCGCGCGACACAAGTTGAAACACTTCGTCAAATTTAAAATTCGAACTTCACGCCTGAAATTCCAATTTTGGGGGCAAACTGTTTGGGTAAAAAATCACACCTCACGACCGACGTGAGAAAACTCAGATAACATTTCCATAAGACCACTCTTGTATTAAGATAAGGTCTTACAAGTTGTTTACGGACGACTGCTCGGTTGTACGTTTTTATGCTGGTTGTATGTTCCGTACGACCGACGTATGAGACTTATGACGGTCGTACGATTATACTAACCGTTAACAGTCAACGTTGTTTCTTTTGTTCATTAATGCAGGTCTACAAGCATTCATGGTGCAAACGGCCAGTAACGGACAAGTCATCAATGACATTTAAAGCCCGACAGCGGTTACAAAGTGCGCCATAAAGACACCTTTAATGATCAGCGGAAGCTATATAAAGGCTTGTGCTGCAACCGAAAAAGCTATCTGTTCTTATCTGAATCACCCTAATATACATCTGCTCCATCCACTTTCTAAGCAATTACGCATTGAAAACACAAGGCATTTGAACGAATATCGCTGAAGCAACCTTCGCAAGACAGCAGTTCGAACCGCACGACAGCAGTTTATTTCGCACGATTAACACACTACTAAGTCTATTTTCTCATTTATCTGTAATATGTTGTACACAAAACACTTGTTACAAAAGGACTTTCGCCCTTGTTTGGCGATCATAGTGCACCGTCGACCCTTACAGGCGGACCGCGGTTTTTTCCCTCGTTTTGGGGTTTTCCGCGTCACCAAATCTCTTGTCTCGTTTACTTTTTCCTTGCGATTGTGTTGCTTGGTCTCGAGATACGTTTCTTTAGTTGTTAAAAGTCCACATCAACCTTAAGTTGTTCTTTTGGACGATTTTTGGCATTAATAGCAATTTCATCAGCCTAAAAAATACCACGTAATTGATTAACCTGCCGATTATATTCAAAAGAAAATCCTGAATCATATTTTGATCTATCTTCCAACATAGAAAGAACCATCTCACCATCACCATCACCAACAAATGCATTCAAATCTCTCCTAAAATTCTTTTAATCATCAACAGTGCAACCAAAAACATCAAAACCCCCTTTCAACGACATATGCAACGTATGCGCCTTCGTTGCTCCAATATTACAACTAGCAGCATTGTGAATAAAACTTGATCGGTTAAAGACAATTGCCTTCGTTTTCTAGACATACTCATTTCATTTTCATCAAGAAGCATATGATTATGTTTCTCTTCAAAATGATAAACCTCATACAATGATTTTGAAGGTACAAAACGCAACCTAATGCATGCTTTACAACATGTCCTCTTCGTATTTGAATAACGATGATTTTTACCTTCAATATTACCATGAACCGTGTTAAAACTCCTTTTGGTGGATCCCCTTCTTTACTACACACAACATACTTTATCTTGACAATACCATGATTACCATTAACAGTTGTTGAAAGTCTAACATCAAAACCCCCTTTCTGAGCATACCGTTCATACATTGAAATGCCCTGCTAAACAGACTGAAAAAGGTACATACTCTTGGCTTAAAATCCACATGCACATTCGGTATCCAAAACTTCGAACCAGACGGTGAAAAAACTACTTGATGAATAGCAAATGTGGATGCCAAAGAATGATTTGAACCTACAACATCATTATATAAAAAATAATCTTCAAAATGTTCACATATGAATGTATTTAATTTTTTAAATAAAAATAATACATAAACTAAACAACGAATAATTCATATATGAACGTTTTATAAAAATTCTAACAATTCCTATATGAATGTTTTATACTATAAACATTTTTAAAGTAATTCAACAAATGTTCATATATGAATGTTTTATAACAATACAAATAATATGAACGTTTTATAACAATTCTAATAATTCATATATGAATGTTTTGTACTATAAACATTTTTAAAGCAATTCAACAAATGTCCATATATGAATATTTTATAACAATACAAACAATTCAAATATGAATGCTTAAACAACTCAGAATTCAACAAATGTTCATATATGAATCAGTTTAATTATTTACAACTAACTAATTAATGAACTAAGAAACAAAATAATTCATATATGAACATTCAAATAAATTCATATATGAATGTTTTATAATAACACAAATTCAAAAATCAAATCAAACTAAATTCATCAAGTTCATATATCAATCTATAATGTTTTTAACAGACATAAAACAAATCTTCATATTCAATTTAAAACTCAAAAAGTTGTAAAAAACTAAAATTGTTCGAATTTTAATTTGAACGATTAATTATTTACAATTCATCTTCATCAAATCACATCTACATTGAAAAAAACAGTAAAAAACACAAAATTAAAACACAATACCTTCATCTTCATCAAACAAATCTTCATCATTCGATAATTGATCAACTTCTTCATCGATTTCATGATCAAGAACGGTTACTGAATCAGACATGATATTACAATTGATCAATCTCTTTTCAAAACCTAAATTTTGAGTCAGAAGAAGAATACGAGAGCAAATCACGAGTGTGGAATCGATAAAATTGAATTAGATTGATTAACGATAGGAGAGCTAATAAGGATACGATTGAATTTGATTAAGGAAATGATCTGTTTTATTTGAATTTGATTCTAAACGGTATGACCTTAATTACAAAATTACCCTTCCATAATAAAAATCAGATCATTTAATCCAAGGAACATGATCACTTCTCTATTTCTCAAAAATTTAGCACTTCTCATTTGAACCTAAGGATATATATATATATGTGTATACTAGCAGTGTGCCCGTGCAATGCACCGAGTGAGCAAGGTGAGAAGTTTTATTGTAAATGGAAATGAAAAACAATGTAATTTCTCATTAGAAAAAACATATATGGATTATATCGTATATTTATGGAGAAATAGGAGTAATAAACGCCTAATAGTAGAGATTTACACGCATTAGTAGGATCAACACGTATAATTTCTGAGGAAGCCATGCCGGTAACTCAGCAGAAATGAGCATATACAATGAATGGGTTAGGTTCTGATGAGAAGTTGAGTTAACGTGAAAAGCGTAAGAAGTGGTTATCAACCGTTGAATGAGAAATGAATGCACATTAGGATGAGATGCATCGAGATAAGATGCACCTATTCAATTCTCTTATAAGCCACAATTTATGGGAGAGCATGAGATTAAAAGTGATCAACGGTTTAGATCCACTTCTCACGTTTTTCATGTTAACATCAACTTCTCACACAATCTTTCGCCTATAGTAAATTATATCTACCACTTACATCATTGATAAATAGAAATTCATATTGCTGGTAATACTTACTAAGGCTATTAATAAGAGTACTGTAAAAAGATTCGAAGTAAGTGTTGCACAACAATTTTCACGGAAATTTGATTGGTAATGAGAAGAAACAAGAAAACCTTGGTTGGGTTAAAGCTGATTAACATATAGTAAACAAGCAAGAAAACAAATTGCAGCAGGATTAGAATCAAGTTAATAAGAAAGGTACATTCAAAGTAAATGCTTACCTTATCCAGTTTCAGGACGCGATAGATTCACCCGGTAACTAAAAGTAACGACTCTTATTACCCAGTAAGCGTTTACTTGGTAAATTGTTGCATACGATGTCGTTTTAATGAACTAAAATCATACCCGGTAAATTAAGTTAAAGTTTTGACTCTTACCGGGTATTGAATCATAAGACTTTCAACAAAAGATAATGCCCACAAACATAAGACTTTGAACAATTTGAAACCCAGTATTGAATTATTAAATTTCAACAAAAATGAATACCGACAAATATAAATTCCAAACCAGCTCATTATAATCACTTTTTTTTTCAAAAAAAAAATTAATTATAATAAAAAAAGATTAGTTATGAAGAGAAATAGAGAGACTAACGTTCAGGGCCACCAAGTTTAGTAACTGTGTCAACAATTCTGGCATGAATTTCTTTGGTATTAAGACCATACTTCTTTCTAAAGTGCCACATCAGCTTTGCAATAACACCTTCTACACACATGCAAGACCAAACTCCTTTCTAAACTATTAAATTATAATATAAATAATAAACATACTAATAATTAATATTTAAATAAACAAACAAACAAATTAATTAAATTAAAAAATGTTATTGTTTAATATATTTATTTTGTGAAAGAGCTTTCTAATTTAGAAAGATGAGGTTGGTCTTGCAATACATTGCAAGCCACATGGCATGCCATGTCATTTTGCAAGGGGTCTTACAAGACTTGTGTGGATGCTCAGAATTATTTATGCAGATCTACATGGCATGCCTCATGCATGCTCATAGGCAATCGTATTGAAGTGCTATGCATAGTATTAATACAAAGCATTCTAGGATAAATATTATTGTTTCCATCAATAACAGGATTTTTTGGACTAATGCACCCCAACTTTGACTTTGTTTTTACGCTAGCAAGCCTCTACTTCCACCATTGATTTAGATTTTCTTTAAATGGGTTCCAAATGATATACCATTTCTTTAAAAGGGTTCCAAAATGATTTCGGTAAACCTGTCTTGACTCTGAGGTGTTTCCGACAGACTTGGGATCCAAATTAAGAAGGTTTTCGAGCTTTTGAATTTTGCTACTCTCTTTGTTTACACTTTGGGATCAACCATTGTCATCTACCACCTTTCCTATATACCACCTTTCTCACCTCACACATATATAGTTTTGCCGATTTATTATTTTTAAAGGCCGATTTTACCAAGTAAGTGCTTATCAATTTATTAATTTTAGGGTTCATTTTACAAGACATTTATAAGGCAAACGTTTACCAAGTAAACAAGCATTATCCTTACTTCTCTTATCGTATAAGACTTTAGGTCGCTTAATGTTAGTAAATGTTTGGGTAAAAATCCACCAGCCTCGATCCCGACCAAGACGTTAGAGACATTCATTATACTTCTCTTGTAACAAAGTTAAATCATCAACACTTTGTCCTTGGACCGAAGCCATAGTCGAAAGTACCTCTCGACACTCGACCAACGTGTGGAGATACACGACCTCGACTGACTAACGCACGACATTTCTGTTATGATTTCATCGTTTAATGCAGGTCAAACCTCATTTATGATCAACGGCTATAACCGACGAGGTAAGTTATGAGCATTTAAGTCAACAAACCGTTACGACAGTCACATGAAGCATTCAACGAATCAATTAAAGCATTCAAAGACTATAAATACGAGGACAAAGCTATCATCTCAGGGCATCTATCATCATCGAATTCCAGAAGCACAATGCGTACTCAAGAACATCTGAAGCAAAGAACTTTCTCTCAAGTGATCGCTCTCGACGCACGACTTACACTCTCGACCAGCAGTCGTAGCACACGACACACTTGTTATTTTTACATTTCAAGTCATTTGTATTGTAATCATCATACCCTCGACACCTGAAACAAAGGATATCGCCCCTGTTTGGCGATCATAGTGCAGCGACGACATCATCATTGTCGTCCGCGGGTTTTTTCCTCGTGGAGGTTTTTCCCGCGTCATCAAAATCTCCGTCTCTTTACAATTTTTTGTTTTTATCGCACGCTTTGTCGTAAGATTCCTTTCTTTAGTTGTTAAGCTCCACAATCAACCTTAAGTTATCTTTCTGGACGATTTTTGGCATTAACAGTAAATGCCTTAAACGCGGTAACCGCTTATTGGGTATGAGTGTTATCCCTCATTGACCAGGTTACACTACTACAGAAATGCCTTTTTTAAACGCACTTTTTTAAACGGTTTTTAAAAATTTCCGAAAAAACCGTTTAAAAAAGTAGCCGTATTTTTTTAAGTACATTTTAAACGGTTTTGTGAGTTTGAAACTGTTTGAAAAAGTAAGGGGCTTTTTTATACGGTTGTTTACAGAAAACCGTATAAAAAGACCTATGAATTTTACACGGTTCCACGAAAACTACCGTATAAAAATCTGCCAAACATTTTTACACGGTTTTTTTAAGCAACCGTGTAAAATTCATAGGTCATTTTATACGGTTTTCTGTAAACAACCGTATAAAAAAATCTCTTACTTTTTCAAACGGTTTCAAACTCAAAAAACCGTTTAAAAATGTACTTAAAATCTTTAAACTTAAAAAAAGAGTTAATATATGTAAACCAAAAGGACCAAAAATAGGGAGGGAAATATAGGCCAAAAATATAGGGAGGGAAATACAAATTATTGACTTCCCACGTCTTCTCCATCTCTCCACGTACGACTTCTCCATCTCTTCATCTTTTCTTCACCTTTTCTCAGCAGCGATTCAGCAGCCACTCATACAAATTCGTTTAAACTTATTCAGCAACGATGGATGATGGACTTGGCAATGGCGAGGATGAACTTTTCTTTGTTGATGCACTTGACAACGGGGTAGAACTTGGCAATGACGATGATGGACGTACGGCTTCTCCATCTTCTCCACCAGGTTCGATTCTAGGGTTTATTTGAAGTTGTTTAATGTTCTAGGGTTTATTTCTAGGGTTTATTTGAAGTTATTTGGCCTTTTGTTTTGATATAGGGTTTAATTCTAGGGTTTATTTGAAGTCATTATTGGTTTCGATTTTATTGGGTTTGAATCGTGTTGGTTTGCATCTCGATTTTAGGCGTCTATTTTATCATCCTTCTGATGTGGGTTCGATTGGTTCCATTTTCACGAGCACAAATTGACAAACATAAGAATGAATGGCTCTGTTCGTATTGCCCATTTTCACCCATTACTCATGTCCATTTATCACCTCTCCTTTCTGTTGGTCTTACGTTACGTTCGGGTAACAGCTGCAGTTAATTGGGAGCAGCAACGGTTTTTTAAAAGATGGTCGTGTAAGCGTTGTTATAACAGGCCTTACACGACATGTTTAATTCTCGCAAACCTGCTGTGTAACAGGGCTGTTTTGGCCTATTTATGGCTGTTTGTACTGGTGTTTGTTGCTAACCAGAGTTGTCTCCTTTCATTTTCAGCTTCTGTTGAGGTTTTGTTGTGGTGTTTGAGGCTTTGTGCTGTTAGTAGTGGGGTCTCTTTGTGGTTGTATCTTTGGTTTTGATGAGGTTGGTAATAAAAGTATTGCTGTTAAAAAAAAACTCTCCTTTATGTTGTATATGAAGTTGGGAAAACAAAATATGCTAAGATCACCATCTTGTGTTGTTTGGGTTGGTATCCTTAATTCTTTTGGGTTGTTTCTGTATCTTCCAAAAAGTTTAAGTAGGCTTTTGTATCCATTTTGTGAGTTTTTTACTCTAAAAAGTGAAAAGAAAAAGATTTGTGTGCTGCATATGCAAACAAATCCGTGAATGAAAACAAACCATTAATTTAGAATAAACATGTTGCTAAAACATTGTTGTTGGTTTCTGTTTTGCTTTTGTAAGCATGTGTAGATAAACATAAACAGGGTAACATCATCTATAACAGAAAATAATATCATTTTCAGTCTCTACCTTTGCTCACAATTGTGGCTATCTTGTAGTGAGAGAAACAAAATATATGGTATTCAACTATCAAGTGGCAGCAAAAAGCATACAGAGGTGTGGTTAAAACTAACACATGACCACTTGTTTTTATGATCTTGACCACTTGATACAGTTAGGGCACCACTGAAAAGGATATTGTAATCTTGCAGATAAACCACTGTTTGCTGAGAACCAAAGCATTATCCAACAACCTATTTGATCAAATTAATTTACTGAACATAATTTGCTTAACAGGGACATTTCATCAAAAAGATAGAATGCATTTCATGTAGGCGGCATTTTGTGACCTGCTGTAATTTTGTGTTGTTATTGATTATAGTTTATTATGCTAAAAAATAATAATTGATAAAGAGGTTGCAGTCCAATGATAACAAAGCCATATTCTTGAGTTGGGTATTTTTCCTTTCTGAAAGTTATATATATGATTGCATAATTAGTTTTCATCTTTCATTAAACTATTTAACCACTTTTATATGATTGCATAATTAGTTATTACTTATATATGTTTACTTATTACTGTGTCTATAAATATTCACAATATTCAGTTTAATCATATTGTAATTTTTTAGGGATCTATATACGATAATATCAAAAAATTCGAAGAACCGTTGTGCATTTATTGCCCCGGGAGCAATTGATGAACCTGCGATTGAACGAGATGGTTCATACGTCATGGAGACAATATTTGAATCGATGATGCACAACACAGAAAAGGATTTCTTTTTGGCACCGTACATACAAGGGTGAGTTATATATATATATAGTGTACGCTTTAAGTTTACTAACATTATTGTTTAAACCTTTTTGAGGCATCATTGGTCGTTGCTAATCATACGACCTAGACATCGCACATCGCTTAGTATATATACTGGATTCAAAGATGTCGGAAGGAAAGACATCGGAAACTTATCGGATCAAAGGGATGATGGAAATGTAAGTAATGTATTACATTGATATAAAATTGACGTTTATTTTTATTGTTAATTAATTATTGACACAAAGTTATTTATTGTTTCTTTTTAGGGCAATTACAAAGTATAATCAATGTGAAAGGTCTTGTCATGCCGTAATTTCCGCTCCTGTCACTTAGAAATTAAACATGGTAGAATTTACATATCCCGACAATCTATTTCATACTTTATTTTTTCTAATTATTACATCCCTCCTTATAATTTAGTGTAATCAACAAAAGGAGGATTGGGAATGTGGATATTATGTCATCAAGCAAATGTTCCAATATGCAATGTACGAGCAGTATCATTCCCCTCACAAGGTACTTATTTGTTAAATTTCAGTCATTTATATGTTGTACAAAACACTTTTTTAGATTACCCATCTTTTATAAATTTTTGTATAGGACATATGGACGACCACCGCTTCTTTTTCTATTGAATAAATAGATCAAATAGCTTGTCACGTGGCCAAATCATTTAGTTTAAACCGTATGAAGGACGGTAAAATGTGGTAAGGTATGTGTCTTATGCACTTCACTACAAGTGGTCGATGTATTTATGTGTATAAATAACATAGTTATTCATGTTGTTATGTATTTGCAATATAAACTCCTATTATATGTTCATAAAACGTGGAGTTCTTATATATAGAGCCCTTATTTGTTTTCAGGATAAGAGATCGATGAATTGAAGTGCGCGGAAGAATATTGAGCTAGTTCTAGAAAGAAAGTCATGTTGGATGTAACAAACAATTGAGAGGTAGAATATTGTTGATGATGTCTTTGAAGAAACAAGTTTGTGGATATTTTTGTAATGACTTTTGGTTTATATATACTATATTGATGAAGAAATTTAATGGATATGGTAGTTTTAATGTCCATTGACTTTTAATAGAATTTGGAGTTCTATATGTGAATGGATGAAAAAAGTTTGTACATTTGGTATGTAATGGCATTTTAAGTATATATATACATATATATAGTACATATTTTTACACGGTTTTAAGAAATGCAAAAAAAACCGTGTAAAATTGTAAACCTTTTTACACGGTTTTTTAAAAAAATCCGTTTAAAATGTATACCTTTTTACACGGTTCTTTTAGCATTACCATGTAAAATTATGCACATTTTACACGGTTGTTTTTCAAAACCGTTTAAAAAGGATTGCATTTTACCTGGTTTTTTTGGCTTTTTTAAACGGTTTAAGAACCGTGTAAAAATGTGTCTTTTTTACACGGTTCCAAAACCGTGTAAAAAAGCCCCTGACTTTTTCAAACGGTGCCCTTTCAAACGGTTGTAATCCGTTTAAAAATGTCAAAAACAACCGTTTAAAATACCTATTTCTGTAGTAGTGTTATAAGACTCTTGTCCTTATTATGTCTCTTTTATCCGATAATATTCTCGATCTAGCTTTACCATACTCTAAATCGATACGATACATGTTTATCCATAAGTCGGTAAATGAAGTACCCTTACTATTTTGGATGTTGGTTTTGGATATTTGCTTCTTGTTTCCCAAGTTTCTTTGGTTTTAACCTCTTGGTAACTTTTTTACCTTTTCATAGTCCATTGTCACGAAATCATTTGAATTAGAACTCATCTTATTTATCCATAGATAATCGATATTTTGGGAAACAAACCCCATCTCAAAGCCACAAGCATAGACTAGAGATGCGACCAATCCCTATTTAGCTTTATTTCTCATCGATCATCTTCACTTCAGAACATGGCAGACGGAATTTGGCATTGTTGCACTTGTAAGTTGCATTGGTTCTTCAGATTCTGAACCACCCTTCGCACCTCCGACATCTCCGGCCGCTGTTGCTGTTGAGCTTGGCTCAACAACTCCTTCATGGCCTCACACTGGCATTCCACATCCACATTTCTAAGCTCTTCACAGCACTCTTCCATTTCTTGCGGCTCTTGCTGTGATCTCCACACGGCGCTTCTCAGGTAACCTGACCCGGTTTGTTGTTCCAAGTACCTTTGGCACCGGTTCAACTCTCGTCCTTGAACCTCCCTCCGGCATTGGTTTCCGGTCTTAATATTGCATTGTTTTCTGGTTTGGAGGTTGCATTGTTTTGGGAGGTTTCAGCCTTTTGTTTCAACTGTTGTTGGATCTGTTGTGAACCAAAGGCTCCACCTTGTTGTTGCTGTTGCTGTTGGACCTCTCCGAACACCTGTTTCACGGCCTTACACTGGCAAGCTTCGTCGACGTTTCGGAGCTCTTGACAGCACAGTTGGAGGGTTTGTTGCTGCTGTGGGTGTGGCTGTTGCTGGCTGTACGGGGTCTTCTCCGGCTGTTGCAGGTATGTCTGGCATTGCCGGAATTGTTGGCCCTGGAGATGTTGGCTGCACTGCTGCTTTTTTGAGGTTGGGTTGATATCGAAGGTGTCGTCGTCTTCGATGGTGGTGGTGACGATGGTTCTGTGGGCGGAGGCGAAGGCGAGGAGGGCGGCGATGGTGAAGGCGAGAACTACTAGCTTTGCCATTGTGGGATGGTTTTGAATTGTGATGGTGTTGATGGTGGTGGTGGTGGGTATTTATAGTGGAGTTTAGGGTTACACGTGGAGAGATGAATTGTATAGGTGGTGAAGGTTAAGTTACACGTAGGACTTTACATGTACCAAGCCAACCACAATATTCAAAATCTTCAAGGGACTATTTGTTTGTTATAGAATGTTTACTTTTAAACCTTTTAAAAATAAGCTTACAAATTATGGCTAAATATATATGTTTAAATTTCTTATAGTTGACATATTTAAATTAGAGTAACAAATATTAGTTATGGTTTGATTTTAACTTTAAGATAGATATCTTCTGTTCATATATCTTCTTCCATGTGATTATGATTGCTAAATTAGAAATTGGTGTAAGATACATATCTTCTGTTCATATTTCTAATTTAGCAATCATACTCACAACCACCATAATTTCTAAAATATAAATCCTATGTGGCACATTTGCAATCCATATAAAATCCTTGTCGTGGATGCTCTTATATATGTTTGAAGTGTAACCAGTTTTAAGACTAATTAAACTCACCTTATCCCTTTTAGTTAATATCTCGTTAGTACTCGACTTATAGACGCCTTGATACCTAAACAACCCAATTAAAGTTCATATATTAACACAACATTCTAAACATATATTTAGATGACCGGTTCTTATCTTTTCGTACTACCAATTAAGGCCACCAATCCCGATTATCACCCACTTAGACCAAAGCAGGTTTAGAACGCCGATCATCAGAAATCATTTGGCTTATCTCAAAGTAGTTTAATTGCTAAGAATAATGCTCCCCTTCTGCTCTATCAAACATAGGGATAAACAACTTTCTAATTGCCTAATACGAAATGAAAAACAACTAAGTTTTATTACCTCCTTAAATACAGTCTGTCTTGGCGATGGACTGTTAGCACCCCAGACGTCCAATGTATTCTAATTGGACGTCTGGGGTGCTCATTATGTTAAGCGATCCGGTATCGCTTGCTTCAGTTTTGGGAAATGACTCATGTGCATCATAACTATTTCGATGATATTCGTAAATGGCAACCCACATTTTCTTCGCTCTCCAAGTTAGCATGGATAAACATTAGAGGGTTGCCTCTAAAATGTTGGAATGAAGAAAATGTTGTCAAAATTGCAGAACAATGGGGTTATGTGATCACTTCCGAAAGAGCGAATTACATTGATGGTCCCTATAATTTGATTAAATTTTGGATTTGTTCCTAAAACAAACTATCTATACTGGTGGTCCTAAATTTTCATTTTAATAACAATCATGGTCCTTTCACTTAACAACATTAGTTAGAAACCGTTAGGAAGGACTAATCGGTCTTTGAACAAACTATAGATACCAAAAGTGTTCTGCTCTAAAATTTTATGTGAATCACAATTTTTTTTATCAATTTATATATCCAATCACAAATAAAATTTCTTAATAAATTACATACTAAATATAAAGTTTTATATTTATTTTAAGCTATTAAATTCAAAAAAAAAAATTAGCATTAAAAAATCTCAAGTTTAAAAAAAACAAAGAAATCAAGATAAGTTCGCATATTTTTTGAGTTGAAAATTAAAATATGCGAGCAAAATATTAAAAATTAAGTTCGATTAACGTGAAATTATTAATATATGCTCAAGCTATTAATAATTAAGTTAACAACAAAACAAAAGTTATAAATTAAGATTAAAAAACAATTATTACCCAAACAAACGATAAAAACTACAACTATAACAAAATTAGGCTTATATGACGTCAAAAACAATAAAACGTTCTAAAAACCCATCCTTATATAAGATGCTTGTTTTTATAGGAAGTTTTTTTAATAGTGTCGACATATATATAAAATTGCTAATGTGGCGTTTTATATTATAAGTGTTCTAAAAATTTGTTAGAACGTCCAAAAACATCTTAAAAATCTTATTGTAATGCTTTTTAGATATAACACTTTATTTTTTTGGGAAATTAATTAAAATGCCCCAAGTTCATGTTTGACTAACTGAAATGCCTAAACTCTCCCCAGTTTTAACCAAAATACCCAAAAGAATATATGACGGTCCGTGATCACGGATTTTTTTTAAACTGGATTTTTGTCCGTAAAATTGATTATTGGTCCGTGAAAATGTTTGACACAATCTAAAATTCCATGAAGCACATCAAATTTTAATTATTCCGTAGAACACATCAAATAAATATAAAATACTCTCACGGAATAATTATTTTTGAAATGGTTCTCACGGAATAGTTGAAATGGTTCAAGTTCTCACGGAATTTATAAACATTGAAATGGTTCCTCACATCAAATTTTAATATTTTTTAATGGTTTGGATAAAGAATTGAAATTGAAATGGTTCACGGATCAACTAGTGCTTTCTCACATATAAAAATTCAATTTATAAAAGGAGTATGCGATCATGCACTATTTCACGGATTTTTTTGTGTATTTTGATTAAATTGAAGAGATTTTGGACATTTGAGTAACTCAAATTCAACTTGAGGCATATTAATTAATTTATCTATTTTTTGATCTATTAAATTTTGTCTCACAAAGTGGTTTATTAGGAAGCTTAATTTTTTTTGACATCATATAAACCTAATTTTATTGTAGTAATATTTTTTCTAAATTGTTTGAATAATCAATGTTTTTTAATCTTAATTTATAAAATTTATTTTGTTGTTATTTTAATTATTTATAGTTTGAATGTATATTAATAATTTCACGTTAACCGAACTTAACTTTTAATAATTTTCTCACATAATTAATTTCTATCTTAAAAGATAAGTAAATTTATTTTGATTTAATTTTTTTTTCTAAACTTTAGATTTTTAAAGGTAATTTTTTATGAATTTAATATTTTTTAAATAAATATAATATTTTTTATTTAATATGTATTTTATTTTAAGGGTGCGTTTGGTTCGTCGGATTCCGACGGAATTGGAATGGTCAATTCCGTTGACCAAATTCCATTGACATGTTTGGTTACCCATGGAATGGAATTGAAATTCAAACATTCCCTCAAATAAGGAATTCATCATTCCTTCACAAAGGAGATGAAATTGAAATCCATTCCATCAAAAATCTTGAAAATGACAAAAAAAACCTCTGCACTATCTTCTTCTTCATCAATATTTTTCTTCCTTTGGAATCATTCCAAAACACAGAAATACCATTGGAATCTTCTTCATCCTTCGTTCTTCCTGATCGATCATGTCTATTTGCTTCGTCTGCTACTGTTCTTGCTTTTCTGTTGCTCTTCTTCCCGTTGGATCCGCTTCTTCCCATTCTTCTGCTTCGTGCTGCTTTAGATCTGGTTTTGTGTTCGTTGGTTTCTCAAGATCCTTGCCGTTCGGTTTGCTTCTGTTCTTCCCGTTCGATTTGCTCAAGGTGTTGTCCCTGGTTTATTTTTCGATTTGCAGAGAAGGAAGGAGGGTTGATATTGTCTTCTCCATGGATAATCTGAATATTATGGTTTTTATCCATGGATCGGCTCCTTCTCAATTTGTTTACCGACGTTGGGTTCTTGTTTTTCAATTTGCAGGGAGGAAGGATTGTGATGTATGGCTGCTGCGATGGGGTTCTAGGTCAAGAAAAATGGGAGAGGGAGGAAGGGGATATGGAATAAACATGCCATGTAATTTAATTACCAAAATTAAAAACAAATTTACTTTTAATTTAATTACCAAAATTGAAAACAAATTTAAACAAATTTAGGGGGTGTTTGGTTCATTTTAAGGAATAGGAATGAAAATGGGAATCAATATACTAAACAATGGGAATGAATATATTCATTACATTACTTTCTATTCCATTGTATTTCTTTACATTGTTGATGTTTGTTTGATGAAAATATTATCAAACACATCATCTCCATCATCGATCAGATCAACAACTTCTTCATCACCATTCACCAACACATCATCTACATCATGAAACCAACAAAATCCAACTTCTCCATCACCAATTCATCATCTCCATCATCAACTTCTCCATCGAGAAAACATCAACACATGCTAATGCTACAGTTTGCTCCATTTGATGGGGGTTTTCACAAAAAACGAACAGCAAAGTTCAAAGCAACAGAAAACAAAAACGAACTGCACTTGGGTTTTTTCGCAAAACAACGAACAGCAAAGTTCAGAGCAGCAGAAAACAAAAACGAACTGCACTTGGGGTTTTTCACAAAAACGAACAGCAAAGTTCAGAGCAGCAGAATACAAAAACGAGCAGCACTTTGGGGTTTTTCAGAGCAAAAAACATCCACGGATCGAGAGAGATAAAAGAAAAACCCGGATAGAGATAGATGAAGATAGAAATCGATACAAAAATTCATCGATCGAAAGAGACCTTACCACGTGATTGGATTACGAGATTGGAGGATCGAACTAAACAAAATCGATTTGAGGAAACCCTAGATGAGAACCGACTACGAGATTCACAGGACCATGTTTGAAGAATCCTGGGCTCCAATCGATCCTCAACAGGGGCGAGTTTTAGAGATGAAATGGGGATCGCCAACCTCTTGATGCCCCTAGCTTCAATCGATCTTCACAATAAAGATGAAATGTGGAAGATGTATGTGGGTTTAGAATGGGATGGAGCATAAATCGGTTCATTCCCCCCAATTTGCAGGGGAATGGTTTTTACACATTTCTATTATAATGATTGATTACATTACTTGCAACCAAACATCATCAATCATTTCATTTTCATTCCCTTATTGAACCAAACAAATGCAATGGATATCATTTCCATTGATTACCCTCTAATACCCCCAACCAAACACCCCCTTACTATTAATTTAATTACCAAAATTGAAAACAAATTTATGGAAACGGTAAAAAAAATCATAATTAATGTTAATTTTATTATTATTTATACATAAAAAATAAAAAATATATACATTAAACAAAGGGTATTTTTGTCAATTTTCATTATTCCATTCCAATTCCTTTATAAACCAAACAGACAGATTCCAATTCTTTTAACAGGTTACATTCCATTCCTTGCAACCAAACATCTGATCAAACCTGATAACATTTCATTACAATTCCTTTCAGATTCCAATTCCTTTGACAGATTCCATTCCTTCAGAAATCATTCTGCGAACCAAACGCACCCTAAGAAATTTTGTTGTTATTGGATATATCATATATTATAAAAATGTGTATCACATTAAGTTTTTAGAGCATATCGTAATACTTCTGTTCCATATAGTTTGTTCAAAGATCGATTAGTCCTTTCTAACGACTGCTAACTAACTTTATTAAGTGGAGGGAGCATGAATATTATGAAAAATAAAAGTTAGGGACCATCAATGTAGATAGTTATTTTAGGGATCAAATCTAAAATTTGAGCAAATCGCGTAGAGACTACCAGTGTAATTCACTCTTTCGAAAAACTGTTTTTTTTAGGACGCCAATTCACTACACGTGGGAAGTATTCTTATCAGAACCATGATGAAAGAAAGAATTAAGGAGCTCATCAAGACTAAAGTATTCTGTGATTCCATCAGATTGTGGTGATGAGTCTCTCTCTGATGCATAAGCTGAAATTTTTGGCGAGGCAAAAAGGCATGGTTTCAAGAAAGTATTCTACTTCTAAGATCAGGAAGTCCATTAAATCGAGTTTCGTTGCCCATCACTTGGCCAATAGAAGTGTTGAAGATGGAAGAAGAGGAAAATCACAGGTTCGGTATATTCGACAGATGAGTCGGACAAAATAAGAGAATTGGGTTCTCTTGGTTTCAACTGGAACAGTTCTAATTCAGGGGAACAAATTCGCATAATCTTCAAGGGGAGTTCGGTCCAAATCACCAATAGCTTTGTTGGTTCTGTTTTTCGACCCAGTTTTATTCCATTTTTAATGAAGATAATCTCTTTAAATATTAGAGGGATCAGGTCTATTCCAAAAATATGTTGGTTAAGAAACATATGCAATTCTAAACACCCTAGGGATTCAAGAAACAAGGTGCAACGATCCTAGGGATTCTAAACACCAACGGGAAGTTGACTGATGAAGAGGAAAGTGCTTTTATAGGTGGAAGATTCATTTTAGACGGTGTTATAATTGCAAGTGAGGTGATTCATCATTTAAAGAAGTCCAAGGAAAAATGCTTTGCCTTGAAGATTGATTTCGAAAAAGCCTTCGTAACATAAACTGGTGTTTCATTTTAAACATAATGAAGCAAATGGGTTTTGGTAAAAAATGGCGTGCTACTAGATCCATTGTTGTCTTCCCTTGGCTACAATATCGATCTTGGTAAATGGCTCCCTAGCAAAGGAATTTTTCTAGAAAGGGGTGTTAGACAAGGAGATCCTCTTACACCCTTTTTATTCCTAATCGTTCCCGAGGGCCTTAACATTGCTTTACATGAGGCTATAAGGAAAAATAATTCAATGCGATCTCGGTAGGTTCAAGCATCAACAAAGTTTCCATTTCTCATCTTCAATATGCAGATTACATTATATTCTTTGGTATATGGAGTGATTCAAATGCTCGGGAGCTAATGAGAATTCTCAAACGCTTCAAACTTTCCTTGGGGTTAAAGACTACCCTCCATAAGAGAAATGCTTTTAGTGTGGGTGTCTCTCAATATGAAGTGGTTATATTAGCGAGACGTTTACGATGTGTTTTCGGTTCTTTTCTTCTTACTTATCTTGGCCTCCCGATTGGGATAAATATGATGTAACAACCCGAATTTCTAGTATGTATTGAAAGTTTAGTGGCTAAAGTCTAAGAATCTAAAGTTAAGTTAAGGGGGCCTTTGTGCAATTTATGAAAGATGTAAATAGTTGCTAAAAACCCTAGGGAACCATTTTCTTCCTTCTTGTGGCGGCTAGAGGGATTTGAAGGAGAGAAAGGGGATTTTGGTGTCCAAGTGCAATTGAAGAAGAAGATCATTAAACATCAAATTGGAAGGAGAAGTGGAGTGTAGTGCGATTCTGCAAGTGAGTCCATCAGGTAATTCCTAAACCAAAACCATATTCTGATTTGTTTAGTTGGATTGTTGGATTATTTGAGAGTTCTTGGTGAGAAAGTGGTAAATGATGCCTTGAGGGAGGGATTAAGCACACTAATTGTGTTTGGGTAGCAAAGATTTGTAAGAAATGGATATAGAATGATTATGAAGTCATTTATCGCGTTATCGTACTGATTAAGGGGACTTGAGAAGGATTTTGTCTCTGAAAATCGCCCCAGCGTCGTACCCGGTAAGTACCCCGTGATGAAGGTTACCGGAAGTGAACCCGGTAAGTTGTGTAATCCGGTAAGTCGTGTCCGGTAAGTTAAGACCCGGTAAGTTGAGACCCGGTAAATGTGTCCCGGTAAGCTGAGTGATCCGGTAAGTTGAGACCCGATAAGTTATGTCCCTGTAAGTTGAGTGATCCGGTAAGTTGTGGAATCCGGTAAGTTGAGTCCCGGTAAGTGTGAGTACCCGGTAAGTAGCAGGTATCCGGTAAGCTAGTAAGATCTGAGTAGTGATACTTCATTCATTTATCAGGTAAATCATTTGGAAGTCAGGATCAGAGTAAGAAAGGAAAGTAAGCATACCAGGTGAGTTTTTCTAACTAAAATACGTGATTTTACGTGTTTTCCAAAGAAAGTAATTGTATGGAAATGCCATGTTATTTTACATGATTTTACTTAAATGAAAGTTAAAAGCTTTTCTAATTATTGTTCGTTTACGAGCATGAACTGTTTTACAACTGTTACGCATGTTCTCCATGAAATCTACGTTTTATTTTGGAAGACGACTTTTAGTAATATGAAATGATGTGCAAAGATTTCACGCTTGTGATTTACGTTATGCTATGTGTATGTTATGTGAAGTCGGTCTGCACAGTGGGATCTGAGCACCTCGGGATCCGATGATCCCTTGGGCTTTTGTGATGAGCTTGTAGGAGGGAATTCGTTTCCTTCCTACTCGGATATGTGAGAAGCTTGTAGGAGGGAATTTGTTTCCTTCCTACTCGGATAGAGGGGAGTCTGCTTGGGCCCCGATCGCGGTTAACGATGTGATCCTTAAACACTGTGCAGTACCATGTTTGATGCTTATGTGGAAAATGTTAAGAGTTTTATAAAATGATTTTATAATGTTGATGTACGCTGTTTATGGAGGGGACTCACTAGACCTCATGGTCTAACCCTCGCTTTTCAAAACTAAAACCTTTTCAGGTAAGCAAATAGTAGGAGGCTCAGGTAAGTGAGCATGGGCAAGATAGAGTACAGATGCAGCTAGAGACAGTGCAAGTGCCACTCGTAGAAGCTAGATTATTCTCAGTTGTGTATAGGTTGTTTCCGCCAACCTCAGTTTTAGATTAATGTAATGAAATTTTGGGACCCAGATTTGTAAATGTTATGGTTTAATGCTATGTATGTCCTGTTGTATTTTTGGGATGTTACAAATGGTATCAAAGCCATAGTTTAAGGGATTTAGGTGACCGGATGGGCCTAAACTTAAACTTTGGAGTAGAAATCACAACTGAGAATCAGGAAATGCGTTAGGAGAGCACTATTATAGATAAGGGAAATGCGTTAGGAGGGCACTATAGTAGATGTAGGACTAATAGGGTACCGAGGACAGTCATGTAAGGTAAGTTTAGGATTTCACCTGGCCAGTGTAATTGCAAACTTACAGGTACATGTAGGTGCTTGACCTACCTTATTATTCCGAAGTTGTAGACTTAAGCTAGTTTATATGTCATGTTCCAGTAATCTAGAAGGTTAGCAAGATCCCTGAGGGATAGACCAAGCTCTCTTGCTTGGAAAGTATCATGAGAAATCATATATGATGTGATGTATGTATACATCGAAGAGAAGAAATGTTGTATAGAATGTTATGAGTCGTCTAGAGGTAGCTCTTCGTGGATTCGAAGAGGATGAATGTTGAGTTTGAGTAAGACTCCTGTTTCGGGAGAGTCCTAGTTCTAGGAATCTTGGGATAGATCAGTCGGGATGGTAAGGAAGGACAGTGTCAAAACCTTGAAAGTATCAATGGAGCCCTGACTTCTTAGTTGAGTTTTTCAATGGCAGGGTAAATGAAATAAATACCTATAGTGAAGTGAAAGCATGTAGAAATAGAAAGTGAGATAGTTGATCAAAGCGAAAATAGTATGAAAGGATTGAGTAAGTGAGATGTGGAACGCATGTACAACAAGTTATTGCATGACCGAGAAGCCGACTTTGGGTCGAAGGTAAAGTGTCAAGGATAAGTTGCGTGAGTAAAGCGGTTGACCTTGTTAGAGTGAGTAGCCTTCAATTGCAAGTAGAGTCTCATGCATGGAGTTCTTTTACGTAACATGAAATTTTCACGCTTTAAAGTAAATATGTAAATATCAATTTTGATCGAAAATGAGTCAGAATGTACAAGCGTAAGTTTAAAGAAAGGGTTATTTCTTTTACTTCACACAATGAAATTTAGAGCTTAACGGTTTGCAAAATATTTCACACTTTTCATGATAAGTTAAATTGTTGCAAAAAGGTCAAGAAAAGGTTTGCCAGCAAAACTTTTATAATCAAAATGAGTATTGACACTTTGGTATTATAAAGTGGGTATGAGAACCGACTGGTTTACTTTGTGTCGGTATTTTCTTTCAGAATTGTGTTGTATGAAAAGATTTTCATTCAATATATTACTATCGTAATAACATCGTTCGGATTGAGTAAGATTAAGGTTCACAGGAAGATGCATGCAAACGATTCTCGAATCGTTGTGCAGGGCATTGAAGTTAAAGAGTGATGGGGTCATGTGTACCCCAAGTGTTTCCAAATGTTGTTTATTTAAAATGATGAAGGGTGCGAAAAGTTTTATTTACTGCATTGTCATGCATGAAGGCTATGAACCCACTAGGTCGTAGAGTATTACATTTTAAGCTAAGGAAGAACTCCGAGAGTGGAGAGGTGTTGGACAAGTCAGGGGAGAACGTATGTAGTTTTGGTATATGTGTTCAAGAGGAGAGTTAGACAGTGGAAGAGTCGGGAACGGATTATAGTGTCGGGTGTATGAGGGTCTGTACCCTTGCTCGGTGACTAGGAATACAGTTGCCTAGGGACAAGGGTATCCGGAGGAAGGACTAGGAGTCATCAAAGTGTTGGTTTTAGCAACTCATTAAGAGTAGTGGGGTGAGGAAGGAATGAAATGTCCACAACATGGGATATGAGTCTTAAGGTGACCTTGTAATATTGGCGTTATATGAGTAAGTTTTGAAATTAGGACGACGGATTATGAAGCTGATTGTGATATGCTGGAAGGATTTTGTTCTGTAAGGAACCCATGTTTAAGAATAGGTTAAGAAAGTATCAACAAGTTGCCTATTGATGTTGAAGTCGGCAGCGGTGTAAGTTGGCTGAGGCCGAAGACTTGAACCAGGAGAGTGAAAGTGATAGAACACCTTATAAGGGCTTGAATCGTAAAGAGCTAGCAGGAACGATTACTTTTGAGCTAATTGGGAACTAGAAAGTTATACTTCAACTAGAGTGAGAAAAGGACAAAGTAGGGAGATAGACTCGATTATTTATGCGGGAGAATTTGAAGGCGAGTTTGAATTGTGTATGAATGGCCATGAGATATTTGGTCTGCAGTGTGATGTTATGGGTGAGGAATGTACAGTTATGTAGTGGCAATAATTGCCAAGTTAAATGTGCCATATAGTGTTGTAGTAACGCGATGTTAGGAAGATGAAGCATTAGATGGAAGCCTTTCCGGGATTTCGGATGAGGTGTGCGAATTGTTAAGCAAGTGGTTCGAACACGTAGTTGTAAGTGGCAGTGTGATACGTCTATTTTCGGAGTAGAATGTCAGAGCAGTAATGAGTGCTTGCCCAAATGAGAGACCAAGCCTTTTTGGCTATGTGAGTCGCTAAGTAAGTATAATCTTGAAATCACTGTAAGTTTAAAGAAGATGATGGATGGGTTAATCAAAGTGAGGTGTAGTAGATGCGAAATCTTTAATGAATGAGAATTGTTTCCTATGGGTGAAAGGATTATCCAAGAAGGTAATAGTTAAAAAGATCAAAGAATGTGTAGAACAGCAAACACTGGTGTCAGCTCGAGGTGATTTGGTTGAATGCCTTAAGTTAGAATTTTAGTGCAACCGTTTGGTTATGTACAGTAATGAGAAAGTATTTTTCAGCATGGGAATTGTCGGAAGAGAGGAGCAAGTAATGTTGGTGGGCAGTGCTCCACGCTAACGTGGGGAGGTAAAGATAGTACGTCGGAACAAGTGAGTAGGTTGGAGGTAGTAAGCTTGACATTAACACCGAAAGGTGGAGTAGTGTGTAAGTCGCCATCGATAAGTGTGCAAACTTCTGGAAAGCGTATTGAGGAAGGAAATTGTGTATGTTTTGTGCAGGAAAGAAGTGGATGAGGCAGTTGAATGAGTTAAGTTAGCAATGTTGTGAGAAATGTTCTGACGAATTGATTGATCAGCGTTAAGTTATTGAAAATAGTATGGTGTGACCATGGTTACTCCTCCCAGTTGAGTGAGGATAACCGGAGTTATGTTTTATATGACTGAACGAACGTGGCAATCAGCGAGGAATTGATGTGTTTCAGGATAAGTTTAATTCGAATAGGTGAACACTTCAACGATGGGTTTGGAGGGTCCTACTCTTAGTTACGTATAAGTATGGAGTGGTGAAGTGGTGAGGATGTGAGAGATGGTTGACGAACTGTGGTCGAGGTGGTCCGAGAAAGGGAAATGTTATCTGCATAGACGATTGTTGGTTGGGGGAAGTAATCTAGAATTGCTTGTAATACGATGAAGGAACTCTGAGTGGTGAGTTGTCGGGATGTACAGGGTTGGCCTTGTGCCAAGCTGTCAAGTGAGTGATTGTTTCTTGGTAAATGAATCTCGTGTTGTAGCGGGGGATTCCGCCAAGTTCCTCTTCAGAGGAAGTAAAGACGCATGAGAAGCCTTATTTAACCTACTATTGTCAAGATCGATCGAGTTAGAGTATCGTAAGAACTGAAGGGAATGCACCCAATGTTCCATGTTTTGAATTTAATGAAGTGGTTGACTGAGTCAGGAGTGGCATTACCTTAGGGAAGTGTCAGTTTTAGTGTGGGCAAGATACCCGCATCTTTTCCCGATGAGGAATTCCGGGGACATAATTCTTTTAAGGGGGGAGTGTTGTAATAACCCGAATTTCTAGTATGTATTGAAAGTTTAGTGGCTAAAGTCTAAGAATCTAAAGTTAAGTTAAGGGGGCCTTTGTGCAATTTGTGAAAGATGTAAATAGTTGCTAAAAACCCTAGGGAACCATTTTCTTCCTTCTTGTGGCGGCTAGAGAGAATTGAAGGTGAGAAAGGGGATTTTGGTGTCCAAGTGCAATTGAAGAAGAAGATCATTAAACATCAAATTGGAAGGAGAAGTGGAGTGGAGTGCTATTCTGCAAGTGAGTCCATCAGGTAATTCCTAAACCAAAACCATATTCTGATTTGTTTAGTTGGATTGTTGGATTATTTGAGAGTTCTTGGTGAGAAAGTGGTAAATGATGCCTTGAGGGAGGGATTAAGCACACTAATCGTGTTTGGGTAGCAAAGAATTCTAAGAAATGGATATAGAATGATTATGAAGTCATTTATCGCATTATCGTACTGATTAAGGGGATTTGAGTAGGATTTTGTCTCTGAAAATCGCCCCAGCGCCGTACCCGGTAAGTACCTCGTGATGAAGGTTACCGGAAGTGAACCCGGTAAGTTGTGTAATCCGGTAAGTCGTGTCCGGTAAGTTGAGACCCGGTAAGTGTGTCCCGGTAAGCTGAGTGATCCGGTAAGTTGAGACCCGGTAAGTTATGTCCCGGTAAGTTGAGTGATCCGGTAAGTTGTGGAATCCGGTAAGTTGAGTCCCGGTAAGTGTGAGTACCCGGTAAGTAGCAGGTATCCGGTAAGCTAGTAAGATCTGAGTAGTGATACTTCATTCATTTCTCAGGTAAATCGTTTGGAAGTCAGGATCAGAGTAAGAAAGGAAAGTAAGCGTACCAGGTGAGTTTTTCTAACTAAAATACGTGATTTTACGTGTTTTCCAAAGAAAGTAATTGTATGGAAATGCCATGTTATTTTACATGATTTTACTTAAATGAAAGTTAAACGCTTTCCTGATTATGGTTCGTTTACGAGCATGAACTGTTTTACAACTGTTATGCATGTTCTCCATGAAATGAACGTTTTATTTTGGAAGACGGCTTTTAGTAATATGAAATGATGTGCAAAGATTTTACGCTTGTGATTTACGTTATGCTATGTGTATGTTATGTGAAGTCGGTCTGCACAGTGGGATCTGAGCACCTCGGGATTCGATGATCCCTTGGGCTTTTGTGATGAGCTTGTAGGAGGGAATTCATTTCCTTCCTACTCGGATATGTGAGAAGCTTGTAGGAGGGAATTCGTTTCCTTCCTACTCGGATAGAGGGGAGTCTGCTTGGGCCCTGATATGAGGCGAGAGGGGAGTCTGATTGGGCCCCGATCGCAGTTAACGATGTGATCCTTAAACACTGTGCAGTACCATGTTTGATGCTTATGTGGAAAATGTTAAGAGTTTTATAAAATGATTTTATAATGTTGATGTACGCTGTTTATGGAGGGGACTCACTAGACCTCATGGTCTAACCCTCGCTTTTCAAAACTAAAACCTTTTCAGGTAAGCAAATAGTAGGAGGCTCAGGTAAGTGAGCAAGGGCAAGATAGAGTACAGATGCAGCTAGAGACAGTGCAAGTGCCACTCGTAGAAGCTAGATTATTCTCAGTTGTGTATAAGTTGTTTTCGCCAACCTCAGTTTTAGATTAATGTAATGAAATTTTGGGACCCAGATTTGTAAATGTTATGGTTTAATGCTATGTATGTCCTGTTGTATTTTTGGGATGTTACATATGAATAAAGTGATGAACTGGAATCAAGTTCTTGAAAATTTTAAAATCAAGCTGGAAAATTGGAAAGGAAATATGATTTACTTTGGTGGTCGATTAACGTTGATTAAATCGGGACTTGGAAGCTTGTCACTATATTACTTTTCTTTGTTTCGCGCCCCGATTACGATGATTAAAGCTCTTGAGAGGGTAAGAAAAAACTTTTTTTGGGGAGGTGGGGAAAGGTTCAATCACGAATTTGGCTTGGGTAAAATGGGAAAATGTGTTAAATGACTTCGGAAGGGGGGGGGGGGGGGGGGGCTCAACATAGTATACTGAAGGCTTAAAACTTGAGTCTTGTAGAAAAGTGGTGGTGGCGCTTTAGGTTTGAAAAAACGCTCTTTAGGCGAGGGTCATTGAAAGTATTTACGGAAGGGATGGTGGTCTCTTCGAGTTTGGTGTGGTCACTGTTAAGTGCATTTTATGCACTTAACTTTGTGTATATTAGTTCCATTTTCTTTATATTTTAGTGTTTAGTTTATCTTTTTCATTCTTTAGTATTCATTTCTCTCTTATTTTCTCTAATAACGGTTGGAAATTCTTTTAGGCATAGTTTTTATGCTTTTGGTATATATTTTGTGCAGATTGTGCATAATTCTAAAGGTGAGGTAGGTGGTAAGGATGTGCTCGAGTTGAAGAAAGAAGAGAAAGATCAATTGTACATGAGAGATGAAGCCGAGAGAGAAGGAAAAAAATAAGAAAATTGGAAGCAAGGAGGAGAAGTCGTTGAAAGAGAAGAAATCAGAAGGGCATAGTTGTTTCCCATGCTTCGCGAACGGGCGAAATCTACTTAATTTAATATACATAAAGTTTCTGCCTTGGTTTCGCGGGCGTAATGATATCTTTACGGCCGCGAAGTCCTGCTTCTGAAACACCTTTATTTTTCTGTTGCACTTTCACGACCGTGAAGGAAACCCCGGTCGTGAAAGTTGTTTGGAATCATTTAATTTTTGGGATTTTTCATTGAGATTTTTGGCCTGCTCTATTTAAACCCTTTTAGGTTTGTCTTTTTGAGGGGAGATTGGCCGTTTTCTTTTGGAAGCTAGCACACAACATTTCTGTCCATGGTTTGGGGAGGAAGATTGTACTATAAGCTTAGGCCATTGGAATCCGATTTGCTACCGGTTTTTCATACAACTACTAGTATCTTCTTCCCTATCTCCTTAATATACTTGGTTGAGTTCTTGTTTTTGTCTGAATATTATCATTAATTCAATTGTTCTTGAGTTTTGTTCATCATTCTTCTATATTCTTATTTGTTGCATCAAGTTTTAGTTTTTCTACATCTCTCTTGTGTTTATTGCATTATATTTCATTTTTATATATCCCTATTCCTTACTCTCTACCCTAAATTACCGCACTTGTCTAAAATTATTCACTTTTATAAACTTCTACACTTCGTTTTAGGATTAATTAATTCTCTACCCTATTCCTTACTCTCTACCTTAACCCATTGTTCATCATTAATTTTAATTAATGTTATTTGTTACTAGATTGTGTCTAATGTAGTATCTTTGCTAGTCTAGGTTTACTTTTGTCTTTACTTTTGTTGGAGTCTAGTTAAGTAACTTGTTTCTTGGTCTCGATTAAAAAATCGTTCTATTGGGTAATCGTTGTTTAGGATCGAGGTTTTGGTATTGATCAATTGTTTTTAAAGTGAATGTTGGGTTTTAATCCATGTCGATTTTAACGAAAGTTGAAATTGATCTAATTAGGTTTTAACAAATCATTTAGTTAATTTTATTGGTTTTTGATGAAAACGAAAGTTTGGTCTTTTACTTGAGTTAAATTGATCAATGACAATGATCCTTACATGTAAATTCAGAAATATGTTTATTTTAAATCTCAATGTTTCTTCCCAATTTATTCGTATTGTGGAAGTAAATATGTATCTTGGCCAGAAAAACTTTTCCACCTCGAGAGAGGGTTGAAGTAGTTTTGAAAAATGAATTCCCACCATTACCAAAATCCGAGCTAGGTTGACATTATCCAATGTTTTTAATATTAGTCGTCATTTATCTTGGTTAGTTTTATTTTTAATTGCTTCTTATTATGTTCCCTTCCCTTAATTTTGTTTATTTAAGTTCATTTAGTTAATATAATCAAACAATTACTTAATTCGCATAACTAGGCCATGATTATTAAGTAGTTAGTGTTTTGATTGTGTAACGACCCAATTCCCAAACATACATCAAATAACATATATTGCATAACATTGTTTTATAACAAGAGATACATCATATAACATGTACGGTCTCTTAGTCTTTACAACCATAATAAGTATTTCATTACAAACTTTTTGCTACTTAATTTACATTAAAGCTAATAGCAAAGTTATAAATACAAAATACTTCATGATTTTCAAAACATAAGTCTTCCAAAAGTTATTCACAGTTTACCCTTTTCACTTGCTCTTACTTGATCCATGACCTGGAATACATATTTTTAAAACAAAATGAGGGTTAGACCTAGTGGTCTAAGTGAGAAAATCTCTGTCAGTTTAAAATCATTTATACAGACACTATATACCTAACATAAATTGAATACCAACTACGACTCATATGCATTGTGTACTTTCCTGTCTCATGGCCATATTAGTTGGTTGCGAGTCAACTAATCAGTTTACTCCGATGCACTAATATACAGCTGTTTGGGCAAAAAAATCATGTCGCTCGACTGCGACCAGAACAGGTAAGACGTATGATTAAGCACTATAACTTGTATTAAGATAAGGTCTCGACAAAGACCCAGAACACCATCGTCGTCCCTCATAAAAGGTAAGTCGAGAGTTCCTTACGACGCTCGACCATAGCGTCGCCCGATCCGCACGACTATTACATAAGGACGTGCGACCTCGACCAAAGCTAACGTTCACCATGACCGTTTGTTAAGTGTTTAATGCAGGAGTAAAAGTCATTAAGGAGCAACGACTATAACCGACGCAATCATTAAACAGCCGGTGACCGTAACGGACGAAGATCATTACTCCGGCGACCGTTTCCAACCGTTAAGGCCATTAAAGGAGCATTTATGGATGAAGCTAAGGACGCGAAGACTATAAATATCAAGCTCAATCAACATTTCAAGACATCGAATATCCGGCGATTAACAACCGAAGCAATATTCAAGAACACCTGAAGTGAAGAACCATTATTCTAAATATCACTCTCGACGCACGACAACAGCCCTCGACCAGCAGTTCACGCTTTGTTTCGTACACGGCAAACACCTATTTTTACATTCAAACACTTGTACTTTACATTTCGAAGCATTTCCTTCATTTGTATTGTAATTACTGTACGATCGACACCAGTATCTAAGGATATCGCCCCTGATTGGCGACCATAGTATAGCGACGACACCCACTGTCGTCCGCAGGTTTTTTCCTCGTTTGAGGTTTTTCCTGCGTCATTAAATCCCTTGTTTCTTTATTTTATTTATCATCGCACGTCTCGTCGAAAGATTCTTTCTTTAGTTGTTTAAGTCCACATCGACCTTAAGTTGTCCCTTTGGTGCGATTTTTGGCATTAACAACAGCCAACTCCGCTGTCCCTCCGTACAGCCAAACTCCACCGGTCCTAAGCCCGGCCAACGTGCACTCGTGTAGTGTAATGCTCATGTAAATATAATATACACCTCAATATATCATACTTCATACATATGCACATTATTACACTACTTATCACAATCTCAATCCACATATATGTATTCCAGTTTGAAAAATAGTTATATTAAAACTCACCTGTTTGCTTATCAAAACGCTTCCAAGCTTTTCTCAAAACGATTCGATCTTTCACCCAAAATTCACAGAATCTGAAACAATTTAACTACAATTATCTATTTATCAATCAAACACATAAAACTTACTAGTAGGCTAAGAACTCTAGATAAATCTATCTAACTCTTATCCTCAAATGTTCCCTTAAACCCGAACTTAAGTCGAGTACACAGTATTTCCATTCCTCATTCATACTCTATCCAAGAGTCGACAAAACACAAAGTTACCGGATACTCAAAAGTATCTGGAATCTCAAAAGTGACCGGACAACCAAAGTTTCCGGACACCATGAAACTATCCAGACAACCTACTTTCCGGATACACACATCTTACCGGATACTAGCACTGTCTGGATACTTACCGGAAACATACTCAATCCGGATGACATCCGGAAACCAAGGTAATCCGGATACCACCCGGTATCTAATTTCATCCGGAAACTATTAAAAGAAACTTACCGGATAATTGCCTGTCCGGATACCTTTAGCACAGGGTTTCCGGATACTTCATCTTCCGGACACTATTAAAAAGAACTACCGGACACTATCAAATTTTGTCCGGAAACGTCGGTCTGTTCACAAAAATCCCAACCAGATATCGATTATAACTGATACAAATCGTAAAATTGATAAATCTAAACCGATAAGAATCTACTACTAACGATTACAAACATAAAATGAAAAGGAACTATACCTCAAAAATCACTTCCAACAAATCCAATTGACGCCCTAACCTTTCTTTTCTTCTCCTGCTTCTTTTTGTCTCAAAACACACACACACACACTGATTTCTTTGATTTGTGAAATATCAGGAGTCTTAGGGTATATAAAACCTTAATTTACAAATTTGGGTTTGAACTATTCAGAAATGACCAAAACACCCTTAAACTTATAAATTAACCCAAACTTACCCTAAACATCTAATTTTAAAGTTAACTAAATTTAACGGAAAGAGAATTTAACTAACGAACTTACCCGGGTATTACATCATCTCCCCCTTAAAAGAATTATGTCTCGGAATTCGGTTAGGCAAAGAGGTACGGGTACTTAGTCCTCATTTCTGATTCTAATTCCCAAGTAGCATCCTGCCCTTTATGATATCGCCGCTGTACTTTTACTTGTCTGATCTCCTTATTCCGTAAAACTTTGAATTTACGGTTAACAATGGCTTCAGGTTCCTCCACATAATTCAGCTTTTCATCAACTTGTATATCTGGCAGAGAAACTGCCTGATCTGGCGTAACCAAACACTTTCGAAAATTGGAAACATGAAATGCATTGTGAATACCGCTTAACTCAGACGGAAGGTCTAACCTGTAAGCTACCTCACCGATTCTTTCTGTAATTGCAAACGGTCCGATATACCTTGGACTAAGTTTACCTTGTTTCCCAAATCGAATGACTCCTTTCTAAGGTGAGACTTTTAACATTACATAATCTCCAACTTAGAATTCTAACGGTTTTCGGCGTCGGTCAGCGTAGCGTTTCTGTCTGTCTTGAGCCACTTTCAATCGTTCCCAAATCTGAGTAATCTTATCCGCGGTTAACTGAACTATATCTGGCCCTGCTAATTGTTTCTCCCCCACTTCATTCCAACACAAAGGTGTTCGGCATTTTCTACCATACAGAACTTCAAACGGTGTCGCTTGTATGATGGAATGATAACTGTTATTGTAAGCAAATTCGATCAACGACAGATGCTTATCTCACGATCCCCCAAAATCAACAATACAGGCTCGTAACATATCTTCTAAAGTCTGAATTGTTCTTTCACTCTGACCGTCAGTTTGAGGATGATATGTTGTACTTAGCTTTATTTGCGTCCCCATTTCTTTTTGAAAACTTCTCCAGAACCTTGAAGTAAAACGACTATCACGATAAAAAATAATCGAGATTGGAACTCCATGTCAAGTTACTATTTCATCGATATACAATTTGGCTAGTCTATCTAATGAATAGGTTTCTTTTATCGGTAGAAAGTGAGCAGACTTTGATAATCTGTCAACGATTACCCAAATGGCATCAAACCCTTTCGTAGTCTTTGGTAGCTTCATGATGAAGTCTGTAGTAATCTGATCCCATTTTCACATAGGTATTTCTAAACGTTGTAACTGACCAAAAGGCTTTTGATGTTCAATCTTTACTTTCTTACAAGTGGAACAACCTTCAACATGCTGAGCATTACTTTTCTTCATTCCCGACCACCAGTAAAATTGTCGCAGATCCTTATACATCTTATTCGTGCCCGGATGAATAGAGAAACGAGATTGATGAGCTTCTTGTAGTACCCGATCACGTAAATTACCCAGACGGGGCACCCATATTCTATTTTCCAGACACAGTAACCCACGATCATCTTTTACGAGTGACGCTGATATACCCACCAACCGTTCTGGTTTCAAGTGTTCTTCTTGATAGGCTTCTACTTGACACTTCTTCAATTCGTCAAAGATGTTAGGTAGAAGTTCAGCTCGTAGTGCAATGGCTTTTATTGTTCCACTCCTTTCTTGACGACTCAGTGCATCAGCTACTACATTCACCTTTCCCGGATGATAGAGAATTTCACAGTCATAGTCATTCACCAATTCTAACCATCTTCTTTGTCTCATATTCAATTCTCGTTGATCAAAAAGATGTTGTAGACTCTTGTGATCGGTATAAATTTGACATCTAGAACCGTATAGATAATGTCTCCAAATCTTTAGCGCGAAAACAACTGCTGCAAGTTCCATATCGTGTGTAGGATATTGTCGTTCATGATCCTTCAGTTGACGAGAAGCATAAGCAATAACTTTCCCACGCTGCATTAGTACACATCCCAATCCTAGTTTGGAAGCATCACTGTAAACAACAAAGTCGTTGGAACCTTCCGGTAGTGACAGAATCGGTGCGCTACAAAGTTTTTCTTTCAAAATTCTGAATGCTTTATCTTGCTCTTCTTTCCATTCAAATTTTATATTCTTTCGAGTCAGCTTGGTCAGAGGCGTAGCAATGCGAGAGAAGTCTTGTATAAACTTTCGATAGTAGCCGGCTAAACCCAGAGAACTTCGTACTTCGGTTGGCGTTCTCGGTGGTTCCCACTTTTTAATTGCCTCTACTTTCATCGGATCAACTTGAATGCCTTTTTCTGAAACTACATGCCCAAGAAATTGAACTTCCCGTAGCCAGAATTCACATTTAAAGAATTTGGCATACAACTGTTCCTTTTTCAACAATTCAAGAATCAAACGAAGATGTTGTGCGTGCTCTTCTTTGGATTGGGAATAAATAAGGATATTATCGATAAACACAATAACAAATTTATCGAGATATGGCTTACATACCCGATTCATTAAATCCATAAAGGCAGCTGCGCGTTGGTCAGTCCGAAAGGCATCACTAAGAATTCGTAATGACCATACCTTGTGCGGAAAGCAATTTTCAGAACGTCTTCTTCTTTAACCTTTAGTTGATGATAACCATATCTTAGATCAATCTTGGAGAAATAACAAGCTCCAACTAATTGATCAAAGAGGCCATCAATACTGGGAAGTGAATACTTGTTCTTGATCGTACGCTTATTCAGTTCCCGATAATCAATGCACATTCTCATCGACCCGTCTTTCTTTTTCACAAACAGGACTGGTGCACCCCCACGGTGAAGTACTTGGTCTGATGAAGCCCTTATCAGAAAATCTTGCAGTTGCGTCATCATTTCTTTCATTTCTGGAGGTGCCAGACGATACGTACGGGCAACAAGAACGGCTCCAGGAATCAGATCTATACCAAATTCTACTTGTCTAACGGGCGGAAGACTAGTCAAATCTTCTGGGAAAACTTCCGGAAATTCACAAACAACAGGAATGTCTTCTAATTTATTCTTTTCTAGCTTAGTATCTATCACATAAGCTAAATAATGGCAGCCTTTGTTGACACACTTACGAGCTTTCAACATGGATATAAGGCAAGACTGATGATTTCTACGATCACCATAAATCACTACCGGTCCCTTCTCAGGTAAGACAACATTAATCAACTTCTTATCACAAACTATACTAGCCTGATTCTCGGCTAACCAATCCATTCCCACTACCACATCAAACTCGATCAAAGCTATAGGAAATAACTGAATAGGTACTCCACACCCATCTATATTTATAACACAACTATCAAATACCTCTTTAACCGGTACTTGATTATCATTTGCAGTATCTACCATTAACGCATGATCTAAAATTTTAGGCTTTAAATGCGTATAAGCAGCAAAAGAAGGAGACACAAATGATCGGTTTGCACCGGAGTCAAATAACACTTTAGCACGTGTAGAGTTTATTAGAAATGTACCTGTAACCACATCAGGAGTTTCTTCTGCTTCTTATGCTGTTATTTGGAAGGCTCGACCCTTTGCTTTCGGTACTTCAGGCCTTTATATCCCTCCCGGCCTAACACCCATTGGTCTCACTGTCATACTACCTTGTTGTGCTTTCCATTGTGGACACTTGGACTGAATGTGATCAGGGGAATTGCAAGAGAAACAGAATCGAGTTACCCGACAGTCTTTAGCGATGTGACCAGTCTTTCCACACTTGTAACAAATTCGGGAATCAACATAACAATTTCCCTGATGAATACGGTTTCATTTTGGACATGGTCTTTCAGCTGGTTTGAAAGGTAGACGACTATCAAATCTCAGAGATTTAGACTTCTTTGGATCATAATGCGGTCCTTCCCATTTCTTCTTTCCCATACTTTTATCACCAGTATCCCTTCCTTTATCTCTTTCTACATTTTCCGCGGCATCCACTGCGGCTGAGAAAGTATCGGTTCCCTTTGCAATTACTAGTCCTCTGATTTCTGAATTTAATCCAAAGATGAATCTTTCCATTTTGAGTGCTTCAGTGGCAACATAATATTCGGCAAAGCGGGACTTTTCCAGAAAACGTACAGTATAATCCCGAACTGATAGATTCCCCTGTTGCAGATTCATGAACTCTTCTTCTAATTGTCGTACGGCAACTTGAGGACAAAACTGCCTTTTAAAAGCACTTGCAAATTCTTCCCAAGAAAAAGTAGAATACACGTCCGGTCCTTTAGAAGTAATAAGAGCTTCCCACCAATATAACGCATCAGCCTTCAGCATCGCAGTCCCATATAACACTCTATCTTCTTCGGCACATTTGCTGGTTTTGAAGATAGCTTCTATCTCTTCCAGCCACCTCATAGCCTTTACCGGATCTCTTTCCCCTGAGTAGGTTGGAGGTTTGCAGCTTAAAAACATCTTGTAATCACACTTCTTGGGCACCGGTATAACGGTAGGTGTAACAGGAATCTCTTCTTCCAAAATAGGATCTGGTATTACAGTTTCAGTGTGACGAGTACTGTCGAACATTGCTTGTATATTAGTTTGTAATCTTTCCATTTATGCCATTAAATCATTTCTAGTAACAAATTCCGTGCCGTGGGGATGACCCCTACCTCCAGTTTCACCCCGACCTCTTCCTACACCTCTTCCTCCGGTTTCGGTCATCATTTCCTGAATATTTCTCATTCTTGGATTCGGCCTGATTGGGTTTACTTCTTCATCTCTATCTATATTTCCAGAACCACTCGCCATTCTGTTGATTTCAACAAGGTTAATATACACGTAAGCACATACCCCATATAATAAGGTATTCCAGTTCAAACATGTACCTGTAAGTTCACAATTACACTGGCCAAATGTAATTTGAAATTACCTTACATGATGTTCCTTCTACCTTTTATATTTAACATCCAATAGGTTCTAAAATATTAGGGACATCCTACTTCACATGCAGTTTAAGTCTAGGTATAGATCCGAATACCTAAATCATTTAAACTAGGGCTCTGATACCATCTGTAACGACCCAATTCTCAAACATACATCAAATAACATATATTGCATAACATTGTTTTATAACAAGAGATACATCATATAACATGTACGGTCCTTTAGTCTTTACAACCATAATAAGTATTTCATTATAAACTTTTTGCTACTAAATTTACATTATAGCTAATAGCAAAGTTATACATACAAAATACTTCATGATCTTCAAAACATAAGTCTTCCAAAAGCTATTCACAGTTTATGTAACACCCCAAAACAGGGGTTAACAAAAACTTCCATAAAACGGAAGAGTGGTACACATTACTAAAGTAAAAGTATACCTAATTAACATTTCATAATCATTAATACAAAGATTTAGTTAATTATAACTACTATTGGACCACTAGCTTATCTGATCACTACTATGGCAATCAAATTACAAAAAGGATGTCGGAAAGTTCTATCATAAGTCTTCCAATATTTCACTCTCCAACAATGATCCCATGCTCACAACCCCGTTCTAGACCTTCTTGTGTTCGGAACCACTAATATCTGTAACACATAAAACACATAACAAGTGTTAGGCTTTTAAAGCCTAAGTGAGGTTTACACATAGCACATTGAGCATAATCATAGCATGTAGGAATAACAATTCGATACATTCACAAATTGGATTCCATGGAGAAGGCCCATATCGCTACCCAGTTACATCATAATTGAAGATATACCTTGATCGGTACCCCACGGTATTGTCATAAGGCATAACAAAACGGAAAACCCCACGTTATCCAAAGGTATGAATCAATTACACTTACCCCACGGTGTGTAAGAATATATCCTCCAATGCCTACTAGGTGCTCCTCCAATTATGTGAATACCAAATATATTAATCCAAATAATATTCAAACATATTTAACACATAACAATGGTCCAACCATTTAACATGATCAATACTACTTCCATGTAGTTCATATACATCCATATGTATTAAATCACATTCTATATAATATCAATAATAAACATCCATGTTTACAATTCAATAATAGGTCCATATTGACCATTAAGCCATCCTTACTTCATTAAGACATAAATTAAGCCATCAACATAATCACATACCAATGATGTATAATCAAACCCAAACCTTTAACACTAATATTTACCATGGCATTCTAAATAATAGAACACAATTAATCCACCATAACTTACTTGAATTCTTCTTGTATCCCTCTTAACCATTAAGAGCTTATTAACCAAGATTTCTCATTAACAATAACAAAATCAAGATAAAGAATGGTAATAAGGTATAATACAAACAATTAGATACAAGTTACTCACCTCAAATCTTCAATTGATATTACCCTAACTTGAAGACTTGAACTTAATCACTCCAACAAGAAAGATGAAGATGTAATGCCCTAAATCAAGTTTAATTGGTAAGATTCATCTAATAGTTGTTTGAATTGAATTAGGATTAAAAGATAAGAGTTTACCTTAATTTTAGATGGAGAATCGCCTTAGAAGAAACTAGCAAAGCAAAATCTGATTTGAGAGTTCTTAAGTGAAAGAATGAATGACTCAGGATAAAGAGGTGGGTTTAATCCCCTTTTAGCACGTCAGGTGCTCGGCGCCGATCCCCGCGCCGATGCATCGGCGCCACCATCGGCGCCAGCTTCTGTTTGCTAGCCTTCTCGATTTCCACTGATTTGGCCGTAACTTCTTCGTTAAAACTCTGTTTTTACCCCGGAAGGTACCGTTGGACTCGTATTTAAATTACCCATCCAACTAATCCAACTAATCTAATATTTAACTTTATCATATATTTTTCATCAATTTCCTTAAGGAGTAAACTTACAGATTTCTATCGGAAGTTCTCAAATAACAAGTAACATTCACGGAAATTACTTAGGAAATCAATAATAATCTAAGAAGTCAAAATATAAAGAAATATTAGGACTATCATTACTTACAAGGATTTTCCGGGTGTTACAATTCTCCCCTACTTGAAATAGATTTCGTCCTCGAAATCAAAGCTAGGTAAACAAATGAGGATCTTAAATTTTCATATCCTCATCCAATTCTAAAGTCATATTAACACCTCAATGATGTAATACCATACCCTTAGGTCACAACTTCTTAACTGATCTTTCTATAACCCCTTACAGTTTCTTCAAACAACTACTCTTACCATCCATTCTTACTTTAGTAAGTGAAATCACATCATACCAACATAAAATATTTTGTACATCTCTTCTCTTTAAGTCTTACATACTTAATTCACAAATGAAAGTCCATAAATAACAAGGATTCATCTAATCATATTTTCTGAACCTTACTTCTTTCATCATTAACCACTCCCCAACTTAGATTTACAAACCTCCTTAGAGTACTGTTATCATCAAATCCTTATCCGACTATTTCTTGGTCTACCATACCGTTATCATTTCTCTCAAGCTTACACAAAAAATCCACCACACATAGCTACAGTCCAAAAGGACAGTTTCTCTAGAATCATTAGCTAAGTCTTTTAGCTAAATCCTCATAATACCGAGAACTATATTCAAAGCATTTCTTTACATCCAAGGAATACCCCAACACTTTTGACTAAACTTCATAACGAAATACTACACCTTAACGGTTACAGTATTATTTTCGATAATAAAGTGAAGTATAAAAACTCACCTAAAATCCAATGGGATCAACAAGAACAAGAGTTCTCCTTTCACCCCATCATTACCACAACTCAATCTCCAGGTCTCAAAAAAACATTAATGTATACTACCTGAAAATCCACGTACTTTAAATCAAGCATACTTATCACTTTTGAATACTTCAATAATCATGGCAAACCATAATTACATCCATGACTTGTACATTTCTTCGGTACAAAATGTTACCATTTCTTCACTCCTCTATCGCACCACGCGACCATATTGCAACCAAGCACTAAAAGGTTTGCATGTCAAGGGTAATGTTTCCATTGAATCTGTAGTATGACTACTTTCCTAGGTCCGATCTTTCTATTATTACTTCCTACGTTAGCATGGAGTACTACCCTCCAATCAATATTTGTCTCTTTCTTCCAACCTTTCCACATACCGATAACACTTTCTCATCTTTATTAAACTTCCTATGATTCAAAATCATAAACTTATTTAGCGACTCACCCAACCAAAATCACTTTAGATAAACTCACACTACCGCTCGACATTCTATTCCAATAATAGCCAAATCACTACACCATCTTACAACCACATATTCCAACAGCTTTATTGACAACTATTACTATTCATCTGGAATCCCCCGAAAAGACTTTCATCTAATGTTCCCTCTTTATAACTTCTTATTACTGGTTGACACATTTATCTTGACAATTAATGCCACTACTCGTTCGTGCATTCTCCACCCATAACATCTCACAGCAGACCAGATCCCTCATGGTCATTCGTACATAATTCAAATTTACCTTCATGCTCTCCCGCACAATTAACCGAATCTATTTCATTACTTTATTCCTCCCCAACTTTAGTTTGAACTACAACTCACGAGTTTCTAATTAACTTAAACTTACTCGCTTCTTACTAATTCTTTGTGATTCCAAACCATTATATATACAGTGCACACTCCATCGCAAATCGACATAGTCCATACCCTTACCATGTTCGTGCCTAATTCTTCATTCTATATAAACCATCTACATCATAAGTAGAATGTTCATCTACAACAATAGTCTTTCACTATCCTAACACCCCCCACAAGGTGATCCTTCAACTTTTAATCTTCCGATTCTAACTTAACATTCATACATGATCTCAAAAGAAAAATCAATGTATTCACATCATGTAAACTTTAATTATAATACAATTCATGTAATTCCAACCCCCAAGTCTATGTCAAGTTAATTAAACCGACGAATACCCTTAAGACTCAACCGAGTCCAAAACCAAGCCATCTGCTCAAAGGGTCTATTGATCATTTATCAATATCAACTCATGAAATTTAAAATACATCTAATCCCACATCATGCAACACATGCTTCGAGACATGATAATCTCACGACCCCTTCATTGCTACTTTCCCAATGAAGTCAATTCATATATGTATCTATATGTACACGTATATACAACTCTATATACTCCACATTATATATATATATATATATATTATTTTGCCAAAGTTCATTAATCCCAAAGGTACTAAGAATACAAGATCATCAAATGGTCCTCACACATAAGACCAATAGTTAAACCGACACTTATTAAAAAAAATGCGCTTAAGCATATATCACACCATAATTATTGCACAACCACAATAAACTTCTAAAAGCGTACTTTGACCACCTAACTTTCACTTATGTAATAATTTAACCAAAACCTCTTCCACTCGTGATTTATTCGCCAATCACTCAAAATCCCCACATGTGGTGTTTCACAAGATATGTATTGTCCGCGTTCTATAACATTCTGTAACATCCCCAGTTCACCGTACATGATAATGTCCGCTTTGCGCATACCCTCTGCATAACAGCATGCCGGTACCGCTCACGGTTTTGTTTCTGCCCGCACAGGCATACGCGGGACGCACCCAGACCGCACCCTGTGACATGCAAAAGGCCTCATACATCTTACACAACTGTCGACTTCAATGTCAATAGTCGACCTATCGATACTTCTTTAATCTATTCATTAACAAGGACTGAACCTAATCCTTTCAACATAACATAATACAATTTACATCTCATCGTCTTCATTTCAAACTTATTCGTGCAATACTAATATCACAAAATCACCATAAATTCTTATTTAACGTCGAGGGTATTTCCTTTCTGTCTCATCACACTACTCATAGCAATTTGCTAATTCCATCACCTTGATGACTACTAATCCTTCCTCCGGACACAACCGTCCCTTGCCAACTGTATTTCTAGTTACCAAACAAGAGTATAGACCTTCTTACAACCGACACTAAAGTCCACTTTCAACTCTCCCATTGTTCACCTTCCTCTTGAACACAATTACCAAAACTACAACCATTCTCCCATGATTTATCCAACACCTCTCCATTCTCAGAGTTCTTTCTTAGCTTATAGTAATATTTTACGACTTAGTTCGTTCATAGCCTTCAGGCATAACAATGTATTAAATATATTATTTCGCACATTTCCTCATTTTAAAGAATAACACTTAGAGCAACCTGGGTACACATGACCCCAAAATTCTTATAACTTCAGTGTACTGCACAACGATCACGAGAATTGTTTGCATACTACTTTCCGAAAACTTACTCTTTTTCAACCAAAACGATGTTGTTATGACCGTAATATATTTAATGGAAATCTTTTCATATGACAAAAGTTGAAAGAAATTACCGACACGAAGTAAGCTAATCGGTTCTCACACTCATTTATATTTAACTTTTCTTGTAAAGTATGAAGTATTTTGCAAATTGCTAAACTCAAAATTTCACTGTGCGACGTAAATGGTATTGCCTTTTTCTTTAAATACCCACGTGCACATACTGACTCATCATCGACTAAATTGCTATTTATGCATTTGTTTTGAAATCACGAAAACCCATGTAACACACACTCAAGGACACCATGCATAAAACTCTACTTGCAATTCAAGGCTATTCACTCAAACAAGGTTTATCGTTTAACTCACGCAACTTATCATTGACGCTCTATTTCCAACCAGTGGTTACCCTCTCAGCCTTCTAACACTTGTTATACATGCCTTCCAAGGCTCACTTACTCAACCATTTCATAGTATTCTCGTCTTGATCAAACATCTTACATTCTATTTCCACACATTTTAATCCACTTATTTAAGGTTGTCTCGGCGGACTTTCATGAGTCCCGCCAGTTCCAGGTTTTCCTTCCAACCCTCAATCATTTACCGATCTGTTCTCCAAAGAATTGAAAGACCTTGGCGGCGTTTTTACCATCATTATGCTATAAAACAAAAGATAACCCTGAGAAATGGTTATATGAATATAAACACACGAAACGTACTTTACCGATCATTAGTCACTGGAACAATTTAGAAACAAGTATGCTTATGTAACAATATATTCATAATAACAGTAGCTAATTGAGATTGTGAATATATCATATATGAGAATCCTCATTACCGTTGTTACCGTACTAATTTAACGTATTTCTGTCGACCCTAAGGCCATCCCGTCTTATTACTTCTACCCAATCTCACGATTCATAACTTAATTCATCTCAGCTTAAGTCTAAGTACCTCCTCATCATACTTAGTTCACTTAAACTAAAGCTCTGATACCAACTTGTAACACCCCAAAACAGGGGTTAACAAAAACTTCCATAAAACGGAAGAGTGGTACACATTACTAAAGTAAAAGTATACCTAATTAACATTTCATAATCATTAATACAAAGATTTAGTTAATTATAACTACTATTGGACCACTAGCTTATCTGATCACTACTATGGCAATCAAATTACAAAAAGGATGTCGGGAAGTTCTATCATAAGTCTTCCAATCTTTCACTCTCCAACAATGATCCCATGCTCACAACCCCGTTCTAGACCTTCTTGTGTTCGGAACCACTAATATCTGTAACACATAAAACACATAACAAGTGTTAGGCTTTTAAAGCCTAAGTGAGGTTTACACATAGCACATTGAGCATAATCATAGCATGTAGGAATAACAATTCGATACATTCACAAATTGGATTCCATGGAGAAGGCCCATATCGCTACCCAGTTACATCATAATTGAAGATATACCTTGATCGGTACCCCACGGTATTGTCATAAGGCATAACAAAACGGAAAACCCCACGTTATCCAAAGGTATGAATCAATTACACTTACCCCACGGTGTGTAAGAATATATCCTCCAATGCCTACTAGGTGCTCCTCCAATTATGTGAATACCAAATATATTAATCCAAATAATATTCAAACATATTTAACACATAACAATGGTCCAACCATTTAACATGATCAATACTACTTCCATGTAGTTCATATACATCCATATGTATTAAATCACATTCTATATAATATCAATAATAAACATCCATGTTTACAATTCAATAATAGGTCCATATTGACCATTAAGCCATCCTTACTTCATTAAGACATAAATTAAGCCATCAACATAATCACATACCAATGATGTATAATCAAACCCAAACCTTTAACACTAATATTTACCATGGCATTCTAAATAATAGAACACAATTAATCCACCATAACTTACTTGAATTCTTCTTGTATCCCTCTTAACCATTAAGAGCTTATTAACCAAGATTTCTCATTAACAATAACAAAATCAAGATAAAGAATGGTAATAAGGTATAATACAAACAATTAGATACAAGTTACTCACCTCAAATCTTCAATTGATATTACCCTAACTTGAAGACTTGAACTTAATCACTCCAACAAGAAAGATGAAGATGTAATGCCCTAAATCAAGTTTAATTGGTAAGATTCATCTAATAGTTGTTTGAATTGAATTAGGATTAAAAGATAAGAGTTTACCTTAATTTTAGATGGAGAATCGCCTTAGAAGAAACTAGCAGAGCAAAATCTGATTTGAGAGTTCTTAAGTGAAAGAATGAATGACTCAGGATAAAGAGGTGGGTTTAATCCCCTTTTAGCACGTCAGGTGCTCAGCGCCGATCCCCGCGCCGATGCATCGGCGCCACCATCGGCGCCAGCTTCTGTTTGCTAGCCTTCTCGATTTCCACTGATTTGGCCGTAACTTCTTCGTTAAAACTCCGTTTTTACCCCGGAAGGTACCGTTGGACTCGTATTTAAATTACCCATCCAACTAATCCATAAAATCTAATATTTAACTTTATCATCTATTTTTTCATCAATTTCCTTAAGGAGTAAACTTACAGATTTCTATCGGAAGTTCTCAAATAACAAGTAACATTCACGAAAATTACTTAGGAAATCATTTATAATCTAAGAAGTCAAAATATAAAGAAATATTAGGACTATCATTACTTACAAGGATTTTCCGGGTGTTACAGTTTACCCTTTTCACTTGCTCTTACTTGATCCATGACCTGGAATACATATTTTAAAAACAAAATGAGGGTTACACCTAGTGGTCTAAGTGAGAAAATCCTTGTCAGTTTAAAATCATTTATACTGTTAGATCTGAAGTTTTGTCAATAAACCAAGTGTTGAAGATCTGATAAGAAGGTTCAGAAGTTCTGAGAAGAAGAGTCAGAAGTTCTGAGAAGAAGAGTCAGAGATCTGAGAAAGAGAAGTCAGAAGTTCTGAGAAGCGTGATCAGAAGAATGTTCAGAAGTTCTGAACTACCTGTTCAGAACTTATGACGAGTTTCGTTATTTAGTAATGTGTAAACTAATTAGGACACGTGTTATGTTCTTATTAGTCTTTCTTATTTGTACTGTAGCTTTAAGATGTTTGTTGCAGTATAAATAGAGTGGTTAGCACTACGTTGCTAACTGATTGATTTTCCCATATTACTTGTATTCATTCCTTGTAATCTTTGAGGTGATCTCTCTCTTAGATCTGTAATTCTGTGCATCATTGAATACAATTGGGCTTGATCATACAAATTCTCAATTACTTCTTTCTATATTGATTGTAAGAATAGATCCTGCACTTTCAATTGGTATCAGAGCCAATCAACAAACAAATTCGTTCAAGATTGTGATTGCGAAGATCGATTGATCAATTTCTTGAAGATTTCTTGATTCATTCAAAATTCGATTCCGCTGCAAGGGCTAGTTCTTGAATTCTTAGCAATTCTTGAATTACCTGCTACTTTTCGATCAAGAAAATCGAATTTGTCTTTCTGTTGAATTTTCTTACAATCATGTCTTCTAAAGAATATCTAGCCATGGGATCCGAAACCAAACCGCCTGTTCTTATACCAGAAGAGTATCAGCAATGGAAAACTCGTATGATCCAATTCCTTGACAACATCGATGAAAATCTTATGATTTCTATACGAGAAGGTCCAATCGAAGTATATATCGATGTCGCCGCAACCCCTGCTACAGAGACAACTCCAGAAATTCCAGCGACCAGAGTAAAGAAGAATTATTCCCAATACACTGCTGAACAGAAAAATAGGCATGCTATTGACAAAAGAGCAATTACTTTGATGACTTTGGCTGTCCCGAATGAGGTTCTTAACAGGATTGACAGTGGATCATCAGCTAAAGAAATGTGGGACGAATTGGAAAGGCAAATGTTAGGAACTGTGAGATCTATTCAGGCAAAGTTAAATCAAAGCATAAATGCTTATGAAAGGTTCAAAGCAAAAGAGTCAGAAAGTTTGACACAGACATACAGTAAATTTTGCACTATTCTAAATGACTTGAGAAGAAATGGACTGAAGAAAACAAAATCAGAAATAAATTACAAATTTCTGAACAGTCTAAATTCAGAATGGTCATCATTTGCCATAAGTCTGCAAATGAACAAGGATATGTGTGAAGAAGACTTAAATGATTTGTTCTGTGTTCTTAATCAACATGAAGACTCTGTCAAGTTAGTTGTGGAAGAAAAGAAAAATGTTGCTGATCAGTTAGCATTCTTATCAAAGTCCAAAGCAATCAAAGCACCCAAAAAGACTGCATATCTATCAGAAATACCGAGTCTGGAGGAATCTGACAAAGAAGAAGGATCAGAAGATGATGAAGATATCAAGATAATGGCTGAAAAGCTAGCTTTGCTGACAAATACTTTCAACAAAAGGTATGGGAAGGGCAGATTTCAAGGAAATTATAAGAGAGCTGGAAGTTCAGATTATAAGAAGAAAGATGACAGAGAAGAAAATAAGATTGAAAAGAGAATAGAGAGAAGTGAAGAAAACAAGGAAGAGAAGGAAGAGAGAAAAGAAAAGAATCTGTGTTTCAAGTGTGGAAAATCTGGCCATTATGCCAAGGATTGCAGAGTTAAAGTTGTGAAAGATTATGAATACTACACGAAGAAGGCTCAGCTTGCAAAGAAGAGAGATGACGAGAGTGCGCTATTGGCTGAACAGGAGAATTGGCTGTACTACACTTCTGATGAAGATGATCATATCAACTTTCCACAGATGCGAAGCTATATGGCAAAAATGAGGAATGAGGATGATTCTGATTTTGAAGATGCTGATTCTGAGTCATCTGCTGAGGTACATTCTTCACTTGAATTAGAGTTAATGACACAGATTGGTGAAATGAAAACTGAATTTGCTAACCTAAGAAAACAGATAAAAGGAGAAAGAACTTTGGTTAACAAATTCAGAATTGAAAAAGAAGTAATAAACGAACAATATGAAGAATCTGAGGCTGAGAAACAGAAAGTTAAAGATGAAAATTCTGAATTGATGAAAAGGCTTTCTGAACTAAAAGTTGAGTTTTCAAAAATAAAGGATGAAAAAGGTGATTTACAAATAAAATTTGATATGTTATTTGAAGAAAGAAAGAATTTATACTCCAAAATCAAAGAATTGGAAGATTTGAATTTGAAAAGAGGTCAAACTCAGCAAACATTAAATCTTTTATTAAGCAATGTTAAAGATACAAGATTTTACAATCCAAAGAAGGGATTGGGATTGGAAGAAAATGTCATTTTAAAAAGAGCTCCAATACTTCAAGTTTCTAAGCCAAAAATCCCAGAAATTGTTGAAGTTTTCATAAGACCTGCTAGTTCTATAACAAGTTCTGACAATTTGCAAAGACCAAACTCTAAAAAGTCAGATGAGACAATTTCTGAGTCTAAAACAGAAAAGTCAGTTGGTTCAGAAGAAAAGGTTAAGAAAGAAGTTTCTAAACCAACAGATGAAAAGCCAAGATACAATGATACTAAATTCAAGTATGATTCCTTAAATGTCAGCTACAAAAATAAACAACCAAGTTTTTCATATCATGACATTGAGAGCATATTTGATACAAGTAAAAATTCTGAAACAGTCAATCAGAAGTCTGAAACTTCTAGTCAGGATTCTGAACTTTGTAGTCAGAATTCTGAGTCTAAAGATCAGACATCTGAGTCTGTAAATCAGAACTCTGACTCAGGTAGTCAGAAGTCTGATTCAACTGGATTTTCTGAAACAAAATCAGATGAATTTTTGCAACTTGAAAAGAGATTTAATCTTGTGAGTCAAGAACTTGAGGATTTAAGGAAAACTTATGATGAACTTGAAAATGATTTCTGTGAGGTGGATATTAAACTTGAAGAAGCTTTGAAAGAAAAGAATATTTTTATTCAGAAAATAACAGAGCTTGAAAAACTGAAGACTGAGTATGATCTTTTTAAAATTAATGCTTCAAGAGAAAATGATAAATTCTTTAATGAATCAAGTACATATGAAAAAGGTGAATCATCTAATTCTTCTAACAAAAAGAACTTGAATTTTTCAGAAAAAGAAGAAAGCAAAAGGAAAGATGATCTTGCAAAGTTGAACGATCTGAAAAGGGAACTTGAGAAGCTTAGAATGAAATCTACTTCTGAACTAAACGCTAGAAATTCTTGTAATAAGGGCAATTGTACTCTGAACAGTATAAATAAAAATGAAATGATCTATGTTTCAGATTTATTGTCACTTGCAAAGAAAAATCTTGTTTGTGTTAGATGTAAAAATGATTCATTCCAATATTCTCACAAATGTCAAGTCAAAATAACTTCTGTTTCATACATAAGAAAAGATATTCAGAAAGTTTCTGTTTCTCAAAATACAGAAAAGAAGAAAATTTTTGTTCCTCAGACTCAGAAGAAAGAAAAGATAAAAGAAAAGAAAGTTGAAAACATAGCAAAACCAAAAGTTACAACTCTCAAAAAGAATTTGAACAAACTTGTAAGCAGAAAATGTTCTGACTTCATAAAAGTTCAAGGAAAGTGGTGTTTGAAGAAAGATTTTGAGTGGAGAGTAAAAGGTACTGATGTTAAATCCAATGACAAAGCTAACAAAGATGGACCCATTCCAAAATGGGTACCTAAACCTAACTGATCTTTTTGCAGGGCTGTCATGTGTGGTTTTTAGATTCAGGAGCTTCAAGACACATGACAGGTCAGAAGTCTTTTCTATCAAACTTCACAGAAAAGGCTGGAGGAGCAGTAAACTTTGGAAACAATAGCAAAGGTCAAGTCAAAGGTTATGGGGATTTAACTAAAGGGGATCTAACTATCCAAAAGGTTTTCTATGTTGAAGGATTACAACACAATCTTTTCAGCATAAGTCAGTTTTTAGACAGTCTTTGTCAAATTAAGTTTCAAATAACAGGTTGCATGATTCTAACTGAAAATGATGTCAAAGTCTTCTGGGCCAAAAGACATATGGACTTATTTGTAGTTAATTTTTCAAAATTGAAAACATTAAATACAGTTTGTCTTTTATCAAAATCAACTGCAAATGAATGCTGGCTTTGGCACAGAAGATGTTCTCATCTGAATTTCAAAGATCTTAATAATCTTGTTGCAAAACATTTGGTTAAAGGCTTACCAAAGCTTAAATTTGAAAAAGAATCATTATGCTCAGCTTGTGAAATGGGCAAGATGAAAAAGAGTTCTCACAAATTAAAAATGGACTCATCTTGCAAAGCACCATTAGAAATGATTCATACTGATCTTTGTGGTCCAATTTCAGTTCAGTCGATGGGAGGAAAGAAATATATGCTTGTGATTGTTGATGAATTATCCAGATACACGTGGGTTGAGTTCCTAAGAGCTAAGTCAGAAGCTGCTACTACATTGATAAATTTTATCAAAAGGATTCAAGTTCTCTTACAACTTCAAGTTCAGAAAATCAGAAGTGATAATGGAACGGAGTTCAGAAATGAGACTCTTCAGAATTTTCTAGAAAGTTCTGGGATTTCTCACAATTTTTCTGCTGTCAGAACTCCTCAACAAAATGGTGTTGTTGAAAGGAAGAATAGAACTCTAGTTGAGGCTGCGAGAACAATGTTGGCTTATGCAAATCTTCCTACTTTCCTATGGGCTGAAGCAATTGCAACTGCTTGTTTTACACAAAATAGAACTTTAATCAATAAGAGATTAAATAAGACTGCTTATGAACTGATAAATAAAAGAAAACCATTAATCAAATTCTTTCATATTTTTGGTTGCAGATGCTACGTTCTCAGAGACAGAGAAAATCTTGCCAAATTCGATAAAAAGGCAGATGAAGGATACTTTGTGGGTTATTCTTTAACTTCCAAAGCATTCAGAATCTACAATAGAAGAACCAAGAGGATGATGGAGAGCATAAATGTAACTTTTGATGAAGCCAGAATGCGGACTTCTGAACAAGACAGTTCAGAACTCATGCTGAACAAGACAAAAATGACTTCTGATACAAATTCTAATCCTATTTGTTCAGAACTCAATTTACTGTTTAAGAATGCTTTTAGTGAACTAATTTCTGATTCTTATGCAGAATATGAAAACCCAAAGATGGTCAAAGAGATGAAAAACAAGACTCCAGAAATAGTTCAATCAACTGTAATTTCTGACAAAGGTCCATCAGAGGAGTGCCCAAATCTAATAAATACAAGTGGTGAAAACTCTGAACCTTGTAATCAGAATTCTGATTCTTGTACTCAGAACTCTGAACAAGTCAATCAGAACTCTGACTTCATTAATCAGAACTCAAACTTGGATGCAACTCCTACTCATACGTCAGAACAAGGTGACAGTTCAGAATTACAAGCAATCATTGATGAGAATGATGCAAACAACAATTATTCAGAGATTGATGTACTCCCTAGTGCTAACAAATGGACTAAAAATCACCCTATTCATCAAGTAATAGGTGATCCATCAGCAGGAGTAAAGACAAGATCAGCTACAGCAAATGAAGTAATGTTTGCTGGTTTCTTAAGTGTAATTGAACCAAAGAAAGCTAATGAAGCCCTAGAGGATCCAGACTGGATTTCAGCAATGCAAGAGGAATTGCTTCAATTTGAAAGAAATAAAGTTTGGAGACTCATTCCAAAGCCTGAAGGTAAATCTATAATTGGAACTAAATGGGTGTTCAGAAACAAAAAGGATGAATCAGGTGTTGTCATCAGAAACAAGGCAAGATTGGTTGCTAAGGGATACTGTCAACAAGAGGGAATTGATTACGATGAGACATTTGCACCAGTGGCAAGAATAGAGGCAATCAGAATATTTTTAGCCTATGCTGCACATAAAAACTTCAAGGTGTATCAAATGGATGTCAAATCAGCCTTTCTAAATGGCAAACTTAATGAAGAAGTGTATGTCCATCAACCTGAAGGTTTTGTTGATCCAGAATTCCCTGATCATGTTTATATTTTAGACAAAGCTTTATATGGTCTAAAACAAGCACCACGAGCCTGGTATGACACTCTTACTAAACACCTGTTAGGTTCAGGATTCAAGAAAGGTAAGATTGACACAACTTTGTTTTTAAAGAAACAGGGTAATGATTTGATTCTGATTCAGATTTATGTTGATGACATAATATTTGGTTCTACCAGTCCAGAATTATGTGATAATTTTTCAAAAGTCATGTCATCTGAATTTGAAATGAGCATGATGGGTGAACTGAATTTTTTCCTTGGTCTTCAAGTCAAACAACTACCAAAAGGTATTTTCATAAATCAAGGAAAATATGTCAGAGATATTCTGAAAAAGTTCAAAATGTCTGATTGTGCTTCTATGAGAACACCTATGGCAACTAACATAAAGTTAGATGCTGATCTCAAAGGTGTTTCAGCAGATATCAAACTTTATAGAGGCATGATTGGATCATTACTTTATTTGACTGCAAGTAGACCAGATATCATGTTTTCTACCTGTTTCTGTGCTAGATTTCAATCTAACCCGAAAGAATCACATATGTTGGCTGTCAAAAGGATTTTAAGATATCTCAAAGGAACACCTGATCTAGGTTTATGGTATCCAAAAGAAACTGACTTCAAATTGACTGCTTTCACTGATGCTGATCATGCAGGAAGTAGGTTGGACAGAAAGAGTACATCTGGTGCTTGTCACTTTTTGGGAGATAAAATAGTGAGTTGGGCATCAAAGAAACAGAATTGTGTATCCACTTCAACTGCTGAAGCAGAGTATGTTGCTGCTGCTGCTTCATGCTCTCAAACATTGTGGATGAGAACACAACTCATGGACTATGGATATCAGCTTAATAAGATTCCCATCTATTGTGACTCAGAAAGTGCAATTGCTATTACTCAGAATCCTGTTCAACATTCGAAGACTAAGCATATAGACGTGAGGTATCATTTTATAAAGGACTATGTGGAAAAAGGAACTATAGAGATGCACTTTGTGCATACAAAGTATCAATTGGCTGACTTGTTCACAAAGCCTCTTGATCACAAAAGGTTTTCTTTTCTCATATGTAAAATAGGAATGCTTAATCTGCCTAGTTGAAAATATTTTTTTTTCTTAAAAATGCTAAATTTTTCTAAGTGAAGTTGTCTGAGTAGTGTACTCAGAACTTCTGAGTCTTGAGTTCGGAAATTCTGAATCTTGAGTTCAGAACTTCTGAGTCTTGAGTTCGGAAATTCTGAATCTTGAGTTCAGAACTTCTGAGTCTTGAGTTCGGAACTTCTGAATCTTGAGTTCAGAACTTCTGAGTCTTGAGTTCAGAACTTCTGAGTCTTGAGATCAGAACCTCTAAATCTTAAGGTCAGAAATTCTGAGTCAATACTTCAGCAATCTAACTTTCAAAAATTTATTTTTGAGAAATACAAATAACTTCAACTGTATGGATTATGCTTCTTCGATTATCTTGTTATCTCATCTTTATGTATCTTTAATACTCAAATGCATGCTCAAGTCAAGGGGGAGCATCAAAATTCTTTTGAAAATCATTTTGTGATGCTTAAAAGATTTGTTTTCATTTCTTATCTGTTCAAACCTCTTCTGAATAATCAAAATGTTTTATATTGGTCAGAAGTTGATTTTAAAAGACATTTTGGTTACAAGGCAAAATTCTTCTGAGTCATGGAATCAGAACATCTGCGCGTGTTATTCAGATCTTTGACTTGAGTCAAAATTCTATCCACTAACACGTGTCAGCTTCATATTTGTTTGACAATGCCACGTATTTCATTTAAATCCTTTGTGGTATTTCACGTGTGTTGACTCCGTTATAACATTGATTTCGCTTTTCCGTTAAACCTTTCAACTTCGCGGATTTTAAATAGGTCTTAAAATCCCTATTTCAAAGTTCTTTCAAATTCCAGAGCGAAACGTGAGATACGAATCAAATCCAGAGTTTTTTGAATCTGTTTTCTTCTTAAATCATGTCTGAAATACGAAGAAGTGGTCCAATTTCTCTACATTCTACAAAATCGATAATGGATTCATCTGATTCGGAAAGTGATGAAGTACAAAATAGAGTTGCAGAGGAAGGGGCAATAAGAAATGATGAAGAAGATGAACAAATGGATGAATCTGAAGGAAATGCGGATGAGGTAAATGTTAATATTGAACATGATCAGAGTGCTGCAGGTTCTATTATGTCAGATAGATCTATTCTAGTGGAAAGAGTTGTTCCTGAGAGTGAATGGTTGAAATTATCTGAAAATAACTGTGTTATATTGTTTGAGGAAAGTCGTTTTAAGCCTGAACACAGAATTATCATGGAGTTATTCAAACATCATCCGTACAGAAAATGGTTTACAAGAAGTAAAAATGTGCCTGTTCAGTACATACAACAATGGTGGAAATATCTTAGGTTAGAAGATAATAAGTTTGTGTCTGAAATTGGAGGAGTGACATTTGTCTTATCTATCTCTGCACTAAGAGAGATGCTGAATCTACCAGAGAAAGATGATGTACAAAGAAGAATAGATTTTGAGGATTTACCCCTAACAGAGGAATTAATAGCAGAGTTTATGAAGTTGGGATACAATGAAGGATTGAGGACTCTCAGTTTGTTCAGAAGAAACAAATTACCACCTATTTGGGCTTGCTTCTTTCATGTGGTAAATAAATGTTTGTCAGGGAAAAATAGTTCTGCTGATCAAGGTTCTAAACAAATTCTTCAGATATTTCAAGGTTTAGTGAAGAATAGGCATTATGACTATACTTTAATACTTTGGGAAGATATGAAGAATACATTTGAGAAGAATCAGAAAGCAATTCAGAAGAAGACAAAGGATGCTCCACTGACATACATTCCCTACATAAGGTACTGGCAAATTGTTATTTGGTATGCCATGCAGGAAAACAGAACAATCTCAAGAAGAACAAATGAAGAGCATGGTCCTACATTTTATTTGGGTAAGATGACCTCAGTAACAAGACTTGAAAATTATCCAAATCATAAACTGTTGCCAAAATCACTTAGGAACTATATTCCAAGGGAGAGTGAGATTTTAAAAGCTTATTGCACCTCTATGGGAATTGAATTACCTCAAATCCCTACCCAAGAGGACCAACCTGAGAAGAGAGGTGAGGGGTCTAGTCGAATTAGAGAGGGGGAGGATGTTCAGATGGGTGAACATTCTGAGAGACTTGAGGGGGAAAATTCTGAGAGCTTGGTTAGACTCAGTGAGGAAAAACAGAATGAGAGTGGTGAGGATGAGAGATTGTTAACAGAGGTTCAAACAGAAAGAGATGCCTCTGAACCAGCTAATCTTGACCAGGTAACCACACATGCTATTGGTTCACATCTCTTGGTGTCCAATATTGAAACAAACACCATGGACCTAGTGGTGGATCTTGAACAACCCATCCATACCCACTCAGAAGCATTTCAACATGCTACTGTTTCACACAAATCCGGGGAACCATCCCAAACTCATTTGGAGGGAGGTGATAAATCTCAACTTATTTTTCAACACATTGAGTCTGAATATCACAGTCCTATTCATATTGAGCCTGAAATTCCTTTTGACACTTGCACAGATCAGGAATTTCGTACTCCTGAAACAACATTCATAGACATGCCTAATGTTGGGTGTCGAGGATTGGATGGAAGTCCTGGTGAGGTGAACATTACAAAAGCCTCATTCAAACGTGCATCTGTTGTACAAGATGACTGTGTGTTATCTACAGGCCATGAGCTCTCTGGGCACATGAAAACTGGACCATCTGTTGGTTCAGGTTCACTGTTAGAAACTTCTGAATTTGAAAAGATTCAGAAACAAAACAAGGAGATGGGGGAAAAAGTAGAAAATTTGGAGAAGAGGATGGAGGATCTGAATGATGAGGTATCAGATTTGAAAGTTGTGTTAGAGAAAAAGTTAATTTCTGTTGAAACCAAGGTAGATGATGTAAAGAAATCCTTGGATTCTCACAAAAAGGAGATCATGGATATAATGTCTGGTTTTCAAAAAGATATGTTAAAACAGATGCAGGGTATGCAGGAATCTATATTGAAAGCACTGAGTGTATCTTTGGCTTCTACTTCAAAGCCTCTTGATCCTGTTCCTATTGCAGAAGCTGAACCTGAAGTTGCTTTTAATCAGAACTTGAAAAGGAAGTTTGATGATAATGATCCTCATAATCATCAAAAGGGGGAGAAAAGACAAAGGTTAAGTTCTGATGATGATATTGGCATAGAAGATTTTGAGATAGCAGACATGCACTTAGCCAATACAAAAAGTACAGAAGATCAGACACAGGAAAATTTAAAGGAGATGATTCAGATAGTACAACTTGACAGTTCAGATACAGAAGAAATGGAGTTGGGAAGTATTGATAGTAATGAATCAGATAAAACAGAGGAATTGAACTTGGATACTGAGATGGAAGGAAACTCAGATGAAACTGTAGCTATTGAGGAATCTGATTTGAGAATGGAAGAAATAGTGGAAAGTACAGTGGTAAACAGGTGTACAGATATTGTGGTTTATAACAGTGAAAGGGCAATGGAGTCTGAATCAGAAGAAAGGAGGTTGAATGAAGAATTGATCAGAAGAATGCATAATGAAGTAGTCAGAGCTTTGAGTGTTCAGAAAATTCATAAAGGAATAAAAGTGATAAGACCCATTGATCTAATGGGAGAAGAAGACAGAACTGTAGATTACACTCAGGATTTTAAAGATGATTTTAGGTTTAACTTTTGTGATGAGTTAAATACAGAAGAAGAGTATGTGAAAGTGAAAGACTTCTTTATGCCTTCTGAATATGTATTCAGAAAACCAATCGAGATTCCAAAGATTAAATTGCAAAGACTAGAAGAACCTTTGTGTGACTTCATTCTAGAGTTAAGTGATGTACCTTTAGCCAGACAATTTCATGATGATATTTTTCCTGAGGAAATATATGATAATCTCTACTACACAGAAGGAGAGTATGAGCTTTTGGAAAGTAACATTGATGGTTTTATGGATGACAGAGCTCAGATGGTCTACTCAGAAGCTTCTAATATGTTCAGAGTTCCTGACTCAAAACTGCATATTCAGAAAAGAATCGAGAAAGTTCTGATGTTTCAACAAGATGAATTCAATGGTTTAATGTTCGTTAGAATGGAAACACTGAAAGAAAGAAATACAAAGGTTTCCATGTCTACATTTGATTTTCACAGATTGACTCTTGATGATCAGATCTTTCTAGTCAAGTTCTTTGCTAGCACTGAAGAAGCCTTGATAGAAATTGAATGCAGAAGACTTCTGGGTATTTATGTCAGAAATACATACTTGTATGACTTCCAGTTGGCTATAGAAGAAAGAAAAGAAAAGTGCAATCTGAGTTCTCCCACAAAGAAAACAGAAGTTGATCTGCATGTGAAGGGTTTTGTGAATGAAGGAATGGAGACAGAAGGGTTCACATATATGGTTCACGAAAGACTTGAATTGTTCAGATTAAAAGAGTTGGTGAAGTACAGTGATGCAACTCTGAATTGGTTGTTGATTAGAATGGAAGTAAGTATGGATACTGAAAAAGAGAGTTTAAAGAAGAGATGCATAAACTGTGTGAAGAGGAGGTTGGATTTTAGAAGAAAAATCAGAAACAGTAGTGAATGGTTGCTATCTGAGGTGAATCCCAAAAAGATTCTACATAATGATTTTGTGTTCCCAGCTGAGTATGAAGTGAATGAAATTTTGTCAGATGAGGCTGAAGAAGTTCAGGACACAACACCTCAGAATGTGCAGATAACTAATATTGATCAAGCTGAACAGTCTGAACCCAAAGAAGATGAAATATTCATTGATCTGAATGGATACTTTCTTGAATTTGATCTGCCTGAGTTCTTCAAACCAAAAGAGGTACAATTCTTGGATGTGTATTATGATAGGTCTAAGGAGACTCAGATCTGGTTGGCTGAAAAATCAAGATGTCTTGGCAAAACAAAGCAAGCCGTTTACTCAGATTTTCTAATCACTGGAATCAGAGAATTGAAGGTTAAGAAATTCAGAAAGATGGAGTACTTATCCTTTGAAGTTTTGAGAGAAGATGGCAAGGTTTATTATTTCACTGATGCAGATTTTGAGAAACTGTCAGTGGTTGACTTCTACAGATTACACAGCTTTCTATGTTTTAAAGAGTCAAGTAAAGACAGAAACGAAAGGAAGGCAAGAAGTGTGGTGATTGAGGTCATGTTCTATATCTTAAGGTGGCATTGCTATACAGATTTCCAAATAGCTCTGTATTTGCAAAAGTCATGTGTTTATCTGGCAAATCCCAATACAGATCATGAGCAGAAAAGGGTGTTAAAGACTGGAAGTATTCACAGATATCCAGAGTTGGGAGTATTTTTGAAGAACAAAAGTGGAAAGATCTTCTTCAGAGCAAAGGAAACTGCAAAATATTGTTCTGGAACTTTAAGGATCATAAAGCACAATTTGGAGAAAAAGATGCTGAAAGTGAAGGAAGCAAACATGATTCAAGAAGTAATTAATCAGCAAGTTGAGATTATTCAAGAAATTATTGACAAGATTGATAAGAGGCTTAATCTGAGGAATGTGCTACTTCAGAAAATTGTTCCTGCTCTGAAAGAATTAGATGATGCAAAGTTTAAGTTTATTTGACAAAAAGGGGGAGATTGTTAGATCTGAAGTTTTGTCAATAAACCAAGTGTTGAAGATCTGATAAGAAGGTTCAGAAGTTCTGAGAAGAAGAGTCAGAAGTTCTGAGAAGAAGAGTCAGAGATCTGAGAAAGAGAAGTCAGAAGTTCTGAGAAGCGTGATCAGAAGAATGTTCAGAAGTTCTGAACTACCTGTTCAGAACTTATGACGAGTTTCGTTATTTAGTAATGTGTAAACTAATTAGGACACGTGTTATGTTCTTATTAGTCTTTCTTATTTGTACTGTAGCTTTAAGATGTTTGTTGCAGTATAAATAGAGTGGTTAGCACTACGTTGCTAACTGATTGATTTTCCCATATTACTTGTATTCATTCCTTGTAATCTTTGAGGTGATCTCTCTCTTAGATCTGTAATTTTGTGCATCATTGAATACAATTGGGCTTGATCATACAAATTCTCAATTACTTCTTTCTATATTGATTGTAAGAATAGATCCTGCACATACACCATATACCTAACATAAATTGAATACCAATTATGACTCATATGCATTGTGTACTTTCCTGTCTCATGGCCATATTAGATGGTTGCGAGCCAACTAATCAGTTTACTCCGCTGCACTAATATACAGCCAACTCCGTTGTCCCTCCGTACAGCCAAACTCCACCGGTCCTAAGCCCGGCCAACGTGCACTCGTGTAGTGTAATGCTCATGTAAATATAATATACACCTCAATATATCATACTTCATACATATGCACATTATTACACTACGTATCACAATCTCAATCCACATATATGTATTCCAGTTTGAAAAATAGTTATATTAAAACTCACCTGTTTGCTTATCAAAACGCTTCCAAGCTTTTCTCAAAACGATCTAATCTTTCACCCAAAATTCACAGAATCTGAAACAATTTAAATACAATTATCTCTTTACCAATCGAACACATAAAACTTACTAGTAGGCTAAGAACTCTAGATAAATCTATCTAACTCTTATCCTCAAATGTTCCCTTAAACCCGAACTTAAGTCGAGTACACAGTATTTCCATTCCTCATTCATACTCTATCCAAGAGTCGACAAAACACAAAGTTACCGGATACTCAAAAGTATCTGGAATCTCAAAAGTGACCGGACAACCAAAGTTTCCGGACACCATGAAACTATCCGGACAACCTACTTTTCGGATACACACATCTTACCGGATACTAGCACTGTCCGGATACTTACCGGAAACATACTCAATCCGGATGACATCCGGAAACCAAGGTAATCCGGATACCACCCGGAATCTAATTTCATCCGGAAACTATTAAAAGAAACTTACCGGATAATTGCCTGTCCGGATACCTTTAGCACAGGGTTTCCGGATACTTCATCTTCCGAACACTATTAAAAAGAACTACCGGACACTATCAAATTGTGTCCGGAAACGTCGGTCTGTTCACAAAAATCCCACCCAGATATCGATTATAACTGATACAAATAGTAAAATTGATAAATCTAAACCGATAAGAATCTACTACTAACGATTACAAACATAAAAAGAAAAGGAACTATACCTCAAAAATCACTTCCAACAAATCCAATTGAAGCCCTAAACTTTCTTTTCTTCTCTTGCTTCTTTTTGTCTCAAAACACACACACACACACACACACACTGATTTCTTTGATTTGTGAAATATCAGGAGTCTTAGGGTATATAAAACCTCAATTTACAAATTTGGGTTTGAACTATTCAGAAATGACCAAAACACCCTTAAACTTATAAACTAACCCAAACTTACCCTAAACATCCAATTTTAAAGTTAACTAAATTTAACGGAAAGAGAATTTAACTAACGAACTTACCCGGGTATTACAGATTGTCACGTCCCTGTGATCGACACATATGCTACATAACCCTTACGCTTGCGGTATAAATGTAAAAATAATCAGTCACCAACATAAAATGAGTTTGGGGTAATAATCAACAAAATTGGTAGAGATCTTGAACATTGTGGGGTGGGCTTTTTTTCATCTTTTAGTAGAAAAATAGGAGACCGTCAGGATACTCTTTTTTGGAAAGATAAATGGGTTGGGAACATTATATTATGTGATAGATACCCGAGTCTTTTCATTCTTAATACTAATACGGATGCCAAAGTCTTTGAGCGTGGGGAGTGGCAAAACGGGGTTTGGAATTGGTACTGCCATTGTAATCCTAGAGTAAGAGCTTTAAATGATCTTGTTGATTTTTCTTTAACTTTGCAAAATGTTTCTTTGAACACTCTTGACCGGGACAAGGAGCGATGGTTTTTGCATGAAGATGGTATCTTGCAAATTAAATGTCTTGGAATATGGTCGACATCAATACTCTCCCGGTTTGAACTTCGGGTCTTTCAACACCACGAATCAAGATTATGCCATGGAAAGTAATTGTTTTCATATGGAAACTATGTTGAACAGTTCCCAGTACGTCAACAACTACAAATCAATTAAATTGATCTCAACTCTTCTCTTTTTTCGATGTGTAATGATTTCATCGAATCGGGGGATCATTGTCTTCCTGATTGCAATCTCGGTAAGAAGTTATAAGAAAACATCTTCAAGTGGTGGAACTTGGAGGATTTCATCCTGTCTTCTTTATCGGAGTTGATGTTCTTCGATAGAGGTAGCCGTATTACAAGTTCTTCAAATTGTTTTTTACAATCTCCGCTTACTTTCTTTAGAAAAAACAAAACTTTTGTGTCTTCAAAGGTGCTATTATGAACAATAACCTTCTTAGCGAAATTTAATCTCGGTCATTCGAATGGATTTTGAGAGTTTTCAGATAACAATGATTAACACAATAGTCTTCAATAGATTGAGAGAAATGTACAAGATGATGGATTAAGATCTATTTTTATCTCTAGAGGGTCATCCCTCTTTCACACACACACACACTCACGTATGCAATATCTCTCTAATGAGCTACTAATGTGCTACACTCACAATTCCCTTACAATTAGCTATTTATACCTTTGACCTTCACTAACAAATACCTTGACTTTGACTATTGTTGACTAATAGTAATTATCCTAAATCTTAAATACATTATGTACTAACAATCTCCTCCTATGGATTCAAGATTTAAAAAATTATGACGACAGTCTTTATCTCTTTTGATCTTCAGATCTTCAACACTTTAACCTTTGACGAATCTTCAGATAAACTTTATCATCAAGAATCCACTTTGGCAGCTATAAACTTCATTATGCTCTTCAGAAACAAATAGTCACAAAGTCTTGAAACACGAACTTCAAATCTGTGTAGCGTTGATCAAAGTCATCAAAACAAAATCTTTAAATCTTCAAATCACTTATCTTTATTTGCAGCTTTGAATTTTGGCAAATTTCTCCAGTCTTTGAACATGAACGATATTTGAGGTTTTAACGGGCTTTGAGCTTTAAGACATTCTTGAATAATTTTTAAGCACGAACTGTCTTTGTATCTTCACACATTTGATCATCTTGAACAAACTGTCTTGAACTTATCTTCTTTTGACTTTGGCAAATATCTCTTTGATTCTTGGAAATTGAAATATTCGAATTATCTTGCTCTTTTCTTCTGTTTGATATTTCTCCCCCTTTTTGATGATTGTGAGCACCATGATCATCAAAATTCTTTTCAATTTCAGCAGTCTTTGAATACCAGAAATAATCTCCTCCATTTGATCTGTTTATCCGTCAATTCCAAAAAAAATTATCCAAATCTTTTCAAATTCAGATAATATGAAAGTGGTAACCCTGAAACAACGGACGAATCAGTTAGAATGCCTGTAAGTTACACAAAGCCACTTAGTACAACGAATGCACTTTGGAAAGGAGCTTTTTGATGTTCACTCCTCCATGGCTTCCATTTAATCATCGAAAAAAACATGATGGAATTTCTATGAATGTTTTGACAAGAAAACTTATTCCTTGTGTGTACGTGCAAGTGCAGAAATGATTGAATCAACTTATGCTTGATAATAGCTAGGCTCAAATTGTGTAAACTGTTGAGACGACAACAAGTTTTTTACGGACTCAATGTGCATGATTGAAGTGCGAAGGTGGGGCAAGTTTCCTTCTTTTTCAATATCCAAACCTTCCGAATGAAGATTAGATAGATTATATGCTGCGTCCCCAAGAAAAATTGAAACATTTTTTTGTTGAGAAAGAAAGGAATAGCTGGTGGGGTTAATGCAAGAGTTGGCATGGGCTAATTGCCTGTTTCAATGACGGTCACCAACGAATGTGAACCAATCAGTGATGTGCATGCCCGACTCAGAAACTGGTTGGTGCAGAGTCCTCGTATTCTTTTAACTCTGTTCTCACACCCTCTTTCTGTTTTTAATCAGCTCACTTGTTAGGACACTAAATGTCCTAATTATAAGATAGTTTTGTAAAGGGGTAATTAATAGTAATATGGGCTTGGATATAGTGTAATGGGCTTGGGCTTAACTATGTAACAAGGGGTATATAATGTTTAGTGTGTGTAATTAGAAGTGAGTGTCATTGCAATGTAGCCTCCTAGTGTGTATGTGTGTGTTCTAAAGAGAGAACCATTCTCTCTAGGATGCTTTCATTGAATAATACACCACTTTGATTATCTATCTTCTTGTTACCAATCTCTACAATATATGAATCGTTGCCTTGTTTAAATGGGACTAACATCACTGCTAACCAAACTCTCTTTTTCATTTTACCTCAACACAATGAGATTACTCAACCGGATGAGTTATCTCCCCCACTTTTTGATTTCGACCCCTCACCCCTCAATCACTCAAGGATAACTTCTTGGGTAGGAAACACTAGTTAACGTGAATCCATATAAGTTCTTTTAGTCTCACACACTGATCCCATGAAATTTTATCCTAAAAAGATGTGTTGTTCAATAGTTTAGCTTGAACAAATATGAATCTCAACATTTGAATAACATTGTCATCAGAATGTATGCTCCTCATTAATATCATGAATATTTGAGCATTTGAACTTTGAAGATTTCTCAGAACAAGGATATTGAAAGAATGAAATGAATTCGAAACACTTGTTTGAGAATCTGACAATGTATCAATCAAATCAAGTATGAAAGATAATCATGAACTCTTAGGGTATCAAAGAAATGAATTTTGTTTATATGAACAAATATAAACAATCTTTGAATGAAACACTTAAGCTCTTACGCTGAAATGAATATGATGCTCAACAAAATTGGAAATTCAAACGGGAGTATTACCATCGAAAAATGTTTCGTTTTTGAGACATGGTAATAACAAAGTCAATGTGAAGCTGTACCGGTGTGTATGAATACTTGAAAGTATAGAAAAGATAATACGCAAGTATTAATCTTTGGAAACACACGGTCAGAAATAATGATGAAATCCGAGATATGCATGAAAAACTTTTAAAATCACACTTCTAAATTTATGAAATCCTTTTGAAATAGAGAAGTGGTTTGAACATTTAAGAATACATTTTTCATGCTTGAAAGTTGTTCTTCTTTCAAACAATCTCAGATTAAGTTCAGAAGATACTTACAGTCAAATGTTTAAGCTCCCCCTCAAATCATGATAGACTGATTAAAAATCGGATAAGCTCCCCCTCAAAATATGATAGACTGATTTAAAAATCAGATAAGCTCCCCCTCAAATTATGCAAAGAATCTTAATTGAATAAGATCAATGGATGTATCATTCAAAGTCTAAAACAAATAAGTATGAGTTCTAAACTGATGTGTTTAGTAGTCAAACACGTTGAAGAACGAGTCCTGAGCTGAGTTACTCAGAAGTCACAAATCTTGTAAGCTTGGGTTCTAAATTGAGGTGTTTAGAAACCATAATCTCTTTGAAATCCGGGTTCTAAACTGATGTGTTTAGAAACCATAAACCTTTTATGCTAAGGTTCTAAACTGAAGTGTTTAGAAACCATAAAACATCATTGAAGTGCGGGTTCTGAACTGAATTAGTCAGAAACCATTATTGTGTATGCTCCCCCTACAAAGAAGCATATAGAGAGATTTATCAATAAGCACAAACTATATTAAAAGAATATAGAATCTCTCCCCCTGAAATTGTGTAAGTAGTTCATGTAACACCCTAAAAACAGGGCCAATTTAAACCTTAAAAATTGCCACAAGTTATGATCGTAAAACTTCAAACTTCTATAACCTGAGGATCAAATGTAAAGGTTTTATATACAGTACATCTAATTCAAATAACCTATTAATCTAATCATGCATCATAATCAGATTAATTAAGTTATCTAATCCTTTGTCCCAAAAGTATCAAAAGAACAGCTAGATCCTCCGTTATCTCTAAGTTTAAGTCTTTCCAAAAGATCCTCATCACACTTTCCCGCTTACTTCCCGGAGATTGTACCTGGTAAGAAAATTCAACTTGAAACATTAGGCTTTTGCCTAGTGAGAATATTCAAATCAAATTAAAGTTAAACAATTAAAATCTCAACAGATAAAACAAACCTGTTTTCGCCCATCTTACCGTACAACAACTCCTTTCAATACTGGGAATCTACCCCACTCCCATACTTATGACTAATTCGTCTAGCCATAATATCACTATCAAGAGTTTACTATAAATCATCCCAGATTCAAAGTTATTACTCTTATCTAAGAAATTACAAGTCAAAACCTGCCTATTTCTTAATCCGGAAGTAGAGATTACAAATTACTTTATGCCTATCTCTAATCTTCCTTTCACAACGGGAAATCTCCGATCTTCCCTATAAAATGGAAATCTCCGATCTTCCATTCGAAATGGGAATTACAAATCAAAATCTGCCTATTCCACATTTCACGTCCTCACCATCTCAGAATCACTGACCCCAATGGGATTAATATATCGTGATACACAACCGGGGCCCTCACGATGATTCAAGATACGCTCATTCACTAGAAATTACATCCCTTGGTCAAATGGCAAGTATTTCGGTTCCCATTAGACCGTACCCAGGTGCCCTACTATGACCGGATGCCTATTTCTAGCAAGCGCCACACAATACATAAGTATTATTACTCTTACTATCATATGTGCATAACATACAATATATTCATCTCCAAAACATATTCTATATATATAAACATTTATAAAGAATATTAATAGTCTTGACACCTCGACTTCTCAACTATCCCCTCATTGCATTTTAGCACGGGGATCAACATATCATAACTTTTAGTCATCTATTTGGACTCATTACTAATTAAGACGAGTCCTCAATAACATGTTCAGACATACATATTATATATCTATTTCAATATTAATTGCTGAATTTTAAAGAGACTTGAATAAACTCACCTGGTATGAAGTCACACTTCTTTTATTTCTTTTAAAGACGTAGGAACTTCTGTCTTCACCACCACAGTTTACTGTAATATCCAATATACACATATACTGATATTAAATTACAGAACATAACTCTCTAAAACTAAGAATCCTTATCATCTAAAAATCTTCGCCTTAAGTCGCAACCAACTAAGTATTAAAATCTCTTGTCGCAATGCACAGTGCAAGTCGCAATCAACTACTGCGACATGGTCACCATGTCGCAACCTCCTATTGCGATTTCAACCCCAAGTCGCAACCTTCTATTGCGACTTCAACACCAAGTCGCAACCTTCTATTGCGACTTCACTTCCTTGTCGTTCTTAAGGCTGCGACATTCATGAATGTCGCAATGCACTGTTGTGACATGCTTGAATGTCTCAACCCACTGAAATTATCTAAAACCCAGATTTTATACTTTTAAGCTATGTTTGATTCTGTAAATATGCAGATATGATTAATACCCCTAACATAACATATCTATAAATTCAGATTCTCATAATCATCAAAAATTATCAAAAACTCCTTTTCTAAACCATAGAAAACTTTTAGCTATACAAGAAGAAAGATTTTGAGATGTTTTACCTTAGTTGATTCCTCTTTTCCAGCTGAAATTTGATAAACTTTCCTCTTCTCTTCTTCTCGTTCTTTCTATCTCTAACTCTCGGTTCTATCTCTCTCTCTCTCTCGTTACCGAATTATCCACACACACACACACACACACAATTAGTCACTTAAGACTAATTGTGTGACACCTCCTACTTAAACATGGTGAGTCATAGCTCAATTTACCAAATACACCCCTAACTTTAAAGGAATGACACAACAAACCCTCAAATTGAAAATCCACTTCAACCAATAACTTTAGACAAATACAAACTTAACCCCAAGTTAAAACTTGTAATTTACAAAATAATACAATGAAAATTCGAGATGTTACAATACTCCCCAACTTGAAATAGATTTCGTCCCCGAAATCAAAGCTAAACAAACAAATGGGGATACCTATTCCTCATATCTTCCTCCGATTCTAACGTCACGTTAGCACCTCGATGGTGTTTCCATTGCACTTTTAACATTACCATCTCTTTACCACTTCGTAACCTCTTAACTGACCTTTCCAGGATTGCCTCCGGTTCCTCTACACATCGGCTCCCTTCATCCACCCTAACATCATTAAGTGGAATCACATCCTGTTCTTCGGCTAAGCATTTCCGAAGATAACACACATGAAATGTATTATGGATCCCTTCTAACTCAGGTGGAAGATTCAATTGATACGCTTGAAGACCAACTCTTTTGGTAATAGTGAATGGTCCTAGAAAACGAGGACTCAACTTCCCACGCTTTCCAAACCGTATCACACCTTTCCATGGGGATACTTTAAGCATTACACTCTCCCCAACTTGAAATTCTTTTGGTCTACTTTTCGGATCAGCATAGTTTTTCTGTCTATCTTGAGCCGCTTTCATGTGTTGCCGAATTTCCTTTACCTTATCCGCGGTTTGTTGCACAAGTTCCGGACCAGCAAACTGTTTCTCTCCGGCTTCTAACCAGCACACCGGAGTTCTGCATTTCCTACCATATAATGCCTCGAAAGGTGCTCTTCCAATACTGGAATGGTAACTGTTGTTATAAGAAAATTCTACTAACGGCAAATGAGAATCCCAATTACCTCCAAAATCTAGCACACACGATCTAAGCATATCTTCCAAAGTCTGTATTGTTCTTTCGCTTTGGCCGTCAGTTTGTGGGTGATAAGCAGTACTTAGATTAACCCTCGTACCCAATTCTTCTTGAAGCGACTGCCAAAACCTGGAAGTAAAACGACTGTCATGATCAGACACAATAGACACCGGTATACCGTGTCGTGACACTACTTCAACAATGTATAGTTTGGCAATTTATCTATCGGTGATGCTTCTTTCATAGCTAAGAAATGAGCACTCTTTGTCAGTCGATCGACGATTACCCAAATGGTATCGTTACCTCTTTGCGTCTTTGGTAACTTTGTCACAAAATCCATGGTAATCTTATCCCATTTCCACTCCGGAATTTCCAAAGATTGAAAACTTCCGTATGGTCTTTGGTGTTCTGCTTTTACTAACGAACAGGTTCCGCATTTCTCTACTATTCGTGCCACATCCACCTTCATAGTCTGCCACCAATAGTGCAGTTTCAAATCTCTATACATCTTGGTACTCCCCGGATGTATAGAATACTTAGATCTATGCGCATCTTCGAGAATCAACTCCCGATTCCCACCTATCTTTGGTACCCAAACACGGCCTTTGAACAATTCAATCCCACGACTATCTTCAGTCAGTTGAAGATGTTGTTTGCTCATCACTTCTTCCTTCAAGTTGCTTTCTAACAAAGCTTCCATCTGGTCAGCTTTTATTCTTTCAATCAGACTTGACATTACATCAATTCTGGCGTTTGTCATTTTCACACACCCACTATACTCTTTTCTGCTCAAGGCATCGGCTACAACATTTTCTTGGGTGGTAATGCAATTCACAATCGTAATCTTTCAACAATTCAAGCCATCGCCTTTGTCTCATATTCAGCTCTTTCTGATAAAAAACATGCTGCAAACGTTTATGATCAGTAAATAGTGTGCACTTCGTTCCATATAGATAATGACGCCACAGCTTTAAAGCAAACACAACAGCTGCTAATTCCAAATCGTGGGTAGGATAATTCTTTTCATCTTCTTTCAACTGTCTTGACGCATAGGCAATCACCTTACCTCGTTGCATCAACACGCATCCCAAACCCATTTTTGATGCGTCACTATAGACTACCAAATCTTCAGTTCCTTCTGGCAGTGCAAGAATAGAAGCTTCACACAACTTCTGCCGTAAGGTCCTGAAAGCTGTCTCCTGCTTTTCGGTCCAAACAAACTTCACATTCTTACGAGTCAACATCGTCAGAGTAGAAACAATCTTTGAGAAGTCTTTAATAAACCTTCTGTAATAACCTGCAAGACCCAAGAAACTTCTTATTTCAGACGCACTTTTCGGAGTCTCCCAATTCATCATTGCTTCTATCTTTGCTGGATCTACTTTCACCCCTTCCGATGAAATCACATGCCCGAGAAATTGTACTTCCTTCAACCAAAATTCACATTTAGAGAATTTTGCATACAATTTCTCTTTGCGTAACACTTCTAACACTTCCCGAAGATGGCGTTCATGATCCTTCTCATTCTTCGAGTAAACAAGTATGTCATCAATGAAAATGATAACAAACTTGTCTAGAAACGGTCGACACACTCTATTCATCAGATCCATGAATATAGCTGGAGCATTAGTCAACCCAAATGGCATCACGAGAAATTCATAATGCCCGTACCTCGTTCTAAACGTCGTCTTTGGAACGTCTTCCTCTCTTACCCGCACTTGGTGATACCCTGACCTTAGATCAATTTTAGAAAAGCATCCCTCTCCATGGAGTTGATCAAACAAATCATCTATCCTTGGAAGCGGATACTTATTCTTAATTGTCACCTTATTCAGCTCCCGATAATCTATGCACATTCTCATAGTGCCATCTTTCTTCTTAACAAACAATACCGGAGCTCCCCAAGGTGAAGAACTCGGTCTAACAAAGCCCTTGTCTAACAGCTCTTGCAATTGAGACATCATTTCTGTCATCTCAGTTGGCGCTAGGCGGTAAGGTGCACGAGCTATCAGTGCTGCTCCAGGAATAAGATCGATGCGAAATTCTACTTGTCTTTCAGTTGGTAGACCTGGAAGATAATCCGGGAATACATCCGGAAATTCACGCACCACTTTGATATCTTGCACTTGTTTCTTTTCTAACTTCGTATCTATAACATAAGCTAGATAGGACCAACATCCCTTCGATAAACATTTACGTGCCCTTGCCACTGAAATCAACGGAATATCTCCTTTCTGCTTTTCTACAAATATGAATACGTCATCTTTATCGGTCATTGGAATTCGAATCAGCTTCTTTGCACACATAATTTCTGCCTGGTTATTGCTCAACCAGTCCATCCCCACAATAACATCAAATCCTCCAATTTCCATTAACAATAAGTTAATCGGAAATTCTGTTCCCTCTATCAAAATTTTACAATCGACCAAACTTTCACTAACCAAAGACTGAACTCCATTAGCTATCTCAACTACTAAGGCATCTCCTAAAGTAGTGACAGGCATAGCTAGCTTACGGTAGAACAACTTGGATACAAAAGAATAGTTTGCGCCACTATCAAATAACACATATGCAGGAATGGAGTTTATAAGGAATGTACCCGAGACAACATCTTTCGATCCTTTCGCTTCTTCAGCAGTCATTTGAAAAGCACGTCCAGTTGGTTTAGGGATAACCAACTTCCTTCCCTGATCTCCCTTTTTTTTTAGCTTCGGACAATCTTTCCGAAAGTGGCCCGGTTGCTTACATTCAAAACACACTGATCCCGGCATTGGGCAGTTCACGGCTATATGCCCCGCCTTCCCGTACTTGTAACATTCATTTCCACCCACTCGACACGACCCAAAATGTTTGCTTCTACATTTGGAACACCAGCTTGGTTCCCTACGAGAGTCATAACGGATATTCTTGCCAAACAATCTGGTTTTCTGAGAAGATTCTGAACGACCTTCCCACTTTCTCTTTTCTCCTACATGCGCTTTCTCTTCTTTGTCTTTGGCGTACATCTCTTCTATTACTTTCGCTTCCTCAATCGTCTCCCTTAAGGTAGTAGCCTTTGAACTTCGGACCCTTGTCATCATATCCGCCGGTAAACCCTTCAGATAAGCTTTAATTTTGTCTTTCTCAGCTGGAGCCACATGCCCCACCAGGTTCAGCTTCTCCATAAAGGATTCGGTATACTTTCTCACTGTCATGTTACTTTTCTTGAGATTTCTGAACTCTTCCTCGATTCGGTCCATTTCAGTTTCGTTACAGTATTCTTCCAAAATCTTTGCTTTGAACATTTGCCAAGTCATGGCATTCAGAACTGTAGCTGTCAGAGAAGTTGACAGCACATTCCACCACGACAACGCGTTACCGCGTAACATTTGCGACCCAAATATAACTTTTGACCTTTCATCATTACATTCACAAGCTTGAAAAGCTTGTTCAATCTCTCTTATCCAGTTCATACAAGCCACTGGATTGTCATCTCCTTTGAATTCTGGCGGTTTACAACTCAGAAAAGTTTTGTAGGAACAGTTTCTTTCAACCCTTCTTTCCGTCTCCGACCCTGGGTTACCAGTTGGATTTATCACACTAGTATCAACTACTGTTCGTCTTGGTTCCGCACTTCGATCATTAAACATCTTCATAAACATCTCTGCCTGCCTTCCCATAGCGGTATTCATCATTTCAGCTTGCCTTTCCATTGATGCATTCATCAATCTAGTCACATTATCCAATATCCGCCCTTCCATGCCTGAATCCGGTGGTGTTTGATCGGCCGTACTGGCACCCCCTCGATGCACCCGATTCCGCATTCCTCCTAAAGAAAGAAAATCTGGTGGCGTCTCCTGAATTCCGCTTACTCCAGTTTGCCTTTCTCCCGTATCGTCTAACCAATTCCTATTCATAGAAGAATCTGGAGACCTCGGAGGTGTATTCACCATTGATCTAAATGAGCACAACAGAATACTCATCAGTAATGGTTTATACAACTAGACATACAATACGTACTTTACTGCTAATCAGTCACTGTAACAATTTAGAAACAAGTATGCTTGTGTAACAATATATTCATAATAACAGTAGCTAATTGAAATTGCGAACATATCATACATGAGAATTCTCATTACCATTGGTACAGTACTAACTTCGCGTATTTCTGTCGACTCTAAGACTACCCATTCTTAGTACTTCTACCCATAACTCACGGATCATAACTTAATTCATCACAACTTAAGTCTAGGTATCTCAAAATCATACCTAGTTCGCTTAAACTACTGCTCTGATACCATATTGTAACACCCTAAAAACAGGGCCAATTTAAACCTTAAAAATTGCCACAAGTTATGATCGTAAAACTTCAAACTTCTATAACCTGAGGATCAAATGTAAAGGTTTTATATACAGTACATCTAATTCAAATAACCTATTAATCTAATCATGCATCATAATCAGATTAATTAAGTTATCTAATCCCTTGTCCTAAAAGTATCAAAAGAACAGCTAGATCCTCCGTTATCTCTAAGTTTAAGTCTTTCCAAAAGATCCTCATCACACTTTCCCGCTTACTTCCCGGAGCTTGTACCTGGTAAGAAAATTCAACTTGAAACATTAGGCTTTCGCCTAGTGAGAATATTCAAATCAAATTAAAGGTAAACAATTAAAATCTCAATAGATAAAACAAACCTGTTCTCGCCCATCTTACCGTACAACAACTCCTTTCAATACTGGGAATCTACCCCACTCCCATACTTATGACTAATTCGTCTAGCCATAATATAACTATCAAGAGTTTACTATAAATCATCCCAGATTCAAAGTTATTACTCTTATCTAAGAAATTACAAGTCAAAACCTGCCTATTTCTTAATCCGGAAGTAGAGATTACAAATTACTTTATGCCTATCTCTAATCTTCCTTTCACAACAGGATATCTCCGATCTTCCCTATAAAATGGAAATCTCCGATCTTCCATTCGAAATGGGAATTACAAATCAAAATCTGCCTATTCCACATTTCACGTCCTCACCATCTCAGAATCACTGACCCCAATGGAATTAATATATCGCGATACACAACCGGGGCCCTCACGATGATTCAAGATACGCTCATTCAATAGAAATTACATCCCTTGGTCAAATGGCAAGTATTTCGGTTCCCATTAGACCGTACCCAGGTGCCCTACTATGACCGGATGCCTATTTCTAGCAATCGCCACACAATACATAAGTATTATTACTCTTACTATCATATGTGCATAACATACAATATATTCATCTCCAAAACATATTCTATATATATAAACATTTATAAAGAATATTAATAGTCTTGACACCTCGACTTCTCAACTATCATCTCATTGCATTTTAGCACGGGGATCAACATATCATAACTTTTAGTCATCTATTTGGACTCATTACTAATTAAGACGAGTCCTTAATAACATGTTCTGACATACATATTATATATCTATTTCAATATTAATTGCTGAATTTTAAAGAGACTTGAATAAACTCACCTGGTATGAAGTCACACTTCTTTTATTTCTTTTAAAGACGTAGGAACTTCTGTCTTCACCACCACAGTTTACTGTAATATCCAATATACACATATACTGATATTAAATTACAGAATAGAACTCTCTAAAACTAAGAATCCTTATCATCTAAAAATCTTCGCCTTAAGTCGCAACCAACTAAGTATTAAAATCTCTTGTCGCAATGCACAGTGCAAGTCGCAATCAACTACTGCGACATGGTCACCATGTCGCAACCTCCTATTGCGATTTCAACCCCAAGTCGCAACCTTCTATTGCGACTTCAACACCAAGTCACAACCTTCTATTGCGACTTCAACACCAAATCGCAACCTTCTATTGCGACTTCAACACCAAGTCGCAACCTTCTATTGCGACTTCACTTCCTTGTCGTTCTTAAGGCTGCGACATTCATGAATGTCGCAATGCACTGTTGCGACATGCTTGAATGTCTCAACCCACTGAAATTATCTAAAACCCAGATTTTATACTTTTAAGCTATGTTTGATTCTGTAAATATGCAGATATGATTAATACCCCTAACATAACATATCTATAAATTCAGATTCTCATAATCATCAAAAATTATCAAAAACTCCTTTTCTAAACCATAGAAAACTTTTAGCTATACAAGAAGAAAGATTTTGAGATGTTTTACCTTAGTTGATTCCTCTTTTCCAGCTGAAATTTGATAAGCTTTCCTCTTCTCTTCTTCTCGTTCTTTCTATCTCTAACTCTCGGTTCTCTCTCTCTCTCTCGTTACCGAATTATCCACACACACACACACACACAATTAGTCACTTAAGACTAATTGTGTGACACCTCCTACTTAAACATGGTGAGTCATAGCTCAATTTACCAAATACACCCCTAACTTTAAAGGAATGACACAACAAACCCTCAAATTGAAAATCCACTTCAACCAATAACTTTAGACAAATACAAACTTAACCCCAAGTTAAAACTTGTAATTTACAAAATAATACAACGAAAATTCGAGATGTTACAGTTCAGCTTATGAAAATTGAAAGCACGGGTACTCTTCTTCAAATTGCACACTTCTCTTCTGTTTTCCAGTCATGTGTTTGGCAGTAATTGGGCATTCAACACTACACATGATAAACCTGCAAAACAGATTAAGTAGATTTTGGTACCCAACGGAACTTGGGTCCTGGCTTATTAGGTGCAGTTCTATTTGAAGAAATATTGTAACTACCATACCAGTACTGAACATTTTCTTGCTTAACAAAATCATGAGTTCCACAATAAGAACAACAAATTTGCTTTTGTGCCAACCTAATCAAATGATTTGCAGAATAGATAGGATTAGGTTTCACATAAGACTTACCTTTAGGAGCGTTGTTCTTCTTGTTCACCGCGGGTGGAGGAACAGATGATTTTGGGGCATCTCTTTCAGGAGTAGATCCTTTTACCTTCTAAACCATCTTAACAGGCTTAAAGATAGGAGTATCCGAACTTGTAGCAACATGGTTATAGAAAAGATTAAAAGGGCGCATCTGATCTTTTGAAGGATTGCTTGATTTGACGGACTTTGTCGAAGAAAGATGTTCATGAACTGAACCAGAAGCAGTCTTGAACGAACATTCCAAAGTAGTTGAATCATCATACGATGATTGAACAATAGTATCGACACTAAATTGTTCAGATAATCCAATTTTGAAGTTAATTGCTTCCAGTTTCTGAACTTTGTCGGACAGAACATTCCTTTCTCGAGAAATCAAATCAAACTTCTTCTTTAGATCAAATTTGATCTTCTGCTCTTTCACGACTTCCGTTGCTAAAGCAGACAACTTTTTCATTAGATTTGAGATTTCAGCCTGAAAGATGTTTCTCTTCTCTTCAAAGTCTTTTTCCAAGTATCTTCCTTTATCAACAATTTCTTTGAAAATTACCATATTTTTCTTTTGAAAGATCTTCTTTTCCTTTTCAAAGATATCTCTCTTTTCAACAAACCCTTTTCTCTATTTCTCTAAAACATTTTCTAAATCAGAAAATTTCTTTGAAAGCTCAGCATTCTTTGATTCAAAAACTTTTCTTTCAATATCAAACTCAGACATCTTTTTCTCAAGCTTTTCCTTTTCTAAAAATAAAATTTTTTCAAAATCAGAGTTTTGTTTTGAAAGTTTTATGCATTTCAGCTCAACAACTTTCTTTTCTTCAACACATTTCTTTGAAAGATCAGAAAACTTTTGTTTAAACATTTTTCGTTCATTTGCAAAAATATTTCGTTCAGTTTCAAAATCTTGTCTCTCTTTCGCACAAGTATCTCGTTCATTTTCAAAATATTTCCTCTCTTGTGCATAAACTTGTGTTTCTATTTGAATCTCGTCTTTTGCTTTCTGAAAATCTGCCTTTTCTTTAGCAACCTCCATTTGCAACTTAGAAATCTCCTTAGCAAACTCAGAGTTCTTATGCTTTAACTCAGCATTTTCAGTTTCCAAGGCTTTTACTTTTTCCTCTCTCTCTCTCTCTCTTTTATCTCATCTCCTTCTTTCTCAAATTCGTCTATTTCCTTTCTCATTACTTGTTCAAAATAATATATCGTCTTTGTCAGCTCGACATTCTTTTCCTCTAAAGAAATCATCAGACTTGCTTTAGATTCACAATTACACTTCTTCACATCAACTTGTGTTTGCAGCTCAGCAAGTGCTGTTCTATAATTGCCAAGATCTTTACCCTGTTTTTCAATTTTATCTCTGTATTTCAAGTTTTCACTCTAAAGTCTACTACCACTCATTTTTCCTTTTTCAAGTTCCTGTTCTAAATGCGTTATCTTCATATCATTACTCCACCAACTTGGATATTTTGACATTGTTACCTGAAATGTTAAAATAAAATATCGTTAACAGATACTTCGTGAGAAGTAGAACTTGTGCGCTTGAACAATCAGAGAAAAACGATTTAAGTCAGAAAAATTTTCAAAAATAAAATTTGGAAAACAAATTATAAATTTGTCTTCCAAAAATTAATTCCAAAAAATTAAAGCGGAAAACTAGACTTTAAATCGACAAACCTGCAACACACGAGAAAGATATATCAGTTACGGTTATGCAGGCAAAAATTGATAAAATCGACGAAAAATGAAAAATAACGAAGAATAAGGACTAAAAATGACAACTTACGAAAAGAAAATGAAAAACAATGACTAAAAAATGTAAAATACTAAAACTTGACAAAAACAAGGACTAAAAGTGACAAAATCCTAAAGTTAAAAAGTAAAAGAATTCAACTTGACACAAAAAGAAACCTAAAACTCAAGGGACTAAAAAGGAACAAAACTAAAACATAAAACTCAAGGGACTAAACTTGACAGAATTAAAAACACAAACTGCAGGGGCTAAACTGACCAAATCTAAAACTCTTAACTAAACTTAACGGAAAAACTAACTAAGGACTAAATAAGTAATAAAACTAACGGAAAAGTTAACAAAAACCAACTAACCTTACTAACAGACTCAGGACCAAAAATGAAATAAAAAACTAACAATTATAACGGAAACACTAACGAACTTAACAAAAACTAACGGAAAAGGACCAAATCTCCGTTAGTACTGTTCATTCATCATCTTTGTCGAGAACTGCAGTTTTTCACCTTCGTTTTTCTTCCTCATCACACGTCCAAAACGATTATTTTAGATTTATTTGGGTTGTAAAATCATCAAACTAGAGTTTTCGACCAAGAAAACAATTTTATGCATCAAGTATCCATCGATTTAAGTTCAAGAACAAACTCCGGCGAGAATGTGATTTTTCCGGCGAGGTGGGTTGACGTGCGATAAAATTTATTGCACACGATTTTTATCGCAACTGCAACGTGCGATAAAGATGAACCTGCGACAAGAAAAAAATCAACTTGCGATAAAAATGATCTTGCGATAACGTTGAACTTGCGGTAAAAATGAATTTTCCGGCGACGCAAGCAGTTACCGGCGAGGTACTGTAGCAACACAAAAACACTGATATCTCGATGGTTTTTCACATATAATTGTTGCAAATCGATCGAAAACTGAAGATAGAGTGATCAGTGATAACTAAATCGATCAAAACACATCTAAACATGAAAACCGATTATTTTCTCGTGAAATTCTCGATGAACACCATGTCGATCCGCACATCTTCAAACACAGATTAAATGCTGATTTTTCAAAACTAAACTTTGCAATATGATCGAAAATACAAAACACATGAATCTGGGGAAACAAATTCGATTAACACACTGTTGACTTTTAGAAATTTTTAAAACAACATTTCTTTGCTTAAAAACAAATCTCAATGTTTTAGAATGATTCAAAAACACAATTGAAACAAGTTTATGAGCAGAAATCAATCAAAAACACAAACGAAAAATCAATAATAATATAATTAAAATAAATTTATAATAATAAAATATGTTAATTAATAAAAACAAGATAGTGGTAATTGATAAGTGACCGTAAACTTTGAATTTGTTAAAACTAACAAATTTATATTAACTTATTATTTTAAACAACTGTTATATACTAGTTGAGTACTCGTGCAATGCGACGGAGATGATAAAGTTATATTAGGATCGATTCTTAACAAGAATTAAACTTCTTAGAAACAGATTTTAGAGAATCTTGCGGAATAGAACTCTAAATCAATTAAAGAACAATCAATAGAATTCAACACACTGTATATATCAAACTGTATTACTCACAAGTTTTACACCAAACCTCAATCTTGTTGAACAGGCTCAACAAGACGACTTCTACTTCTCTAGAAATAGGGTTCTTACACCTTGAGGTTAATTCACTCTTGAATGAATATCAAATTCTATTTCACTCGTATATCTTCTCTATTCTAATAGCTATCTATCAATACTATATATACAAAAGTAATTACAAGATAACTATCAAAAGTAAATTGATCTTCTGAATCTTCGTTAAACATATCTTGATCAATTCCTTCTTTGTCTCCAAAAGTATCGCATCCCAAACTTATCAAGTCAGCAGTATTAACAATGATTTGGCTCAGCAGCATTAACGACCTTCAACAGTATTAACCTTCACAGTCTTCAAGCAGTAGTAACTCAGCTCAGCAGCACTAACTATGTCTAGCAGTAGTAATTTGGTCTAGCAGTACTAACCGTGTCTAGCAGTAGTAACTTCGTCTAGCAGTAGTAACCTTGCCTAGCAGTAGTAACGAAGAACTGGCAGTAGTAACATTGTCTTGGCAGTACTAACCATACTTAGCATATCTTCAGTTCCCAACAATCTCCCCCTAACTTGACTTTTAGGAAAAGAAGTCAAGTTCTTCAGATGATGCTTCCAAAACTTAGTCATCATATACGCACAGATTAGGACTTAAACCTAGACTCTGATTGAGAATCCTTTTTACCAAGAATCTACCCATTGCTGAATCCTTGTTGCAGGTCAGCTTAGTATGTAACATTCCTTGCAGCCTCTTCATGCTGTGATTGTATATTTCATCCACCAGATAGTATTCTTGAGTTGCAGAGTCAAGTGAGATGACATATACTCCACAGTTTTCATAGAGCATCCAGTTGGTAATGGCTTGAAACTGTGTGTTTATCCTATGCTGAACTGCTTCAGGTTTGAACATTTGGCACAAGAATTCAAGTACCATTTTAGAGATTGACATCCCTTGCTCAGTCAGCATGTTTTCATATATCCTCATCCCAACTTTGAACATCTCTTCTAAGTCTGATCTTGAGCAAGTTCTGACAATTTTTCCCCAAGTTGAAAAGACTTCAAATTTTCCATCTGCTCTTTTTATCCTAATGAACTCCTTTCTACCATCTTTCAAAGTGTCCCAAAAGATGATTTCAGGAGCCTTAGATGATATTGGTTCAGCCTGAATTGGAATTGGGTTAGAGTCAACACTAGTAATGTACAAATCACATTGGGCATCAGATTGTGATTGTACATTGCTTGATTGCCCTGATGGAGTTGCCACTTCTTCTTCAGCAACTTCTGAGGTGAATTTTGCTTTCACTGTTTCCTCCTGGGTCTCTTCTGCAGTTGACTCCACCCTTGGCTTCTTTTCATTTTTCTTCTGTGAAGTTATGGGCTTGGTGCTTGGTCTTTTCTTTGACATCATCTTGGTTCTTTTAAGAGTTTTAACAGCTGCAGGAGTTGGTTCAGCTGTTTTAAGTTTCTCAGCAGCAATAACCATTTCTGCTGTTATGGCTGTTACTGCTTCTCTTAGAACATGTAATGATGCTGCTTCAACACTGTTCTTCACAATCCAGTATATTTCTTTATCAATTTCAGCTTGAGTTGTAGTTACTGCTTCCTGCTCAGTTTCTGCTGCTTTTTCTGTTTGGCCTTCAGCAGCATTAACTGTTTCTGCTGCTTGTTCAAACTCAGCAGTATTAACAGTTTCTGCTGTTGTGGTTTCTGCTGCTGTTGTAGTTTCTGCTTCTTTAATAAGCTCTTCCCCCTTTTCTGTCTCCCCCTTATTCTGTGCACTGGACTCCCCCTTAAACTGTGCATTCTCAATTTCCATTTCAGTCTCCATCTGAACTGTCTCCCCCTCAACTTGTAGACCCTTTTTATTCAGTTCTGCTTCTGATTCTGACTCTGACTCCCCCTTTTTGGGAGCATCATCAGCTGGAATTCTTTTTCTCAGCACAAATCTTGCCTTTTTCCTTCTGTGCAACAACTTGGTGACCATCTTCTTGAGCCTCTCAATTTGAGATTGTTGGTAGGTGACCACAGTCTTCAGTTGCTCAATCTCCTTCTTCTGTGCCATAACATCCAAGTTGACATTCCCTATGGTTTCCATCAATTCCTCATAGTTATATCTATCCTCACCCTTTTTAGAAGTTTTTACTTTCTTTAAGGGATCCTTGGAAGGTTTAGCAGAAGCCTTCTGCCTAGCAGAAGCACTACCTGCCCCCTTGGTTTCTTGGCACCTGGGTCCTCCTAATGATTTCTCATTTAGAGTTGCCATGGGGAAGGTCTTATTTATGTTACCACTGTCCTTCTCTGTGCTAGCAGAAGTAGTGGCAGCCTTAGCACCCATATGCTCATCCTTCTCCTTAGAGAGCACCTTCTTGGGGTTGGGAGACACCCCTGTGGTTTCCCTGTTGATATTCTCAATTGGAGAATGCTCCAACTGAGGGCTTAAAGGCTTAGGGCTCTGAGTAGGTACATCAAGGGAAGGAACCTTGTGCACCTTTCTTCTTTGAAACCTTTTGGTGATTGTGGGAGTGGGTTGTTCAAGAATGGACTGAGGGATGTCTTTTGAGATGGAAGGTTGGGATTGGTCATCAGTGGGTGTGTCTAATGAGGGCCTTGACCCTGATGCCATACCTTCAATTGTGTGGGACACAACCATCATTGTGGAGAACAATGGTGTGTCAACTCCTTCCGAGTCCCTAGGAAGTCTTTTCATATTTGAAAACACCTTCCCTTTAGGGGATTTGGGTACATATACCTCATCAAACTGAGGTAAGTCCATCAATTCCTTGTTAATAACTTCTTGCACAAACCTTGGATACATGTAAAAGCTCTTTTTGGATTCCAAGTTTGATACAAGATCATTAAAGATCATAGCTGAAAAATTGTACTTTCTGGCAGTGGATAAGCAGACCAAGGCATATGCAATGGGACTGCTGAACTCACTCCATCCAGTAGTTTTCTTGGAAATACAGTGCATCAGGGTATGAACAAGAAATCTCCATTGGTTAAAAAATTTTGACTTGTAGAATTTAAAAACACCAATGGGACCTTCATACCCCATTCTTTGTAAAGTCGAAAATAAGTCATCAGAAGATAGAGAGGTTATACCTGAGGCATCATTCAAGCGAAGAGAGATGCGAATAACCTCCTCTGTGACTTTCAAGGGTTTAGCACAAACCCTTGTTCGAATGGTTTTCTGCCCTTGTTCGAAACTAACAGTGGCATTCTCCCAAAATTGCGTCTGATGTTCGATATAGATGGTTGGGCTCACCGTTAGGGCATATGAGATGTGCGAGGATTTAAGAAAATCGACGATATCGTGGAATCCCGCAGCTTGTTTCGGCTTTTGAAGCATGGCTATTTCATTGTGCTCATCCACAAACTCCATGATTCCTGAGGATTCTTGAAAGAAAAACACAAAGATTCTGGGGAGACTAGGTTAGAACGAGAGAGAAGAAGTAAATGCGAAGAGTCGTTATGAACTTTGGCGGGCACACAGGGGTATTTAAATGCCCTAGATTATCAAAAGCAGTATTAACAACGTAAGCAGTATTAACTACTGAGCAGTATTAACTGCAAGGCAGTATTAACTACACAGCAGTATTAACTACCAAGCAGTATTAACTACCTAGCAGTATTAACTACCGAGCAGTCTTAACTACCAAGCAGTATTAACTACCTAGCAGTATTAACTGCACTAGCAGTATTAACTGCACTAGCAGTATTAACTACTGAGCAGTCTTAACTACCAAGCAGTATTAACTACCAAGCAGTATTAACTACCTAGCAGTATTAACTACCTAGCAGTATTAACTGCACTAGCAGTATTAACTGCACTAGCAGTATTAACTACTGAGCAGTGTTAACTGCAAAGCAGTATTAACTTCTGAGCAGTATTAACTACACAAGCAGTATTGACTGCACAAGCAGTATTAACTGCACAAGCAGTATTAACTGAGCACTAGCAGTATTAACTACTGAGCAGTATTAACTGCAAGGCAGTATTAACTACACAGCAGTATTAACTACCAAGCAGTATTAACTACACAGCAGTATTAACTACCAAGCAGTATTAACTACCAAGCAGTATTAACTACCTAGCAGTATTAACTGCACTAGCAGTATTAACCGCACTTACCCTTTTCTGCACTTGGTAATCTGAGGGAAACAGAAAATCCTGAGAAAGAAAGTTAGTAGCACCAAATATATGAAGAAATACAGGTATAAAAACAGAAAGTCATAAATTTATTCTAGGTTGATCATTCCCACACTTGTTACCAAAAAGGTGAATCTACCCACATCAAAAGCTTTTGTGAATAGATCAGCAAACTGGTCATTTGTATGAACTTTAGCAACCTGAATTAATTTCTTTTCATTGCAATCTCTTATAAAGTGATACCTTATCTCTATATGCTTTGTTTTTGAGTGTTTGACTGGATTATTAACAATGCTGATAGCACTGTTGTTATCAATGAAGATTGGAGTGTGAAGAAATGTTACCCCATAGTCCAACATCTGATTTTGAATCCATAGAACCTGAGAGCAGCAGCTTGCAGCAGCTATGTACTCAGCCTCTGTGGTAGATAAGGACACTGTGGTTTGTTTCTTACACTGCCAAGATACTAGTCTTGTACCCAAAAACTGACATCCACCTGAAGTAGACTTCCTATCCATGTTGGCTCCACCCAAATCACTATCTGAATATGCAAGCAAGTCAAAAGAGGATTCATGAGGATACCAGAGACCTAATCTAGGTTGCCCTTTTAAGTATCTGAATATTCTCTTGACAGCATGAAGGTGTGATTGCTTAGGAGAAACCTGAAATCTGGCACAAACACAGACTGAAAACATAATGTCAGGTCTAGAGGCTGTGAGATACATGAGAGATCCAATCATTGATCTGTAATGATGGACATCCACATCCTCCCCCTCAAGATCTGCAGTGATCTGTTTATGTGTTTCCATTGGTGTGCTTGCTGGCTTTGAGTCTGATAAACCAAACTTGTCCAGGATGTCTTTCACATACTTGGATTGGCTAATAAAAATCCCATCTTTCCTCTGTTTTACCTGAAGCCCAAGAAAGAATGTAAGTTCTCCCATGGAACTCATCTTGAAGCTTTTGTGCATCAATTCTTCAAACTCTTTACACATTTGATCATTGGTGGATCCAAAGATGATGTCATCCACATAGATCTGAACAAGTAGTGTACCTCTCTTTCTCCTCTTGATAAACAGGGTCTTGTCAATTACTCCTCTTTCAAAGTCATTTTTCAAGAGATAGGTAGACAGAGTGTCATACCATGCTCTTGGAGCTTGATGCAAACCATAAAGAGCCTTCTTCAGCTTGTATACTCTGTCAGGGTGCAATGGATTCTCAAATCCAGGGGGTTGACAGACATATACTTCTTCCTCAATACTTCCATACAGAAATGCACTTTTGACATCCATTTGGTACACTTTGAACTTCATGTAGGAGGCATAGGCTAGAAATAACCTGATTGCTTCAATCCTTGCCACAGGAGCAAAGACTTCCTCATAATCTATTCCTTCTTCCTGAGTGTACCCTTGTGCAACCAGTCTAGCTTTGTTTCTGATCACAATCCCTCTGTCATCCTTCTTGTTCCTGAAAATCCACTTGGTGCCAATTGCTCTATGACCTTTTGGAAGGACTACCAAGTCCCAAACATCCTGTAATTTGAACTGTAGCAGCTCCTCTTGCATTGCCTCTATCCAGCTTGGGTCTTTCATAGCATCATAAGCCTTTTTGGGCTCAATCTGGGACAGAAAGCATGTAAGAACAGTATTAACTGTATTTTGTTGCTCTTGCAATTCTTGGAGTCTGCTTTGTTTTCTAGTCATCATGGGAGATGCAATATCTCCAATCACCAACTCAGGAGGATGATTTTTCTGAGTTCTTGTTGGATGGCCAGCTTCCTCTTGAATGTTCTCATCCAGATTTGATTCATTTAATTCTGGATTTGTTTCTGCTTCTTCAGTCACCTCAGCTTCTCTGGAATTTTGACCTGAAGACTGATTTTCCTCTGCTCTCCTCTCTTCTTCATTCTGAATAGGTTCAGTCTCCTCTTGGTGTTCACAGAATTCAACAGGATCAATGGAAGGGAGTGGAAATATCACAGATTGAATTCTGTGTTCTGATGATGGTGTATCCCTTTGTCCTGCATATTCATCACTACTGAAACCCAAAGTATTAGTGAGTGAATCAATGTCAAATAGCCAATTAGGACCTGAACCAATAGGATTTGGTGTGTTCTCATTGCATTTGACATTATCACTTTCTTCAATTATTCTAGAAGAGATATTAAAAACTCTGTAGGCCTTACTTTGAGATGAATACCCAACAAGAAAACCATCATCTGCTTTGCTATCAAACTTGCCTAAGTGAGATTTGGTATTGAGAATAGTACAAGGACATCCAAATGGTTTAAAAAATCCAATATATGGATTCCTTTTATGGAAAAGCTCATAAGGTGTCTTGTTTTTAGGCTTTACAACTAAAACTCTGTTTTGAACATAGCAGGCAGTATTAACTGCTTCTGCCCAAAAAGTAATTGGTAACTTTGAATCAGCTAACAGAGATCTAGCAGCCTCAATCAGTGTCCTATTCCTTCTCTCAGCAACACCATTTTGTTTTGGAGTCCTAGGAGCACTGTATTGTCTCTCAATTCCTTTTTCTTTACAAAAGGTGTTTAGATCAAAATTTTTAAACTCAGTTCCATTATCTGATCTAATGACTTTCACTCTTTGATTTGATTGGTTTTCAATTTTGAGAATAAAAGATTTGATCAGTCCACTTGTCTCATCTTTAGTTCTCAGAAAATATACCCAAGTAAATCTAGAATAATCATCAACAATAACTAAGCAGTATGATTTCTTGCCAATACTCATCACATTGGTAGGACCAAACAGATCCATATGTAACAGTTGAAGAGGATTTGAGATAGTGTTTATCTCTTTGGTCTTATGAGAAGTTTTGTGTTGTTTGCCTTTGAGACAAGCAACACAATGATCATCACATGAATAGACTTTGGATGGCAAACCCCTTACAAGGTTATTCTTAACAAGTTTATTCATTGTTTTAAAGTTCATGTGACACATCCTTCTGTGCCAAAGTGATGATTCATCTAAAGAAGCTTTTGAAACTAAACAATTTAGGGATGAATCAGATGAAACACTTTCCAAATCTAAACAATAAACATTATCCTTCCTAGGAGTTCTCAGAAGTATCATGTTTTCATCAACCACTTTGTATCCAGGAGCAAGGATAATACATTCAGAATCAGTAAACAATATGCTATGCTTCTTGTCACAAACCTGTGATACACTTAACAGGTTGTATCTCAATTGTTCAACATAGTACACATCTTCAAAGGTCATCTTACCCTTTGAAACATCACCCTTACCACTTATCTTTCCACCAGCAGGATTATCCCCAAATGCAACATGTCCTCCATCAATCTTTTTGAAATTTTTGAGGCAGGCCATGTTACCTGTCATGTGCCTGGAGCAACCACTATCAACATGCCAAATGCTCTTCCCCTTGAGCTGTTGGTTGCCCTGCACATCAAGATAAATCAGTTAGTTTTATTTGGAACCCAAGCCGAAGTGGTCTTGGGTCTCCCTTGCTCATCAAAGTACTTACACTTGGTTTTGATGAGATTTTCAAATTTAGGTACTGCTGTGCTGGAGTACTTTGTCAAAATTATTGGTGTAGCAGCACTAGAAGCAGTATTAACCTCAGAAGTACTAACAGTGCTAGCAGTACTAATACTGGAAGCAGCAGTACTGTTAGCAGCAGTATCAGCAGTACTAACAGAGGTAGCGGTATTAACAGAGTTAACACTGCTAGAAGCAGTATTAACAGAGTTAATACTGCTAGCAGCAGTATTATCTGAAGAAGAAGCACTAAAAGTATTAGCAGTACTAACTTTGGAATGATTACTAGCAGTATTAATACTGCTAGCAGCACTAACTTTTGAAGCAGTACTAACAGTGTTAGCAGTACTAACACTGCTAGCAGCAGTATTGTTTTTAGTGCTTTTTGGAACCCACATAGTACCACCTTCCTTTTCAGTCGTTTTCTTTATGTGGCTTTTGGGTTTATCTTGTTTCTTTGCCACATTTTTCTTTGCAAGCTTTTTATAGCCACCATTCTTTCTGTAACCACCAGGTTTTTGAAAAGATCTTTGAGCATTAAACCTCTGGTTAACAGGATTGAAATAACAGTGTTTGGCTAAATGATTTAGCTTACCACAGATGAAACAAGGTTTTGGCCTGTTAATTCTGTTCAGATCAACTCCTTGTCTCATAGCCCACTGGTTATTCCAGTTCCTTTGATTTCCCCTCTGATTATCATGTTTTTGAGGCTTGTTCTCTTTAGATTTCCTGCAAGAACACTGTTTACAGATATTGGAGTTCACAACTTTGGGCTGTGTGTAATGAACTCCCTTTTTCTCTTCAGTCCTTTTGATCTCAGTGTTCTTGACACATGGACTTTCACATTCCTCATCAGAGTCTACTTTGTCAGTCTCATCCTCAACAACTATTTCTTTTTCACAAGGATCTATATTAATCTTTAATTCAGGTTCCTTCCTATCCTTGGTCTCTAACAAATCAGACTTAGGAGGTATGTAGTTGTTATTGTAGGGTGGAGGTGTGGTATTGTACCCTATCCCTACTTTCATCTTGTCATGGATTTGAGCTTTAATGATGGTGTCCATGGTTTTAGAAGCACAGGTAAACTTTTCAACATCAAGTTTAACCTTTTTAAGCTCTTCTTTTAACTTCTCATTCTCCTCCCCAGACACTTTCAGCTTAATCTCATACTCATTCTTCTCCCACTTCCAATAGTTAGTATCATAGGAGTGTTGAAGTTCATTAGCTTGAAAAGCTCTAATTTGTTCCTCAAACCTTTCTACAATCCTAACATAATCTTTCACATCTTTCTCTAGCCTCTTAAGGTTATCACACATACTCTGATTGTGATCCCTATATCTTTTAACAGCATCAATGCAAGCTTGAGAACAGAGTTTAGATTGTACCTCAGTAGGAATATCAGATACTTCTGCCATAAGAGCTTGATTCTGACAGGCTTCCTCAGCTTGATCACTCCAATCAAATCCCATTCCTTGTTGAGAAACAAGGGCTTGAGAGGAGCTTCTGTTTTGGTTTCCATTTGGAGCCTGTTGATTTGATCCTCCACTTCTGCATTCTCTGGCAAAGTGTCCCATCTTGTGACACTTATAACACTCAACCTTGGACTTGTCAAAGCCTGCACCATCTTCTCTTCTCTGGGAAAAGTTGTTTCTCCCAGTCCTTTTGATGAATTTCTTCACCCTCATTGATAGCATAGCCATCTGCCATTTGATGTCCATCTCTTCCAGATCATCAGCATTAATCTGCTCTAAATCATCATTGATTAGAGAAGAGTGAACATGACTAGAAAAGAATGCTTCTAGTACAGAATCTTTAATCTTCTCTTGATTAGTTCCACCAGCAGCATTAACAGAACCTGCAGTTTCAACAGAATCAGGATTAGCAGCATTATCAGAGGATGAAGATAATAAAGCAGCATTATAAACAAATCCAGATGGCCTTTTCTTGGCTTCAACTTCAGCCTCAAATACTCTCAGATCATTGTAGAGGTCATCTAGCTCTTTGTCCTCCAATTGGTCATTCTGTCTGAATGAGACTGTGTACATGGTCCATTCTTCTCCCAATGATCTAAGGAACTTTCTATTGACATCATCAGCATCCATGTGTACACCCACAGTTGCTAATTCTCCAATTAACTTGTTAAATCTGTCAAAAGTTTGAGTCATAGACTCATTCTTTGCAGACATAAAGTTCTCATATTGTTGCCTGAGAATAGCCTTTTGATTTCTCTTTGTGCTCTTTGTGCCAGTAAATCTTTTCTCCAGAGCATTCCACAACATCTGTGCATCTGTGCAGTGTTGGAATTGATGTTGGTACTCATTAGGAATAGCCAAAAGCAGAGTGCTTAAGGCCTTCATCTCTGTTTGTCTGACTTTCTTTTCAGCATCTGTCTTGGGAGGAGGTCTCTTTCCATCTGCTCCAATCTTTCCTTCATTACATGGGCCATTTTCTATGATGTCCCATATTGCATAATCAGTAAGAAGAATGTACTGCTTGATTCTCAGTTTCCATATGTCAAATTCATTGGGTTTGAGCATGGGAACCTTTGAAACAAGAGTACTGTGAGTATCCATTGAATTGTCCATAGCTTCTAAGATACCAAGGCTCTGATACCACTTATTAGGATCGATTCTTAACAAGAATTAAACTTCTTAGAAACAGATTTTAGAGAATCTTGCGGAATAGAACTCTAAATCAATTAAAGAACAATCAATAGAATTCAACACGCTGTATATATCAAACTGTATTACTCACAAGTTTTACACCAAACCTCAATCTTGTTGAACAGGCTCAACAAGACGACTTCTACTTCTCTAGAAATAGGGTTCTTACACCTTGAGGTTAATTCACTCTTGAATGAATATCAAATTCTATTTCACTTGTATATCTTCTCTATTCTAATAGCTATCTATCAATACTATATATACAAAAGTAATTACAAGATAACTATCAAAAGTAAATTGATCTTCTGAATCTTCGTTAAACATATCTTGATCAATTCCTTCTTTGTCTCCAAAAGTATCGCATCCCAAACTTATCAAGTCAGCAGTATTAACAATGATTTGGCTCAGCAGCATTAACGACCTTCAGCAGTATTAACCTTCACAGTCTTCAAGCAGTAGTAACTCAGCTCAGCAGCACTAACTATGTCTAGCAGTAGTAATTTGGTCTAGCAGTACTAACCGTGTCTAGCAGTAGTAACTTCGTCTAGCAGTAGTAACCTTGCCTAGCAGTAGTAACGAAGAACTGGCAGTAGTAACATTGTCTTGGCAGTACTAACCATACTTAGCATATCTTCAGTTCCCAACAAGTTATATCAAGATAAATTTAAGTTTTAAACATCAAATTTTGCAAAATATTTGGTGGTTCATATATTGTATTAAAAGTTTTTCACAATGCGACGAGATATGTCATAGATTAAAAAAATGAAAATTTAATGCAATTTCTTATCCAAAAATTCTAAATTTTTGTTTAAACAAAATAGAAATTACAATCATGCTTTAATCATATACAATCATCACTCAAAACTTCTCGATAAACCACATTTGATGTGTAAACTCCCTTCGGTTTGAACATTTTGGTAGGCTTCACTAATACCTTTGTCGTGCCAAGTGATATACCTCTGGATAATGCCACATAGAGTTGCCCATGTGAGAATACCGGTTCTGGTAGATAAACACCTACCACCGGAATTGTTTGTCCTTGAGCTTTTTAATTGTCATTGCAAAACAAAGTCGAATTGGAAATTGTTTTCTCTTCAATTTAAATGGAAAAATGTCATCTTCGGACGGACATAGAGAAATTCTTGGTAAAAATACCCTCTTAACGGTATGTTGACCAACAGCTATTTCCGCATCAATGACGTTTGGTTGAAAGCCTTTGCATATCAACCTTGTGCCGTTACATAATCCATTCGTAGGGTCGATATTCCGCAATAGTATTATTGGGCATCCAATCTTAAGTCGGAGGTAATGAGGGGGCAAACCGCTAACAGTTAGTGAGTTTAAGAATTCCATTGGTTAAGGGTTGTTTCTCTAGCCATATATACATATATACAAACCAGAAAATCATGAAGTTATATAAGAAACTATTATCCTTGCAGCTAAACAAACATAATTTTGGTTCTTTAACTATAAATCTAAATAACTAAATGCTCAAATGATGTGGTTTGCGCGCAGATGATCAAGTGGGAAAAAAGAAGAATTTATAAAAATGAAAAATGATTAAAAAATTCATAAATAAATAAAGAAAGTTACAATAAACATCTGCAGAAGCACGTATAAACTTTTAAAAAATCACCAGAATATCAAACCCCTTAAAAAACCATGTAAGTGTAAAGTTTGAAGTAAACAGACACTAAATTGACAAAAATTACCAGGATTGAGGATGACGAATCGTTGATGCTTCGATTTAGAAATATAATCAAACAAAAAGAAATATGAATGCAAAACAAGGTTTGAAAAACCCGATGCATGTATATGAGTATAGAATAATTGATAGGGATGATCCAGACCGATTTAGGAGGAGCTATATTTGGGGATAAACTTGAAATTTTTGATATTTTGTGAGTTTAAGTTGTTAGAGAGATAGGAAAAAATAACTACAACAATTAATCTTTTTATTATCACTATTAAAATTTATACCATAATTAATTTTAGTCTTTTTTTATAATACCATAATCATCTAGACGTAATTCAATAGACTCTATATTTAAATACTGTTTGATAGTCAATGAAGGTGAGAATAAAAAAAAAAGAATCTCCTTTTTCTATTATCAAAGGTGGATTAATCCTAAAAAAACTCAATTACAAATTCAACATTGTATACCCAAACTATGAATTTGGGAACCGTGAAGATTTAAAATTATTATTATAGGAGTCAGGTGGATTATTTTGTGAGTTTAGCTTAGAGAGATAAGGTTCTTTTTAGAGATAAGAATGGAACAATCAGTTTGATGAGGAAGTTACCGTGAACAGTCAGTGCATCATTTAATTTTTTAAATAAAAAAGATTAAGACTTTAAGACTTTAAGAGTTTTAAGAGTTTTGGTCTAGATGCTTTATAAGAGAGACATTTAAGTCCAATCAAAATTTAAATTGACACAAATGTAACCAAAATTAGAGAAAAGGATTAAATTTTACAAATCACAATAACTATTTTATAACTTAAAGTTATAATGATGAACGGTAACACCAAATTTGTAATTTATTCTACAAAATAAGATTTGGTAAAATAATCAAAGCGTTTAAACGCATTTACATGCGTTCATAGTATTTACATTTGACATCCCTTGTTGATTTCTCATTCATTTGCAGAAAATCTTGAAGTCCAATATTCCTTAATCTCCAGAGCAGTTCTTCCAGGGATTCTTCCGGCAATTAGCGACCATCTGATAGCGTCGATCATACGATAACTTCTTTTAGTTATTGATGATCACTTTCTTCGTCCCAAAATAAATGAAATTTCGGAGACTCGTACAAATGAAGAAAACAGAAAAGAATAAAATCTTTCAAGGTCACTTGGGCATCGATCAAGATTACGTTGACAAGGTATAAAAAATGATATCGAACAAAAACAGAAAAGATAGAGATTGAGTTCGTCACCTATCCCCAACCAGCTTGTACATTCTTGTGATGAGATTTTTTTCGTCTTCTGAGAATTCAAGCTTGGATTCTCGACTCGATTGCTCTTCTGGAGATTAGTTGATAATACATTACAAAGATTTACAAGCACAAAACCTACATTTGGGATTAATTGCATCCATGGATCGTAATCTTGCACTACAAAACAAATGACTTTTACCCACAAAATTCAGGTTGGTCGTATAAAAAATCAATGGTTCGGTAGAATCCGATGTTCTTTCGAGAAAATACACATGCATCACCCTCTGGGTAATCTGTCACTGATTTGTATTACCCACCAACTTTTGTGACGGTTTTGTGACGAATCACTCTTTAGTGACGGATTTCCCGGGAAACGTTTGTAGGTAAAAGTCTTTCATTTAGTAGTGTTGGAGTCGTAAAGACCCCATGTTATTTACCATTGTTCTACTTTTCTGTCGTTCAAAATCGGGTGAACTTGTGTGTGGTGGAGAAAGAGCTGAGGGAGAGAGAGAGATTTGAGATGGGTACGTTACCTGTGCATTTAGAAGAACGTTCGTTAGAAGTGGAGCACTTGTCCAAACTAGCCATTAAATACCGAGTAATCGGCAAATACTTGATATCTATTTGATGCTAAAAGATAACGAAGAAAAGGGTTTAAAATGTGGTGGGGGGAATATGGGCTACAAGAACTTGTATTAATAGAAGGAAATAAACCATTTGCATCAAGTTTGGCTTATGGGTTTTCAACCTTTTTACACTGCAAGAATGAAAGGTAAGCAATGAAAAGCATATGACTAAAGAATGGTAGGTGGATAATATACTTAATTGGAGTCTTTTGTTTGGTCCAAGGCAAGATTGGTAGCTAGTTTTAACCCTTAGTTTTTGTTTGGATAGCCTGCTTTTTAAGACTAGCAATCACCACCCTCTGGTAACCACCACTATCCACCCAAACAGGGACGGATCCAGAAACTTTTTTATACGGTGAAACCATATTTTTTCATACGGTTTTATACCAAAGTTCTTGTGTTTCTAGCCAAATTCCGGCGTTCCGAGGGATTTTTAAAGTTTTTTGCTTGATTTCAGGGCTTTTTAAGTTTCTCTATCGATTTCGAGAAACTTTTTCGGTATTTTTGGTTGATTTCACAAGATTTTTTTTGGGTATTTTTTGTTGATTTTAAGAGTTTTTTTTTGTTGATTACGAGTTACAGTTGCACTTCCAAAATAATACACTAACACCTCCTAAAACGATACTGTTGCACCTTTCATGAAACTAAATTTTTTTACCCTTCGCTGGAGAAAGAATACGATGACACGTGCCACCGTGTGCACAAGGTATGGTCCGTCCATGCACCCATGGTTAATGCCAAATGTTCGATGACCTGCAGCAGACCTCTAGACCCAGTGGACCATGGTCTAACCTCTAGCAACTCTTACAATGATCTAAAGCTGGCCACTATGCAAATATGTCGTCGATCTGCTGTAGTTAGGTATAATAGGAAAGTGAAACCTTTGAGGGTTTTTTAACAACCAAATATAATACAGTCTAATGGTAGAGTTGAGCAGTTTTTAATGGATAAAGATTGTAATGGGAGTGGATATGAATAAAATTTAGGCCAGAATTTAATCCAATGGGGAAATTTAGTTCAATGTCAAGCTAAAAGTCAACCTTCCAAGTCCATCTCAACACACATTTGTAATATTGGCTTAAAATTGGATTGATGTGCTAATAATGATATTTATTTGGTCAATCATCAATAAATCATATCAACGACAATATGAGAAATTAATTAAACATTAATAAAAGAGGGAGTGGCACTTTTGTATATACTGACTGCGGTCGTTGATTTTTTTGCAGTGAAATATTGACTGCGGTCATGACTGGATGGAATCAGAGTGAATGCCAAAATTGTTGAAGGTAGATCACGGGAACGGTGACAGTCTTTAGTCTTTGTTAGAGCAGTGCGAAGAGGATGGCCTTTGAAAACTTCAAGGACTATGCGGTAGTCCAGATTTACACTTACATCCAAAGTGTAGTTCTTGTCCGACAGGTCAAGGTGATCTCTTCGAGGCAAAAGCTCTTCATCCAAATCCTGGGCATTCACCGAGGGGTGTGAGGATCGGTGGGATGGGATTGGAGTGTTTTCATCCGAGATATTTCCATCATTGTGTCTATGAGCAGCCATCTGTATAGGATAACATCAGTATAGTGCCAAAAGTGACCTTTTTGAAAAATTTCCCAAAAATCGCCTAAGTCCTGGTTTTATCGCACAAAACATTAAGATGTTATCGCATGGAACATGTGCGACAAAACGTTGTCGCACAAGGCACGTGCGACTAAGAACAGAGAATCGTGCGATAACTTTGAATGTTTGAAGACACGTTTCATGCGATAAACTTGAACACTGAAAAATTCTAAGTGTTCAAGCCCAAATATTTCAAAAAACGCACAACCAAGTTTTTCAAGTAACACCCTAGACTCGTCTAAGTGCAGAAGCATACCCCTATCATTTTTATCATAAAAACTAACAACATAGTGGATTTCAGACTCGAATATGAAAAGACTCATGGTTATCGACTCCTAAATCCTAAAACTCGATTGTAAGTGAAAAAAACATGGATAAAAATGATTAAAAGAAATAGATAACCAACCTCAAATGTGATCTGAATGGAATGTGATTGGTTCAACACTTGAAATCGTCAAAAAGTTTTTGTTAGACAACCTAGGGGGGGGGTAAGGTTGTATTTAAAATCTTTTACTTTCAAAAATTCTTTTATAAATAAATACAGTACAGAAACAGTATAAATAAATCAGAGTATACAAATAGTAAATACACAACAATTATATAAACAGATATAATTAAAATGCACAGAGATTATATAAATAAATATAAATCCAAAGCAGTTTATATAAATAAATATAATAAAGCACAGCGGAATAAATAAAGAGATAAGGGATAGAGATACTTGACACAGAGATTTACTGATTTACCACCAACTGTGATAAACCAGCAGCCGAGACACTTCCCGACACGATCCAATAAATGTATTCTTTACGGTAGAATACAAACCAAGTACAAAGGTAACGTAATTGATTCTCAAGCTTCTGCTATGAGATGTACAGGATCACACACCCGTTATTCAAATACTTACAAGAGGAGTATAACTCACAATGGGTAATCACTCTTGTATAATATCTCACACTTGGATATTTTATAAAAAAATGTTTTATAAAATATATATATATATAAATGAGAGAGCTGAGAGTGTGGTTGCTGATTGTTGTTACTGTTGTTGTGGTCTGAGGTCTGGTTTTTCTTCATCACCAACAGCTTCTTTATATATCAGCATCTCCAACGGCATTATGCATCCGCGGTATACCGCCAAATGCATGCGGTATACCGCCGTCAGAAAAGGTGACTGACACACCAACGGCTACATGCAAAGTTGACAGGAATTATGTACCCGCGGTATACCGGCTGTACCGCCGCGGTATACCGGCTGAACACCCGCGGTATACCGGCTGTAGTGTACCCGCGGTATACCGGCTGTACCGCCGCGGTATACCGCCGTCAGGAAAAGTCAGTTTCCAGGACAGCACCCAAATCTTGCTGAATCTTCTCAAAACCTTATTAAAATTAATTGTTGGGTTTTTAGAAATATCCAAGTGGTATATTATTTTAGGGTGTTTATCATTATTAGTTATAAACAATAATGACGACGAAAACACTTCCGTCTTGAACCCTTCAGATTAAATCTTCGTGTTCTTCAACAACTGCACACTTGGATTAATTTGTTAGATAAACAATAATGCGTTGTGTTTGTAATCATCAAAATAAATATATATAAATATATAGAGATGTGGTACACTTGCACCAACAATCTCCCCCTTTTTGATGATGACAAACACAACCGCTAAGCAAGAGCATATGCGGTTTCTCTCCCCCGTTTGTCGAAACAAAAAGGGTCAAGAAAGACGGTATGCTTCCTCTCGAGAGATGCTCCCCCTCAAAATATGCATATATTTGAGAGAGCATAAACTCATGGGTAAATATAATAAAACGCTCCCCCTCAAATTAATAACGATATTAAATTGATTTTATAAAATTTGAGGGATAAAATAAAATGCAAAAAGCAATAGAGACATAAGATATACAAACCAATACGAAACACTTGCACCAAAACGGATCTTAAGGCTTCAATATTCGGTTAATTTTATGTGATTAAAAAAAAATCACCACGTATTATGACCTCGTCAGGTAACCACGTATTATAACCTCGGCAGGTAACCACGTATTATAACCTCGGCAGGTAACCACGTATTATAACCTCGGCAGGTAACCACGTATTATAACCTCGGCAGGTAACCACGTATTATAACCTCGGCAGGTAACCACGTATTATATCCTCGTCAGGAAACACCTACAAAAGGCAAAGAAAATATTTCGTGGTACCCTTTTCATATGGGTCCTTTTAACAGTTAGTATAAAACATAAACTGCAAAAAAATATGTTGTCGACATAAAACAAACACGACAAACATACAAAGCCATATAAATGGTTTAAAACCACAAACGCATCCCACCGGGATTATCAACATTAAACATTCCTTTCGGAATCCATTTTCTAACCATTTTAATTTTACGATTGTATTTATCATACACATAAAATGAAGCATTTATATTCGCATTAGGTCTAGAAAAATTGCTATTATACATGCGAGCATACGGTTTCCTCCCATAATTCACATTTTTCATTTTTGACATATATGGGGGTTTTTGCACATAGGGTTTTCTCGTTTCAACTTTAGGAGATGCAAAAAATCTTTTAATGGGTTTACACGAACATTTATCAACACATGTATCGGAACCAATGCCTTTACGACAATTTATACGATTAGGCATATTTAGCATTTTAAGCACTTTATCATTGCTATTTTGAAATGCATTAGCTAACAGATTATCCTTCTCATGCGATTTACATTTAGTATTTAAATATGCAACTTCATTTTCAAGAGACTCGCATTTTGTACATGCAATACTTTCTTTTTTATTTTCACTTAAGCATGCAATTTTATCATTTAAAATAACACAAGATTTACAAATATCTTTTTCACTTAATTTATTTTCTAATTTAGTGATAACATCTAAATCATGAGCAGATTTTTGTTTACCGTCATCTATTTCCTTTTTATATGCAGATACGGTTTCTTTTAAATTAGAAATTTCATCTTTATATTTATTTGCGAGAGCGGCCATAGCATGAAATGATTTATATAATTCGTCAAGATTATTTTCATCGTCACTGTAATAATTATCACTATAATTACTATCACAATTATTTTCAAAAAGATATGATGAAGATACCTCATTATCATGGTCGGCCATGAAACAAAAATTTTTGGCTTCATCTATGCTTGCGCTCAACGCGCCTCCAACGAGAGCTTTTGGTGTGTTGATTTGTTTTGCTCGTTTTGGACACACACTTGCATAGTGATCCTTGTCACCACACACATAGCAAAAGCCTTTCTTTTTATTGGCTTTTTCATCGTCGCTAGATTCGTCATATTTGTCTTCACTTTTGTGGACGTTGCGACTTTGGTTTTTACTACCACGACGGTAGTCTTCATTTTCTTGAAACCTATCAATATTGGCAAACTTTTTGTTAGAAAGAAGTTTAGAAAGTTTTCTTACCAACTTGACTAAATCGTCAAGATTTTCGGGTTCATCATCGGATGAACTTGCATCTTCCTCCTCTTCCTTTTCTTTTGAGGCAACGACCTTGAGAGCGATGGATTTCTTTTTGACTTGCTCCCGGACTTGATTTCTTTTTAGTGCGATTTCGTGCACTTTAAGATTGCCGATGAGATCATCGAGCTTCATAGTTGCGAGATCTCGGGAGTCTTCCAAGGATGTGATTTTTGCCATCCACTCCGAAGGAAGTGCTCGAAGAATTTTCCTTACATAGTCTTCGTTAGGATAAGTGCGACCTAATCCCTTCAAAGTAGTCATGATGAGGTTAAAACGTTTAAACATTGAGTCGATTGACTCATCTTTTGACATTTCAAATAATTCATAATCATGAACTAAAATGTTTATTTTAGAACTTTTAACTTGAGTATTTCCACGATGAGTGTCACTCAAGCTTTGCCAGATTTGGTTAGCAGTTTTACAGGTATAAACTCTTTCTATTTCATCGGAAGTTAAAGCAGCATATAATATATTTTTAGCCTCAAAATTTAAACAAAAAAGAGATTCTTCAGCGGGAGTCCAGTCCTTAACAGGTTTATCAACAATAACATTATTTTTTATAATAGTAGGGTTAAAATTCCCATTTTCTATAATATCCCAAATTTTTTGACTTTTGCCACGAACGTGACATTCAAATAGCTCGGCCCAAATGCCAAACTTTTCAGTATCTATCAAAGGAGTTTTAGAGAACACAAAATTAGTTTGTTGAGCCATTTAAAAAAAATTAAAGAAATGACTTTAAAAATTTAAACAGAAAATTTTTGAAAGCCCCGCTCTGATACCAAATGTTAGACAACCTAGGGGGGGGGTAAGGTTGTATTTAAAATCTTTTACTTTCAAAAATTCTTTTATAAATAAATACAGTACAGAAACAGTATAAATAAATCAGAGTATACAAATAGTAAATACACAACAATTATATAAACAGATATAATTAAAATGCACAGAGATTATATAAATAAATATAAATCCAAAGCAGTTTATATAAATAAATATAATAAAGCACAGCGGAATAAATAAAGAGATAAGGGATAGAGATACTTGACACAGAGATTTACTGATTTACCACCAACTGTGATAAACCAGCAGCCGAGACACTTCCCGACACGATCCAATAAATGTATTCTTTACGGTAGAATACAAACCAAGTACAAAGGTAACGTAATTGATTCTCAAGCTTCTGCTATGAGATGTACAGGATCACACACCCGTTATTCAAATACTTACAAGAGGAGTATAACTCACAATGGGTAATCACTCTTGTATAATATCTCACACTTGGATATTTTATAAAAAAATGTTTTATAAAATATATATATATATAAATGAGAGAGCTGAGAGTGTGGTTGCTGATTGTTGTTACTGTTGTTGTGGTCTGAGGTCTGGTTTTTCTTCATCACCAACAGCTTCTTTATATATCAGCATCTCCAACGGCATTATGCATCCGCGGTATACCGCCAAATGCATGCGGTATACCGCCGTCAGAAAAGGTGACTGACACACCAACGGCTACATGCAAAGTTGACAGGAATTATGTACCCGCGGTATACCGGCTGTACCGCCGCGGTATACCGGCTGAACACCCGCGGTATACCGGCTGTAGTGTACCCGCGGTATACCGGCTGTACCGCCGCGGTATACCGCCGTCAGGAAAAGTCAGTTTCCAGGACAGCACCCAAATCTTGCTGAATCTTCTCAAAACCTTATTAAAATTAATTGTTGGGTTTTTAGAAATATCCAAGTGGTATATTATTTTAGGGTGTTTATCATTATTAGTTATAAACAATAATGACGACGAAAACACTTCCGTCTTGAACCCTTCAGATTAAATCTTCGTGTTCTTCAACAACTGCACACTTGGATTAATTTGTTAGATAAACAATAATGCGTTGTGTTTGTAATCATCAAAATAAATATATATAAATATATAGAGATGTGGTACACTTGCACCAACAGTTTTGAAATCACAGATCAGGTTCGAGAAAAAAATAAAAGTTTGAATAACCGTTCTATATATAGGATCTTAAGGATGGTGACACGTGGCACAACAGGGTTGGTCCAACGGTTGACCTGCCAACATGTCAGGTTATCGTATGAACAAGAGTACGATAACCCTCAATTTTATCGTGCACAACATCGTGCGATAAAATAGTGAGATGGGTAATCGCACATGAAGGGTGCGATAACCACTGTTCACTAGGGTTTATCGCACACCACATGTGCGATAAAAACTGTTATCGAGACTTTATCGTACACCACTATGTGCGATAAAATAAGTGTATGTGTTATCGCATAAGGCACGTGCGATGAAAAGGTTTATCGTGTACTACTATGTGCGATAACATAAATACTTAGACATTTTCAAAGATTTTTCAAGTAATTTCAAAAAAATTATCACATTAAAAGATGTCCAACTTTTAATTGATTAAGCTCTCAAGGTTTCCAAAATCAAGTTTTCACCCCCCCCCCCCTCAAATGATGCATAGATTTGTAAAAGAGTTTTCCATCATTTAAGAGTTTGTTCAAAAACAAGTTAGAATACTTACCTTGTTGTCTCCAAGTATACATCCCATGTCATCTATACTCACAAACTTTATCAGTTATGCATACTCCCCCTAGACTTATGCATATAAAGTTTAATAACCCCCCTGAGACCATGAACACACACCTTATGCAGAAACATATATCTTAAATTGCAAGTAAAACATTGAAAGAAGAGAAATAACAGATTGAACAAGCATTTGAAAAACAACAGAATCATACAAATTTAAATAACATATATTGAAAATATAATATGATGAAAATTTAAGTGTATCAATCTCGATAAAATATCTAGATTGAGATACAAATATTTCCACCTATTAGATGATCAATATAAGAAATTTAAACTTTCATGTTCAACATGCCAAGCTTGGATACTAGGAAGTGAAAACGTTTTTCATCCAAAGCTTTTTGTGAATAAATCGGCAAGTTGATATTCAGTTGTAACAAAGTAAAGTTCAATCGTAACTTTCTCAACATGATATTTAATAAAATGATACCTGATATCGATGTGTTTTGTCTTGGTGTGTTGGATAGGATTAGCAGAAATGGCAATAGTGCTTTTGCTGTCACAGTAGGTTGGGATCTTCTCATATCTGAAGCCATAGTCCACAAGTTGGGTTTTCATCCACAGGACTTGTGAGCAACAACTGGCCGCGACTATATATTCAGCCTTCGCCGTTGATGTTGACACGCAGTTCTACTTTTTAGACGCCCAACTCACGAGCTTGTCTCCCAAAAACTGTATGTGACCGGAAGTGCTCTTCCTGTCCAGTGTGCTTCCTCCGTGATCAGCATCTGAATACACAGTGAGTTCGTATCCTGTCCCCTTGGGATACCACATACCAAGATACGGCGTCCCTTTCAAATATCGAAAGATGCGCTTGACGGCTCCAAGGTCTGATTCCTTCGGTTTAGCCTGAAATCTCGCACAAAGACATGTGGCAAACATAATATCCGGACGACTAGCAGTTAAATACATTAATGACCCGATCATACCTCTATACGTCTTAAGATTAACATCCTTACCGTCAGGATCCGGACCGATCTTAGATCCTGGTGCCATTGGAGTAACAATCGTCATACAGTTTTCCATCTTAAATTTATTCAAGATATCAAACACATACTTTGATTGATTTATGAAGATTCCGGTTGAGAACTACTTGACTTGTAGACCGAGAAAGAAGTTAATCTCTCCCATCATACTCATCTGGAATCTGGTCACCATTAGTTTAGAGAACCAAGTACATAATGAAGGATTAGTCGAACCAAAAATTATATCGTCAACATAAATTTGAACGGGAAGAATATCACCTTCCTCATGTTTAATGAAGAGAGTTGTGTCGATTTTACCTTTTTCAAAGCTGGATTTAAATTGAAAAAGTGGATATAACCTCATACCATGCTCGAGGGGCTTGCTTCAGTCCATAAAGAGCTTTGTCAAGAATGTAGACGTGGTCTGGTTGAGACACATACACTTCTTCTTTCAGTACGCCGTTCAAGAATGCAGTCTTAACGTCCATTTGGTAGACGATGAAGTTCTTGTAGGCCACGAATGCTAAGAACATCCGAATTGCTTCCCATCGAGCAACCGGAGCGTACGTCTCATCGTAGTCTATACCCTCTTGTTGTTGGTAACCTTTCGCTACTAGCCGAGATTTGTTCCTCACGACTATCCCGTCTTCATCTTTCTTATTTTTAAGGACCCACTTGGTACCGATGATAGTTTTCCTATTGGGTCGAGGTACTAATCGCCACACTTTCAAAGCTTCAAACTGATTCAGCTTGTCCTGCATTGTAATTATCCAATCTGGATCCTCTAAAGCTTGTTTAACTGTGGTTGGCTCAACTTGACTTAGGAAAAACGCGAACAAAACTTCATTAGCAGTTGCTGATCTGGTCTTTACAGGGTCAGACACTTCTCCAACTACCTGATGTAAAGGATGACTATGTGTCCACTTCTTCGAATGTAGACGTAGGGAGACTGTGTCTTTATTGGGGTCGACTAATAAGTTGTCTTTGTCAATGTTTAATTCAATTGTCAATGTTGGTTTCGATTGAGACGCGGACGGTTTGTCAAATGTGACAACTGGCACTGTCTCGGGAACTGCTTCAGTAGGTACCTCAGGTATGTTGGCAGTACTCTGGTCATTGACATTTGAAGTAGCATTTGATGAAGAAACACCATTAGTTGATTCTGGTTGTGTTGCTTGTGTAGAAGTCATGATTTAATTACTTGGGGAAGACACATGAGTCGTTACACCAGCATTAGATGATGTCGGTTCTGTTGAAGGACCTGACATTGTACCTTGTACAAGATTTTGAGCAACTTGATTCCTGGAAGAAACATTGGAAGATGAGTTATAACTACCAAAGAACTCATCATAAATTTTTTCAAATAATTGATCAAGTTCATTAATATGAGAGTTAGAAGTTGAAGCTTGATGTTTGTTCGATTTAGTGGAAGATGGACTGATCTGTCCAGATGCTAGAACTCCAGTTATTTTGGGTTCTGTACTGCTTTGCACAGAAGCCATCTCCCCAGTCTCATCGAATTTGACATTTATGATTTCCATCACAGTTCTTGAAGACTTGAAATAAACTCTGTACGCCTTCAAGGTGGATTAATATCCAATGAACATACCCTCATTTGCCTTAGGATTGAATTGTTCAAGTTCTCCTTATCATTTAAAACAATACACCTAAAACCAAAAGCACGAAAGTAACTAATGTTAGGATTCCTATTGTTAATAATCTTATATGGTGTTTTGACAAACCGTCAGTGTATAATGGAACGATTTTGTGTGTAGCACGCATTTGACACTGCTTCAGCCCACAGAAACAATGGAAGATCAGCATACGAAAGCATTGTTCTTGCGGCTTCAACTAGAGTGCGGTTTCGTCTTTCAACAACCCCGTTATGTTGTGGTGTTCTTGCCGCAGAGTATTGATGAGATACTCCCAATGATTTCAGGAAACCATCTAGAGTCTTATTCTTGAACTCTGTCCCGTTGTCTGACCTGATTGTCTGAACTGACTGTTGAAGATTGACTTGAAGCATCTTGATTAAAGAAATGATCAACTCGTGTGTTTCGTCTTTTGAGTGTAGCAACTTTACCCATGTATACCTCGAGTAATCATCAACGACCACTAACACGTACTTTTTGGCGCTTATACTTTGAGTCTTCATTGGCCCACAAAGATCCATATGCAGAATTTCTAATACCTTATGAGTGCTTGGTTCAGGTTTCGGCGGGTGAGGAACTCTTTTCATCTTACCCTTCTCACAAGCCGTGTAGAAGTTGTCTCTTTCAAACTTCAGAACCGGTAGACCTTTGACTAAATCACCTATCATCAGTTTTTGAATGTATCAGAAATTAAGGTGAGATAGCCGTCTATACCACAACCAACTCTTTTCTATGGACGCTTTAGATAACAGACAAACATCATTCTTGGGTTTGATTTTTGACAAATCAGTTGTGTATAGATTTGACTTTCTTGTACCCACCAGAAGTTCATCTCCTCCTTCAGTCTGAACCGAACATCGTGTCTTCTTGAAGTTGACTTCTAGATCTTTGTCACAGAATTGACCTATACTAAATAGATTGTGCCCCAAACCCTCAACATAATTAACTTTAGTTATCCTGACGTTGTCTTTCACAATATCTCCGTAACCCAAAATCGGTGAATATTGATCATTACCGAACTTGACTCGACCACCGTTTTTCTCGACATAGTTTATGAGCAGCTCTTTTCTTCCAGTCATGTGTTTTGAGCAACCCGAATCTAAGTACCACACATGACTGGTCTGCAAAAATCAAATCAAGTGGTTTTAGGTACCCATTTGTAAATGGGTCCTTTTGGGTTAGGAGATGGTACACGTTTGGAATTTGTACCATTGTTTTTAAAACCTCTTTTATGATATCCTTTTGAATAAAACCTTTTAGAACTAGGATTATCATAACCAAACCATTTAGAATAATCATTGTTACAGATAAAATCATCCACACCACAGAATGAACAACAAATTTGGTCATGTGCTAAATTGATCAATTGTTGCATTGAATAAATCTTGTATGGAATAACAAGTTTATGTTTAGTGCAAACAAGTTGATTTATTACAGTGTAGAATCCAGATCCGTGCGACTAATATGAAATCGAAATATATGAACAATAAGAACAAATGATTTCAACTGGTCATCCCTGTCATTCACTTTCAGAGAGAATTTGCAATACAGTGTTTGAAAGTAAAAGAGATGATTAGCTTGTTTTTCCAAGCTAATCAACATTAAATACAATGGGCCCGTGGTTAACAAGCCCACGGCCCGTTCACTAATAAGCTCTATTTTAATCAAATACAGTTTAACCCTTGAACTTTAAATCAACATTAAAACCTGCTCTAACAATCTCCCCCTTTGATTTGAAGTTCGAGTTGGCGCTCTATATCTCTCCAGTTGAAGACATATCTTTTGCGGAGCGCAAAGTGCACCTCGAACAATCTGATGGCGCGGCGATAGTCAATGCGATCTTCAATCATTTCCAAGGCATTCCGAGCAGTTACTTCATTCAGATTCGGAACATAAGAATACCTTGGATTTTCAGACTCGTGCTGAATAATCTTTCGAAGAGCATCTCTGACCTTTAGGAGCGTGCCGTCGCAGAATCTTTCCACCTGACTGAAGCGCATGAATTTCTTCTCTTTTTGCTCGTTGAGGTAAACAATCCCAAATTCTGGTTCTAGAAGCATAGCGTTCTCGGGATACATGTTTAACTCAGGCGCTTTCAGATTCGGCTTGATCAGATTTACCTTTTTCGCCTTGTTCTTGATAGCCATTTGGAAGTCCGATAGATAAGACATCATGATGGTGCGGACCAGGTATCGACGAACAGCTTCGAGTGCCTTTGTAATCTCTAGCGGTTGGATGGTTCTTGTACGTAAGTCTTTCAGAATAACCAGAAAGTCGAGTGGTCGGAGGTTCTTGAAATCAGCTTCTGAAAATTTCCATTCGTTCCCTTCTTCACGTCGAACAATGAAAACTGGGTAGACGATCCTCATAATACGTCTTGAATAGATGCTGATTACCTCTGTGATTCGAAGTTTGGTTCTGACCTGGTTGACTGGAAGACACCGCTGCATTGTGCTGATACATCGGCGTTGAAATTCTGGGTCAAGGTTGTAGATACCCAGACAGAAGGTCGGCTCGATCGGGCGAAGCTTGTGGACAAACAGCTTTTTCAAAGATTCCTCCAGATGAGGGATTAGTACCATGATCTTCTCCCAACGGATTTGTTGCTGTTGAGGATTAGGAGGAAGATCAGAAGCTGTCGTGGGAGGAGTAGTTGTCGGAAGATCGGAAGTAGTAGACTCGGGTCTTGTTGATGATGTTCCGGCGGGTTGAGCATAGTGAACGGGGGTTGCTCCATATAAAATTTGGAGCAGGAACTGATCGTAGTCAATATTGTCGTCCTCATCAGTAGGGAAGACCAAATTTACCTGGAGATTTACGGCACTGGCGGCTTTTTCGTACCATGCGTCTTCGGTCTCCGGGTTGGTCTCACACTCTGGATCTATCATGTCTAGTATCGGTCTGTCTGACGAGTCAAAATCGACCAGTTCCTGTGTTGAACCCTCTGGCTTTTCAACCGTCGGGTCTTCTTCATCTGAAATCTCCATATCTATGACCATATCTGCTAGTGGCAACTCGGCTTCGGGTGCTTCTGATGTAGTTGCCGCAGTTGGGGGTTCCTGTTGAACCACTGTTGAAGTTTCGGCAGTCATGATCTGGACGGTCTCGGTTTGGCGTAGACACTTCTCCCCCTCACGGTGATCAGGATCATCCTGGTCATCGTGCTTGCGTTTGAGACCGCCGGCTTGACTCTTACAAGTGTCTTCTAGTGAGCGGACCCTCTCAGACAGCGTGGCGAGCGCTTTGTTGTATTCGTTGAGGGTCGAGTCAATGGCGTCAAGGCGAGTGGTAACAGATGAAGATGGAGCAGTGACCTGTGATCGGAGAACGGAGATCAGGTCTGCTTCAGTAGAGGCGGTTGTATCGGATTCCTGGAGCAGTTGGGCCAATAGCATTTTCTTCAGGGTGTCCACCGAATAGATAGGTTGCGGTTGAATCGGTGGAGGTACAGGGGCGGTTTCAGGTTCGACGAGGTGGCCTTTACCTTTGATAACGCGCATAGATTTGGCAAGTTCAGCGGCTACATGTTGCTGCATCTGTTGCTCCATATCCTGGCGGACAGCCTTAAGGGTGCTGTCCAGGGACCCTGGTGACACAAAGTCTGGGTTACTAACTCTGGGACCACTTAGGTTACCCGTTGAGGCATCTACCGCGGGGGTAGAGCCACCTACGTTCACAGTTGGCGTGATTATAGATGTGGTAGGATTTCCGTCCGATCCTCGTGTTCCGGTAGACGGAGACACTATAGACGTTCCGGTCGGGTCACTAAGAGCCGCGACTTGGTGTTGTTCCGCATCAAGTGTCCTAGTCAAATAATCTTCAATAACAAATGGATCTAGACTCGATGGTGCACTGAAAGAAGTCGAGGCCGGGGGTTGCTGGTCTCTTGTTTCAACACCAGTACTCTCCGAGTGAGAGACCGGTGGAAGTTGTGCTATATCCCCGTGTGAGACTAAAACATCCATCTTTTGAGAGACGGATGAGTGGCTATGGAGGTCGTGCAATTGCTCTGCTGGGTCCACGGAGGCTTCTTCAATACCCTGTCCCAACAAATGAGACGAGGTAGTAGATGTGGCAACCCGGATATGACGTGGCTGGTTTCGCTCAGGAGCCTCGTTATCTTTACGGCTCAATCTTTCTTGGTTCGCGTTCGACCTTAATACCCTCCTTCTCACATGTTCTATGTCCCGGGGAAGGTCCCTCCGGCTGGACCATGGGATTCCCTAACTCTCGTCTATATGCTATCACAGGTAGGGTTTCAGGCATATGCATAACACGGATATTATCCTGCTCTCCCTCAAAACATACATGGGGATTGACTTGCTCCCCCTCGGAGTGAGAGTGATATCAACACAAGAAAAAATATTTAGACTTTGTAATAAGAACAATGTGACTCTTCCCCTCGGATTGAGGTTGTTGATCCGCCATTGAATATCTGTAAAAGGACCCAAAGTTAGTAAACAGGACGGATAAACAAGTATCAGCGCGTACCTTTGCTTTGATAGGCTCAATCTGAGATAGATTGAGGATTGGCAGTGAAAAAACAGGTACCGGATAGATCAAAACAGGGGTGTCCGGACAAGGATTTGAACAAATAAGACTTTCCGGACAGACACACAAGTAGCCGGACAAAGGGTGTCCGGATAAAACTATTGATCGTCAAAACTTTCCGGACGACACAAGTATCCAGACAAAAGGTGTTCCGGACAAGCATGGTTTCCAGATACAGTTGAGCATTCCGGACAAAAATAAGACTGTCCGGATACTCTGGGATTTTCACAAAAAAATGCTCTGTCCTTGTAGATTTTGCCAAAATAGGACTGTTTGGATTTAAAAATGAACCTTCTCTCGCTCCCCCTCAAACTGAGCATGGGGATGGCTTTGCTCCCCCTCTAATATTGCAAAAAATTGTGCAGTGGAGAGTTCGACACACAAAAACGTTTAGACGTTTAAAGAAAAACTTGTGTCGCTCCCCCTCAAATGGTGAGCATAAGATGACATGATCCCCCTCAGAATGTGCTCGTAGAGTGAGATGCGCACGGGAGTATCCACACACACAAAAAAAACTTTTCAGCATTTAAAAAATTGCGTGTGATGCTCCCCCTCAATAGTAGAGTATACTTACCTGATGGCTGATCATGCTCCCCCCAAACACATGAGCCGCTTGTTAAAGCACAGGTATGGACAAACCTCACGTCTTCGCAATATGATTCCTTGTAGATCGTGAGCAGCTCCCTCCTTCCGGTCATATGTGTGGAGCATCCAGAGTCTAAGTACCACACATGACCATCCTGCAAAACAAGTTTAGCGGACCTTCGGTACCCAGATTTGCCTGGGTCCGGGAGGGTTAGGTTTGGCACCGTTTGAGGAAGCTTGCTTTGTCCCAGCTTTCCCTTTAGGTGTAGGATTGACACCGGTAGAGGGAACTGGTTTTGGCACTGGTTTCCTCTTCGGTGCAGAATTTACACCTTTAGGAGGAACAGATTTTGTAGCAGCTTTCCACCTGGGTGCCGGTTTAACCTCAGTAGGAGCAACCCATCTAGGAGCAGGTTTGGTCTCCCGCTGTGGTTTAACCGCTGATTGGTAACCCCGTTTTTTATAGTGTCTTTGCTGGTTATTACGGGGTTTCCGTTTGGGTGTATGATTATACATGTGACATAACCCAAACCAATCATTATTTTTAATGTCATCAAAGTCATTCCAACCACAACTAGAACAACACAAACAATCGTGCGATAATTGAATCAATTGTTGAGTGGAGTAAATTTTCATTGGAAAATTAACCTCTCTTTTAACAAAATCATTCCTATGATTCCAGGCACAATCGTTTTTGTTTATTCTAGAATTAAAAGCATTTGGGAAGGACTTTGATGCATCCTTCTTGACAGGTTCCTTCTTTAGCCACTTTGGGTTTTCTTGATTAGTGCGACCGGTTTTATCCGAAACAACAGGGACAGTGCGGTCAGTGACTTTATAAGGAACAGTATTTTTGGTAGGCAATGGTCCGATCTCCTGCCTCGGCTGTGATTGCTTTTTAGAAACAGGTTTAGAAGTTGGTTTTGATTGAGAAATCTTGATCACAGCTGAGGCCTTTGTTTGAGAACTGCTACCCTTTAGAAAATTCACCGGATGATTGACTACTGGTGATAGAAAATTAGTGTGGCTCGGAAGAGGTTTGTCGAAAGGGAACGACTCAAACTCTCCATCAGAATTACCTTCAGAGTTCATATATTCTGAAAAATGGACATCCGGAATTACTGGACTTGGATCGGTCGAGGAAGGCGAGGAACACTTTGTGCTTGTGTGCTTTGGGGAATTTGGTGCGTAAGCGTTTGAAAAATCAGATATTTCCAATGAAGGCTTTCCTTTGAACACATTCGTCTTGAGAGACGTTACATTCTTGAGAAGAGATATTTCCAATGAAGGCTTTACACGATGATGTGTCAGATGAGTTGAAGGAAAGATCAGGTGAAATCTGCTTTTGAGTTTGGAGAAAGTCAATCTGCTCTTGGAGTTGACCATTTCTCAGGTGCTCCTTCATCGTTTCTCTTGTCATTTCAGACAGTTTCGATGAGAGCGTATTGATTTCCCACAGAAAACTTTCCTTTTCTTCACTTGACACACCATTGGTTTTCTCAGATTTGAGTTTCTCAAGATCCTTAACTAGCTCTTTCTTCTCATTTTGAAAAACAGACCTTTCTTTCTCGAGTGACTCCTCCAACTCGACTATCTTTGCTTCCAAGATGAGAGGGGGAACATAGAGTTTAAACTCATCCGTCTTAGTCTTGATCTCGGTTGCTTGGTCCTCATCCTTTTTGGAGGAATCCTTGGGCGTAGCAACCTTGTAGCAGTCGAAGTAGTCATTCGAGAGGTATTTCTTTGGATTTTTCTTATAAGAATAATTTAAAGGTTCATAACAAAATGGAAGTTGTATTCCTCGTTTGTGTGTGCACTTGTATTCCTCGGTTTCCTCTTCCTTTTCAGGTTCAAGAGGACCAGTCCATTTAATGGCATATTCCGGATACTTTTTATCTAACCCAAAACAACCAAAATCATACAAGGTAGGTGTATGCCATCTTCCCTTTTTCAAATAATGTGGGTTATCATATCCGATTCCCCATTCTTTGTTGAAATAGGTGAACTCTTTGGGTTTATTTAGAAAGATGGTTTGATCAGCTTGACCCCTTTTGTGGAGTTTGGTTTCAAGATCAAGAATTTTCGAAACAAACTCCTTGTGCTGAATCTGAAGAGAGGAACATTGATAAACAATATCCTCTTTCTCATTCATGCACTGATCAAACTGACACTGAAGTTCAGATAACTTGGCCCTTAAGTCTTTAGGTGCTATTGAAAGATTTTTGCATTTTTCTTTTAACATAGCATTTTCAGACTTGTATTTCTCAGTTATTTGCATTTGAACATCTAACTTTTCAGATAGTGATCTAAGCTCAAGTAGTTGTTCATTACTGGTGGCCTTGAAGGAATCTATCCGTTCAGCAAGAGGTGTCATTCGGTCAGAAAGTTCTAAATAGATAGGTTTACATACCTGACCCAGCTTTGTCTTGTCTTCTTCAACAGGAGACATCTTCAGTTGCACTGGAGTGATCGTCAGACGATTGTTCGATTCAAAGTGAAACAGTATCAAGAATACTTAAATGTCCCCCTCCTGCGACTTAGCACGAGGGTCCCGCTAAGTTTAGAAAGCTCCCGGATTGAGGAATCCGGATAAGGAATCCGGAAAATCGAAGTTACCGGATAAACAGATGTTACCGGATAGAAAACTGAAACAAGATGTTTCCGGATAAACTGAAGTTTCCGGGTACAATGGATTTTCCGGATAAGATATGTCCAGAAACTTTGGGTTTCCGGATACAAATGTTACCCGGATAGTATAAGGAATAGTGACTTACCCGGATTGCAGAACTTACCCGGAAAAATGAGTAGTCCGGATGGAATTGGAGGTGTCCGGATGAAAACACACAAATGTCCGGGAACTATCAACTTGTCCGGAAACCACGACTGGTTTATCCGGAAAAGTCGGCTGTTTTGCTCAAATCGTTCGAATTTTCGATTAGGGTTGCCCAAAATCGATCCTGGAAGATTAGTAACAATGCCAAACACAAAATAATACTAATCCAATCGATTTCAGTGCAAAAACAACAAGTTTTGATGGTTAAAAATCGGATTTTTGTCAAGAACACTACCAAAACTTTTGATCTTAAATTGCTAAATTAACCATTCAAACGATCGAATTGGAATGCGAAAATTTGCAGAAATACTAACAAGTATAATGCTAACACAACCCAATAAACAGAATTGAACAATTTAGCCAGAATCAAAGATTTGAAAATTCAAGAATGGTCAGACGTGAAAAAGTCAAACTAACCAGAAATCAGTGAATGAATCTGCGAATCGAATCCGTCTGTCTGCTCTGATACCAATTGTAGAATCCAGATCCGTGCGACTAATATGAAATCGAAATATATGAACAATAAGAACAAATGATTTCAACTGATCATCCCTGTCATTCACTTTCAGAGAGAATTTGCAATACAGTGTTTGAAAGTAAAAGAGATGATTAGCTTGTTTTTCCAAGCTAATCAACATTAAATACAATGAGCCCGTGGTTAACAAGCCCACGGCCCGTTCACTAATAAGCTATATTTTAATCAAATACAGTTTAACCCTTGAACTTTAAATCAACATTAAAACCTGCTCTAACATACAGCAATCTCAAAATTGTTTGTCATTGAATTAAAAGCAACGTTGGATGATTTCGTCTGGGCCACATCCTGTGTGGACTCCTTTATTCTCCACTCAAGTCTCGTATTGTTTCTCAGATAACGATCTGAAATGGCAGAAAGATAAGAGTTATAAGCTTTAGAATTCCGAGCTTGGAAAGATTTAGATCTTTGATTTTTTATTTTCTTTTTCTGTAACGATCTTTTGTTTTTAGATTTGGAATAATAATCGTTAGCTGAAGTTTTCTCAACATACTTTGAAGACTCACCCTTGAAGAAATTCTTCTTAGGTTCATCTTCCTTGATTATGAAATCTGAAAGATCTGAAAGTTTAGTATTGAAATAAAATTGAACATGCGCTTCATTTACACCTTTACCTTTATCCTCACATAAATTCTCACTATCAAGATCAGAATGACTATCCAATGAGGTGTGAAAAATACCATAAGATTTAGGATACAGAAAGTCATTTTGTCTTTTACGAGCAACTTTATCTTCTTCTGTAGGAAAATACTTTTCAGAAGGATCATTAAACGACTGGTTTTCCAAGTCCCAAAATTCAGAATCTTCTTGGTCATCAATCGTCATGCTTCTGAATATAGTATTCCCCATAAAAGCCTTACACGAAGAGACATTTGAATCTGAAGACTGTTTTCTTTTGAAATTTTCTCTTCAGATATTTCCTCATGTTTTGTTTTCATTTCATTTAAACCGCTTGAAAAAACTATAAACATAACTTCCTTCTCGATCTCGAAAGCAATTTTGTCGTCATTTCTTACATCTTCAATCATGCTTTCAATCTTGCTTCGACAAGCTTTTGTTCAAGAACCATAGGTGGAAAATATGTTTTTCCTTCAAAAACATGCTTAACTTCGGTTTCTTTTTGAATATTTTCCTTATCCTTTGGTTGTTCAACAATATAGCTTCGAAAATAATCATTAGGCAAAGTCTTCTTGTTTTCCAATGCCTTCCTATTTTTTAAGCCGTAGCAAAAAGGAAGTTGCATCTTAACAGTTGTTTTTCTTTTCACTTCTTCTTCAGCCTCATAATCCTCACCATCCATTTTAAGCCATTTGATCTTATAGCAAGGATCTATAGATGGAAGTATAAGCCATTCAAATTTATACAGGGTAGGAGCTTTTAATAAGGCATTCCTCAAATAATGAGGGTTGTCATATCCTAAGCCCCACTTAGAGTTGAAATACCTAAATTCGCTTGGCTTATTCATGTGAATTGTCTGTTCAGTTTGACCTATTTTATAAAGTTTTTCTTCCAAACCTTTAACCTTTTCAACAACCTCTGTGTTTCTGTCTTTGTAAGCAAATAAGAGTTTTTCAAACTCATCCTTCTTAGCTTCTGAACTCTCAAATTTCTCTGACAGTTCAGTCATTCTCTTTCTAAAATACGCGTGGTGGTCATCAAATTCAGCATTTTTCTTTTTCAAAGTCTCAATTAAAGTCACTTGTTCTTTCAGTTTATCACTTTGAAAAGCAATTGATTCTTTTGATCTTTTTAGTTTTTTAGTTAAATCGTTTAACTTATTTTGCTGAATATCTTGAATTTGAAGAAATTTAGCAAGAGTGCAAGGGTCTACCTCATTTGTCTCTGGTCTGGATTCTGGCTCAACTTCCTCGGTTTCCGTGCTCATGAAGCACAACTTTACAAGGGCAGCTGTTTCCTCTTCCTCATCATCATCAGTTAGATCCAACCAGTATTCCTCTTCAACCATCAAAGCTTTGCCGGATTTTTTCTGTTTAGCAAGAAGCATCTCGTTCTTGTAATAATCTGAATCTCTGAGCTTCGGCTTCTAGCATTCTTTGGCGAAGTGACCAGTTTTCCCGCAGTTATGGAACTTTGGCTCTTCTGCCCGTTTCTCAAACACACTTTTCTCCTCAAACTTCTTTTCATCCTTCTTACTCTCGTCCTTTCTCTCATCAAACCTTCTCTTTGACTCTATGCGGTCCTTATGCTCAAAGTTCTTGGAGCCCGGTGAATACCTCTGATTGTTGGAGCCTGTCTTCTTAACGAACTGCTTCTGAAAAGCTTTTGTCAAGAGGATCATGGTCTGTTTTAGACTCTCAGCTTCGTCTAAACCATCACTTTCAAACCCATCATTTTCTTCATCAGAACCAATTCTTTCTTTCCTTGAAGAACGCTTTCCAGACCTGCTAGACATCAAAGCTATTGGATCAATCTCTTCCTCTTTTTCCTCTTTCTTTTCTTTCTTTTCTTTCTTCTTCTTCTTCTTCTTCTCTCTTTTCTCATCCGCATCATCCTCATCTTGTTTGAGCATCTCAAACATCTCTTGTAAGGGCAACACATCCAACTTAGAATGTTGTTTCATCCGATGAGCATATTTCTTCCATTCTTGTTGAAGAACACTCAGAAACTTCACATTATTCTCTATTGTTTTCTTATCAATATTGTATCTGTTCAGCTCATTCAGTATAGTAGTGAATCTGTCATAGGTGTGATCAAGTGTCTCGCCTTCTTTTTGTTTGAAATTCTTATACTTATTTATTGCATTTGATACCCACATCTGGTTTTCAACAGCAGATCCTTGATACAGTTTAATTAACTCCTCTAACATATCCCTTCCAGATGTATTCTTACTGTCAACCTTCTGATAGATGTCATTAGTTAATGCTTGCATAACCAAAGATCTAGCTTCTCTATCTCCATTGTATCTTTTTGTTTGCTCTACGTCATAAGCATCAGGTGGAACTTCAACCTCTGGTCCTTGTAGTCCATCAACACCAACTGGAGCTGCTCTTTTTACAACTCCCATAGGACCTTCCCTTAAGGGCTTCATTATATAATATCCATTATCTTGTCTCTCTACATAGTCTATGAACCGGTCCTTCCATATCTTAAAATCTTTGGGAAACAGGACTAGTGGTTTATCCTTAAAACCTATGACTAGCATGTCCCTAGTAGTAATTGTGTGAACACTTGTTGATGATCGATAAGCAACCCTCTGATCAGAAAACAAAATATTACCCAAATACTGTTTTGTCGCACACCACTGATATTACACACAAAGTCCACAATAAAAAGTTGTCTTAGAGATATCGTAGGTCACACCCGCGATAAAAGATTGTCGCACACACCTTCACGCGATAAAACCTTCTCTCAAAGTTATCGCACTAGAGGTATGCAATAACTACTGTTCACGACGGATTGTCGCAGGAAAAGGGTGCGATTTCACCCGAAGTTATTGTACGACACTGATACGATAAAAAATCCTTTGAAGATTTTATCGCACACCAAGGGCGCGATAAAATTCATGCGATTACCTTGAACTCAGTTCCTTGCAATAAGGATGAACTAATGTCGCGCAATAACTATGAATGTCAGGTCAAATCACAAGTAACTTTCTCAAAACAACTCCAAATCCTCTGAAACTTTGTAGGGTAGTGCGCGATTAGTTTCTGAACAACTCTAATACTTGAGATTTTGTCCAAAAACCAACAAAAGCAGGTAATTCGATCTAAAAACAGTGTTTCCAAGATTTTTCACGAAAATAGCTAATTCTACCAAATCTGGATTGAATCCTTGTGAATTTGCGGAATCAATTCACTCAAATACTGTCTATGAACAATACCAAATCAACTCTGATCCATTTGAAGCACTCAAATGATCAAAATCAATCAAAATGGCAAAAATATCGAAGAACACAAAAAAAGCTCTAAAAACGTGAAATCAATTCTGGATGAAGAGTGATTGCCTTGCTCTGATACCAATTGTGATCACAGAACAAGTAATCAACACAATAAACTCAACAATGGTGATGCCATCCCTCTCATTAATCTCAAAGGTACAATGCATGTAACACCCCGCTTACCACGACACAATATTGTCCGCTTTGCCCCACTGGCTCACGGCTTTGTTCTTGGCGACTTGGCAACGAATTCGCAAGGACTTCCCAGGAGGTCACCCATCCTGGTACTACTCCCACCCAAGCACGCTTAACCACAGAGTTCCCAAGGAACCCGCATGCTTGTGGCCCCAAAACCCCTCGGCATATCCCACATCGGCCGTGGACAGGAAAGATGTTGGGTATATTAGTAAACCTTGGCCTTACCAGACACAACGCGTTTTGGGGCCACAAGCATGCGGGTTCCTCGGGAACTCTGTGGATAAGCGTGCTTGGGTGGGAGTAGTACCAGGATGGGTGACCTCCTGGGAAGTCCTTGCGAAGTCCTTGCCAGGTCGCCAAGAACAAAGCCGTGAGCCAGTGGGGCAAAGCGGACAATATTGTGTCGTGGTAAGCGGGGTGTTACAAATGGTATCAGAGCCACTCCTGTGCCGTTCGAGATGTGGGGAAAACCTCATCGAGGACGATGAGTCCCTGAGGGGGGGTGTGTGTAACACCTTAGGCATATCCCACATCGGTCGTGGACAGGAGAGATGCTGGGTATATTAGTAAACCTTGGCCTTACCAGACACAACGCGTTTTGGGGCCACAAGCATGCGGGTTCCTTGGGAACTCTGTGGTTAAGCGTGCTTGGGTGGGAGTAGTACCAGGATGGGTGACCCCCTGGGAAGTCCTCGCCAGGTCGCCAAGAACAAAGCCGTGAGCCAGTGGGGCAAAGCGGACAATATTGTGTCGTGGTAAGCGGGGTGTTACAAATGGTATCAGAGCCACTCCTGTGCCGTTCGGGATGGTGGGGCAAACCTCATCGAGGACGATGAGTCCCTAAGGGGGTGTGTGTGTAACACCTTAGGCATATCCCACATCGGCCGTGGACAGGAGAGATGCTGGGTATATTAGTAAACCTTGGCCTTACCAGACACAACGCGTTTTGGGGCCACAAGCATGCGGGTTCCTTGGGAACTCTGTGGTTAAGCGTGCTTGGGTGGGAGTAGTACCAGGATGGGTGACCTCCTGGGAGGTCCTTGCGAAGTCCTTGCCAGGTCGCCAAGAAGAAAGCCGTGAGCCTGTGGGGCAAAGCGGACAATATTGTGTCGTGGTAAGCGGGGTGTTACAATGCAGTCTAGAGAGAATTCAATTTGGTACTTGGAATGACATATTAAGAAAAAATACAAGATAAAATCTATTTATAGTAAGTAATAATGAAAGTACGGATTGGCCCCTCAACTTGATACAACTTGCTAATAATGGCACTAACAACTAAATTACTAGCTAGAAGGGGGAGATGCTAATCTCGCGATCATCTTAAAGCCGTCTAATCACGACTCCAAAAAGGAATACCACTTCGAGTTTGCATTGTCTAGTTTGTTTTAGAGTAAACTGCAATTTTGGTCCCTGTGGTATGTTGTTTTTCTCACCTTTGGTCCCCAAAAAACTTTTATTGCAAAAAAACCCGTGGTATGCAAAAATGTTCGGTTTTGGTCCCTAAGACTAACAGCTGTTAATTGCAGCTGTCATTTTACAAAGACCAGACCACAGGGACCAAAATTGTAATTTACTTTTTTGTTATTATACTATTAATTTAAAATATAATAATTATATTATATAATAAATAAATAAATATCACGTGATTTAAAAATAACATATTTAATAGAATGACAAAATTTTAATTAAGTATTTGTTTACGTTTTGTCAACTAAAACTAATAAACTTTTTACTCTTAAATAATTAATTAATAATTTTTTTACTCTAATTTTAATAAATAGTATGAAAACAAAAAGTTATATTTTAAATCATGTGATATTTATTTAGTATCTTTTTTGTAAATATTTCAATATTTTTGTTTTTGAACGGGAAGTTAACACACACACACTTTTTGTTAATATTTCAATATTGCAATTTACCTTTTTGTTATTATACTATTTATTTAAAATATAATAATTATATTATATAATTAATAAATAAATGTCACATGATTTAAAAATAACATATTTGGTAAAATGACAAAATTATATTTAAGTGATAATTTGTTTATGTGTCGCCAGTTAAAACTATTAAATTTATATTCTAAAATAATTAATTAATAATTTGTTTACTCTAAAATAACCATTAATTGATTAATAATTTGTTTACTCTCAAGTATTATCAATTAATTAATTGCAAATTTATTCTAAAATACTTTATATTTTTGTTTTATTAAATTTCACTTTTAATATAAAATAAATTATTCAATAAAAATATTATAAGAACATGAAGTTTTTGATAAGAATTCTATTATAAATATTTGAGAAAGAGGATCAATAATAAAAACACAAAAATGGGGTGAAGATCTCTTATATAATATTTTTATTATATAATTAATGTTGTAATCTAAAAAATAGAAAATCTGTTGAAATTAAATTTTGGATTATTTTAGAGTAAACAAATTACTAATTAATTATTTAAGAGTAAAAAATTTATTAGTTTTAGTTGACAAAACGTAAACAAATTATTACTTAATTAACATTTTGTCATTTTATTAAATATGTTATTTTTAAATCATGTGATATTTATTTATTAATTATATAATATAATTATTATATTTTAAATAAATAGTATAATAACAAAAAAGTAAATTGCAATTTTGGTCCCTGTGGTCTGTTCTTTGTAAAATGACATATATGCCCTCATGTGCAAGACACATGGGGGGCATTTAACAACTGCAATTAAAGGCTGTTAGTCTTAGGGACCAAAACCGAGCATTTTTGCATACCACGAGGTTTTTCTTGCAATATAAATTTTCTGGGAACCAAATTAAGGTGAGAAAACAACACACCATGGGGACCAAAATTGCAGTTTACTCTCTTTTTCTTAATTGCTCAGCATTGTCATGACCTCCTTCATGATTTGAAATATGTCTTGTAGAGTCAAATAGATACACTTCAGAAGAACTAGTTTTTGTTGCAATAATTGACGGATTCTAAGGCATTCATGTAGTCCGGTTCACCTCCCCATCAACATGTATCTTCAGAATTATATGTGCCTACAAGTATAACAAAATGACATATCAAGCATCATTCAAGATCACATGATACAGAAAACAAGCCAAACAACAACCAAAACAAAGAGCAATACAATCATAATCCAAATTCGAAAGTATGATATATATACTTTCAGAACCAACTTATCACACTTGAAAGCCAATAAGAAAATATAACCGAGCAATTCAAAGATTCATATATTTACAAGTTCATCACTTTATAACACAAATGAATGTTAAGTTCCAATTTAACATGATGCATCCTACAATGTAACATAACCTACATGAGTTTTTTTTTAACAGCCAGATTATTAAGAACACAGAAAGCTAGCGAGCAGCTAGGTACAAACACGAAGCCAGGGCATCACTCGGATTACAACACCACTCGATCCAGCTAAGATTCCTACCGAACGAAGCCCGATTTCGAATCCAATGGAAGGCAACAGATTGAATCTCGTTAGCAAGCATTAGGGGGAAAACCTCAACTTTATCATTACAAACTAACCATTACTTCGCATTGTTTGTCCAAATTAATCATTTTTCTTTTCAAATTTTAGTATTGATTCAATTCTTTTCTTTTCCGTTACATAGTCGAAACCAAAATTTATTTTTAACGAAATCTATGTTAGACAGTTCCCTAATCAACACTTAAACATAGCAACTCGCTTGAATGTTAATTATAAGATAAATTAATATGTCACATTCTTTTAATATATGGCATTTAGGTGTGTTATTCTTTTAGACATATAAATTAATAACATGCATGCCACATTGTTATAGTAGTCTTGAACGAAAAAAAAATCAACAAGCATGAGAATTTTAAGGCAGTTTTTGCTCTGCAGATGAATCATTGGTCAAATCACAGTAAAAAATAATTACAGATTGTGCAATTAACTAAAAATAGTGTGATCCCAGAACAAGTAATCAAATCAATGAATCAATTGATGTCATCCCTCCCATTAAGCATTAAGAACAATATACAAAGTGTATCTAGAGAGAAAATGAATAGTATTTGGAATGACATGTATAGGGAAATACAAAAGAAAAACTATTTATAGTAAGCAAATAGAAAAGATACTGATAACGCCACTTTTTGGCGTTATTTTCAGTCCTAAAACCAATGAGATTGGCTTGTATTTAAGCAAAGAAGCGGAATTTTATGGTTTATTTAGTGGAATGTGCAGGTTCTTTAATAGGTAGTAATCCTCCAGAAAAGAAGCTAAAAAGAGCCCCAAAAGTGCCAAAACGAAGCCCAACGGAAGCCCGAGATCCAAGCCCAAGACCCGCGACTGAACTAGGACCCGAACCGCGAACCAGAAACCGACCCAGAACCATGCAGAAATGCGGGCAACTTGCCACGCGACTTGCAAGTCGCGTGACAAGTCGCGGGGCCCTCTGTTCGCGACTTTCAGCTTTATTTTTCTGGTTTTAGGTCATTAATCGATATCCAACTTTCACACGACGGCCGGAGACGATTTGGGGGCGATTTCCAGAGACTTTTCGGACCAATTGGAGCCACGATAGGAGACAGATTGAGGAGACGTTCACTACGAAAAGGAGATACGATCACGAGAGAGGGGAGTTCATCATCACAGTTTTTACGTTTCCAATTACCATGTCTACATACATTTTCGCTCTTCCTTCTCTTATGTTTTTGTCCCCCAACATCATGAACTAATCTTTAGATGTTGGGGGTTGGATTGAATTGGGTTTGTAATCATATGAACAGATGACGTGAACGTTTATCAGTTTTTCCTTATTTAATGAATGCATGTAATTTGGTTTTAATGCTTTTGAGAGTTTAGCTAGCTTTCAATTGTTTTGTTGTTTCCAGTTGAGTTCGAGAGAATTAACTGTTAACTAGAACTAGGAATTGCATGCCTAAGGCGAGAATTCGGTGATAGAGATATACCGAATACGCCTTAGTCCTAATTGAACCATTTAGGTTGAGATCGAGAGATTAAATCTATCCGTTCAAACATGAATCTTGCGCTTAATGTGTTTTGAAATCCATAGGTCGAGATCGAAAGATAAAACTTGTCCTTTTCAAAATAAAACCCGATGTTGCTCGAAAGAGAACAACGGTGATTTTAGAGATTGGGTATTCATTAAGGGGATTAACTGGTAATTGTTTTAAGTCTGATATTCGTATGTGAAAACCTAAGGATTTCCAACCCTCAACTGTTTTCTCTATCGGAAGTTTCCAAAGCTGTTTACTGTCTTGTGTTTGATATATGTTCCTGCAATTAATTAGTTTAACACCAACCAATTCAATTTCGATAGTTCAGTTAATAGAGCTTATAGTAATTGTGATACTTAGTTCCTAGTTCCCGTGGATTCGATACTCGTACTTACCGTACGTTATTACTTGATTTCGACACCGCACACTTGCAGTTAGATTTAGGGGGGTGATACCCTCCTATCAAGTTTTTGGCGCCGTTGCCGGGGAACTAGTTGCAACTGATAGCACTACCAGCTATAAGCACTATTAGATTGAACATTTCTTTTTATTATTGCTTTATATTCCTTCACTTTCAATTATTGGATTGCTAATTTTGTTTGTTTTTCGTTTTAGGAACTAATTGGTTTATGCCAAGGAAGACCCGAGGGGAGAAACTCGAACCGATCGATCCGGAGATTGAAAGAACCGCCCGCCGAATACGCCAAGAGACCAAAGTCCGAAGACATTTAAAGATGGGTGACAAAATGCCCGTCAATAGACCACCTGGTAACAACCTACCTCCGCCTCCTCCGGCGAGAGTTCCGATGCGGTCATTTGCCAATCCGAACGTGGCAACCGCACGGATAGGCATCCAACCGCCCACTACTGCGGCGAATTACTTCGAGATCAAGCCGAGCACCATCGTGATGGTGCAACAAAACCAATATGGAGGAGCACCGACCGATGATCCTCATGCACATCTCCGTGCATTCGAGAGGATTTGCAGCACATTCAAGATCAATGGCATAAACGAGGATGCCGTCAAGTTAAGATTATTCAGCTTCTCACTCAAGGGGAGAGCTGAAATCTGGATAGAGAATTTACCAGCAGATCAGATCACCACCTGGGCAGACCTGAAGGCCACATTTCTTTAGAAATTCTTCCCACCGGGAAGAACCGCTCAATTAATGGCCGACATCACTCATTTTGCGCAATGGGAGCAAGAGACCTTATACGAGGCTTGGGAGCGTTACAAAGATATGTTGAAGAAGTGTCCACATCACGGGTTGCACGGATGGGTCATAATCTAGACATTCTATAGTGGACTCCATCCGCAGTTCAAAAACGATATCACGGCCGCATCGGGTGGAGCACTAATGGATAAATCTTATGAAGAAGCATGCGAGCTAATCGAGAACTTGGCCGAGCACAGTTTTTCTACTCCAAGATCAGCCGTAAGAAGAGTCACGAGTGTTCAAGAGTCGGATGAGCTGAAGGAACTAAAAGCTCAACTAGCTTTTATCACGAATCACTTGAAAGGAGGTAGTCCGCAAGAGCCCGAGCAAGTTCAGTTCCTACAAAACCGAAATCACCAGCCGAGAAACGACCCTTTCTCCAATACGTATAACGAAGGGTGGAAGAAACACCCCAATTTTTCGTGGAGTCAACCCGGTCAACAACAAGGTAATTTTTCTAACTCCTCGAATTATTCTAATACTAACAATGCTTACCGTCCTCCAGGTTTCAACCAAAGGAACGAAGGACCATCCGGGGAGAAGAAACCGGGGTTAGAAGACATGATGATGAAGTTTATGGAAAAGATGGATAGCACGGTTGGAGAGTTGGCGAGCACGGTGAACACGGTAAAGGCGGCCACTGATCAGAACACCGCATCCATCAAGATCTTGGAGAGGCAAGTAGGGCAAATTTCGGAAGCACTACAAACCCGACCTTCCGGCACATTCCCGAGCATGACTGAAAGGAAGAACCGAGAGGAGTGTAATGCCATTTATCTGAGAAGTGGCAAGGAGCTGAATGGAGAGCCTACACGCGAACCGTCATCAAAGGAAACCGAGCCTAAAGAGAAAGAGGTCGTAGATGTGGATGAGCTAGAGGTTGATGAAGAGGTGGTGAGTGAAGAGAACTTAAAGGTTGAAGAGAGCAAGAAGAGTGAAGCGACGAAACCAAAGCAACCACCGGTCAAGCCGGTGGTACCGAGAGTGCCTTATCCGAGCAGACTTAAATCACATAAGGATGATGTTAATTTTTCTAAATTTCTTGATATATTTAAAAAGTTGCATATTAACATTCCTTTTGCAGATGCTTTGGCACAAATGCCCTCATACGCGAAATTCATGAAGGAGATTCTATCCAAGAAGAGGGCGATCGATCACCAGTCTACCGTTGCACTTACTGAGGAGTGCAGCGCAATTATTCAGAACAAGCTTCCCCCGAAGCTCAAAGATCCAGGGAGTTTTTCGATCCCTGTTCAAATTGGGAAGTCTAATTTTGATAAAGTTTTATGTGATTTAGGGGCAAGTATTAACTTAATGCCTCTATCTATTTTCAGGAAGCTCGGATTGGGGGAAGTGCAGCCGACATACATGACGCTTAAGCTCGCTGATAGATCGATCAGATACCCATATGGAGTGATAGAGGATGTACTCATCAAGGTGGGTAATTTCTACTTTCCAGTCGACTTCGTGGTCATAGACATAGATGAAGATGAAGAGGTCCCGTTGATATTGGGACGACCATTTCTGGCCACGAGCAAAGCTCAAATCGATATGGAAGAAGGGGAGATGACACTAAGAGTTGGCGGAGAGAAGGTAGTGTTCAAGATGTTCGAGAAGGTGAGAGGTCGAAGTGAAGAGGGATCCGGAATTGGTAAAGGAAAACCGGATGAGGAAGAATCCGCGGGGAGTCGCAGGTGTGGGCGATTTGAGTCCGCGGATACCGAACCAAGTTGAGAGCCACACAGTCGTGCCACGACTTTAACTAAGGGCTGGGTGGGAGGCAACCCACCAAGGTTTGCGTTTCTTAATTTTATTTTCAGTTTGAATGATTTTATTTACAAAAAAAAAGTTTCTGAAACAAAGACTTACGCGACTTGTGCCGCGGTTTACAAGCCGCATGCCAAGTCGTGTGAGTCCCTGTTTGGTTTTTAGAGTTTTTCGTTTTCTTCGCTTTCTTTCGCTGCTTGCTTTGTTTCTTTTGTTTGTGCATTCCCCTTCTCCGTCTTCTCCGATGTCTTCCAACTGGGCGTTCCAATCTTTCAAGAGAATCTCTCCGGGCAAACAGGTACGCTCGAACTCTGTAGTTAACGAGTGGTGTATGATGTTCGTTCTTAGTAGTTAACGAGATGCAACAAACCTAAGTTTCACTTAGGTTTGGGGTGCCTCACTTTTTAAACATCTACACACTCACTTTTATTCCTGTACAAACCTCGGTTTCACCGAGGTTTGGGGTTGGCTTTTGTTTTGACAAACCTAGGTCGCGGCCTAGGTTTGGGGTGCCCATTTTGAAAATGTTTAGGTTGGCTCTTTGATGTTTCTTGTTAATAATTTGCCTTACCTGTATGATACCTGTAATAACCGCACAACGATACTTGTTTTAAGTATCGCCTACGCCGACACTTGCACATTGGGGACAATGTGTGGGTAAGGTTTGGGGTTGCCCAATCGGGCCCACGTTATGCACGTAGATTTCCCGCACTTCTGCATGCTTAGATCACAGTAGCCAAAAATTTTGTTTTGAATGATCGAGACCAACCATTGTAGGAAGAATCTTGTGATAGTGACGTGACCGCTAGGGAAGGACTGGGAAAGGACATGACTAGGGACATTAGTGGAGACCACCCAGTAGTGAGAATTGAGCCTAAAAGACGTTCTTTCATTTCGAGGGATTCATACATGAAAATCGTATACACTTTTTCGAGTTCCTTGTCGTGAATATGGAATGATCTTGCCATATTATTGCATTGAGTAGCAAAGACGACCATCAGGATATTAGGTAAGGGTGTAGTAGACCATATCGTGTGGACCTTAAGAGATGATTCCAGGCATTGTGTGTTTGTTTAACCCTGTTTTTAGCTATCGTACCCTTTTCACCCATTTGTGCGCAACCATAGCCCCCTTTGTAGCCATACACTCACCTTTTCATTTCAGACCCACCTTTAAACCCGAGCCAAAAGCCTTAGCCAACCCTATCCGAAAGTGTGTCAACTAGAAGCGGTAATGAACTATGAAAGATTGAGCGGAAAAGAAAATACTACAGGCCAGTCAGGAGAGTAAATAGAAAAGAGGGCCAATGCAGCCGCAATCAAATAAAGAGGACCAAGGAAGCCCCAAAAAAAACTAGTCAGTTAAATAATATTGATAGCAGCTAAATAAGAGAGTCAAAGTGACTCTGATAGTGACAAAAGGGCCAAGTGATAGGAAAGAAAGTTACAAAGTTCAAAATTGCTAAAAGTTTGACACACCGAGGATCTTTGTTCCTTTTTACCCTTCACTTCTTAGCCATAACCTTAGCCCCGTTACAACCCTTGTAAAGACCTGGATGATCTTCTGGAAAACGTGATTACGGTATGCTACCACCTTTACTGATATTCCCTGTCTTGCTACTTGATTCCTTCCTGAGATCGAATGTTTGGACATGTGTGCGTCTTCCATTAGAGTTGTCATGTGAATTTCGAATATTCTTGTACATAACCTCGTATACATGACAACATGTGCGATAACCAAGGTTCGAGCGAATTGAGCGAATCCCGTGAGGTAGGGTCGAGGAGAAATATTTTCCCTAGTATGTTTAGACCTAGTACGACTTTAATGGAAACTTAGCAGTCATGAGTTCAACTTACAATGAAAGGTCGTAGATCAAACAAAATAAGGATGAGGCGAGAGTGAGATAGGCATTCACGGGTATGGGAAATCACCAGTGCATCACGTGGTATTATTATATTTCACTGAAGTTGTGCAGTTATTATATTTCACTGAAGTGTGCTTTTATTCTATTTTTATCGCTAATTTGCTTGGGGACAAGCAACGCTCGGTTTAGGGTTGTTGATAACGCCACTTTTTGGCGTTATTTTCAGTCCTAAAACCAATGAGATTGGCTTGTATTTAAGCAAAGAAGCGAAATTTTATGGTTTATTTAGTGGAATGTGCAGGTTCTTTAACAGGTAGTAATCCTCAAGAAAAGAAGCTAAAAAGAGCCCCAAAAGTGCCAAAACGAAGCCCAACGGAAGCCCAAGACCCACGACTGAACCAGGACCCGAACCGTGAACCAGAAACCGACCCAAAACCATGCAGAAATGCGGGCGACTTGCCACGCGACTTGCAAGTCGCGTGACAAGTCGCGGGGCCCTCTGTTCGCGACTTTCAGCTTTATTTTTCTGGTTTTAGGTCATTAGTCGATATCCAACTTTCACACGACGGCCGGAGACGATTTGGGGGCGATTTCCAGAGACTTTTCGGACCAATTGGAGCCACGATAGGAGACAGATCGAGGAGACGTTCACTACGAAAAGGAGATACGATCACGAGAGAGGGGAGTTCATCATCACAGTTTTTACGTTTCCAATTACCATGTCTACATACATTTTCGCTCTTCCTTCTCTTATGTTTTTGTCCCCCAACATCATGAACTAATCTTTAGATGTTGGGGGTTGGATTGAATTGGGTTTGTAATCATATGAACAAATGACGTGAACGTTTATCAGTTTTCCTTATTTAATGAATGCATGTAATTTGGTTTTAATGCTTTTGAGAGTTTAGCTAGCTTTCAATTGTTTTGTTGTTTCCAGTTGAGTTCGAGAGAATTAACTGTTAACTAGAACTAGGAATTGCATGCCTAATGCGAGAATTCGGTGATAGAGATATACCGAATACGCCTTAGTCCTAATTGAACCATTTAGGTTGAGATCGAGAGATTAAATCTATCAGTTCAAACATGAATCTTGCGCTTAATGTGTTTTGAAATCCATAGGTCGAGATCGAAAGATAAAACTTGTCCTTTTCAAAATAAAACCCGATGTTGCTCGAAAGAGAACAACGGTGATTTTAGAGATTGGGTATTCATTAAGGGGATTAACTGGTAATTGTTTTAAGTCTGATATTCGTATGTGAAAACCTAAGGATTTCCAACCCTCAACTGTTTTCTCTATCGGAAGCTTCCAAAGCTGTTTACTGTCTTGTGTTTGATTTATGTTCCTGCAATTAATTAGTTTAACACCAACCAATTCAATTTCGATAGTTCAGTTAATAGAGCTTATAGTAATTGTGATACTTAGTTCCAATTTCTCGTGGATTCGATACTCGTACTTACCGTACGTTATTACTTGATTTCGACACCGTACACTTGCGGTTAGATTTAGGGGGGGTGATACCCTCCTATCAGATACCAAATAGACCCTCAAGTTGATACAATTAGGTAAATATGGCACTAACATTCTCCCCTTTGTATGAAAGTTGAGGAAGCAAATTTAGGCTTGTACCGGGGCAACGTATTTCTTCCTGATCCCGAAGATGATTTCAAAGAGCCTCAGTGAATTCCGGTAGTCTTTTCTGTTCTCTATGGCTTTAACGGATTGTTTGATCAATCTCTTTTCCTTGGGCTTCAGCTTGACCTCCTCCGTTTCATCTAGCCTGAGTTTACTCTCCAATTGAATCTGAATCAACTTAAAAGTTCCATCACAGTATTTGTTTACCTCAACGAACCTCAGGAATCTCTTCTTCTTCTGCTCATTGAAGTAGACAACTCCAAGTTTGGGGTTTTCAAGTATGGTGTAAATAGGGATACCTTGGATATCTGACAGTCTCTTGTTGGGTCTACGGAGGTTAACTCTGGTTTGATTAGCTTCAAGTGCCATCTGAAAATCAGTCAGGTAGGAAAACTTTACCATATTTATCAAAAAATGTTTGACTGATTGGTAAGTTTCACACCACTCCTTCTTCTTATCGGGGATACTGGCAAGAATGTTATATAAGCTTAACAGGTCATCTAGATTTAAGCTCTTGAAGTCAGCCTCTGTAAAGAACCATTCTTTACCATTAGATCTCTTGACAGTAAACTAGGGATAGCAGATGTCTAACAGCTTCTTCGACTCTATCTTTCAAACCTTCATAATGCTCTTGTCAGATCTGACTGAGTCAATCTCTAAGTCTTTGTTCTTCATGACGTGAAGGAATTCTGCTTGATGAAAAGCCGACCACTTTTCTATCCCATACAACTTCGGTAAATCAATCCTCTTTCATCATCAGAATCAGAATCTTCTAACAGTACAGCTCCGGTAGCACCAAACACATCATCCAGTTCCTCTTTTATCTGGACATTCATTCTCTCTGGTTCCTCCTCCGAGTCAATATAAATATAGTCTGTTACCAGGTCATCTATCATCCGCTCTTCCTCAGTTCTATCGTCACCACCTTGAGGCTTTTCAACCGTAGGTGTAACATCAGCTAGAACTTCATCCTTCTGAACAGTATCATCACCTTGTCCTTCTGCCCCCTCTATTACCATTTGATCTGATCCCCCAGCTGTTTTAGTCTCAGCCTGATTAGATGCTTCGACCCTTGCTCTCTTCTCCCCCTCATGTTGATCAAGATCATCCTGATCATCATGTATTCGTTTCCTTGAACTTTGGGCTTGAGCACCACATGTCTGTTCTAATACAGTGATCTGATCTGATAGAGATTTGAAGCCTACTTGCATAGCTTTGGTCATATCTTGAATATATTGCTGAAGATTCTGAAAGTCTGAACTTGTAGGTAAACGGGTTTGTAACTCGGTTTGTTTGCGAAGAAGGCCAACAAGTTCTACCTCTTCGGGGTCATTCTGATCACCTTGATTAAGTAATTGGGCAAGGAGTTGGGATTTAAGTTCATGTATAGGTAGGGTATGTTCAGGTTGGGATTGTAGTGGTTTAGATCTGGGTTGAGCTTCTAGTTGATGGCTTTGTTGCACAGATGGGGTTTCCTAGATACCCTTGCCTTTGATAGCTCTACTCACTTCTGTTGATAACTGGCTGACTATCGTCTGCATTTCCTGAGTTTGGTTCTTGTAGGATACATTAATTGAATCCAGGGCAGCGTGCAAAAAATCCAACATTATATAGTGCGGAGGCGGACCAAGCATGACGAGTAACTGTGTTGCAAGATTAGGTCTAACGCTCGGACCACCTAGGTTACCGATTGACATGACAGTTGAATCAACCGCATGGCCTGTGGTCAAAGCTGGCATAGTGTTAGCAATGAAAGGACTTCCACCCCTTCCTCGCGAGGCACCAACAAATGGCGGCCTAACTCGGGGTGTTCCAGTTGGAGCACGAAAGCTTCCAACAGATTGTGTCACTACTTGCGTAGTAACCGAAGCTCGTGTCCTAGGAAAGGAGGTTCTTCCGAAGGGCTCTAGACTCAATGTGTGCACGAAAGAAGTCGATGGTCGGGGCGGGAGCCTATCTGATTCAATACCAGCGGACACCGAATGTGTTGCCGATAGCGTTTGTGCTAAATCCCCTAAAGAAAATGAAACACCAGTTTGTTGAGAAACTGGTGAGTGGCTTGGAGGGGTTTTGCGTTGCATAGCTAGGTCCACTACGGCTTCTTCAATGCACAACGGCGACGAACACACGTTGGCAGTAGATGTGGCTACCTGGCTGGACGCGGTTTGGGGAGAGTCTTTAGTTAAAACTTTATTAGACTCTGTCTCATGCACTCCCATTTCTTTTCTTTCCTTCTCTCGGCTCACATTATTTAAATTTTTGACTGTAGCTCCCTCATCCATCCTTATGACACCATGATCGTCTGAGTTCCCGATGTTCCAAGTGGAATCAGCATCGGAACTCTCAACACGCGGTCTAGGGCCGGCATGCCTTGGAATCTTATGAGCATCTGGGTCATGATCAGAATCAGAATCTGAGTCATCATCAATATCAGCACCATCTCTTGGATGTGTAGAAGCCTCATCTTCCGAGCTTGAGGCAGTGATCACATTATCCGCATCATCTTGGGAATCCCAAGATACGTCATCATCAAAAATAGAAGCACAGTTTGCTCTAGACATGGATGCCAGACCAGCAGCACCCCCAACACCTAAGCCCCTCACTACAATATTTTCGCTCATCTCTTCCCATTCAAGAACCCCACGTTCTTGAACCTGCTCAGTGTGTACACCCTCACCACCTAATGGGTTAGTACCATGGGGAGGTCCCTCCGGTTCTGGCTGGACCATTAGTGCATGTTCTACCCTATATTCTATCACTATCGGTGACTGCTGGTCGACATAAGCGAGGACAACTTCAGGGAGTACGGCAATGTGAACAAAAACAATTGGAGCGGGCATCTTTAGGAAGTGCATCTATTGTCTTGGTCCCTGAACAGCATTGGATCGGCAGGCAATCTCCTGGTTGGAGTCCATAATGCTTTGGATAAGTATTTAAAGAAACCTTTGATACGGTACAAAGGTCATGGCTTTGCTTGGTTTATATTTGTCACCAACGAGCTCGATCAGCTTGTTCCATATGATGATGGCATAATCGATCCTTCGGTTGAATGCTACTGCAAGGAAAAGACGCAAAGTACCAATGTTGCACTTGTCCATGCCCGTGTACTTAGGAGTCATGCATCGGTTGATGATGGAGAACAAGGTATACCACATCCTTGGTATAAACTTCCTCTTGAAGTTGGATGATCGGGTGAGCAAAACACGCAGGTTGATACCCCAAACTCCGGACATCGACACATAAATAAGCTTCGGAGATTTGGTCTTCAAAATCAGCTTGATATGGCAAATCTAGGGCAGTTCGAAGTTGCTTTAGTGTGATCTTGACAGTGAAATGACCAACTTTTGTTGTAAAGTGTTGACCTCTTGGATGGATAGGATGGAATTGCATAGTGTTCCAGAATTGTTGAAGGTAAATTACTGCTACAGTCACAGTCTTAGTTAGGGAAGTTCTGAGTGGGTGTCCTTTGAGGACTTCAAGAACGATTCGGTATTCAATTCAAGGTTGACACTGAGATCCAGTGTGTAGTTGTAATCAGCCAGATCAAGGTGATCCCTTCGGGGTAAAAGCTCTTCGTCCAATTCTCGGGCGTTCACCGAGGGGTGTGAGGATCGGTGATATGGGATTGGTGTGTTCTCGTCGGATGAGTTACCATCATGGTGTCTCATGGCTGCTGTTTGGGCAAAATTTCACTAGTATCGACCACGACCAAGACACTAAGAAAATTTATTAAACTTCTTTTATAACAAAGTCAAAACCATAAACATTTTGTCCTTTGACCACAGTTGAAGTCAAGAGTACCTCTCGACCTCGACCATCGTGTGGAATCACACGACCTCGACCAACTAACGTACGACTCTTCTGTTATGATTTCATCATTTAATGCAGGTCAACGTCATTTATTATCAACGGACGAAACCGACAGAGCAGTTATGAACATTAAACAACATAGACCATTGCGACCGTTACTAGAGGAATTCATGGAGTCGTTAAATGCATTCGAAGACTATAAATACGAAGGCAAATTCATCATTGGAATGGGATCGAATTCTGGAATCACACTGCGTACTCAAGAACATCCGAAGCAAATAACTTTCTTTCAAGTGATCGCTCTCGACGCACGACTTACACTCTCGATCTACAGTCTTCGCATACGACGCACATTGTTTTTACATTTAAAGTATTTTCTTTCATTTGTATTGTAATCCCTGTACGATCGACACTCGAAACATAAGGACATCGCCCCTGTTTGGCGACCATAGTGCAGCGACAACTCCCACAGTCATCCGCGGGTTTTTTCCTCGTTGAGGTTTTTCCCGCGTCACCAAAATCTTCGTCTCTTTTACGTTTTTGTCATTGTCGCATTGCTTTGTCGAACGATTCCTATCTTTAGTTGTTAAGCTCCACAATCAACCTTAAGTTATCATTCTGGACGATTTTTGGCATTAACAGTTTGGCGCCATTCGTGGGACCCCATCTAGAGAAAATCTTCGACAAACGTGCGTCTTACTAACGGTTTCTTGTAGTTTCCTTTCTTTTCTATTTCAGCAAAATGGCAGGTGATGAGATCCCAGAGCAGATCATTGCTCAGATGCTTGGCAAGCTTGAGGATGCCTAGGATGCTCCTACAGTAGACGACGATTATCACCTGGAGGAAATCGTGCTAGATCAAAGCAAGCCCGATCAAAAAGACTTTATAGGATCGTCCCTCGATCCCTGCATTAAAGATAAGCTAATATCTTTCTTGCAGGAACATGCCGATTGTTTTGCCTAGTCGCATGAAGACATGGTCGGTATCGATCCTGGCGTCATTTCCCATAAGCTCAATGTCGACCCGTCATTCAAACCAATCAAGCAGAAGCGGCGGAAATTCGCTCCCGAGAGGAATAAGGTGATAAATGACGAGGTCGACAATCTCCTCAAGACAGGGAAAATTCGAGAAGTAAAATACCCGGACTGGCTTGCTAATGTCGTGGTCGTGGCGAAGAAAAATGGCAAATGGAGGGTCTGTATCGATTTTACAGATCTCAACAAAGCCTGTCCTAAAGACCCTTTCCCATTGCCACATATCGATACCATGGTCGACGTGACAGTTGGGCATGAACTATTAACGTTCATGGATGCTTATTCTGGATACAATCAGATCCTGATGCACGTCAAGGACCAGGAGAAAACTGCGTTCATGACAGATCGAGGTATTTACTGTTATAAGGTTATGCCCTTCAGACTAAAAAATGCAGGTTCGACCTACCAGCGCTTGGTTAACAAGATGTTCAAAGATCACCTCGGTGACACAATGGAGGTTTATATCTACGATATGCTCGTCAAGTCGAAGCAAGCAGTCGACCACATCGAGCATCTGAAGTAGTCGTTTGACACCCTCTGAAAATATAGCATGAAGCTCAATCCGACGAAATGCTCCTTCGGTGTCAGCGCTGGAAAGTTCTTGGGCTACCTGGTCACTCGTCGCGGAATCGAAGCCAATCCTGACCAAATCAAGGCCACTGTCGAGATCAAATCTCCGAGGAATTTCAAGGAAGTCCAAAAGCTCACTGGTCGTGTGGCAGCTCTGAACAGGTTTATCTCTCGATCCTCAGATAGATGTCACTTATTTTACAATGTCCTCAGGAAAAACAAAGGCTTCGACTGGACCGACGATTATGAGCAAGCACTGCAAAAATTAAAAGAGTACTTGACGTCACCGCCCTTGCTATCGAAGCCTCGCGATCACGAGACCTTGCAGTTATATCTAGCTGTCAGTCCAAATGCAGTAAGTGTCGTCCTGACGCGGGAAGATGAAAACCAATAATTGCCGATCTACTATGTAAGTAAATCCCTTTTGGACGCCGAAACCAGGTATGCCTCAATGGAAAAACTACTCTTATCGCTTGTTACAGCCGCAACGAAATTGCGACATTACTTCGAATCACACCCGATTACTGTCGTTACTAACTACCCCCTTAAGTCTGTCTTGAGAAAACCCGAGTTGACAGGTTGATTGGCGAAATGGAGCGTAAATCTCAGCAGCTACGACATCAACTTCAAACCCAGGACGGCGATCAAATCGCAAGCTCTAGCTGATTTTATCGCCGATTTTAGTCCTGAATTGGGAAAAGAAGCAGAGCTCGAGGTGTCTACTGTGGCGACTCATGACGACGTGCCCTGGACTTTGCATGTCGACGGATCATCCAACGCTAGGGCTTCAGTACTAGGCGTCGTCTTAAAGTCACCACAGGGGGGCAAGATGGTGTATTCCGTTCGATGCGACTTCAAAACTACCAACAACGAAGCCGAGTACGAAGCCCTGATCGTAGGAATGAATATGGCCCACGACTCGGGGGCAACCACGTTACATGTCAAAAGCAATTCTCTTCTGGTAGTGAATCAGATGAATGGAGAATTCGCAGCCAAAGACTCAAAGATGACAGCGTATCTAAAGATAGCAAAAGAAAAATCCGAAAAATTTAAATCATTTTTTATCGAACAGATTCCGAGGGATCAGAATACTCAAGCCGACGCTTTAGCAAACCATGGGTCCGCCCTAGTCGAACCAATATTCGACAGTATTCCTCTGATCCACCTGGCGACATCGTCCATCGAAAATGACGATGTCGTCCAGATCGAAGTGCAAGAAGATGATTGGTCGTGCGAAATTCGAAATTTTCTTGTACACGACCGACGGTCTCCAACTCTTTTTTGGCCTCGTCGAGCTGTTTGGATATAGCCTTCTCGCGTTCCAAAGCAACCTTCTCCTGATCCAACGCTGCGTTCCCCCTCTCATGGGCGGAAGACACTAAACCCTTAATCCTCTCTGTCTCCACACGTAGGGCAAGAGAAGATTGAAACGCCTGTAAAACACAAAGGAAACTGTTAGAAAACATTTGACAAAAGATAAGAAAACACCGAAACACAAGTTTTGAAAGAAAAACTTACAAGAAACGCCAGTCCGGCAACATGATATCTCGTCTCCTCGACTGGGAATCCCTCAAAACGCTCCCTGAAAGAAGGAAGCAAATATTTCCCCAGATGAGGAAACAAATCCGTCCCGGACAGGACGTCATCGACCATAAAGTCCGAAGGCAACGTAAAACTAATCTTCGTGACTTTATCCCCTCCCGTCGCATGTTCCTTGCCTTTTTCGGCCGACGTAGGGATCGACGTGTTAGTGGGGGACTTCGCCGATTTCGCCGTTTTCGCCGGAGGCACAGAACTAACGGGTGTCGCAACAATCGCACTAGAAGACGTCTTCGTCTTCATAGGCGATGCGACCTTCGCCTTCTCAGGCGTAACGACTCTCGATGAGTCGTCAACCTTTGAAGACGGTTCCCTCGGGATCGTCATCCCCGACTTCGGTAAAACCCCCGACTCAGTTGTCGAGGTCTTTGGTCTTCTCTCCTTGCCCTTGCGGGCGAGCTCGAGTTGAGCTGCTCTTTTAGCCGAGATCGTCGGCACCTTCATCTGAGATTCGCCTAGAAGCAGATAAGAGAGAAATGTTACACGACGAACGTAAAAGGATCATAGTCGAGCAATTAGAAGGTACACTTACCAGTCATCTCTTCTTCTCCCCTCGACTCTTCCTCCTCTGTCTCCTCTTCTTCCTCCGCTTTCTCTCCCAGATTCTCTCCTAGGTATACCAGATCTTCGTCGTCGTCCGCCAAATGTCGAGTGACAAACGATCGCTCGACAATACCAAACTATAGAAGCGCGTCAACCTTCGCTTGAGAGTTAGCGTAAGGCTTCACGTCTTCGAATTTTATAGCTGTTGACACATAAAAGCATGTTAGAAATCAGTCAAAAATTACAAACGGCGTACGACAATGAAACTATAAAATCTCACCCGACGTATTCCAGCCAGCCCTAATCCAGTTGCTCTCAGAGTCGAGAGTCGACTTACGCACGAGCGCATACCTAGTTTTCCACTTACGATTATTTACAGCGGTCTGTTAGACTAACGTACGGTCACCCTTATATCTAGAAAACAGGCGATAGCGGTGGCATTTATCCTTCTTGACTTGATAAGCCAAGAGTAGATCGCGCACATTCATGGGAGATTCCCTTTTTTCAGTGAGGCGTTCAATCACCTGTACTACCCTCCAGAATTGGGGCATTAACTGGGCTGGGGATAAGTCGAACTCGGTCATAAAAGCCTTGGCCAAAGGAGAGTAAGGTCATTCAAAACCAATCTTAAAAGGATATTCGTAAATAACTACGAACCTATCGGGACATGTATCAGGTCGGATTTGACATGCTTTAACCAATGAAATCCCCTCAGGGATCTTAGTCAGACTCTTAAGATCGTCGAGATCTGCAATGGAACTAATAGGTTCTATCGACATTTCTAAAAAGTTTCTCAGAGTTTTCTAGTAATAGACTTGTGAAAGACCAAAAAATCGTACCTTATATAGGTGCCTAAAACCTCGAAATCTATAACAAGTCGAAGATCTCTTGCAGATTTGGAGAAGATTCGGCGAAGAACAGCAAGCAAATCAGGGAAAATCTCTCTTAAAAACTCTCTGAAATCGTAAAAGGAAAAAATCCGTCGAAGGTCTCCATTTATGCTAATGATCGTGTCAGGTCGAGCCTCTCGATTGTCGACACGTGCCCCTACCTTTTCGAATACTCGACAGACTGTCGACACCTGGCGTTTACAGCTGTTATGCACGATCGTGCGCCAGTATGACGTCACGACCCTATCCCCTTTTCGACTTCCCATTCAGTTAGAATTGGACCGATCCAGTTCCAAGGCAACTGAAAAGGTTTTTTACACGTGTCATAACCCTAGACGTCCGACTAACATTCAAAATTTGAAATTTGAAATTGTTTTCTCATTTTAAATTTTGGGGGCAAACTGTTTGGGCAAAATTTCACTAGTATCGACCACGACCAAGACACTAAGAACATTTATTACACTTCTTTTATAACAAAGTCAAAACCATAAACATTTTATCCTTTGACCACATTTGAAGTCAAGAGTACCTCTCGACCTCGACCGTCGTGTGGAATCACACGACCTCGACCAACTAACGTACGGCTCTTCTGTTATGATTTCATCATTTAATGCAGGTCAACGTCATTTATTATCAACGGACGAAACCGACAGAGCAGTTATGAACATTAAATAACAGAGACCATTGCGACCGTTACTAGAGGAATTCATGGAGTCGTTAAATGCATTCGAAGACTATAAATACGAAGGCAAAGTCATCATTGGAAGGGGATCGAATTCTGGAATCACACTGCGTACTCAAGAACATCCGAAGCAAAGAACTTTCTTTCAAGTGATCGCTCTCGACACACGACTTACACTCTCGATCTACAGTCTTCGCACACGACGCACATTGTTTTTACATTCAAAACACCTGTTACTTGACATTTAAAGTATTTCCTTTCATTTGTATTGTAATCCCTGTACGATCGACACTCGAAACATAAGGAGATCGCCCCTGTTTGGCGACCATAGTGCATCGACGACTCCCATAGTCGTCCGCGGGTTTTTTCCTCGTTGAGGTTTTTCCCGCCTCACCAAAATCTCTGTCTCTTTTACATTTTTGTCATTGTCGCATTGCTTTATCGAACGATTCCTATCTTTAGTTGTTAATCTCCACAATCAACCTTAAGTTATCATTCTGGACGATTTTTGGCATTAACAGTTGCCATCTGTATAGGGTAACATCAGTGAATTTCCAAAAGTGATCGTTTTGAATTATTTTCCAAAAAGAAATGCCTAAGTCTGGGTTTTATCGCACAAGACATCAATGGGTTATCACACAACATGTGTTATCGCATGGAACTGTGTGCGACAAAAAGTTGTCGCACAAGGCATGTGCAATAACTATGAATACTAGAGATGTGCAATAACTTTGAATGTTTGAATACAAGAGATGTGTTACCAGATTTGAAAATTTTGCACAAATGAAGTTTTTTAACTACCACCCTAGGCTCATCTACATACCAGAAGCATATCCTATCATTTTTAGCACCTAAACCTAACATATGAGTGGATTTACAGACCGAAGATGAAAAGACTCACATGGGTTTCGACCCTAAAACACTAAAATCGACTGTAAAGGATCAAAATATGGATAAAAACAAGTAAAGATATGGATTACCAACCTCGAAGATGATCTGAATGGAATGTTATCGATTAGAAAGCTGAAAACTTCAAAAATCTCAGGAAATCAGTTATAGGCTCGAGAGGGTTTTGGGTGCAAGGAAAAATACAAATGTTTGAAAAACCGCTCTATTTATAAGAACCTACAGATGATGACACATGGCACTCAAAGATTGGTCCAACGGTTGACCTGCCACCATGTCAGGTTGTCGTACGAACAAATGTACGAGGACCTTCAATGTTATCTCACACCACATTGTGCGATAACATGCTGAGATGTTTAATCGCACAAGAAGGGTGCGATAAACATTGTTCATGTGGTTTTATCGCACACCACAGGCGCGGTAGAAAATAGTTATCACACACCACATCGTGCGATAAACTAAGTGTATGTGTTATCGCATAAGGAACATGCGATGAAAAAGGTTACCGTGCACTACTACGTGCGATCATCAAGACTTAGACATTTTTTTAAGATTCTCAAGGTTTTTCAAAATTTTATCACATTGAAAGATGTCCAACTTTCAATTGATTAAGCTCTCATGTTTTAGAAAAAAAACCAGGTTTTCACTCCCCTTAAATGATGCATAGATTTGTAAAAGAATTTTTTAAGAGTGTCTGTAAAAACAAGTCAGAATGCTTACCTTGTTGTCTTCAAATATACATCCCATGGCATCTAGACTTACACACTTTATCAGTTATGCATACTCCCCCTAGACTTATTCATATAAAGTGTAATAACTCCCCATGAGACCATGAACACACACCTCATGCATAAACAAGTATCATATTTAATCACAAATAAAACATTGAAAAAGGAGAAATAACAAGATTGAATAAACAATTGTAAGACAACAAAATCATAAAAAAATATATAACATATATTGAACAGATAATATAATGAAAATTTAAGTGTATCAATCTGGATAACATATCTAAATTGAGATACAAATATTTCCATCTATTATATGATCAATATAGGAAAGTTAAACTTTCATGTTCAACATGCCAAACTTGGATACTAAGAAGTGAAAGTGTTTTTCATCCAAAGCTTTTGTGATTAAATCGGCAAGTCGATATTCAGTTGTAACAAAGTAAAGTTCAATTGTACCTTTCTCAATGTGATCTTTAATAAAATGATACCTGATATCGATGTGTTTTGTCTTGGTGTGTTGGACAGGATTAGCTGAGATGACATTGGCACTCTTGCTGTCACAGTAGATTGGGATCTTCTCATATTTGAAACCATAATCCACAAGTTGGGTTTTCATCTACAAGACTTGTGAGCAACAGCTGGCCGCGGCTACATATTCAGCCTCTGCCGTTGATGTTGACACGCAATTCTGCTTTTTGGACGCTCAGCTCACGAGCTTGTCTCCCAAAAACTGTATGTGACCGGAAGTGCTCTTCTTGTCCAGCATGCTTCCTCCATAATCAGCATCTGAATACGCAGTGAGTTCGTATCTTGTCCCCTTGGGATACCACATATCAAGATACGGTGTGCCTTTCAAATAACGAAAAATGCGCTTGACGGCTCCAAGGTGTGATTCCTTCGATTTAGCCTGAAACCTCAAACAAAGACATGGTGCAAACATAATATCTGGACGACTAGCTGATAAGTGCATAATTTAACTCATTTTTATATATCAAACTATCCCTTAATTATGATTTTCTAGATTAAATATCACCATATTAAATATGGTTCGATTTGTATTTTCTTTTTATTTCATTAATCAAATAGGAAGGAAATAAGTAAAAGAAAAACAAAGAAAAATATAAAACAAAACCATGTGTGCTTCGTGGGTGCAGTAGGAAACAAATAGAAAAAAGGGTTTTTAATATTGGGTTAATTATTTGTATTTTGGCAGCCCACGAAGTGAAGATAGAAAGAAAAAAAGATGTTTATCAGGCCCAAGTAGCTGCCCAACGTGAGAAAGAGAAGATGTCCAAAATTCTAAAAATCACTCCAAACAGCAGCAATCGAAAAACGCAGCAGCAGACCGGAATCTCGTCGGCGCACCCTCTCGCACGGCCACATCCGCGCCACCAATCGCGGGAGGGTCTGTTCGCTCACCGACGCCGTTCCTCACGCGGGTATACCCGCGCCGAAACCCGCGCACGACTTTTAACAGAACCGGACGTGGCCCTCTAAATTTTAGGGAGCGGTTTCTTGAAATTGGGGGTATAAAGACTCAATTAAACCGGCGATTGAAGGGGAATCCGACCAGAAATCAGAGAGAGGAACAAGGAGACGATTGAGGGAAGCAATTGTTGGTATTTCCTTTCATTAATTAGGTATCTTAGATTAGGTTTAATATTTGTTCTTGTTAGTTAATATTTCTTCTCACGCAATGAGTTTGTAACCATTTGATTGGGATTGTGTTGAGACTTGTTGATGCTTAAAATCATTTGATTTCTATTTATGTAATTCTTGTTTTAAAGGTTTCATCATTGTTAGGTTATTGATTTAAGTTGGATCCCTTATATCGATTAACCTAATCGTGAATTGCTAGACGAGACGTGGAATCCGTAATTGTTCCGTGTTTTGTGAAGTGGTAAGACAACACTTCAATTGATCACCAAATTAATTGTTTAGTGTTGTAGAATTGCCTAATCTAGTTTAAATGGTTCGGCTTCTAATCATTAGCTAGGATTGGTGCTTGTCTAAACTCTAAAGCAATTGGTATGTTTATTTCTATGTTCGTAACTAGAAATTAGCGTAACCAATTAGAAACTAATTCGTCGGGCGTCTGGTGCTAGTTTAATTATAAGGATAAGCGAAGTGTTTGGCTCGTGTCGACGCTTACGGCCAATCTGGAAAAAAATGAGAAATTGCTTTTGTGAACAAGTCCATGATACACAATCCAAATCAGCGGTTTACACTCATTGTCGGTTTTATTTTTATTATTGTTTTCAGTTTTTATCTTTATTTATTTCAAGTATGTTTAGTTTAAATATCTTAATCCACCCCCAATTACATAAAGCGTAGGAACTTGACATCGTTCACATCCAATCCCTGTGGAATCGACCCTACTTACACTATTACAATCTAGGTTGTAATTTGAGGTATTAGGACATTATTATTTGTCGGGCTCGACACCCGTCAAATTTTTGGCGCCGTTGCCGGGGATTGGCAACGTTGTTTGTTATTAATTTTTACGCTTTATTTATTGTTTTTTTACTATTTAGTTTTCAACTTTTATTGTAAGCAAATCGTGTACCTAATGCCAAGTGGTTTTTAAGTGTTTTTTTTTCTTATTTATCATGGCGTGTCATTCATATGATTACGGGCCACGATACACCACCGTAGGATGCGATCCAATCGAGGTACGTCTTTCCTTCCTTGAGTTAAAAATTTCAGATTTAACTGACATTGTGAAACTGATGGTTAGTAGAGAGGCACCACAAGTGGGAATGTTTGGGATGTACCATCACAATTCTCATCCAATGGACACATATCCAACTTCCCACTACAACATCGGGTCGGTCTACACTTACGGAGAATTCCCATGCCCGAGCCACGACTCTTTCAACTCGTACTCAAGCACCTACTATCCGGGATGGCAAGACCGTCCAAATCCGAATGAGTACGAGTACATATGGCAAGAGCAATCATTCCCAAATTGTGAACCGAAACCACCGACAACACAACACTATTCTGAAAACTCAGGTATGTCTCTTGAAGAGATGGTCCAGTTAATAGCCCTTAACACGCAATTGTTTTCATTTCAACAGGAGACTCAGGCTCAAATTCAGAACTTGGAGAAGCAAATAAGTGCGTACATATCTTCTCAAAGTCGGTTGGAGAAGCAAATTAGTGCGTACATATATTTTTCTTTGTTTTTCTTTTACTTATTTCCTTCCTATTTGATTAATGAAATAAAAAGAAAATACAAATCGAACCATATTTAATATGGTGATATTTAATCTAGAAAATCGTAAATTAAGGGATAGTTTGATATATAAAAATGAGTTAAAATATGCACTTATCAAAATACCCCCACACATGGACCATTGTCCGTCCTCGGCAATGACATAAATTAGCATGCGATGGTTGAAATAGAATCAAACGAGATTGTCAACCTACATAGCATTTCATGAACTCAAGATTTGCAACATAGTCTAGAATAGCAAGCATGCTCATGTCAAATTGACTCAAGCTAATCTCAAGAACACTCTAACGAATGGTAAGGTTAAAACAAACACTCAAGTCACTCTTTGGGTGTAAATTATATCACTCAAAACATCTTTATACTAACATGAACTTACCATTGGCTTGAAAAATCTCTCACTCTCCATTACTTAGATTAAAAGCATGCATATAAATCAAAAGGACTTGGAGGGCGTAACGTGTTATTCGGCTTTGGGTAAGGTTAGGATATGTATAGGAAAAAGTGACTAAGGACCTCATGCCAAATGGAGAACTCCGATTGAACTACCCTTGAAATTTCAAGGTACATATGGGATCTTTAGATAACTCTTTAAGCATATTCTCATTAGATGACCGAGAATAAAGATTGGACACATATATTCACCCGTATCATCTTTCTTTGTCATCTCGTTTTATTTCTTTTATTGACGACATATTTTCTTTTCTTCTATATATCTTTTTCTTCTTTTTCGACTCTTTCTTTTTCACTTTTTTTTTCTTTTCTCCAACATATACTTTCCGTTTTCTAGCTTACGAGATTATTCGGGTATACTCCATCGGCAATTGGTCGGTGGGTAGTGTTTGGATAGGTTTTAAGCTTGGCTAAGAATGAATTAGGCTAAGGCACAAACTTGGTTGCAAATTGGGAGGATTAGCACAAAAGGGTAGGCTTAGGCTAATTGGCTAAAACAATAATAAGCAAAAGATGACCTTTATCATGCAAAAATCAATGTAATCTTAAGGAGAGATAAGTCAAGTTCTAGAAGTACAAAGCTAGGCAAGACGTAATCACACAAGAATGAAAGTGAGACTCATGCTAAATATTCAGTCAAAAGGCTCAAAATTCTCACGGTGTTTAGGCTTTGTTCAAGAGATTAGCAAGGGTCAAAATTGACCGGCACACACCTACTAATCTACTTTATGCGCTATCATCAAGCTCATTCATGCTATATACGCATCAAAACTCATCGTCATCACATTTTTAAGCTTAAAAAAAACATGCTAACACATTGTCGGACAAACAATTATCCACAATTAAGCTCAAAACAATTTGAATTTTTGACCCCTAAAAATTGAAAATAGCCCAATTCATGCAAATGATCCCACCCCCACACTTAGTTCATACATTGTCCTCAATGTGTGCATTATAATTAGGACACTCAAAAACATTAAAAAGCAAAGGGAAACGATAAACTCCCCTGATTGGCGAGTCTTCCTCCAATTATGAGCTAGTGAGGTGGACGCATCCATTTAAGCTCCATATCGAGGGTAGAAAATCCTGAAAAGATATAGATAAGAGCTTAGACGACGATAGAGGAAACTACAAAAGGAAATAAACAATTAAAAAGCAAGTGTAGAAATTTAAAACCCATGGGTTGCCTCCCATGTAGCGCCTTTCTTTTACGTCTTTGGCTAGACGTCTTCCACACTTCTATCCCGTATCCAACAAATCAATGCCCCACACACGCTTCTTCACCGTGTATTGGGCTGTTTTGAAGTCCACCGGGCTTCCAAGCATGGGTCCTTTGCACTCTAGCGATATATTACTTTTAAGTTTTGCAAAGGTGTTTTGAACTCTCGGGTTAACCTTCTCGTCATCAACCGTCGGTTTTTCGAGTTTCATGAAGGTGTTACCCGTTTCTTTAAAATCTTTCTCCTCCTTTATATGATCAGCCAAAGGCATATGAAAAGGAGGAGTCACCACCATCAGATTCTGCATTTCAACGTCTTTCCCCTTGTCACCGATATGTAAACGAGATGTACTTTCCACTTCTTCGTCATCTTCTTCGATGGAGGCCTCTATTTTCCACTTATCAACAAATCCTAGCTCTTCATACCCGATCATACATCTATACGTCTTAAGATCAACATCGTTATCGTCGGGATCCGGACCAATCTTAGATCCTGGTGCCATTGGAGTACGAATCGTCGTACAGTTTTCCATCTTGAATTTCTTCAAGATATCAAACACATACTTAGATTGACTTATGAAGATTCCGGTTGAAAACTGCTTGACTTGTAGACCAAGAAAGAAGTTAATCTCTCCCATCATACTCATCTGGAATCTGGTCACCATAATGTTAGAGAACCAGGTACATAATGAAGGATTAGTCGAACCAAAAAATATATCGTCAACATAAATTTGAACGAGAAGAATTTCATCTTCTTCATGTTTGGTAAAGAGAGTCGTGTCGATTTTACCTTTTTCAAAGCCGGATTTTAGTAGAAACGTGGATAGAACCTCATACCATGCTCGAGGGGCTTGCTTGAGTCCATAAAGATCTTTGTCAAGAATGTAGACGTGGTCTGGTTTGTCTTTGTCTACAAAGCCTTCATGTAGATACACGTACACTTCTTCTTTCAGTACGCCGTTCAAGAATGCAGTCTTCACGTCCATTTGGTAGACAGTGAAGTTCTTGTAGACCGCGAATGCTAAGAACATCCGAATTGCCTCTAAACGAGCAACCAGAGCGTATGTCTCATCGTAGTCTATACCCTCTTGTTGTCGGTAACCTTTTGCTACTAACCGTGCTTTATTCCTCACGACTATTCCGTCTTCATCTTTCTTATTTTTAAGGATCCACTTGGTACCGATGATAGTTTTTCCTTTGGGCTGAGGAACTAATCGCCACACTTTCAAAGCTTCAAATTGATTCAGCTCGTCCTGCATTGCAATTATCCAGTCCGGATCTTCCAAAGCTTGCTGAACTGTGGTTGGCTCAACATGACTTAGTAAAAGCGCGAACATAACTTCATTAGCAGTCGTTGATCTGGTCTTCACAGGGTCAGATACTTCTCCAATTACCTGATGTAAAGGATGACTCTGTGTCCACTTTTTCGAATGTGGATGTGGGGAGATTGTGACTTGATTAGAGTCGACTAATGAAGGATCTTTGTCAAAGTTTAACTCAATTGTCAATGTTGGTTCAGATTGAGACACAGATGGTTTCTCAGAAGTGACAACTGGCACTGTCTCTGGAACTGTTTCAGTAGGTACCACAGGTATGTTGGCAGTACTCTGGTTATTGACAGTTGAAGTAGCGTTTGATGAAGAAACACAATTAGTTGATTCTGGTTTTGTTGCTTGTGTAGATGTCATGATTTGATTACTTGGACAAGACGCAGGAGTCATTGCACCAACATTAGATGATGTCAGTTCCATTCAAGGACTTGACATTGTAGCTTGTACTGGATTTTGAGCAACTTGATTCCTGAGAGAAACATTGGAAGATGAGTTATAACTACCAAAGAACTCATCATAAAAATTCTCAAATAATTGATCAAGTTCGTTAATATTAGAGTTAGAAGTAGAAGCTTGATCTTTGTTTGATTAAGTAGACGTTGGACGGATTTGTGCAGATGCTAGAACTCCAGTTATTTCGGGTTATGTACTGCTTTGCACAGAAGCCATATCCTCAGTCTCATCAAATTTGACATTGATACTTTCCATCACAGTTCTTGAAGACTTGAAGTAAATTATGTACGCCCTCATTTGCCTTAGGACTGAATTTTTTCAAGTTGTCCATGTCATTTAGTACGATACACCTGCAACCAAAACCACCAAAGTAGTTTATATTTTGTTTTCTATTGTTTATAATCTCATATGGTGTTTTGCCAAACCGTCGGTGTATGATAGAACGATTGTATGTGTAGCATGTCGTTGACACCGCTTCAGCCCATAGAAATAAGGGAAGATCAGCATATGAAAGCATAGTTCTTGCAGCTTTAACTAGAGTGCGGTTTCGTCTTTCAACAATCCCGTTCTGTTCTGGTGTTCTTGCCGCAGAATATTGATGTGACACTCCTAATGATTTCAGGAAATCATCTAGAGTCTTGTTATTGAACTCTGTTCCATTGTCTGACCGTATTGTCTGAACTGATTGTTGAAGATTGACTTGAAGTATCTTGATTAAACAAATGATCAACTCGGGTGTTTCGTCTTTGGAGCATAGAAACTTTACCCATGTATACCTCGAGTAATCGTCAACGACCACTAACACATATTGTTTGGCGCTTATACTTTGTGTCTTCATTGGCCCACAAAACTTTACGTGTGCTTGGTTCCGGTTTCGGCGGGTGAGGAACTCTCTTCATCTTACCCTTCTCACAAGCCGTACATAAGCTGTCTCTTTCAAACTTCAGAACCGGTAGACCTTTGACTAAATCACCTATCATCGGTTTTTGAATATATTGGAAGTTGAGGTGAGATAACCGTATGTGCCATAACCAACTCTTTTCCATAGACGCTTTAGATAGCAGACAAACATCATTCTTGGGTTCGATTGTTGAAAGATCAATTATGTACATATTTGACTTTCGAGTGCCCACCAGAAGTTCTTCTCCTCCTTCAGTCCAAACCGAACATCATTTCTTCTTGAAGTTGACTTCTAGATCTTTTTCATAAAATTGACCTATACTAAACAGATTATGTCCCAAACCCTCAACATAATTAACTTGTGTTATCCTGACGTTGTCTTTAACAATATCTCCATAACCCAGAATCGGTGAATATTGATCATTACCAAACTTTACTCTACCACCGTGTTTCTCTACATAATTAGTGAGCAACTCTTTTCTTCCAGTCATGTGTTTTGAGCAGCCCAAATCTAAGTACCACACATGACTGGTCTGCAAAAAGGAAATTAATTGGTTTTAGGTACCCATTTGTAAATGGGTCCTTTTGGGTTAAGAGTTGGTACATGTTTGGAACTAGTACCACTGTTTTTAAAGCCTCTTTTATGATATCCTTTTGTGTAAAATATTTTAGGGCCATGAATATCATAACCAAACCAATGAGAGTAATCACTCTTATAGAAAAAATCATCCACACCACAACATGAACAACAAATTTGGTCACGTGCTAAATTGATCAATTGTTGCATTGAATAAATCTTGTATGGAATGACAAGTTTTTGTTTAGTGCAAACAACTTGATTTATTACAGCAGAATCAAAATTGTTTTTCATAGAATTAAAAGCAATGTTGGATGATTTTATCTGGGCCACATCCTGTGTGGACTCCTTTATTCTCCACTCAAGTCTTGTATTATTTCTCAAATAACGATCTGAAACACCAGAAAGATAAGAGTCATAAGCTTTTGAATTTGGAGTTTGAAAAGATTTTTTTTTTGTAACGATCTTTTGGATTTGGATTTAGAATAATAATCGTTATCAGGGGTTTTCTCAACAGACTTTGAAGATTCACCTTTGAAGAATTCCTTCTTAGGTTCATCTTCCTTGATTAAGAAGTCAGAGTGATCTGGAAGTTCGGTATTAAAATCAAATTGAACAGATGATTCTTTTACTTCTTTACCTTTTTCCTCGCAAGAAATCCCAATATCATCATTAGAATGACTATCCAATGAAGTGTGAAAAATACCATAAGACTTCGGATAAAGAAAATCATTTTGTCCTTTACGAAAAGCTTTATCTTCTTCTGTAGGAAAATATTTTTCAGGGGGAGCATTAAATGTTTGATTTTCCAAGTCCCAAGATTCAGAATCTTCTTGGTCATCAATCGTCATGCTTCTGAAGATAGTATTTCCCATAAACGCCTTACACGAAGAAACATCTGAATCCGAAGAATGTTTTTCTTTTGAAACTTTTCCCTTCAGATATTTCCTTATGTTTTTCTTTCATTTCTTTTAAACCATTTGAAAATACTGTTAACATCACTTCCTTTTTAATCTCAAAAGCAAGTTTGTCATCATTTCTGATGTCTTCAATTTTTCTTTCAGGTTCTATGAGCTTCTGTTCAAGTACCAAAAGAGGATAATAAGTTTTTCCTTAAAAAGCTGATTTTGTTTCACTCTCCTTTGGTTTCTCTATAGCATAGCTCTGGAAATAATCATTAGACAAGGTTTGCTTCCATTCCAAACCAAAGCCTTCCTATTTTCCACCCCGTAGACAAAAGGTAGTTGCATTTTAACAGTGGTTTTTCTCTTAACTTCTTCCTCAGCCTCACAATCATCACCTTCCATCTTAAGACATTTGATTTTATATCTAGGATCCTCTGAAGGAAGACTAAGCCATTGAAATTTGTATAAAGTTGGAGTTTTGGTTAATGCAGTCTTCAAATAATGAGGGTTATCATACCCCAAACCCCATTTTGAATTATAATATCTGAAATTCTTAGGAGTGTTAAGATGAATTGTCTGTTCAGTTTGACCTAATTTATACAAATTTTCTTCCAGATTACTAGCCTTCTCAGTCAATTCAGTATTAATATCTTTGTAAGCATGCAATAATTGTTCAAGCTCTGGTTTCTTTGCTTCTGAAAGTCTTAATTTTTCTGATAAATCATCCATTCTTCTTCAAAAACAAGCTTGAGTTTCATCGAATTCAACTTTACTCTTTTTTAAACCATCATTTAGCTCATTATGTTCAATTATTATTTGTCTTTGAAAATCTATTGTTTTAAGAGCTTTGTTAAGTTTGACAGTTAGATCATCTAACTTGGTTTGCATGAATTCTTGTTGTTTAAAGAAATGATTAACTGTATAGGAATCTACCTCATGTGTCTCTGGTGTTGTTTCAGCTTCTGTCTCCTCGCCATCCTTGCTCATCAGACACATCTTCTTGATCTCATCTTTTCTTTCATCAAACCTCTTCTTAGATTTCTATGTGATCCTTATGCTCAAAATTCTTGGATCCCGAGGTGTATCGTTGGTTATTGGATCCATTTTTCTTTACAAACCTCTTCTGAAAAGCTTTTGTCAAAAGGATCATGGCCTGTTTTAAGCTCTCAGCCTCGTCCAAGTCATCACTATCCACACCATCTTCCAACTCTGTACCCTTATTTTTCACTGAGTGCCTCCTAAATTTGCTTGACAATAGAGCAATTGGATCATATGCAACTTCTTCCTCTTTCTGTTCACTCTTTTCCACTTTCTTATCTTTCTTCTCTTTCTTCCGCTGCTTTTCTCTTTTCTCCTCTGCATCATCCTCATCTTGTTTGAGTGTCTCAAACATCTCTTGCAGAGGTAGTTCACTTAGTCTGGAATGCTGTTTCATTCGGTGAGCATACTTCTTCCATTCGGGTTGGAGTACACTTAAGAAATTTACATTGTTTTCTATTATGGTCTTAGTAATCGTATACATGTTCAGTTCATTTAAAATGGTTGTGAACCGGTCATAAGTGTTGTCTAATGTCTCTCCTTCCCTTTGCTTAAAATTCTCATACTTATTTATCACATTCGACGTTCTCATCTGATTTTCCACATCTGAACCCTGATATAGCTTAACCAACTCATCAAAAATCCCCTTTCCGGTTTCATTAAAACTGTCAACTTTTAGATAGATGTCGTTGGTTAATGCTTGCATCACTAGTGATCTAGATGCTTTGTCAGCATTATACCTTTTAAGATCATCACCAGAATGGCTCTTAGGATCAATAAGAGTTCTTACGAGATCCCCTTCTGCTACACCTGGTTTGTTCTCATACACATCCTCCATTTTACCCTTTTTCAAAGATTCAAGAATATAATCACCGTTTTCTTGCCTGGAGGTTTATCCTTGGACCCTATAACTAACATGTACCCTGTAGTCATTGTGAATACTTGTTAATGATCTTAAAGCAACTCTCTAATTAGAAAAACAACTTTTAACCCAAACACTGTATTTGTCGCACGCTACTGGTTATCGGACACCACACGTTGTCGCACACCAAGTCCACGATAAAAGTTATCTCAGATATATCGTATGACACCCTTGCGATGAAAAGTTCTCGAACACCACACCACGCGATAAAAAGTACTCTCAAAGTTGTCGCACAAAAGTTGTACGATAACTACTGTTCACCGGGTGTTATTGGCTTATTGCGCGCAACGTGTGCGATAAAACACTGTTCACACACTTTATTGTACGTAATGTGCGTGATGAAATTTTCCTTTCTGATTTTATTGCACACTAAGGATGCGATAAACAATCTGCGATTACTTTGAACAACTTCCTCATGCGATAAGGATGAACTCTATAAGGTGCGATAACTATGAATAATAGCTCAAATCACAAGTTCTTTTGCAAATCAACTCCAAATCCTTTGAAACTTTGTAGGAAAGTGCGCGAAAATGTTCTGAACAAGTTTAATACTCGAAGTTTTGTCCAAAAACACACAGAAGCAGGTAATTCGATCAAAAAACGGTGTATAAGACACTTTTTCACAAAAATCTCAATTTTACCAAATCTGAATTGATTTAATGTGAATTTGCGGAACTAACTCACTCAGAAACAACCACTGATCAATCCCAAATTAATTCTAATCCATTTGAAGAACTCAAATGACCAAAATCAATCAAAAATGATAAAAAGATGAAAATACTCAAAATAGCTCAAAATCATGAAAAAGAAATCTGATCAAGAGTGATTGCCTTGCTCTGATACCAATTGTGATCCCATAACAAGTAATCAAAGCAATGAATCAATTGATGTCATCCCTCTCATTAAGCATTTAGAACAAAGTACAAAGTGTATCTACAGAGAAAATGAATAGTACTTGGAATGACATGTTTAGTGAAATACAAGAGAAAAACTATTTATAGTAAGCAAATAGAAAAAATACCAAATAGATCCACAACTTGATACAATTAGGTAAATATGGCACTAACAAATAGGAATAAATTTCGTTCCAATTCAAAATGGAAGTTGATAAAATGACGATTTGAATGTAAAAGATTGCTATGACAACAAATATTAGTAATGAATAATTAAACAATATAATGACCATGTGTCCATGTAGACTATGGTCAACTACCCTTCACTGAGAAGGTCTTTATGACCATGCAATCAGTAGTGAAATATCATATGGTGATTAGAGTATCTATAACAAGTTTTCTATAAATTTTTTTAGGGCATTGCTAATGACATCCCAAAAAGGGGGTGTTGATTGCATTTTTTCCTCACCAGTCATTTTTTGGGTGTTGAATGCATTGTTTTCATAACCAATCATTTTTTTATTTAATATTATATATATATATATATATTATTTGACATATATATATTGTTATTTATTTGTTTTATATATATATTAGAAATATAGAAATATATATATATATATATTTCTTTTTTTTTTTATAAATTATATCATTGTATTCGTCTCGTCAATACCTTCGAAATGAGTCCAATATGAATAAATCAAAAAATATTCAATATTAGGCTCATTTCGAAGATATTGACGAGACAAATACAATGATATAATTTGTAATGTTATATGTAAGTTTAACAATTACTAAAAAAAGTTAAATTGTTCTAATTTTCAGGTGTTCTTGCTTATCTGAATGACACATGGTTGAAACCATATAAAAAAATGTTTGTATCTGTTTGGACTGACAAATTTCTCCACTTTGAAAATCAGACAAGTAACAGAGTGGAGAGTCAACATTCCAAGTTGAAAACTTACTTGGATTCATCGCAATCAAGTCTACCGACATTTATGAGCAAGATCAATCAAATCATTCAGTCACAAGATACAGAAATTAAAGCAAGTATTCAAGTGAGCAAAAGTGTCACGAAACATCGTCATCGCATACCACACTTCCAACAATTGTGTGGTTTCGTTTCACATTATGCATTAGACATAATATTCCAAGAGTATGAGCGAGCTCTATCTGTTGGCTTATTTTCTGAAAATTGTAGTTGTCTACTGAGTACAAGTTATGGGTTGTCATGTGTGCACGAACAAATGCAATACTTGAACAAAGGTCATCCTATCCCAATTGATTCAATTGATGTATTTTGGACGACGCTTGATTTATCACCGTGCCAATCTTTACAAGATGATGACGTAGGTTGTGAAGATGAAGTCCAAATGTTTACTGAGGAATTTAACAAGCAATCGAGATCTGGTAAGTTCAGCTTTCTGAGGAAGATAAAAGAGATAGCCAGTGCATCAAAAACATGGGTTCGTGAACCTGTTGTTAACAAGACTACTCGTGGACGACCCTCGTTGAAGGATAAGCTTTCCAGAAAAACTCATGTTGATCCCTCATTTGCAACTCATGTTGATCCGTCTGTTGCAACTCATGTTGACCCGTCTTTTACAAGTGAAAGACCCCTTAGACGTAGTAGTTCGAACGCGTCAACATTTGTTGACTTGGAAAAAATGAGTTACCAGGAACCACCGAGACACAGTTCTTTCATGGGCAAAAACTATAATGCACATCCATACATTAATCAATTTCCAAAGATGTTTCACCCTTACATTACGCATGTACATGATGTGAGAGGTGATGGAAATTGTGGATTCCGAGCAATAGCTGTCTGTCTCGGTCTTCATGAAGATTCATGGCCCACAATTCGGTTTAACTTGATGGAAGAGTTAGATACACACAAGACAGAATACATCAACGTTTTTGGAGGTCAATATTGGAATATTGTTTACAACACTTTAAACTTCTTTCAATCAGATCGAGGTGCACCAGTTGAACACTGGATGACAATGCATGAAATAGGTGTCTTGATTGCTTCAAAGTATAATGTGATATTACACGTTATAAATATGGCAGGCTGTGGGACGTACTTGCAGCTTAGGTCCACTCCGCCAGCGTGGTATCAACATGTTGCTTTTACAATTAGGTACGTTAATGGTAACCATTATGTAAAATTAGATATGGCAGAAGGATATTCGTTCCCTACTATTGTACCACATTTTTTCCACTACCGTTATCCGTGTGCTGCAGGATGGGCTACCCCGTATTCAGATCGAATACAGAAATACGAGCGACTTTTACGTGTTAATTGTACTACGGATAATGTTATTTTAGAATAATCGACTGTAATATAGATTATTTTATGTTCTATTTATATGTTAAATCGCAATGTTTATGTTTTATTTTTATAATTATGTAATTATAAAAAATTAGTAATATTTATATTTATAAATATTTATTTATTTTTAAATAAAATCAAAAAATAAAAGAAAAAAACATTTTTAAACTATATAATAAAAATAAATACAAATATATAATAAAAATAAATAAATAAAATAGAAAAAGAAAGACAACAAAAAGACAAAAAACAAAAAAAAAATCATGATTTTAATCATTGGGGTGCAATTAGCCAATTTTGGGGTGCAATTAGCCTCCCTTTTTTTTAAATAGAAAATTAAAAGTTAAAATCTCTAAAAAGAGTTACATTCATCTCCAATAGTTTTGCTATTTTAGAGATTTTAACACAAATTATATTAATATAATATTCTCTAATTTATATTTCCAATACACTTTAAAAGAAAAACTTAATATAAAATGATAAAAAAATTATGTTATTGGTGAATTGAATAAAATAATTATTTCTCTCTCCTATTTAGAGAATTATAGAAAATTCTCTATATTTAGAGATTTCTCCATGAATCTCTATTTTAGCAAAAAATAGCAATGCTATTGGAGAAGAATAGCAAATAAAAACTCATTTTTTTCTATTTTAGCAATGCTGTTAGAGATGCTCTTAGTATTTTATAGCCATAATCCATTCACAATTATTATTGTTTTAGAATAATATATAATAGAATGGAGAAAACATGAGAAATAATGGTTTTTTGTCACTAATTAGCAACGGATTAGTACAGACATATGAAGTCCGTTGCTAATCCGTAGCTAATTAACGTTTGGAACGTGGAATTTCATTTTTACTTATTTTAAATGAAAATCCACGACGGATTACCGACTGACATGTACATGGATTTTCATTTTTATTTCTTCTTTGAATAAAAATTAATGAATTCCGTCTAATCTGTCGCTAATTTAGCGACGAACACGTGTCTGTCGCTAGTGTCGGATTGGGTTCGCGGTTGTTCTGTCACTAATCCGTTGCTAATTGGCGACGGGTTGTGCTCGTCGTACTACCTCTTTTTCTAGTAGTGTTTTGTATGTGTCGTAATGTTACGCTTTTTTAAAACTTGTCAAAAACGACTTAAACTTTTCAGTTGTTTCCATAGCTTCATACATATATTTCAAATCCGGATAAATGTTTTTCAATATCGTTACAAGTAATTTAACCACTTTCCAGGAAATACGAAAATACTCCTTGAGTTTTGTATGGCATATTTTACGTATAAACATTCATATATACATTTGTTGACGTGTACGTAAAACTACGATCAAAATACATTTTACGACACGTAAACTAACAACACATAGATTTCGCATTTTACGTAGTCACAAATTTCCTATTCCATTGTCATGCTAAAAACCAAACCAACTTCCCGACAATGCATCCTATATGACCATTTTTCATGCTATGCAGGACTCTCTCCCTCTTTCTCTCACTCAAATAGGTTCTTACAATTATCGTTACCGATGATTTATGTTAGACAAATATGAGGGTGGTGGTAGAGATCTTGACGGGAAAACTTTTCTACGTTCAAATTGGCGATAACGCCACTGTACTAGACCTGAAGAAAGAGATCGGAGCTCAAGAAAAGCTGCCCGATGATCGATTAATTCTTCTATTGCATAACAATTTGATGAACGAAAACCAAGCATTACTTGTTGAGTATGGTGTTAAAGATGGTTCCCATCTTTATCTCTTCTTCGATTCCCTCAAGGATGGTTCGACTCATCAGTTTTTCTTAACTACTTCAGAATCGAATTAGCTTCCAATTCTGCGATAATCTTGACTTTGATCCCTTTTGTTGTTTTGTATATCAAATCTAGATGATAGTACGTCTTATCAAGGCCACGAGTTCAAATATACAAACATACTTTAGTTAGTATTTGATTAGATATTCCAAGTTTTTTCAGGTTTTGTTTGTGTAGAAACGTGTTATATATACATATATAGCGTGCATTTCAATTGCAAACCAAACAATTCTAACAAACTATTGATATAATCGTAAACTCACCATAGAATGTTAAGTAATTCTAACTCATGATCTTTAGGTTACACAAAAAAAATTCTAATCGTCTTGACAAATATTTAACAATCGAATGAAAATATTTTGAACGAACTGAAATGCTAATCTCTTGCTTTCGAAAGTAAAATTAAATACAGACGAAGATATATATATATATATACAGAATAATGTTGCAATACTTCTTGATTACGAAAACTATTCTAGATCGACTAACTAACAGTCCCTTTAAATACATAAAGATAATCACCGTTTTCGACCCCATGCCAACGGAGGCTACAATTATCTCTCATAATCCTTTGTTTGTGAATAAATATATAGTCGTCGACTGGTAGTAATTTCCTCGCCAACAGTAATTCCTTTAATTCGTTCACAGTGCTCGAGTCCTTCATCTCCAAGGGGATGCAGGTCGAGTCAAATAGCGCTGAAGACGTTTGCACCACAAAACCAAGCTTCCGTGAAGGAGGTTCAGTCACTAATCGACTCATGGTCTTCAAAAACACAACGATTTCTGAGAATTCACCAACACCATAATCACTCAAATTACGAAAATCTTCATCCATCTCAACTCCTGAAAAGAAAAGCATCATTTGCTTTATAGGAGTTCCATCGATAATATGGATCTTTTCTTTGAGACTTCCTACGGTTTCTGTTATGTCTATCTCTATGTTGTGTTTTCGGGATGAAAATTTAACTGTAATTTGAGTTTGTCTACGGGTTTCTAGAGAGGGTGTATGATCATCGATTGTGAGATCGATTTTTGTACCTTCCGTGACAATTGGATAGTCGTCTAGGTCAAGCCCATCGAGTAGTTCCCAATCGTATACGCTCAGAGTTTGGGATGAGGTTGGAACACCAAGAAAATGTTCGATCTTTCGCTTGATTTCGAGGATGGTTTCTTGCGTACTGACTTCGACGGTTAATGCGTATGCTCTTGTTAGTATTTGTATTTTCATAATTGTTGTAACAGGAACAAGATAAGTGTTTACTTTTCTGTATGGTACTGGAATGAAGGGTTATTGATTTGTGGTCAAGTGTTGTAATAGACTTAATTTCAAGCCTGAATTCATGTTAAAGGAATGAATATGGTCATCTCTATGTGATTTCAAAGCAAAATGTTCATGTATATTTACATGATTTCATGCAAAACATGCTTCAGTTTTCTCCCTCCATATATACTTGGTTTCTACCTTATAAAAACTCTAATATATATATATTTTAATTTTTTTATAAAAAATAAAATCTAAAATTTATATATGAACAAAATAAAAATTACAAGTACATGTAATTAGAGATTTTTGTACATAAATGCCGAAATATACTAAATTGTTTGATTTATTTTTGGGAACAGTAAAATATATCATTACGTTCCACATACATAATATCAAATAATTATCATGTCAAAATAATTTGTATTTATATATACTACAAGTCTACTTGCGCAATCCAACGCGATATATCTCGATTTTAATGTTATAATTTATTTTAATGTTTGGTTTTGAGAAACGGTCATGTTTTTTTTTATAAATTTGTTTAAAGAATGACGTTTTTTAACAAGTTCATGATTTGAGGATCTGAAAGTGGTTAGAGATAAGAATTAATTAATAAGAGTCCACGATTTAAGGATTTGAAGGTTGTTAGAGATAAATATTAATCAAGTAATTAGCATTAAAAGCGGTACATAAAGCTTAATTAGTTGTTTTTAAGAGATTTTAAATAATTAGCATTAAATAGCGGTACATAAAGCTTTAGAGATTGTTTTTAAGAGTTTTTGATATATGCTTTATAATATAGTATAGATGTATGCATCCCAGAAAAGTCTCATGAAGATCGACTCACCTGAAAGCATGTGTGTCTAAGCAAAAGCTCTGCTTAGTGAGCTATAGGACATGTACCAAACATATTCTATCAACGGCCTAAATTGCCACAAGTCAACAAAAGTCAACTACGATCAACCTTCGGTCAACCCCCCGAGCACTCGGCTCATCGACACCTTAAAACGTCCATATGATCATTCCATAACCCTTAAGCGTCATCTCACATTTTAAAACGTCCCAAATAATTCTTTGTCTCCAAAATGACGCTTTAAAATCACATTATTAAATCGTTAAATTAAATAAAAGATTTAACGTTCATTCTTCCCCTTAGGAACGGTTAATTAATAAATATTAATTTCTAACTAATCAATATATTAAATTAAGTCGCATTCAATATATTAATTAAGTTAGAAGCTCATTTAAAATAAATAATATCCTAATAATTCAATCACGATACTCTTCGTAGTGAAATAAATACTTCAACAATTAACTATAGGATTTTTTAGGAATTACTAATTAATTAATTTAAATTTCTAATTAACTGATATATTAAATTTAGAAATTAACTAATTAATTATATTCCTAATTCTAATAATTAATTATTAAGTTCTTGGGCTTGAAGCCTCAGTGATCCAAATTAAGTCAAATTCAGGCCCAATACCAATTAAATGAATAAGCCCAGACAATTAATTAATTGGCCCAAGACTTATTTAATTGATTTAGCTCAAGACAAAATGGCCCAAGATTAAACTGAAGCACATGGGTCAGCGAGATCCGGTCCGTGACCCACCGCTCCAGACCTGCACTGACCGGCCCGACCCGCTCGGACTTCTAGACCCAATCCGAACCGCCCGACCCGACCTGATTGGCGCTGCCGCGCACCTTCCACCGGCAGTCGCGGTTTTCGCCCGTTTGGACTCGTCTTTCCGCCTTACGACATGATTCTTTTTGCGTTATTTCTTCACAACATAAACCTTCATCCAACCCTGGCTTGACTTGACTGGTGCACCGTAGTGCCCAGAATCCGCGACTAAACGTCTCGGTTTTTACCAAGGTTCTAAATAGCGTGAGGCGTGGCGTGGCGGCGAGGCCAAACCTTAAGCCTTAGGAGCCACGACGTTTATCAAGGCGTGATTTATGGTGGAAAATCTCTATATCATATATAATATTATATATAAAAACATATGTTTTGTAGTATTATTACTCGATGATTCAATGATAATAAACAAGTTAAATTAGGTTATATGTTAAAAACTAGGACATAATACATTAAAACGTAAAGAAAAATCAAATATCGTGTCACAAAAGACCACACATTGGGTCATGGCGTGCCACAGGCATAACGTGGCGTGAGGCCCAAGCCTTAAGCCATGGCGCGTTGTTGCGGCTGTTGTGGCGAACCTTTTAGAACAGTGGTTTTTACCGAAACTCTCTTAATCGTGTTCCCGACTAAAACGACGGGTTCGGGTAATTTCCCCAACCCAAAACCTCCTTAAACATGCATCAAGTACACAATACGGGTTCTGAACTGTTACTTTCGAAAATAAACGAAGAAACTACTCGAAATTCGATGCGACGATCCTGAAACATTACACGTACGACTGTTGGCGAACTGTCTGAGTCCGATTGTGGCGTGAGGCGTGGATCGGGTCAGCATACGATATTGGAGTAAAGTCCAAGTCATCAATTTTAAAATATGAGATAATTACCTCTTCCTAAAAGAGTGGGTTTCCGTTAGATAATTATGTGGTTTTAAACTTAAGAATCCTAGATATATACAAACGCGTTGGGTCTGTGTATATCTATATATACATATACCGTGTAGGGTAGAAAAGATGTACCTTTCTTTGGAGTTTTGAGTTATAGTTTCTTAAATAAAAGTTCTTGCGTGTTAGGCAACCTACTTTGTGTTCTACTTTTGTTTTGCTTTAATTGGTATCAGAGCTTGGGCAAAACAATTGGCAGCCAACGATGGTAGGAGGAGCGGCACCGCAGCCGCCGGCGAAGGAACCAACATCAATGACGTTTCAATTTCCAATATTAACGTCAACAAACTATACTATATGGAGGATGCGTATGGAGGTACTTCTCGGTATCCACGGTGTCTGGGAGGTGGTCGATCCAGGCTCAGATGATGCCAAGAAGAACAATATCGTGAAAGGGCTCTTGTTCCAGTCCATACCAGAGGATGTAATTCTACAAATCGGAAATCTGAAGACCGCGAAGGAGATGTGGGATGCAATTAAGACACGTAATCTGGGGGCTGATCGCGTGAAGGAGGCGAGACTCCAGACCTTAACTGCTGAATTCGAAAGCATGAAGATGACAGAGAATGGTACGTTAGACGATTATGCTGCAAAAATATCGGGAATTGCTTCAAAATCAGCTACACTAGGAGAGGTCAATGCAGAAGAAAAACTCGTAAAGAAGTTCCTCACAAGCCTCCCCAGGCGCTTTGTTCACATTGTTGCATCCCTCGAGCAGGTACTAGATCTTAAAACCATTGGTTTTGAGGACGTGGTAGGAAGATTAAAGACGTATGAAGAAAGGATCAAAGGAGATGATAAAGTGATCGAAACACAAGGAAAACTGCTTTACTCTAAAACTGAGCCCTCAAACAGAAACCGAGATTCATCTAGAGGGAGAGGTCGTGGTTCAAACATACGAGGTCGTGGCCGTGGGGGTGGCCGTGGACGGGGTAACACCCAAAACCATGGTTACCCAGAACCTCCTAAAAACCGAGAAGATCAAAACCAAAAAGGAAAACAACGCGAACAAAGAGATCTCTCAAATATCCAATGTTACCGTTGTGATAAGTACGGACACTTAGTTTCTAGATGCCCGGATCGAACCAAAAACCATGAAGCAAACCTTAATGAGACGCAAGAAGGAGATATAAATCATGAAGAAGGAACGTTCTTTATGATGAATGCAGAAGAAAAACTCGTAAAGAAGTTCCTCACAAGCCTCCCCAGGCGCTTTGTTCACATTGTTGCATCCCTCGAGCAGGCACTAGATCTTAAAACCATTGGTTTTGAGGACATGGTAGGAAGATTAAAGACGTATGAAGAAAGGATCAAAGGAGAGGATAAAGTGATCGAAACACAAGGAAAACTGCTTTACTCTAAAACTGAGCCCTCAAACAGAAACCGAGATTCATCTAGAGGGAGAGGTCGTGGTTCAAACATACGAGGTCGTGGCCGTGGGGGTGGCCGTGGACGGGGTAACACCCAAAACCATGGTTACCCAGAACCTCCTAAAAACCGAGAAGATCAAAACCAAAAAGGAAAACAACGCGAACAAAGAGATCTCTCAAATATCCAATGTTACCGTTGTGATAAGTACGGACACTTAGTTTCTAGATGCCCGGATCGAACCAAAAACCATGAAGCAAACCTTAATGAGACGCAAGAAGGAGATATAAATCATGAAGAAGGAACGTTCTTTATGATGAATGCAATTCAAGAAACGGTGTTCTTGAACGAAGCCAAATACATCCCTCCTAAGGTCGAGCCCAATACCGATGAAGACGGAGTCTGGTACTTAGATAACGGTGCCAGTAATCATATGACCGGTAATTACTCATACTTCTCAGAATTAAATGAACGCATAACTGGAAGGGTAAGATTCGGAGACGGGTCATACGTTGGTATAAAAGGAAAGGGATCAATTTTGTTCGAAGGAAAAAAACGGCGAGCAAAAATTAATAAAAGATATTTACTACATTCCATCCCTCAGGAGTAATGTAATTAGCCTCGGACAGACTACAATATTCGGTTGTGACATCCGTATGCAAGGTGACTTCTTAACCATGCGAGATGGAGATGGAAGATTGCTCATGAAAGTCCCGAGAAGTGAAAACCGTCTCTATAAGATCCAATTAAAAATTTGGCGCGGTAAACTTGATGCACAAGCTAGCAAAAGGGGTACCAGAAATCCAACATCAAGACCAACTTTGTGAATCTTGTATGGCTGGAAAACAAACGAAGCAGTCGTTTCCTAAAAGGGCTAAGTACATAGCAACAAATATTCTCGAGATGGTGCATGGAGATATTTGTGGACCCGTTGACCCCCCCCCCCCACGCAAGCCGGTAACATTTATATTTTAGCACTTATTGACGACTACTCCAGATACATGTGGTCTTTTCTCTTGAAGCACAAAAGCGACGCATCCGGAGTTATTAAAAGATTCAAAACAGTAATTGAAAAACGAACCGGTAAAGAGATCAAGACATTCCACACGGACAGAGGTGGAGAATTCACGTCACACGAATTGAACCGTTTTTGTGACGAAGAAGGGATTTCACGTATGTTGACGGCTCCTTATGCACCTCAGCAAAATGGAATTGTCGAACGAAGAAACCGGACTCTACTTGAGATGACGCGGTGCCTAATGAAAGCAAAAGGTGTACCAAACTACCTTTGGGGTGAAGCAATCCGTCATGCAACATTCATCATAAATAGAACCCCTACACGAGCTTTGGTAGGTGTCACACCATATGAAAAAATTTATGGTGAAAAACCGAACCTTGAAGACCTAAGAGTATTTGGCTGCGTTGCATATGATAGAATAGTTTCAAAGCATTTGAAGAAACTCGATGATAGGTCGAAACCGCTGGTGTATCTCGGAAAGGAACCCAACTCAGGAGGATTCCGTCTATTCAATCCACATGAAAATAAAGTCATTATAAGCACCTATGCAGTTTGTGATGAAACCAAGGCATGGCAGTGGAATAACCTGTTAGACAAACAAGTTGAAGTTGGAACAGGTACGTTCACGGTACAGTGGGGCGACTCGCAAACTGTAGCACCAGATCAGCCGCCCAATACTGGACCGAGCCCAACTGCAACCGAGCAAGAACAGCTTACAGATCAGGCCCAAACCGCGGGGAACAGTAGCTCGTAACATGCAACAGATAGCCCAGCCGGACCTGAAAATGACCCAGATAACGAAGGGATTCCTGAACGTCGTTCAACCCGTGTATCTGTGTTACCAAGGAGGCTAAACGACTACGAACTAGATGTTGATCACTTGATGCTAACATTCGATGAGGAACCAAGGAACTTCAATGAAGCCAAAGCGAACAAGGAATGGGTCAAAGCAATGAAAGCTGAAATTGACTCGATTGAGAAGAATAATACGTGGAAATTAGTCCATCCACCTAATGATGTTAAGCCAATTGGGTTAAGATGGTTATTCAAAATCAAGAGGAATCCAAACGGATCAATTACCAGGTACAAAGCACGCCTAGTGGCTAAAGGCTATGTACAAGAACAAGGTATTGATTTTGATGAAGTATTCGCGCCAGTAGCCCGTCTCGAGACAATAAGACTATTGATCGCTCTCGCAGCTGGTAAGGGATGGAAGATTCATCACTTGGATGTAAAAACAGCATTTTTGTATGGTGATTTGAAAGAAGAAGTCTACGTCAGTCAACCCGAAGGCTTTGAGAAACAAGGTGAAGAAAGGAAAATCTACAAGTTGGCAAAAGCTTTATACGGCCTAAGGCAATCACCAAGGGCGTGGAACCTAAAGTTTGACGACACTTTAAAGAATATGGGTTTTCAACGATGCTTGCAAGAGAATGCAGTTTATAAAAAAGTGTCCAATGGGGAACTTATCATCATCGCAGTCTATGTAGATGATCTATTTGTGACAGGGACAAGCCTGGAGTTCATAAACCAATTCAAGAGAAGGATGGCATCACAGTTTGAAATGTCGGACCTTGGTGAATTAACTTGCTACTTAGGTATTGAAGTTACACAAGACATAGACTGTATAAAAGTTAAGCAAGAAAGTTATGCCAAGAAAATCCTAAAAGAAGCAGGTATGCAGGACTGTAATGCAACCCAATGTCCTATGGAGCCAGGGCTAAAGTTGACGAAAGCTACAGATGAGCCAAAAGTTGAAGCTACCCATTACCGAAAACTAGTGGGTTGCTTACGTTATCTCATGCATACACGTCCGGATTTAGCATACTCGGTCGGGGTTGTTAGCCGTTATATGCAAAGCCCAAGAGAATCTCACGCACGTGCCATCAAACAAATTCTCCGTTATCTACGTGGGACAACGTCCTTTGGGATAAAATACGAACGATGCAAAGATTTAAAACTGCTAGGATACAGTGACAGCAATCATAATGTCGATATAGACGATGGGAGAAGTACAACGGGACATGTTTTCTACCTTGGTAACTCACCCATTACTTGGTGCTCACAGAAACAAGACACAATGGCGTTATCCTCATGCGAAGCTGAATTTATGGCAGCTACTGCAGCTGCGTGTCAAGCAATATGGCTGAGGGAGTTATTGGCTGAGCTGACAGGAATGAAGAAACAGAAGGTGCTGATACGGATAAACAACAAATCAGCGATTGCTCTGTCGAAGAATCCAGTCTTTCATGGTAGGAGCAAACATATTCACACCCGTTATCACTTTATTCGAGAACGTGTGGAAAATGAACAAGTGATGGTTGAACATGTTTCCGGGGACAAGCAACGAGCAGATCCTCTAACGAAGGCTTTGGCACGTACAAGGTTCGCGGAGATGAGATCGTTGCTTGGTGTGCAAGAATTACCCTCCACTCAGACATTCAGGGGGTGATTGTTGGCGAACTGTCTGAGTCCGATTGTGGCGTGAGGCGTGGATCGGGTCAGCATACGATATTGGAGTAAAGTCCAAGTCATCAAGTTTAAAATATGAGATAATTACCTCTTCCTAAAAGAGTGGGTTTCCGTTAGATAATTATGTGGTTTTAAACTTAAGAATCCTAGATATATACAAACGCGTTGGGTCTGTGTATATCTATATATACATATACCGTGTAGGGTAGAAAAGATGTACCTTTCTTTGGAGTTTTGAGTTATAGTTTCTTAAATAAAAGTTCTTGCGTGTTAGGCAACATACTTTGTGTTCTACTTTTGTTTTGCTTTAACGACAACCGTTTTCTTCCAATACGCTTGACCGTTTCGCTTCGCACCAAAACCGAACTTGTTCGCACCAAGACCGTCATTAATTTTTTTAGCCTTCTTACCAAACCCAACTACAAAAATAACCCTTTTTAAATTTTTTTACAAAACTAGCCAAATGAACATCTTCGCGTATAAGGGAAATTTCCTGTCGGTTTGGGGGTAACCGTCCCCTACGTTGCCATGCATGCCCTTTTATTTTTGACATTTGACACTTATGGTCCCTGAGGCTTTACACTTGCAACCCTTATTCTTTCTTCCTCATTTCACTTTTAACCTTTCACTTGTGTTTAAATTATTTTCTCCCCTTAACCTTTATTCATTAATAAATTTCATTTTTAGAGTGTTACATAACCGATCCTTCGTATTTGGGTCGGGACCGGTTACGAAATTACTATTTGGTACCGAGATCGACTTGTGCCCTGTCCGGCAAGGCCCGGGATCGATATTTGGCCATCTCTAGGCTTAAGTGACTCTTAATGAACGTGAGTGCGCCTTGATGAGTTGTATTGGACTTAATAGATGTTAATGAACTGTATTGAGCTTACATGGCTTTTAGTGGCTATTAACTATGGATTTTATCAAGATTTGTATTGACTTTTTTTTTAATATTGAATATAATTAGATCTGTAGCAAAGTCGTGACAAATATAAATATTTTTGTAACGATTAGCTACGATTTTATCAATATTTGTTTTGAATATTTTAATACTGAATATAATTAGATTTGTAGCAACGTCGTGACAAGTCTACATATATTTGTCTCAGATTAGCTATCGAGTTTATCAAGATTGGTTTTACTTTTTTAATATCGAATATACTTGGATCCGTAGCAAAGTCGTGGCAAATCTAAATATATTTGTCTCAGATTAGATATGGATTTTTTTTCTGGAAATTGTTTTGATTTTTTCACTATCGAATATAATTAGATCCGTAGCTAAGCCATGGAAAATGTATTGTTTTTAATTATTTAGCGACGGATTTGCCACGAATTTGCCACGGATTTGCGACGGATCTTCATGTTCATGCATCTTTTTATTTACTTAAAAAACAAGTGTTTTGTTTCTTCATCGCTAATCCGTATACATACATTTTGCCACGGATTAGAGACTGGTCATAAATACGTTCTATAAAAAAATGATTAAAAATTAAAATAACTTGGTGTTGTAGTTGATTCGTCGTAAATTAGCGACGGTTCGATTCTTAGTAAATTATTAGCCGATGATGTCCACTTTTCTAGCAGTGTTTGTTTCTTTTTTCTTTAATTGGTTAATACATATTGTGTGTTTTAGTTGTCTATCTCTTTGATTTGTGTGTTATATATGGCTGAGCTCAATAGCAACTTACTCAAAGACAAGGACCGCGGCTACTTTAGCCTCAGTATGTTCCTACAGTTTTCCTGGAAAACTGTCGCTAGAGGATGATTCGTCACAAAACCGTCACATAAGTTAATGGGTAAACTTTTTGTGGGTAATGCAAATCAGTGACAGAGTACACAGAGATTCTCTGGGTGATCCATTAGTATATTGGAGTTTAATGTCTATCAAAATACAACATATTGGTTATGTTATATTTTAGATGAAGAAATTGGTGACTCTTTTTTATGGCTAGGATTCGCAAACTGGACGAGAAAAGTTGGCAATACATTTAATTAAGGTTCCCCTAGGTCAAAACGCACACACTCTTCATTTAATTTTGTACCAACATTGTGATGGTCAATTCTCTTTGAGTACTCTTCCACCCGCGGTTTCCCCTATTTAATTTAAGAGTAAATTACATTTTTAGTCCTTGTGGTTGTCATCCACTATCAAGTGTGGTTCCTTTTATAAACTAATTACAATTTTGATCACTATAATTGCCATTTTATTTCAATTTTGGTTTCTCTGACTACCTATAGTTAAAAATATCAGTTTACTTTTTTTGTCTTTTTCCTTTTTTGTTTTATTAGATCAATAGTAATTACGATTTTAGTCCCTATAGTTTTGTCTTTTTTTCTTTGTTTTCTATCATTTTATTTTTCATTTTACACCTTTTATTATATTAATTAATTAATAATCATTTTAACTAAAACTACAATAAAAATATGTATTGTGAATTATACTTTAGAAAAAGTTTTGTCGGTACCTTTTCTATCGAATATTTTTGATATGTTACGCTACTTATCTGATATACATTGGTAAATCCGTCTATACTAATCCAAAAAACCATTTTATTTTATTTAAAGTGGGTTCAAAAAATATGTCGCTTTTTCTTATTTATGTAAGATGTATGTCTATTAATCAAGAATGTATTGTAACAAAAAATAAATAACCAATTAAAAACCACACATTTTCGTAATTTTATATTAAAAATGTTCATTTGCATTACGTTGCTTTTGAAAAACTCCTTGATTTCAAGTATAGTTTAATTATTGAACACTATTAGAATTTAATATATTTTAAGTATTAAACTATTTTTGAAATTATTTGGTTAAACTAGAAAATTATTTTTTAGATTAATGTAGATGGATATGCAAATATATATATATATATATATATATATATATATCGGATAAATTGTATAATTTTTTTTAATATTCAATAATTAACCCATTTTAAAGGTACCGACAATTTTTTTAAATTGTTTAAAAAATAAAGTATGTAATGTTAATATATTTTTTGTTTAAATTAGTATTAACTAATTAATATAATAAAGGTATGAAAGATGAAAAATAACAATAAAATGATACACAAAAATGAAAAAAGACAAAACTACATGGACTGAATTGTAATTACAATATGATATAATAAAACAAAAAGGGGGAAAAGACAAAATTAGTTAACTAACATTTTTAACTATAGTTAGTCAGAGGGACCAAAAGTGAAACAAAATAGCAACCATAGTGACCAAAGTTCTAATTAGTTTAATAGAGGGACCAAACTTGATAGTGATTGACAACCACAAGGACCAAAAATGTAATTTACTCTTACTTTAATTAAAACGGGCCGTTTAGATTATCCATGTAAACCTCTTGATAGACTTCCTCCCAACTTACCTTACAATGCATTGTAAGTAGTTTGTCTTAATTGTTTGGTTGCTTGTAGACTATATGCATGTTTACCATTGTCCGTTTATTGTAGTTTTTTGAACACTAGAAGCTATTGGAAACTATTGATTGATGATTTGGTTGCATTTTGAGCAATGTTGTGACTCAAATGTGAAATTGACGATTTGGTTACATTTTGAGCATTTTACTTTACTATGAATTGTCCCTTTATTTGAGTTTTGTGAACAGTATGGCATCCGTTTTTTAACAACCGACAATCCATTTTCATTTTGTATATTGATGTACGTTATCACCTTTCTAAAAATTAAACGTGAAGTTCCCGTTTGTGGAGCAAGTTGTTGGCATAATAAATTAACTTTGCATGTTTCTAGTTTATATTGGTGTCTACATTCATATAACCACCTTCAAATATGAGAGATCTAGGAAGTTGAAAGGTGAAAAGTTTTTTGAGTTTAATGTGGTGGTAAATGTAAGAGTAAATGATTTCCCTATAAATATCTCTATTGTATGTGTGAAGAGTAATGAAGAATTGAGAAAAAGAAAAGAAAGAGTTCAAAGTAAAGAAATTTTATTCTCTATGTAACGTCCCAAAAATTACAATAAATTTTAACTTTAAAAATAGGCATTTTAATAAATAAAACCTTATTAAATATCCAACACCGTTTCGATTGCAAATTCAATAATAAATAATCTCAGTAATAATAAACAGCGGAAATTAAATTGTTTAATAATAACTCTAATCTCATGATTATAAAAACTCTTCACGCGCGCCAGTGTGTACCCGTCACGCCTTGGAGCCACAAGCACCTGAAACCACAATAAAATAGGAAAGGGTAAGCACAAGGCTTAGTGAATTCAAACCATATATAGGATCGCAATTATATCAGCATCACCCTTAAACAGCTAGTTATCACAACCAACTCATACCATGCAATCACGTCTTGCACCCAAATTTATATATACCAAATATACCAGCACATATATTTCTTGGAACATCCATCAAGAAAATAGATCACAATTAATAATAAGCCTTATACTTCTTGGAACGACCATCAAGAAAATATAATCGCAACTCATTATACAAACACATATACTTCTTGGAACAACCATCAAGAAAATATATCACAATTAATAATAAGCCTTATACTTCTTGGAACGACCATCAAGAAAATATAATCGCAACTCATTATAAGCCATATACTTCTTGGAACAACCATCAAGAAAATATATCACAGTTAATAATAAGCCTTATACTTCTTGGAACGACCATCAAGAAAATATAATCGCAACTCATTATAAGCCATATACTTCTTGGAACACCCATCAAGAAGTACATCAATCACAGTTCAATATATATACACAATTATATATATCCCATAACACAATAATATCAACAAACAATCATAACTATCACACTCGAGCTATAGTAACACAAATATAATTCCCATCCTATATAGTGAGAGAACTCACCTCAAAAGCAAAGCTTATGTCCTCAACAGCAACACGAACCGGCCAACACCAGCTCACCTTTTTCCACCTAAATAAGTGATATAAAACGTCACCACGAAGTCCTAACCCAAATTCACAACTACTAGATTACAAGTTACAAATTCCAGCTTTTACTCTAAAAACACAGGTCTGTTCGGGACCTGTTTAACCCCTTCTAAACTGATAAATCCAGAAATATTATTCCATAATCACAAAGTCCCATGTCTTAGGGTTCCAGGGACATATCGCACGCGCTCTAACGATTTTTCTACAATTTACTATGGATTTTACAAAACCGACTTGCATCACAGTGAAAAACAGGACCTTTCAGTACAAAACAACAATTTGACACTAACTATGGTCCGAACTGGTTTTTCCGTAAAACATATGAAACTTACTAGACTCAGAATGGGAGATTTTGGCACCGATTTCACCCCAATAAGATGTTCCTAGAAAAAGTTATGGCTTTCCAAAAACAGTGGCAGAAACTGTGAATTTCACATGAAATGATAACTATTGATTATTAATCCAATAAGTCGAAGCTTAACCCAAACAGACCCGGAAGGGATACTAGCTACTGAATAAAGGTTAACCTAGGCTGGACAACATCCGTGCACCACCCACTGCCGCCTCCGGTGGTGGTGGTGGCCGACGGCGGCGACGGTGGGTACGGTAACACCCTCGGCGAAGCCTCTCAACACCGCCCATCCCGACTCACCCGCAACCTCACACCCGCACACAACCACACACCCACACATACACGTACCCCCCCCCCCCCCTGCCGTCACCCGGCGGTGTGCAGCGGCGGCCCCACCGCCGGCAGCCGTGGCTGCGGCGGTGGTGGTGGCGGTTTAACATTTTCCAACGAAGAAAACATTAATTAAAACGAATGGAACACTTACCTTGACGCGACCTTCTTCCTCTACTTTTTCGACCGAACCCGACGGTGGTTCTCTCATGCCGGCAACCACCTTTCTCCTCCTCTCCACTCTCGCTCTCTTTCTCTCTCGGTTTTCTTTCTTTCTCCGGCAGGCGACAACAAAAGGGAAGGGGGGTAAGCCGTAGGGTTTTCTCTCCTTTCTTTTGTTTGCTAATCACCCACAACCACACACACAACCACATGGGTTTGATCTTTTCGTTTGGACTTGCATGGGCCGACACCACCCTTTGGCCCTTGAATAACTTTGGTCCTTCACATACTTTCTTCTCGCAAACTAACCAAAGTTCCGACATATTTAACGATTAGGTCCAATTCGTCTAACCCCGTTAACAGAAACCACATTAAATAAAACTAAAACAAAAGGATTTATAAAAAGAGATTACATACCGGGATACGGGCTTTACAACTCTCCCCCACTTGGATTAGACTTCGTCCTCGAAGTCTAGACCGGCGAATAACTCGGGGTAGTTCTCGCGCATCTCCGCTTCGGGTTCCCACGTCCACCCGAACCCCCTCGGTGCGGCCACTGGACTTTCCTCAACTAGAATCTAACTTTCTCACCCCGCCTAGAAGTTCTCGAATACTTTTCTTACTAACAAAACTCCTTCAAGGACACTGAAAATATGATCGGAAGAACACTCCAACAACTGGATTCATTCCTAGTCAAACGACTTCGGTTGTCTCCCAACCTTAGATGTTCCATACATCCCGATTCAACTTCCAAGCTCTAACCATCCTAAAGGTGCTCACCAATATACTCTACCGGATACTTGAATCCAATCATTCCTACCATTACTACCGATTATCTCCCACGAGTTCTAATAGACTCCCAAAATTTATTTCACACGGATCATCAAACCAGTAAACTTATAATCACCCACGAAGGTCATTCCACCATAACCATTCATCACAAATAAGCGTCTCAGGGTTACTACTACCATCACCATAATTATTTTAAAATCGGCTACAAATCTCCGATTACACTAAAGGTGTTTGGCCTTAAGCCCAAAAGTCGACGCCTAAATATACTATTTACCTCAAAAAGGTTAATGCGCATTTATTCTCTTAATTACAAAGGGCATCATTCCCTTAACAGACACTATTCGGTCTATACTAGCAACACGTGTGGAATACCCAATCTTCCACCGTCTACTTATCCTCCACGCTCGCTCTAGGAAACCTAGTTACATTGTATCAAAATACACCTTAACGCCTACCTCCCAGGTACGTCTCAAGGCCCGGCACATCGGAACTACCTCTCAGGTAAGTGCCCAAGACTATATCCTCTTAGTGCCTACTGGAAAGTCAAGGTCATAACACATGAATACCGGGATCCCACCCCAAGATACCCAATCGACCATTACCAACTACTGACTGACGTGACCAAGGATCCAATGCAAAACAGTCTACCAACAACATGCCTATCCCGGAATGACTCACTCACCCAACATGTAAATACTCAACGTGCAATAAGTGCAAAACTGTGCAACAAAACAACCCATCAACAAAACTCCCCATCGAGCCATTAGAACCGTGCAATTGACCCATGACTATCTCAAAGTCAAAACCGAGCAAAATGGTCCACGCTTGCTAGACCCATAAGTCGGTCAAAACGCGTTTAAATAAAGTTTAAGCAAGCAATACTCTAAAATCAACATTAGTCCCAAACTCAACACGGGTTTAACAAAAGAGTTTTCCAAAAGGACTCACACCCTTAAAATTCTCCAAAAGATCGTATGCAATGAAACTACTATTACCAGGTCGATAGTTACGCAAAAATGGACACGCTCGTCCCACATATGAAAATCATGTTGAAAATCATTTCATTGCAGCTTAGTTTACTCACAAAACGCAAAGCGAAATAAATAATTTCTTTAAAAAAATGAACCGTCACGGTTCTAGTATGAATTGACTCATGACATGTACTTAAAGTAACCGCTCGACCTTACACCGGGTGCGACAAAAGTGTGCACATAATTTCAAAATCAGTCCCACGACATTTGACCCCAAAATTTCTCTTTTTAAACATAAAATGTCGTGGCACAGGGTTCACCAACAAATTTTTACGCGCGTCGGCTAGTCATACAAAACGATGAAACGGTTTACAAATATATTTTTGATAAAACACAACGGCCTCGTGCAAGTTTCAAACTTAAAGATAGAAACCAATCCGTTTCCATCATTTGCAAATATCGACTAAAACCTCATAAAATCTCAAAAGATGGGGTTCTTTAAATTGATTTCCAAGATTTCCCCAAATGGTCACATAAACAAATAAGATATGCACCTCGTGAAATTAAACCCACACGACTCAACATGCCGTAAAACAAAACTCATTTACCCAAATCACTCAAATAGTTTTATACAGACATCGTGGGATGTAACTTTCCGTCTCAACTCTAACATATGTGGAGGGGTTCCAATGTTAAAGTCACAAGCCGTAGTCACTTGCCCAACATTTTAAACACCACAAAACACGGATATCATCTTACCCGAAAGAACCGTTGGAAAATTACGAAATGAAACAAATTCTAACAAAGTTTGCAACTCCCGTGATAAAACGATTTCATCTACTTTCAAAACCATAATTCGAGATTTCGTGTGTGCTGAACATTTCCCAAAATTCCAAAACACAATCCATAAAAGGATTGGATACACAAGAATTAGTTAATGCAATTTATTTTCAAAATAAACTTTGTGCATGACTCAGTCGGCATTCGACGTCTCGACTCGTACCCCTCCAAATCTCTCCGGTCCACTATCGTCATCCGGACATTTACACCTCTTAGGCAAGTTGGGAAATTACGTCCAATAATCCTTACTGTTTTTCCTTAATTCAAAGTCGGCTCCATAAGTCCATGATTCTAGCACAATCGTCAATCTTGACCCGAAATGGCCTACTTAAAACAAACCTCATCCTTATCGTCACTCCAAGTGATTAATACTAGAATCGTCCTTTTATTCCAACGACTACTAATTTATATCCTTCGTCACTATCCCAACGATCATCCCATCAAGGCAAATAAAGTACACACCTGTGCTAGTAGGTTTACTATAGTCGTTCCTCCTTGTGATGGCTATTCTGGGTAGATATTACAACGAGTTATTAGCACATAATAACTCACACTAACAACGCTCACACTCAACTCCTTGGATTCCTCGTGACTTTCCCCGACTCGAGCACTGATCCTGTGTTTCCGATAGTAGGAGCTCTACTACTACATTCCACACCTATCATCACTCGTTCCGAGTTCCATCCGATGTGTCCAAGTAGTTCCTTGCCGAAAAACTATACACATATGCCCGCACCGGCATATGTACACACTATTCCTAGCTCCCAAGGAATTCCACCCAATTCCACTACCCTTGCTATGACGAAATCCCCACTAGTCATGACGAGTCGTCTCGCGAATGCACAGTCGCACACAGTGTAAAACCAGATAGACATTCGAATATAAGATTCTATCCTACAACGGTTGGACTCAAACAAGAGCTGCGCAGTAGAACTAAATCCGACATTCTAGGGCTATTCGGTTCCTGCCGCATACAACCTATAGTGCATTCACTTAACAACCTATCAAGGCTAGCATAAACTCCTATTAGCAAGCAACAAACATGCAGTACAGTGTAATAAGCACCAAACAATCTAGCACACATACTTCTATGTTCTAGAAAGAAATCTAGCATACATACTCATATGTAAACACTCTTCCCAGTTCACTAGGAATTTCATCTCATCCCACTACCCTTGCTACAACGGAATCCCTATTAGCCATAACGAGTTGCCTCGCGAATACCAGTTGCATGCAGCGTGAATCAAATAGACATTCGAATACAAGATTCTATCCTATAACGGTTGGACTCAAACAAGAGCTGCGCAATAGAACTAAATCAAATATTCTAAGGCTATGTGATTCTTACTGCATACAACCTATAGGGCCTTCGCTTAACAACCTATTATAACTAGCATTAATTCCCACTAGCAAGCAATCATCATACAGTACAGTGTAAACCACATAGGCAATCTAGCATGCATACCCTATGATCTAGAAAGCGATAAATACACTAAGTATTGTACCTTTCCCTTTGGCTCCGGCTGACTGTACACAGTGCGCCCTCGATCACCGTTTCCCAAACGGGTTTTCCTTTCTTTTATTTTCCAAAAACTTTAAAGAAAATTTTATAGCCGCAAACTTGAGATCAAACACACCGAAATGTATTTGATTCGCTCAAGCTGTGCTCTGATACCAAGTTGTAACGTCCCAAAAATTACAATAAATTTTAACTTTAAAAATAGGCATTTTAATAAATAAAACCTTATTAAATATCCAACACCGTTTCGATTGCAAATTCAATAATAAATAATCTCAGTAATAATAAACAGCAGAAATTAAATTGTTTAATAATAACTCTAATCTCATGATTATAAAAACTCTTCACGCGCGCCAGTGTGTACCCGTCACGCCTTGGAGCCACAAGCACCTGAAACCACAATAAAATAGGAAAGGGTAAGCACAGGGCTTAGTGAATTCAAACCATATATAGGATCGCAATTATATCAGCATCACCCTTAAACAGCTAGTTATCACAACCAACTCATACCATGCAATCACGTCTTGCACCCAAATTTATATATACCAAATATACCAGCACATATATTTCTTGGAACATCCATCAAGAAAATAGATCACAATTAATAATAAGCCTTATACTTCTTGGAACGACCATCAAGAAAATATAATCGCAACTCATTATACAAACACATATACTTCTTGGAACAACCATCAAGAAAATATATCACAATTAATAATAAGCCTTATACTTCTTGGAACGACCATCAAGAAAATATAATCGCAACTCATTATAAGCCATATACTTCTTGGAACAACCATCAAGAAAATATATCACAATTAATAATAAGTCTTATACTTCTTGGAACGACCATCAAGAAAATATAATCGCAACTCATTATAAGCCATATACTTCTTGGAACACCCATCAAGAAGTACATCAATCACAGTTCAATATATATACACAATTATATATACCCCATAACACAATAATATCAACAAACAATCATAACTATCACACTCGAGCTATAGTAACACAAATATAATTCCCATCCTATATAGTGAGAGAACTCACCTCAAAAGCAAAGCTTATGTCCTCAACAACAACACGAACCGGCCAACACCAGCTCACCTTTTTCCACCTAAATAAGTGATATAAAACGTCACCACGAAGTCCTAACCCAAATTCACAACTACTAGATTACAAGTTACAAATTCCAGCTTTTACTCTAAAAACACAGGTCTGTTCGGGACCTGTTTAACCCTTTCTAAACTGATAAATCCAGAAATATTATTCCATAATCACAAAGTCCCATGTCTTAGGGTTCCAGGGACATATCGCACGCGCTCTAACGATTTTTCTACAATTTACTATGGATTTTACAAAACCGACTTGCAGCACAGTGAAAAGCAGGACCTTTCAGTACAAAACAACAATTTGACACTAACTATGGTCCGAACTGGTTTTTCCGTAAAACATATGAAACTTACTAGACTCAGAATGGGAGATTTTGGAACCGATTTCACCCCAATAAGATGTTCCTAGAAAAAGTTATGGCTTTTCCAAAACAGTGGCAGAAACTGTGAATTTCACATGAAATGATAACTATTGATTATTAATCCAATAAGTCGAAGCTTAACCCAAACAGACCCGGAAGGCATACTAGCTACTGAATAAAGGTTAACCTAGGCTGGACAACATCCGTGCACCACCCACTGCCGCCTCCGGTGGTGGTGGTGGCCGACGACGGCGACGGTGGTTACGGTAACACCCTCGGCGAAGCCTCTCAATACCGCCCATCCCGACTCACCCGCAACCTCACACCCGCACACAACCACAAACCCACACATACACGTACCCCCCCTGCCGTCACCCGGCGGCGTGCAGCGGCGGCCCCACCGCCGGCAGTCGTGGCTGCGGCGGTGGTGGTGGCGGTTTACCATTTTCCGACGAAGAAAACATTAATTAAAACGAATGGAACACTTACCTTGACGCGACCTTCTTCCTCTACTTTTTCGACCGAACCCGACGGTGGTTCTCTCACGCCGGCAACCACCTTTCTCCTCCTCTCCACTCTCGCTCTCTTTCTCTCTCGGTTTTCTTTCTTTCTCCGGCCGGCGACAACAAAAGGGAAGGGGGGGGGGGGGGGTAAGCCGTAGGGTTTTCTCTCCTTTCTTTTGTTTGCTAATCACCCACAAACACACACACAACCACATGGGTTTGATCTTTTCGTTTGGACTTGCATGGGCCGACACCACCCTTTGGCCCTTGAATAACTTTGGTCCTTCACTTACTTTCTTCTCGCAAACTAACCAAAGTTCCGACATATTTAACGATTAGGTCCAATTCGTCTAACCCCGTTAACGGAAACCACGTTAAATAAAACTAAAACAAAAGGATTTATAAAAAGAGATTACATACCGGGATACGGGGGCTTTACACTCTATTTGTTTTTTTCATCAATTGGTATCAGAGATCTGTTCGATTAATATTAACAACTCTAATTAATATTCCTATTTCGTTCGTTCCTCAACTAACAAAAGAAAACTATGGTAAATGGAGTATCCAAATGAAGGCTCTTCTTGGATCTCAAGAAGAATGGGAGTTAGTTGAAAAGGGATATACCGAAGTTGAAAATGAGGAAGAATTATCACAAGCTCAAAGGGAGAGTCTAAGAAGATCAAGAAGAAAAAAATCAGCAAGCTTTGTTTTGGATATACTAAGGAGTACAATCGTATGAAGCCGCTTGGGAGAAAATAGCTTGTGCCACTTCGGCAAATCAAGCATGGGAGATTTTGGAAACTTCATTCAAAGGAGATGTTTAGGTGAAATGAGTTCGGTTGCAAACTCTTCGAGGAGAGTTTGAAAGCTTGCGTAAAACGGAGTCGGAGTCCGTTTTAGATTATTATTTGCGGGTATTGTCTATAGTTAACCAATTAAAAAGAAACAGAGAAGATATGGATGATATTCATGTCATAGAAAAAATCCTCCGTTCATTAGATTCTAGATTTAACTACATTGTGGTAGCCAGTGAAGAATCTAAGGACTTAACTACCATGACCATTGATGAACTCACGGGCTCATTACAAACTCACGAAGAGAGATTAAACTAGACGAAGAAGGATGTCGTTTTGGATCAATCACTCCAGTCAAAGTTGTCTCTAAAGGAGAAAAAGGAAAATTTTAAAACCCAAAGAGGTGGATTTCGTGGTCGTGGAAGAGGAGGAATCTATCGAGGAGGAGGCTCAAATGCTCGAGGAAGAGGTTATGGTTGGGGCGAAGCCAATCAAACTCATAGTTTCAGAGATTCACAAAAAGGACATGGACGTGGAAATAAAAGAGGAGGAGGTCGTGGTTATATTGAATGTTTCAATTGCTACAAACCTGGTCATTTGGCAAGTGAATGTTAGTACAAAGAAAAAGAAAAAACATGATGTTAATTGGGTGTCTAGTCATGGAAACCAGATACATCATAATCAAGATACTTTGTTGTTCGTGTATCATGGTGGAGATTGTGAAGAAGTTTGGTACATAGACAATGGTGCTAACAAACATATGACAGGTAATAAAAAATTATTTTCCAAGTTGTTTGAAAGTAATTATGGAGAGGTTAAAGTTGGAGACGGAAAATCATACAAAGTGAGTGGCATCGGTGAACTGGATTTAAAAACAAAACACGGAACTATTGAAAAGACGTCTGAAGTTTATTTTGTTCCTGGATTAAAAAACAATTTGCTAAGAGTTGGCCATCTTTTGAAGAAAGGTTATGACATTTATTTCCTTGACATGGCTTGTTACTTGTCAAGGAAAAATAAGCTTGTTGCTAGAGTTGGAGTTTATTCCAATAATCTTTTCTCACTCACACTTCGAGGTCAAAACATGTCTTGTTTTGTTGGTGTTGATAAAGGAGTTTCTAAGTTATGGCATGATAGATATGGAAACTTGAAATATGGAGACTTGGAGTAGCTTTCAAAGAAAATGATGGTAAGAGGTTTGCCTAAAATTTATCGCCTTGATGATGTTTGTGAAGTGTGTCAGTTTGGAAAGCAACATAAGAGTTTCTTTCCTTCTCAATCCTCTTGGAAAGCTAAAAGGCCATTGCAGCTTGTTCACTCGGATCTCTATGGTCCGATGGCAGTTTCATCTTTGGGAGGTAACTGTTATTTTATCTCTTTCATTGATGATTACAAACGGAAAGTTTGTATGTATTGTGTTAAAGAAAAATCGGAAGCTTTTTAGAAATTCAAATATTTCAAAGCAGAAGTGGAAAATTTTACAAGGATAAAGATAAAACTGTTAGTCCCATTCACAACAAGCAACAATTAAATTAATCATGAGATAGAGTAACAAGACGAGATATAAGGAAATATGGTGTATTATTCATATGTAAGAGAACTTCCTAGAGAGAGAATGGTTCTCTCTCTAGAACACACACACTACACCATGGATTACATTGTAATATGATTTCTTCTCCTAATTACACACACAAATCCTATATATACTCCCTTGTTACACACTTAAGTCCAAGCCCATATTACAATAACCCAAGCCCATATTACAATATAACCCTTTACAAAACTATCATATAATTAGGATATTTTGTGTCCTAACATTCTCCCCCTATAGTTTTGTAATGGAATCACTTTCTCGAAAGATCTTCAAATCTTCAGTTCCTTTCCCCCTTGATTTCTTTAGAAAACCATAGTGATGCAATTCTTCAAATGTAGTATAGGCCCCCCTTGAAATAAGCTCTCACTCTTTATATTTCAACCTTGAAAAACCGGATTCGATGTGCGCCATAACCTCGACCGAGTGCACGAAAAACAACTTTAAAATGTTGAAACTCTAGCTCGTACCGTTAAGCTCACAAGAAAGATAACGAGCGAGTTGTTGCGTGACAAACCAGAGTGCAATATCAGTTTATAACACCAAATTTGTCGATAAACCGCGAGTTGAATAGGTATTCGGCTTAAGAGATTGATTCGGATTTGCTCGAATGAGGAAACATAATGAAGCACACACTACAAGGTAGGGAGAATGGGCGATAACTTGGGCGGGAACTGATTTTATCGCATGATACATGTGCGATAACCCCTTTTTATCGCACGATTCTTGCGCGATAACTCTTTTTATCGCATGCTACTTGTGCGATAACCCTTTTTATCGCACGCTACTTGGGCGATAAAATACTAATCACATTTATCGCATGATACTTGCGCAATAAAAACACTGTTTACTTTATTTTATCGCACACCACTTGTGCAATAAACTTGAATCTTCTTTGTGCGCGATAAAGATGAACATAATCTTGTGCGATAAGTATGAACATAGCCTTGTGCGATAACTTTGAACATATGAACTCAGACCGAACAAAAAGCTCAAAAATGTCCAAATTAATCAAAATATAATGGACTGATGATCGTATGATGTTCAGAAATACTTTTCGATCAATCCTTAGCATTCAGCAATGATCCAAACACAGTTATACGCACAAAATCATCAAAAGAATGATAACAAAGTGTCAAGAGTATAAAACAGAGATCTGATCGAATTCCTTCAAATTTATTGAAAATATGGAATGAAATCGATTCTAAAATATTCAGAGTGAAGAATCGAACCAATTAACATCAACAAATTATCAATTAACTTCAGAAATCACGATCATACCTCGAAATGGACACTGTTCATCGAATAAGTTCACTGTTTCATTCAGATTGAGTTGTAGAACATGAATTGTTGTAGAATGATCGTATCGATGAATGATTTCTTCGATTTGGCTCTGATACCACTTGTTAGTCCCATTCACAACAAGCAACAATTCAATTAATCATAAGATAGAGTAACAAGATGAGATATAAGGAAATATGGTGTATTATTCATATGTAAGAGAACTTCCTAGAGAGAGAATGGTTCTCTCTCTAGAACACACACACACACTACACCATGGATTACATTGTAATATGATTTCTTACCCTAATTACACACACAAATCCTATATATACTCCCTTGTTACACACTTAAGCCCAAACTCATATTACAATAACCCAAGCCCATATTACAATTATAACCCTTTACAAAACTATCATATAATTAGGACATTTTGTGTCCTAACAAACACTTTACGAACGGACCGTGGTGGTGAATATTTTTCAAATGATTTTGAGAAATATTGCAAAGACAATGGCATTCGACATGAGATGACGGTTCGCTATACACAACAACAAAATGGTGTGTGAAAGAAAGAATAGAACAATTATGGAGATGGCTAGATGTCTACTTAAAGAGAAGATATTGCCGAGAAATTTTTGGGCTGAAGATGTTTCTTGTGCGGTTTACATAATTAATAGGTCATCGACAAGGATCTTGGAGAACTATACGCAACATAAAGCATGGTATGGTACAAGACCTATTGTGCATCATCTAAAAGTATTTGAAAGTGTTGCTTACTATCATATTCCGGATGCAATAAGAAGTAAATTGGATGACAAAGGTGAGAAGTGTTTTTCAATTGGCTATAGTGAAACAAGCAAGGCATATAATTTGTATAATCCAGTGACAAAGAAGATGGTGATAAGCCGAGATGTTCGATTTGATGAAAAATCGTTCTTTGAGGAGATGGAAGTTGAGAAAGAGAATTTGCCAATTTTTCCTTTTCAACTTGAAGAAGAAGAGGGGGAATTGTTTGAAAATGTTGGAGATGATGATCAAGGAGGAAATCCTCCTACTTCTCCCAGTTCGCCCTCAAGTTCTTCATCAAGTTCTTCTTCAAGTAGCCCAATAAGAAAAACAAGAAGTCTCCGAGAGTTATATGATGTTAATAGGAAGTTTAACAAGATGATATTGTATTCTTTACATGGGAAGATCCAATTTCTTCTGATGATGATTATCAAGAAGAAATATGGAGGAAAGCTATGAAAGAAGAGATTGGCTCAATTAAATATAATGATACATGGGAGCTTACCGATTTGCCTCCACAAAAACAATCCATTGGAGTAAAATGGGTGTACAAGACAAAGATGAATTCAGATGGTTTTATCAATAAGAACAAGGTAAGATTAGTCGCTAAAGGACACAAGCAAAAGGAAGGTGAAGATTTTACACAAGTATATGCTCATGTTTCAACACTTGAGACGGTTCTCTTACTTATTTCTCTTGCTGCTCAAAACAATTGGAAGTTGTTTCAAATGGACGTAAAATCTGTGTTCTTGAATGGTGTTCTCAAAGAAGAAGTCTATGTTGATCAACCACTTGGGTTAAGTGGTTGATCAAGAAAGGAGAAGAGAATAAGGTGTACAAGTTGAAGAAAGCGTTGCATGGGTTGAAGCAATCACCCGAGCTTGGTATAGCCGCATCGATTCTTACTTTAAGAAATATGGATTTAATAAATGTCCATATGAGCATACTCTCTACATCAAAGGCGATAATTAAGGAAGATTCATGGTCGTTAGTCTCTATGTTGATGATCTTATTTTCACATAAAATGATGTGAAGATGTTGAATGAAATGATGGGAGAATTTGATATGACAGATTTGGGAGAACTTCATCTTTTTTTTGGCATTGAAGTTCAACAATCCAAGAAAGGTATTTTTATTTCACAAGAGAGTTATGCAAAAGAAGTTCTTAAGAAGTTCAAGATGGAGAATGCAAATTCTGTCTCTACTCCACGCATCACATGTTTGAAGTTATCTAAAGAAGGTGAAGGTAAACTTGTCAATCCTACTATGTGTTAGAAGTCTTGTTGGAAACTTGATGTATCTAACTTCTACAAGACCTGGCATCGTGTATGCTGTTAGCTTGTTGAGTAGATTCATGGAGAAACCTTACTCTAATCATTGGGAGGTTGCTAAAATAATTTTGAGATATGTTAGAGGACCATTGATTATGGAATTTTTATGAGGCTAATGTTCCGGTTAACCTAACTCACTACACAGACAGTAACTTAGGAGGAAATGTTGATGATGGTAGAAACACTTATAGGTATGTGTTTCATCTTAGAAGTGGTGCAGTTTCATGGAGCTCGAAGAAACAACCAATTGATGCGCTTTCTACTATGGAAGCTGAATATATAGATGCAGCTTATGCGGGATGTCAATTGATTTGGTTACGTGGAATTTTAGAAAGTCTAAATCAGAAGCAAAACAAGTCAGTCACTTTGTTTTGTGACAATAGTTCGACTACATCGGTTACAAAAGATCCGGTTATTCAAGGAAGGACGAAGCATATCCGCATTCGGTATCATTTTTTGAGAGAACTTGTGAATGAAGGAGATGCTCAACTTGAGTATTGTAAGACGGAAGATAAGGTTGCGGATATTTTCACGAAGTCGCAAAGCACTACAAAAATAACCAGTATCAGCGAGGGACAAATCCGTCGCTAATCCTTCGCTGATGGTTCGCGAGTCAAACGGGCGTATCAGCGACGGACATCAGCGACGGATTAGCGACGGACTTGTATCAGCGACGGATTAGCGAGAGATTATAATTAGCGATAGATTAGCAAGGGATTAATATCAACGACGGATTAGCGAGGGCTTATATTAGCGACGGATTAATATTAGTGACGGATTAGCGAGGGATTGGGTTTGTGATTAATCTCTCATTAATCCCTCGCTAATTAGTGAGGGATTAGCGAGGGATTGGGTTTGTGGTTAATCCCTTGCAAATCCCTCACTAATTAGCGAGGGATTGACCACTAACCCAATCCCTCGCTAATCCCTCACTAATTAGCGAGGGATTAATGAGAGATTAATCACAAACCCAATCCCTCGCTAATCCGTCGCTAATTAGTGAGGGATTAGCGAGGGATTGGGGTTGTGATTAATATCTCATTAATCCCTCGCTAATCCGTCACTAGTTAGTGGGGGATTAGCGAGGGATTGGCTTAGTGGTTAATCCCTCGCTAGTTAGTGAGGGATTTTTTCCTTCGCTAATTTTCGTCACTGATGCCCAGTTTTCTTGTAGTGAAGTGGACAAGTCTTTAAGAAAAATGTTCAAAGATTGGGAGTAAGGAGCATGTTTCTAGTTTATATTGGTGTCTAGATTCATGTAACCACCTTCAAATATAAAAGGTCTAGGAAGTTGAAAGGTGAAAAGTCTTTTGAGTTTAATGTGATGGTAAATGTAAGAGTAAATGATTTTCCAATAAATAACTCTATTGTATGTGTGAAGAGTAATGAAGAATTGAGAAAAAGAAAAGAAAGAGTTCAAAGTAATGAAATTTTATTCTCTATCCATTCTCCATCTTTATTTTTTCTTCTTCACAATTGGTCACTTGTCAGGTAGGAAATAATATTATCAAAGATCTAGATCGAACTTTTGGTACTGGAAAGGAAGATTTTGTGAAGGATAAAATGTCCAATTTTATTAGAAATAGGCAATAATCAAGGGATGCAGATATATAAATGAAGATGTACAAACACTTTTTGTTAGTGGTGTATTCCACAAACAAACATTAATTCTTTTCCGAAATATGTACAAGCACTTTTTGTTAGTGGTGTTCAACTGTTCATCGGTTGACATCCAATGAATGTGAGGGGAACCGAATCGATCCAATCATCCATTGGATATCCGATTTTTTCAACCGAACCGATCAAATCATCCATTGGATGTTGGATAATTGGACATCCAATGGATGATTGCATCGGTTCGGTTCCATCCATTGGATATCCATCGGATCATATCAGATCCATCTAACATCCAATGGATGATCGAATTGGATCCATCCATTGTTTATGTTTCTTTCTAAAAAAATAGTATTTATTTTTTACAAATGTTTTTAAATAATAACGTTTTAAAAATAAAATCTTTTTACTTTTTAAATTTTGAATTATAATGTATTGGATGGTAGCTGGATGATAACCGGATGGGTGGTTGGATGATAATCGGATGAGTGGTTGGATGGTGAATCGGTTCGGTTCGATTCGGTTTTGGTCGGTTCTGGACAGTCATCCAAGAACCGACCGATCCAAATTGGATGTTGAAAATTTTGATCCGATCCGATCCAATTCCAATTGGATATCCAATCAATGTCGGTCGGTTTTAATTGTATCGGTCGGTTCTGATTGGATCGGTTGACTTTCTGCACACCCCTACTTTTTGTTAAGTACCAAAGATCAAACAACAACAATTAATACCGTTAACGAGCATCTTTTTCAAGTGAGCAAGATCCCTCGCGTTGGTCTCTTTATTAAAGCAAACACGCATCTGCAGGCTTCATTTGCTGATTTCATTTAGAAATTAAAACGATAGATTAGCCAACGTTATTTAGTTGATCATAGCACAATGTCTCCTTATTTCACCAGCCTTTCCAGTCAGAACTCCGATTTTAACCATTGATTCTGCAAAATCTTTAAAGAATGTAGAACCATGAGACTCTGCTTGAAGCTTTACATAAGCACTAGTTTCTTTGTCAGCAAGAAGAGCAGCGTCTGATTGAAATAAGCCTCTCCTTTTCAAGACATTATTGTAGTAATTCTCGTCGAATGATCTGAAACTCCCTGGATTGTTTTGTCGGTGGGCTTACATTTACTTTTCAAGTAAGGCACATAATCCGAGTCTAGAGAAGGATCAGTGTCACCTTTGCCCGTAAAATTATACAACCGAACTGCGATGGTAGAGCAGTGAGAAGTCCCTATAGTGTGTCCTCCTGTATATATGAACAATAAGTAAGATTCCAAGCTAATTTTATAGTTGTTCTCTCCCTTCAAACAATAAAATTGGTTTTATAGGACGCCTTGTTTGTCCCATTTAAACAAGACAACGATTCATATATTGATGTAGATAGTAACAAGAAGATAGATAATCAAAGTGGTGTATTATTCAAGATGAAAGCAACCTAGAGAGAGAATGGATCTCTCTCTAGAACACACACAAACACCTTGGAGGCTACATTGCAATGGACACACACACAAACCCTAATTACACACACTAAACATTATATACCCCTTGTTACATAGTTAAGCCCAAGCCCATTACACTATATCCAAGCCCATATTACTATTAATTACCCTTTACAAAACTATCTTATAATTAGGACATTTAGTGTCCTAACACGCCTAAAATGTCTAAGTGTCCTAAAAAGTAATACTTTATAGGACTTACGTTTATAAGATTAAACCAGAAAACGTTCTATCTAAAAGTGTTACAATAGGTTATAGGAAGTTTTGTAAGACGTTTTCAAAGTATAGTGTCATATTAGCTATTTTATACGACACTATTTGAAAAAGTGGCTTATAAACACCATTGCCCTATAAAAAGATGGGTTATAGAACACTTTTCAAAATTCTCTTTTAAAATAGCTAATAAGACACTTTATCATAAATAGTTCAAAAAAACTTGTTAAAACGTCTAAAAACGTCCTATAAACCTATAGTAACGCTTTTAGATAGGACGTTCTATAATTTGGTCCAATCAAATTAAGTTATATAAAGTAATCTATTAGGACGCTAACCAATTTTGTTGTAGTGTTTAATCACGAGAAGTCTGACCAACGGAGGACTTGGGCTAGGGAGTATATCAGCCACTAACATCGCGCTTCTCACAAAATGGATATGGAAATTCAAAACAGAAGAAGAGACGATCTGGGGAAGGGTGGTGAAGGCGATCCATGGAAATGATGGTGGTCTGGATAATAACGAGATTAGAGGTGGGAAACAGGGACCTTGGTCGAGTGTTTTAAAAGCAATGAATTGGTGGAGGTCGAAAGGGGTACATTTGGATGACCTCCTGTACAAAGAGATTGGTGACGGTAACAACACAGAATTTTGGAACGAGAACTGGACGGGCGACGCCAAATTAAAAGACACTCATCCCAGACTTTATGCTTTAGATAAAAACAAGACGGTAAGGGTGGCTGAGAGAATCGGGAATGGAGAATTCATGTGGGATTGGCGTAGAGACATCCGAGATGGGAGGGAAGCTGAAGAACTTGTGTCCATGACTACAAAGTTGAGAAACTTTAACCTCAATTCCATGGCCGATAGATGGAATTGGAAACTCTCGCTGGACGGTCATTTTTCTGTCAAAAGCAACAAAGAAAGAATAGAGCAAATCATGTTCGGGGGCGATAATAGTCCAACGAAATGGAACAAACTCATTCCGGCTAAAATTAATATCTTTAGTTGGAGGGCATTGCAGGGTCGAATCCCAGTTAAGGAGAGGATTGCAAACATGGGTATAGACTTAGATAACATTGTCTGTTCCATATGTAAACAGGAGACGGAAACGATTGATCATATCTTATTTTCTTGCGAAGTTGCGGCGGCCGTATGGAGGAGGGTTCAAGGATGGTGGCAGCACCCGTTCTCCACATATTCTTCGTTAACAGCGGCTACGGAAGATATAGGAGCGGTTCAGGGCTCTTCTTTGAAACGTAAATGTCTCGAAGCAATTCTTTTTACGGTATGTTACTCGTTATGGTGCTTTCGTAACATGATCGTATTTGCGGGAACGGGGCAAAACCGGAGAGAGCTGTTCGATAACATTATTGATAATTCGTTTAGATGGATGGTGTTGCGTAATAAGAAGTGTCTTAAAGATGCAGGCGTTTGGAGAATCTCTCCTCTTAATTGTTTTGATGCCTTGTAACTTGTTGCTAGTTGCTTGCTAGCTTTTTAATGCATTGCCTTTTAAAAAAAAATTGTTGTAGTGTTTCTTCCCTCGAGATTTTCATATTAATTATTTTTCACTCGAATATACTGCAAGTATATTTTGGGGGAAAATTGGGCAAAAGTACCTGAAAGAACTACCAGGTCTTTTACACTCAAGCCCACTGAGACGAACTGAGCTTTGAGTCGAGTAATGTCGGCAAAAGGTGCAGGCATTGTCAAACTCTCGGATGCTATTGATACTCTTCCATCTCTTCTTCCCAAGGGCACTGACCAATATGGTCCCTTAATCTGGAAAGAAGAAAATATGTATACAGATTTTTTCAAGATCAACTTGGTCGTGTAGTGGTCGAGGACGAAACTCATCACAAGTTCAAGTTTATGATTTCCGGTCCCTCCCAGTACCGTTGAAATAGTTATAAGAATTGAACATGGTAGTTTTTTTTATCATGCAAAAATATGTATAGATAATGATAATAAGTACCTGGTAGATTGCATCTCGAGCTACTAAAGCTAGGATATCTGCGCAAGAAACAACGGCAGGACATTCCTTTTCTAGCCCAGTTTTCGCGGCATCAATAACTTGATATCCTCTGAGGGAAAGATTGGGAATTCCGTCTTTCTCCGCTTGGTTATTTTTCGTAGAGTTTATTAACACAGAACCGTCACATCCCTGCAGAAAATCAAATATTATTAACTCGATCTCTAATATATCTGCAATCTAAGGCTATATCCCTTAATTTTAATTGTGTAAAGAACAATACTCTCTCTATACATCCATAGATTAAACTCTAACTTGCCATAGAATTTGGAAACTAGAAAAATCTAATGAAAAAATATATGAGGTTAATGATTATATTTATCAAGACACGAGTCGAAGACACAAACGTCATTTTTATACAAAAGCGAGTGGATGAAGTCGACGTAAATAACGAAATGCATGTTACTATTAAGTTAAGTTTGAGTAAAAAGACTCTTAAAAAGACAAGACAAATTAAACTAGTTGTGCTGTGGAAACGAACCCTAACGAAACAATCATGAAAGTGCATTCAGAGCAAAGGAGCTGCAAGAGATGGAGCTACAGAAATGTGGTCTGCGGTTGCCCTCGCAACAATATCTTCTGCTCTAGGGCAAGTTTTTTTTTAGAACCCTAATTTGAGGTCACTGCCATTGGCAACGGCCAAAACTAGAGCAAAAAGAAGAAGTGATGGAATGAATTTTTGGTATTCCATTTCTTACAGAACACGTACACACAGTGGGATTGTAGTGATGATTAGAAAGGTGGTACAATCGTGATTTTATAAATGTGAAGAAGTATTAATTAATTCTCCGTCAAGTATGTTCAAGAGCCGTTTTGAAGTCAACTTATCTAAAAATTATTCTTGACAACCTTTTATTCTTGTGCCTATTTGCTTTATTTTATCATTGTCAACCTTCATTTCGTTACTACCAACTGGGCTCCAAATAGATTACAAATTATAGACCATACATTCTAAGCTTTTGGAGCTCGTAAATAGATTGGAAATCTTGAATTTTTTGGGAACACAAGTACACAGCTTCAGTTTTTGTTTGTTTGCAATAGTTGGAATCAGAACACAACACATGCATGTTTGGCTAAAACGATCACGTACAAGAACAGGAATCAATATCCACGTTAATTAAGTAAGCTTACAAATTGAATAAGAAGACACTCGTTAATCCATCTAAATCACAAAGAAACTTGTTGCTCTTTCCCATAGAAAATTAATTAAGCAGAATCTCTGATTATTCTGACCAATTCTAAGGAATATGATCAATAGAAAAATGGGGAAAATAACATGAGATATTGTCAATTAATTGGCTTAATTTGATTATATGTTACTTGCTTGCTTTTTAAACGCATGCATTAACTTCACCTGCTTCTAAATAAACTAAGAAAGAATTACAGATAGGATTTTATATGGATGAGTTGGAATGTAATGGATGATGCCATGTGAAATGAAAGTATTTTTCATGTTTGGTTAGCCCTTGGGAATGGAATAATTGACATATATTGCTGTAGTTCATTTGTTTTCTCAAATCTAACTAACGGTGTTGGGAACTGAAGATATGCTAAGTATGGTTAGTACTGCCAGAACAACATTACTACTGCCAGATCAATGTTAGTGCTGCCAGAACAAAGATACTACTGCTAGTTCAAGGTTAGTACTGCTGAGTCATTAATGCTGCAAGAACATGATTAGTACTGCTAGACAAGTTACTACTGCTGGTACATGGTTAATACTGCTGAACAAAGTTAATACTGCTGGTATATTACTACTGCTGGAATATCATTAATGCTGCTGATCAAAAGTTAGTACTGCTGATGTCTTACGAAAACTGTTAGTACTGCTTGGGCATATCAAACATTACTACTGCTGAAAGATTATTAGTACTGCTTGAGAAGAATGAAGTTAATACTGCTTGGGATCAGAACATGGAATGCGAGATTGAAGGAGATAAAGATGGAACGATTGAAGATATACTTAAAAGAATATTCTGAAGATCAATCTTATTTTGATAGTTATCTTGTAATTATTCAGTATATATATTTGTTGATAGATAGCTATTAAGGAGACGAAAAACAAGAGAAAAATAATACGATATAGAAAATACAATTAGAATTCGATTGTGTTTTAGAGAGAATTAACCTCAAGGTTTTAGAACCCTATTTCTAGAGAAGTAGAAGTCGTCTTGATTTAGCTTGTTCATCAAGATTGAGGTTTGGTTGTTAATCTTGTGAGTCGAAACAGTGAATACAAACAACTGTGTGTTTTCTGATATTCTGTTCATTGATTGTGAGAATTAAAGTTATATTCCGCAGATTCTTTAATTCTGAATTCTAAGTATTAATTATCTTGTTAAGATTCGATCCTGACAAGTGGTATCAGAGCTTGTGTTTCTTAGAATTCGACAATTATTATGGACAATTCTATTGAATCAAACAGTACTTTTGATTGGAGTGATCAAGCAGAAGAGGCAATCCAGAATCATGCACTCATGGCAGAAGTCTCAGATATTCCTACTGAGGTAAAATCTAATCTCTGTTCTCAAGCTTGTATAGACACTGTTAAAAGGTATAGAGATCACAATCAGGGAATGTGTGATGACCTTAAGAGATTAGAAAAGGACATAAGAGATTATGTATTGATTGTTGAAAGGTTTGAAGAACAAATTAAGGCTTTTCAAGCCAATGAACTTCAACACTCATATGATACAAACTACTAGAAGTGGGAAAAGGGTGGTCTGGAGTTTCAACTGAAAGAGTCTAGGGAAGAGTGTGAGAAACTAAAAGGAGAGCTTGAGAAAGTTAAACTTGATGTAGAAAAGTTTACTTGTGCCTCTAAAGTCATGGACAACATAATCAACTCTCAAATCCATAGTAAGTTGAAACCAGGAATAGGGTACAATGCCACACCCCCACCCTATAACAACAACTACATCCCTCCTAAGTCAGACCTATTAGAAACCAAGGATAGGAAGGACTTACCTAAAGGAGCCACTGAAGTAGATCCATTAGATAAAGTAGTTGTTGAGGATGAGACTGAAAAAGTAGGATCTGATGAGGAATGTGAAAGTCCATGTGTTAAGAACAATGAGATGAAAAGGACTGAAAAGGGAAAGGGAGTTCATTATACACAGACCACTGTTGTGAACTCTAAAACTTGTGAACATTGTTCTTGCAAGAAATCTCAAGAGAATAAGCCCCAAAAACATGATAAAAGGAGGGGAAATCAAAGAAATTGGAATAACCAGTGGGCACAAAAGCAAGGAGTTGATCTGCAAAGGATTAACAGACCAAAACCTTGTTTCATCTGTGGCAGATTGAATCATCTTGCCAAACACTGTTATTTCAATCCTATTAACCAAAGGATGAATTTTCAAAGACTTTTTTATAAATCCAATGGTTATAGGAAGCCTGCAAGGAACCATGTGGCTAAGAAACAAGCTAAATCCAAAAGCCACATGAGGAAAAAGACTGAAAAGGAATGTGTCAATATGTGGGTCTCCAAAAGCACTGATACCTCAGATAGTACTGCTGAAAAGGATAGTGCTGCTAGAAGCAATACTGCTAAATCAGTTAGTGCTGCTAACTCAGTTGGGGCTGCTAACTCAGTTAGTGCTGCTAACTCTGTTAGTGCTGCTAACTCAGTTAGTGCTGCTAACTCTGTTAGTGCTGCTAACTCTGTTAGTGCTGCTAACTCAGTTAGTGCTGCTAACTCTGTTAGTGCTGCTAACTCTGTTAGTGCTGCTAACTCAGTTAGTGTTGCTAAATCTGTTAGTGCTGCTAACTCAGTTAATGCTGCTAACTCAGTTAGTGCTGCTAACTCTGTTAGTGCTGCTAACTCTGTTAGTGCTGCTAACTCTGTTAGTGCTGCTAACTCAGTTAGTGCTGCTAACTCTGTTAGTACTGCTAACTCTGTTAGTGCTGCTAACTCTGTTAGTACTTCTTCTAATGTTAATACTGCTTCTAGTGTTTGTGCTGCTAGACCAATTATATTGACAAAGTACTCCAATTCTGCAGTACCTAAATTTGAAAATCTCATCAAAACCCAATGCAAGTACTTTGATGAGCAAGGGAGACCCAAGACCACTTCGGCTTGGGTTCCCAATAAAAACTAATTGATTTATCAGATGTGCAGGGCAACCAACAGCTCAAGGGAAAGAGCATCTGGCATGTTGATAGTGGTTGCTCCTGGCACATGACAGGTAACATGTCCTGCCTCAAGAATTTCAAAAGAATTGATGGAGGACATGTTGCTTTTGGGAATAATCCTGCAGGAGGTAAGATAAGTGGTAAAGGTGATGTGTCAAAAGGTAAGATGACATTTGAGGATTTGACAAGTGCTGCAAAGTGCAAGTATAGTTACTACTGCTAGTGCAGAGTTACTACTGCTAATGCAGAGTTACTACTGCTAGTGCAGAGTTACTACTACTAGTGCAGAGTTACTACTGCTAGTGCAGAGTTACTACTGCTTGTGCAGAGTTACTACTGCCAGTGCAGAGTTTCTACTGCTAGTACATATTTTCTACTGCCAATGAGTAGTTAATACTGCTTTGTAGTTAATACTGCTTAGTAGTTAATACTGCTTGTGTAGTTAATACTGCCTCGCAGTTAATACTACTATGTCGTTAATACTGCTTTTGAAAATCTAGGGCAAATACTGCTATAAATACCCCTGTTTGCCCGCCAAAGTTCATAACGACTCTTCGCATTAACTTCTTCTCTCTCTCGTTCTAACCTCTTCTCCCTAGAATCTCTGTGTTTTCTATACAAATCCTCAGGAAGCACAACGATTATGGAGTTTGTCAACGAGCACAATGAGATTGCGATGCTTCAGAAGCCGAAGCAGGCCGCAGGATTTCACGACATTGTGGATTTTCTCAAGTCCACTCATATTTCTTATGCCCTAACGGTGAATCCGACTATCTACATCGAGCATCAGACGCAATTCTGGGCCAATGCCACCGTGGAATCCGAAGATGGGCAGAAAGTCATCCAAACAAGGGTATGTGACAAACCCTTGAAAGTTTCAGAAGAACTCCTTCGCATCACTCTTCGATTAGATGATGCCTCAGGTATAACTTCTATTCCTAATGAAGAACTATACTCAACTTTAACAAGAATGGGGTATGACGGTCCCATTGGAGTTTTTAAGTTTTACAAGTCTAAATTTCATACACAATGGCGATTCTTTGTTCATACCTTAATGCATTGCATGTCAAAGAAAACTACTGGATGGAGTGAGTTTAGCAGTACCATTGCTTATGCCCTGGTCTGCTTGGCCACTGCCAGGAAGTTTAATTTTTCACAAATGATTTTTAATGATCTTGTATCAAACCTGGAATCCAAAAAGCGGTTTTTAATGTATCCAAGGTTTGTTCAAGAAGTAATAACTAAGGAATTGACGGATATACCTCAATTTGATGAGGTATATGTACCAAAACCCCCTAAAGGGAAGGTTTTCTCAAATATGAGGAGACTTCCTAGGGACTCGGAAGGAGTTGACACACCACTGTTCTCTACAATGATGGTTGTGTCCCACACTATTGAAGGTATGGCATCAGGGTCAAGGCCCTCATTAGACACACACACTGATGACCAAACCCAACCTTCCATCACAAAAGACATCCCTCAGTCCATTCTTGAACGACCCACTCCCAAAATAACCAAAAAGTTTGAAAGAAGAAAGGTACACAAGGTTCCTTCCCTTGCTGTATCTCCTAAGAGCCCGAAGCCTTTAAGCCCTCTGTTGGAGCATTCTCCAATGGAGAATATCGAAAGGCAAACCACAGGGGTGTCTCCCAACCCCAAGAAGGTGCTCACTAAGGAGAAGGTTGAGCATGTGAGTCGCAAGGCTGCCACTACTTCTGCTAGCAAAGAGAAGGCCAGTGGTAAAATAACTAAGCCCTTCCTCACGGCAACTCAGGGTGAGAAATCATCCAGAGGTCCCAGGTGCCAAGAAACCAAGGGGGTAGGTAGTGCTTTTGCTAGGCAAGAGACACCTGCTAAAACTTCCAATAATCCTTTAAGGGAGGTAAAAACTCCTAAACAGGGTGAGGATAGATATACGTACGAGGAATTGATGGAAACTATTGCAAATATCAACATTGAGGTCATGGATCAGCAGAAGGAAATTGATGAGCTTAAGAAGGTGGTTCTTCATCAAAACACCAAAATAGAAAAGAATAAAAAGCTGATCACCAAACTGCTACAAAGAAGGAAGAAAACTCAGTATGTTTTGAGAAGGAGAGGAACAACCTCTGATGCTTCCAAAAAGGGGGCGTTAGACTCTGATCTAAACATGGAGGATGCAAAAATTGAGGGGGAGTATGAGTATAAGGTTGAGGGGGAGACTGAGGAGGCTGCAGATATTACAAAGGAAGCAGAAACAGAAACAGCAGCAGAAACCGTTACTGCTGCTGATCTTACAAAGGAAGCAGAAACAGAACCAGCAGTAGAAACAGTTACTGCTGCTGAGGTTGCAAAAGAAGTAGAAACAGTTAATGCTGCAGTGTCTGAGACTGAAGCAGCAGTAACTGAAATTTTGAAGAATCTTGTGGAGGCAGCAGTAATTGAAAGTGAGAAGAAAGCAGAATCTGTTCCTACTGTAACTAAAACAGAGATTGATGAAGAGATATATTGGATTGTGAAGGACAGTGTCGAAGCAGCAGTATTAAAGGTCATAAAAGAAGCAGTAACAGCTATAGCAGTAGAAATGGTTACTGCTGCTGAAAAACAAAAGGCAGCAGAAACTGTTAGTGCTGCTAAGAGCCACAAAGAAGAAACAGCTGAAACCACTCCTGAAGCTGTTAAATCTTTCAAAAGAACAAAGAGGCCAAGAACAAAGTCCATAGCCTCAAAGAAGAAAGATGTAAAGAAGCCAAGGGTGGATCCAACTGTAGAAGAAGCCCAGGAGGAAGCAGTGAAAGAGAAATCTGATCCAAAAGTTGCTGAAGAAGAAGTGGCAACTTCATCAGGCCAACCAAGCAATGTACAATCACTGCCAAATGCTCAAAGTGATTTGTATATTACTGTGGTTAATACTAATCCAATCCAAGCTGAACCAATATCTTCTATGGCTCCTGAAATCATCTTCTGGGACACATTGAAAGATGGAAGAAAGGAGTTCATCAGAATCAAAAGGGCTGATGGAAAGTTTGAAGTTTGTCCTACTTGGGGAAAACTTATCAGAACATGCTCTAGATCTGACTTGGAAGAGATGTTCAAGGTGGGAATGAGGCTATATGGAAACATGCTGACAGGGCAAGGTATGTCTATCACCAAGATGGTTCTTGAATACTTGTGCTTAATATTCAAACCAGAAGCAGTTCATTATTTGATGGCAAGGAATTTTCAAGTCATCACCAACTGGATGCTCATTGAGAATTGTGGAGTGTATGTCATCTCTCTTGACAATACATTTCATGAATATTATTTGGTGGATGTTGTATACAAGCACAGCATGAAAAAGTTGAATGGAATGCTGCATGCTAAGTTGGTGAGTGACAAAGACTCTAAGATGGCAAGATACCTTGTAAAAAGGATTCTCAATCAAAGTCTGGGATTGGATCCAAATTTATGCGTTGATGATTAGGTTTTGGAAGCATCATCTGAAGAACTTAACTTCTCATCCTGAAAAGTCAAGTTAGGGGGAGATTGTTGGGAACTGAAGATATGCTAAGTATGGTTAGTACTGCCAGAACAACATTACTACTGCCAGATCAATGTTAGTGCTGCCAGAACAAAGATACTACTGCTAGTTCAAGGTTAGTACTGCTGAGTCATTAATGCTGCAAGAACATGATTAGTACTGCTAGACAAGTTACTACTGCTGGTACATAGTTAATACTGCTGAACAAAGTTAATACTGCTGGTATATTACTACTGCTGGAATATCATTAATGTTGCTGATCAAAAGTTAGTACTGCTGATGTCTTACGAAAACTGTTAGTACTGCTTGGGCATATCAAACATTACTACTGCTGAAAGATTATTAGTACTGCTTGAGAAGAATGAAGTTAATACTGCTTGGGATCAGAACATGGAATGCGAGATTGAATGAGATAAAGATGGAACGATTGAAGATATACTTAAAAGAATATTCTGAAGATCAATCTTATTTTGATAGTTATCTTGTAATTATTCAGTATATATATTTGTTGATAGATAGCTATTAAGGAGACGAAAAACAAGAGACAAATAATACGATATAGAAAATACAATTAGAATTCGATTGTGTTTTAGAGAGAATTAACCTCAAGGTTTTAGAACCCTATTTCTAGAGAAGTAGAAGTCGTCTTGATTGAGCTTGTTCATCAAGATTGAGGTTTGGTTGTTAATCTTGTGAGTCGAAACAGTGAATACAAACAACTGTGTGTTTTCTGATATTCTGTTCATTGATTGTGAGAATTAAAGTTCTATTCCGCAGATTCTTTAATTCTGAATTCTAAGTATTAATTATCTTGTTAAGATTCGATCCTGACAAACGGTTTTGTTTTTCGTAAACTCATTAGATAAAGTGTGAAAGACGTTTTTACTTGGAGAACCTCTCCTTTACGCTGCTTTTTGTAATCGATCCCCTGTTTTTGTTTCCGCTAGCTTCTGGCTAGCTTTTAATGCACTGGCAATTAAAAAAAGAACATGAATTCGATCATTGGGTGATCTAGGTCTCCTAAATGTGAACTTTTGTAAGTTGGTTCACAAAAATGAAGGTTTTGAAAAGCACTTTCAAGATAAGAATCCAAACAAAACTTGTTTCGTTTAATGTAATTTAACTTGTCTAATTTGGTCTGAAATATTGCTACACTCTCTGCCCAATATGTGGAGAGGTTATCGAAACATATCAACATCTGTTATTCGAGTACTCTATCGCTTTGGAGGTTTGGAGTTTTATAGAAAGACGGCGGTCTATTACCTTTCGAGGGCACAGATCGTTCGTTTCGATGATTAACAGTATTAAAGCAGCATCCAACAATGGCCTGGAGAGGAAAGCGCTGGAAGCTGTGTTTTTTATTTCCTGTTATATTCTGTGGATCGAAATAGGTATGTTTTTACATAACCCCTCCCCGGAAGGACTCTATTCTTGATTCTATCGTGGAGAAGTCGTTCTGTTGGGTGTTAGCTAGGTCTAAGGGATGTGAAAAAAACCCAATTGTGTGGAGATATAACCCTTCTGTCTGTATCAGAACCACGTAATGTTTTTGTTCTGCTGCTGGCGACTTGCTAGCTTTAATAATATTGTTGGTTGTTGTTTCAAAAAACAAATGTTATCATTAATATTGGGAATAACATAGTATTATCTGATTCATAAGGATACATATTGATATTAATTACCAAAATGCAGAATAGAAAAAAAGGATTGGATCATATTTCTTGCATTCTGCTCAATTTTATATATTTTATTTAAACAAAATGAACTTAAAAGTATATGATTCATTATCTGAGAAAAAAAAAGTCATATAGTTGTTCACAAGGTTAAAATGAAAAACACATCCATACAATTTTTTTTTGGTAACTGTGGGTTTCCGGGTCAGCATACGCGCACCGACTAATCCCCGGACGACCACGAATGGCCTGGAGTCATCGCAGGTGAACCTCCATCTCAATATTCAAACAAATTGAATGATTCAGCATTCACATGTTACTTCTTGATTTTCGTTCACGTACATTGAGATTAAGGATATGTATCAAGTTAAAACCAATTGTAACAAATATTCCAATTTAATTGATATTGATTTTGTTTTTTAAAAACACCAATAAGAATTTCATTAAAATGGAGCAAGCCACATGTTAGTGCCTAAATTCTAATTGTACTAAGTAGAGGGGCCTATTTTGTAATAGGGTAATTCTTTACCCTAGGTATATATTGTTTGTTTATTTCCTTTTAGGTCAAGCAATCACAAGGGTCACCTACACACACTAGCCACACACACTTAATTTGTTCTTCATTGTATTGTGTGAGCTTTGATTGATTCATTGAATATAGAGGTGGACACTTTAATGTTATTGGATTGATTACTTGTTTCTGGGATCACAATTGGTATCAGAGCAATGTATTCATCTAGATCAGATTAGATTTTATTGAGAGTTTTTGCATTTTGAGTGTTCTTCAAGTTTTCATCCATTTCTTATTGATTTTGATCATTTGAGTTATTCAAATGGATTAGGATCGATCTAGAAGTGTTTGATATTCATTTCTGCGTGTTTTAATTCCATAATCACACCAGAATCGATCTCAAATCGTGCAAACTCGTTTTTTCGGACTTTTGAGCAAAAACCTACTGTTTTGGATCGAAAATCACTGTTCTAGTGGTTTTTGGACAAAACTTGAAGTAGTAAATCTGTCCAGAATCGCATTTCGACCTTACCTACCAATTTTCAGATCATTTGGATCATTATTGAAGAATCAACTCCCGATCATTTGAATCTTCATCGAAATCGCAATCAAGATATTCATCGAAATCGCAATCGTCTGATATTCATCGAAATCGCAGTGAACGTTGAGTGAACAGTTCCAAGTCGCAGTGACCTATTGCGACTTGACTCCCAAATCGCAGTGACCTATTGCGACTTCGATCCCGAATCGCAGTCCATTACCCCGTGAACAGTACCAAATCGCAATCCGCTATTGCGACTCGAGTGATTTTTCTTTACTCTGTTGCGATTCCATTTCATTGCGACTCCAAGTGTTGCGATTCCAATTATTGTGACTTCATTTGTTGCGATTCCAACTGTTGCGACTTCATTGCATTGCGACTTCAAACCTATTGCGACTTTAGTGGGTTGAGACTTCAGTTTAAAATATTTTTTTCTAATCAAATCTAAAGAATACAAACGATCAAAGACAAGTAATCGGATATGACTGCTAGAGATATTTTAACAATTGGGTCTAAGGACAAACCACCGGTTCTTTTTCCCAAAGAGTTTAAAATATGGAAAGACCGTTTTATGGATTATGTGGAGAGACAAGAGAACGGAGAGTTCATTTCTAATTCTTTGATTAATGGGCCGATGGAAAAGATAATGAGAAGAGGAATTCTTACTGACGGGGATCCAATTCCTGAATGGGTTGAAGTTTTACCAATTCACTATGATGCTGATCAGAAAAAGCTGTATTATGGAGACAAAATGGCAAAGTCCCTCGTAATTCAAGCATTGACAAATGATATTTACCGAAAGGTAGATAGCAAGAATCACTCCGGGAAAGCCATGTTCGATGAATTGACAAAACTTTATCAAGGTTCTGAGATTGAAAACCAGATGAGAATTTCCAATGCAATTAATCTTTATGAGAGCTTTAAACAGAAAGATGGTGAAGCTCTTGATTCCACGTATGACCGTTTCACTACTATCTTGAACGAGCTGAACAGATACAATATCAACAAATCGATAATTGAGCATAATGTGAAGTTTCTGAATGTACTTCAACCTGAGTGGAAGAAGTATGCTCATCGGATGAAACAAAATACCAAGTTGGATGTTTTGCCTCTTCAAGAGATGTATGAAACTTTGAAACAAGATGAAGAAGATGCTGATGCTAAGAGAGCCAAGAAGAAGAGGAAAGAGAAGAAAGAAGAGAAGAGAGAGGTTAAGGAAGAAGAGTTAGATCCACTCGCTTTGCTGTCTAACATAAATTATTCCAAGAATGTGGGAAATCAGTCTGATGAAGAACAGAATGAAGCAGGTGCGATAGATGAAATTGAAAGCATGAAGAACACTTTGGCACTCCTTACCAGATCATTTCAGAGACAGTTTGGAAAAAGCCCTGGGTCTAATAATCAAAGGTATGCGTCTGGTTCTAAGAATTTTGAACACAAGGCAAATGTTGAGTCGAGTAGAAGGTTTGATGATAAGAAGGTTGAGTACAAGAGAGAGGAGTACAAGAAGCCTGAGTATAAGAAGCCGGAAGAGAAAAGAGTGTTCGAAAAGAAAGAGGAAGTTCCGACATGCTACAATTGCGGAAAGCCTGGTCACTTCTCAAAAGAGTGTTGGAAGCCGAAAGTCAGGGATTCTACCTACTACAAGAACAAGTTGCTGCTTGCCGAGAAGAAAGAAGCAGGGATAGTGCTGATGGCTGAAGAAGAATACTCTCTTGATCTTTCTGATAATGAAGCTGAAGGTGAGAAAGATGATCAGACAAAGCTGTGCTTCATGACCAAGAACACTGATGGTGAAGATTCAGAGTCTACTTCCAACGAGGTACATTCCGCTCTTTACAATCAATTCTTTACTCAACAAGCTTGTTTAACAAAAAGATTAGAAAACCTAACAAAAGACCAGGAAAGAGCAGACGAGATAATTTCCACTCAAAAGGCTATAATAATAGATCAAGAAAGTAAAATTAAAGTTTTTGAAAAGAAAAAGGCCGAATTTGAGATTGGTCATGCGTATTTTGAAGACAGAATAACTGAACTATCGGATAAATTATTGAGTTCGCAAGTTAAGAATAGCGAGTTTGAGAGCCTTTTGCATGCTTACAAAGACATAAATGATGAGTTATGTGAAAATGTCAAGGATCTGGAAAATAAATTGTACAAAGCAGGTCAAACTGAACAAACAATTCACATGCATAAACCAAATAAGTTCAGATATTTCAACTCAAAATGGGGAATCGGGTATGACAATCCACAATACCTGAGCAATGCTTTATCAAAATCTCCCACTTTGTATAAATTTGAATGGATTGAACTTGCCGTATATTCAAAATTTCAAATCAAGTGTCTTAAGATGGATGGTGAAGACTATGAAGCGGAAGAAGAAATAAAAAGGAAAACCACAGTTAAAATGCAACTTCCTTTTTGGTATGGTCCAGACAATGCAAAGGCATTGAATTCAAAGAAAACCTTACCAAACAATTATTTTGAGAGTCATGTTGTTAAAGAACCGGAGGAAAAAGAAAATACTCAAAAGGATATTACTGACAAACCAGTTTTTGAAGGTAAAAGATACTTTCCACCAATGGTTCTTGAACAAAAACTCATGGACCTCGAAAGCAAGATCCAAAGCAACATTCAAGAAGTCAGAAATGACGAGAAGCTTGCTTTTGAGATTGAGAAGGAAGTTTTGCTTGCTGTATTTTTAGAAAGTTTAAAAGGAATGAAAATCAAACTTGCGGAAATATCTGAAGAAAAAGCTTTAAAAGAAAAACAATCTTCAGATTCAGATGTTTCCTCATGCAAAGCTTTTATAGGAAATGCTATCTTGAGAGACTGGACAACCAATGACCAAGATGATTTTGAACCTTGGGATTTGGAAGATCAGTTTGATAAAGATCCTCCTATATATTTTCCTACGGAAGAAGATAAAATTTTTCAGAAAGAGTTTAATGACTTTCTTTTTCCCAAGTCTGATGATAATAATAGTCCATCATATGATACTGATACTGATATTGATTTTGATTTTGAAAGCAAGAATGTTGGTAAGGACAAAGGTAAAGGTGTATGTGAAGTGCCTGTTCAATTTGATTTTTGTGCCAAACTTCCAGATCACACCACTTTTCTAATAAATGAAGAGAAACCTAAAAGATTATTTTAGAAGGAGAATCTTCAAAAACAGCTGAGAAAGTTTTTGTCAATGATGTTCTTTCTAAATCCAAATCAAAACCATCATTTCAGAAAAAGAAAAGAAAAACAAAAATAAAGAAGCGTGTTAATTCTTTTCAGACTCAATATTCAAAAGCTTAGAATTCATATTTGTCTGGTTTTTCAGATCGTAATTTGAGAAACAACACGCGTCTTGAGTGGAGAATAAAGGAGTCCGCACAGGATGTGGCCCAGATCAAATCATCCCACGTCAATTCAAATGTTTTAAATTCCAAGAAAGACAATTTTGTTTCAAATGTTATTAATTATGATGTTGGCACTAGACGAAAACTTGTAGTTCCTTACAAGGTTTATTCAATGCGCCAACTGATTAATTTGGCACGAGATCAAATTTGTTGTGCTTCTTGTGGTGTGGATGATTTTATCTGCAAATCTGATTATAACCGTTGGTTTTACTCAAATGATTTTTTTTAAAACCAATTATAGAAAACAAAATGCCAATTCCAAACATACTAATCAGAAAGGACCCAATTGGCAGTGGGTACCAAAAGCTGTTTAAATTATATGTTTACGAGGGGGTTCAGGAACAAGGGGGTGTTCCTGAACAACGAGGGGTGAGGAGAACTAAAAGAAAGAGTGTTGGGAGAAGATTACGGACTGTTGGCCATGCATCCTCTTCGCGACCAGCTCAATCACCACCTCAAATTCCTCCAGTTAATGTCTTTGACGATGATATAACTTGGGATGAAGCTTATGCTGCTGCATCATCTCCCGATGATGATACATCCAATCCAGACAATGAGATGGAACCTTTCTTTCCTCCACATGACGATGATGATGATGATGATGACGACTCAGGACATGACCCTTTAGTGCACTTGATTCCGAGACACATGGGCAAAAGTCCACGTGTTGTGAGTTCAGATACTGAGTCGACTCGGCACACCGGATTTCTCGACACTACTACTGCTGCTGCGGGTCCTTCAACAATAAACGAAGAAGTAGAAGAAGAAGTAGTAGTAGAACAGATAGGTAGTGGTGAGGAATGAGGGAGAAAAGAATTGAGTGAAGTTGTGACAGAGCCGGAAAAAGTTTTAACTACCGACTCTCCCCAAACCGTTACTAGCCGGGTAGCCACATCTACTACCGACGGGCGTTCGTCGCCGTTGCGTATTGAACAAGTCGTGGTCTGCCCAACCATGCAAAGCACAGCCCCACTCACCCACTCATCGGTCTCTCAACAGTCCGGTGTTTCATTCTCCACAGGGGTTTTAGCACAAACTCTATCAGCGACACACTCGGTGTCTGCTGGTATTGAAACAGGTAGGCTCCCGCCCCGGCCACCGCCGTTCTTTCAAAGCACACAGAGTCTAGAGCTTTTCGGTTCCACATCCTTTCCTAGGCCACGAATGTTTGTGCAACACCAAGTTGGAGGCTTTCGTGCCCCAACCGGAACGCCCAGAGTGTCGTCGCCATTCGTTGGTGCTTCACGAGGACCGGGCGGAAGACCTGTCATTGCTAACACCATGCCAGCTTTGAACACAGGCAGTACGGTTGCTACAACCGCTACTTCAACCAGTAACCTAAGTGGTCTGGGTGTTTGTTCCCTTGAAGCAGAACGTGTACGGTCTTCTATTGGACCGGATAACCTTGTAACAGTGCCTCTTTTGCAGCTTGCCATCAAGTCCTTGAGCAACTCTTATAAAGCTCATGTTGCCGAAATGAAAGAAGAGATGAAAAAGTTGTCTCAAGATGTATCCAGAGCTGTGACAGGAAAAGGCATTGCAGAATCTACTGAAGCTCAACCTGACCCACAAACTCTACCAGTTCCATTACACCAAATCCCAACTGACCAGCTCAAATCAGAGCTGCTAGCCCGACTCTTAGCCCAAGGCGATTCCAACACTGCTGAAGAAGTAGTTCTTGTCTCTCTACTACGCCAACAATCACAACCTCAACCCCAACCTCCAACTTCAACATCCTCAGATGGGCTAGCTACACTAAATACACAGTATCAGAAGCTAACTGATGCTATCACAGGTATGACCAACGCCCTACTTACTGGATATCAGGCTCTTGCCACACGGGTTTCAGTGGTTGAAGAAAGGTGTGGTGTTCAAGCTGAAACCTCACAGAAAAGGAGACATGATGATCAGGATCCGCCTGATCAACATGAGGGGGAGAAGAGATCTACAGGAGTTGGTGAATCTAGTGGGACAACTACTGGAATTGTTCATGGGTCAGATCAGCCAGCTGGTGAACAGGGAACAGGTGGAACGGATACTGTTATGGAGATAGTGGAAGACACAGTAGTTATAGCTGATGTCATAGCTGGGGTTGAAAAGCCTGCGGCTGTTGACAATAGAACTGAATTTATAGACATTGACTCAGATGCAGAACCTGATCTTTTAAATTTCCAGATCAAAGAAGAAATGGTTGCTGCCTTAGATGAACTTGAATATAGGACAGATACTGGGGTTCAGAAGATGGATATAGAGTCTGAAGAAGATGTTCCGGCCATACTAGAAAATGCTCCATCAAATATTGAAACAGCAGGTCCAAGCAAGGTACTCTAGCTCCACATGCACCGATAATACCAGATGGTAAAATTAGAGATCGAGTACTTGATGCAGAACTTCGTTTTTTCAAAGCTATTATTGATGCTGAACCAAGATATGTAGCCACTGGAGAGAGAGTTTCAATCCAAACTCCCTTTCTAGAAACCTTAAGGAAAGAACTGTATGTGCGGGAAGTTCAGCGAGTCAATTTGGAAAAGGTATATGGTATTGAAGATTGGCCATCACTGAAGAAGGTCGAATTCTTATATGTCATGAAGAACAAAGACAAAGGATCAGAAGCAGTCAAGTCAGATAACATGATCATGAAGATACTCAAAGTTGAATCTCAGAAGCTGTTTGATGTCTTCTATCCTGAGTTCACAGTTTTGAGATCAGATGGGTCTGAACACGTATTTTCTGAAGCTGATTTCAAGAGTCTGAGACTGAATGACCTTCTGAGTCTTTTCAACCTTCTTGTTGAACATCCGGAGCTGAAGAGTCCTGAGAACAGAATACAATACAGAGCTGCCTTCAGAAGTGTGAAAAACTTTATGAAGAATATTCTCAAGTTCTCTTATCTTACTGACTTTCAGATGGGCTTGGAATCTTTTCAAGCCAATGTGAACCTGAGAAGACCGAACAGACGCTTATCAGACATTCAAGGTATCCCAGCTTACACCGTACTGAGCAAGCCAGAACTTGGAGTTGTTTACATTGATACTGACTCAAAGAAGAAGTTCATGCGAGTCATTGAAATGAACAAGTTCTGTGAGGGTACTTTGAAGATCATCTCAGTTCATCTGGAAAGCAGGCTTCGTCTGGATGCCAATGGAGAAGTAAAGCTTACTGACAAAGAAAAGGATCTGATCAACCAAGTGCTAAAAGCCATATCTTACCGAAAAGGCTACCGCCTGGAACTGCGCCGATTTGAATACATCTTTGGTCTCCGTAAACGTATTGTGACACCAGTAGATGTCTAATTTCTTTGCCTCTACTTGTACAAAGGGGGAGAATGTTAGTGCCTAAATTCTAATTGTACTAAGTAGAGGGGCCTATTTTGTAATAGGGTAATTCTTTACCCTAGGTATGTATTGTTTGTTTATTTCCTTTTAGGTCAAGCAATCACAAGGGTCACCTACACACACTAGCCACACACACTTAATTTGTTCTTCATTGTATTGTGTGAGCTTTGATTGATTCATTGAATATAGAGGTGGACACTTTAATGTTATTGGATTGATTACTTGTTTCTGGGATCACACCACAAGCAAAAGAAAACCGACATTACAAGATTTTGATATAGGTTTTGTAATTAGTTGATAGTATCGTATTAACTATATAAAGTTGGTTGATATGTGAAATTTAATATCGTATACCATAATAATACTGTATCGTATAGACTTATTTTTTAAATTAATTACTGATTAAAATTTAATTGTAACACCCCACCCTTACATATAACATATTAGCATACAATAATTACAAACGATCACATATGTCTGCATATTGGGTCCCAAATACAACTCGACACAATATTACAATTATCACTATTAACTTTTTATTCCTATTACTCAACATAATTACATATTCAAATATATCCAAATACTCTAACAATTATACATATTTGATTCACTTAAATATGATTCCTAAATTGCACATGGGAAGCCTCATCTTTCCCCTTATGACAACTTACCCCCTTAGCATAAAAGAACTAATTAAAACATACCCTTAACTTATAACATACAAAATAACAAAACTTGCCCGGGTTATTAAAAAATACCCCTATCTTACCACATAAGACATGCTAAGAACCCTAAATAAACCCAAAATACCATTTCTATGCTTAATATCAAACCACTGCTTATAACTGGAACCACCAACCCAAAACCCGAATAATATGACTTTTCCTGATATGGCCCATCCGGAAACTCTCAAATTCTCGGGTAAAACTCATTTGGATATCACTCATTTCCCAGATATAAACCTAACCGGAATCACCCAAAAATCCGGATGAAACCCAACCGGGAATCACCCAAAATCCAGATGAAACCCAACCGGGAATCACCCAAAATCCGAATAGAATTCAATCCGGAATTACCCGATATCCGGATGTATCCCATTCGGGAATTACCCGATATCCGGACGCATCACATTCGGGAATTACCGATATCCGGAACTCATCCAATACCCGAACGAAATACATCCGGATTTCATCCAATTTCCCGAAGGCAACTTTCGTCAGAACCCAAAATCGATAACCAAAATCAAAGGTTTTAAACCTATAAAGAGCTTTTAAAACTTGAGAGGAGTAATTTTTGTGAAGAATCATACCTTAAAAACATACATAAATCAAAACCCAACTTGAAATCTTAATTACTTTCCTTCTTCTGCGCTTTCTTCTTAAAACATGCACACATACACCACCAAGGAACCGACTTCAATTTGTGAATCACCCTAAAGGAGATGACTCACTTAAATACGATTCCTAAATTGCACATGGGAAAAGTCATCTTTCCCCATATGAAAACTTACCCTCTTTACATAAAAGAACTAATTAAAACATACCCCTTAACTTATAACATACAAAATAACAAAACTTACCTGGGTTATTACAATCTCTCCCCCTTAAAGGAATTCCTCCCGGAATTGTACGAGTCTAACAACTAACCGCTTAATATCTAAATCAAATAGCAACTTAGCACATAAAGAGTTTATAGCAATATACATGTCTTCACATCAGTGGTCTCTTCATTATCTTGCTTGTTTCGAATGAGTTTGTTCTCTGCTCCCAAAAGCCATTTCCCAAACGCAATGGTAATCCTGTTTGATACCCCTCAAAACCGTCATATAAATAGCAAGTTTCCTCCCCTAAATCAGCATCAATGATCACCGTGATAGTAGGCCACATTCCATCGGCAATACAAGCTACATCGATATTCCACTCTTTTGAAATAATGGATCCGAACAGTACTTTATCTCTATCTCTGCTTCTGATTCTGAAATTCAATCAACCCCTGTGACCCAATCATTCATTTATACCCAATCATTCGTTTATACTTAACTCTGGTTGTAGCTCTATCTTGACCTCTACTTCAACAACAACTTGAACTTTCTTGGTTTAATTATTCTTTCTCCAATTGTATTTCTTGACTAGATCCCTTTTTCCACTCCTACTTCTTTCACGGCCATTTGATGTCAGCTCATAAACTTTACCCGTTTAAGAAATTGTTCCCTCAACATTATCTGTTTCGTTATTCCTTTCAACGTGATGGAAATTACTGGTTATTTAGAACTTTGTGTTTTCCGAACATTTCTTTGAGGGCATTCGTTTTGAGATGATTTGGAAGATGACATTAGTAACAAAACCTGATAATCCGACAATCCCTAGCACTGTGTCTCGGTTTCCCGCATCTATAACAACAGCGGGTTTCCATATTACATTCACCCTAGTGCACCCGCTTACACTTTTGGCATTATTCTTCACTGTCTTCCCAAGTCTGACGATCAGTAAACTGATTATATTCCGATTCTTTCGATTTCGAAAATGATTCCTCCCACTTTCCTTTCTCTCCTCTTTCTTCACTCAGTTCCCGATCTTGATCCCTTTTAGTGGTTTTTGTTGCGTCTACTGCAGATGTAATGGTCTTTGGATCCATAGTCATCACATATTTTCTAATAGATGATTCTAACCCAAAAATACATCTCTATACTTTACGATCCTTTAAAGCTACATAGTAGTCAACAAATCAGGATTTCTGTAGGAACCTTGCAGTATAATCCCGAACCGTCATATTACCCTGTTTTAGATTCAAAAACTCGTCCTCCAATTCTTTTCCTGCAGTTGATGGACAGAACTGATATTTGAATGCTTTTGAAAAATCTTCCCAAGTCATGATTTCATAAACACTTGGTCCTTTAAAGACGCCATACTTCCCACCAGTATAAAGCATCTGATTTTAAAACAACGGAACCAAATAATACTCTATCTTCATCTGCACATTTACTGGTTTTGAAAATTGATTCAACTTCTTTTAACCACCGCTTTACCTTAACTGGATCACGTTCTCCGGAATATGATGGAGGTTTACATGTTAAAAACATTTTATAATCACACCTTTTTGGAGCAAGGATAGTTGGAGTAATTACCTCAACTTCGGTAGTAGGTTCAGGTTCATTCGGTCTTTCAACTTCGTTTGTTAGACGCCTTCCAAGCAAGGACTGTAAATTTTCTTGAAATTCACTCAATTTTGCGGCTAGATCTGCTTGTGTAATATATTCGGAATTCGGTGCTCGACCCCGGCGTCTAACTTGACCTCTACCTCTAGTTTTGCCACTACTTATGCCTTTTTGAACTAAACGTTTCTGTTCCCACTGTGTTTCCCGATGCGTTTCATTAACATTACTAGTTCTAGCATTTGTCCCATCTTGATTATTTGGTTCATCTCTCTCAGCCCGACGAGAAATGCTAGCCATCCTGTCAATTCACAAATCATATATAGATGTTCATTTAACACATACCTAATATAAGAAGGTATTTCAGTTCAAACATGCACCTGAAAGCCTTGAATTACATTGGCCAGATGTAATTTGAATTTACCTTACATGTCGTTGTTTTAACCGAATTATATTTAATACCCCAAGGTTCTAAACATATCAAGGACATCCTATGTTAGCATAAAATCATACAGTTTAATTCTAGGTATTATTCTTAGATACTTAAATCCATTAAACTAAGACTCTGATACCATCTGCAACACCCCACCCTTACATATAACATATTAACGTACAATAATTACAAACGATCACATAGGTCTGCATATTGAGTCCCAAATACAACTCCACATAATATTACAATTATCACTATTAACTTTTTCTTCCTGCTACTCAACATAATTACTTACACAAACATATCCAAATACTCTTACAGTTATACATATTTGGTATTTTGACTAACACATGAACTCTTCTTCTTACAGATAAAGCAATCCCACACATACACGTTATGCATTTTCCTTTTCTTTATCAAATATCCAAACCTGACCTAGAATACATATTTGAAAAGGAAATGAGGGTTTGACCAATTGATTTAAGTCAAAAAAAAACTTGCATTTATCATACATTGGTATGATCATTTAAAAATATAATTATTCGATAGATCATTCATATCAAGCCACTCATATCAAAACATCCATGTCAAGCCTTTCATCACTTTATATGAAAAACATTGGCACTCTTTTTTATACATTGGCACTCAGGCCCATTCGATGTACCTTAAAGTACAACCAGCCCCACCGACCTTCAAGTACAACCAAAGTGCAAGTGAAGTTGGTGATTCTTAAGCACAACGCGGAGTGTAACGTTCGAGAACAGTCGATACTGTCTCTGATTGGCCTCTATAGGCTCAACCTCCAATATACTAGTGCCAACAACACATACACATTCCTTCTCATTCAATTCATATTATAAAATACCTTTATCCAATTAACATTATATGTATTCCAGTTTGAAAATGGTTAAAAGAAACTCACTTAATTGATAAAACTTTACTTTCACCAACTCTTAATTACCATGCAAACTTGGCTTCCCAGAAAGCTTCACAGAATCTGAGTTAATAAAAATACATATAACACATAAACTATCTTACCAAATAGGACAGGCTAAGACCCCTAAATAAACCCAAAATACCCATTCTAAGCTTAATATTAAACCACTGCTTATAACTAGAACCACCAACCCAAAATCCGGATAACATGACTTTTCCTGATAAGGCTCATCCGAAAACTCTCAAATTCCCGGGTAAAACTCAACCACAAATCACCCATTTCCCGGATATAAACCTAACCGGAATCACCCAAAAATCCATATGAAACCCAAACGAGAATCACCCAAAATCAGGATGAAACCCAATCGGGAATCACCCAAAATACGAATAGAACTCAATCGAGAATGACCTGATATCCGAATGTATCCCATTCGGGAATGACCTGATATCCTAACGCATCCCATTCGGGAATTACCGATATCCGGACACAATCTATCCGGAACTCATCCAATACCAGGACGAAATAATACATCCGGATTTCATCCAATTTCCTGAACGCATCTTTCGACAGAACCCAAAATCGATAACCAAATTCAATGGTTTTAAACCGATAAAAAGCTTTTAAAAATTGAGAGGATTAATTTTTGTGAAGAGTCATACCTTAAACACTTGCATAAATTGAATCCCAACTTGAAATCTTAATTGCTTTCCTTCTTCTGCGCTTTCTTCTTAAAACATGCACACATACACCACCAAGGAACCGACTTCAAATTGTGAATCACCCCAAAGGAGGTGATTCACCTAAATACGATTCATAAATTGCACATGGGAAGCCTCATCTTTCCCCATATGACAACTTACCCATAAAATAACTAATCAAAACATACCCCTTAACTTATAACATACAAAATAACAAAACTTACCCAGATTATTACAAAACTTATTCATCATCATTTTTTAGTAATTAAAAATATATATCAACAAAAGAAATTATTGATTTATAGCATTAAAATAAGGAACTAGTTTTAAAAATTAAAAGGGTTTTTAGAAAATAAGGAACAAAAATTAAAAATTTATAGAATCAAAAACTCAAATGTCTTAAGAGGACTAGAAGCGTATTCGCACGATGCATTTTTAAAAACTAAAAGGGTATCTCGATTTTAATTTTTTGTTTTATTTTTTTCTTTGTCGATTTTGTAATACGGTTTTGTGTAATTTTGAGAAATTGATAATGTTTTTCTTTATAAAGCTATTGAATTTAATTTAACTTTAACTTAATTTAGGTTTAATAACGATGCATTTTATTTTAGGTTTAATAATATACTTTTTAATAAAAAAAGATAATTACGTCTTTGTTGAAATTTAATGATTATTCTAATTATATTTTAGATTTTTATATTAAAATGTGATGTTTATCTTGTATTTTAATATGTTTATCAGTTAGTTATGAATTTAGACATGCAGTTTTAAAAAATTGTACTAATGCATCATTGAGAAAATTATTTAAAATAGTCATTTTTCACTGATGGTTTACCTCTTAGCCACATCTCTCCGAGTTTTACCAAAAATAGCCATAGGTAACTAAACGACAATTCTTATTTAACATTTTAGACCCTTTCCGCTAAAACCTACCTCCACAATTACAAATCTGGCCCCTCAACCTTCAAGATTTACACTTTCTACCCAGGTCCGCAATTGCAGACGTGTCGTTTTTGCGGACATACATATGCTAATCGAATATTGTCTCACGAATGAGCTTTTAAAAAAACTGACCCACTCCCATCCACAATTGTGAAGGTACCAAACCCCAACCACCCCTCTTCCTTTCTTTTTAAATAAACAACAATTATGGGGACAACAATTTCCAACCCAAACAAAACGCACTTGACTCTATCCCCGCAAACCGATTTTCCATGTCGGTAACTTCGCAACCCCTTGTCAATGGCTTGTGAAGTAAGATTTTTGTAACCCTTTGTCAACATAAGGTTGTTTTACTTAAATAGTGAAGATGATTTTGTAGGTTTTGTTGTTATATTTTCTTTACCAAAGAATATGTAACAAAAAAAGGGGTAACATTTTTTGGGCTGGATCAAGAACAGGTCCGCAATTTTGTGACCTAGCACTATACCAAATGTTGTCTTAGACAACAAATGTTAATTGTCTATGTTTCTTAAGATAAGCTTATGCAACAAAAGCTATTATATGTTGCCTAAGTTTCCTCTTAGGCAAAGTGTAGTTCTATGTTGCCAATGTGGGACCTTAGGAAATATATAAATAATTGTATGTTGCCTCAAACTATCTTAAGCAAAATCTACCCTACGTTGCCTTGGTTGTATGTTGACCACTCATTTTTTTTTAAATCAGTCAAACTTATCTTAGGCAACATATAATCCACTTCCTTAGTTGCATAAAATCTTTCATAGGCAACATACGTTTCTTGTGTCTATGTTGCCTAAGGTAAAAAATATTAATAAATATAGGTAGTTGAAAATATTAAGGTTGACCACTAACACCCTATTAAAGATTGGTCAAAGTTAACTTAGACAACATATGATGTATTTCATTTGTTGTGTAAGTTCTATCTTAGGCAACATACTATATTGTTTCTATGTTGCGTAAGGTAAAACATGTAATAACTCTAATGATTGAAGGTTATAAGCTTGACAACTAACATTGTACTATAGATCGATCAAAGGTTACTTAGGCAACATAAAATCTATTGTTGTGATCCCAGAACAAGCATTCAATTTAGCAATATGAATCAATAGGTCATCCATCTGTTAAGCATGAATCAATCTTCAAGTACAATGGTGATGAATGAGAGAAAAGTGCACACTGTACTTGGAATGTAAGGAATGACACACTAAACAAATACAAGGGAAAAACAATATATAGTGTGCAAAATATAGAAGTTTCAAAAATGCCCCTCTACTTGATACAAGGTGTCAGTTAGGGCACTAACAATCTCCCCCTTTGTATCAAAGTAGAGGCAAAGATTTAAGCATTCACTGGAGTCACGTGTTTCTTCCGAATCCCAAAGATGATCTCGAATCTTCTCAGTGCGTTTCGGTACTCACGTCTGTATCTGAAGGCATCCAAGACTTGTTGTATCAACCGCTTCTCCTTCTCCTTCAGCTTGACTTCTCCACTTTCATCTAATCTGAGCTTACTCTCCAGATGGATCTGAATCATCTTGAAGTCCCATCGCAGTATTTGTTTACTTCAATGATTCTCAGGAATCTCTTCTTCTTCTCATGATTGAAGTAGACGACTCCGAGTTCAGGTTTATCAAGCACAAAGTAAACGGGGATACCTTGGATGTCAGCAAGTTTCTTGTTGGGTCTTCGGAGGTTCACTCTAGATTGATGTGCTTCTAAGGCCATCTGAAAGTCGGTTAGATAAGACAATTTTACCATGTTTTTCATGAACCTCTTGACACTCTGAAAGGCGGCAGACCATTCTATTTTATTTTCAGGATTTCGTGCCAGACTGTCATACAGGCTTAGGAAGTCATCAAGCATCAGGCTCTTGAAATCAGCTTCCGTGAAGAACCATTCTTTACCATCTGATCTCATGACTGTAAACTGCGGATATTAGACATTGAGCAGCCTATGTGACTCTATCTTCAGAATTTTCGTAATCGCCTTATCAGACCTTACAACATTCGTCTCCAGGTCTTTATTCTTCATTACGTGCATAAATTTTGTTTTGTGTAGAGCCGACCACTTCTCAATTCTGTATACCTTTACCAAGTCAATTTTCTGAATGTCCCTCACGAACAAGTCCTTTCTTACACTCTCTTGGAAAGGAGTTTAAATTCTTACTCTTTCTCCGGTTCCAATGTAGTTAGGTTCATCATCAATTAGATTCTGATAAAAGCGGAGCTCAACATCTAAGATGGGATCTCTAATCTTGCCATCAATGTTTACCGGAATATTCTGCTCTGAAGTACCAGTACCTTCTTCATTCGGTTGTTCCGGTTGAGTGTTATCATCTTCAGAATCAGAATCCACAGCATAAGCCCCAGAAGTATCAAAGATATCATCCAGTCCCTCCTTGATCTGGACAGTTGTTCTCTCCGGCTCCTCATCAGAATCAATATAGATGTAATCAACAAGCATTTCATCTACCATCCTTTCCTCCTCGGTTCTATTGTCAACACCTTGAGGCTTTTTAACCCTAGGTATGACATCAGCTAGAACTTCATTATCAACTTGGACAACTTCAGTTTCATGTCCACCTGCCCCCTCTGCCCCCTCTGTTACTGCCTGATCTGATCCCCCCGTTTGTTCAGCATGTACACCACTAGATTCTCCAACTATGGCTCTCTTATCCCCCTCATGGTGATCAGGGTCATCCTGATCATCATGTCTACGTCTTTTGGAACCTTGAGCCTGAACACCACAAGTCTGTTCTACCACTGTGATTCTTTCAGATAGAGATTTGTATCCGGTAAGTATGGCTTGGGTCATTTCTTTGATGGAGTTTTGGATATTTTGGAAATCAGTGCTAGTGGGTAGTTGGGTTTGGGTTTCAGTCTGTCTTCGGAGTAAACCTACCAAATCTACCTCTTCGTTGGTATTGGTATCTCCTTGGCCAAGTAACCGGGCTAGAAGCTCAGATTTGAGCTGATGGGTTGGGATGGTATGTAAGGGTTATGATGGTGGAGGTTGAGATCTAGGTTGAGCTTCGGATGGTTGAGATTCAGGAACTGACGAAGATTCTGCTACCCCTTTCCCTTTAACGGCTCTGCTAACTTCTGCTGAAAGTCTGTCAACTATCTCTTGCATTTCCTTACGGTGAAGCTTGTAAGAATTGTTAATAGATGCTAGAGAAGCTCTCAGGAAATCAAGAGTTACATAATGCGGGGGCGTGCCTAGCATTTCAACCACCTGATCAAGAGAGAAATTGGTAAAATTGGGTCTAACACCCGAACCACGTAGGTTTTCGGTTGACGTAGCAGTTGTAGCAACTGTACGGCCTGTGCTCATAGTTGGCATGGTGTTAGCTATGACAGGACTTCCACCCTGTCCTCGTAAGGCACCAACGAATGGCGACCTTACTCTAGGTGTTCCGGTTGGGGCACGGAAGCCTCCAACTTGGTGATATACTGGCGCTCGTGTCCTAGGAAAAGTAGTTCGTCCAAATGGGCACTAGACTCGATGTGCGTGGAATACAGTTCGGTGGCCGGGGCAGGAGCCTACCTGATTCAATATCGACAAACACCGAATGTGTTCCCGATAGAAGTTGTGTTTGATTCCCTGTGCTGAATGAAACATCGGCTTGTTGAGAAACCGATGAGTGGGGTTGTGGGGTTGTGCACTGCATGGTTGGGTCCACCATGTCTGTTTCAATGCACAACAGCGATGTACGCTCGTTGGCAGTGGATGCGGCTACCCGACTTAATGTGGTTTGGGGAGGATCACTAGTTAAAACTTTTTGTGATCCTGTCACATGCTCTCCCATTTCTTTTCTAACACTCTCTCGGCTCACATTATCATGTTTTTATACTGAAGCTCCCTCATCCCTCCTTATGACACCAAAATCACCTGAGAGTCTGACGTTCCAGGTGGAATCAGCATCGAAACTCTCTACATGTGGTCTCGGGCCAACATGTCTTGGTATCTTATTAACATATGGATCATGATCGGAGTTAGACTCTGAATCTGAAGCACCATCAGCATCATGTATGGGTTGGGTAGTGGCTTCATCCTCGGAAGGAGAAGCAGATATAACATCATCAACATCGACAGCAGAATCCCATGACACATCATCATCAAAGATTTGGACTTTAGCAGCTTTAGATGTAGATGCATGACCAACAGTCCTCACCACATCACCCCCTCTCTTTCTTGTATTTCTCCTCACCTCTCTCCGTTCAGAAACCCCATGTTCCTGAACCTGCTCGACTCAATTACCTTCACCGCCTAGTAGGTTGGCACCGTGGGTAGGTCCCTCCGGATCTGGCTCGACCATCAGTGCATTATCTATTATATACTGTCTAACTACCTCAGACTACTGGTCGGCATAGGCTAGCACGTCTTCCGGTATGACAGCGATATGAGCAAATTCGATCGGATCGGGCATCTTGAGGAAGGGCATCCATTGAGTTGGGCCTTGGACAGCATTCGGTCGTCTCGGAATCTCTTGGTTATCATCCATGATCTGACGAATGATGATCTGCAGATATCGTTGAAACGGTACAAAATTGCGTCGCTTGATTGGCTTTGTTTTGGCATCGACTATCTCAATAAGTTCATTCCAGAGAATGATGGCGAAATCAATGTGGCGGTTGAAGGCGACGATATGAAATAGCCTGAGAATGGATATACTGCAGTGATCGAGACCTGTGTGCTTTGAAGTCATGCAACGGTTAATAATGGAGAAAAGAGTGTACCAAATCCTCGGTAAGAATTTCCGCTTGAACTGTGTTGAGCGAGTAAGGATTGAATGGTCACTTGGTTGATATCCCAAGCTGCGGATATCGGCACAAATTTGTTCCTCAGAAGCTTGGTCTTCGAAGTCATTTTGGTATGGTAGATCAAGAGCTCGTCGGAATCTTTTCAGGGTTAGGCGAACGTCAAAATGATCTACCTTGGCAGTGAAGTGTTGGCCGCATCTATGAACTGGGTGGAATGTCAGCGTATTCCAAAATTGCTGAAGGTAAATGACAGGTACTGTGACGAACTTTGTAATTGCGGTTTGAAGTGGATGACCGCATATGATCTCGAGTATGATGCGGTACTCAAAATCCACACTGAGATCTAGGTGATGGTTGTTGTCAAGTAGGGCAAGATGATATCTCATGGGTTATAATTCTTCGTCTAGATCACGGGCGTTCACCGATGGATGCGAGGATCGGTGAGACGGGATCACGGTATTTTCATTCGAGGAGTGACCATCATTCTGTCTTACATTTGCCATCTGGTGTCGAATAGAATCAGTAGAGTGCCCAAAAATTGGATTTTATGAAAAACATTTGTCAAAAAAATTCTAAGTCCTGGTTTTATCGCACGACACATCAAAAATTGTCGCAAGGGGGGGTTTATCGCAAAGCATAGGATGCGATAAAATTTTATTGCAACCAATATCTTGCGATAAAGATGAATAGTGAGGTGCGACAAAGATGAACACGAAGAACATGGTGGCCTGCGATAAACTTGAACACGATATAAACCTAAGTGTTCAAGCCCAGAAATTAAATTTTCGCTCGAAATCAAGTGTTAAACTATCCTACTAGGTTTGCAAAGTGTACAGAAGGTAAACCCTAGCATTATTATCCACTAACAGGCCCAGACACAATGACTAAATGGAAGAATACGAAAGGACTCTTGTGGGTGTCGACTAATAAACCCTAAAATCAACTCTAGACACATATTTAATGGATAAAAGATGTTAAAAAATTTAGAGAACTGACCTCGAAGTGAATCTAAAGACAATGCAATCGATTTGAACACGAAAACTTTTGAAAATCTCAGAATCGATCTTGAGAGCTTGAGAGAGTTTTCAGAGATATAACAAGACAAATGGTTTGAAAACCGTTCTATTTATAGGATTTTTAAGATCGTGACACGTGGCATCGAATGATTGGTCCAAAGGTTGACCACCACAGTGTCAGGTTATCGCAAGAAAGAGAATGCGATAAACCTCAATGTTGTCGCAAGAAACAGGTTGCGACAACATCATCAAGGATGTAATCGCAACAGAGGGTTGCGATAACTTACTGTTCACATGAGTTAATCGCAAGCTAAAGATGCGATAAAGTGGGTTATCGCAAGAAGCATGTTGCGATAAAAGTAGCAGGAGTTTTATCGCACGTAGCTTGATGCGATAAAGCTCTTTGTCGCAAGCCCTTAGGTGCGATAACTTCAACACTTAGACATTTTTCAAAAAATATTTTTCAAGAAATTTCAAAAAAGATTTTGTCACATTAGAAGATGTCCAACTTCTAATTGATTAAGCACTTATTTTGTAAAACAAGGTTTTCACTCCCCCTTAAATGATGCAAGGATTTTGAAAAAAGATTTTTCATCATTTAAGAGTGTGATAAAAAAACAGATTGGAATCCTTACCTTGTTGGCTTCAAGTAACAATCTCATGGTCATCTAAACTTACAAATTATGTCTGTTATGCACACTCCCCCTATTCTTGTGCATGTAATATGTACTATACTTCCCCTGAGACCATGAACACACCTCATGCAGATACAAGTATCATATATAATTTCAAATACAACATTAAAGGAAAAGAAAATAACAAGTTGAACAAACATTTGAAAAACAACAAAGTCATGAAAATTCAAATAACATATATTGAGAATAGAATATGATGAAAATTTGAGTGTATCAATCTAGATACAATATCTAAATTGAGATACAAATATTTCCATCTATTATATGATCAATATAGGAAAGTTAAACTTTCATGTTCAACATGCCAAGCTTGGATACTAAGAAATTAAAGCGTTTTTCATCCAAGGCTTTTGTGAAAAGATCGGCAAGTTGATACTCAGTTGTAACAAAGTAAAATTCAATTGTTCTTTTCTCAACATGATCTTTAATAAAATGATACATGATGTCGATATGTTTAGTCTTGGTGTGTTGGACAGGATTAGCAGATATGGCAATCGCGCTTTTGCTATCACAGTATATGGGGATCTTCTCATATTTGAAACCGTAGTCCATGAGTTGGGTCTTCATCCACAGCACTTGTGAATAAAAGCTTGTCGCGGCTACATACTCAACCTCTGCAGTTGATGTTGACATACAGTTCTGCTTCTTAGATGACCATCTCACGAGCTTGTCTCCTAAAAACTGTACATGTCCCGATGTGCTCTTCTCGTCTAGCATGCTTCCTCCATGATCCGCGGCTGAGTATGCGGTGAGTTCGTATCTCGTCCCTTTTGGATACCACAGTCCGAGATATGGTGTGCCTTTCAAATACCGAAAGATTCTTTTGACAGCGCCAAGGTGTGATGCTTTAGGTTTAGCCTGAAATCTCGCACACAGACAAGTTGCAAACATAATATCTGGACGACTGGCAGTTAAATACATTAATGACCCTATCATTCCTCTATAATTCTTACGATCAACATCCTTACCATCAGAATTTGGACCGATCTTAGATCCTGGTGCCATTGGAGTACCAATCGATGTACAGTTTTCCATCTTGAATTTCTTCAAGATATCAAACACGTACTTGGACTGATTGATGAAGATTCTTGTTGAGAATTGCTTGACTTGTAATCCGAGAAAGAAGTTAATCTCTCCATCATACTCATCTGGAATCTGGTCACCATAATGTTAGAGAACCAGGTACATAATGCAGGGTTAGTCGAACCAAAAATTATATCATCACCATAAATCTGTACAAGAAGAATTTCACCTTCCTCATGCTTGGTAAAAAGTGTCGTATCGATTTTACCTTTTTCAAAGCCAACACCTAGTAGAAAGGTAGATAGAACTTCATACCAGGCACGTGGGGCTTGCTTGAGACCGTAAAGAGCTTTGTCAAGAATATACACATGATCGGGTTTATCTTTGTCCACAAAGCCTTCAGGTTGAGACACGTACACTTCCTCCTTCAGAACACCGTTCAAGAATGCAGCCTTCACGTCCATTTGATAAACAATGAAGTTCTTGTAGGCGGCAAAAGATAGGAACATCCGAATTGCCTCTAAGCGAGCAACCGATGCGTACGCCTCGTCGTAGTCTATACCCTCTTGTTGCCTGTATCCTTTTGCTACTAGCCGTGCTTTGTTCCTCACAACTATGCCATCTTCATCTTTCTTATTTTTCAGGACCCACTTTGTACCAATGATTGTCTTTCCTTTAGGTCTAGGAACTAATCTCCACACTTTCAGAGCTTCAAATTGATTCAGCACTTCTTGCATCGCTATAATCCAGTCCGGATCTTCCAAGGATTGTTGAATTGTGGTTGGCTCAACTTGACTTAGAAAGTGCGCGAACAGAACTTCATTTGCAGTTGCAGATCTGGTCTTCACAGGTTCAGACACCTCACCAATTACTTGATGTAGTGGATGACTCTGTGTCCACTTCTTTGAATATGGATGTTGGGAAATTGCATCTTGATTGGGGTTAACTAAGGTAGGATCTTTATCGAAGTTCAACTCAATCGTCAATGTCGGTTTCGGATGCGAGGCTGGTTGGTTGTCAGAGGAGACAACTGGAACTGCCTCGGGAACTGCTTCAGTAGATTCCTCCGGTATGTTTTCAGTATTCTGATCATTAACATTTGAAGTCGTACCCGATGAAGAAGCACCATTAGTTGATATTGCTTGTGTAGATGTCATGATAGGATTTCTTGGAGAAGACGCAGGAGTTGTTGCACCAGGATGATGTCGGTACCGATGAAGGCCCTGACATTGTAGCTTGTACGGGATGTGTAGCAACTTGATTCTTGTCATTAACACGTGAAGATGAGTTATTGTTTCCAAAGAAATCATCATAAAAATTCTCAAACAAAATATCAAGTTCATTAGGATTAGAATTAGAAGTGGAAGCTTGATCTTTGTTTGACTTAGTAGTCGTCGGACGGATTTGTCCGGACGCTAGAATTCCAGATATTGCGGGTTCTGTACTGTTTTGCACAGAATTCATTTCTTCAGTCTCATCGAATTTGACGTTAATGCTTTCCATCATGGTTCTAGAAGATTTGAAATAAACTCTGTAAGCCTTTGAGGTTGACGAGTATCCGATGAAAACGCCCTCTTTTGCCTTAGGACTGAATTTGTTCAGATTATCCTTGTCATTTAGCACGATACACCTGCACCCAAAAACACGAAAGTAGTGTATTACAGGTTTTCTATTGTTGATAATTTCATATGGTGTTTTGCCAAACCGTCGGTGTATGATTGAACATTTTTGTGTGTAGCAAGCCGTTGACACAGCTTCTGCCCAAAGAAACAACAGAAGATCAGCATAGGACAACATCGTTCTGGCAGCTTCAACTAGAGTACGATTTCGTCTTTCAACGACCCCGTTCTGTTGTGGTGTTCTTGCCGCAGAATATTGATGTGACACTCCTAATGACTTAAGAAAGTCATATAGAGTCTTGTTTTTAAATTATGTCCCGTTGTCTGATCGGATTGTCTTGACTGATTGTTGAAGATTCACTTGAAGCTGTTTGATTAGCGAGATAATCAACTTAGGTGTTTCATCTATGGAACGTAGAAATTTCACCCATGTGTATCTCGAATAATCGTCAACGACAACCAACACATACCGCTTGGCACTTAAACTCCGAGTCTTCATTGGCCTACAGAGATCTATATGAAGAATTTCCAAAACTTTGTGTGTACTCGGCTCAGGTTTTGGCGGATGAGGAACTCGTTTCATCTTCCCCTTCTCACATGCGGTACTGAAGTTGTCTTTCTCAAATTTCAGAACTGGTAGACCTAGGACTAAATCACCTACCATCAGTTTTTGAATATAGCGGAAATTGAGATGAGATAGTCGTCTGTGCCACAACCAGCTTTTCTCCATTGATGCTTTAGACAATAGACACACGTCATTCTTTGGTTTGATCTTTGACAGGTCAATGGTGTAAAGATTTGACTTTCTTGTACCCACTAGAAGCTCATCTCCTCCTTCGGTTCTGACAGAAAACCGAGTCTTTTTGAAGTTGACTTCTAGGTCTTTGTCACGGAATTGACCTATGCTAAACAAATTATGTCCCAAACCTTCAACATAGTTGACCTTTGTAATTCCGACGTTGTCTTTAACAATGTCTCCGTAACCCAGAATCGGAGAATATTGATCATTCCCAAATTTGACTCTACCACCATACTTTTCCACAAAATTATTGAGCAACTCCTTTCTTCCAGTCATGTGTTTTGAGCATCCCGAATCCAAATACCACACATGACTGGGCTGCAAAAAGGAAATCAAGTGGTTTTAGGTACCCATTTGAGAATGGGTCCTTTTGGGTTAGGAGTTTCAACAGGTTTGGATTTAACATTTTTACTTTAAAAACCTCTATTATAATTTTCATTTGTATAAGATCTTTTAGGACCATGGAAATTATAACCAAACCAATGAGAATAATCAGACTTGCAGATAAAATCATCCACGCCACAAGATGAACAACAAATTTGATCATGCGCTAAGTTAATCAATTGTTGCATTGAATAAAGCTTGTATGGAATAACAAGTTTTTGTTTATTGAAAACATCTAGATTTCTAACAGCAGAAGCAAAATTGTTTTTCATGGAATTAAAAGCAACATGAGATGATTTTGTCTGGGCCACATCATGTGTGGACTCCTTTATTCTCCATTCGAGTCTCGAGTTGTTTCTTATATAACGATCTGAAATGCCAGCAAAATAAGAATCATAAGCTTTAGAATTTCGAGCTTGAAAGGACTTAGATCTGTGATTATTTTTCTTCTTTTTCTTTCTGAAATGATTGTTTAGATTTGGATTTAGAATAATAATCATTATCAGGAATTTTCTTAGCCGATTTTGAAGATTCACCTTTGAAGAAAGTCTTCTTAGGTTCCTCTTCTTTGATTAAGAAGTCCGAGTGATCTGGAAGTTTGGCACTAAAATTAAATTGAACAACTGTTTCTTTTTCTTCTTTGCCCTTCACATCACAGGGATTCTCAATATCATGATCACACTGGCTCTCTTTGGATGAGTGAGGAATATCACAAGACTTTGGATGGAGAAAATCATCTCGTTCTTTTAAAAAAGCTTTGTCTTCTTTGGTAGGAAAATATGTTTCCGTAGAAGCATCAAACGTTTAACTTTCCAAATCCCAAGACTCAAGATCGTCTTGGTCATCAACTGTCAAGCTCCTAAAGAGAGTATTTCCCATAAATGCCTTACATGAAGAAACATCTGAATCTGAAGAATGTTTTTCTTTTAAAATTTTCTCTTCAGATATTTCTTTATGTTTAGCTTTCTTTTCTTTTAAGTCATTTGAAATAACTGTGAACATAACTTCCTTTTCAATATCAAAAGCAAGCTTGTCATCATTTCTAACTTCCTCAATTTTGCTTTTGATCTTGCTTTCGAGGTCTACGAGCTTTTGTTCGAGTACCAAGGGAGGATAATAAATTTTTACTTCAAAAACTGGTTTTTCACACTCCTTTGGTTGCTCAACCGCATAGCTATAGAAATAGTCATTAGACAAGGTTTGCTTCCAATTCCAAACCAAAGCCTTCCTATTCTCCCATTCGTAGACAAAAGGAAGTTGCATTTTCACAGTGGTTTTTCTTTTAACCTCTTCCCCAGCCTCATAATCTTCCCCATCCATTTTAAGTCAATCGATTTTATATTTAGTATTCCGAGATGGAAGGTCAAGCCATTCAAATTTATAAAGAGTTTGAGACTTTTTCAAAGCATTTTCCAAAAAACGAGGATTATCATATCCCAAGCCCCATTTTGAATTATAGTATCTGAAATTCTTAGTCGTGTTAAGGTGAATAGTCTGTTCAGTCTGACCTAACTTGTACAACCTTTCTTCCAGATAACTAGCTTTCTCAGTCAACTCATTGTTAATATCTTTGTAAGAATGCAATAATTGTTCAAGCTCAATCTTCTTATTTTCTGAAAGTCTTAGTTTTTCTGCCATTTCATCTATTCTTTTTCGAAAACAAGCTTGAGGTTCCTCGAATTCAGCTTGACTCTTTTCCAATCCGTCACTTAAAGAATTATGTTCAATGATTAGTTGTCTTTGAGATTCGATTACTTTATGTGCTTTATGAAGTTTAGCAGTTATATCATCTAATCTTAATTGTAAAATTTCTAAATTTTTCGCGAAATGATTAATAGTAAAGGATTCTACCTCATCTGTCTCAGGCGCCGCATCAGCATCAGAATCCTCGCCTTCTTTGCTCATCAGACACATTTTGGCCAAGGCAGCTGTTTCATCTTCGTCCTCATCGTCTGTTTCATCTAGCCAGTACTCCTCGTCCACCAGCAGTGCTTTCCCGGACTCTTTCTGCTTTGCCAGCAACATCTTGTTTATATAGTAGTCCGAATCCTGTACCTTAGGTTTCCAGCACTCTTTGGCAAAGTGGCCAGACTTTCCAAAATTATAGCATTTCTGTTCCTCCCCTTTCTTATCAACAAACTTCTTGTCCTCAATCCTCTTAACCTCATCTTTCCGATCATCAAACCGCTTCTTAGATTCTATGTGATCTTTATGCTCAAAGTTTCTGGGTCCTGATGAGTATCGTTGGTTGTTTGAACCGGTCTTCTTCACAAATCTCTTTTGAAAAGTCTTTGTCAAAAGAATCATGGCTTGTTTCAAACTTTTGGCTTCATCTAGATCCTCACTATAAATACCATCATCTTCTATTTCAACACCCTTCCCTTTCACATAGTGCTTCCCAGATTTACTTGACATTAATGCAATCAGATCACTTTCTAATTATTCATCTAACTGCTCAGACTTTTCCCCTTTTTTCTCCTTTTTTCTTTCTTCTCTTTCTTCTTCTTCTTTTCTCTCTTTTCTTCTGCTTCATCCTCATCCTGTTTAAGCGTCTCAAACATCTCTTGTAGCTGTAGAGAAGTCAATCTGGAATGTTGTTTCATACGATGAGCATACTTCTTCCATTCGGGCTGAAGTACACTTAAGAACTTCACATTGTTCTCAATTATGGATTTCTTTATGCTATATCTATTCAGCTCATTCAAGATGGTTGTGAAGCGATCATAGGTGCTATCCAGTGAGTCTCCTTCTTTCTGTCTAAAATTTTCGTACTTGTTAATCACATTAGAGGTCCTCATCTGATTTCCACCTCTGAGCCCTGATAAAGCTTAATCAGCTCATCCAACATGCCCTTCCCGGTGGCATTTAAACTATCAACTTTCTGGTAGATGACGTTAGTCAATGCTTGCATAACAAATGACCTTGCTGCTTTATCAGCATTATGCCTCTTAAGTTCATCACCAGAGTAATTCTTGGGTTCAACAAGTTATCTGTTTTGTTGGGTCATCAAGATTTGAAGATGACCTCATGATCTCCTTTTATACTTTGAAAAACATTTTATACTTAGAGAAATTTTGGATGCATGGTTCTTTGTAATGGCTTGTACAAGATATCAAATGTTTGGTGAAGTCAAAGATCAACCAAAGTCAAGATTAAAGATTCTCTCATTGTGGAAGTGAAAGATCTTTTCTCAAACATACAAGTCATTGTTCACCGAAATTGTTCTCACAATTTCGGTGGTATCTCCACCGAAACTTCTCTCTATTTCGGCCTAGTCTCAAAGAAGCTTTTCCCAAAGATGATGTCATATATCTCAAAGATGATGTCACATATCTCAAAGATGTGTCACATATCCCAAATGACATTTCGGTGGGACCTCAAAGAAGCTTCAAAGATGTTTTCTCCAAAGATGTGTCACATATCTCAAGTTTCCATCGGTGGTGCTTTTCTTGAAAGAAAATCTGAGAAGCAAAAGGAGACAAAAGTGAGAGACATAATAAGACAAAATGAGAAGCAAATTCATTTTGTCTTGGAAGAAATCTTACAACCTTTCTTCGGTGGTGCATTTGTTGAAAGAGATTTTGAGAAGCAAAAGAAGACAAAACTGAGAGACATAAGAAGACAAATTGAGAAGATATTTTCTACATGGATAAAGTGACCTTCTGTCTTATTATCCATTTTCAGCTAAGGTCCCTGTTATCTGCTCAAGCTACTCTGTCTGCACCTAGTAAAAGGTGACAAGGACTTCACAACTTTCCAGAAGTCAACATCCTCAGCAAGTGTGAAGATGACAAGTGTCTCAAGCATTCAATGCTTGCACACTCCTTGTCACTATAAAAGGAAGAGCTCTCCATACTGAAATACACACATCTTGAGAGACTTTGAAGATTACTGTGAGCTCTTGATATTCTACGCAAACTGGAAGAATTCTCTAAGTGCAAGAATTTCCAGTTTGCTTGAAAAACTTTATAGCTTTGTTCTAAGTGTTCTTAGTTATTTTGTTGTATACTTTGTGTAAGATTGTTAGAATAGTTTATCTGTTCTTTTCCGCAACAGTCTTAAGTTTTCTATGTGTAATTCTTGTTGAAAGATTTTCAATAAAAGAATTAAAATTGTGAAAATTTTGAGTATTGTATTCAACCCCCCCTTCTACAATACTTGTTATAGCCATCTGGGACTAACAAGTGGTATCAGAGCAGAAAGTTTAATTCCATAAACTTGATCTGCGATGGCTGCCTCCTCTTCTTCAACTATTGAAAACTCTTTTCAAAATAACTTTTCTGAAAATGGGTCCATTTCAAAACCTCCTAAGTTCAATGCTAACAACTTCTCTTTGTGGAAAAGCCGCATGATGCTGTTCATGGAAGGAGTGGATACTAGATATCCAACCATTCTCCAAGAGGGACCCTTTATCCCCAGAGTTTGGGCTCGCTATGAAACGCAGAGGCCTGGTAAAGAAACCATGGAAAAAGATAATTCTGATGATTCGTCTGATGAAGAAAAATCTGCTGCTACTGGTCGTTACATTCTTAAAAATCCTAAGAAATATACTGATGAGGAAAAACGACTTGTGTCTCTTGATTCTAAAGTTAGAACTATCATTGCTCTCTCTCTTCCTGATGAAGTGTACCACTCTCTGGTAAATCTCTCTACTGCCAAAGAGATGTGGTCCACTCTGTGTGTTTTGTATGAAGGTACAAATGAAGTTAAAAAGAGCAGAAAGATTGCTCTTGTTAGAAATTATGAACTCTTTTCTTATGAGAAAGGAGAATCTCTCTCCAACTACTATAATCGCTTTAACAGTCTTCTTAATGACTTAAAGCTGTTAGGTAGAGTGTATGACAATGAGGAAGTCCTGTGCAAATTTATGGACTGTCTTCCCGATTTTTGGGAAAATATCTGTACTTGTATAAAGACAACCAAGGATCTTGATCATATGCCTCTTACTGTTCTTTATGGTACTCTTTTCAACTATGAGCAGACGAAGCTGCAAAAGTTTATAAAGAACTCTTCTCTAGCTCTCCTGAGTGACTCTTCCAAAAAGACTAAGTGTTTTCCAAAAATCACCTACCCATCTGACTCTGACCATAATAGTCAAGAAGATCCCAATGATCATTCAGAAGCATATCTTAGTGATGCTAAGGATGAATGTGAGGAAACTTCAGCTGATAAATTATCTGATGAAATGGCCATGTTGGATGGGCACTCTAAATCCAAATCTCATCTCTCTTCTGGAAAATCTAAGTTCGATAGAAATTCATCCTCTTCTCTCTCCAAACACTCTCCTTTATATAAATCTAATGAGGAATGTTTTAACTGTGGTAAAAAGGGTCATTTTGCTTCTGAGTGTAAAAGTAGAAACCTTGAAAGACTTAGAAGTGCTTCCCACCGATTTTCCAAAAATTTCAGCCAATCTTCCTCTTCTGCAAATTTTGACCGGGCTGAAAGATACAAGGAGAAATACAAGAGAGAAAAGGAAAGAAATGAAAGACTTGTCAGAAGAGGAAAGGGTCTGCCTGCTAAATCTTATGATTTGGCAGATGAACCCACATCTGAAAGCGAATGACTCCTCAACTGCTCTTGTATCAGCTAAGTGCTTCTTCTACTCTTCACAGGTACATACTATGTGTTTTATCTATCTTTTATGAATTCTCTTATTTCAAACTCTTTTGCTATGTGTTCATAATTTCTGCCATCACATCTGAAAACATAAATTTTGGAAATTTTATTTGGCTAGTCTCTGGGTGTTGTTTCTGTCTTAAAAGGAAATCCTCCAAAATTTTTCCAAAAATAACTTTATGACTTCTCATACCGATTTTCTTCTTAAATCTGTGAGTTTCAAAATGTCCAATTCAAAAGAAAGGATTTATGTACTCCCAATTTTTGAAATATGAATTCTATGTGATGCACCCCCATTCTTTGTTATCTCTTCAAAATCTTTGAGCAAAAGTTAGGAAAAATGTCAAGTTTCTAAAAGGAACTCTCTTTATAGAAAATGCTATATCTGTGGTGATATTTCTCATTTTGCCAAAGACTGTGTGAAATAAAGAATTATTCTGAGTGATATAAATTCTTGTCATTCTTTTTCTTCTAACCCAAAAGGACCCACCTTCAAAATGGGTACCTGGAAATTAAATTCTTTGTGATTGCAGATTTTGAGCTGGGCAGATGGATCTATGTGAACAAGTGAGAAAGTTGACAAAACCTTCAAGATCTCCTTGTTTTTGAAAAGCCTCCCAGTTCTCATCTTACTGCTCTACCCACTAAAGAATAGGCGTTGTTTAGGATGCATTGGTTTAGGGTATTGAAATTATTATTATGATTATTATATTATTATTATTATTATTATTATAAATATGTATATATATACATACTTTCGGTTTCACCGATGTGTATATATATATATATTAAAATAATAATAAATAATAATAATAATAATTTAATAAAACTAATTACTAATTTCTTCCACCAAAATACTTTCTTACCATGCAATCTCACGACCACCGAAAAGTACAAAATCTGGTATCACCTTTTCTTAAAACCACCAAAATTGAATTTCATCCACCGAAATTCAAATTTCATCCACAATTTTTTTTTTAAACCATTTCCCCATTCTTCACCGAATTCATTTTTCTCTTTCACCGAATCTTGTTCACCAAATTTCTTTTCCACCCTTCTACCCTTATTTTCTGCTGAGAAGAAACCCAACCAGCCCACACCGATTTTCTTTCCACCAAAAATCTCATTTAAACCCTTCTCACATCCATAAACTTTTCTTTCTTTTTGTGGCCACCTTTATTTATTCACCCTCCTCTTCTATTTTTTAAACCCATTTCTTTTCTAAACCTCACCACCGAAATTTTCCTTAACCACCAAACCAAAACCATATCCCACCATACTTTACTTCCCATCATATGTTTTGCCTCCTCGATCGGTGGTACCCCTCAAATTCGGTGGAACCCTTCAAATTCGGTGGTGAAACCCTTCTAAATTCGGTACAATCCTTCAAACTCCTCGGTGGAATCCTCACACCGATCCACCACCGAGTCTACACCGATCCACACCGATTCCACACCGAATCTCCACCGATCCACCACCTCAAATCCCTCCACCGATCCACCACCTCAAATCCCTCCACCAATCCACCCACTACAAACTCTTCTACAGATGTCACCCCAAATCCTCAAACTCAATCTTTTTGGGTCATCAAATTGGAAGATGAAATTCCAATCTTTTCTTCACTTTGAAGATTTTCTCCATAATGTCTTAGAAGTTTTACTACTGATTTTCCACCGAAAATCCTACCGAAAATAGCCAATTTTCGGTGGACTCTCCTTCATTTTCGGTGGAAAAGCAAAAAAAAAAAAAAAAAAAAAAAAAAAACATCCTACCGATTTTCCACCGAAAATCCTACCGAAAATAGCCAATTTTCGGTGGATTTTGCTCAATTTTCGGTGGAAAGGTAAAAAAAAAAAAAAAAAAAAAAAAAAAAAAACCTACCGATTTTCCACCGAAAATCCCACCGAAAATAGCCTATTTTCGGTGGATTCTCCTCAATTTTCGGTGGAAAGGTAGTAAAAAAAAAAAAAAAAAAAAAAAACCTACCGATTTTCCACCGAAAATCCCACCGAAAATAGCCTATTTTCGGTGGATTCTCCTCAATTTTCGGTGGAAAGGTAGTAAAAAAAAAAAAAAAAAATCCTACCGATTTTCCACCGAAAATCCCACCGAAAATAGCCTATTTTCGGTGGATTTTGCTCAATTTTCGGTGGATTTTGCTCAATTTTCGGTGGAAAGGTAAAAAAAAAAAAAAAAAAAAAAAAAATTCTACCGATTTTCCACCGAAAATAGCCTATTTTCGGTGGATTTTGCTCAATTTTCGGTGGAAAGGTATAAAAAAAAAAAAAAAAAAAAAAAAAAAAACTGGTCTTGGTTCTGGCCGATCTTTTCATTTTCTCTTGGTGTTTTTCCTACGTCGGCCGCTGAGGGGGAGAATTCATCTGAGGGGGAGCAACATAAACCCTCAGTACTCATATACAGCGACCAACTTGAAAAAATGAGGAAATCGACGGACCGGTCAAGGGGGAGCACTTCAGTCCGGGCGGATCTAACTGAGGGGGAGAAACACAAAGACCGTCTGATCTAACTGAGGGGGAGCAAAACAAAGACAAAGGATGCTGATGCTAAACATGAAAAGATGCCAAGATGCAACAGTTGGGCAGAAGTATCCTAAGGCTGCTGATCAAAATGAAGAATCCTCAAGCCAGACACAAGTTTCAACTCGCCCCTCCAAAGATGCAAGTAATATTCATTCTGTTTATACTGTTTATACTTCTTTCCTTTTCCTTTCGATTATTTGTACAGCTATACCTTTTTAATTTTTTTCTTATATGTAAATATCATATATACATACACACACAAAAAAAAAAAAAAAAAAAAAAATGGACTGTGTGAAAAAGAACCCAAAAGAGTAAAGAAGGGTCAACTTGCATTATTCACTGTCTTACTCATGTTTTTCTAAGTATGGATGTCATCATCAAATAGGGGGAGATTGTTGGGTCATCAAGATTTGAAGATGACCTCATGATCTCCTTTTATACTTTGAAAAACATTTTATACTTAGAGAAATTTTGGATGCATGGTTCTTTGTAATGGCTTGTACAAGATATCAAATGTTTGGTGAAGTCAAAGATCAACCAAAGTCAAGATTAAAGATTCTCTCATTGTGGAAGTGAAAGATCTTTTCTCAAACATACAAGTCATTGTTCACCGAAATTGTTCTCACAATTTCGGTGGTATCTCCACCGAAACTTCTCTCTATTTCGGCCTAGTCTCAAAGAAGCTTTTCCCAAAGATGATGTCATATATCTCAAAGATGATGTCACATATCTCAAAGATGTGTCACATATCCCAAATGACATTTCGGTGGGACCTCAAAGAAGCTTCAAAGATGTTTTCTCCAAAGATGTGTCACATATCTCAAGTTTCCATCGGTGGTGCTTTTCTTGAAAGAAAATCTGAGAAGCAAAAGGAGACAAAAGTGAGAGACATAATAAGACAAAATGAGAAGCAAATTCATTTTGTCTTGGAAGAAATCTTACAACCTTTCTTCGGTGGTGCATTTGTTGAAAGAGATTTTGAGAAGCAAAAGAAGACAAAACTGAGAGACATAAGAAGACAAATTGAGAAGATATTTTCTACATGGATAAAGTGACCTTCTGTCTTATTATCCATTTTCAGCTAAGGTCCCTGTTATCTGCTCAAGCTACTCTGTCTGCACCTAGTAAAAGGTGACAAGGACTTCACAACTTTCCAGAAGTCAACATCCTCAGCAAGTGTGAAGATGACAAGTGTCTCAAGCATTCAATGCTTGCACACTCCTTGTCACTATAAAAGGAAGAGCTCTCCATACTGAAATACACACATCTTGAGAGACTTTGAAGATTACTGTGAGCTCTTGATATTCTACGCAAACTGGAAGAATTCTCTAAGTGCAAGAATTTCCAGTTTGCTTGAAAAACTTTATAGCTTTGTTCTAAGTGTTCTTAGTTATTTTGTTGTATACTTTGTGTAAGATTGTTAGAATAGTTTATCTGTTCTTTTCCGCAACAGTCTTAAGTTTTCTATGTGTAATTCTTGTTGAAAGATTTTCAATAAAAGAATTAAAATTGTGAAAATTTTGAGTATTGTATTCAACCCCCCCTTCTACAATACTTGTTATAGCCATCTGGGACTAACATGTTTGTTCCATCTGGTTCTTGTGAATACACTGATGGCATTACTCCTTCGGCCAAGGAACTTAAAATACGATCACCATTCTCTTGCCGTTCGACATAATCGAGAAACCAATCTTTCCAGATTTTAAAGTCTTTCGGGAACAATACAGGTGGTTTGTCTTTCGAACCTATAACTAACATGTCCCTGGATGTCATGATGAATACTTGTTTACGATCGTTTAGCAACCTTATGATCAGATTAAAATTTAACACACACCAGTGTTTTTATCACAACTCAAACTTATCGCAGATAACAATTTGTCGCACACCAATCTTGTCGCAGGTAACACTTTGTTGCAAGAAAACTTTGTCGCAAACACTCAATAAAAATCTTATCGCGGATAAGAGAATGCGATAAAGACCAAACTAGGTTTTGTCGCAACAGGCCCTTGCGATAAAATACTGTTCACTGAAAGATACGTGCGATAAACCACTGTTATCGCAAACAACAGAAATGCGATAAAATCTTGCGATGAAAATACTTGCGATAACAAATAACTATTCTGGTGCGATAACTATGAACAACCACAAATGCGATAACTATGAAGATCAGATCAATCCTAAGTGCAATCCTCATAACAATTCCAAATAAGCTGAAAATTGGTACGTAGGTTCGCGATGTAATTATGGACACCTTTAATACTTGCACTTTTGTCCAAAAAATAGCAGAAATAGGAGATTTGATCCCAAAACAGTGTTCTAAACCTTTTTCACGAAATTTTAGCTAACCAAACAATTCTGGATTGGTTTGAGAGAAATTACGGAATAGAAACAATCACCAATCTATCCTTAATCAATTCTCATCTATTTGAAGAACTCAAATGATCAAAATCAATCAAAATGCATAGAAAAGTGAAGAAAACTCAAAATAGCTCAAAATCTCATAAAAAAATCTCTGGATAGGCCCGGCCCTGGCTGTCGTGGCTATGGCCATGGGCAGCAAGGCCCATAAGGGCATCATTCTCAGACTCCTAACGCTTAAAGAATACTACCTTATTCCAAACGCTTAAAGATACTACCTTAGGGTAAGTTTTGTAGCTTCGGTTGGAGCCCAATGAATACTACCTTATTCCAGTTAGAGGCCCTAAATCAATTGATCGATTGTCACCAGATCTCTTGCCTCTCGTTACTCCTTCTCTCCCTCAATCGATCTTAGTTTTCTGCTTTCATCTGCCCTAGTTGCTGCCATAAATCGATCTAGACTTGTTGGTTTGTTTCCCTTAATCGATCTCATATTCTACTGGCTTGCTGGTTCACGACTTCACGGTTGCTGCCTTTCATCGATCAGCATAAAACCAAGCGACCTTAGTCCCTTTCAGGTGTTTTCTTTCTAACTTGATCACAACCATCTGAACGCTTCTGAATCTTGAATCTGTCCAGTAACTCAGCCTCTCACACTTTGTTTATATTTGTTTGAAAACATCTGCATGTCTCGTCCTATTGTAGTTTGGGATTTTGGTTTCATTTTATGTGGTTTGAAAATCACATTTGTGTTTATTTGGAAACTCTTTAAATAGTTTATTTTGTTTTATATGTATTATTAGGTGTTATCTTGCTTAGTGCTTAATTAATTCAAATGAAAATATATTTCATTCTTTGAATCTTTCTTTCTTGCTTAGATAGTTAGATGTTAAAAGAAGAAGAAATATTTTGCATTCTTTGATTCGCTATTCCTTAAATGAAAAAAATTGGAATTATTGTGATTTGTTATTCGAGATTTGTGAACCGTTGAGCAAGAAATTGATTTGATGAAGTTGATTACTAATTTGCTATGTGATTTATTGTTCATCTAATCATTGACTTCAGATATACTTGCTTCTTTATGTTTTACTATGGATTTTAAGAAAATCAACAATCATACATCCCAATAAGAATGGTACACACCATACACACTAAACTCACCTTTTTTTGTATGTTTTTCTTTGGTCTTTTCTATTTAGGTACTTGTTTCTTGAATTTTCAGTAACTTTTTTGGTGATTTCTTTGTGATACATTTATCTACGGTTTTCATCCTAACATGAGTGTTATACACACACTAGTCATATTTATGTGTCTCCTCCTCTCTTCTTGAGGATGAGCCTTAAAAATAGTATATAAGTTTTTTTTTTACATATTAGGGGCATTGGATTGGCTTCCCGCCATGGGCACCGGAAACCTTAGGACCGGCCTTGGGATCAGAATGAATTGCTATGCTCTGATACCAATTGTGATTCCAGAACAAGCATTCAATTTAGCAATATGAATCAATTGGTCATCCCTCTATTAAGCATGAATCAATCTTCAAGTACAATGGTGATGAATGAGAGAAAAGTGCACACTGTACTTGGAATGTAAGGAATGACACACTAAACAAATACAAGGGAAAAACAATATATAGTGTGCAAAATATAGAAGTTTCAAAAATGCTCATCTACTTGATACAAGGTGTCAGTTAGGGCACTAACAATTGTCTTTGTTGCCTAAGATCAAAACCAGTGATATATATTAATAGGAACCCCATAACATTTTACAGGTTTGGGAATGGTAGGTGGTTTTCCCTACTACGGGTCCAAAATACACACCACATGCATATACGTAGTACATACATGCACACAAATACGTAGTACATACGTGCATACAAATACGTAACAAGTCACCATAGGGCTTATTGGGTCTTAATAAGTCATCAAAGGTATTATTGGGCTATAATGGTTCTTAATAAGTATTATTGGTTGTTAATAGGCAATAGTAAGTCTTAATGGTCTTATCGAGCCCAATATACACAACATGCATGTAAGCAGTACATACACGTATACAAACCCATAGTAAGTCATCATTGGCATGTTATTGGGCCTTAATAAGCGATGCAATGTATTGTTGAGCTATAATGGTTCTTAATAAGCTGTAGTGATTTTTAATATGATTTAATGAGTCTTAGTGGTCTTAATGTCTTATCAATATACCCCCACATGATTTCCTTCTCTCGAAGCTACGTATAGGATGTGGCCACTGTCTCGTCTCAAAGTGGCCACAAATGATAACTTTTGGTTGCCAACCTCACTAAGTAGATCCGAAGATCATAGTTCTGCCAGTATGGAGAGATACGCATATCTCTATGACACAATAGCTCGACTAACATCTGAACCTTAGTCTCGATTATGCAAAAACCCACATCTCTATAAATTTATTGAAGATTTTCTCAAACCTCTTTGCACCACTCAAGCGTTATCCCGAATTCGTCGATCTCTGGGTCAAAGATCTAATATTAACACACATAAGTGATCCTTGTCTGTATTGAGTTAAAGTTGCAACTCGAATGACCAAACCGAAAAGTTACAAAAAGTGGTAGCACTCAAATGTTACATTTTATTTCTCGGGTTTAGCTCACACCCACACCTAGGGGGTTTAACTATTGATTAAAAGAGAAGACATGATGAAATAAAAGTAATACTCAAATTGAAATTGCAAAACAAAAACGTACCACTATATCCACAAGTTCACCCAATGGTGGACATAAAGTAAAAGTGCAGAATACGAAATTACTATTTTGCTAAATGAAATGTAAGAACTATGTTTCTCTGCTCATCTGATTCTTCAGATTATTGGATGCTTCAAACGAAAAGTCAAGCTCCTTTTTTATAGTAGAAGAGGTGAGAAGGATTGAAAGAGACTTGAGAGAGGGGAAAAGGACCTCTCATCCTTTGTCTTCTTTCTCAAGTTTGGCCTTATTATCTTTGTCTTCTTTGCCTCCACATTTATGAAATCTTCATAATTGACTAGGGGTGAGCATCGGAACCGGTAACCCACCTTTGGAACTGGAACCGCTCCAGAACATTTTGGAACCGATGTGATTGGTTCAGTTCCGGTTCCTAAAATACGAGAACGATTAAGGCTGGTTCTAGTTCTGGATCTCACTTTTTTGGAACCGTTACCCGCTGGGTACCCAGAAACGGTACCGACGGGTACCCACTATTTTTTTAATAAAAAAATTATATATTTATTAAATTTAAATATTTAATAAAATTAAAAATCTAATTAATAGATTTACCAATTGAAAGATCTTTTATATACAACGAAAACCTTAAGCAAAAAGTTCTGTAACACGGAAATAATGGTAATGAGTCGGCTAGTAAGGTGGCGTTTGTTTTTTAAGTGGTGCTGAAGTCTGAAGACTGATTTCACTTCTGATTTTAAGTGGTGGCGCTGAAGTCTGAAATCTGAATCAAAAAGACTGTTTGTTTTTGTAAGCTGAAATCTGAAAACATCTGAATACGTAATATTGTCTATTTTATCTCTGAAAATGTGATACCGTTGAATTAAATTAAATTATACTAGTCTTCATACCAACTTAAATGTGTTAATTGGTTCAAATACAATAGAAAATATGAACAAAGTCTCCCCCAAGTTCCGTTTTTTGTTTCTTGACAACCTTCTGATCATCCTACATACAAAATTGAGTATAAATAAACATCACCATATAAAATAATCCATCAATTGAAAACACATAATCGAATAACAGTTTTTAGACCTTCAACAATTTCTCGTAACATCACCATATGAAATAATCCATAATCGAAAACACAAAATCGAATCACAATTTTTTTGAACTTAAACAATCTCTTAAGAACATCACCATATGGAATAATCCATCAATCGAAAACACGTAATCGAATCTCAGTTTTTAGAACTTCAACACTCCTAAGAACATCACCATATGAAATAATCCATCAATCAAAAACACATAATCGAATCACAGTTTTTTAGAACTTCAACAATCTCTCAAAACATCCCCATATGAAATAATCCATCAATAAAAAACACATAATCGAATCATAGTTTATTAGAACTTCAACAATCTCTCAAGAACATCCCCAAATGAAATAATCCATCAATCAAAAACACATAATCAAATCACGTTTTTTTATAACTCCAACAATCTCTCAAGAACATCACCATATGAAATAACCCATCAATCAAAAACACATCGCAACTTAATTCAATCTTTAAATAACAAAAAGAAGCTGAAATTAGGGAAAAAATTACCATCCAATGTCGAGTAGCAAAGCAGATATCCAATCTGCTAATCCCTAATCTAATCTTATACCAAAACGTTCTTCCATCACCGAGATTCCCAAACCTCACGAAGAAATAGAACAAGAGCCAAATCACGATCAACACAAGTGTAGCACCTAAAAACACACCCTGAGACTGCGTATACTTTACCCATCGCAAACTCGCCGGTGCCGGTGACGATTGACGATGAGCAAATGTTGGCGGTGGCGTTGTACCAATAGCCTGGATTGCAAGCACACAAAGAGGAGTTGTAGCTGAAGGAATCGGTGATTGAGCACTGCATTTTGTGAGATTTAGGTGTTAGAATGAGGTTTATGAATTCCGGTGTAGATCTCAGAGGATTTTAGGGTTTGTGGTTTGATTGTGTAGCAGACGAAGGAGAAGGAGATGAAGCTCGATTGATTGGAGATGGAGATGGATATGGGTCTTGAGTCGCACACGAGAGAGAGCGAGAGCGAGAGAGACATTTGAGATGGAGGCAGCTATCAAAAAATAAGTGAAATGTGATTAGCTTTCCACTTTCTCGGTCAGATGAAAATAAGTGATAAGTGGATATGATTTAAATAAAAAAACAAACAATCTGATTTAACAAACCTCTGACCGAAAAAGTGATAAGGACCATATAAGTACTTGTTTCTTAAAAACAAACAGCCCCTAAAGTGTAACAACCGGGGTTTCCTTTAGAAATTTGAAGCTTAGTGGCCAAAGTCTAATAAAGAAAAGTTTAGGAAGGGGCCCTTTTTGCAATTTTTGGAAGATATATAAAGGGTGCAAATCCCTAGGGTTCTCTTTCATTTTTCACTGATCCATTGGTGTGACGGCTAAGAGAAGAAGCATGAGGGAAAAAGAATTGTTTGGCATCGATTTCTAATAGGAGAAACTTCAAATTGGTAAGAAATTGATCTCATCTATTTCATTTCTTGCCTAGTTGATAGATTGGTAATCATTTTCTGAATTTCATTAATGATTGGAGCTGTGCACTTAATGTAAGAACAAAATGAGGGTTTATCTCAAGTTCATACTGTTATGTTGTCTAATTAAAGGTTTATGCTAGTATTTGAGGATTGGAGATTAGCACAAATCAATTTACAAAAAGGATGCCATGACCGAATCCTTGGATTTAGGCTGATTAAGAGAAAATGTGTTTTTATGGTTCGATAATCCGGAAATCACCGTTTCCGGAATTTGTAATACCGGATCCGCGTAGAGTATTCCGGAATTAGATGACACCGGATCCCATAAGGGATTTCCGGAACTGGACATACCGGATCCTATAAGGGATTTCTGGAACTGAAAGATTTCCGGAATTGTGGAGACACCGGATCCCATTAGGGAGTTCCGGAACTGAGGAGACACCGGATCCCATTAGGGAGTTCCGGAATTGAGGAACACCGGATCCCCTTTAGGGAGTTCTAGAATTGGGGAGATACCGGATCCCAGTAAGGGAATTCCGGAACGTGGTAGTACCGGATCCGTTAAGGATTTCGGAAGCGAGAAGTACCGGAACCAGTGAGGATTCCGGAAGGGAGATACCGGATCCCGTGTAGGATTCCGGAAGCGCGGATTTCAGATCATGGGTTTCAGTTTCGGAGTAAGATCTACGGTCAGTAGTTGGGTTGCAACTAATTAAAATGTATGATACGTTTAGGTGTAAGATCAGTTCGGGACAAAAGACGTGGTTGGAAAAGTTCATACGTCAGGTGAGTTCCCTAACCCTTTTTACATGAAATGAGATGCTAAATATTTTACTGATTATGGTTTATTTACGAACATGAATTGTTTACTAACTGTGACGTATGCTTTCTCATGAAAAATATGTTTTATTCAAAAGATTATTTAGCATGAAGAAATGATTTATAAAGATTTCACGTCCCGTGATTTTTGGTAAGCTATGTGTATGCTATGTGGAGTCGGTCTGCACAGTAGGATCAGAGTACCTCGGGATCCGATGATCCCTTGGGCATTTGTGATGAGCCAGTAGGATGGAATTCGTTTCCTTCCTACTCGGATAGAGGAGAATCTGTTTGGGCCCCGATATGAGGCGAGAGGGGAGTCTGCTTGGGCCCCGATCGTGGTTAGCTGTATGATCCTGGAACACTGTGCAGTTACCATGTTTGATGCTTTATGTGAAGAATGTTAATGTAATTATGAAATGATTTTTATATTGTTGTTAAGAACTGTTTTCGGAGGGAATTCACTAGACCTTTTGGTCTATCCCTCGCTTTTCAAAAACTAAACCATTTTCAGGTAAGCGAAGTACTGGTTCTTCAAGTAAGAACAAAGAGATGGCTTGAGGATTGAGATGGAGCTTAGAGAGGCTCCATAGTTTTGCTAGAATATTTATAGTTAGAAGTTCTCGGTTGTGGATCAGATGTTTCCGCTGTCAGATTTTGTTTAGTTCAGACTCTAGTGATGTTTAAGACAAATTATTATGTAATTTGGAACCCGTTTTGGAATAATTTTCTATAGTATCGCATGTTGATGTTTTGAGACGTTACATAAAGATCCTTTATTAGCCCTTCTCAAAATTTAAGAATAAAAATGGAAAGAAGCGCACCAATAGGAGTAGAACACATGGTCATACCATCATGGACCATGTAGTTTGCCAAATCAAAAATAAAAGCAGCACACCAAACTGATGTTGTTGCTGCATATGACAGTTTACGGAAGGGACATAAATCTTTGGTATTAATGTTTGTTAAATTATTAATTTTTGTTATTGATTTGGTATTAATGTTATATTTAATAATGTTTGTTGTTGATTTGTAATAGACTTAAAATTACATTTTTATTGTATAAAATGTTAAAATAAAAAAAAAATTGATAACGGGTATCCGAACCTGTTCCAAAATATAGAAAAAAGATGTAAACGGTTCCGGTTCCTTCATTCTAGGAACCACAGGTTCCAATTCCGGTTCCATGAAATTTGGTCACGTACCCGGTTATGCTCACCTCTGGAATTCTCCTTCCTTTCACCAATTTGGAGATAAAAAACTACTGAATATATTTCTCAGTGGTGAAACTGTGGTCACAATGACTCATCAGCTCCAAAAACGACACATGCGCTAATGAAAACCAAAATTTTATCCTTAACAACTCCAATGAAAATAAATAAATAAAAAGGGGAAACACGAATACATAACGAGAAAACTTACACTAAAAAGCAATAAAAATACACATTAACAATGTGTAAATGACACTTAAAATGAGAGCTATAATCATTTACTTTTAAGTCCATTATTAACACACCTAATTGCAATATTTCAACCACATTAGACAAGGAAATAACAATAAATGAAACAAGTTTTGTTTGTATTTTTATTTTGGAAGTAATTTTCGAAACCTTCATTAATTATGTTGTTAGGACACTAAATGTCCTAATTATAAGATAGTTTTGTAAAGGGGTATTAATTGTAATATGGTCTTGGGTTATGTTATAAGCGCTTGGGCTTAACTATGTAACAAGGGGTATATAATGTTTAGTGTGTGTAATTAGGGTTGAGTGTGTCCATTGCAATGTAGCCTCCAAGGTGTTTGTGTGTGTTCTAGAGAGAGATCCATTCTCTCTCTAGGTTGCTTTCATCTTGAATAATACACCACTTTGATTATCTATCTTCTTGTTACCAATCTCTTCAATATATGAATCGTTGCCTTGTTTAAAAAATGGGACTAACAAGTGGTATCAGAGCCAAAATCGAAGGAATCAATCATCGATACGATCATTCTGCAACGATTCATCATCAACAGCCCAATCTGGTATGAAACAGTAACTTTTCGAATTTTTGTTGCACACAAACTGTTTTGGGATTGAAAAATACATTTATGTTGGTTTTTGGACAAAACTCGAAGTGTTAATGTTGTCCAGAATACCCTTGCGCATCTACATACCAATTTTCAGCCCAAACAGATCATTTTTGAGGATTAGACTTAAGATTATTTGAATCTTCATCCATGTCGCAACCTTAAGTGTTCTTCATGTTCATCCGAGTCACAATGGTCATATATTCATGCATATCGCAATCCACATCACGATGAACAGTACCAAATCGCAATGGTCTATTGCGACTTGGCCTCCAAATCGCAATGGTCTATTGCGACTTGGCCTCCAAATCGCAATGGTCTATTGCGACTTGGCCTCCAAATCGCAATTGCCTATTGCGACTTCGGTCCCGAATCGCAATCCATTACGCTATGAACAGTACCAAATCGCAACCTTCAGTTGCGACTTGGGTGAACTTTTGCCTATTGCGACTTCAGGTGTTGCGACTTCAGCTATTGCGACTTTAGTGCATTGCGACTTCAGTGCGTTGTGACTCCGGGTTTTAACATGATTTGTGTTGCAACAAAGGGTTAAAAATGTGTAATCATGACTGTTTCTAGAGATCCAGATGGTATCCTCGCCCAAGTAATCACTCATTCAATTAACAAAAAAAAAAAAAATCCGCTAACCTATAGGGGGAGATTGTTAGGACACTAAATGTCCTAATTATAAGATAGTTTTGTAAAGGGGTATTAATTGTAATATGGGCTTGGGTTATGTTATAAGCGCTTGAGCTTAACTATGTAACAAGGGGTATATAATGTTTAGTGTGTGTAATTAGGGTTGAGTGTGTCCATTGCAATGTAGCCTCCAAGGTGTTTGTGTGTGTTCTAGAGAGAGATCCATTCTCTCTCTAGGTTGCTTTCATCTTGAATAATACACCACTTTGATTATCTATCTTCTTGTTACCAATCTCTTCAATATATGAATCGTTGCCTTGTTTAAAAAATGGGACTAACATATGTGACAAAAAACCGATCGAATTCATGTTCTCCAAAATATGAACCGTAATTAACAAAGTTGATTCATTTTTATCCCGTAAAATGAATTTTTTTGAAAGTTGATTCTTTAAAATGGATATTTCAAAAGTTAGTTCCTCGAACTAGAAACATAAACAATAACATTCATTCCACTTTTGATGCATGCAATATGGTCCAACTATAGATATAAACCGTGAAAAAGTTTTTGATATAAACCAGAAATTCGCCGGAAACGAGTCATATGTTTTAGAAAATAAATAAATATATATTATCGGCGGATTTCCGGCAGAAGTCAACGGAGTTTGACTTTTTTTAATTTCCGTCGGAAAAATCCGCCGGAAAATGGGGTTTGTTTAGTAGTGTAATTAGATTTGAGAAAACAAATGAACTTCAATTTGTAGTATCAAAATTTTAATAGAATTACTTTCAATCAGCAATATATATCTCAATTATTCCATTCCCAAGGAAAAACCAAATATGAAAAATAATTTCATTTCACATGGCATCATCCATTACATTCCAACTCATCCATATAAAATCCTATCTGTAATTCTTTCTTAGTTTATTTAGAAGCAGGTGAAGTTAATGCATGCGTTTAAAAAGCAAGCAAGTAACATATAATCAAATTAAGCCAACTAATTGACAATATCTCATGTTATTTCCCCATTTTTCTATTGATCATATTTCTTAGAATTGGTCAGAATAATCAAAGATTCTGCTTAATTTTATATGGGAAAGAGAAGATGTGAAGCAACAAGTTTCTTTATAAGACCAATAAATGAAATTGATTTTATAGAAAACCTAAAATAAATAAACGCCATAATAGAATGTTTTATAAGACCAAAGTTTATAGGACCAAACAAAAATGCATCTTATTTAAAAGTGTTACGATAAATTTATAGAACGATTTTGAGCGCATAACAAGTTTTTTATGACATTTTCAAAATAAAGTGTTGTATTAGCTAATTTTACAAGATGTTTTTGAAAAGTATCCTATAAACCCATCATTTTAGAGGACATTTGTGTTTATAGGATAATTTTTCAAATAGTGTACTCTAAAAAAGTTAGTAGGACGCTTTATTTGAAAAATGCTGTAAAAAACTTCTTACGATGCCTAAAAGCGTCTTATAAACTTTTTGTAACACTTTTAGATATGACGTTCTTTTGTTTGGTACTATAAATTTTGGTCATATAAAACACACTATTAGGACACTTATTTATTATATGCGTCCTATAAACTCAATTTTGTTGTAATGGTACTTGTGTTCCACAAAAATATTCAACATTTCCAAACTATTTACGAGCTCCAATTAAAAGCTTAGAATTTTTTTTGGAAACGGCAATTTCATTGGAACAAAAATAAAGCTAGCAAGAGACGTACTAGCGAGGGTAATACATCAAATCGAGGCAAAAACTTAGAATATATGGTCAATAATTTGTAATCCATTTGGAGCCCATTTGAAATGAAGGTTGACAATGATAAAATAAAGCAAATAGGCATATAAATAAAAGGTTGACAAGAATAATTTTTAGATAAGTTAACTTCAATACGGCTCTTGAACATTTTTATTGGTAAATTAGTTCTTCTTCACAAGTATAAAATGACGATTGTACCACCTTTGTAATGATCATCACTCGAATCCAACTGTGTGTGTTCTGTAAGAAATGGCATACCAAAAATTCATTCCATCACTTGTTCTCCAACTTCTTCTTCTTGCTCTAGTTTTGGCCATTGCCAATGGCTGTGACCTCAAATCAGGGTTCTACAAGAAAACTTGCCCTAGAGCGGAAGCTATTGTTGTTAGGGCAACCGCAGATCACATTTCTGTAGCTCCATCTCTTGCAGCTCCTTTGCTCCGAATGCACTTTCATGATTGTTTCGTTAGGGTTCGTTTCCACAGCACAACTAGTTTTGTCTTGTCTTTTTTAGAGTCTTTTTACTCAAACTTAACTTAATAGTAACATGCTTTTCGTTATTTACGTCCACTTCATCCATTCGCTTTTGTATAAAAATGACGTTTGTGTCTTCGACTCGTGTCTTGATATATATATAATCATTAACCTCATATATTTTTTCATTAGATTTTTCTAGTTTCCAAATTCTATGGCAAGTTAGAGTTTAATCTTTGGATATATAGAGAGAGTATTGTTCTTTACACAATTAAAATTAAGCGATATATCGTAATAGCCTTAGATTGCAAATATATTAGAGATCGAGTTAATAATATTTGATTTTCTGCAGGGATGTGACGGTTCTGTGTTAATAAACTCTACGAAAAATAACCAAGCGGAGAAAGACGGAATTCCCAATCTTTCCCTCAGAGGATATCAAGTTATTGATGCCGCGAAAACTGCGCTAGAAAAGGAATGTCCTGGCGTTGTTTCTTGCGCAGATATCCTAGCTTTAGTAGCTCGAGATGCAATCTACCAGGTACTTATTATCATTATCTATACATATTTTTGCATGATAAAAAAAACTACCATGTTCAATTCTTATAACTATTTCAACGGTGGGAGGGACCGGAAATCATAAACTTGAACTTGTGACACTTTGTTGAAGCGATGAGTTTCGTCCTCGACCATTACACGACCAAATTGATCGATCTTGAAAAGCTTAATTTTTATCAAGTGAAATATCAAAATGTTTTTGCTATTTTTGAAAAAATCTGTATACATATTTTCTTCTTTCCAGATTAAGGGACCATATTGGTCAGTGCCCTTGGGAAGAAGAGATGGAAGAGTATCAATAGCATCCGAGAGTTTGACAATGCCTGCACCTTTTGCCGACATTACTCGACTCAAAGCTCAGTTCGTCTCAGTGGGCTTGAGTGTAAAAGACCTGGTAGTTCTTTCAGGTACTTTTGCCCAATTTTCCCCCAATATATACTTGCAGTATATTCGAGTGAAAAATAATTAATATGAAAATCTCGAGGGAAGAAACACTACAACAAAACTGGTTAGCGTCCTAATAGATTACTTTATATAACTTAATTTGATTGGACCAAATTATAGAACGTCCTATCTAAAAGCGTTACAATAGGTTTATAGGACGTTTTTAGACGTTTTGACAAGTTTTTTAGGACGATTTAGGATAAAGTATCTTATTAGCTGTTTTATAAGACACTTTTGAGAAGTGTTCTATAACACATCTTTTTATGGGACAATGGTGTTTATCTGACACTTTTTCAAATACTATCGTATAAAATAGCTAATACGACACTATACTTTAAAAACGTTTTACAAAACTTCCTATAAGCCTATTGTAACACTTTTAGATAGAAACGTTTTATGGTTTGGTCTTATAAACTTAAGTCCCATAAAGTATTATTTTTTTAGGACTCGCTTAGGTTTTTTAGGGGTCCTATAAAACCAATTTTATTGTTTGAAATGTCCGTTAGGGAGAGAAACAACTATAAAATAGCTTGGAATCTTACTTATTCTTCACATATACAGGAGGACACACTATAGGGACTTCTCACTGCTCTACCATCGCAGTTCGGTTGTACAATTTTACGGGCAAAGGTGACACTGATCCTTCTCTAGACTCGGATTATGTGCGTTACTTGAAAAGTAAATGTAAGCCCACCGACAAAACAACACTGCTTGAGATGGATCCAGGGAGTTTCAGATCATTCGACGAGAATTACTACAATAATGTCTTGAAAAGGAGAGGCTTATTTCAATCAGACGCTGCTCTTCTTGCTGACAAAGAAACAAGTGCTTATGTAAAGCTGCAAGCAGAGTCTCATGGGTCTACATTCTTTAAAGATTTTGCAGAATCAATGGTTAAAATGGGTGAAATCGGAGTTCTCACTGGAAAGGCTGGTGAAATAAGGAGACATTGTGCTATGATCAACTAAATAACGTTGGTTGTATATCATTTTAATTTCTTAATGAAATCAGCAAATAAAGAGATCGACCAGCGCGAGGGATCTTTCTCACTTGAAAAAGATGCTCGTTAACGGTATAAATTGTTGCTGTTTGATCTTGGGTACTTAACAAAAAGTGCTTGTACATATTTCGGAAAAAAAATAATGTTTGTTTGTGGAATACAATATTATTTCGTAAAATCTTCATTTATAGAATTGGACATTTTATCCTTCACAAAATCTTCCTTTCCAGTACCAAAAGTTCGATCTAGATCTTTGATAATATTATTTCCTACCTGACAAGTGACCAATTGTGAAGAAGAAATAACAAAGATGGAGAATGGATAGAGAATAAAATTTCTTACTTTGAACTCTTTCTTTTCTTTTTCTCAATTCTTCATTACTCTTCACACATACAATATAGATATTTGTTAGTGCCATATTTACCTAATTGTATCAAGTTGAGGGTCTATCTTGTAACTTTACTATTTGCCTAGTATAAATAGTTTTTATCTTGTAACTTTGGCAAATATGTCATTCCAAGTACTATTGCATTTCACTCTACATTTCATCATATTGTACTTAGAGATTTTGGAGCTAATGAGAGGGATGACATCTTCAAGATCTTCATTGTGTTGAACGCTTGTTCTGGGATCACAATTGGTATCAGGGCGTCAATTTTGACTACCGGATCATCCTTGAAGTCCTCAAAGGTCACCCGCTCAGAACTGCTCTAACCAAAATTGTAACCGTACCAGTCATTTATCTTCAACAATTTTGGAACACTCTGAAGTTCCATCCAGTCCATCCAAGAGGTCATTAGAGAGTTGCATACGTGTGTGTGTGTGTGAAAAGAGAGATGACCCTCTAGAGAGAGAAACTAGATCTCATTCCAATCTTGTATCAATTTCTCTCATCTATTGAAGATCATTGTGCTAAATCATTGTTATCTGAAACTCTCAAATGGTATCAGAGCAATGCAATTCACTCTGATTCAGATTAGTTTTTCATGATTTTTGTGCCTTTTTGTGCATATCGACTTTTCTATCATTTTTGCTTCATTTTGGTCATTTGAGTTCTTTAAATGGATCAGAATTGATCTAGGATTGATCTGTGCTTATTTCTAAGTGAATTCATTCCGCAAATTCATATTACTTCGATCCAGATTTGATAGAATTGCTTATTTTCGTGAAAAAGAGCTTATACACTGTGTTGGGATTGAATTTCATACTTCTGTTGTTTTTTGGACAAAACTTCGAGTATTAAAAGTGTTCAGAACCTTCTCGTGCACTTCCCTACAAATTTCAGGGTATTTGGACTTATTTTGAGAAAATCACTTAAGTTTGATCTGATATTCATCTTTATCGCACCTTGGAGAGTTCATCATTATCGCGTGAGGAAGTTGTTCAAAGTAATCGCAAGCTTTTTATCGCATCCTTGGTATGAGATAAAATTCAAGAAATTTTTCATCGCATACGTTACGTTCGATAATAGTGTTTTATCGCACCCTTCTCGTGCGATAACATTGAGAGTATTTTTATCCCGTGGTGTGGTGTTCGATAACTTTTCATCACAAGGGTGTCACACGATATATCTGAGATAATTTTTATCGTGGACTTGGTGTACGATAAAGTGTGGTGTGCGACAAAAACAGTGTTTGGGTTAAAAGTTAGTTTTCTGATCAGAGGGTTGCTTTAAGATCATTAACAAGTATTCACAATGACTACAAGGGACATGCTAGTGATTGGGTCTAAAGATAAACCTCCAGTGTTGTTCCCTAAGGATTTTAAAATTTGGAAGGATAGGTTTTTAGACTATGTCGAAAGACAAGAGAACGGTGATTATATTCTTGATTCTTTGAAACATGGAAAGATGGGAGATTTGTTTGTGGACAAGCCAAGTGCATGAGAAGGGGTACTCTCGTAAGAACTCTTTGTGATCCTAAGACCTATTATGGTGATGATCTTAAAAGGTATAATGCTGACAAAGCATCTAGATCACTAGTGATGCAAGCATTGACCAACGACATCTATCAAAAAGTTGACAGTTTTAATACAACCGGAAAGGGGATGTTTAATGAGTTGGTTAAGCTATATCAGGGTTCAGATGTGGAGAATCAGATGAGAACGTCGAATGTGATAAATAAGTATGAGAATTTTAAGCAAAGGGAAGGAGAGACACTAGACAACACTTATGACCGCTTCACAACCATTTTAAATGAATTGAACAGGTATAAGATTACAAAGACCATAATAGAAAATAATGTGAAATTCTTGAGTGTGCTCCAACCCGAATGGAAGAAGTATGCTCACCGAATGAAACAACATTAGACTAAGTGAACTACCTCTGCAAGAGATGTTTGAGACACTCAAACAAGATGAGGATGGTGCAGAGGAGAAAAGAGAAAAGCAGAGGAAGAAAGATAAGAAAGTGGAAAAGACTGAACAGAAAGATGTATGAGTTTGATATTGAAAGAAAAGTTTTTGAATAAAAAAGTGTTGAGCATTTACTGAAAATATCTAATTTGGAAAAAGAATTAGACACAGAAAGAAAAGAATTTGAAAAGAAGAAAGTTGAAGATTTTAAAGCAAAGAGTGTGAAAGATGTTTATGCGCATGAAAGAAAGATCTTTCAAAATGAAATATGGAAACTGATAAGGAAGCTATCAGATTTATAGCTACAGAGTGTATGCAGGAGAAGAAGGTTAAATCTGATATTCAAATAAAATTTGATTTGATGTCCAAAGAAAGAAACGTTTTGTCCAACAAAGTTAAAGAGCTTGAAGACATTATTTTTAAAGTTGTGGTTTCAAAACAAGTAAGTCCTGACACGATTGTTCAGACTCCACTTATTGACTCAACTAGTTCTGAATGTTCATTTAAAACGGCTTCAAGTTCAATTAATACTGATGTTTCTTCAAAGGGATTTGACAAATCAAAGGGTTTTTTAAAAGATCAGATTCGTCCTTCCAATCTCTTTTATAACCATTCTGACCTTTGAGGACGGATGAGTGAGATAAAGTCGAAAATATGACTAAAGTGAAATGAGAGATGGAGAGAAAAGAAATGGAAGAGAATGAGAAAGAGTCTATGAAAGTTTTAACTACAGACTCTCCCCACACCGCGTAAATCCAGGTAGCCACATCTACTGCCAACGTGCGTTTGTCGCCGTTACGCATTGAACAAGCCGTAGTGGACCTAGCTACACATCGCACAACCCCACAAAGCCACTCACCAGTCTCTCAACAGACTGGTGTTTCATTTTCATTAGGAGATAAAGCACAAACGCTATCGGTGACATATTCGGTGTCTGCCGGTATTGAAACAGATAGGCTCCCGCCCCGGCCATCGACCTTCATTCCGCGCACATCGAGTCTAGTGCCATTCAGACGAACTACCTTTCCTAGCACACGAGCGCCGACAACACAATTTGTTGGAAGCTTTCGTGCTCCAACCGGAACAACCCGAGTTAGGCCGTCATTCGTTCGTGCCTCGCGAGGAAGGGGTGGAAGTCCTGTCATTGCTAACTCTATGCCATCTTTGAGCATACGCCGTACAATTGCTACAATTGTTACGTCAACCGGTAACCTACATGGTACGGGTGTTAGTGTTTCCCGTGTCGATGAACTTTATGCAATGCTCGGACCGCCTCCGCACTACATAACACTTGATTTCTTACGTGCCTCTTTAGATTCCCTCAACACCTCATATAAGAACCAAACGACAGAGATAAAAAAGATTGTTAGTGACCTTTCAGCTGAAGTGAGAAGAGCAATCAAAGGTAAAGGTATAGCAGAAACTCCTTCTGTACAAGCCAATCCTCAATCCGAAGCTCAACCCAGACCTAAACCTCCACAAAACCAACATGAACACACTCTTCCCATATATGAACTTAAATCCCAACTCCTAGCCCAGTTACTCAATCAATGAGATCAGAACGACCCCAAAGAAGTAGAACTTGTAGGGCTACTTAGAAGACAAACCGAGTTACAAACCCAATTACCCACTAGTTCTGACTTCCAAACCCTATAGAAATCCCTTCAGGACATGACCCAATCCGTGCAATCAGGATTCAAATCCCTATCTGACCGGATAACCGTATTACTACAAACTTGCGGTCCTCAAGCCCAATGTTCAAAGAAACGAAGACATGATGATCAAGATGATCCTGATCAACATGTAACACCCTAAAAACGGGGTAAAATTAAGCCTTGTAAATTTTCTGGATATATGCATCTAAAATAGACAAATCACCCAATAACTGGGGAAAATAAATTATGGCGTATACAAAATCAAGGAACGAGCAATTAACGATCCAATAACCTAATAATCTAAACCAACGTATCTTAGATTACATTCGGTTATTGTCTAATTGCTACCAAAAACCAACGTTTATAGTCTATCATGTACGCCTCCAATTACTTCCAAAAATGCTATCGCTCCATCACGACTCTTCGCTCAAACCCGAGAAGCCCCACCACTTGAAGACCCTAAGCATGTACCCAAGAGAAGAAGTGTTAATCTATTGCGATGAGAGTGAAAACCAACAATTCATTAGGATAAGAATTAATTCAAGGTACAATGGTAAACATAATAAAACCCATAGTGGAGGCCACTTGGTATCCGATGCTTCATCCGGATGGGAGCTTGATGATTATCAATAATTGCATAAAAGAAGATAACCAAATCACCATTAGTAGTACATATCACAAGACAACAATACAACGGAAACAAGCGCAACCCCAAAGAGTCTATAACTTGTGAGCTCCTAATTTTAACCACTCCAGGTCTATACATTGGGTCACTCTAAATCCACACACAATCACCTTAGAATTACACCTTACTGCCCATTAGACGATGAACGACCATATAGGTCCACATCTTACTTATCATGGATCCCGATGCCTATTCCGTGCTATGACTCTAGTGTCTATGGATCCATTACACTCAATGACCAAATAAGGACTCTCATATAGTCCAGCAATATTAAACATAACGTTTTAAGCTTAGTAGTAACATTAATATGTACTTCCCATTTGAGATGACAACTTGGGATTTCCACAATTGATTATAAATACCATAGTTTTTCAAGTTGAGTCTTGGACACCATTTTAAGATATAAAAACTCTTTTCCGTAGTTATTACATTGAAATCCCCAAATATTTCCAAAACCCTACTTTTGACTTAACATGGTCAAAATCACTCTAAGTGATAATACTTGTAGGTTAAGAACCATAACATTTAGATGTCAAAGAATCATCACATAATTACTCCTTTACTACCATTCATTTCAACCAATTCTTGTATTTTCTCCAAAACCCCATTTTAGGTCACAATGTGTAAGTATGAGATATTAGTAGGTGAAAGCAACAAGATAATGATTTAACAAAGTAGACATGTATAAAGAGTTGGGAGTAAGAACAGCTCACCTTAGAGGGTTTTATAGTGAAACCCAAACCCTAGAAGATGAGATGGGAGGTTCCTAGTACTTGAAGAAGCTTGGATTTAGCTCAAAAGCTTAAGTTAACCTACCAACACCTATTAATGAACATAAGGTTAAATGGCTGGGAGGATTTATGGAGGAGAGATGAAGGAAATCAAAAGATTACCTTACTTGGAGGAGAAATCGCCCTACAATGGAGAGGAAAAGAGTGAAACCCGATTTGGTAAAGTGAGAGAGAGAAGAGTGGGATTTGGGGAGAAAAAGGAGAGAAATTCATCAAACGCCATGCGGACGTCCGGCTGGCTCCATGCGGACGTCCGCCCCCAAAAATCCCAAACTAGACCAAAAACTTATGTTGCTTCTGCGGACGACATGCGGATTTCCGCATCACACGGACGTCGGCTGACACCATGCGGACGTCCGCCAACTCCATTTTCTCAATTCTTCATTCACAAACCAAACTCCACAAACTATGAACTAAAGGCTATTTTATTAATAAAAATTGGGGTGTTACAATCCTCCCCAATTTGGAAAAGATTTCGTCCTCGAAATCGAATACCACGCGAACAAACTAGGATATCGTCGCTTCATGTCTTTTTCAGCCTCCCAAGTCACATTGGTACCCCAGTGGTGCTTCCACTGCACTTTGACCATGACCACCTCCTTGTGCCGAAGTTTCTTAGTCGTTTTTTCCAAAATGGTTTCGGGCTCTTCAACACAACGATTGTCGTCTACCCGGATTTCCGACAAAGGTATTACACTTCCCTCTTCCGCTAAGCACTTCCGTAGATAACACACATGAAAAGTTGGATGGATCCCGTCCATTTCTGGTGGTAAGTCCAACTTGTAGGCTTGCGAGCCTAGCCGTTCTAGAATGATGAATGGCCCGAGAAAACGGGGACTCAACTTCCCACGTATTTCGAAACGAATCAATCCTTTCCAAGGGGATACTTTCAACATCACCCGATCTCCCGCTTGGAACTCTACCGGTCTCCTTTTCTTGTCGGCATAGCTCTTTTGTCGGTCTTGGGCCGCTTTCAAACGTTCTCTAATGATCTTGACTTTATCGGCCGTTTCTTGAACAATGTCTGGTCCAGCAAATTGCTTTTCCCCCGCCTGTAGCCAACACGCAGGAGTCCTACACTTTCTCCCATACAAGGCCTCAAATGGTGCCGCCTTCAAGCTCGAGTGATAACTATTGTTGTAAGCAAACTCTACTAACGGTAGATGAGTATCCAGTTGCCCCCAAAGTCGATTACACACGCCCTTAGCATATCCTCCAAGGTTTGAATAGTCCTTTCACTTTGTACATCCGTCTGTGGGTGATATGCCATGCTCAAGTTTACCCTCGTATCAAGTTCCTCTTGCAAAGCATGCCAAAATCTTGACGTGAACCGACTATCCCGATCCGAGACTATGGATACGGGCACACCGTGCCTCGAGACCACTTCATCAATATAGAGCTTTGCCAATTTTTCCATCGGCAAGGTTTCCCGCATCGCTAGGAAATGTGCACTCTTCATCAACCGATCCACTATCACCCAAATAGTGTCGTGACCTTTCAAAGTTCTCGGCAACTTGGTCACGAAATCCATTGTGATTTTCTCCCACTTCCATTCGGGGATTTCTAAAGGTCGTAGGCTGCCATAGGGTAGTTGATGTTGAGCCTTCACTTGCGAGCACGTCACACAATGTTCTACGTAATGCGCCACGTCCAACTTCATGACTGGCCACCAATAATGAAACTTCAAATCCCGATACATTTTGGTGCTTCCGGGTTGGATGGAGTACTTGGACTTATGAACCTCGTCCATGAGTAGCTCCCGATTTCCACCGAGCTTGGGCACCCACACACGCCCGTTGAACAACTTAACTCCACGGCTATCCTCCGTTAAGAGTTGCTTTTGCTTCATCATTACCTCATCCTTGAGGTTTTATTCTTTTAAGGCTTCAGATTGCGCCGCTCTAATCCGCTCCACTAAGCTTGACACTATGTCGATCCTTGAGAAATTAGCGCGTAGACTTCCACTATACTCTTTTCGGCTCAAGGCATCGGCGACTACATTTGCCTTACCCGGATGGTAAAGCAATTCACAATCATAATCCTTGAGCAACTCCAACCATCTCCGTTGCCTCATATTTAATTCCTTTTGATCGAATACGTACTTCAAACTCTTGTGATCCGTGTATAACGTGCATTTTGTGTCGTATAGATAATGACGCCAAAACTTCAATGCGAATACCACTGCGGCCAATTCCAAATCGTGCGTTGGGTAGCTCTTCTCGTGCACCTTGAGTTGCCTTGAAGCATAGGCGATCACTTTTCCCCTTTGCATTAACACGCATCCCAAGCCCATCTTGGATGAGTCGCTATAGACCACAAAATCTTCCGATCCTTCGGGTAAGGATAGAATTCGTGCTTCACACAATTTCTTTTGTAGAGTACGTAATGCCTTCTCCTTTGCTTCGGTCCAAACAAACTTCACATTTTTCCAAGTCAGTGCCGTCAATGAAGAAGCAATCTTAGAAAAGTCTTGAATGAATCTCCGGTAGTAACCCGCCAAACCCAAGAAGCTTCGAATCTCACCCGGACTCTTAGGAGGTTCCCAATTCATCATTGCCTCAATTTTGGAAGGATCCACCTTCACCCCGTCACATGACCCAAGAATTGGACCTCATCCAACCAAAAGTCGCACTTAGAAAACTTCGCGTACAACTTTTCCTTTCTTAAAACTTCTAACACCTCTCGTAGGTGAAATTCGTGGTCCACTTCGTCTTTGGAGTACACCAATATGTCGTCTATGAATACAGTTACCTACTTGTCGAGGAAATGTCGACACACCCGATTCATCAAATCCATAAACACCGCCGGCGCATTTGTCAATCCGAAAGGCATTACTAGAAACTCGTAGTGACCATACCGAGTTCGGAATGCCGTCTTTGGAATTTCGTCTTCCCTGACTCTTACTTGATAATAACCTGAACGTAAGTCGATATTTGAGAAACATCCCGCTCCTTGAAGTTGGTCGAACAAGTCGTCGATTCTAGGAAGTGAATACTTGTTCTTCACGGTCTCCTTGTTCAACTCCCGGTAGTCGATACACATCCGCATGGTGCCATCCTTCTTCTTAACGAATAAGACCGGTGCTCCCCAAGGAGATGAACTTGGTCTCACGAACCCCTTCTCCAAAAGCTCTTGGAGTTGTGTCATCATCTCTTGCATCTCGGACGGAGCCAAACGGTAGGGAGCTCTTGCTATCGGAGCCGCTCCCGACACCAAGTCTATCTTGAACTCTACTTGACGATCCGGTGGCAATCCCGGCAAGTCTTCCGGAAATACGTCGGGAAACTCGCATACCACTTTCACGTCCTCGAGCTTCTTCTTCTCTAACTTAGCATCAATCACGTATGCCAAGAAGGATGTACACCCATTAACCAAGCATTTACGTGCCTTCAACATGGAGATGATCGCTACGTCCCCTTTATTTCGTTCATTGTAGACAACCACACAATTCCCATCCGAAGAAGGTATGCGAATCAACTTCTTTGCGCATAAAATCTCGGCATGGTTCCCGGCTAACCAATCCATTCCAACTACCACTTCAAATCCCCCGATTACCATTGGCATCAAGTCGATTGAGAATTTCTTTCCTTCAATCTCTAACAGGCAACCCCGCAAAACATCCCGAACTACTACTTGTTGTAACATCCCACATATCCAAAAGTACATATCACATATAATCCATAACATGTTTACAACAAAATACTTCATATTTCACATTTGGTCCCAACTAAAGTCTGAACATAAAGAAAATTCAGTACAACTTAATCCACCTTAAGTTACATAGTAATAACAATAAAGTCCTAAGTACAAAAGCATCCATATTATCACGATGATCATCTTCTCAAAAGCTTGTCAACAAGTACTCTATTTACTTGTTCTTACTGGAGCCATCACCTGGAATACATAATTTTTAAAACAGAAAATGAGGGTTAGACCTAAGGGTCTAGTGAGTAAATCCCTGACATTTGTGATTTATTAAAATTTCATTTATATAAAACACTTTTTATATAAATACACATACATCACACGTAAGTTAATACCGACTGAGATTTATACACCATACCTGTCTCATTCCACCTTATCCCTCCACCAATGGCCAATAACAATTGGTTGCGAGCCAATTTAACACACCGGTCCAAAGCCCGACCACGTATTATATTTTCATATAATACTCACGTAATTATAATATCTCAATATATTATAATCACCCACGTATGACATATTCATGCACTTTATTTATCAGTTGTTATTCACATAATGCATTCCAGTAAAATACTTTTTAAAGTAAAACTCACCTGATATATTTATCACAAAAGCTTTTCCAAGACAATTATCACGTATGATCAGCCTTCACCGAATCTGAAATCACACAAAATACCAAATATCTATTTTTAAAACTAAACTTATGAAATCCTCGACTCAAGTCGCAATCTACTAAAAAGTACATTAGAATCGCAATGCACAGTGCCAAGTCGCAACCATCTACTGCGACTTCACCCCGAAATCGCAACCCACTATTGCGACTTCAATCCTAAGTCGCAATCCACTACTGCGATCCCAACCCAAATCGCAATCAGCTACTGCGATTCCAAGCCAAGTCGCAACCTCCTATTGCGATCTCAACACCAAGTCGCAACCAACGGTTGCGACTCCAATGCCAAGTCGCAATTCACTGTTGCGACTCCAACTCTAAGTCGCAACTGTCTACTGCGACTTCACTTCAGAGTCGCAATTGCCTATTGCGACAATCATGAATGTCGCAACTCAAGGTTGCGACTTCGATGATGTTCATCCAAGTCTCAGTCCACTCTGTTCATCCTAAAACCCAGATTTTTGTACTTTTAAGCTATGTTTGTTTATACAACTTTGCAGATATGTTTATAAAACCTTATCTTAACATACCCAAAAACTCAGATTCTCATATTTATCAAAATTTACCAAAACGCAACTAAAACTCCATAGAAAGCTTTTTATCTAAAAAGATGAAGAATTTAAATGAGATGCTCACCTTTTTCTTGATTCTTCAAACCAACACCAGATTAGATGATTTCCTGTTATTCCTTCTCCTTCTCTTTTTCTCGATTTCTCTATCTCTCTCTCGGCTTTTATTTCTCTCAAAACCGAAACACACCCACAAAACCACACTTACACTCACACAATTAGTCTAAATGACTAATTGTTTGCCACCTCCTCCTTAACACCCATGAGTCATTAAACACTTTACCCAATAAACCCTCAACTTTAAAAGAATGACACTACAAACCTTAAACTTCTATTATAACAATAAAACTTACCCCCTTAACTCCTAACTCCATAAAATACTAAAATAAAATCATATAAAATTCTAATTTTAAATTAGATAAAATACCTGGTTATTACAACATCTCCCCCTTAAAAGAATTTCGTCCCGAAATTCAATTAAGAGAACAGATGAGGGTATTTGGTTCTCATCTCCGACTCTGATTCCCATGTCGCATCCTGACCTCTATGATGCTTCCACTGAACCTTTACCTGCCTGATTTCTTTATTCCTTAATACCTTGACCTTGTGATCAACTATGGCTTCCAGTTCTTCCACGTAGTTCAACTTTTCGTCAACCTGGATATCTGGTAAGGAGACTGCCTGGTCTGGTGTAACTAAACACTTCCGAAAATTCGATACATGAAACGCGTTGTGAATCCTGCTCAATTCCGACGGAAGATCCAATCTGTAAGCTACTTCACCAATTCTTTCCGTAATTGCAAACGGCCCGATATACCTTGGACTAAGTTTACCTTGCTTCCCAAAACGTATAACTCCTTTCCAAGGTGACACTTTCAACATTACAAATTCCCCAACTTGAAACTCTAACGGTTTCCGACGTCGATCTGCATAACTTTTCTGTCTGTCTTGAGCTACTTTTAATCTGTCCCGAATCTGTGTGATCTTATCCGCTGTTAATTGCACTATTTCTGGCCCTGCTAATTGTTTTTCTCCCACTTCATTCCAACACAGAGGCGTTCGGCATTTTCTACCATACAATACTTCAAACGGTGCCGCTTGAATGCTGGAATGATAACTGTTGTTGTAGGCGAATTCTATCAAAGGCAGATGTTTGTCCCACGATCCCCCAAAATCAACTATACAAGCCCGAAGCATATCTTCTAAAGTCTGGATTGTTCTTTCACTCTGCCCGTCAGTCTGAGGATGATATGCTGTACTTAACTTTATCTGCGTTCCCATCTCTTTTTGAAAACTTCTCCAAAATCTAGAAGTAAAACGACTATCTCGATCAGAAATAATCGAGATTGGAACTCCATGTCGAGTTACTATTTCATTAATGTACAATTTAGCTAAACGTTCCAATGAATCAGTTTCTTTTATCGGCAAGAAATGTGCAGACTTCGTCAATCTATCCACAATCACCCAAATAGAATCGAATCCCTTTGAAGTTCTAGGCAACTTGGTAATAAAATCAGTAGTGATCTGATCCCATTTCCACATTGGTATGTCTAGTCGTTGTAACTGACCAAACGACTTCTGATGTTCAATCTTTACTTTCTTGCAGGTAGTACAATCTTCCACATACTTAGCAACACTTCTCTTCATTTCCGGCCACCAATAGAACTGTTTCAAATCTCTATACATTTTATTTGTACCTGGATGAATAGAAAATCGAGATTGATGAGCTTCTTGTAGTACATGATCACGTAATCCACCCAAACGAGGCACCCAAATTCTGTTCCCCATACATAATAACCCACGGTCATCTTTCCCAAGCAATGCTGATATTCCCACTAACCGTTCTGACTTCAAACTTTCTTCCTGATAAGCATCTATTTGGCACTTCAGTAATTCATCAAAGATATTAGGAAGGAGTTCAGCTCGTAACGATATAGCTTTTATTGTTCCGCTTCTTTCTTGACGACTTAACGCATCTGCCACCACGTTCGCTTTCCCTGGGTGATAAAGAATTTCACAATCGTAATCATTTACTAATTCCAACCATCTCCTTTGCCTCATATTCAGTTCCTTCTGATAGAAAAGATGTTGGAGACTCTTATGGTCAGTGAAAATTTGGCATTTAGAACCATAAAGATAATGTCTCCAAATCTTCAATGCGAAGACAACTGCTACAAGCTCCATATCATGAGTAGGATATTGTCTTTCGTGATCCTTTAGTTGACGAGAAGCATAGGCAATCACCTTTCCACGTTGCATAAGCACACATCCCAATCCCAGCTTAGAAGCATCACTGTAGACCACAAAATCGTCGGAACCTTCTGGCAATGCTAATATCGGCGCGCTGCAGAGTTTCTCCTTCAATATTCTGAATGCCTCATCTTGTTCTGCTTTCCATTCAAACTTTAGATTCTTCCTAGTTAGCTTAGTCAATGGCGTCGCGATTCGAGAAAAGTCTTTTATAAATTTCTGGTAGTATCCAGCTAGACCCAGAAAACTACGTACTTCGGTTGCCGTCTTCGGCGGTTCCCATCTTTCAATTGCTTCCACTTTCGCTGGATCAACTTGTATACCCTTTTCTGAAACTACATGACCCAAAAACTGAACTTCCCGTAACCAGAATTCACATTTAGAGAACTTAGCGTACAACTTTTCTTTCCTCAATAACTCCAAAATCAAACGAAGATTTTGCGCATGATCCTCTTTGGATCGGGAATAAATAAGTATATCATCGATAAATACTATGACAAATTTATCGAGATAAGGCTTACATACCCGATTCATTAGATCCATAAAAGCGGCTGGAGCATTCGTCAATCCGAAAGGCATTACCAAAAATTCGTAGTGGCCGTATCTTGTGCGGAAAGCAGTCTTTAAAACATCCTCTTCCTAAACCTTCAACTGATGGTAGCCAGATCTGAGATCAATCTTGGAGAAGTAACAAGCTCCAACTAATTGATCAAAAAGGTCATCAATTCTTGGAAGTGGATACTTGTTCTGGATCGTACGCTTGTTCAGCTCCCGGTAATCGATACACATTCTCATTGAACCGTCCTTCTTCTTTACAAACAAAACTGGTGCACCCCATGGTGAAGAGCTAGGTCTAATGAAGCCCTTATCGGATAAATCTTGAAGCTGTGTCATCATTTCTTTCATTTCTGGAGGTGCTAGTCTATACGGCGCACGAGCGATTGGAGTGGCTCCAGGTACTAGGTCTATACCAAATTCTACTTGCCTAATAGGAGGAAGACTATTCAAGTCTTCAGGAAAAACTTCTGGGTATTCACTTGCAATGGAAATATCTTCCAGCTTAATCTTTTCAGGCCTACTATCTATCACATAGGCTAAATAACTCGAGCAACCCTTACTAACACATTTACGGGCTTTTATCATAGATATAAGATTGGACTGATGATTCTTACGATCACCATAGATCACTACTGCCCTCTTATCAGGTAAAACAACATTGATTATTTTCTTATCGCAAACTATGTTAGCCCGATTTTCAGCTAACCAATCCATTCCTATTACCACATCAAATTCGATCAATTCTATTGGGAATAGTTGTATCGGTACTCCACACCCCTCTATATTTATCATGCAACAATCAAAAACCTCTTTAACTGCCACTTGGTTATCATTTGCTGTGTCTACTAATAAAGCATGTTTTAACATTTTAGGCTCTAAATGCATGTGAGCAGCAAAGGAGGGAGACACAAAAGATCGGTTTGCACCGGAATCAAATAACACCTTAGCACGCGTGGAGTTTATGAAAAATGTACCTGTGACCACATCTGGAGTTTCCTCCGCCTCTTTAGCTGTCATTTGGAATGTACGGCCCCTCGTTTTTGGCGGTTCCATTCTTGGGACTACTGGTCTAGTAATGGCTGGTTTCCCGAATGTACCCCCTTGTTGTATTCTACCTCGTGGACAGTCTGATTGAAGGTGATTCGGAGAATTACACAAAAAGCAAAACCACGTTGATCGACAATCTTTAACAACATGACCGGTTTTCCCACACTTAAAACAAACTCGAGATTCCACTTGACAATTTCCCTGATGGTAGCGATTACATCTCGGACATTGTCTTTCCGCTGGTCGGAACGACGGACGGTTATCAAACCTCTGGAATCTAGACTTCTTTGGATCCTGTGGCGGTCCTTCCCATTTCCTTTTCCCCAAGCTCTTATCACCGGCATCCCTTTTATTGTCTCTTTCGACATTTTCTGCAGCATCCACTGCAGCTGTAAACGTATCTGGCCTTGTTGCAGTCACCAGTCTTCGAACTTCTGAATTTAACCCATAGATAAATCTCTCCATTTTCATCTTTTCTGTAGCAACATAATATCCTGCAAAACGAGATTTTTCTAAAAATCGAGTAGTATAATCTCTGACTGACAAATTCCCTTGCTGTAGATTCATAAATTCTTCTTCCAATTGTCTGACAGCAGCTTGTGGACAGAAGTGTGTTGTGAAAGCTAACACGAATTCCTCCCATGAAAAAGTAGTATATACATCCGCTCCTCTCGATTCTGTATGAGCCTCCCACCAATACAGAGCATCACCTTTTAGCATTGCAGTTCCATAAAGTACTTTATCTTGTTCCGCACATTTACACGTCTTGAAGATGGCCTCTATTTCTTTCAGCCATCTCATTGCTTTTACTGGATCCCTATCTCCTGAATAGGTAGGGGGCTTACAACTAAGAAACATTTTATAGTCACACCTTTTCATCACCGGTAAAACAGTAGAGGTAAGTGGCATTTCAACTTCGTGTTCCGGATTCGGTCTTTCAGTTTCGTTGTGGCGATTATGTTCAAACATAGCTTGTATATTATCCTGTAACCTCCCCATTTCAGCCATCAGATCATCCCGTGTAACAAATTCCGTACCATGCGATTGTGTTCCACCTCCAGTTCGGCCCCTAGTTCCCCTTCCGATTCTGCCTCTACCACGAACTCCTCCTCTTCCCCTAGTTCCTATTGGTGGATTTTCTCCACCCGAATTCCTTCCTCCTCTTTGGTTCCTTTGTCTAGTGCCACTTGCCATTCTGTTAATTCAAACAAAGTTAATATACACATAAGCACATACCCCATATAACAAGGTATTCCAGTTCAAGCATGCACCTGTAAGATCATAATTACACTGGCCTGGTGTAATTTGAAATTACCTTACATGATGTTCCTTCTACCTTTTATACTTAGTATCCCCAGGTTCTAACATATTAGGGACATCCTACTTCACATGCAGTTTAAGTCTAGGTACAGATACTAATACCTAAATCCCTTAAACTAGGGCTCTGATACCATCTGTAACATCCCACATATCCAAAAGTACATATCACATATAATCCATAACATGTTTACAACAAAATACATCATATTTCACATTTGGTCCCAACTAAAGTCTGAACATAAAGAAAATTCAGTACAACTTAATCCACCTTAAGTTACATAGCAATAACAATAAAGTCCTAAGTACAAAAGCATCCATATTATCATGATGATCATCTTCTCAAAAGCTTGTCAACAAGTACTCTATTTACTTGTTCTTACTGGAGCCATCACCTGGAATACATAATTTTTAAAACAGAAAATGAGGGTTAGACCTAAGGGTCTAGTGAGTAAATCCCTGACATTTGTGATTTATTAAAATTTCATTTATATAAAACACTTTTTATATAAATACACATACATCACACGTAAGTTAATACCGACTGAGATTTATACACCATACCTGTCTCATTCCACCTTATCCCTCCACCAATGGCCAATAACAATTGGTTGCGAGCCAATTTAACACACCGGTCCAAAGCCCGGCCACGTATTATATTTTCATATAATACTCACGTAATTATAATATCTCAATATATTATAATCACCCACGTATGACATATTCATACACTTTATTTATCAGTTGTTATTCACATAATGCATTCCAGTAAAATACTTTTTAAAGTAAAACTCACTTGATATATTTATCACAAAAGCTTTTCCAAGACAATTATCACGTATGATCAGCCTTCACCGAATCTGAAATCACACAAAATACCAAATATCTCTTTTTAAAACTAAACTTATGAAATCCTCGACTCAAATCGCAATCTACTAAAAAGTACATTAGAATCGCAATGCACAGTGCCAAGTCGCAACCATCTACTGCGACTTCACCCCGAAATCGCAACCCACTATTGCGACTCCAATCCTAAGTCGCAATCCACTGCTGCGATCCCAACCCAAATCGCAATCAGCTACTGCGATTCCAAGCCAAGTCGCAGCCTTCTATTGCGATCTCAACACCAAGTCGCAACCAACGGTTGCGACTCCAATGCCAAGTCGCAATTCACTGTTGCGACTCCAACTCTAAGTCGCAACTGTCTACTGCGACTTCACTTCAGAGTCGCAATTGCCTATTGCGACAATCATGAATGTCGCAACTCAAGGTTGCGACTTCGATGATGTTCATCCAAGTCTCAGTCCACTCTGTTCATCCTAAAACCCAGATTTTTGTACTTTTAAGCTATGATTGTTTATACAACTTTGCAGTTATGTTTAATAACCTTATGTTAACATACCCAAAAACTCAGATTCTCATATTTATCAAAATTTACCAAAACGCAACTAAAACTCCATAGAAAGCTTTTTATCTAAAAAGATGAAGAATTTAAATGAGATGCTCACCTTTTTCTTGATTCTTCAAACCAACACCAGATTAGATGATTTCCTGTTATTCCTTCTCCTTCTCTTTTTCTCGATTTCTCTCTCTCTCTCTCGGCTTTTCTTTCTCTCAAAACCGAAACACACCCACAAAACCACACTTACACTCACACAATTAGTCTAAATGACTAATTGTTTGCCACCTCCTCCTTAACACCCATGAGTCATTAAACACTTTACCCAATAAACCCTCAACTTTAAAAGAATGACACTACAACCCTTAAACTTCTATTATAACAATAAAACTTACCCCCTTAACTCCTAACTCCATAAAATACTAAAATAAAATCATATAAAATTCTAATTTTAAATTAGATAAAATACCTGGTTATTACACTTGTCCACCATCGGCTATTTCTACCACTATAGCTTCTTCTAAACAACTAGTGGGCATAGACAACTTTTGACAAAAGGAGGCCGACACAAACAAAAAACTTGCACCCGAATCAAATAACACACGCGTAGGTACAGAGTTTAGAAGAAATGTACCCAACACTACGTCCGTCGAAGCCTTCACCTACTCGGTTGTCATCTGAAAAGCTCTCCCCGTTGCCCTTGGAGGCTCCACCTTCTGTCCTCCGCATCCTCCCATTTTAAGCTTCGGGCAATCTCTTCTAATGTGGCCCGACTCCTTGCATTCGAAACATATTGCCCCTCTGACGGGACAGGAATTGATAGAATGCCCGGTTTTGCCACACTTATAGCACTTCCCCGGCACAAAGTTACACGGACCGAAATGTTTGCTCCGGCACTTAGAGCACCACCTAGCCTCCCTCTTCGGTTCGTCTCCTCGGTAACTATTATCAAACGTTCTCGGTTTCTTGAAGGGTGCGGTTTTCCCTTCCCATCTCCTCTTTTTTCGGTGCTCTATCAACTTCTTCCTTACCCCGACCGTAGGCATCCTCCACTAACTGTGCTTCTTCCACCGCCTCACGAAGGGTAGAGACCTTAGACACTTGGACCATGGTCATCATATCCGATGGAAGACCCTTGATGTACGCCTTAATCTTTTCTTTCTCTGTCGGGACCAGATGTCCCACCAATCCCAACTTGTCCATAAACAAACGATTGTAATCCTTAACCGTCAAATTCCCTTTCTTCAGATTCCAGAACTCCTCCTTGATCCGGTCCATTGCTCTCTCGTTGCAATATTCCTCCAACAATTTTTTCTTGAAGGTTGCCCAGCTCAGTTTGACCAATATCGCGACCTCTAAAGAAGCGGAATAGACATTCCACCATGTAAGAGTTGCTCCTCTTAACATTTGAGAACCGAACTTTGCCTTATGGCTCTCTCCACACTCGATAGTCCGAAACGCTTGCTCCATTTCCCGGATCCAGTTCATGCAGATAACTGGATCACCTGCCCCCTTAAACTCCGGTGGCCTGCAACTCAGAAAAGTCTTGAAGGAACAAACCTTTCCTGCTTGCCCAGTTTCCATTGTTCCCAAACCATCAGTAGGATTTCCATTGTCGGTGCCCCCAGATCCGGCCACTACAATGTTCTCGGCAAGCATCTTGTGCTTACGGTTGTTCGTGTCTCTATCTTCCATAAGTTTCAAAAACTGCTCTTGCTATTGAGCCATGGCCTTGTTCATGGCCAACATCATTCGTGTCTCAACGTTTGCCTCTTCCAAAACAGGGTCAGACGTTTCCAGGTCATGACGAGGGATATGTTCAGTTCCCCCTCCTAAAAAGGTGTTAAGCGGCGGAGGTACCGTTGTCGTTGTCACTCTTGGCTGGGTCAGCTGTAGATGTCGTGGCGTCATGGCCATCGACTCTACTGTGAGTATTAACCATTGGAGTCTGCCACACATTTGAGAATGAAGTGAGAAATAGGCTATAAGAATTTAACATAAGGAAACGTACTAATACATGCTTTAATCATCATAACAATAGCAATCTAAGCATACTCACGTAATGGTACATTCATAATAGCATTAGCTAATTGAAATTATGAACATACTTCACACAAGGATTCTCGTTACCAGGGTCACAACTTTCAATTTATGTATTTCCGTCGACTCTAAGACCATCCTATCTTAGGAGTTCTACCCAATCTCCCCAATCCATACTTAATCTTTTCAGCTTAAGTCTAGGCACATTAACTACATACCTAGTTCACTTAAACAACTGCTCTGATACCAACTTGTAACACCCTAAAAACGGGGTAAAATTAAGCCTTGTAAATTTTCCGGAAATATGCATCTAAAATAGACAAATCACCCAATAACTGGGGAAAATAAAGTATGGCGTATACAAAATCAAGGAACGAGCAATTAATGATCCAATAACCTAATAATCTAAACAAACGTATCTTAGATTACATTCGGTTATTGTCTAATTGATACCAAAAACCAACGTTTATAGTCTATCATGTACGCCTCCAATTACTTCCAAAAATGCTATCGCTCCATCACGACTCTTTGCTCAAACCCGAGAAGCCCCACCACTTGAAGACCCTAAGCATGTACCCAAGAGAAGAAGCGTTAGTCTATTGCGATGAGAGTGAAAACCAACAATTCATTATGATAAGAATTAATTAAAGGTACAATGGTAAACATAATAAAACCCATAGTGGAGGCCACTTGGTATCCGATGCTTTATCCGGATTGGAGCTTGATGATTATCAATAGTTGCATAAAAGAAGATAACCAAATCACCGTTAGTAGTTCATATCACAAGACAACAATACAACGAAAATAAGCGCAACCCCGAAGAGTCTATAACTTGTGAGCTCCCAATTTCAACCACTCCAGGTCTATACATTGGGTCACTCTAAATCCACACACAAGCACCTTGGAATTACACCTTACTACCCATGAGACGATGCTCGATCATATAGGCCCACATCTTACTTATCATGGATCCCGATGCCTATTCCGTGCTATGACTCTAGTGCCTATGGATCCATTACACTCAATGACCAAATAAGGACTCTCATATAGTCCAACAATATTAAACATAACGTTTTAAGCTTAGTAGTAACATTAAGATGTACTGCCCATTTGAGATGACAACTTGGGATTTCCAAAATTGAGTATACATACCATAATTTCTCAAGTTGAGTCTTGGACTCCATTTTAAGATATAAAAACTCTTTTTCGTAGTTATTACTTTGAAATCCCCAAATATTTCCAAAACCCTACTTTTGACCTAAGATGGTCAAAATCACTCTAAGTGATAATACTTGTAGGTTAAGAACCATAACATTTAGATGTCAAAGAATCATCACATAATAACTCCTTTACTACCATTCATTTCAACCAATTCTTGTATTTTCTCCAAAAACCCATTTTAGGTCACAATGTGTAAGTATGAGATATTAGTAGGCGAAAGCAACAAGATAATGATTTAACAAAGTAGACATGTATAAAGAGTTAGGAGTAAGAACAACTCACCTTAGAGGGTTTTATAGTGAAACCCAAACCCTAGAAGATGAGATGGGAGGTTCCTAGTACTTGAAGAAGCTTGGATTTAGCTCAAACGCTTAAGTTAACCTACCAACACCCATTAATGAACATAAGGTTAAATGGTTGGGAAGATTTATGGAGGAGAGATGAAGGAAATCAATAGATTACCTTACTTGGAGGAGAAATCGCCCTACAATGGGGAGGAAAAGTGTGAAACCCGATTTGGTAAAGTGAGAGAGAGAAGAGTGGGATTTGGGGAGAAAAAGGAGAGAAATTTGTCAGACGCCATGAGGACGTCCGGATGGCTCCATGCGGACGTCCGCCCCTAAAAATCCCAAACTCAACCAAAAACTTTTGTTGCTTCCGCGGACGACCTGCAGATTTCCGCATCACACGGACGTCCGGTTGACACCATGCGGACGTTCGCCAACTCCATTTTCTCAATTCTTCATTCACAAACCAAACTCCACAAACTATGAACTAAATGATATTTTATTAATAAAAATTGGGGTGTTACACAACATGAGGGGGAGAAGGGAGCAAAGTTTGAAGCATCTAATCAGGCTGAACTGAAACTACTGGGGGATCAGACCAGATGGTAATTGTGGTACAAGAAGGACAGGATGATGATACTGTCCAAGTTGATGAAGTTCTAGCTGATGTTACACTTACGGTTGAAAATCCTCAAAGTGGTGACAATAGAACGGAGGAAGAGCGGATGGCAGATAATCTGATAATGGACTACATTTATATTGACTCGGAGGAGGAACCAGAGAGAACGGATGTCCAGAATAAAGAGGAACTGGATGACATTTTTGGTGCTACCGGAGCAGTTCATGATGAAGAGTCTGATTCAGATGATGATAATGTGCAACAACCGAATGATCCAGGTACAGGTACTTCTGTGCAAAATATACCTGTAAATACAAATGGTAAAATTAGAGATTCCGTCTCAGATGCTGAAATGAGATACTATCAGACTCTGATTGACGATGAACCAAACTTTGTTGGAAGAGGGCAGAGGGTAAGAATCTTGACTCCTTTTCAAGAAAGCGTGAGAAAGGATTTATTTGTGAAGAACGTTCATAGGATTGATTTAGTGAAACTATATGGGATAGAAAAGTGGCCGGCTCTTCATCAGACATAATTCCTTCACGTTATAAAGAACAAAGACTTGGAGATGGACTCAGTCAAGTCTGACAAGAAGATTATGAAGGTACTGAAGATAGAGTGTAACAAACTACTAAACATATGGTATCCACAGTTCACTGTCAAGAGATCTGATGACAATGAATGGTTTTTCACAGAGGATGACTTCAAGGGCTTGAAACTAGATGACCTATTAAGCTTATATCACATTCTTGCCAGTATCCCCAACAAGAAGATAGAGTGGTCAGCAGCTTACCAATCAGTCAAGCGCTTCATGAGAAACATGGTGAAGTTCTCCTACCTAACTGACTTTCAGATGGCACTTGAAGCCAATCAAACCAGAGTTAACCTCCGAAACCCAACAAAATACTTTCCGACATTCAAGGTATCCATGTTTACACTGTACTTGATAAACCTGAACTCGGAGTTGTGTACTATAATCAGCAGAAGATGAAGAGATTTTTCAGGATCACTGAAGTAAACAGATACTGCGACGGAACGTTCAAACTAATTTAGATCCAGTTGGAAGAAATACATTGCTCCGGAACAAGCTTAAAAATTTGCTGCCTCAACTTTGATACAAAGGGGGAGAATGTTAGTGCCATATTTACCTAATTGTATCAAGTTGAGGGTCTATCTTGTAACTTTACTATTTGCCTAGTATAAATAGTTTTTATCTTGTAACTTTGGCAAATATGTCATTCCATGTACTATTGCATTTCACTCTACATTTCATCATATTGTACTTAGAGATTTTGGAGCTAATGAGAGGGATGACATCTTCAAGATCTTAATTCTGTTGAATGCTTGTTATGGGATCACAATATTTATAGGGAAATCATTTACTCCTACATTTACCACCACATTAAACTCAAAAGACTTTTTACCTTTCAACTTCCTAGACCTCTCATATTTGAAGGTGGTTACATGAATATAGACACCAATATAAACTAGAAACATGCAAAGTTAATTTATTAAGCCAACAATGCCTCCCCTAAATTAAACTTGCTCTTTACTCCCAATCTTTGAACAGTTTTCTTAAAGACTTGTCACTTTGCGACTTCGTGAAAATATCCGCAACTTGATCTTCCTTCTTACAATACTCAAGTTGAGCATCTCCTTCATTCACAAGTTCTCTCAAAAAATGATACCGAATGCGGATATGCTTCGTCCTTCTATGAAGAACCAGATCTTTTGTAACCGATGTAGTCGAACTATTGTCACAAAACAAAGTGGCTGACTTGTTTTGCTTCTGATTTAGACTTTCTAAAATTCCACGTAACCAAATCAATTGACATCCCGCATAAGCTGCAGCTATATATTCAGCTTCCATAGTAGAAAGCGCAATAATTGGTTGTTTCTTCGAGCTCCATGAAATTGCACAACTTCTAAGATGAAACACATACCCATAAGTGTTTCTACTATCATCAACATTTCCTCCTAAGTCAGTGTCTGTGTAGCGAGTTAGGTTAACCAGAACATTAGCCTCATAAAAAATTCCATAATCATTGATTCCTCTAACATATCTCAAAATTATTTTAGCAACCTCCCAATGATTAGAGTAAGGTTTCTTCATGAATCTACTCAACAAGCTAACAACATACACGATGTCAGGTCTTGTAGAAGTTAGATGCATCAAGTTTCCAACAAGACTTCTAACACATAGTAGGATTGACAAGTTTACCTTCACCTTCTTTACATAACTTCAAACATGTGATGCATGGAGTAGAGACATAATTTGCATTCTCCATCTTGAACTTCTTAAGAACTTCTTTTGCATAACTCTCTTGTGAAATAAAAATACCTCTCTTGGATTTTTGAACTTCAATGCCAAGAAAAAGATTAAGTTCTCCCAAATCTGTCATATCAGGTTCTCCCATCATTGAGTGCTTGAATTCATTCAACATCTTCACATCATTTCCTGTGAAAATAAGATAATCAACATAGAGACTAACGACCATGAATCTTCTTTGATTATCGCCTTTGATGTAGAGAGTATGCTCATATGGACATTTATTAAATCCATATTTCTTAAAGTAAGAATCGATGCAGATATACCAAGCTCGGGTGATTGCTTCAACCCATGCAACGCTTTCTTCAACTTGTATACCTTATTCTCTTCTCCTTTCTTGATAAACCCAAGTGGTTGATCAACATAGACTTCTTCTTTGAGAACACCATTCAAGAACACAGATTTTACGTCCATTTGAAACAACTTCCAATTGTTTTAAGCAAGAGAAATAGTAAGCGAACCGTCTCAAGTCTTGAAACATGAGCATATACTTGTGTAAAATCTTCACCTTCCTTTTGCTTGTATCCTTTAGCTACTAATCTTGCCTTGTTCTTATTGATAGAACCATCTGAATTCATCTTTGTCTTGTACACCCATTTTACTCCAATGGATTTTTTTGTGGAGGCAAATCGGTAAGCTTCCATGCATCATTATATTCAATTGAGCCAATCTCTTCTTTCATAGATTTCCTCCATATTTCTTCTTGATAAGCATCATCAAAAGAAATTAGATCTTCCCCTGCAAAGAAAGCAAAGAATACAGTATCATCTTGTTCAACGTCCTTAGTAACATCATATAACTCTCGGAGACTTCTTGTTTTTCTTATTAGGCTACTTGAAGAAGAACTTGATGAAAAACTTGAGGGCGAACTTGGGGAAGTAGGAGGATTTCCTCCTTGATCATCATCTCCAACATTTTCAAACACTTCTCCCTCTTCTTCTTCAAGTTGAAAAAGAAAAATTGGCAAATTGTCTTTCTCAACTTCCATCTCCTCAAAGAACGAATTTTCATCAAATTGAACATCTCGACTTATCACCATCTTCTTTGTCACTGGATTATACAATTTATATGCCTTGCTTGTTTCACTATAGCCAATTGAAAAAACACTTCTCACTTTTGTCATCCAATTTGCTTCTTATTGCATCCAGAATATGATAGTAAGCAACACTTCCAAATACTTTTAAATGATGCACACTAGGTCTTGTACCATACCATGCTTTATGTGGCGTATAGTTCTCCAAGATCCTTGTCGGTGACCTATTAATTAGGTAAACCGCACAAGAAACAGCTTCAACCCAAAAATTTCTCGGCAACCTCTTCTCTTTAAGTAGACATCTAGCCATCTCCATAATTGTTCTATTATTTCTTTCACACACACCATTTTGTTGTGGTGTATAGCAAACCGTCATCTCATGTCGAATGCCATTGTCTTTGCAATATTTCTCAAAATCATTTGAAAAATATTCACCACCACGGTCCGTCCGTAAAGTGTTTATCTTTAGCCTTGTAAAATTTCCCACTTCTGCTTTGAAATATTTGAACTTTTGAAAAGCTTCATGTTGGTCCCAAAGGGGTTATACAAGTTTGTAGAAGGGGGGGGGGGTTGAATACAAACACACAATTTTTATCTTTCTAAATTGTTTATTGATATGTATCAAACAATTTACAGTTTGTTGCGGAATAAGATTAAGGAATAAACCTAATCTAAATAAGCTATGAGAACACACAGATTTCTTGCACTAGAAATAAGAAAGAAAGAAGATTAAGAAAAACTAAGGATAATTTTTCTTTCACACAGTAGTTCAGTGAGAGAGGAATGGTCGAGCACTTCACAAATGAAGTAGGGTTTCCTTTATATACTGCATGCATTAAATGCAAGTCAGTATACCTTTACACGTGGCAACCTCTGAGTAGATGCATGAATTTGACTTTTGCAAGACATCCTTTTGGCCGCATGATGAACAATGTAGGTCACAGTTGGTTGTACGATTCTGGACAAAAGGGATGTCCGATCTGACAAAATCGTACGGGGGCGTGCAAGGGCATAAGACGAAAGTTGCTTGTAGAACAAGCTTCATGATCAGCGTTCGCTGAATGACCCTTTATCAGCGAATGATAAAGTTAAGCGTTCACTGAAGTCTTCTACTTGAAACTTCACGTGAGATGGACAAGTCTTGGCTTCGCTGATATCCGCATCAGGTCACTAGTAGACTTAGTCGCTGGTTCTTTGGCTTGATCTTCGACTTCAGCATAGAACATAGTTGACGTGAATCTTGTCTTCAGGGATCATAAGTAAACAACATAAATTATCAGCGATCATCAGTGAGACTGAACAGGCTCAGGGCTCACTGATGTACAGTGTTCGCTGAATGCATAAACTAAAGAGCATGAGTTTCCTATCAGCGATAATAAACAGACTTAGTATAAATTCTTTGTTAGTGAAACTCTGATACATATTGTCTACTTACAATTTTCACTAAGTGTTTCTCAGGGTCATTATCAAATCACTGAGGGTTTGGATCAACAATCTCCCCCTATTTGATAATGACATAGCAATAAAAGAAAATTGCTAAGTATAAAAACATAAGGATAAAAGGAACTCGTAAAATGCGGGTCCCATTTACTGTTTTCAGGGATCTTTTCTAGTACTGATGGAGTAAAGTACATTCACTGAATTTTTTCATTAACTTCTTAAAGATTACAAGGGGAAGTGGAAAAATTACAAGTACAACGAATAATAATTACAAGTACAAAAAGTTACAAGCTGGTAAAATAGAAGAATTACAGAAGGAGATCTTATCAGCTACTCAGGTTCTTTCTTGACAAGAAGTTCGTCAAGAGTGTCGGTTTCAGGAATCATCCAGTCTGGGACTTTGATTCCCTGATCTCTTCTTTTCTATGCTTCTTTGAAGATCAGGGGCTTTAGAAAGATTGCTTGAATGTCCTTTATGTAGTCACACCAATAGATTAAATCTCTGAGTTGTTTGATGGGAGCTTTGTGTAGTTCAGAGACTCGTTGAAAACATTGGCGACCATTGCAGTCGTAAAAGAAGATGCCAAAAGGGTTGTTGAGGACCTTTCTAGGGATGAATGTTTCAGCGGGAGGTAGAGAGACGTTGAGTCCGGAGAGATCAGGATTAGGACCAAGAACTGCTTCACGAGAAAAGTCGATCCCTGTTTCATTCCTTATCGGAGGGCCTGAGGTTGAGGATTTCTTCTTCTTTGCAGCAGTAGGTCGTCTGGACTGAATTGGAGGAAGTCGTGGGACGTCAGCAGCTGAAGCTACCATATCGATCAGTCTATTCAAGACTTTTTCGACATGGGTCTTGTATGCCGAGCGTGATCGTTGAATAGCTACCCTCATCTCCAACCATTCAGAGAAGCCAAACTTGTCAATGGCTGACATGTAGCGAGTTGACTTTAATCCATTTTCTCTGAGAATTTCGACGTCGACTATTGGAACACCACTTAACATTTTCCCTTTCAGGAAAACAGATTTAATTCTTGAACCGTGACTTCTGTAATGGCACTTGTTTACACCAGGCCAGCGTGGAATCACTGACCTTTCTTTTCTCCTGACTGATCCTCTGTGTGTCTTTGATCAGCTTTCGTTGGACAGCCACAAGGAATCTTTTTAGTTATGGATCTTTCACTGAACGTTGAACGAGTTCTAAGGCATATTCTTTGTCTTTCTGCTCAGCCTTCTTTCGTTCAGCTATGAGTTGTTCAGCTTTGAGAGACTCAACAATTTCCCTGTTGGATAAGAACTTCAGGTGATGAGGGACAATGCGCTGATCTTCCAGTTTCTTGATCATCGCTGCTCTCTTTAAGTTTTCATCTTTGCTTGACTTTTGAGAAGGCAAAGAAAGTCTTCTAGTGTAGTAGAGCAGTTATTCTTTTTCATCAGCTTGTTCTTCGGTCTCATCAAAATTCAAGATCAGGATTATTTGATGTTCTCCAGCTCCAGATGCTGGGATTATTGGAGATGAGTCGAGAGCTTCAGTTTGACCCTCAAGTAGGGAGAGGACTAGCTGAGACAAAATGATCGATAGAGTTAAATCATTTGGGAAAATAGATAGATAAAGGAGAGAGCTAAGTGTTTAGAGGTTTGAGAACGAGAAGGGTTGAGATTGATAAGGGGTAGAGGAGGGATGCAATGTATGGGAATAAGATGTAAAATACCTGACAAACTGGATTTTTGAGTAAAATTGCCAAGTTGTCCTCAGCGAGGCCTTTTTGTTTTCCTTGGTTGGCCGCTTTCGCTGGAGATTTAGGTTTGGTCCCCTCCCCTGGTTCTTTTGACACGACCCCTTTTAGAGCAGGGGCTCTCTTTTGCTTTGACTTGAATACGAAGCCTTCATCATCATCATCATCATCATCATCTTCATCATCATCTCTTGGGGTCGAGATTCAATAACTGAAGAACGAATGTGGTGTGCAGGATGGCGCGGATGACCGCGCGAGTAGACGCGCAGATGACTGGATGATTCGTGAAACAGTGCCCGGCGCGCATTGCGGGGCGTCTTGAGCCGCGCTGCGAGGCGCGCAGGCCTCTGTTGGATTTCACATACAGTCCTTGGCGCGAGTCTCTGCGCATGTTGACTCGCGCCGGCGGACGCGTGGCTGTCTGGTGGTTAGTTTCGGTTACTGCACCAAACCTATGTATCCTCAAGACAATGCCAATACACACGGCGAATTTTTGTCTTAGGACACTTCATAATCGCAGGCCTTTTTGTTTTCCTTGGTTGGCCGCATTCGCTGGAGATTTAGGTTTGGTCCCCTCCCCTGGTTCTTTTTACACGACCCCTTTTAGAGTAGGGGCTCTCTTTTGCTTTGACTTGAATACGAAGCCTTCATCATCATCATCGTCATCATCATCTGTTGGGGATGAAGATGGTTCGTCATCTTTAAGATCAAGGTCTTCGTCATCCTCAGCTTCAACGTCGTCATCATCAGATTGTGCCAGCACTGGAGAGTTGTGCTCTTCGAATTGCTCCCCCTCAGAGGGACTTCTTTCGGTTCTCTCAGGATGATCAGATTCCTGAGGGTCTTCATTCTTTTCTTCCTCCCCCTCAGAAACATGGGGAAGGTCTTCACCATCCTTCTCCCCCTCTTCCTCATGTTGAATGGGGGGGGTGGGGGGTAGCAGCATCAGTGGTAGCAGCAACTACCTGTTTAGTGTTAAGGTCCCTGTCGTGGTGTGCAGGATGTGGTGTGTAGGATGGCGAGGATGACGGCGCGACCCGAGCCGCGCGAGTAGACGCGCTGAACACTGGATGATTCGTGAAACATTGCCCGACGCGCATTGCGGGGCGTCTTGAGCCGCGCTGCGAGGCGCACAGGCCTCTATTGGATTTCACATACAGTCCTTGGCGCGAGTCTCTGCGTGTGTTGACCCGCGCCGACGGACGCGCGGCTGTCTGGTGGTTAGTTTCGGTTACTGCACCAAACCTATGTATCCTCAAGACAACGCCACTACACACGGCGAATTTTTGTCTTAGGACACTTCATAATCGCAGGCCTTTTTGTTTTCCTTTGTTGGCCGCTTTCGCTGGAGATTTAGGTTTGGTCCCCTCCCCTGGTTCTTTTTACACGACCCCTTTTAGAGCAGGGGCACTCTTTTGCTTTGACTTGAATACGAAGTCTTCATCATCATCATTGTCATTATCATCTCTTGGGGTCGAGATTCAATAAATGAAGAACGAATGTGGTGTGCAGGATGGCGTGGATGACCGCGCGAGTAGACGCGCAGATGACTGGATGATTCGTGAAACAGTGCCCGGCGCGCATTGCGGGGCGCCTTGAGCCGCGCTGCGAGGCGCGCAGGCCTCAGTTGGATTTCACATACAGTCCTTGGCGCGAGTCTCTGCGCGTGTTGACTCGCGCCGGCGGACGCGTGGCTGTCTGGTGGTTAGTTTCGTGTACTACACCAAACCTATGTATCCTCAAGACAACGCCAATACACACAGCGAATTTTTGTCTTAGGACACTTCATAATCGCAGGCCTTTTTGTTTTCCTTGGTTGGCCGCTTTCGCTGGAGATTTAGGTTTGGTCCCCTCCCCTGGATCTTTTTACACGATCCTTTTAGAGCAAGGGCTCTCTTTTGCTTTGACTTGAATACGAAGCCTTCATCATCATCATCGTCATCATCATCTGTTGGGGATGAAGATGGTTCGTCATCTTTAAGATCAAGGTCTTCGTCATCCTCAGCTTCAACGTCGTCATCATCAGATTGTGCCAGCACTGGATTGTTGTGCTCTTTGAATTGCTCCCCCTCAGAATGAGAGGGACTTCTTTTGGTTCTCTCAGGATGATCAGATTCCTGAGGGTCTTCATTCTTTTCTTCCCCCCCTCAGAAACATGGGGAAGGTCTTCATCATCCTTCTCCCCTCTTCCTCATGTTGAATGGGGGGGGGGGGGGAGGGGTAGCAGCATCAGTGGTAGCAGCAACTACCTGTTTAGTGTTAAGGTCCCTGTCGTGGTGTGCAGGATGTGGTGTGCAGGATGGCGTGGATGACGGCGCGACCCGAGCCGCGCGAGTAGACGCGCAAAACACTGTATGATTCGTGAAACAGTGCCCAGCGTGCATTGCGGGGCGTCTTGAGCCGCGCTGCGAGGCGCGCAGGCCTCTGTTGTATTTCATATACAGTCCTTGGCGCGAGTCTCTGCGCGTATTGACCCGCGCCGGCGGACGCGCGGCTGTCTGGTGGTTAGTTTAGGTTACTGCACCAAACCTATGTATCCTCAAGACAACGGCAATACACACGGCGAATTTTTGTCTTAGGACACTTCATAATCGCAGGCCTTTTTGTTTTCCTTGGTTGGCCGCTTTCGTTGGAGATTTAGGTTTGGTCCCCTCCCCTGGTTCTTTTTACACGACCCCTTTTAGAGCAGGGGCTCTCTTTTGCTTTGACTTGAATACGAAGCCTTCATCATCCTCATCGTCATCATCATCTCTTGGGGTCGAGATTCAATAACTGAAGAACGAATGTGGTGTGCAGGATGGCGCGGATGACCGCGCGAGTAAACGCGCAGATGACTGGATGATCCGTGAAACAGTGCCCGACGCGCATTGCGGGGCATCTTGAGCCGCGCTGCGAGGCACGAAGGCCTCTGTGGTATTTCACATACAGTCCTTGGCGCGAGTCTCTGCGCGTGTTGACTCGCGCCGACGAACGCGTGGCTGTCTGGTGGTTAGTTTCGGTTACTGCACCAAACCTATGTATCCTCAAGACAACGCCAATATACACGGCGAATTTTTGTCTTAGGACACTTCATAATCGCAGGCATTTTTGTTTTCCTTGTTTGGCCGCTTTCGCTGGAGATTTAGGTTTGGTCCCCTCCCCTGGTTCCTTTTACACGACCCCTTTTAGAGCAGGGGCTCTCTTTTGCTTTGACTTGAATACGAAGCCTTCATCATCATCATCGTCATCATCATCTCTTGGGGTCGAGATTCAATAACTGAAGAACGAATGTGGTGTACAGGATGGCGCGGATGACCGCGCGAGTAGACGCACAGATGACTGGATGATTCGTGAAACAGTGCCCGGCGCGCATTGCGGGGCGTCTTGAGCTGCGCTGCGAGGCGCGCAGGCCTCTGTTGGATTTCACATACAGTCCTTGGCGCGAGTCTCTGTGCGTGTTGACTCGCGCCGGCGGACGCATGGCTGTCTGGTGGTTAGTTTCGGTTACTGCACCAAACCTATGTATCCTCAAGACAACGCCAATACACACGGCGAATTTTTGTCTTAGGACACTTCATAATCGCAGGCCTTTTTGTTTTCCTTGGTTGGCCGCTTTCGCTGGATATTTAGGTTTGGTCCCCTCCCTTGGTTCTTTTTACACGACCCCTTTTAGAGCAGGGGCTCTCTTTTGCTTTGACTTTAATACAAAGCCTTCATCATCATCATCGTCATCATCATCTGTTGGGGATGAAGATGGTTCGTCATCTTTAAGATCAAGGTCTGCGTCATCCTCAGCTTCAACGTCGTCATCATCAGATTGTGCCAGCACTGGAGAGTTGTGCTCTTCGAATTACCCCCCCCCCCCTCAGAATGAGAGGGACTTCTTTCGGTTCTCTCAGGATGATCAGATTCCTGAGGGTCTTCATTCTTTTCTTCCTCCCCCTCAGAAACATGGGGAAGGTCTTCATCATCCTTCTCCCCCTCTTCCTCATGTTGAATGGGGGGGGGGGGGGGGTAGCAGCATCAGTGGTAGCAGCAACTACCTGTTTAGTGTTAAGGTCCCTGTCGTGGTGTGCAGGATGTGGTGTGCAGGATGGCGCGGATGACGGCGCGACCCTAGCCGCGCGAGTAGACGCGCAGAAAACTGGATGATTCATGAAACAGTGCCCGACGCGCATTGCGGGGCGTCTTAAGCCGCGCTGCGAGGCGCGCAGGCCTCTGTTGGATTTCACATACAGTCCTTGGCGCGAGTCTCTGCGCGAGTTGACCCGCGCCGGCGGACACGCGGCTGTCTGGTGGTTAGTTTCGGTTACTGCACCAAACCTATGTATCCTCAAGACAACGGCAATACACACGGCGAATTTTTGTCTTAGGACACTTCATAATCGGTGGCCTTTTTGTTTTCCTTGGTTGGCCGCTTTCGCTGGAGATTTAGGTTTGGTCCCCTCCTCTGGTTCTTTTTACACGACCCTTTTTAGAGCAGGGGCTCTCTTTTGCTTTGACTTAAATACGAAGCCTTCATCGTCATCATCATCTCTTGGGGTCGAGATTCAATAACTGAAGAATGAATGTGGTGTGCAGGATGGCGCGGATGACCGCGCGAGTAGACGCGCAGATGACTGGATGATTCGTGAAACAGTGCCCGACACGCATTGTGGGGCCTCTTGAGTCACGCTGCGAGGCGCGAAGGCCTCTGTTGGATTTCACATACAGTCCTTGGTGCGAGTCTCTGCGCGTGTTGACTCGCGCCGGCGGACGCGTGGCTGTCTGGTGGTTAGTTTCGGTTACTGCACAAAACCTATGTATCCTCAAGACAACACCAATACACACGGCGAATGTTTGTCTTAGGACACTTCATAATCGCAGGCCTTTTTGTTTTCCTTGGTTGGCCGCTTTAGTTGGAGATTTAGGTTTGGTCCCCTCCCCTGGTTCTTTTTACACGACCCCTTTTAGAGCAGGGGCTCTCTTTTGCTTTGACTTGAATATGAAGCCTTCATCATCATCATCGTCATCATCTTCTGTTGGGGATGAAGATGGTTCGTAATCTTTAAGATCAAGGTCTTCGTCATCCTCAGCTTCAACGTCGTCATCATCAGATTGTGCCAGCACTGGAGAGTTGTGCTCTTCGAATTGCTCCCCCTCAGAATGAGAGGGACTTCTTTCGGTTCTCTCAGGATGATCAGATTCCTGAGGGTCTTCATTCTTTTCTTCCTCCCCCTCAGAAACATGGGGAAGGTCTTCATCATCCTTCTCCCCCTCTTCCTCATGTTGAATGGGGGGGGGGGGGGGTAGCAGCATCAGTGGTAGCAGCAACTACCTGTTTAGTGTTAAGGTCCCTGTCGTGGTGTGCAGGATGTGGTGTGCAGGATGGCGCGGATGACGACGTGACCCGAGCCGCGCGAGTAGACGCGCAGAACACTGGATGATTCGTGAAACAGTGCCCGACGCGCATTGCGGGGCGTCTTGAGCCGCGCTGCGAGGCGCGCAGGCCTCTGTTGGATTTCACATACAGTCCTTGGCGTGAGTCTCTGCGCGTGTTGACCCGCGCCGGCGGACGCGCGGCTGTCTGGTGGTTAGTTTCGGTTACTGCACCAAACCTATGTATCCTCAAGACAACGCCAATACACACGGCAAATTTTTGTCTTAGGACACTTCATAATCGCAGGCCTTTTTGTTTTCCTTGGTTGACCGCTTTCGCTGGAGATTTAGGTTTGGTCCCCTCCCCTGGTTCTTTTTACACGACCCCGTGATTGATCAGTCCTAACAAATATCTCATATTATTTCCCCATTTTTCAATTGATCATATTCCTTAGGAGAGATTTATTCGACTCTGTTGTTGATAGTTCGTTTAGATGGATGGTGTATAGGCATAAGGAGAGTGTGAAAAATGTTGGTGTTTGGAGAGTTTCTCCCATTTCTTGTCTTGCGACTTTGTAATCCTCGGTTCTTTTCGCTAGCTTCTGGCTAGCTCGTTAATGCATTGCCGTTTCCAAAAAAAAGTAAAAAATAAAAAAAAATCATATTCCTTAGAATTGGTCAAAATAATCAGAGATTCTGCTTAATTAATTTTCTATGGGAAAGTGCAACAAGTTTCTTTGTGATTTAGATGGATTAACGAGTGTCTTCTTATTCATTTTGTAAGCTTACTTAATTAACGTGGATATTGATTCCTGTTCTTGTACGTGATCGTTTTAGCCAAACATGCATGTGTTGTGTTCTGATTCCAACTATTGCAAACAAACAAAAACTGAAGCTGTGTACTTGTGTTCCCAAAATATTCAAGATTTCCAATCTATTTACGAGCTCCAAAAGCTTAGAATGTATGGTCTATAATTTGTAATCCATTTGGAGCCCAGTTGGTAGTAACGAAATGAAGGTTGACAATGATAAAATAAAGCAAATAGGCACAAGAATAAAAGGTTGTCAAGAATAATTTTTAGATAAGTTGACTTCAAAACGGCTCTTGAACATACTTGACGGAGAATTAATTAATACTTCTTCACATGTATAAAATCACGATTGTACCACCTTTCTAATCATCACTACAATCCCACTGTGTGTACGTGTTCTGTAAGAAATGGAATACCAAAAATTCATTCCATCACTTCTTCTTCTTGCTCTAGTTTTGGCCGTTGCCAATGGCAGTGACCTCAAATTAGGGTTCTACAAAAAAACTTGCCCTAGAGCAGAAGATATTGTTGCGAGGGCAACCGCAGACCACATTTCTGTAGCTCCATCTCTTGCAGCTCTGTGATCCCAGAAACAAGTAATCAATGCAATAACAATAAAATGTCCACCTCTATATTCAATTATTCAAACAAAGCTCACACAATACAATGAAGAACAAATTAAGTGTGTGTGGCTAGTGTGTGTAGGTGACCCTTGTGATTGCTTAACCTAATAAGGAAAGTAAGTAAACATTATATACCTAGGGTAAAGAATCACCCTATTACAAGATAGGCCCCTCTACTTAGTACAACTAGAATTTTAGGCACTAACATTCTCCCCCTTTGTACAAGTAGTGGCAAAGAAATTAGACATCAACTGGATTCACAGTACGTTTACGGAGACCAAAGATGTGTTCGAATCGGCGCAGTTCCAGACGGTAGTCTTTTCAGTAAGATATGGCTTTCAGCACTTGGTCGATCAAATCCTTTTCTTTATCAGAGAGTTTTACTTCTCCATTGGCATCCAGACGAAGCCTGCTTTCCAGATGAACCGAGATGATCTTCAAAGTGCCCTCACAGAACTTGTTCATTTCAATGACTCGCAAAAATTTCTTCTTTGAGTCGGTATCAATGTAGACAACTCCAAGTTCTGGCTTGCTCAGCACGGTGTAAGCTGGGATACCTTGAATATCTGATAGGCGTCTGTTAGGTCTTTTCAGGTTCACATTCGCTTGAAAGGATTCCAAGCCCATCTGAAAATCAGTGAGGTACGAGAACTTGAGAATATTCTTCATAAAGTTTTTCACACTTCTGAAGGCAGCTCTATAAGGTATTCTGTTCTCATGATTCTTCAGCTCTGGATGCTCAATAAGAAGGTTGAGAAGACTTAGAAGATCGTTCAACCGCAGACTCTTGAAATCAGTTTCAGAAAATATGCTTTCAGACCCATCTGATCTCAAGACGGTGAACTCTGGATAGAAGACGTCAAACAACTTCTTAGATTCAACTTTGAGTATCTTCATTATCATTTTGTCTGACTTGACTTCTTCTGATCCTCTGTCTTTGTTCTTCATTACATATAGGAATTCGACCTTCTTTAGTGATGGCCAATTTTCAATACCGTATACCTTTTCCAAGTTGACTCACTGGACTTTCCGCACGTAAAGTTCTTTCCTTAAAGTTTCTAGGAAGGGAGTTCGGATTGAAACTCTCTCCCCAGTGGCTACATATTTAGGTTCAACATCAACGATAGCTTGGAAAAAACGAAGTTCAGCTTCAAGTACTCGATCTCTAATTTTACCATCCGGTATTATCGGAGCATGTGGAGCTAGAGTACCTGAGCTTGGACCTGCAGATTCGACGTTTGATGGAGCATTTTCTTGCACGGCCGGGACATCTTCTTCGGACTCTGTATCCATATTCTGATCCCCAGTAACTGTCTCACATTCAAGCTCATCTAAGGCAGCAACCATTTCTTCTTTGATGTGGAAGTTTCGAAGATTAGGTTCTGCATCTGAATCAATCTCTACGACTTCAGTTCTATTGTCAACAGCCGCAGGCTTTTCAACCCCAACTATGACATCAGCTAGAACTACTGTATCTTCCACTAACTCCATCACAGTATCCGTTCCACCTGTTCCCTGTTCTCCAGTTGGCTGATCTGAGCCATGAACAATTCCAGCAGCTGTCCCACTTGATTCAACAACTGCTGTAGATCTCTTCTCCCCCTCATGTTGATCAGGCGGATCCTGATCATCATGTCTTTGTTTCTGGGAGGTTTCAGCTTGAATGCCACACCTATCTTCAACAACTGCAACCCGTGAGGCAAGAACCTTATATCCATTCAGTAGGGCGTTGGTCATATCTGAGATAGCATTAGTTAACTTCTCATACTGAGTGTTTAGTGCAGCTATCCCATCTGAGAATGTTGACGATTGAGGTTGGGGTTGAGGTTGTGATTGTTGGCGCAGTAAAGAAACAAGATCCACTTCTTCGGCAGTGTTGGAGTCGCCTTGGGCTAATAGTCGGGCTAACAGCTCTGATTTGAGCTGGTCGGTTGGGATCTGGTGTAATGGAACTGGTTGAGATTGTGGGTCAGGTTGTGTCGCGGTAGAATCTGCAATGCCTTTTCCTTTAACAGCGCTGGATACATCTTGAGACAACTTTTTCATCTCTTCTTTCATTTCGGCCATATGATCTTTATAGGAGTTGCTCAAGGACATGATGGCAAGCTGCAAAAGGGGCACTGTTACAAGGTTATCTGGTCCAATAGAGGACCGTACACGTTCAGCATCAGAGGGACTAACACCCAGACCACTTAGGTTACTGGTTGAAGTAGCGGTTGAAGCAACCGTACTGCCTGTGTTCAAAGCTGGCATGGTGTTAGCAATGACAGGTCTTCCGCCCGGTCCTCGTGAAGCACCAACGAATGGCGACGACACTCTGGGCGTTCCGGTTGGGGCACGAAAGCCTCCAACTTGGTGTTGTTCCAACAATTGTGTCCTAGGATAGAATGTTGTACCAAATGGTCCTAGACTCAATGTGCGTGGAACAAAAGGCGGTGGCCGGGGCGGGAGCCTACCTGATTCAATACCAGCAGATACCGAGTGTGTCGCCGATAGAGTTTGTGCTAAATCCCCTGTGCTAAATGAAACACCGGCCTGTAGAGAGACCGATGAGTGGATGAGTGGGGCTGTGCTATGCATGGCTGGGTCCACCATGGCTTCTTCAATACGCGACGGCGACGAACGCACGTCGGTAGTAGATGTGGCTACCCGGCTTGTAACGGTTTGGGGAGAGTCGGTAGTTAAAACTTTGTCCGACTCTATCACAGCTTCACTCAATTCTTTTCTCCCTCTTTCCTCACCACTACCTATCTCTTCCAATACTACTTCTTCTTCTACTTCTTCGTTTATCGTAGAAGTAACCGCAGCAGCAGTAGCAGTTTCGAGCAATCCGGTGGGACGAGTAGACTCGGTATCCGGACTTACAACACGTGGCCTTTTGCCCATGTGTCTCAGAATCAAATTCGCTGAAGGATCATGTCCTAAGTCGTCATCACCATCATCATCATCATCGTGGGGAGGAATGAAAGGTTCTATTTGGGCATCTGGATTGGCTGTATCATCATCGGTAGATGATGCAGCAGCATAAGCTTCATCCCAGGTTACATCGTCATCAAATACGTTCACTGGAGGAATCTGAGGTGGTGGTTGAGCTGGTCGTGAAGAGGATGCTTGGCCAACAGTTCGTACTCTTCTCCCGACACTCTTTCTTTTTGTTCTCCTCACCCCTCGTTGTTCAGGAACACCCCCTTGTTCCTGAACCCCCTCAACTCTTAGACCCTCACCGCCTAAAGGAATTGCATCGTGGGTAGGTCCCTCCGGCTCTGGCTGGACCGGCAATGCATTATCTATTCTATACTGCCTAACTACCCTGGACTGTTGGTCAGCATAGGCAAGTAGGTCTTCTCGAAGAACGGCGGTATGAGCAAAATCCATCGCCTTGGGCATTCGAAGAACGTGCATATATTGGCTTGGCCCTCGGGGATGTTGCTCACGACGTGGGATCTCGGCGTTGTCAGTCATAGCTTGATGTATCAAGATCTGGAAGAACCGCTGAAAGGGGACGGAATTACGTCTCATCTTCGGTTTTAGCTGATCGGCAGCAAGTTCTATCATTTCGTTCCAGATCAAGACAGCATAATCAATGTTGTGGTTAAAGACAAACGTGTGGAACATTCGTAAGGTTGCAAGGTTGGTCTTATGTAACCCTGTATGCTTAGACGTCATACATCTGTTGAAGACAGAACATATTGAATAGTATAGTGGCGGTAGGTAGTTGCGTCTGAACATTGAAGATCCGGTCAGTGGTAGATTGGGTGGAGGTTGATAACCCAAACTTTGAATATCCGCATGAAGCTGAGATTCAGGAATCGGATCCTGAATGTTTTCACTAGGTAGGTTTAGAGATCGTCTAAGGCCTCGAAGAGTGAAACGGACATCAAAGTGGTCAACCTTGGCTGTGAACTTAGGTACTCGATCCGTTGGTCTGTAGGTTAACGTACTCCAGAATTGTTTGAGGTAGATTGCAGGCACGAGCTCGACCTTTGTCAATGCAGTCATTACCGGATGATGACGGATAATCTCGGTGATGATTCGATGCTCGAAGCGAACTGCAAGATCTAGATGATGATTGTTGTCTAGAAATTGCACAGGTGGGCTCGTCGACGGATAAATCTCCTCGTCAAGGTCATGTGCATTTACTGAAGGAAGTGACGAACGATGCGAGCGGATAATGGTATTATCATCCGAAGCATAGTCATCTTGATCAGCCATCTCGATGATGATGTGAATGGATAGCACGAACCAGAAACTTCGAATATGCACTTGAATCGAAAAGCAGTAGAGAGAGATTTCGAGAGGGTTTAAGAGGGTTTTGAAATTTGAAAAGTCAAAGTCTCAACCATATACGAAATTTTTCAAAAAAAATGACACGTGGCACAATCTGATTGGTCCAAGGGTTGACCAGCCACGTGTCATCAAGTCGCAATGAACAAATCACAACTTGATAATTTTGAAATCTCAATCGACCATTGCGATTTACACTGTTCACCTGACCAAGTCGCAATGCACTATTGCGATTCGGTACTGTTCATTCACCCAAGTCGCAATAGGCGATTGCGACTTGGTACTGTTCATCACCCCAAGTCGCAATAGGTCACTGCGACTTGGTACTGTTCACATGGTCAAATCGCAGTAGGCCTTTTTGTTTTCCTTGGTTGGCCGCTTTCGCTGGATATTTAGGTTTGGTCCCCTCCCCTGGTTCTTTTTACACGACCCCTTTTAGAGCAGGGGCTCTCTTTTTCTTTGACTTGAATACAAAGCCTTCATCATCATCATCGTCATCATCATCTGTTGGGGATGAAGATGGTTCGTCATCTTTAAGATCAAGGTCTTCGTCATCCTCAGCTTCAACGTCGTCATCATCAGATTGTGCCAGCACTGGAGAGTTGTGCTCTTCGAATTGCCCCCCCCCCCCCTCAGAATGAGAGGGACTTCTTTCGGTTCTCTCAGGATGATCAGATTCCTGAGGGTCTTCATTCTTTTCTTCCTCCCCCTCAGAAACATGGGGAAGGTCTTCATCATCCTTCCCCCCCTCTTCCTCATGTTGAATGGGGGGGGGGGGGGTAGCAGCAACTACCTGTTTAGTGTTAAGGTCCCTGTCGTGGTGTGCAGGATGGCGCGGATGACGGCGCGACCCGAGCCGCGCGAGTAGACGCGCAGAAAACTGGATGATTCGTGAAACAGTGCCCGGCGCGCATTGCGGGGCGTCTTGAGCCGCGCTGCGAGGCGCGCAGGCCTCTGTTGGATTTCACATACAGTCCTTGGCGCGAGTCTCTGCGCGGGTTGACCCGCGCCGGCGGACACGCGGCTGTCTGGTGGTTAGTTTCGGTTACTGCACCAAACCTATGTATCCTCAAGACAACGGCAATACACACGGCGAATTTTTGTCTTAGGACACTTCATAATCGCTGGCCTTTTTGTTTTCCTTGGTTGGCCGCTTTCGCTGGAGATTTAGGTTTGGTCCCCTCCTCTGGTTCTTTTTACACGACCCCTTTTAGAGCAGGGGCTCTCTTTTGCTTTGACTTAAATACGGAGCCTTCATCGTCATCATCATCTCTTGGGGTCGAGATTCAATAACTGAAGAATGAATGTGGTGTGCAGGATGGCGCGGATGACAGCGCGAGTAGACGCGCAGATGACTGGATGATTCGTGAAACAGTGCCCGACATGCATTGCGGGGCGTCTTGAGTCGCGCTGCGAGGCGCGAAGGCCTCTGTTGGATTTCACATACAGTCCTTGGCGCGAGTCTCTGCGCGTGTTGACTCGCGCCGGCGGACGCGTGGCTGTCTAGTGGTTAGTTTCGGTTACTGCACCAAACCTATGTATCCTCAAGACAACACCAATACACACGGCGAATTTTTGTCTTAAGACACTTCATAATCGCAGGCCTTTTTGTTTTCCTAGGTTGGCCGCTTTAGTTGGAGATTTAGGTTTGGTCCCCTCCCCTGGTTCTTTTTACACGACCCCTTTTAGAGCAGGGTCTCTCTTTTGCTTTGACTTGAATACGAAGCCTTCATCATCATCATCGTCATCATCTTCTGTTGGGGATGAAGATGGTTCGTCATCTTTAAGATCAAGGTCTTCGTCATCCTCAGCTTCAACGTCGTCATCATCAGATTGTGCCAGCACTGGAGAGTTGTGCTCTTCGAATTGCTCCCCCTCAGAATGAGAGGGACTTCTTTCGGTTCTCTCAGGATGATCAGATTCCTAAGGGTCTTCATTCTTTTCTTCCTCCCCCTCAGAAACATGGGGAAGGTCTTCATCATCCTTCTCCCCCTCTTCCTCATGTTGAATGGGGGGGGGGGGGGTAGCAGCATCAGTGGTAGCAGCAACTACCTGTTTAGTGTTAAGGTCCCTGTCGTGGTGTGCAGGATGTGGTGTGCAGGATAGCGCGGATGACGGCGTGACCCGAGCCGCGCGAGTAGACGCGCAGAACACTGGATGATTCGTGAAACAGTGCCCGGCGCGCATTGCGGGGCGTCTTGAGCCGCGCTGCGAGGCGCGCAGGCCTTTGTTGGATGTCACATACAGTCCTTGGCGCGAGTCTCTGTGCGTGTTGACCCGCGCCGGCGGACGCGCGGCTGTCTGGTGGTTAGTTTCGGTTACTGCACCAAACCTATGTATCCTCAAGACAACGCCAATACACACGGTAAATTTTTGTCTTAGGACACTTCATAATCGCAGGCCTTTTTGTTTTCCTTGGTTGGCCGCTTTCGCTGGAGATTTAGGTTTGGTCCCCTCCCCTGGTTCTTTTTACACGACCCCGTGATTGATCAGTCCTAACAAATATCTCATATTATTTCCCCATTTTTCTATTGATCATATTCCTTAGGAGAGATTTATTCGACTCTGTTGTTGATAGTTCGTTTAGATGGATGGTGTATAGGCATAAGGAGAGTGTGAAAAATGTTGGTGTTTGGAGAGTTTCTCCCATTTCTTGTCTTGCGACTTTGTAATCCTCGGTTCTTTTCGCTAGCTTCTGGCTAGCTCGTTAATGCATTGCCGTTTCCAAAAAAAAGTAAAAAATAAAAAAAAATCATATTCCTTAGAATTGGTCAGAATAATCAGAGATTCTGCTTAATTAATTTTCTATGGGAAAGAGCAACAAGTTTCTTTGTGATTTAGATGGATTAACGAGTGTCTTCTTATTCATTTTGTAAGCTTACTTAATTAACGTGGATATTGATTCCTGTTCTTGTACGTGATCGTTTTAGCCAAACACGCATGTGTTGTGTTCTGATTCCAACTATTGCAAACAAACAAAAACTGAAGCTGTGTACTTGTGTTCCCAAAATATTCAAGATTTCCAATCTATTTACGAGCTCCAAAAGCTTAGAATGTATGGTCTATAATTTGTAATCCATTTGGAGCCCAGTTGGTAGTAACGAAATGAAGGTTGACAATGATAAAATAAAGCAAATAGGCACAAGAATAAAAGGTTGTCAAGAATAATTTTTAGATAAGTTGACTTCAAAACGGCTCTTGAACATACTTGACGGAGAATTAATTAATACTTCTTCACATGTATAAAATCACGATTGTACCACCTTTCTAATCATCACTACAATCCCACTGTGTGTACGTGTTCTGTAAGAAATGGAATACCAAAAATTCATTCCATCACTTCTTCTTCTTGCTCTAGTTTTGGCCGTTGCCAATGGCAGTGACCTCAAATTAGGGTTCTACAAAAAAACTTGCCCTAGAGCAGAAGATATTGTTGCGAGGGCAACCGCATACCACATTTCTGTAGCTCCATCTCTTGCAGCTCTGTGATCCCAGAAACAAGTAATCAATGCAATAACAATAAAATGTCCACCTCTATATTCAATGATTCAAACAAAGCTCACACAATACAATGAAGAACAAATTAAGTGTGTGTGGCTAGTGTGTGTAGGTGACCCTTGTGATTGCTTAACCTAATAAGGAAAGTAAGTAAACATTATATACCTAGGGTAAAGAATCACCCTATTACAAGATAGGCCCCTCTACTTAGTACAACTAGAATTTTAGGCACTAACATTCTCCCCCTTTGTACAAGTAGAGGCAAAGAAATTAGACATCAACTGGATTCACAGTACGTTTACGGAGACCAAAGATGTGTTCGAATCGGCGCAGTTCCAGACGGTAGTCTTTTCGGTAAGATATGGCTTTCAGCACTTGGTCGATCAAATCCTTTTCTTTATCAGAGAGCTTTACTTCTCCATTGGCATCCCGACGAAGCCTGCTTTCCAGATGAACCGAGATGATCTTCAAAGTGCCCTCACAGAACTTGTTCCTTTCTATGACTCGCAAAAATTTCTTCTTTGAGTCGGTATCAATGTAGACAACTCCAAGTTCTGGCTTGCTCAGCACGGTGTAAGCTGGGATACCTTGAATATCTGATAGGCGTCTGTTAGGTCTTTCAGGTTCACATTCGCTTGAAAGGATTCCAAGCCCATCTGAAAATCAGTGAGGTACGAGAACTTGAGAATATTCTTCATAAAGTTTTTCACACTTCTGAAGGCAGCTCTGTAAGGTATTCTGTTCTCATGATTCTTCAGCTCTGGATGCTCAATAAGAAGGTTGAGAAGACTTAGAAGATCGTTCAACCGCAGACTCTTGAAATCAGCTTCAGAAAATATGCTTTCAGACCCATCTGATCTCAAGACGGTGAACTCTGGATAGAAGACGTCAAACAACTTCTTAGATTCAACTTTGAGTATCTTCATTATCATGTTGTCTGACTTGACTTCTTCTGATCCTCTGTCTTTGTTCTTCATTACATATAGGAATTCGACCTTCTTCAGTGATGGCCAATTTTCAATACCGTATACCTTTTCCAAGTTGACTCGCTGGACTTTCCGCACGTAAAGTTCTTTCCTTAAAGTTTCTAGGAAGGGAGTTCGGATTGAAACTCTCTCCCCAGTGGCTACATATTTAGGTTCAACATCAACGATAGCTTGGAAAAAACGAAGTTCAGCTTCAAGTACTCGATCTCTAATTTTACCATCCGGTATTATCGGAGCATGTGGAGCTAGAGTACCTGAGCTTGGACCTGCAGATTCGATATTTGATGGAGCATTTTCTTGCACGGCCGGGACATCTTCTTCGGACTCTGTATCCATATTCTGATCCCCAGTAACTGTCTCGCATTCAAGCTCATCTAAGGCAGCAACCATTTCTTCTTTGATCTGGAAGTTTAGAAGATCAGGTTCTGCATCTGAATCAATCTCTACGACTTCAGTTCTATTGTCAACAGCCGCAGGCTTTTCAACCCCAACTATGACATCAGCTAGAACTACTGTATCTTCCACTAAGTCCATCACAGTATTTGTTCCACCTGTTCCCTGTTCTCCAGTTGGCTGATCTGAGCCATGAACAATTCCAGCAGCTGTCCCACTTGATTCAACAACTGCTGTAGATCTCTTCTCCCCCTCATGTTGATCAGGCGGATCCTGATCATCATGTCTTTGTTTCTGGGAGGTTTCAGCTTGAATGCCACACCTATCTTCAACAACTGCAACCCGTGAGGCAAGAACCTTATATCCATTCAGTAGGGCGTTGGTCATATCTGAGATAGCATTAGTTAGCTTCTCATACTGAGTGTTTAGTACAGCTAGCCCATCTGAGAATATTGACGATTGAGGTTAGGGTTGAGGTTGTGATTGTTGGCGCAGTAAAGAAACAAGATCCACTTCTTCGGCATTGTTGGAGTCACCTTGGGCTAATAGTCGGGCTAACAGCTCTGATTTGAGCTGGTCGGTTGGGATCTGGTGTAATGGAACTGGTTGAGATTGTGGGTCAGGTTGTGTCGCGGTAGAATCTGCAATGCCTTTTCCTTTAACAGCGCTGGATACATCTTGAGACAACTTTTTCATCTCTTCTTTCATTTCGGCCATATGAGCTTTATAGGAGTTGCTCAAGGACTTGATGGCAAGCTGCAAAAGGGGCACTGTTACAAGGTTATCCGGTCCAATAGAGGACCGTACACGTTCAGCATCAGAGGGACTAACACCCAGACCACTTAGGTTACTGGTTGAAGTAGCGGTTGAAGCAACCGTACTGCCTGTGTTCAAAGCTGGCATGGTGTTAGCAATGACAGGTCTTCCGCCCGGTCCTCGTGAAGCACCAACGAATGGCGACGACACTCTGGGCGTTCCGGTTGGGGCACGAAAGCCTCCAACTTGGTGTTGTTCCAACAATTGTGTCCTAGGAAAGAATGTTGTACCAAATGGTCCTAGACTCAATGTGCATGGAACAAAAGGCGGTGGCCGGGGTGGGAGCCTACCTGATTCAATACAAGCAGACACCGAGTGTGTCGCCGATAGAGTTTGTGCTAAATCCCCTGTGCTAAATGAAACACCGGCCTGTAGAGAGACCGATGAGTGGATGAGTGGGGCTGTGCTATGCATGGCTGGGTCCACCATGGCTTCTTCAATACGCGACGGCGACGAACGCACGTCGGTAGTAGATGTGGCTACCCGGCTTGTGACGGTTTGGGGAGAGTCGGTAGTTAAAACTTTGTCCGACTCTATCACAGCTTCACTCAATTCTTTTCTCCCTCTTTCCTCACCACTACCTATCTCTTCCAATACTACTTCTTCTTCTACTTCTTCGTTTATCGTAGAAGTAACCGCAGCAGCAGTAGCAGTTTCGAGCAATCCGGTGGGACGATTAGACTCGGTATCCGGACTTACAACACGTGGCCTTTTGCCCATGTGTCTCGGAATCAAATTCGCTGAAGGATCATGTCCTAAGTCGTCATCACCATCATCATCATCATCGTGGGGAGGAATGAAAGGTTCTATTTGGGCATCTGGATTGGCTGTATCATCATCGGGAGATGATGCAGCAGCATAAGCTTCATCCCAGGTTACATCGTCATCAAATACGTTCACTGGAGGAATCTGAGGTGGTGGTTGAGCTGGTCGTGAAGAGGATGCTTGGCCAACAGTCCGTACTCTTCTCCCGACACTCTTTCTTTTTGTTCTCCTCACCCCTCGTTGTTCAGGAACACCCCCTTGTTCCTGAACCCCCTCAACTCTTAGACCCTCACCGCCTAAAGGAATTGCATCGTGGGTAGGTCCCTCCAGCTCTGGCTGGACCGGCAATGCATTATCTATTCTATACTGCCTAACTACCCTGGACTGTTGGTCAGCATAGGCAAGTAGGTCTTCTCGAAGAACGGCGGTATGAGCAAAATCCATCGCCTTGGGCATTCGAAGAACGTGCATATATTGGCTTGGCCCTCGGGGATGTTGCTCACGACGTGGGATCTCGGCATTGCCAGTCATAGCTTGATGTATCAAGATCTGGAAGAACCGCTGAAAGGGGACGAAATTACGTCTCATCTTCGGTTTTAGCTGATCGGCAGCAAGTTCTATCATTTCGTTCCAGATCAAGACATCATAATCAATGTTGTGGTTAAAGACAAACGCGTGGAACATTCGTAAGGTTGCAAGGTTGGTCTTATCTAACCCTGTATGCTTAGACGTCATACATCTGTTGAAGACAGAACATATTGAATAGTATAGTGGCGGTAGGTAGTTGCGTCTGAACATTGAAGATTCGGTCAGTGGTAGATTGGGTGGAGGTTGATAACCCAAACTTTGAATATCCGCACGAAGCTGAGATTCAGGAATCGGATCCTGAATGTTTTCAGTAGGTAGGTTTAGAGATCGTCTAAGGCCTCGAAGAGTGAAACGGACATCAAAGTGGTCAACCTTGGCTGTGAACTTAGGTACTCGATCCGTTGGTCTGTAGGTTAACGTACTCCAGAATTGTTTGAGGTAGATTGCATGCACGAGCTCGACCTTTGTCAATGCAGTCATTACCGGATGATGACGGATAATCTCGGTGATGATTCGATGCTCGAAGCGAACTGCAAGATCTAGATGATGATTGTTGTCTAGAAATTGCACAGGTGGGCTCGTCGACGGATAAATCTCCTCGTCAAGGTCATGTGCATTTACTGAAGGAAGTGACGAACGATGCGAGCGGATAATGGCATTATCATCCGAAGCATAGTCATCTTGATCAGCCATCTCGATGATGATGTGAATGGATAGCACGAACCAGAAACTTCGAATATGCACTTGAATCGAAAAGCAGTAGAGAGAGATTTCGAGAGGGTTTAAGAGGGTTTTGAAATTTGAAAAGTCAAAGTCTCAACCATATACGAAATTTTTCAAAAAAATGACACGTGGCACAATCTGATTGGTCCAAGGGTTGACCAGCCACGTGTCATCAAGTCGCAATGAACAAATCACAACTTGACAATTTTGAAATCGCAATCGACCATTGCGATTTACACTGTTCACCTGACCAAGTCGCAATGCACTATTGCGATTCGGTACTGTTCATTCACCCAAGTCGCAATAGGCGATTGCGACTTGGTACTGTTCATCACCCCAAGTCGCAATAGGTCACTGCGACTTGGTACTGTTCACATGGTCAAATCGCAGTAGGCCATTGCGACTTGCACTGTTCAAACCTCCAAATCGCAATAGACCATTGCGATTTGGCACTGTTCAAACTTCCAAGTCTCAATGCACCATTGCGATTGGATACTTTTTAAACTCATTGAGAAGTCGCAATAGAAGGCTGCGACATCTCACTGTCCACATGTGAAATCGCAAGCGATATTGATGTAAAACTGGACATTTTTTCAGATAAAAGAAAGATTTTATCACATTGGCAGATGTCCAACTTCCAATTGATTAAGCACAAAAGGTTTTAAAACACGGTTTTCACTCCCCCTTAAATGATGCAAAGATTTTGCAAATATAATTTCATCATTTAAAAACAAGTGGTTTAAAAACAGAGTAGAAAACTTACCTGTAGATCTTAAAATAAGAAGCGCAGGAATTCAACACTTACAAGCTCATTTAGAGATACACGGTCCCCCTATTGTTGTGCATACTCCATAAAAATTGTGCTCCCCCTGAGACTATGAACACAGCTTATGCAGACATAGATATCATAACCAGAAATAAAAGGCAACAAAGATAATAGACAATGAAAAACAACAAAGACATGAAAATAAATATTTTAGATTGAGAATAGAATGAGATGAAAATTTGTATGTATCAATCTAGATAGAGAAAACTAGATTGAGTTACACATATTTCCATGCATTATATGATCAATATAGAATATTAAATTTTCATGTTCAACATGCCGAGCTTGGATACTAAGAAATTAAAACGTTTTTCATCCAAGGCTTTGGTGAAAAGATCGGCAAGTTGAAACTCAGTTGTGACAAAGTATAGCTCAATTGTACCTTTTTCAACGTGATCTTTGATGAAATGATACCTTATGTCGATGTGTTTGGTCTTTGTATGTTGGACCGGATTAGCTGATATTGCAATTGCACTCTTGCTATCGCAGTAAATGGGGATCTTCTCATACTTGAAGTCATAGTCAGATAGTTGAGTCTTCATCCACAGAACCTGTGAACAACAACTGGCAGCGGCCACATATTCTGCTTCCGCAGTTGATGTTGAAACACAATTCTGTTTCCTCGAGGACCAACTTACTAGTTTATCACCCAAAAACTGGACATGGCTAGATGTGCTCTTCCGGTCTAGCATACTACCACCATGATCGGCATCAGAATATGCAGTGAGTTCAAATCCTGTTCCTTTTGGGTACCACAGACCAAGGTACGGTGTCCCCATCAAGTATCGAAAGATTCTTTTAACAGCACTCCGATGAGATACCTTTGGTTGTGCCTGATATCTTGCACAGAGACATGTTGCAAACATTATATCTGGACGAATTGCCGTCAGGTACATTAAAGAGCCTATCATCCCGCGATAATCCTTAACATCTACATCCTCACCTTCTGGATCCGGACCTATTTTAGATCCAGGAGCCATAGGTGTTCCAATAGAGGTGCAGTTTTCCATCTTAAATTTCTTCAAGATGTCAAACACATACTTCGACTGGTTAATGAAGATGCCTGAGGAAAATTGCTTGACTTGTAATCAAAGAAAGAAATTAATCTCTCCCATCATACTCATCTGGAATCTGGTCATCATTATACCCGAGAACCAAGTACACAATCCAGGGTCAGTTGAACCAAATATAATATCATCAACGTAAATTTGTACTAAAAGGATCTCACCGTTTTTATGCAGAGTGAAGAGAGTTGAGTCGATTTTACCTTTTCGAAAGCCAGCACCAAGTAGGTAGGTAGATAAGATTTCATACCAGGTGCGAGGGGCTTGCTTTAGACCGTACAGAGCTTTGTCAAGAATGTAGACGTGATCTGGTTTATCTTTGTCCACAAAACCCTCTGGTTGAGAAACATATACTTCTTCTTTCAAGATACCGTTCAAGAAAGCAGTCTTCACGTCCATTTGATAGACAGTGAAGTTTCTGAAAGCGGCAAATGCAAGAAACATCCGAATTGCTTCTAAGCGAGCCACCGGTGCATACGTCTCATCATAGTCAATTCCCTCTTGTTGCCTATACCCTTTGGCTACAAGGCGTGCTTTATTTCTCACAACAATCCCATCTTTATCTTTCTTATTCTTGAGGACCCACTTGGTACCAATCACTGTTTTACCTTTGGGTCTAGGAACTAAACGCCACACATTCAATGCTTCAAACGAATTCAGCTCATCTTGCATGGCAATGATCCAATCTGGATCTTCCAAGGCTTGTCGAACTGATGTAGGTTCAACTTGACTTAGAAAAAGCGCGTAAAGGACTTCATTGGCCGTTGCAGATCTAGTCTTCACAGGTTCGGAGACGTCACCAATGACTTGTTCAATTGGGTGACTCTTAGTCCATCTCGAAGCATGAGGATGAACAATTATAGCACCATAGTTGGGATCCACTAAGGTAGGATCTTTATCAAAATTCAGCTCTATTGTCAAGGTAGGTTCCGGTTGTCGGGCGGGTTCATTGACAGAAGTGTCAACAGGAACTGCCTCCGGTTCTGCTTCAGAAGATGACTCATGTTGAGTTGCAGAATCCTCACCATTGTCATTAGAAGATGTACCTGACGAAGAAGCACCATTCGTGGATACGTGTTGTGTTGCTTGTGGAGATTCCCTTTGCATATTACTTGAAGTTGTAGCAGGAGTTGTTGCACCAGTTGAAGGAGTAGTCAGTTCCAGTGAAGGCCCTGACAAAGTAGCATTAGCTGGTGGTGGGACAACATTGCTCCTGTCAGTCATAGATGAATTAGGTTTATCACTTCTGAAAAAATCATCATAAAAATATTCAAACAATAAATCAAGATCATCAGGTTTAGAGTTAGAAGTGGAAGCTTGATCCTTGTTTGACAATCTAGTCATCATTGGACGAAATTGTCCAGATGCTAGAATACCAGATAACTCGGGTTCTGTACTGTTTTGCACAGAAGCCATTGCTTCAGATTCATCAAATTTGACATTAATGCTTTCCATCACAGTTCTGGAAGATTTGAGATAGATCCTGTAAGCTTTTAATGTGAGAGAGTATCCGATAAAGAAACCCTCAATACCCTTAGGACTGAATTTATTCAGGTTATCCTTATCATTCAGCACCACGCACCTGCATCCAAAAACACGAAAGTAGTGTATAACAGGTTTTCTATTATTAATCAATTCATATGGAGTCTTGCCAAACCGTCGATGTATGATTGAACGGTTTTGTGTATAGCATGCCGTTGCAACAGCTTCAGCCCATAGGAATAGTGGTAGATCAGCATAAGACAACATTGTTCTGGCCGCTTCAACTAGTGTACGGTTACGTCTTTCAACTACACCGTTCTGCTGAGGTGTTCTGGCCGCAGAATATTGATGAGTGATTCCCAATGACTTAAAGAAGTCATCAAGAGTTCTGTTTTTAAACTCTGTCCCATTATCTGATCTAACAGTCTGAACTGTTTGTTGACGATTCACTTGAAGCTGTTTGATTAACGAGATGATCAAGTCAGGAGTTTCATCCTTTGAGCGTAGGAACTTGACCCATGTGTATCTCGAGTAATCATCGACGACAACTAATACGTAACGTTTGGCACTAATACTTTGAGTCTTCATCGGACCGCAGAGATCCATATGAAGTATTTCCAAAGCTTTGCTGGTGCTGGGTTCTGGTTTCGGTGGATGAGGAGCACGCTTCATCTTCCCCTTCTCACAAGCAATACAGAAATTATCCTTTTCAAATGACAGAACTGGTAGACCTATGACTAAATCACCCAAAACCAACTTTTGAATGTAGCGAAAATTAAGATGAGATAGTCGTCTATGCCATAACCAGCTTTTCTCTAACGTCGCTTTTGACATCAAGCATAAATCAGTCTTGGGCTTGAGTGTTGATAGATCAATGGTGTATAGATTAGATTTCCTAGAACCAACTAGAAGCTCATCTCCTCCGTCGGTAAGAACAGCACAACGGGTTTTCTTGAAATGGACTTCTAGGTCTTTATCACAAAATTGACCTATACTAAACAGGTTGTGTCCTAAGCCCTCGACATAATTGACTTTTTTAATTCGCACATTATCTTTTACAATATCCCCATAACCCAGAATTGAAGCGTATTGATCATTTCCAAACTTCACCTTTCCACAGTCTTGTTCAACAAAATTAACTAGCAGCTCTTTTCTTCCAGTCATGTGCTTTGAGCAGCCTGAATCTAAATACCATACATGACTGGGCTGCAAAATGGGAATTAGACGGTTTTAGGTACCCACTGCCAATCGGGTCCTTTTGGGTTAGTAGGCTTGGATTTAACATTTTGCTTTCTATAACCGGTTTTAAAATAAGCATTTGAATAAAACCAACGATTATAGTCAGATTTGCAGATAAAATCATCCACACCACAAGAAGCACAACAAATTTGATCTCGTGCCAAATTAATCAGTTGTCGCATTGAATAAACCTTGTAAGGAACTACAAGTTTTCGTCTATTGCCAACATCATAATTAATAACATTTGAAACAAAATTGTCTTTCTTGGAATTTAAAACATTTGAATTGACGTGGGATGATTTGATCTGGGCCACATCCTGTGCGGACTCCTTTATTCTCCACTCAAGACGCGTATTGTTTTTCAAATTACGATCTGAAAAACCAGACAAATAAGAGTTGTAAGCTTTTGAATATTGAGTCTGAAAAGAGTTAACATGCTTCTTTCTTTTTGTTTTTCTGTTCCTTTTCTGTAATGATGGTTTTGATTTGGATTTAGAATGAACATCATTAACAGAGATTTTCTCAACTGATTTTGAAGATTCCCCTTCCATAATAATCTTTTCAGGTTTCTCTTCATTTATTAGAAAAGTGGTGTGATCTGGAAGTTTGGCACAGAAATCAAATTGAACTGGCACTTCACATACACCTTTACCTTTGTCCTTACCAACATTCTTGCTTTCAAAATCAATATCAATATCAGTATCAGTATCATAGGATGGTTTGCCGATATCATCAGACTTGGGAAAAAGAAAGTCATTAAACTCTTTCTGAAAAATTTTATCTTCTTCCGTAGGAAAATATATAGGAGGATCTTTATCAAACTGATCTTCCAAATCCCAAGGTTCAAAATCATCTTGGTCATTGGTTGTCCAGTCTCTCAAGATAGCATTTCCTATAAAAGCTTTGCATGAGGAAACATCTGAATCTGAAGATTGTTTTTCTTTTAAAGCTTTTTCTTCAGATATTTCCTCAAGTTTTGTTTTCATTTCCTTTAAGCTTTCTGAAAATACAGTGAGCAAAACTTCCTTCTCAATCTCAAAAGCAAGCTTCTCGTCATTTCTGACTTCTTGAATGTTGCTTTGGATCTTGCTTTCGAGGTCCATGAGTTTTTGTTCAAGAACCATTGGTGGAAAGTATCTTTTACCTTCAAAAACTGGTTTGACAGTTTCAACCTTTTGAGTATTCCCTTTCTCCTCCGGTTCTTTAACAACATAACTCTCAAAATAATTGTTTGGTAAGGTTTTCTTGGAATTCAATGCCTTTGCATTGTCTGGACCATACCAAAAAGGAAGTTGCATCTTAACTGTGGTTTTCCTTTTTATTTCTTCTTCAGTCTTATAGTCTTCATCATCCATCTTGATTTGAAAGTTTGAATGTACGGCAAGTCCAATCCATTCAAATTTGTACAAAGTGGGAGATTTTGATAAAGCATTGCTCAGGTATTGTGGATTGTCATACCCGATTCCCCATTTTGAGTTGAAATATCTGAACTTATTTGGTTTATGCATGCGAATTGTTTGTTCAGTTTGACCTGCTTTGTACAATTTATTTTCCAGATCCTTGACATTTTCACATAATTCATCATTTCTATCTTTGTAAGCATGCAAAAGACTCTCAAACTCGCTATTCTTAACTTCCGAATTCAATAATTTATCCGATAGTTCAGTTATTCTTTCTTCAAAATACGCAAGACCAATCTCAAATTCGGCCTTTTTTCTTTTCAAAAACTTTAATTTTACTTTCTTGATCTATTATTATAGCCTTTTGAGTGGAAATTAACTCGTCTGCTCTTTCCTGGTCTTTTGTTAAGTTTTCTAATCTTTTTGATAAACAAGCTTGTTGAGTAAAGAATTGATTGTAAAGAGCGGAATGTACCTCGTTGGAAGTAGACTCTGAACCATCACCATCGGTTTTCTTGGTCATGAAACACATCTTAGTCTGAGCAGCTTTCTCACCTTCAGCTTCATCATCAGACATATCTAGCCAGTATTCTTCTTCGACCAACAGTGCTATCCCCGATTCTTTCTTTTCGGCAAGCAGCAACTTGTTCTTGTAGTACGTAGAATCCCTGACTTTTGGCTTCCAACACTCTTTAGAGAGATGACCAGGCTTCCCACAATTGTAGCATGTCGGAACTTCCTCTTTCTTCTCAAACACCCTTTTCTCTTCCGGCTTCTTATACTCAGGCTTCTTGTACTCCTCTCTCTTGTACTCAACCTTCTTATCATCAAACCTTCTACTAGACTCAACATTCGCCTTGTGTTCAAAATTCTTGGAACCAGACGCATACCTTTGATTGTTGGACCCGGGAGATTTTCCAAACTTTCTCTGAAAAGAGTTAGTAAGAAGTGCCATTGCTCGCTTCATACTTTCAATTTCATCTATCTCACCATCTTCACCCTGTTCATCATCAGAATGCTTTGAATAATTTCTGTTTGGTTTGACAGACACCAAAGCAAGCGGTTCTAGTTCTTCTTCCTTCTTATCCTCTCTTTTCTCTTCCCTATTGTCCTTCTTCTTTTTCTTTGTCCTCTTGGCTTCAGCATCTTCTTCATCCTGTTTCAACGTCTCGTACATCTCTTGAAGGGGCAAAACATTCAGCCTTGAATTTTGTTTCATACGATGAGCATACTTCTTCCACTCGGGTTGAAGTACATTCAGAAACTTTACATTATGCTCAATTATAGACTTGTTGATGCTGTATCTATTCAGTTCGTTCAAAATCGTGGTAAAACGGTCGTATGTGGAATCAAGAGCTTCACCATCTTTCTGTTTAAAACTCTCATAAAGATTAATAGCATTTGAAATTCTCATCTGGTTTTCAATCTCAGAACCTTGATAAAGTTTTATCAATTCATCAAACATGGCTTTCCCGGAGTGGTTCTTGCTATCTACCTTTCGGTAAATATCATTAGTCAAAGCTTGAATTACAAGGGACTTTGCCATCTTATCCCCATAATATCTCTTCTTATGTTCAATGTCATAGGGAATTGGTAAAACTTCAACCCATTCAGGAATTGGTTCCCCGTCAGTAAGAATCCCTCTTCTCATTATCTTTTCCATCGGTCCATTAATCAGTGAGTGTGAAATGAACTCCCCATTCTCTTGTCTTTCCACATAATCCATAAAACGGTCTTTCCATATTTTAAACTCTTTGGGAAAAAGAACCGGTGGTTTATCCTTAGATCCAATCGTTAGTATATCTCTAGCAGTCATATTCGATTACTTGTCTTTGATCGTTTGTATTCTTTAGATTTGATTAGAAAAAAAAATTCAAACTGAAGTCTCAACCCACTAAAGTCGCAATGCAATGAAGTCGCAGCAGTTGGAATCGCAACAAATGGAATCGCAATGATTGGAATCGCAACAAATGGAATCGCAAAGAAATGGAATCGCAACAGAGTAAAAATTTCACTCAAGTCGCAATAGAGGATTGCGATTTGTTACTGTTCACGGGGTAATGGATTGCGATTCGGGATCGAAGTCGTAATAGGTCACTGCGATTTGGGAGTCAAGTCGCAACAGGTCATTGCGACTTTGTACTGTTCACTAGACGTTCACTGCGATTTCGATGAATATATGATGATTGCGATTTCGATGAAGATTCAAATGATCGGGAGTTGATTCTTCAAAAATGATCCAAATGATCTGAAAATTGGTAGGTAAGGTCGAAATGCGATTATGGACAGTTTTACTACTTCAAGTTTTGTCCAAAAACCACTAGAACAGTGATTTTCGATCCAAAACAGTAGGTTTTTGCACAAAAGTTCGAAAATCCGAGTTTGCACGATTTGAGATCGATTCTGGTGTGATTATGGAATGAAAACACACAGAAATGAATATCAAACACTTCTATATCAATCCTAATCCATTTGAAGAACTCAAATGATCAAAATCAATAAGAAACGGATGAAAAACTTGAAGAACACTCAAAATGCAAAAACTCTCAATAAAATCTAATCTGATCTAAATGAATACATTGCTCTGATACCAATTGTGATCCCAGAAACAAGTAATCAATGCAATAACAATAAATTGTCCACCTCTATATTCAATGATTCAAACAAAGATCACACAATACAATGAAGAACAAATTAAGTGTGTGTGGCTAGTGTGTGTAGGTGACCCTTGTGATTGCTTAACCTAATAAGGAAAGTAAGTAAACATTATATACCTAGGGTAAAGAATCACCCTATTACAAGATAGGCCCCTCTACTTAGTACAACTAGAATTTTAGGCACTAACAAGCTCCTTTGCTCCGAATGCACTTTCATGATTGTTTCGTTAGGGTTCGTTTCCACAGCACAACTAGTTTAATTTGTCTTGTCTTTTTAAGAGTCTTTTTACTCAAACTTAACTTAATAGTAACATGCATTTCGTTATTTACGTCGACTTCATCCACTCGCTTTTGTATAAAAATGACGTTTGTGTCTTCGACTCGTGTCTTGATAAATATAATCATTAACCTCATATATTTTTTCATTAGATTTTTCTAGTTTCCAAATTCTATGGCAAGTTAGAGTTTAATCTATGGATATATAGAGAGAGTATTGTTCTTTACACAATTAAAATTAAGGGATATAGCCTTAGATTGCAGATATATTAGAGATCGAGTTAATAATATTTGATTTTCTGCAGGGATGTGACGGTTCTGTGTTAATAAACTCTACGAAAAATAACCAAGCGGAGAAAGACGGAATTCCCAATCTTTCCCTCAGAGGATATCAAGTTATTGATGCCGCGAAAACTGCGCTAGAAAAGGAATGTCCTGGCGTTGTTTCTTGCGCAGATATCCTAGCTTTAGTAGCTCGAGATGCAATCTACCAGGTACTTATTATCATTATATATACATATTTTTGCATGATAAAAAAACTACCATGTTCAATTCTTATAACTATTTCAACGGTGGGAGGGACCGGAAATCATAAACTTGAACTTGTGACACTTTGTTGAAGCGATGAGTTTCGTCCTCGACCATTACACGACCAAGTTGATCGATCTTGAAAAGCTTAATTTTTATCAAGTGAAATATCAAAATGTTTTTGCTATTTTTGAAAAAATTTGTATACATATTTTCTTCTTTCCAGATTAAGGGACCATATTGGTCAGTGCCCTTGGGAAGAAGAGATGGAAGAGTATCAATAGCATCCGAGAGTTTGACAATGCCTGCACCTTTTGCCGACATTACTCGACTCAAAGCTCAGTTCGTCTCAGTGGGCTTGAGTGTAAACGACCTGGTAGTTCTTTCAGGTACTTTTGCCCAATTTTCCCCCAATATATACTTGCAGTATATTCGAGTGAAAAATAATTAATATGAAAATCTCGAGGGAAGAAACACTACAACAAAACTGGTTAGCGTCCTAATAGATTACTTTATATAACTTAATTTGATTGGACCAAATTATAGAACATCCTATCTAAAAGCGTTACAATAGGTTTATAGGACGTTTTTAGACGTTTTGACAAGTTTTTTTAGACTATTTATGATAAAGTGTCTTATTAGCTATTTTAAAAGAGAAGTTTGAAAAGTGTTCTATAACCCATCTTTTTATAGGGCAATGGTGTTTATAAGCCACTTTTTCAAATACTGTCGTATAAAATAGCTAATACGACACTATACTTTAAAAACATCTTACAAAACTTCCTATAAACCTAGCTATTGTAACACGTTTAGATAGAACATTTTATGGTTTAATCATATAAACTTAAGTCCTATAAAGTATTACTTTTTTAGGATGCTTAGACATTTTAGGCGTCCTATAAAACCAATTTTATTGTTTGAAGGGAGAGAACAACTATAAAATTAGCTTGGAATCCTACTTATTGTTCATATATACAGGAGGACACACTATAGGGACTTCTCACTGCTCTACCATCGCAGTTCGGTTGTATAATTTTACGGGCAAAGGTGACACTGATCCTTCTCTAGACTCGGATTATGTGCGTTACTTGAAAAGTAAATGTAAGCCCACCGACAAAACAACACTGCTTGAGATGGATCCAGGGAGTTTCAGATCATTCGACGAGAATTACTACAATAATGTCTTGAAAAGGAGAGGCTTATTTCAATCAGACGCTGCTCTTCTTGCTGACAAAGAAACTAGTGCTTATGTAAAGCTGCAAGCAGAGTCTCATGGGTCTACATTCTTTAAAGATTTTGCAGAATCAATGGTTAAAATGGGTGAAATCGGAGTTCTGACTGGAAAGGCTGGTGAAATAAGGAGACATTGTGCTATGATCAACTAAATAACGTTGGCTAATCTATCGTTTTAATTTCTAAATGAAATCAGCAAATGAAGCCTGCAGATGCGTGTTTGCTTTAATAAAGAGACCAACGCGAGGGATCTTGCTCACTTGAAAAAGATGCTCGTTAACGGTATTAATTGTTGTTGTTTGATCTTTGGTACTTAACAAAAAGTGCGTGTACATACTTCGGAAAAGAATTATTGTTTGTTTGGAAAAATGTTGATGTGCTATACTGTAATTGTGGAATACAATATTATTTCGTAAACTTTTCACTTATATATCTGCAGCCTTGATTATTGCCTATTAATTTCTAATAGAATTCAACATTTAACCTTCATAAAATCTTCCCTTCCGGTACCAAAAGTTTTAATATCAACATCTTTGCCAATATTATTTCCTGCCTGACAAGTGACAACTTGCATAGTCTGATCCGTGGTCCGACTATAGAAAAAGTCCAACAAAACAAGTCAACCATCATAATGCATAGTCCTAATTCCTAAATAGAGTGATGGAAAACACAGAAAGATGAAGATAATGTTAGGATTAATCATTGCAGCTACAAACTGCATAAGCACAAGCATAACTGAAGAGGTTGTATATCAAATATGTAGAAATGAAAATTTGATCAAGTTTTGCTTCTTTCCAATCTTTTCTCATTTAAAAATAGCTACACAATATCATTGGGGAATTGATGGCATCTCTTATTTTTGCATCTGTTTTAATTTCATCTATTCTTTCCCCTGATTTTTTTTCTCACTTACCGGGTAAGACTCTCGGTCATGAAATATTGAAATATACACTGCTCATATAATGCATTCTGTTAATTCTGATTGCTTTCTTAGGGGCCGTTTACCAAACGTTTACCCGGGTAAGGGCTTACCAGTAAGATTTTAGTCCATCAAATCGGTTTCGTATGCAACCATTCACCCGGTAAGTGTTAACCGTGGTAAGAGTTGCCGCCCTCGCTTACCGGGTATGACTCTTGGTCATTGCTTTCGCTCTTACCGGGTAATATTTTTGGTCCTTGCCATATTAATCCAGTAGGTAATGTGACTTGGTAAACGCTTACCCGGGTAAGCATTTGGTAAACGTCCCCTTAGGCTTTTGCTTTATTTGTACTTCTTACTACCCTAAGTAGAAACGATAGTGAGTAAATTGATCTTAGAGAATAAAATTTATGGAATGTCATAAAAGTTTCTGGTACCAAGCGAAATTGAATAGAATAAGGGGATAGAATAGAAAAACCAAAAACTGAAGAGAGCATTAACCGTAAGTTTCTTCGACAACGATAAGTTTTAGAATGATGGGTTTTTTTTAAAGATGCAGAACAAGAATTTATCTCTCAACCTTATGAATCAAGTGACGACAGTTAGTCAGAGATTGTTAAAGTATTACATTCCAGCCATCATCAAGTGTATGTATGATTTTGGATTCGAATTCTACCATTTTGATTTCTAAATCATGTAAAATTCAGATTTTTTTTGTATTTCATTTACTAAAAAAGTAACAGCAGAAGAGCTTAATGGAATGAAGAAAAGTTGTCCTGATGACTCATCTGCAAACAATTTTACCTTGTTACACCTCTACCTCTGGTTTTCTTTGGCATGCTCATCCTATCTTGTAGCTACTTATTGACCTATCAGTCATGGTATACAATCCATTAAAACGCAGAAAATAAGATTCAAAATCAATCAGAAATCTTTGACAAATACAACAAATAGTACATACCAAGCTCATGAATATGTCCATAATCTTAAGGTCAACAAAATGACCTCTCCAATGGCTTTACTTCTTCATTGTCTTTTATCTCAACCCCGATGATATCTTTATAAAATGTTGGGCGCCTTCCAACAACGAATTATAGAAGTGAAGCCTGATTTATATGAGAAAAACACCAACTGGAGAATCTAATTCGATCTAACCAAATTGCAATTGTTATAGACCATATGTGATCCAAGGAAAATATTACAAAAAATAAATAGACAAACATTATTTCCTTCTAACAAGTTAATCTAAGTGTGCAAAATAAAGCCTCTGAAGAATGGAAAAACTCTTTCAAGTAGTCCACGTCAAAGTAGTGGAACACGAAAATCTCATCTGAAGATTATATCAAGAAGTTCTCATCTGAAGATTATATCAAGAAGCTTATTTATTATCCTTCGGATAATTTTTTTAACGGTAAACACTCAATCAGATCAGTAAAAATACCTGGATGCTTTTCTTCTAAAAATACTTAAAAAGAAACTGTTTTGAAAATTGAACCGTTTGAGAAAATTGTTTGGTGAAATGAATTAAATGCAAAGCTTTCAATCAATCTTTTCTAGCTGGAAAATGACCAAGCGGACGTCCGCATGCTTCAACTGGACGTCCGCGCTCAGTACTTTATTCTGACAAAAAATCTCAGTTAAAACGGCTAGAGATCTGGAGTTCATTTAATGCGGACGTCCGGCTATGGACTTAGTGCGGACGTCCGGATATGGTCATATCCAATCTTTTTCAGTATAAATGAACAGCTTTGCATACTGAATCAAAACAAGTCTTGAGTTTATAAAAGATAGAAATCTCTGATTTCTGGCAATTGTGATTAGCAAAACAGCTCAAGCATTTAAATCTCAAAATCATCCAAGTGTTATACATATACAAGAGTGATTACCATTAAGAAATTTATCATCCGGTAAGTATTTCCTTTGAGAGTGAGTGATCCATTCCAATCTCTAGCAGAAGCAAGAGATCGATTTCAATATTTGTATCAAGGTTTATGTTCTACCATAAAGAACATTCATAGTGGATCAGTGTCTCGAGAAGTGTCTCGGAAAGTGGATTAGCCAAGTTGGTGAACCACTCTAAACAATGGTGTTGGTATTATTCTCTCTACCCTTATCTCAACTATATATTTTGTTGTGCATTTAAATTGCTGTTGTGATTGAAGAAATAAAGTTTTGAAAGTAAAAAGATCCTAATACAACCTTTACCCCCCCCCCCCCCCCCCCTAAGGTTGTCTAACGGTTGGTATCAGAGCAGGTCTTTCAAAGATTTCTCTTCTTTGACAAGTTCTTTTTAAAACAAACTTGTTCACATAATGGCTAATCAGGAAGGTTCTCTATCTGTTAAACCACCTCCTATTGATATTGAAAAATTTAGCATTTGGCCGAGCTCTTTGAATGCCACGTTCGTGGTATAAGTAGAAAGATGTGGGATATTATTGCTAATGGAAATTTCGTTCCCACAAAAATACAAGATGGCAAAAGTGTTGAAAAACCTATTGCTTAGTGGTCTAATAATGATGACACTTGGAACTGTTTAAATTTTGAAGCAAAAAATATGATTTATGCTGCCTTAAATTCAGATGAAATTGAGAGAGTCTTTACTTGTAAAACTGCTAATGAAATTTGGCAGAGTCTAAATGATACTCATCGTGGAAACTCACAAGTTAAAAGTAGTAAAATAAATATTTTAGTTCATGACTACGAATTATTTGAGATTGACTCAAGATGAGTCAATTGATTCTATGTTTAAACGTTTTAACCTCATCATGACTACATTGAAAGGATTAGGTCGTGTATATGAAAATGAAGATTATGTGAGAAAGATTCTTCGAGCTCTTCCTCCGGAGTGGATGCGAAAAATAACATCCTTGGAAGATTCTCGTGATCTTTCAACAATGAAGTTGGATGATCTCAATGGCAACCTAAAAGTTCACGAAATAGCTCTAAAGAGAAATAAAGCCCGAGATCAAGGAAAGAAGAAATCATTGGCACTTCAAGCCAACGTTGCGAAAGAAAAGACTAAAGATGAAAAAGCTAGTCAACCCAAAGAAGAACCCGAGAAGATAGACTCTACGAATGACATTGCCCTTTTGGTAAAGAATTTCAATAAATTTCTATCTAACAAACGTTTTGCAAGAAATGATAGGTCAAACTTCAATCGAAGAGATGGAAACGATCGAGAACAAAACCGAGCTTCAAGATTTTCAAGAAGAAATGGAAGACCATTTCAATGATTCAACAAGTTCAATAGCCGCGAGAACTTCAATGACAATTCAAGTAACAATGATTACTGTTATGTATGCGGAGACAAGAATCACTATTCAAATGTGTGTCCAAAACGAGCAAAGCAAAATGATACTCAAAAGGCGTTTGTTGGAGGAGCTTGGAGTGACAGTGAAGCAAACGAAAGAAAGGAGATATGTCTCATGGTCGACTATGAGAAATAGGTAACTACTTGCTACTCAACTAATGATGATAGTGATTATAGTGATAATTGCTATGATAATGATAATGATATGCATGAAGATGAAGATCTTGATGAACTTGAAGAATCATATAATCAAATGGTAAATCTTGCTAAGAAATATAGTGAAACCAACAAAGAAATGAGTAGATCACTTATATTGCAAGAAAGAGAAATTCATGATCTTAACAAGAAAATTACCCTTGACACTAAGATACACGAAGACATGAACAAAGAGATTGCATGCTTGAAAGAAAAATTAAATGAAAAAGAAAACTGTGATTCTTGTGTCAAGTTAAATGAAAAGGTTGCCTGCTTAGAAAAGAGAATAAGTGAAAATGATTTATGTGCTAAATGTGATAAGTTGAAGATTGAGATTGCCTCTCTAAATTCAAAATGTGAAGACCTTGAGAGAAAAAATCAAATGGCTTCAAATTTCAAAGATGGAAATGAAAAAAATGCTTAATATGTTGAAAATGCAAAGAAAGTTTGGTGTTAAACGAGGTCTCGGTTTTAATGACTCTCACGGTGAATCTAGTACCAAAATTCCTTCAAAAACCATTGTCTTTACAAAAGCCTCGAAGATAGATAATTCTTCTAAAAGTGAAGGAGTCAACAATAAACATGTTTTGAATTGTTATCCTATTAAATCGTTTGTGAATTCAAAAGTGATGTCAAACAATTTTCTTATAGATCTCCTCACACACAAAACAAAAATAAGAATAAGATGGGTAACATATATAATCAAAATCTCTCCGAAGTTAGAAGAAGGATAAATATACTAACGCCCTATTTTTGTGTATAATGAAAACAATCGAAGAATAAAATTAACTCCTAGATGGATAGCTAAGGGTGTTTTTGACTCTAATAATCCCAGACCAATGAGAAATTGGGTTTTGGATGTTTAACTCTTTAATTCTTTATCCTACCCATGAAACATTGGGTACCAAGCTTTTGTATCTCATAATCTTTTGTAGATGGTTTTTGGAAATGAAATCGAAGATCTAGATTGGATCCTCGATAGTGGGTGCACTCGTCACATGACCGGAAATAAAAGCCTATTCTCATCATATGAGGAATGTGACGGTGGACAAGTTGTCTTCGGCGGAAATGCAAAAGGAAAGGTTATCGGTAGAGGTAACATCGCTTGCAACAATGTTAGATTTTTAAATGTCGAGCATGTGAGTAACTTGAATTTTAACTTGCTAAGTGTTGGTCAATTATGCAAGAATAATATCCATGTTCTCTTCAAAGAAAATGATTGTGACATAATTAGAAATGGCAAGGTAATCCTAACAGGTGTTAAAAAAAGAGACTTGTATATTTGCAAAACGCATGTTAACAGTCTTACGTGTTTATCGTCTATACATGATAATACTACCTTGTGGCATAGAAGGCTAGGTCATGCAAACCTTCGTTTGATTCAAAAATTGAAAAATAAAGATCTTGTAAGCGACCTCCCTACAATCAAGTTTAATAATCATTTTTGTGATGCATGTCGCATCGGAAAACAAGTCCATGTCTCTCATAAATCAAAAAATATGGTATCAACAAAGAGAGTGTTATAATTACTCTACATGGATCTCTTCGGTCCCTCGGCAATCCAAAGCTATGGAGGAAATTTCTATACACTTGTAATTGTTGATGATTTTTCGCGCTACACTTGGACTTTATTTTTAAAGCATAAAAATGAAGCTTTCGAAAAATTCAAAATCTTAGGTAAGAGAATTCAAAACCAACAAGGTTGTACGATTGTTTCTATTCGTACGGACCATGGAAGAGAATTCGATAATGAAACGCAATTCGGAGCATTTTGTAACAAGTACGGAATCACTAATAACTTCTCGGCTCCTCGAACTCCTCAATCAAATGGGGTTGTTGAGAGGAAGAACCGAACTTTGCAAGAAATGAGTCGTACTATGTTAAATGAGCAAAATATACCCCAAAAGTTTTGGTGTGATGCCGTAGCTACCGCGACCTATGTCTTGAACCGTGTCCTAGTTAGAGGCATTCTAGAGAAGACACCATATGAGCTATATCTAGGTAGAAAACCTTCCATAGGTCACCTTAGAGTTTTTTGGTGCAAGTGTTACATTTTAAACAATAAAGATTACCTAACAAAATTTGATCCTAAGGCCTATGAAGGTATTTTCTTAGGTTACTCTTGGAATAGCAAAGCGTATAGAGTCCTTAACAACACCACCATGGTAGTTGAAGAATCCTTAAACGTAAGCTTTGATGAATCTCCACCAAAGCCAAGTCCTCCACTAGTAGACGATAACATGAACGAGGAAGAAACTTTGGCTCAGAACCTTAGAACCTTAGATTTAGGACTTCAACCCTCTTCTAGTCAAGAAGAACCTAGTAATACACCTCCTTGTTATGTCCCTCAAGGAATAGAATACCCTAATTTAAGAGAAGCAAGAAATCACCCCGTACAACAAATCATAGGTGACCTAAAACAAAGGACCACAAGATCCCAAATTCACACCCATAGTGCCTTCCATGCCTTTGTATCCTCTATAGAACCCAAAACCATAGAAGAAGCCTTGAAAGATGAAGATTGGTTTTTTTTTCTTTATTTTTTTTTCCAAAAAAAAAAAGATGAAGATTGGATATCGGCAATGCAAGAGGAACTCAACCAATTTACTAGGAATGATGTTTGGGACTTAGTACCTCAACCTAGTGGTCAAACCATCATAGGAACAAAATGGGTTCGTAACAAGGTAGATGAACACGGTGGAGTCACACGAAACAAAGCTCGTTTAGTAGCAAAGGGGTACAATCAACAAGAGGGCATCGACTATGATGAAACTTTTGCTCCGGTTGCAAGATTAGAATCCATAAGAATGCTTTTGGCCTATGCTAACGCAAAAGGCTTCAAACGTTATCAAATGGATGTTAAAAGTGCTTTCTTAAATGAGGTTATTAATGAAGAAGTGTTTGTCACCCAACCTCCCGGTTTTGAAATCTTTGAAAAACCAACTCATGTTTTTAAACTTAAGAAGGCTCTTTATGGCCTTAAACAAGCACCTCGTGCTTGGTATGATAGATTAAAGTCTTTCTTAATAGATAATGGTTATATTATGGGTAAAGTAGATAACACTTTATTTGTCAAGCAATCCAATAATGATTTGGTAGTTGTACAAATTTATGTTGATGACATTATATTTGGTTCTAGCAACAATCTCTTGTGTGAAGAATTTGCTACTAAAATTAAAAATGAATTTGAAATGAGCATGATGGGTGAACTAAATTACTTTCTTGGGTTACAAATTAGACAACTTGATGATGGCATTTTCGTAACACAATCCAAATATGCCAAATATATGCTTAAAAAATTCAATTTTGAGGACGTAAAACCGGTGGACACTGCTATGACCACAAATATTAAGTTATCTCGTGATGAAGAAGGAAATGACTTTAATGAAAAGATATATCGTGCTATGATTGGTAGTTTACTCTATCTAACCGCAAGTAGACCCGATATTATGTATAGTGTATGTTTGTGTGCAAGATTTCATGGAAGTCCTCGACAATCTCACTATGAAGCGGTCAAACGGATATTTCGTTATATAAGAGGCACCGCAAACCTTGGCTTATGGTACCCGAAAATTCCTGAGGTAGAAGTTACGTGCTACACGAATTCAGATCTAGGTGGATCTCTCATTGCTAGAAAAAGCACGAGTAGAGTGTGTGCCTTCATAGGTCAATCTCTTGTATCTTGGTTCTCAAAGAAGCAACAATATGTTGATCTTTCAACAACGGAAGCGAAATATGTAGCTGCTGCACGAGCTTGTGCACAAGTTCTTTGGATGAAACACACTCTCACGGATCTTGAGGTACATTTAAATAAAGTACCTATATTATGTGACAACACGAGTGCCATTAACTTGAGCAAAAATCCTATTTTGCACTCACGTACCAAACACATAGAGCTTAGACATCATTTCCTAAGGGACAATGTTCAAAAAGGTAACATCATTCTTGAAAACGTTGATTCAAAAGAAAACTTAGCCGATATTTTCACCAAAGCTCTAAATAAAGATATTTTTTTGCAAATTGAGACTTGGCTTGGGGCTAATAGAATACAATCCTTGAGTTTGTGCCAAAAATTCTAGTTTTTTTCCCTCTTGCGGACGTCTGCATATGAACTTTTCGGACGTCCGCTGCATCCGGAGGTCCGCATACCTTCCGCGGAAGCAACGGAACATTTTTTATCCTTTCTTCTAATTTTTCCTCTTCCGGGCGTCCGTTTATGTCGATCCGGACGTCCGCATCTATTCGATGTCCGCCTGTAGTCCGCGGAAGCAACAGGCATTTCGGATATATTACTCTCTTCATCCGGACTTGAACTTGAAGCATAAGAAGGTTGAACACCTTTGATCTTGCTTTCATCAAGTTTCTTGATTTTAATGGATAAGATATTTCGTTCTTCGAGAATTAAATCAAATTTCTTTTGTAAACCAGATTTAACCATTTGTTCCTTCAAAATCTCGGTTGCTAATCCAGATAATCTTTGTGTATGTTTAGAAATCTCAGTCTGAAAAATCTTTCTTTCGATTGCAAATTCATCTTTCGAACTTTTGGCTCTAAAACCTTCAACTTTCTTCTTTTCAGACTCTTTGATTAGAACGTCTAATTCATTCTCCAAATCGGATATTTTCAAAGAAAGTTCTCCATTCCTTTTAGTAAATGATTTGCGTTCAGTTTCAAACTTCTCTCTTTCTAAAATCAAAACTTTTTCAAAGTCGGAGATCTGTTTTGAATGTTTTAGACACATAAGCTCAAGACTCTTCTTCTCTTCAAGAGATTTGGTTGAAAAACCAGATTGCTTTTGTATAAGCAATTATCTTTCCTTTGCAAAACATTCTTTCTCCTTTTCAAAAACCTTTTCAAGAGTAGTTAGTTTTCGTTTAAGCTCAAGGTTTTCACAGTTCAAGAGCTTACCTTTCTCTTCAAGTGCCTTTATCTCTTCTTGTGATGGCAAATCAGAAATCTTTCTTTTCAGATTAGTGGTCTCAGTTTCTAAGATCGCTGCCTTTTCTTCAGATTTAGCCAGCTTCTCAGAACTATTCAAGATTTCAGATTTTAGTTCCTTCAGTTCTTTGACGTACTTGCTGATCAAATCATCTTTCTGCTTGATATTCTTTTCATATAGTCTTGTTTGCTCTTTTCCAGTCTTCTCCTTCTTATCAGGCTGCTTGTGCTCATCTACCTTCTTCTTGCCTTCGTATTTATCCGGATAATCATGGCACTTGTTGGAGGAAGTGGAGTAGCGTTGATTATTAGATGTGAGCATATGCTGCTGGAAGGATCTGGAGAGCAGAGCCATTGATTTCTTAATGGCTGTGTATTCAGAATCAGAATCCTGACAAGTTGCTTCATACTGAGATGAATAAGACGTTTGTTACCTGAAAAATTATGATCGTTAATCGGTGTTGCTTTGAAGAATCAAAATTTGCGGAAGAAAAATAAAAAATTTAAATTTGAGAAGCAAATTTAAGAACTAAATTCGTTTCAAAAAATTAAATTTTGATTATAGAATTCGAACGAACAAAATCAATCTTCGAGAATGAAACCTGTAAGAAAACAAACCAAGTTAGATCAAGAACGACAACTAAAATCACATAAAATGATAATAGTCGCTAATAATAGCAAATCGTCGCAAATAATCTCAAACGTCACACAAAAAAGTTGCAAAACGATTGTTGAAAAATTCGCAACTTACCGGACAATTAAATTATCGGGTGACGAGACGTGCGGTAACTCAGGTACCGACGAGAACTTACCAATCACAACTTACCAAACACAACTTACCGGATGATAGGAAAATTGTGACTTACTGGATGATAAGAATAGGACTTACCGGATGCGAAGAGAACTTACCGGATGTGAAGAAATCCGGATGAATAAGATTCCCACACAAAATAGCACTTACCGGGTGATGGTTGGGTTACCGGATACTTGAATCGCGTATGAGAAGCTTACCGGATGAAAACTGAAGTGAACTTACCGGGTGATGATGTTCTCGCGAAAAAAACAACACTTACCGGACTAAATTGGTTCCCGGATAAAATAAAAATTGCGACTTACCGGGTGAAAATGAACTTACCGGACGAGGAGTTTACCTACCAAAAATTAAAACTTGTTTCCGGATGATGATGTTGGAGATTAATAGGTATGCATGGGAGTTGGTGAACAAGAAAAAAATAGCTTACGTATGAATATGCATGAGATTAGAACATGGATGTGAGCTATGTGTATGTATGCATGTGATTAGAAAATGGATGTGAGGTATGTATCTGCACCTAAACTATCATTACCGACTCAATGTTCAAAGAAGTAAAACAAAGATGGTCAAATAGTAAAACTACCCGGTCAACAAAGGTGGGCTGGGAGAAATGCAAAATGGTTACCGGGTGCAAAAAGGGTTACCGGGTAAATAAACACGTCCGGTAACACAATCTTAAAATTCTATCCGGTAACTTAAATTTCGTGGAACAGTGCCCGACGCGCATTGCGGGGCGTCTTGAGCCGCGCTGCGAGGCGCGCAGGCCTCTATTGGATTTCACATACAGTCCTTGGCGCGAGTCTCTGCGCGTGTTGACCCGCGCCGGCGGACGCGCGGCTGTTTGGTGGTTAGTTTCGGTTACTGCACCAAACCTATTTAAACCCCATCTGTTCCATTCGTTTTTCAGACATAATAGACACGAAAATTCATAAGAATTCTGGGTTCTCTCTCCTCTCGTTCATCACCAAACGTATGACGATTCGCTAGATTCAAGTATTAACTTGAATAGACTGTTGTATCCTCAAGACAACGCCAATACACACGGCGAATTTTTGTCTTAGGACACTTCATAATCGCAGGCGTCAATCTCTTTCGTGTTACAAGAATCTTCGTATCAAGTAAGGTTTACAATTTCATTGTTTGTTTATGTTTGTATGAAAAGATTTGTATGAGAATTCGTTATTTCAATTGAATTCGTTTTTGTTTTTCTACACAATTCACAACCGTGATTGATCAGTCCTAACAAATATCTCATGTTATTTCCCCATTTTTCTATTGATCATATTCCTTAGGAGAGATTTATTCGACTCTGTTGTTGATAGTTCGTTTAGATGGATGGTGTATAGGCATAAGGAGAGTGTGAAAAATGTTGGTGTTTGGAGAGTTTCTCCCATTTCTTGTCTTGCGACTTTGTAATCCTCGGTTCTTTTCGCTAGCTTCTGGCTAGCTCGTTAATGCATTGCCGTTTCCAAAAAAAAAAAGTAAAAAAAAAATCATATTCCTTGGAATTGGTCAGAATAATCAGAGATTCTGCTTAATTAATTTTCTATGGGAAAGAGCAACAAGTTTCAAAGTGATTTAGATGGATTAACGAGTGTCTTCTTATTCATTTTGTAAGCTTACTTAATTAACGTGGATATTGATTCCTGTTCTTGTACATGATCGTTTTAGCCAAACATGCATGTGTTGTGTTCTGATTCCAACTAGTGCAAACACACAAAAACTGAAGCTGTGTACATGTGTTCCCGAAAAATTCAAGATTTCCAATCTATTTACGAGCTCCAAAAGCTTAGAATTGGTCAGAATAATCAGAGATTCTGCTTAATTAATTTTCTATGGGAAAGAGCAACAAGTTTCAAAGTGATTTAGATGGATTAACGAGTGTCTTCTTATTCATTTTGTAAGCTTACTTAATTAACGTGGATATTGATTCCTGTTCTTGTACGTGATCGTTTTAGCCAAACATGCATGTGTTGTGTTCTGATTCCAACTAGTGCAAACACACAAAAACTGAAGCTGTGTACTTGTGTTCCCGAAAAATTCAAGATTTCCAATCTATTTACGAGCTCCAAAAGCTTAGAATGTATGGTCTATAATTTGTAATCCATTTGGAGCCCAGTTGGTAGTAACGAAATGAAGGTTGACGATGATAAAATAAAGCAAATAGGCACAAGAATAAAAGGTTGTCAAGAATAATTTTTAGATAAGTTGACTACAAAACGGCTCTTGATCAACATACTTGACGGAGAATTAATTAATACTTCTTCACATGTATAAAATCACGATTGTACCACCTTTCTAATCATCACTACAATCCCACTGTGTGTACGTGTTCTGTAAGAAATGGAATACCAAAAATTCATTCCATCACTTCTTCTTCTTGCTCTAGTTTTGGCCGTTGCCAATGGCAGTGACCTCAAATTAGGGTTCTACAAAAAAACTTGCCCTAGAGCAGAAGATATTGTTGCGAGGGCAACCGCATACCACATTTCTGTAGCTCCATCTCTTGCAGCTCCTTTGCTCCGAATGCACTTTCATGATTGTTTCGTTAAGGTTCGTTTCCACAGCACAACTAGTTTGTCTTGTCTTTTTAAGAGTCTTTTTACTCAAACTTAACTTAATAGTAACATGCATTTCGTTATTTACGTCGACTTCATCCACTCGCTTTTGTATAAAAATGACGTTTGTGTCTTCGACTCGTGTCTTGATAAATATAATCATTAACCTCATATATTTTTTCATTAGATTTTTCTAGTTTCCAAATTCTATGGCAAGTTAGAGTTTAATCTATGCATATATAGAGAGAGTATTGTTCTTTACACAATTAAAATTAAGGGATATAGCCTTAGATTGCAGATATATTAGAGATCGAGTTAATAATATTTGATTTTCTGCAGGGATGTGACGGTTCTGTGTTAATAAACTCTACGAAAAATAACCAAGCGGAGAAAGACGGAATTCCCAATCTTTCCCTCAGAGGATATCAAGTTATTGATGCCGCGAAAACTGCGCTAGAAAAGGAATGTCCTGGCGTTGTTTCTTGCGCAGATATCCTAGCTTTAGTAGCTCGAGATGCAATCTACCAGGTACTTGTTATCATTATATATACATATTTTTGCATGATAAAAAAAACTACCATGTTCAATTCTTATAACTATTTCAACGGTGGGAGGGACCGGAAATCATAAACTTGAACTTGTGACACTTTGTTGAAGCGATGAGTTTCGTCCTCGACCATTACACGACCAAGTTGATCGATCTTGAAAAGCTTAATTTTTATCAAGTGAAATATCAAAATGTTTTTGCTATTTTTGAAAAAATCTGTATACATATTTTCTTCTTTCCAGATTAAGGGACCATATTGGTCAGTGCCCTTGGGAAGAAGAGATGGAAGAGTATCAATAGCATCCGAGAGTTTGACAATGCCTGCACCTTTTGCCGACATTACTCGACTCAAAGCTCAGTTCGTCTCAGTGGGCTTGAGTGTAAAAGACCTGGTAGTTCTTTCAGGTACTTTTGCCCAATTTTCCCCCAATATATACTTGCAGTATATTCGAGTGAAAAATAATTAATATGAAAATCTCGAGGGAAGAAACACTACAACAAAACTGGTTAGCGTCCTAATAGATTACTTTATATAACTTAATTTGATTGGACCAAATTATAGAACGTCCTATCTAAAAGCGTTACAATAGGTTTATAGGACGTTTTTAGACGTTTTGACAAGTTTTTTTAGACTATTTATGATAAAGTGTCTTATTAGCTATTTTAAAAGAGAATTTTGAAAAGTGTTCTATAACCCATCTTTTTATAGGGCAATGGTGTTTATAAGCCACTTTTTCAAATACTGTCGTATAAAATAGCTAATACGACACTATACTTTAAAAACATCTTACAAAACTTCCTATAAACCTAGCTATTGTAACACGTTTAGATAGAACATTTTATGGTTTAATCATATAAACTTAAGTCCTATAAAGTATTACTTTTTTAGGATGCTTAGACATTTTAGGCGTCCTATAAAACCAATTTTATTGTTTGAAGGGAGAGAACAACTATAAAATTAGCTTGGAATCCTACTTATTGTTCATATATACAGGAGGACACACTATAGGGACTTCTCACTGCTCTACCATCGCAGTTCGGTTGTATAATTTTACGGGCAAAGGTGACACTGATCCTTCTCTAGACTCGGATTATGTGCGTTACTTGAAAAGTAAATGTAAGCCCACCGACAAAACAACACTGCTTGAGATGGATCCAGGGAGTTTCAGATCATTCGACGAGAATTACTACAATAATGTCTTGAAAAGGAGAGGCTTATTTCAATCAGACGCTGCTCTTCTTGCTGACAAAGAAACTAGTGCTTATGTAAAGCTGCAAGCAGAGTCTCATGGGTCTACATTCTTTAAAGATTTTGCAGAATCAATGGTTAAAATGGGTGAAATCGGAGTTCTGACTGGAAAGGCTGGTGAAATAAGGAGACATTGTGCTATGATCAACTAAATAACGTTGGCTAATCTATCGTTTTAATTTCTAAATGAAATCAGCAAATGAAGCCTGCAGATGCGTGTTTGCTTTAATAAAGAGACCAACGCGAGGGATCTTGCTCACTTGAAAAAGATGCTCGTTAACGGTATTAATTGTTGTTGTTTGATCTTTGGTACTTAACAAAAAGTGCGTGTACATACTTCGGAAAAGAATTATTGTTTGTTTGGAAAAATGTTGATGTGCTATACTGTAATTGTGGAATACAATATTATTTCGTAAACTTTTCACTTATATATCTGCAGCCTTGATTATTGCCTATTAATTTCTAATAGAATTCAACATTTAACCTTCATAAAATCTTCCCTTCCGGTACCAAAAGTTTTAATATCAACATCTTTGCCAATATTATTTCCTGCCTGACAAGTGACAACTTGCATAGTCTGATCCGTGGTCCGACTATAGAAAAAGTCCAACAAAACAAGTCAACCATCATAATGCATAGTCCTAATTCCTAAATAGAGTGATGGAAAACACAGAAAGATGAAGATAATGTTAGGATTAATCATTGCAGCTACAAACTGCATAAGCACAAGCATAACTGAAGAGGTTGTATATCAAATATGTAGAAATGAAAATTTGATCAAGTTTTGCTTCTTTCCAATCTTTTCTCATTTAAAAATAGCTACACAATATCATTGGGGAATTGATGGCATCTCTTATTTTTGCATCTGTTTTAATTTCATCTATTCTTTCCCCTGATTTTTTTTCTCACTTACCGGGTAAGACTCTCGGTCATGAAATATTGAAATATACACTGCTCATATAATGCATTCTGTTAATTCTGATTGCTTTCTTAGGGGCCGTTTACCAAACGTTTACCCGGGTAAGGGCTTACCAGTAAGATTTTAGTCCATCAAATCGGTTTCGTATGCAACCATTCACCCGGTAAGTGTTAACCGTGGTAAGAGTTGCCGCCCTCGCTTACCGGGTATGACTCTTGGTCATTGCTTTCGCTCTTACCGGGTAATATTTTTGGTCCTTGCCATATTAATCCAGTAGGTAATGTGACTTGGTAAACGCTTACCCGGGTAAGCATTTGGTAAACGTCCCCTTAGGCTTTTGCTTTATTTGTACTTCTTACTACCCTAAGTAGAAACGATAGTGAGTAAATTGATCTTAGAGAATAAAATTTATGGAATGTCATAAAAGTTTCTGGTACCAAGCGAAATTGAATAGAATAAGGGGATAGAATAGAAAAACCAAAAACTGAAGAGAGCATTAACCGTAAGTTTCTTCGACAACGATAAGTTTTAGAATGATGGGTTTTTTTTAAAGATGCAGAACAAGAATTTATCTCTCAACCTTATGAATCAAGTGACGACAGTTAGTCAGAGATTGTTAAAGTATTACATTCCAGCCATCATCAAGTGTATGTATGATTTTGGATTCGAATTCTACCATTTTGATTTCTAAATCATGTAAAATTCAGATTTTTTTTGTATTTCATTTACTAAAAAAGTAACAGCAGAAGAGCTTAATGGAATGAAGAAAAGTTGTCCTGATGACTCATCTGCAAACAATTTTACCTTGTTACACCTCTACCTCTGGTTTTCTTTGGCATGCTCATCCTATCTTGTAGCTACTTATTGACCTATCAGTCATGGTATACAATCCATTAAAACGCAGAAAATAAGATTCAAAATCAATCAGAAATCTTTGACAAATACAACAAATAGTACATACCAAGCTCATGAATATGTCCATAATCTTAAGGTCAACAAAATGACCTCTCCAATGGCTTTACTTCTTCATTGTCTCTTATCTCAACCCCGATGATATCTTTATAAAATGTTGGGCGCCTTCCAACAACGAATTATAGAAGTGAAGCCTGATTTATATGAGAAAAACACCAACTGGAGAATCTAATTCGATCTAACCAAATTGCAATTGTTATAGACCATATGTGATCCAAGGAAAATATTACAAAAAATAAATAGACAAACATTATTTCCTTCTAACAAGTTAATCTAAGTGTGCAAAATAAAGCCTCTGAAGAATGGAAAAACTCTTTCAAGTAGTCCACGTCAAAGTAGTGGAACACGAAAATCTCATCTGAAGATTATATCAAGAAGTTCTCATCTGAAGATTATATCAAGAAGCTTATTTATTATCCTTCGGATAATTTTTTTAACGGTAAACACTCAATCAGATCAGTAAAAATACCTGGATGCTTTTCTTCTAAAAATACTTAAAAAGAAACTGTTTTGAAAATTGAACCGTTTGAGAAAATTGTTTGGTGAAATGAATTAAATGCAAAGCTTTCAATCAATCTTTTCTAGCTGGAAAATGACCAAGCGGACGTCCGCATGCTTCAACTGGACGTCCGCGCTCAGTACTTTATTCTGACAAAAAATCTCAGTTAAAACGGCTAGAGATCTGGAGTTCATTTAATGCGGACGTCCGGCTATGGACTTAGTGCGGACGTCCGGATATGGTCATATCCAATCTTTTTCAGTATAAATGAACAGCTTTGCATACTGAATCAAAACAAGTCTTGAGTTTATAAAAGATAGAAATCTCTGATTTCTGGCAATTGTGATTAGCAAAACAGCTCAAGCATTTAAATCTCAAAATCATCCAAGTGTTATACATATACAAGAGTGATTACCATTAAGAAATTTATCATCCGGTAAGTATTTCCTTTGAGAGTGAGTGATCCATTCCAATCTCTAGCAGAAGCAAGAGATCGATTTCAATATTTGTATCAAGGTTTATGTTCTACCATAAAGAACATTCATAGTGGATCAGTGTCTCGAGAAGTGTCTCGGAAAGTGGATTAGCCAAGTTGGTGAACCACTCTAAACAATGGTGTTGGTATTATTCTCTCTACCCTTATCTCAACTATATATTTTGTTGTGCATTTAAATTGCTGTTGTGATTGAAGAAATAAAGTTTTGAAAGTAAAAAGATCCTAATACAACCTTTACCCCCCCCCCCCCCCCCTAAGGTTGTCTAACGGTTGGTATCAGAGCAGGTCTTTCAAAGATTTCTCTTCTTTGACAAGTTCTTTTTAAAACAAACTTGTTCACATAATGGCTAATCAGGAAGGTTCTCTATCTGTTAAACCACCTCCTATTGATATTGAAAAATTTAGCATTTGGCCGAGCTCTTTGAATGCCACGTTCGTGGTATAAGTAGAAAGATGTGGGATATTATTGCTAATGGAAATTTCGTTCCCACAAAAATACAAGATGGCAAAAGTGTTGAAAAACCTATTGCTTAGTGGTCTAATAATGATGACACTTGGAACTGTTTAAATTTTGAAGCAAAAAATATGATTTATGCTGCCTTAAATTCAGATGAAATTGAGAGAGTCTTTACTTGTAAAACTGCTAATGAAATTTGGCAGAGTCTAAATGATACTCATCGTGGAAACTCACAAGTTAAAAGTAGTAAAATAAATATTTTAGTTCATGACTACGAATTATTTGAGATTGACTCAAGATGAGTCAATTGATTCTATGTTTAAACGTTTTAACCTCATCATGACTACATTGAAAGGATTAGGTCGTGTATATGAAAATGAAGATTATGTGAGAAAGATTCTTCGAGCTCTTCCTCCGGAGTGGATGCGAAAAATAACATCCTTGGAAGATTCTCGTGATCTTTCAACAATGAAGTTGGATGATCTCAATGGCAACCTAAAAGTTCACGAAATAGCTCTAAAGAGAAATAAAGCCCGAGATCAAGGAAAGAAGAAATCATTGGCACTTCAAGCCAACGTTGCGAAAGAAAAGACTAAAGATGAAAAAGCTAGTCAACCCAAAGAAGAACCCGAGAAGATAGACTCTACGAATGACATTGCCCTTTTGGTAAAGAATTTCAATAAATTTCTATCTAACAAACGTTTTGCAAGAAATGATAGGTCAAACTTCAATCGAAGAGATGGAAACGATCGAGAACAAAACCGAGCTTCAAGATTTTCAAGAAGAAATGGAAGACCATTTCAATGATTCAACAAGTTCAATAGCCGCGAGAACTTCAATGACAATTCAAGTAACAATGATTACTGTTATGTATGCGGAGACAAGAATCACTATTCAAATGTGTGTCCAAAACGAGCAAAGCAAAATGATACTCAAAAGGCGTTTGTTGGAGGAGCTTGGAGTGACAGTGAAGCAAACGAAAGAAAGGAGATATGTCTCATGGTCGACTATGAGAAATAGGTAACTACTTGCTACTCAACTAATGATGATAGTGATTATAGTGATAATTGCTATGATAATGATAATGATATGCATGAAGATGAAGATCTTGATGAACTTGAAGAATCATATAATCAAATGGTAAATCTTGCTAAGAAATATAGTGAAACCAACAAAGAAATGAGTAGATCACTTATATTGCAAGAAAGAGAAATTCATGATCTTAACAAGAAAATTACCCTTGACACTAAGATACACGAAGACATGAACAAAGAGATTGCATGCTTGAAAGAAAAATTAAATGAAAAAGAAAACTGTGATTCTTGTGTCAAGTTAAATGAAAAGGTTGCCTGCTTAGAAAAGAGAATAAGTGAAAATGATTTATGTGCTAAATGTGATAAGTTGAAGATTGAGATTGCCTCTCTAAATTCAAAATGTGAAGACCTTGAGAGAAAAAATCAAATGGCTTCAAATTTCAAAGATGGAAATGAAAAAAATGCTTAATATGTTGAAAATGCAAAGAAAGTTTGGTGTTAAACGAGGTCTCGGTTTTAATGACTCTCACGGTGAATCTAGTACCAAAATTCCTTCAAAAACCATTGTCTTTACAAAAGCCTCGAAGATAGATAATTCTTCTAAAAGTGAAGGAGTCAACAATAAACATGTTTTGAATTGTTATCCTATTAAATCGTTTGTGAATTCAAAAGTGATGTCAAACAATTTTCTTATAGATCTCCTCACACACAAAACAAAAATAAGAATAAGATGGGTAACATATATAATCAAAATCTCTCCGAAGTTAGAAGAAGGATAAATATACTAACGCCCTATTTTTGTGTATAATGAAAACAATCGAAGAATAAAATTAACTCCTAGATGGATAGCTAAGGGTGTTTTTGACTCTAATAATCCCAGACCAATGAGAAATTGGGTTTTGGATGTTTAACTCTTTAATTCTTTATCCTACCCATGAAACATTGGGTACCAAGCTTTTGTATCTCATAATCTTTTGTAGATGGTTTTTGGAAATGAAATCGAAGATCTAGATTGGATCCTCGATAGTGGGTGCACTCGTCACATGACCGGAAATAAAAGCCTATTCTCATCATATGAGGAATGTGACGGTGGACAAGTTGTCTTCGGCGGAAATGCAAAAGGAAAGGTTATCGGTAGAGGTAACATCGCTTGCAACAATGTTAGATTTTTAAATGTCGAGCATGTGAGTAACTTGAATTTTAACTTGCTAAGTGTTGGTCAATTATGCAAGAATAATATCCATGTTCTCTTCAAAGAAAATGATTGTGACATAATTAGAAATGGCAAGGTAATCCTAACAGGTGTTAAAAAAAGAGACTTGTATATTTGCAAAACGCATGTTAACAGTCTTACGTGTTTATCGTCTATACATGATAATACTACCTTGTGGCATAGAAGGCTAGGTCATGCAAACCTTCGTTTGATTCAAAAATTGAAAAATAAAGATCTTGTAAGCGACCTCCCTACAATCAAGTTTAATAATCATTTTTGTGATGCATGTCGCATCGGAAAACAAGTCCATGTCTCTCATAAATCAAAAAATATGGTATCAACAAAGAGAGTGTTATAATTACTCTACATGGATCTCTTCGGTCCCTCGGCAATCCAAAGCTATGGAGGAAATTTCTATACACTTGTAATTGTTGATGATTTTTCGCGCTACACTTGGACTTTATTTTTAAAGCATAAAAATGAAGCTTTCGAAAAATTCAAAATCTTAGGTAAGAGAATTCAAAACCAACAAGGTTGTACGATTGTTTCTATTCGTACGGACCATGGAAGAGAATTCGATAATGAAACGCAATTCGGAGCATTTTGTAACAAGTACGGAATCACTAATAACTTCTCGGCTCCTCGAACTCCTCAATCAAATGGGGTTGTTGAGAGGAAGAACCGAACTTTGCAAGAAATGAGTCGTACTATGTTAAATGAGCAAAATATACCCCAAAAGTTTTGGTGTGATGCCGTAGCTACCGCGACCTATGTCTTGAACCGTGTCCTAGTTAGAGGCATTCTAGAGAAGACACCATATGAGCTATATCTAGGTAGAAAACCTTCCATAGGTCACCTTAGAGTTTTTTGGTGCAAGTGTTACATTTTAAACAATAAAGATTACCTAACAAAATTTGATCCTAAGGCCTATGAAGGTATTTTCTTAGGTTACTCTTGGAATAGCAAAGCGTATAGAGTCCTTAACAACACCACCATGGTAGTTGAAGAATCCTTAAACGTAAGCTTTGATGAATCTCCACCAAAGCCAAGTCCTCCACTAGTAGACGATAACATGAACGAGGAAGAAACTTTGGCTCAGAACCTTAGAACCTTAGATTTAGGACTTCAACCCTCTTCTAGTCAAGAAGAACCTAGTAATACACCTCCTTGTTATGTCCCTCAAGGAATAGAATACCCTAATTTAAGAGAAGCAAGAAATCACCCCGTACAACAAATCATAGGTGACCTAAAACAAAGGACCACAAGATCCCAAATTCACACCCATAGTGCCTTCCATGCCTTTGTATCCTCTATAGAACCCAAAACCATAGAAGAAGCCTTGAAAGATGAAGATTGGTTTTTTTTTCTTTATTTTTTTTTCCAAAAAAAAAAGATGAAGATTGGATATCGGCAATGCAAGAGGAACTCAACCAATTTACTAGGAATGATGTTTGGGACTTAGTACCTCAACCTAGTGGTCAAACCATCATAGGAACAAAATGGGTTCGTAACAAGGTAGATGAACACGGTGGAGTCACACGAAACAAAGCTCGTTTAGTAGCAAAGGGGTACAATCAACAAGAGGGCATCGACTATGATGAAACTTTTGCTCCGGTTGCAAGATTAGAATCCATAAGAATGCTTTTGGCCTATGCTAACGCAAAAGGCTTCAAACGTTATCAAATGGATGTTAAAAGTGCTTTCTTAAATGAGGTTATTAATGAAGAAGTGTTTGTCACCCAACCTCCCGGTTTTGAAATCTTTGAAAAACCAACTCATGTTTTTAAACTTAAGAAGGCTCTTTATGGCCTTAAACAAGCACCTCGTGCTTGGTATGATAGATTAAAGTCTTTCTTAATAGATAATGGTTATATTATGGGTAAAGTAGATAACACTTTATTTGTCAAGCAATCCAATAATGATTTGGTAGTTGTACAAATTTATGTTGATGACATTATATTTGGTTCTAGCAACAATCTCTTGTGTGAAGAATTTGCTACTAAAATTAAAAATGAATTTGAAATGAGCATGATGGGTGAACTAAATTACTTTCTTGGGTTACAAATTAGACAACTTGATGATGGCATTTTCGTAACACAATCCAAATATGCCAAATATATGCTTAAAAAATTCAATTTTGAGGACGTAAAACCGGTGGACACTGCTATGACCACAAATATTAAGTTATCTCGTGATGAAGAAGGAAATGACTTTAATGAAAAGATATATCGTGCTATGATTGGTAGTTTACTCTATCTAACCGCAAGTAGACCCGATATTATGTATAGTGTATGTTTGTGTGCAAGATTTCATGGAAGTCCTCGACAATCTCACTATGAAGCGGTCAAACGGATATTTCGTTATATAAGAGGCACCGCAAACCTTGGCTTATGGTACCCGAAAATTCCTGAGGTAGAAGTTACGTGCTACACGGATTCAGATCTAGGTGGATCTCTCATTGCTAGAAAAAGCACGAGTAGAGTGTGTGCCTTCATAGGTCAATCTCTTGTATCTTGGTTCTCAAAGAAGCAACAATATGTTGATCTTTCAACAACGGAAGCGAAATATGTAGCTGCTGCACGAGCTTGTGCACAAGTTCTTTGGATGAAACACACTCTCACGGATCTTGAGGTACATTTAAATAAAGTACCTATATTATGTGACAACACGAGTGCCATTAACTTGAGCAAAAATCCTATTTTGCACTCACGTACCAAACACATAGAGCTTAGACATCATTTCCTAAGGGACAATGTTCAAAAAGGTAACATCATTCTTGAAAACGTTGATTCAAAAGAAAACTTAGCCGATATTTTCACCAAAGCTCTAAATAAAGATATTTTTTTGCAAATTGAGACTTGGCTTGGGGCTAATAGAATACAATCCTTGAGTTTGTGCCAAAAATTCTAGTTTTTTTCCCTCTTGCGGACGTCTGCATATGAACTTTTCGGACGTCCGCTGCATCCGGAGGTCCGCATACCTTCCGCGGAAGCAACGGAACATTTTTTATCCTTTCTTCTAATTTTTCCTCTTCCGGGCGTCCGTTTATGTCGATCCGGACGTCCGCATCTATTCGATGTCCGCCTGTAGTCCGCGGAAGCAACAGGCATTTCGGATATATTACTCTCTTCATCCGGACTTGAACTTGAAGCATAAGAAGGTTGAACACCTTTGATCTTGCTTTCATCAAGTTTCTTGATTTTAATGGATAAGATATTTCGTTCTTCGAGAATTAAATCAAATTTCTTTTGTAAACCAGATTTAACCATTTGTTCCTTCAAAATCTCGGTTGCTAATCCAGATAATCTTTGTGTATGTTTAGAAATCTCAGTCTGAAAAATCTTTCTTTCGATTGCAAATTCATCTTTCGAACTTTTGGCTCTAAAACCTTCAACTTTCTTCTTTTCAGACTCTTTGATTAGAACGTCTAATTCATTCTCCAAATCGGATATTTTCAAAGAAAGTTCTCCATTCCTTTTAGTAAATGATTTGCGTTCAGTTTCAAACTTCTCTCTTTCTAAAATCAAAACTTTTTCAAAGTCGGAGATCTGTTTTGAATGTTTTAGACACATAAGCTCAAGACTCTTCTTCTCTTCAAGAGATTTGGTTGAAAAACCAGATTGCTTTTGTATAAGCAATTATCTTTCCTTTGCAAAACATTCTTTCTCCTTTTCAAAAACCTTTTCAAGAGTAGTTAGTTTTCGTTTAAGCTCAAGGTTTTCACAGTTCAAGAGCTTACCTTTCTCTTCAAGTGCCTTTATCTCTTCTTGTGATGGCAAATCAGAAATCTTTCTTTTCAGATTAGTGGTCTCAGTTTCTAAGATCGCTGCCTTTTCTTCAGATTTAGCCAGCTTCTCAGAACTATTCAAGATTTCAGATTTTAGTTCCTTCAGTTCTTTGACGTACTTGCTGATCAAATCATCTTTCTGCTTGATATTCTTTTCATATAGTCTTGTTTGCTCTTTTCCAGTCTTCTCCTTCTTATCAGGCTGCTTGTGCTCATCTACCTTCTTCTTGCCTTCGTATTTATCCGGATAATCATGGCACTTGTTGGAGGAAGTGGAGTAGCGTTGATTATTAGATGTGAGCATATGCTGCTGGAAGGATCTGGAGAGCAGAGCCATTGATTTCTTAATGGCTGTGTATTCAGAATCAGAATCCTGACAAGTTGCTTCATACTGAGATGAATAAGACGTTTGTTACCTGAAAAATTATGATCGTTAATCGGTGTTGCTTTGAAGAATCAAAATTTGCGGAAGAAAAATAAAAAATTTAAATTTGAGAAGCAAATTTAAGAACTAAATTCGTTTCAAAAAATTAAATTTTGATTATAGAATTCGAACGAACAAAATCAATCTTCGAGAATGAAACCTGTAAGAAAACAAACCAAGTTAGATCAAGAACGACAACTAAAATCACATAAAATGATAATAGTCGCTAATAATAGCAAATCGTCGCAAATAATCTCAAACGTCACACAAAAAAGTTGCAAAACGATTGTTGAAAAATTCGCAACTTACCGGACAATTAAATTATCGGGTGACGAGACGTGCGGTAACTCAGGTACCGACGAGAACTTACCAATCACAACTTACCAAACACAACTTACCGGATGATAGGAAAATTGTGACTTACTGGATGATAAGAATAGGACTTACCGGATGCGAAGAGAACTTACCGGATGTGAAGAAATCCGGATGAATAAGATTCCCACACAAAATAGCACTTACCGGGTGATGGTTGGGTTACCGGATACTTGAATCGCGTATGAGAAGCTTACCGGATGAAAACTGAAGTGAACTTACCGGGTGATGATGTTCTCGCGAAAAAAACAACACTTACCGGACTAAATTGGTTCCCGGATAAAATAAAAATTGCGACTTACCGGGTGAAAATGAACTTACCGGACGAGGAGTTTACCTACCAAAAATTAAAACTTGTTTCCGGATGATGATGTTGGAGATTAATAGGTATGCATGGGAGTTGGTGAACAAGAAAAAAATAGCTTACGTATGAATATGCATGAGATTAGAACATGGATGTGAGCTATGTGTATGTATGCATGTGATTAGAAAATGGATGTGAGGTATGTATCTGCACCTAAACTATCATTACCGACTCAATGTTCAAAGAAGTAAAACAAAGATGGTCAAATAGTAAAACTACCCGGTCAACAAAGGTGGGCTGGGAGAAATGCAAAATGGTTACCGGGTGCAAAAAGGGTTACCGGGTAAATAAACACGTCCGGTAACACAATCTTAAAATTCTATCCGGTAACTTAAATTTCGTGGAACAGTGCCCGACGCGCATTGCGGGGCGTCTTGAGCCGCGCTGCGAGGCGCGCAGGCCTCTATTGGATTTCACATACAGTCCTTGGCGCGAGTCTCTGCGCGTGTTGACCCGCGCCGGCGGACGCGCGGCTGTTTGGTGGTTAGTTTCGGTTACTGCACCAAACCTATTTAAACCCCATCTGTTCCATTCGTTTTTCAGACATAATAGACACGAAAATTCATAAGAATTCTGGGTTCTCTCTCCTCTCGTTCATCACCAAACGTATGACGATTCGCTAGATTCAAGTATTAACTTGAATAGACTGTTGTATCCTCAAGACAACGCCAATACACACGGCGAATTTTTGTCTTAGGACACTTCATAATCGCAGGCGTCAATCTCTTTCGTGTTACAAGAATCTTCGTATCAAGTAAGGTTTACAATTTCATTGTTTGTTTATGTTTGTATGAAAAGATTTGTATGAGAATTCGTTATTTCAATTGAATTCGTTTTTGTTTTTCTACACAATTCACAACCGTGATTGATCAGTCCTAACAAATATCTCATGTTATTTCCCCATTTTTCTATTGATCATATTCCTTAGGAGAGATTTATTCGACTCTGTTGTTGATAGTTCGTTTAGATGGATGGTGTATAGGCATAAGGAGAGTGTGAAAAATGTTGGTGTTTGGAGAGTTTCTCCCATTTCTTGTCTTGCGACTTTGTAATCCTCGGTTCTTTTCGCTAGCTTCTGGCTAGCTCGTTAATGCATTGCCGTTTCCAAAAAAAAAAAGTAAAAAAAAAATCATATTCCTTGGAATTGGTCAGAATAATCAGAGATTCTGCTTAATTAATTTTCTATGGGAAAGAGCAACAAGTTTCAAAGTGATTTAGATGGATTAACGAGTGTCTTCTTATTCATTTTGTAAGCTTACTTAATTAACGTGGATATTGATTCCTGTTCTTGTACATGATCGTTTTAGCCAAACATGCATGTGTTGTGTTCTGATTCCAACTAGTGCAAACACACAAAAACTGAAGCTGTGTACATGTGTTCCCGAAAAATTCAAGATTTCCAATCTATTTACGAGCTCCAAAAGCTTAGAATTGGTCAGAATAATCAGAGATTCTGCTTAATTAATTTTCTATGGGAAAGAGCAACAAGTTTCAAAGTGATTTAGATGGATTAACGAGTGTCTTCTTATTCATTTTGTAAGCTTACTTAATTAACGTGGATATTGATTCCTGTTCTTGTACGTGATCGTTTTAGCCAAACATGCATGTGTTGTGTTCTGATTCCAACTAGTGCAAACACACAAAAACTGAAGCTGTGTACTTGTGTTCCCGAAAAATTCAAGATTTCCAATCTATTTACGAGCTCCAAAAGCTTAGAATGTATGGTCTATAATTTGTAATCCATTTGGAGCCCAGTTGGTAGTAACGAAATGAAGGTTGACGATGATAAAATAAAGCAAATAGGCACAAGAATAAAAGGTTGTCAAGAATAATTTTTAGATAAGTTGACTACAAAACGGCTCTTGATCAACATACTTGACGGAGAATTAATTAATACTTCTTCACATGTATAAAATCACGATTGTACCACCTTTCTAATCATCACTACAATCCCACTGTGTGTACGTGTTCTGTAAGAAATGGAATACCAAAAATTCATTCCATCACTTCTTCTTCTTGCTCTAGTTTTGGCCGTTGCCAATGGCAGTGACCTCAAATTAGGGTTCTACAAAAAAACTTGCCCTAGAGCAGAAGATATTGTTGCGAGGGCAACCGCATACCACATTTCTGTAGCTCCATCTCTTGCAGCTCCTTTGCTCCGAATGCACTTTCATGATTGTTTCGTTAAGGTTCGTTTCCACAGCACAACTAGTTTGTCTTGTCTTTTTAAGAGTCTTTTTACTCAAACTTAACTTAATAGTAACATGCATTTCGTTATTTACGTCGACTTCATCCACTCGCTTTTGTATAAAAATGACGTTTGTGTCTTCGACTCGTGTCTTGATAAATATAATCATTAACCTCATATATTTTTTCATTAGATTTTTCTAGTTTCCAAATTCTATGGCAAGTTAGAGTTTAATCTATGCATATATAGAGAGAGTATTGTTCTTTACACAATTAAAATTAAGGGATATAGCCTTAGATTGCAGATATATTAGAGATCGAGTTAATAATATTTGATTTTCTGCAGGGATGTGACGGTTCTGTGTTAATAAACTCTACGAAAAATAACCAAGCGGAGAAAGACGGAATTCCCAATCTTTCCCTCAGAGGATATCAAGTTATTGATGCCGCGAAAACTGCGCTAGAAAAGGAATGTCCTGGCGTTGTTTCTTGCGCAGATATCCTAGCTTTAGTAGCTCGAGATGCAATCTACCAGGTACTTGTTATCATTATATATACATATTTTTGCATGATAAAAAAAACTACCATGTTCAATTCTTATAACTATTTCAACGGTGGGAGGGACCGGAAATCATAAACTTGAACTTGTGACACTTTGTTGAAGCGATGAGTTTCGTCCTCGACCATTACACGACCAAGTTGATCGATCTTGAAAAGCTTAATTTTTATCAAGTGAAATATCAAAATGTTTTTGCTATTTTTGAAAAAATCTGTATACATATTTTCTTCTTTCCAGATTAAGGGACCATATTGGTCAGTGCCCTTGGGAAGAAGAGATGGAAGAGTATCAATAGCATCCGAGAGTTTGACAATGCCTGCACCTTTTGCCGACATTACTCGACTCAAAGCTCAGTTCGTCTCAGTGGGCTTGAGTGTAAAAGACCTGGTAGTTCTTTCAGGTACTTTTGCCCAATTTTCCCCCAATATATACTTGCAGTATATTCGAGTGAAAAATAATTAATATGAAAATCTCGAGGGAAGAAACACTACAACAAAACTGGTTAGCGTCCTAATAGATTACTTTATATAACTTAATTTGATTGGACCAAATTATAGAACGTCCTATCTAAAAGCGTTACAATAGGTTTATAGGACGTTTTTAGACGTTTTGACAAGTTTTTTTAGACTATTTATGATAAAGTGTCTTATTAGCTATTTTAAAAGAGAATTTTGAAAAGTGTTCTATAACCCATCTTTTTATAGGGCAATGGTGTTTATAAGCCACTTTTTCAAATACTGTCGTATAAAATAGCTAATACGACACTATACTTTAAAAACATCTTACAAAACTTCCTATAAACCTAGCTATTGTAACACGTTTAGATAGAACATTTTATGGTTTAATCATATAAACTTAAGTCCTATAAAGTATTACTTTTTTAGGATGCTTAGACATTTTAGGCGTCCTATAAAACCAATTTTATTGTTTGAAGGGAGAGAACAACTATAAAATTAGCTTGGAATCCTACTTATTGTTCATATATACAGGAGGACACACTATAGGGACTTCTCACTGCTCTACCATCGCAGTTCGGTTGTATAATTTTACGGGCAAAGGTGACACTGATCCTTCTCTAGACTCGGATTATGTGCGTTACTTGAAAAGTAAATGTAAGCCCACCGACAAAACAACACTGCTTGAGATGGATCCAGGGAGTTTCAGATCATTCGACGAGAATTACTACAATAATGTCTTGAAAAGGAGAGGCTTATTTCAATCAGACGCTGCTCTTCTTGCTGACAAAGAAACTAGTGCTTATGTAAAGCTGCAAGCAGAGTCTCATGGGTCTACATTCTTTAAAGATTTTGCAGAATCAATGGTTAAAATGGGTGAAATCGGAGTTCTGACTGGAAAGGCTGGTGAAATAAGGAGACATTGTGCTATGATCAACTAAATAACGTTGGCTAATCTATCGTTTTAATTTCTAAATGAAATCAGCAAATGAAGCCTGCAGATGCGTGTTTGCTTTAATAAAGAGACCAACGCGAGGGATCTTGCTCACTTGAAAAAGATGCTCGTTAACGGTATTAATTGTTGTTGTTTGATCTTTGGTACTTAACAAAAAGTGCGTGTACATACTTCGGAAAAGAATTATTGTTTGTTTGGAAAAATGTTGATGTGCTATACTGTAATTGTGGAATACAATATTATTTCGTAAACTTTTCACTTATATATCTGCAGCCTTGATTATTGCCTATTAATTTCTAATAGAATTCAACATTTAACCTTCATAAAATCTTCCCTTCCGGTACCAAAAGTTTTAATATCAACATCTTTGCCAATATTATTTCCTGCCTGACAAGTGACAACTTGCATAGTCTGATCCGTGGTCCGACTATAGAAAAAGTCCAACAAAACAAGTCAACCATCATAATGCATAGTCCTAATTCCTAAATAGAGTGATGGAAAACACAGAAAGATGAAGATAATGTTAGGATTAATCATTGCAGCTACAAACTGCATAAGCACAAGCATAACTGAAGAGGTTGTATATCAAATATGTAGAAATGAAAATTTGATCAAGTTTTGCTTCTTTCCAATCTTTTCTCATTTAAAAATAGCTACACAATATCATTGGGGAATTGATGGCATCTCTTATTTTTGCATCTGTTTTAATTTCATCTATTCTTTCCCCTGATTTTTTTTCTCACTTACCGGGTAAGACTCTCGGTCATGAAATATTGAAATATACACTGCTCATATAATGCATTCTGTTAATTCTGATTGCTTTCTTAGGGGCCGTTTACCAAACGTTTACCCGGGTAAGGGCTTACCAGTAAGATTTTAGTCCATCAAATCGGTTTCGTATGCAACCATTCACCCGGTAAGTGTTAACCGTGGTAAGAGTTGCCGCCCTCGCTTACCGGGTATGACTCTTGGTCATTGCTTTCGCTCTTACCGGGTAATATTTTTGGTCCTTGCCATATTAATCCAGTAGGTAATGTGACTTGGTAAACGCTTACCCGGGTAAGCATTTGGTAAACGTCCCCTTAGGCTTTTGCTTTATTTGTACTTCTTACTACCCTAAGTAGAAACGATAGTGAGTAAATTGATCTTAGAGAATAAAATTTATGGAATGTCATAAAAGTTTCTGGTACCAAGCGAAATTGAATAGAATAAGGGGATAGAATAGAAAAACCAAAAACTGAAGAGAGCATTAACCGTAAGTTTCTTCGACAACGATAAGTTTTAGAATGATGGGTTTTTTTTAAAGATGCAGAACAAGAATTTATCTCTCAACCTTATGAATCAAGTGACGACAGTTAGTCAGAGATTGTTAAAGTATTACATTCCAGCCATCATCAAGTGTATGTATGATTTTGGATTCGAATTCTACCATTTTGATTTCTAAATCATGTAAAATTCAGATTTTTTTTGTATTTCATTTACTAAAAAAGTAACAGCAGAAGAGCTTAATGGAATGAAGAAAAGTTGTCCTGATGACTCATCTGCAAACAATTTTACCTTGTTACACCTCTACCTCTGGTTTTCTTTGGCATGCTCATCCTATCTTGTAGCTACTTATTGACCTATCAGTCATGGTATACAATCCATTAAAACGCAGAAAATAAGATTCAAAATCAATCAGAAATCTTTGACAAATACAACAAATAGTACATACCAAGCTCATGAATATGTCCATAATCTTAAGGTCAACAAAATGACCTCTCCAATGGCTTTACTTCTTCATTGTCTCTTATCTCAACCCCGATGATATCTTTATAAAATGTTGGGCGCCTTCCAACAACGAATTATAGAAGTGAAGCCTGATTTATATGAGAAAAACACCAACTGGAGAATCTAATTCGATCTAACCAAATTGCAATTGTTATAGACCATATGTGATCCAAGGAAAATATTACAAAAAATAAATAGACAAACATTATTTCCTTCTAACAAGTTAATCTAAGTGTGCAAAATAAAGCCTCTGAAGAATGGAAAAACTCTTTCAAGTAGTCCACGTCAAAGTAGTGGAACACGAAAATCTCATCTGAAGATTATATCAAGAAGTTCTCATCTGAAGATTATATCAAGAAGCTTATTTATTATCCTTCGGATAATTTTTTTAACGGTAAACACTCAATCAGATCAGTAAAAATACCTGGATGCTTTTCTTCTAAAAATACTTAAAAAGAAACTGTTTTGAAAATTGAACCGTTTGAGAAAATTGTTTGGTGAAATGAATTAAATGCAAAGCTTTCAATCAATCTTTTCTAGCTGGAAAATGACCAAGCGGACGTCCGCATGCTTCAACTGGACGTCCGCGCTCAGTACTTTATTCTGACAAAAAATCTCAGTTAAAACGGCTAGAGATCTGGAGTTCATTTAATGCGGACGTCCGGCTATGGACTTAGTGCGGACGTCCGGATATGGTCATATCCAATCTTTTTCAGTATAAATGAACAGCTTTGCATACTGAATCAAAACAAGTCTTGAGTTTATAAAAGATAGAAATCTCTGATTTCTGGCAATTGTGATTAGCAAAACAGCTCAAGCATTTAAATCTCAAAATCATCCAAGTGTTATACATATACAAGAGTGATTACCATTAAGAAATTTATCATCCGGTAAGTATTTCCTTTGAGAGTGAGTGATCCATTCCAATCTCTAGCAGAAGCAAGAGATCGATTTCAATATTTGTATCAAGGTTTATGTTCTACCATAAAGAACATTCATAGTGGATCAGTGTCTCGAGAAGTGTCTCGGAAAGTGGATTAGCCAAGTTGGTGAACCACTCTAAACAATGGTGTTGGTATTATTCTCTCTACCCTTATCTCAACTATATATTTTGTTGTGCATTTAAATTGCTGTTGTGATTGAAGAAATAAAGTTTTGAAAGTAAAAAGATCCTAATACAACCTTTACCCCCCCCCCCCCCCTAAGGTTGTCTAACGGTTGGTATCAGAGCAGGTCTTTCAAAGATTTCTCTTCTTTGACAAGTTCTTTTTAAAACAAACTTGTTCACATAATGGCTAATCAGGAAGGTTCTCTATCTGTTAAACCACCTCCTATTGATATTGAAAAATTTAGCATTTGGCCGAGCTCTTTGAATGCCACGTTCGTGGTATAAGTAGAAAGATGTGGGATATTATTGCTAATGGAAATTTCGTTCCCACAAAAATACAAGATGGCAAAAGTGTTGAAAAACCTATTGCTTAGTGGTCTAATAATGATGACACTTGGAACTGTTTAAATTTTGAAGCAAAAAATATGATTTATGCTGCCTTAAATTCAGATGAAATTGAGAGAGTCTTTACTTGTAAAACTGCTAATGAAATTTGGCAGAGTCTAAATGATACTCATCGTGGAAACTCACAAGTTAAAAGTAGTAAAATAAATATTTTAGTTCATGACTACGAATTATTTGAGATTGACTCAAGATGAGTCAATTGATTCTATGTTTAAACGTTTTAACCTCATCATGACTACATTGAAAGGATTAGGTCGTGTATATGAAAATGAAGATTATGTGAGAAAGATTCTTCGAGCTCTTCCTCCGGAGTGGATGCGAAAAATAACATCCTTGGAAGATTCTCGTGATCTTTCAACAATGAAGTTGGATGATCTCAATGGCAACCTAAAAGTTCACGAAATAGCTCTAAAGAGAAATAAAGCCCGAGATCAAGGAAAGAAGAAATCATTGGCACTTCAAGCCAACGTTGCGAAAGAAAAGACTAAAGATGAAAAAGCTAGTCAACCCAAAGAAGAACCCGAGAAGATAGACTCTACGAATGACATTGCCCTTTTGGTAAAGAATTTCAATAAATTTCTATCTAACAAACGTTTTGCAAGAAATGATAGGTCAAACTTCAATCGAAGAGATGGAAACGATCGAGAACAAAACCGAGCTTCAAGATTTTCAAGAAGAAATGGAAGACCATTTCAATGATTCAACAAGTTCAATAGCCGCGAGAACTTCAATGACAATTCAAGTAACAATGATTACTGTTATGTATGCGGAGACAAGAATCACTATTCAAATGTGTGTCCAAAACGAGCAAAGCAAAATGATACTCAAAAGGCGTTTGTTGGAGGAGCTTGGAGTGACAGTGAAGCAAACGAAAGAAAGGAGATATGTCTCATGGTCGACTATGAGAAATAGGTAACTACTTGCTACTCAACTAATGATGATAGTGATTATAGTGATAATTGCTATGATAATGATAATGATATGCATGAAGATGAAGATCTTGATGAACTTGAAGAATCATATAATCAAATGGTAAATCTTGCTAAGAAATATAGTGAAACCAACAAAGAAATGAGTAGATCACTTATATTGCAAGAAAGAGAAATTCATGATCTTAACAAGAAAATTACCCTTGACACTAAGATACACGAAGACATGAACAAAGAGATTGCATGCTTGAAAGAAAAATTAAATGAAAAAGAAAACTGTGATTCTTGTGTCAAGTTAAATGAAAAGGTTGCCTGCTTAGAAAAGAGAATAAGTGAAAATGATTTATGTGCTAAATGTGATAAGTTGAAGATTGAGATTGCCTCTCTAAATTCAAAATGTGAAGACCTTGAGAGAAAAAATCAAATGGCTTCAAATTTCAAAGATGGAAATGAAAAAAATGCTTAATATGTTGAAAATGCAAAGAAAGTTTGGTGTTAAACGAGGTCTCGGTTTTAATGACTCTCACGGTGAATCTAGTACCAAAATTCCTTCAAAAACCATTGTCTTTACAAAAGCCTCGAAGATAGATAATTCTTCTAAAAGTGAAGGAGTCAACAATAAACATGTTTTGAATTGTTATCCTATTAAATCGTTTGTGAATTCAAAAGTGATGTCAAACAATTTTCTTATAGATCTCCTCACACACAAAACAAAAATAAGAATAAGATGGGTAACATATATAATCAAAATCTCTCCGAAGTTAGAAGAAGGATAAATATACTAACGCCCTATTTTTGTGTATAATGAAAACAATCGAAGAATAAAATTAACTCCTAGATGGATAGCTAAGGGTGTTTTTGACTCTAATAATCCCAGACCAATGAGAAATTGGGTTTTGGATGTTTAACTCTTTAATTCTTTATCCTACCCATGAAACATTGGGTACCAAGCTTTTGTATCTCATAATCTTTTGTAGATGGTTTTTGGAAATGAAATCGAAGATCTAGATTGGATCCTCGATAGTGGGTGCACTCGTCACATGACCGGAAATAAAAGCCTATTCTCATCATATGAGGAATGTGACGGTGGACAAGTTGTCTTCGGCGGAAATGCAAAAGGAAAGGTTATCGGTAGAGGTAACATCGCTTGCAACAATGTTAGATTTTTAAATGTCGAGCATGTGAGTAACTTGAATTTTAACTTGCTAAGTGTTGGTCAATTATGCAAGAATAATATCCATGTTCTCTTCAAAGAAAATGATTGTGACATAATTAGAAATGGCAAGGTAATCCTAACAGGTGTTAAAAAAAGAGACTTGTATATTTGCAAAACGCATGTTAACAGTCTTACGTGTTTATCGTCTATACATGATAATACTACCTTGTGGCATAGAAGGCTAGGTCATGCAAACCTTCGTTTGATTCAAAAATTGAAAAATAAAGATCTTGTAAGCGACCTCCCTACAATCAAGTTTAATAATCATTTTTGTGATGCATGTCGCATCGGAAAACAAGTCCATGTCTCTCATAAATAAAAAAATATGGTATCAACAAAGAGAGTGTTATAATTACTCTACATGGATCTCTTCGGTCCCTCGGCAATCCAAAGCTATGGAGGAAATTTCTATACACTTGTAATTGTTGATGATTTTTCGCGCTACACTTGGACTTTATTTTTAAAGCATAAAAATGAAGCTTTCGAAAAATTCAAAATCTTAGGTAAGAGAATTCAAAACCAACAAGGTTGTACGATTGTTTCTATTCGTACGGACCATGGAAGAGAATTCGATAATGAAACGCAATTCGGAGCATTTTGTAACAAGTACGGAATCACTAATAACTTCTCGGCTCCTCGAACTCCTCAATCAAATGGGGTTGTTGAGAGGAAGAACCGAACTTTGCAAGAAATGAGTCGTACTATGTTAAATGAGCAAAATATACCCCAAAAGTTTTGGTGTGATGCCGTAGCTACCGCGACCTATGTCTTGAACCGTGTCCTAGTTAGAGGCATTCTAGAGAAGACACCATATGAGCTATATCTAGGTAGAAAACCTTCCATAGGTCACCTTAGAGTTTTTTGGTGCAAGTGTTACATTTTAAACAATAAAGATTACCTAACAAAATTTGATCCTAAGGCCTATGAAGGTATTTTCTTAGGTTACTCTTGGAATAGCAAAGCGTATAGAGTCCTTAACAACACCACCATGGTAGTTGAAGAATCCTTAAACGTAAGCTTTGATGAATCTCCACCAAAGCCAAGTCCTCCACTAGTAGACGATAACATAAACGAGGAAGAAACTTTGGCTCAGAACCTTAGAACCTTAGATTTAGGACTTCAACCCTCTTCTAGTCAAGAAGAACCTAGTAATACACCTCCTTGTTATGTCCCTCAAGGAATAGAATACCCTAATTTAAGAGAAGCAAGAAATCACCCCGTACAACAAATCATAGGTGACCTAAAACAAAGGACCACAAGATCCCAAATTCACACCCATAGTGCCTTCCATGCCTTTGTATCCTCTATAGAACCCAAAACCATAGAAGAAGCCTTGAAAGATGAAGATTGGTTTTTTTTTCTTTATTTTTTTTTCCAAAAAAAAGATGAAGATTGGATATCGGCAATGCAAGAGGAACTCAACCAATTTACTAGGAATGATGTTTGGGACTTAGTACCTCAACCTAGTGGTCAAACCATCATAGGAACAAAATGGGTTCGTAACAAGGTAGATGAACACGGTGGAGTCACACGAAACAAAGCTCGTTTAGTAGCAAAGGGGTACAATCAACAAGAGGGCATCGACTATGATGAAACTTTTGCTCCGGTTGCAAGATTAGAATCCATAAGAATGCTTTTGGCCTATGCTAACGCAAAAGGCTTCAAACGTTATCAAATGGATGTTAAAAGTGCTTTCTTAAATGAGGTTATTAATGAAGAAGTGTTTGTCACCCAACCTCCCGGTTTTGAAATCTTTGAAAAACCAACTCATGTTTTTAAACTTAAGAAGGCTCTTTATGGCCTTAAACAAGCACCTCGTGCTTGGTATGATAGATTAAAGTCTTTCTTAATAGATAATGGTTATATTATGGGTAAAGTAGATAACACTTTATTTGTCAAGCAATCCAATAATGATTTGGTAGTTGTACAAATTTATGTTGATGACATTATATTTGGTTCTAGCAACAATCTCTTGTGTGAAGAATTTGCTACTAAAATTAAAAATGAATTTGAAATGAGCATGATGGGTGAACTAAATTACTTTCTTGGGTTACAAATTAGACAACTTGATGATGGCATTTTCGTAACACAATCCAAATATGCCAAATATATGCTTAAAAAATTCAATTTTGAGGACGTAAAACCGGTGGACACTGCTATGACCACAAATATTAAGTTATCTCGTGATGAAGAAGGAAATGACTTTAATGAAAAGATATATCGTGCTATGATTGGTAGTTTACTCTATCTAACCGCAAGTAGACCCGATATTATGTATAGTGTATGTTTGTGTGCAAGATTTCATGGAAGTCCTCGACAATCTCACTATGAAGCGGTCAAACGGATATTTCGTTATATAAGAGGCACCGCAAACCTTGGCTTATGGTACCCGAAAATTCCTGAGGTAGAAGTTACGTGCTACACGGATTCAGATCTAGGTGGATCTCTCATTGCTAGAAAAAGCACGAGTAGAGTGTGTGCCTTCATAGGTCAATCTCTTGTATCTTGGTTCTCAAAGAAGCAACAATATGTTGATCTTTCAACAACGGAAGCGAAATATGTAGCTGCTGCACGAGCTTGTGCACAAGTTCTTTGGATGAAACACACTCTCACGGATCTTGAGGTACATTTAAATAAAGTACCTATATTATGTGACAACACGAGTGCCATTAACTTGAGCAAAAATCCTATTTTGCACTCACGTACCAAACACATAGAGCTTAGACATCATTTCCTAAGGGACAATGTTCAAAAAGGTAACATCATTCTTGAAAACGTTGATTCAAAAGAAAACTTAGCCGATATTTTCACCAAAGCTCTAAATAAAGATATTTTTTTGCAAATTGAGACTTGGCTTGGGGCTAATAGAATACAATCCTTGAGTTTGTGCCAAAAATTCTAGTTTTTTTCCCTCTTGCGGACGTCTGCATATGAACTTTTCGGACGTCCGCTGCATCCGGAGGTCCGCATACCTTCCGCGGAAGCAACGGAACATTTTTTATCCTTTCTTCTAATTTTTCCTCTTCCGGGCGTCCGTTTATGTCGATCCGGACGTCCGCATCTATTCGATGTCCGCCTGTAGTCCGCGGAAGCAACAGGCATTTCGGATATATTACTCTCTTCATCCGGACTTGAACTTGAAGCATAAGAAGGTTGAACACCTTTGATCTTGCTTTCATCAAGTTTCTTGATTTTAATGGATAAGATATTTCGTTCTTCGAGAATTAAATCAAATTTCTTTTGTAAACCAGATTTAACCATTTGTTCCTTCAAAATCTCGGTTGCTAATCCAGATAATCTTTGTGTAAGTTTAGAAATCTCAGTCTGAAAAATCTTTCTTTCGATTGCAAATTCATCTTTCGAACTTTTGGCTCTAAAACCTTCAACTTTCTTCTTTTCAGACTCTTTGATTAGAACGTCTAATTCATTCTCCAAATCGGATATTTTCAAAGAAAGTTCTCCATTCCTTTTAGTAAATGATTTGCGTTCAGTTTCAAACTTCTCTCTTTCTAAAATCAAAACTTTTTCAAAGTCGGAGATCTGTTTTGAATGTTTTAGACACATAAGCTCAAGACTCTTCTTCTCTTCAAGAGATTTGGTTGAAAAACCAGATTGCTTTTGTATAAGCAATTATCTTTCCTTTGCAAAACATTCTTTCTCCTTTTCAAAAACCTTTTCAAGAGTAGTTAGTTTTCGTTTAAGCTCAAGGTTTTCACAGTTCAAGAGCTTACCTTTCTCTTCAAGTGCCTTTATCTCTTCTTGTGATGGCAAATCAGAAATCTTTCTTTTCAGATTAGTGGTCTCAGTTTCTAAGATCGCTGCCTTTTCTTCAGATTTAGCCAGCTTCTCAGAACTATTCAAGATTTCAGATTTTAGTTCCTTCAGTTCTTTGACGTACTTGCTGATCAAATCATCTTTCTGCTTGATATTCTTTTCATATAGTCTTGTTTGCTCTTTTCCAGTCTTCTCCTTCTTATCAGGCTGCTTGTGCTCATCTACCTTCTTCTTGCCTTCGTATTTATCCGGATAATCATGGCACTTGTTGGAGGAAGTGGAGTAGCGTTGATTATTAGATGTGAGCATATGCTGCTGGAAGGATCTGGAGAGCAGAGCCATTGATTTCTTAATGGTTGTGTATTCAGAATCAGAATCCTGACAAGTTGCTTCATACTGAGATGAATAAGACGTTTGTTACCTGAAAAATTATGATCGTTAATCGGTGTTGCTTTGAAGAATCAAAATTTGCGGAAGAAAAATAAAAAATTTAAATTTGAGAAGCAAATTTAAGAACTAAATTCGTTTCAAAAAATTAAATTTTGATTATAGAATTCGAACGAACAAAATCAATCTTCGAGAATGAAACCTGTAAGAAAACAAACCAAGTTAGATCAAGAACGACAACTAAAATCACATAAAATGATAATAGTCGCTAATAATAGCAAATCGTCGCAAATAATCTCAAACGTCACACAAAAAAGTTGCAAAACGATTGTTGAAAAATTCGCAACTTACCGGACAATTAAATTATCGGGTGACGAGACGTGCGGTAACTCAGGTACCGACGAGAACTTACCAATCACAACTTACCAAACACAACTTACCGGATGATAGGAAAATTGTGACTTACTGGATGATAAGAATAGGACTTACCGGATGCGAAGAGAACTTACCGGATGTGAAGAAATCCGGATGAATAAGATTCCCACACAAAATAGCACTTACCGGGTGATGGTTGGGTTACCGGATACTTGAATCGCGTATGAGAAGCTTACCGGATGAAAACTGAAGTGAACTTACCGGGTGATGATGTTCTCGCGAAAAAAACAACACTTACCGGACTAAATTGGTTCCCGGATAAAATAAAAATTGCGACTTACCGGGTGAAAATGAACTTACCGGACGAGGAGTTTACCTACCAAAAATTAAAACTTGTTTCCGGATGATGATGTTGGAGATTAATAGGTATGCATGGGAGTTGGTGAACAAGAAAAAAATAGCTTACGTATGAATATGCATGAGATTAGAACATGGATGTGAGCTATGTGTATGTATGCATGTGATTAGAAAATGGATGTGAGGTATGTATCTGCACCTAAACTATCATTACCGACTCAATGTTCAAAGAAGTAAAACAAAGATGGTCAAATAGTAAAACTACCCGGTCAACAAAGGTGGGCTGGGAGAAATGCAAAATGGTTACCGGGTGCAAAAAGGGTTACCGGGTAAATAAACACGTCCGGTAACACAATCTTAAAATTCTATCCGGTAACTTAAATTTCGTGGAACAGTGCCCGACGCGCATTGCGGGGCGTCTTGAGCCGCGCTGCGAGGCGCGCAGGCCTCTATTGGATTTCACATACAGTCCTTGGCGCGAGTCTCTGCGCGTGTTGACCCGCGCCGGCGGACGCGCGGCTGTTTGGTGGTTAGTTTCGGTTACTGCACCAAACCTATTTAAACCCCATCTGTTCCATTCGTTTTTCAGACATAATAGACACGAAAATTCATAAGAATTCTGGGTTCTCTCTCCTCTCGTTCATCACCAAACGTATGACGATTCGCTAGATTCAAGTATTAACTTGAATAGACTGTTGTATCCTCAAGACAACGCCAATACACACGGCGAATTTTTGTCTTAGGACACTTCATAATCGCAGGCGTCAATCTCTTTCGTGTTACAAGAATCTTCGTATCAAGTAAGGTTTACAATTTCATTGTTTGTTTATGTTTGTATGAAAAGATTTGTATGAGAATTCGTTATTTCAATTGAATTCGTTTTTGTTTTTCTACACAATTCACAACCGTGATTGATCAGTCCTAACAAATATCTCATGTTATTTCCCCATTTTTCTATTGATCATATTCCTTAGGAGAGATTTATTCGACTCTGTTGTTGATAGTTCGTTTAGATGGATGGTGTATAGGCATAAGGAGAGTGTGAAAAATGTTGGTGTTTGGAGAGTTTCTCCCATTTCTTGTCTTGCGACTTTGTAATCCTCGGTTCTTTTCGCTAGCTTCTGGCTAGCTCGTTAATGCATTGCCGTTTCCAAAAAAAAAAGTAAAAAAAAAATCATATTCCTTGGAATTGGTCAGAATAATCAGAGATTCTGCTTAATTAATTTTCTATGGGAAAGAGCAACAAGTTTCAAAGTGATTTAGATGGATTAACGAGTGTCTTCTTATTCATTTTGTAAGCTTACTTAATTAACGTGGATATTGATTCCTGTTCTTGTACATGATCGTTTTAGCCAAACATGCATGTGTTGTGTTCTGATTCCAACTAGTGCAAACACACAAAAACTGAAGCTGTGTACATGTGTTCCCGAAAAATTCAAGATTTCCAATCTATTTACGAGCTCCAAAAGCTTAGAATTGGTCAGAATAATCAGAGATTCTGCTTAATTAATTTTCTATGGGAAAGAGCAACAAGTTTCAAAGTGATTTAGATGGATTAACGAGTGTCTTCTTATTCATTTTGTAAGCTTACTTAATTAACGTGGATATTGATTCCTGTTCTTGTACGTGATCGTTTTAGCCAAACATGCATGTGTTGTGTTCTGATTCCAACTAGTGCAAACACACAAAAACTGAAGCTGTGTACTTGTGTTCCCGAAAAATTCAAGATTTCCAATCTATTTACGAGCTCCAAAAGCTTAGAATGTATGGTCTATAATTTGTAATCCATTTGGAGCCCAGTTGGTAGTAACGAAATGAAGGTTGACGATGATAAAATAAAGCAAATAGGCACAAGAATAAAAGGTTGTCAAGAATAATTTTTAGATAAGTTGACTACAAAACGGCTCTTGATCAACATACTTGACGGAGAATTAATTAATACTTCTTCACATGTATAAAATCACGATTGTACCACCTTTCTAATCATCACTACAATCCCACTGTGTGTACGTGTTCTGTAAGAAATGGAATACCAAAAATTCATTCCATCACTTCTTCTTCTTGCTCTAGTTTTGGCCGTTGCCAATGGCAGTGACCTCAAATTAGGGTTCTACAAAAAAACTTGCCCTAGAGCAGAAGATATTGTTGCGAGGGCAACCGCATACCACATTTCTGTAGCTCCATCTCTTGCAGCTCCTTTGCTCCGAATGCACTTTCATGATTGTTTCGTTAAGGTTCGTTTCCACAGCACAACTAGTTTGTCTTGTCTTTTTAAGAGTCTTTTTACTCAAACTTAACTTAATAGTAACATGCATTTCGTTATTTACGTCGACTTCATCCACTCGCTTTTGTATAAAAATGACGTTTGTGTCTTCGACTCGTGTCTTGATAAATATAATCATTAACCTCATATATTTTTTCATTAGATTTTTCTAGTTTCCAAATTCTATGGCAAGTTAGAGTTTAATCTATGCATATATAGAGAGAGTATTGTTCTTTACACAATTAAAATTAAGGGATATAGCCTTAGATTGCAGATATATTAGAGATCGAGTTAATAATATTTGATTTTCTGCAGGGATGTGACGGTTCTGTGTTAATAAACTCTACGAAAAATAACCAAGCGGAGAAAGACGGAATTCCCAATCTTTCCCTCAGAGGATATCAAGTTATTGATGCCGCGAAAACTGCGCTAGAAAAGGAATGTCCTGGCGTTGTTTCTTGCGCAGATATCCTAGCTTTAGTAGCTCGAGATGCAATCTACCAGGTACTTGTTATCATTATATATACATATTTTTGCATGATAAAAAAACTACCATGTTCAATTCTTATAACTATTTCAACGGTGGGAGGGACCGGAAATCATAAACTTGAACTTGTGACACTTTGTTGAAGCGATGAGTTTCGTCCTCGACCATTACACGACCAAGTTGATCGATCTTGAAAAGCTTAATTTTTATCAAGTGAAATATCAAAATGTTTTTGCTATTTTTGAAAAAATCTGTATACATATTTTCTTCTTTCCAGATTAAGGGACCATATTGGTCAGTGCCCTTGGGAAGAAGAGATGGAAGAGTATCAATAGCATCCGAGAGTTTGACAATGCCTGCACCTTTTGCCGACATTACTCGACTCAAAGCTCAGTTCGTCTCAGTGGGCTTGAGTGTAAAAGACCTGGTAGTTCTTTCAGGTACTTTTGCCCAATTTTCCCCCAATATATACTTGCAGTATATTCGAGTGAAAAATAATTAATATGAAAATCTCGAGGGAAGAAACACTACAACAAAACTGGTTAGCGTCCTAATAGATTACTTTATATAACTTAATTTGATTGGACCAAATTATAGAACGTCCTATCTAAAAGCGTTACAATAGGTTTATAGGACGTTTTTAGACGTTTTGACAAGTTTTTTTAGACTATTTATGATAAAGTGTCTTATTAGCTATTTTAAAAGAGAATTTTGAAAAGTGTTCTATAACCCATCTTTTTATAGGGCAATGGTGTTTATAAGCCACTTTTTCAAATACTGTCGTATAAAATAGCTAATACGACACTATACTTTAAAAACATCTTACAAAACTTCCTATAAACCTAGCTATTGTAACACGTTTAGATAGAACATTTTATGGTTTAATCATATAAACTTAAGTCCTATAAAGTATTACTTTTTTAGGATGCTTAGACATTTTAGGCGTCCTATAAAACCAATTTTATTGTTTGAAGGGAGAGAACAACTATAAAATTAGCTTGGAATCCTACTTATTGTTCATATATACAGGAGGACACACTATAGGGACTTCTCACTGCTCTACCATCGCAGTTCGGTTGTATAATTTTACGGGCAAAGGTGACACTGATCCTTCTCTAGACTCGGATTATGTGCGTTACTTGAAAAGTAAATGTAAGCCCACCGACAAAACAACACTGCTTGAGATGGATCCAGGGAGTTTCAGATCATTCGACGAGAATTACTACAATAATGTCTTGAAAAGGAGAGGCTTATTTCAATCAGACGCTGCTCTTCTTGCTGACAAAGAAACTAGTGCTTATGTAAAGCTGCAAGCAGAGTCTCATGGGTCTACATTCTTTAAAGATTTTGCAGAATCAATGGTTAAAATGGGTGAAATCGGAGTTCTGACTGGAAAGGCTGGTGAAATAAGGAGACATTGTGCTATGATCAACTAAATAACGTTGGCTAATCTATCGTTTTAATTTCTAAATGAAATCAGCAAATGAAGCCTGCAGATGCGTGTTTGCTTTAATAAAGAGACCAACGCGAGGGATCTTGCTCACTTGAAAAAGATGCTCGTTAACGGTATTAATTGTTGTTGTTTGATCTTTGGTACTTAACAAAAAGTGCGTGTACATACTTCGGAAAAGAATTATTGTTTGTTTGGAAAAATGTTGATGTGCTATACTGTAATTGTGGAATACAATATTATTTCGTAAACTTTTCACTTATATATCTGCAGCCTTGATTATTGCCTATTAATTTCTAATAGAATTCAACATTTAACCTTCATAAAATCTTCCCTTCCGGTACCAAAAGTTTTAATATCAACATCTTTGCCAATATTATTTCCTGCCTGACAAGTGACAACTTGCATAGTCTGATCCGTGGTCCGACTATAGAAAAAGTCCAACAAAACAAGTCAACCATCATAATGCATAGTCCTAATTCCTAAATAGAGTGATGGAAAACACAGAAAGATGAAGATAATGTTAGGATTAATCATTGCAGCTACAAACTGCATAAGCACAAGCATAACTGAAGAGGTTGTATATCAAATATGTAGAAATGAAAATTTGATCAAGTTTTGCTTCTTTCCAATCTTTTCTCATTTAAAAATAGCTACACAATATCATTGGGGAATTGATGGCATCTCTTATTTTTGCATCTGTTTTAATTTCATCTATTCTTTCCCCTGATTTTTTTTCTCACTTACCGGGTAAGACTCTCGGTCATGAAATATTGAAATATACACTGCTCATATAATGCATTCTGTTAATTCTGATTGCTTTCTTAGGGGCCGTTTACCAAACGTTTACCCGGGTAAGGGCTTACCAGTAAGATTTTAGTCCATCAAATCGGTTTCGTATGCAACCATTCACCCGGTAAGTGTTAACCGTGGTAAGAGTTGCCGCCCTCGCTTACCGGGTATGACTCTTGGTCATTGTATTCGCTCTTACCGGGTAATATTTTTGGTCCTTGCCATATTAATCCGGTAGGTAATGTGACTTGGTAAACGCTTACCCGGGTAAGCATTTGGTAAACGTCCCCTTAGGCTTTTGCTTTATTTGTACTTCGTACTACCCTAAGTAGAAACGATAGTGAGTAAATTGATCTTAGAGAATAAAATTTATGGAATGTCATAAAAGTTTCTGGTACCAAGCGAAATTTAATAGAATAAGGGGATAGAATAGAAAAACCAAAAACTGAAGAGAGCATTAACCGTAAGTTTCTTCGACAACGATAAGTTTTAGAATGATGGGTTTTTTTTAACGATGCAGAACAAGAATTTATCTCTCAACCTTATGAATCAAGTGACGACAGTTAGTCAGAGATTGTTAAAGTATTACATTCCAGCCATCATCAAGTGTATGTATGATTTTGGATTCGAATTCTACCATTTTGATTTCTAAATCATGTAAAATTCAGATTTTTTTTTGTATTTCATTTACTAAAAAAGTAACAGCAGAAGAGCTTAATGGAATGAAGAAAAGTTGTCCTGATGACTCATCTGCAAACAATTTTACCTTGTTACACCTCTACCTCTGGTTTTCTTTGGCATGCTCATCCTATCTTGTAGCTACTTATTGACCTATCAGTCATGGTATGCAATCCATTAAAACGCAGAAAATAAGATTCAAAATCAATCAGAAATCTTTGACAAATACAACAAATGGTACATACCAAGCTCATGAATATGTCCATAATCTTAAGGTCAACAAAATGACCTCTCCAATGGCTTTACTTCTTCATTGTCTCTTATCTCAACCCCGATGATATCTTTATAAAATGTTGGGCGCCTTCCAACAACGAATTATAGAAGTGAAGCCTGATTTATATGAGAAAAACACCAACTGGAGAATCTAATTCGATCTAACCAAATTGCAATTGTTACAGACCAGATGTGATCCAAGGAAAATATTACAAAAAATAACTTTATTGGTGCAAGTAATTAAATATCATAAATCCCATTGTTTTGATGATTAACAAATAAATAGACAAACATTATTTGCTTCTAACAAGTTAATCTAAGTGTGCAAAATAAAGCCTCTGAAGAATGGAAAAGCTCTTTCAAGTAGTCCAGGTCAAAGTAGTGGAACACGAAGATCTCATCTGAAGATTATATCAAGAAGTTCTCATCTGAAGATTATATCAAGAAGCTTATTTATTATCCTTCGGATAATTTTTTTAATGGTAAACACTCAATCAGATCAGTAAAAATACCTGGATGCTTTCCTTCTAAAAATACTTAAAAAGAAACTGTTTTGAAAATTGAACCGTTTGAGAAAATTATTTGGTGAAATGAATTAAATGCAAAGCTTTCAATCAATCTTTTCTAGCTGGAAAAAGACCAAGCGGACGTCTGCATGCTTCAACCGGACGTCCGCGCTCAGTACTTTATTCTAACAAAAAATCTCAGTTAAAACGGCTAGAGATCTGGAGTTCATTTAATGCGGACGTCCGACTATGGACTTAGTGCGGACGTCCGGATATGGTCATATCCAATCTTTTTCAGTATAAATGAACAGCTTTACATACTGAATCAAAACAAGTCTTGAGTTTATAAAAGATAGAAATCTCTTATTTCTGGCAATTGTGTTAGGACACAAAATGTCCTAATTATAAGATAGTTTTGTAAAGGGGCATTGATTGTCATATGGGCTTGGGTTATGTTATAAGGGCTTGGGCTTAACTATGTAACAAGGGGTATATAATGTTTAGTGTGTGTAATTAGGGTTTTGTGTGTGACCATTGCAATGTAGCCTCCAAGGTGTTTGTGTGTGTTCTAGAGAGAGATCCATTCTCTCTCTAGGTTGCTTTCATCTTGAATAAAACACCTAGTCTATTATCTATCTTCTTGTTACCAATCTATCAATATATGAATCGTTGTCTTGTTAAATGGGACTAACAAATTGTGATTAGCAAAACAGCTCAAGCATTTAAATCTCAAAATCATCCAAGTGTTATACATATACAAGAGTGATTACCATTAAGAAATTTATCATCTTGTAAGTATTTACTTTGACAGTGAGTGATCCATTCCAATCTCAAGCAGAAGCAAGAGATCGATTTCAATATTTGTATCAAGGTTTATGTTCTACCATAAAGAACATTCATAGTGGATCAGTGTCTCGAGAAGTGTCTCGGAAAGCGGATTAGCCAAGTTAGTGAACCACTCTAAACAATGGTGTTGGTATTATTCTCTCTACCCTTATCTCAACTATATATTTTGTTGTGCATTTAAATTGCTGTTGTGATTGAAGAAATAAAATTTTGAAAGTAAAAAGATCCTAATACAACCTTTACCCCCCCCCCCCTAAGGTTGTCTAACGGTTGGTATCATAGCAGGTCTTTCAAAGATTTCTCTTCTTTGACAAGTTCTTTTTAAAACAAACTTGTTCACATAATGGCTCATCAGGACGGTTATCTATCTGTTAAACCACCTCCTATTGATATTGAAAAATTTGGCATTTGGCCGAGCTCTTTGAATGCCACGTTCGTGGTATAAGTAGAAAGATGTGGGATATTATTGCTAATGGAAATTTCGTTCCCACAAAAATACAAGAAGGCAAAAGTGTTGAAAAACCTATTGCTTAGTGGTCTAATAATGATGACACTTGGAACTGTTTAAATTTTGAAGCAAAAAATATGATTTATGTTGCCTTAAATTCAGATGAAATTGAGAGAGCCTTTACTTGTAAAACTGCTAATGAAATTTGGCAGAGTCTAAATGATACTCATCGTGGAAACTCACAAGTTAAAAGTAGTAAAATAAATATTTTAGTTCATGACTACGAATTATTTGAGATTGACTCAAGATGGGTCAATTGATTCTATGTTTAAACGTTTTAACCTCATCATGACTACATTGAAAGGATTAGGTCGTGTATATGAAAATGAAGATTATGTGAGAAAGATTCTTCGAGCTTTTCCTTTGGAGTGGATGCGAAAAATAACATCCTTGGAAGATTCTCGTGGTCTTTCAACAATGAAGTTGGATGATCTTAATGGCAACCTAAAAGTTCACGAAATAGCTCTAAAGAGAAATAAAGCCCGAGATCAAGGAAAGAAGAAATCATTGGCACTTCAAGCCAACGTTGCGAAAGAAAAGACTAAAGATGAAAAAGCTAGTCAACCCAAAGAAGAACCCGAGAAGATAGACTCTACGAACGACATTTCCCTTTTGGTAAAGAATTTCAATAAATTTCTATCTAACAAACGTTTTGCAAGAAATGATAGGTCAAACTTCAATCGAAGAGATGGAAACGATCGAGAACAAAGCCGAGCTTCAAGATTTCCAAGAAGAAATGGAAGACCATTTCAATGATTCAACAAGTTCAATAGCCGCGAGAACTTCAATGACAATTCAAGTAACAATGATTACTGTTATGTATGCGAAGACAAGAATCACTATGCAAATGTGTGTCCAAAACGAGCAAAGCAAAATAATACTCAAAAGGCGTTTGTTGGAGGAGCTTGGAGTGACAGTGAAGAAGACGAAAGAAAGGAGATATGTCTCATGGTCGACTATGAGAAATAGGTAACTACTTGCTACTCAACTAATGATGATAGTGATTATAGTGATAATTGGTATGATAATGATAATGATGTGCATGAAGATGAAGATCTTGATGAACTTGAAGAATCATATAATCAAATGGTAAATCTTGCTAACAAATATAGTGAAACCAACAAAGAAATGAGTAGATCACTTATATTGCAAGAAAGAGAAATTCATGATCTTAACAAGAAAATTACCCTTGACACTAAGATACACGAAGACATGAACAAAGAGATTGCATGCTTGAAAGAAAAATTAAATGAAAAAGAAAACTGTGATTCTTGTGTCAAGTTAAATGAAAAGGTTTCCTGCTTAGAAAAGAGAATAAGTGAAAATGATTTATGTGCTAAATGTGATAAGTTGAAGATTGAGATTGCCTCTCTAAATTCAAAATGTGAAGACTTTGAGAGAAAAAATCAAATGGCTTCAAATTTCAAAGATGGAAATGAAAAAAATGCTTAATATGTTGAAAATGCAAAGAAAGTTTGGTGATAAACGAGGTCTCGGTTTTAATGACTCTCACGGTGAATCTAGTACCAAAATTCCTTCAAAAACCATTGTCTTTACAAAAGCCTCGAAGATAGATAATTCTTCTAAAAGTGAATGAGTCAACAATAAACATGTTTTGAATTGGTATCCTATTAAATCGTTTGTGAATTCAAAAGTGATGTCAAACAATTTTCTTATAGATCTCCTCACACACAAAATAAAAATAAGAATAAGATGGGTAACATATATAATCAAAATCTCTCCGAAGTTAGAAGAAGGATAAATATACTAACGCCCTATTTTGTGTATAATGAAAACAATCGAAGAATAAAATTAACTCCTAGATGGATAGCTAAGGGTGTTTTTGACTCTAATAATCTCGGACCAATGAGAAATTGGGTTTTGGATGTTTAACTCTTTAATTCTTTATCCTACCCATGAAACATTGGGTACCAAGCTTTTGTATCTCATAATCTTTTGTAGATGGTTTTTGGAAATGAAATCGAAGATCTAGATTGGATCCTCGATAGTGGGTGCACTCGTCACATGACCGGAAATAAAAGCCTATTCTCATCATATGAGGAATGTGACGGTTGACAAGTTGTCTTCGGCGGAAATGCAAAAGGAAAGGTTATCGGTAGAGGTAACATCGCTTGCAACAATGTTAGATTTTTAAATGTCGAGCATGTGAGTAACTTGAATTTTAACTTGCTAAGTGTTGGTCAATTATGCAAGAATAATATACATGTTCTCTTCAAAGAAAATGATTGTGAGATAATTAGAAATGGCAAGGTAATCCTGACAGGTGTTAAAAAAAGAGACTTATATATTTGCAAAACGCATGTTAACAGTCTTACGTGTTTATCGTCTATACATGATAATACTACCTTGTGGCATAGAAGGCTAGGTCATGCAAACCTTCGTTTGATTCAAAAATTGAAAAATAAAGATCTTGTAAGCGACCTCCCTACAATCAAGTTTAATATCATTTTTGTGATGCATGTCGCATCGGAAAACAAGTCCATGTCTCTCATAAATCAAAAAATATGGTATCAGCAAAGAGAGTGTTAGAATTACTCCACATGGATCTCTTCGGTCCCTCGGCAATCCAAAGCTATGGAGGAAATTTCTATACACTTGTAATTGTTGTTGATTTTTCGCGCTACACTTGGACTTTATTTTTAAAGCATAAAAATGAAACTTTCGAAAAATTCAAAATCTTAGGTAAGAGAATTCAAAACCAACAAGGTTGTACGATTGTTTCTATTCGTACGGACCATGGAAGAGAATTCGATAATGAAACGCAATTCGGAGCATTTTGTAACAAGTACGGAATCACTCATAACTTCTCGGCTCCTCGAACTCCTCAATCAAATGGGGTTGTTGAGAGGAAGAACCGAACTTTGCAAGAAATGAGTCGTACTATGTTAAATGAGCAAAATATACCCCCAAAGGTTTTGGTGTGATGCCGTAGCTACCGCGACCTATGTCTTGAACCGTGTCCTAGTTAGAGGCATTCTAGAGAAGACACCATATGAGCTATATCGAGGTAGAAAACCTTCCATAGGTCACCTTAGAGTTTTTTGGTGCAAGTGTTACATTTTAAACAATAAAGATTACCTAACAAAATTTGATCCTAAGACCTATGAAGGTATTTTCTTAGGTTATTCTTGGAATAGCAAATCGTATAGAGTCCTTAACAAGACCACCATGGTAGTTGAAGAATCCTTAAACGTAAGCTTTGATGAATCTCCACCAAAGCCAAGTCCTCCACTAGTAGACGATAACATAAACGAGGAAGAAACTTTGGCTCAGAACCTTAGAACCTTAGATTTAGGACTTCAACCCTCTTCTAGTCAAGAAGAACCTAGTAATACACCTCCTTGTTATGTCCCTCAAGGAATAGAATACCCTAATTTAAGAGAAGCAAGAAATCACCCCGTACAACAAATCATAGGTGACCTAAATCAAAGGACCACAAGATCCCAAATTCACACCCATAGTGCCTTCCATGCCTTTGTATCCTCTATAGAACCCAAAACCATAGAAGAAGCCTTGAAAGATGAAGATTGGATATCGGCAATGCAAGAGGAACTCAACCAATTTACTAGGAATGATGTTTGGGACTTAGTACCTCAACCTAGTGGTCAAACCATCATAGGAACAAAATGGGTTCGTAACAAGGTAGATGAACACGGTGGAGTCACACGAAACAAAGCTCGTTTAGTAGCAAAGGGGTACAATCAACAAGAGGGCATCGACTATAATGAAACTTTTGCTCCGGTTGCAAGATTAGAATCCATAAGAATGCTTTTGGCCTATGCTAACGCAAAAGGCTTCAAACTTTATCAAATGGATGTTAAAAGTGCTTTCTTAAATGAGGTTATTAATGAAGAAGTGTTTGTCACCCAACCTCCCGGTTTTGAAATCTTTGAAAAACCAACTTATGTTTTTAAACTTAAGAAGGCTCTTTATGGCCTTAAACAAGCACCTCGTGCTTGGTATGATAGATTAAAGTCTTTCTTAATAGATAATGGTTATATTATGGGTAAAGTAGATAACACTTTATTTGTCAAGCAATCCAATAATGATTTGGTAGTTGTACAAATTTATGTTGATGACATTATATTTGGTTCTAGCAACAATCTCTTGTGTGAAGAATTTGCTACAAAAATGAAAAATGAATTTGAAATGAGCATGATGGGTGAACTAAATTACTTTCTTGGGTTACAAATTAGACAACTTGATGATGGCATTTTCGTAACACAATCCAAATATGCCAAAGATATGCTTAAAAAATTCAATTTTGAGGACGTAAAACCGGTGGACACTCCTATGACCACAAATATTAAGTTATCTCGTGATGAAGAAGGAAATGACTTTAATGAAAAGATATATCGTGCTATGATTGGTAGTTTACTCTATCTAACCGCAAGTAGGCCCGATATTATGTATAGTGTATGTTTGTGTGCAAGATTTCATGGAAGTCCTCGACAATCTCACTATGAAGCGGTCAAACGGATATTTCGTTATATAAGAGGCACCGCAAACCTTGGCTTATGGTACCCAAAAATTCCAGAGGTAGAAGTTACGTGCTACACGGATTCAGATCTAGGTGGATCTCTCGTTACTAGAAAAAGCACGAGTGGAGTGTGTGCCTTCATAGGTCAATCTCTTGTATCTTGGTTCTCAAAGAAGCAACAATCTGTTGCTCTTTCAACAACGGAAGTGAAATATGTAGCTGCTGCACGAGCTTGTGCACAAGTTCTTTGGATGAAACACACTCTCACGGATCTTGAGGTACATTTAAATAAAGTACCTATATTATGTGACAACACGAGTGCCATTAACTTGAGCAAAAATCCTATTTTGCACTCACGTACCAAACACATAGACCTTAGACATCATTTCCTAAGGGACAATGTTCAAAAAGGTAACATCATTCTTGAAAAAGTTGATTCAAAAGAAAACTTAGCCGATATTTTCACCAAAGCTCTAAATAAAGATGTTTTTTTTGCAAATTGAGACTTGGCTTGGGGCTAATAGAATACAATCCTTGAGTTTGTGCCAAAAATTCTAGTTTTTTTTCCTCTTGCGGACGTCTGCATATGAACTTTTCGGACGTCCGCTGCATCCGGAGGTCCGCATACCTTCCGCGGAAGCAACAGAACATTTTTTTATCCTTTCTTCTAATTTTTCCTCTTCCGGGCGTCCGTTTATGTCGATCCGGACGTCCGCATCTATCGGATGTCCGCCTGTAGTCCGCGGAAGCAACAGGCATTTCGGATATATTACTCTCTTCATCCGGACGTCCACATAGCTCCTTCCGGACGTCCGCATCGCCCCTGGTGAGTTTCTACTCTTTCTTCCTCCTTTTTTCCCTCATTCTTACCCAAATTTTTCAAAACCCGAAAACCACTCTCTCTCGCTCTCTCTCTACCGGATTCCGCCGCCATCTGTCTTCCTACCATCACCATCAACCATCCATCACCGGATTCTTGCCCGAAATTCTTCCAAAAAGTAAGCTGCCTTTTGATTTCTTTGTTTGCTCTTGCAACTTTTCTTTGAACAAAAGTTTTCTTTCAAAACTTCTTAACTAAACTTCCTTCTTATTTTTTTGAGTTTGTTTACTAATCTCTCTTACCATTTTGGATCTAAGATTCTCTTATAAATTTTCTCTTCTCAAATAAAAGGTTCACCATCCTAAATTTGTGTATATTTCAAATCTCTTTTAAAATCTCACAAGTTTTGGGCTCTACATTAAGACATCTCTGTTTACAAAAGTTTTAACTTAAAACTTATCTGTTCAAAAGGTTGCTTTCAACGTTTTTTTCATTCAATTAAAAAAATTTGTCTCTTAGACACATGTTCTCAAAAATTATTTCCTACGTGGGGGTTTTCAATTTTTTAGTTATAAATGTTATAAGTTCGTACATATATATATCTTTACAGATATGGGTCCAAAGCGCTCTCGAAACTCATCTTCTCGAGCACCGCCTCCTCCTGATCCGGTTGCCGTACGCATTGCTCGACGGGATGAACGTCGCCTTATCCTGCAAAGTCGAAAATGTAATCCCAGTCGCCCTGTTCATCTGGATGGGTTGGCTTCCTTTGGTACTCTTGAAGCCTTGTGAGTCCTAGTTTGATCAGGTAACAACGAATCAATAAGAAATAACAAGAACAATTGATGATTTCAACTTGTCACCCTCTCGTATTCATTCAAAGTATCGTTCAGAGAATATTACAATCAAAGTAACGGAACGATTTCTAAAACAATAATCTCTCTAATGAATCTCTAGGAATGGCTAATCAATTGCTAATGAATCGCTAACCTAATTCTAAGGTTAAGGAAAGCCTTATATACCAAGGCTTTACACAAACAAGGCTTAAGCCCATTAGGCCTAAACTAAGCCCAATTAATGTAATTAAGGCTTTTACAATAATTAATAAACTAATTAAGCACTATATAATTATTTATATATCTTTCTAATATGTAGGCCATTTATGGTCCTAACAATCTCCCCCTAAAGATATATAAATAAAAATCGGTCTTGAAATCTTCAAGTCTTGATCTTCTCTTCCTTTGAATCTTTGGAACTCTATGGTGTAGCATGTCTTCATGTCTTTCAACGCTCCCCCTTGAATAAATCTCTTGAATTTGATTTCAGCTTTAAAAGAACTTGTAGAACCAATATGCTCGATGGAGGAAATAATTTGAAGCGAACACCACTTGATAAGGAATGAGAAGAATTGATTACTTGTAAGCACTTTGTAGACTCTTTTCGGAATTGATGAAATTCAGAACTGCTAAAACAACAGTTACTCCCCCTCGGCTTTTGCTAACTTCCCCTCAACTTGATATTCGGTGTATTTGAATCTGTACTCTTTCTCCCCCTCATGATGAGTAGGAGTATCCGGAGCATCATGCATGTTCAAAGACAATAGTGACGAGTAGCAAAGAATTTCAGATCAAACGTTTAAGTAACCAGAATGGGGTAAACAACTAACACAAAAACACGTTAGTAACTGTTATCACAATAATTTAAAATATTGTGTGGCCTATGTTCAGAGTTGGCAATGGTGAATCTCTGATAGGACTTCCAGTTATCACTGAAGTAAAATATTAAAAATTACTTCTCAAACTGTTCCGGCAATATCACGAAGATATGCAATGGGAATCACAAAGACTCGTGCATGTGAGAAAGAATTAAATTATCTGTTATGCTCAAATATTGACTTAACCTGGGACGCAAGTTAAAAATCAATAGACACAGTGAATAGAATGTGAAGTTCGGAGACCGGAGCTGATGTCTTCCTTTTTCAATATCTAAGACCTCCGAGTGAGGAATAGATAGATTATGTGCTAAATCTCCGTGAATATATGAAACAAGCATCTGTTGGGAGATACTTGAGTGGCTGGGTGGGGTGACACGAGTTATCGACATTGGGTCCATGTCTGTTTCAAAATTCATCTCCAAAGAACGAGAATGAATAGATTATCTGGTTACCCAGATAACTGACTCGGTTTGGTAAGGACCAATAATTCTTTTAAGTCCTGTCACATCCTCACCATATTCTTTTCTCTCCAAACTCATCTATCAATCTAGACCTCTCACTGTTATCTATAAATGGGTGTGTTTCTTGGGTAGGTCCTTCCGGTTCTGGATAGACCATAGAAACGATGTAAGTCCTAACACTCCTTTCATGCATCGAGTTGAACAGTTTAGTAAACAGTGAAGTACGAGTTCTAAACTGAAATGTTTAGAAGTCAAAGCATTTAAGAACGAGTCCTGATCTGAGATAATCAGAAGTTATAAAAATTAAGTCCGAGTTCTGATCTGAGGTGATCATAAGTCATTTTTGAAATACCAGAATTTCAAGAAACAAAATCAAGCGCAAAACATATTGACTCAGTAAGCACAGTATTTGCAATAATGAGACAATGATTAGAAAGTTTAATTATGAAGAACAAGTCACAATTATTATATCAGTTAAGAATGGAATCATTTTGCAAGAAATAGCGAACTTGGAAAACAACTAGGAATTCAAACGAGTGTATTTCCATCGAAAATTCAACGAATATGTGAGACATGGAAATAACTAAGTCAAGAAGAAATGACACGTGGCAATCATGGAATTTAAAATTGGAGAATAACAAACACAAGTAAGTTATCCAGAAAGAATTACCACGGTCTTTGAATTCACTTAGAAGTTCACTTACCTTTCATGAGATAGTACTCCCCCTCAAAATTGGCATAACCTTTGAATGCTCGTCATGTGATGTGAATAATAGAAATTAAACCGCACATGACATTCCTGCAAAATAGATTAGACAGATTTTGGTATCCATCTTTTGATGGATCCTTGTTGGTTAGATGCCCTATGAGGACCTGGGATACTATAAGTACCATACCAATACTTAGCACAGTCTTTATGCACAAACTCACTTGTTCCACAATAAGAACAACACAACTTCTGTGTAGATACGCTGATCAGCTTATTAACGGAGTAAGCACGATCAGTTTTCACAAAAGGTTTAGCGTGAAAAGCTTTGTTGTTCTTGTCACTCTTAACAGAGACGAATGGCTTTGGAGCAGGAGCGGATCCTTTAACTCTCCAAACCATGTTTACTTTCTTGAAAATTTGATTAACTTTCTTATCAACACGAGAATTATAGAAAAGATTGGAAGGTCGTATCTGATCTTTTGAAAAATCATTTGATTTGACAAAATTCTTTGAAGAACGAATTGTAGGAATTGAACTTGAAGCATAAGAAGGTTGAACACCTTTGATCTTACTTTCATCAAGTTTCTTGACTTTAACGGATAAGATATTTCGTTCTTCGAGAATTAAATCAAATTTCTTTTGTAAATCAGATTTAACCATTTGTTCCTTCAAAATCTCGGTTGCTAATCCAGATAATCTTTGTGTAAGTTTAGAAATCTCAGTTTGAAAAATCTTTCTTTCGATTGCAAATTCATCTTTCAAACTTTTGGCTCTAAAACCTTCAACTTTCTTCTTTTCAGACTCTTTGATTAGAACGTCTAATTCATTCTCCAAATCGGATATTTTCAAAGAAAGTTCTCCATTCCTTTTAGTAAATGATCTGCGTTCAGTTTCAAACTTCTCTCTTTCTAAAATCAAAACTTTTTCAAAGTCGGAGATCTGTTTTGAATGTTTTAGACACATAAGCTCGAGACTCTTCTTCTCTTCAAGAGATTTGGTTGAAAAACCAGATTGCTTTTGTATAAGCAATTGTCTTTCCTTTGCAAAACATTCTTTCTCCTTTTCAAAAACCTTTTCAAAAACCTTTTCAAGAGTAATTAGTTTTCGTTTAAGCTCAAGGTTTTCACAGTTCAAGAGCTTACCTTTCTCTTCAAGTGCCTTTATCTCTTCTTGTGATGGCAAATCAGAAATCTTTCTTTTCAGATTAGTGGTCTCAGTTTCTAAGATCGCTGCCTTTTCTTCAGATTTAGCCAGCTTCTCAGAACTATTCAAGATTTGAGATTTCAGTTCCTTCAGTTCTTTGACGTACTTGCTGATCAAATCATCTTTCTGCTTTATATTCTTTTCATATAGTCTTGTTTGCTCTTTTTCAGTCTTCTCCTTCTTATCAGGCTGCTTGTGCTCATCTACCTTCTTCTTGCCTTCGTATTTATCCGGATAATCATGGCACTTGTTGGAGGAAGTGGAGTAGCGTTGATTATTAGATGTGAGCATATGCTGTTGGAAGGATCTGGAGAGCAGAGCCATTGATTTCTTAATGGCTGTGTATTCAGAATCAGAATCCTGACAAGTTGCTTCATACTGAGATGAATAAGACATTTGTTACCTGAAAATTATGATCGTTAATCGGTGTTGCTTTGAAGAATCAAAATTTGCGGAAGAAAAATCAAAAATTTAAAATTGAGAAGCAAATTTAAGAACTAAATTCGTTTCCAAAAATTAAATTTTGATTATAGAATTCGAACGAACAAAATCAATCTTCGAGAATGAAACCTGTAAGAAAACACACCAAGTTAGATCAAGAACGACAACTAAAATCACATAAAATGATAATAGTCGCTAATAATAGCAAATCGTCGCAAATAATCTCAAACGTCACACAAAAAAGTTGCAAACCGATTGTTGAAAAATTCGCAACTTACCGGACAATTAAATTATCGGGTGACGAGACGTGCGGTAACTCAGGTACCGACGAGAACTTACCAATCACAACTTACCAAACACAACTTACCGGATGATAGGAAAATTGTGACTTACCGGATGATAAGAATAGGACTTACCGGATGCGAAGAGAACTTACTGGATGTGAAGAAATCCGGATGAATAAGATTTCCACACAAAATAGCACTTACCGGGTGATGGTTGGGTTACCGGATACTTGAATCGCGTATGAGAAGCTTACCGGATGAAAACTGAAGTGAACTTACCGGGTGATGATGTTCTCGCGAAAAAAAATAGCACTTACCGGACTAAATTGGTTCCCGGATAAAATAAAAATTGCGACTTACCGGGTGAAAATGAACTTACCGGACGAGGAGTTTACCAACCAAAAATTAAAACTTGTTTCCGGATGATGATGTTGGAGATTAATAGGTATGCATGGGAGTTGGTGAACAAGAAAAAAATAGCTTACGTATGAATATGCATGAGATTAGAAAATGGATGTGAGCTATGTGTATGTATGCATGTGATTAGAAAATGGATGTGAGCTATGTGTATGTATGCATGTGTGAGTTATGTATCTGCACCTAAACTATCATTACCGACTCAATGTTCAAAGAAGTAAAACAAAGATGGTCAAATAGTAAAACTACCCGGTCAACAAAGGTGGGCTGGGAGAAATGCAAAATGGTTACCGGGTGCAAAAAGGGTTACCGGGTAAATAAACACGTCCGGTAACACAATCTTAAAATTCTATCCGGTAACTTAAATTTCTATCCGGTTACTCAAATTTCTATCCGGTAACTTTGAGTTGCCAGGTAAGGTAAGTTACCAGGTAACCTTGAGTTTTACCAGGTAACCTTGAGTTACCCGGAAAGTTGAGAGATTGAACGACTTACCCGGTAAACTTGATGATGATCCGGTAACCACGGCTGTGGCTGCAATTCGTATCTGGGGTCGATAGGGTTGCTTGATTTCACTCTTGTAGGTTAGATTTTGACCAAAAACACAAAAAGAAACACACCCATATCGATTTCTAAGCAAAGTATGTCCTATTTCTCAATAATCACCAAAAAAAATTAAGAACACCAAAAACTCAAGATTTGATTTTTAAATCACAAATTGATACCTTTGAGAATTGATGTAGATGCAGATAAACACCAGATTAAGAACGATAAACAATCGAGATCAAACAAAATAATGATTGAATCAACGAAAAGCTTTGCAAACCCGATTGATGAACGATTTTCTTCAAGAAACACTGCAGTCTGTCGAAAATAATCTGGGTGCCTTCTGGACTTCAAACGATTAATCCCACTGTTCCGAATGTAAAACGAAATGTCGTGGAGCTACTGCCCAAAAATCGTGACGATCCGACGATTAAAACTCCGGGAATAGGCAAAACGGCTCGCTGCGTTTTTCCAGAAAATTCACTGCGAATTTTTTCTTTTTCTCGCTTTCGTTCGATTTCTTCTATTCTTCAAATCACCGATTCTACTCTGATACCAATTGTGAGTTCCAGATTGATCAGGTAACAATAAATCAATAAGCAATAACAAGAACAATTGATGATTTCAACTTGTCACCCTCTCGTATTCATTCAAAGTATCGTTCAGAGAATATTACAATCAAAGTAACGGAACGATTTCTAAAACAATAATCTCTCTAATGAATCTCTAGGAATGGCTAATCAATTGCTAATGAATCGCTAACCTAATTCTATGGTTAAGGAAAGCCTTGTATACCAAGGCTTTACACAAACAAGGCTTAAGCCCATTAAGCCTAAACGAAGCCCAATTAATGTAATTAACGCTTTTACAATAATTAATAAACTAATTAAGCACTATATAATTACTTATATATCTTTCTAATATGTAGGACATTTATGGTCCTAACAAGCCTTTACCGCCATTGGGTGGGATATTTTTCTCACTTTTAAAGGTGCAGTGTCCCATGACTCCATTGTTGATTTTTATGTCAGCTTTGACCTTGATGAGTCTTCCCATCTTGTGTCTCTTCAGCTCTATGATCAATACTTGGAACTTGATCTCGATCACTTTGCTGCTCTATTAGGTCTTCCTAGATCTGATAATTGTGTCTTTACTAATGCCTCTTCTTTCGCCCCTTTATTAACTCAAGTAAGTGTGTCCAAGGAAACCATTCTACAACCTATTCTTGTTGCGCCCTTTCAAACTGATTTTGACACAAATCAACTAACCGACCAATGTTTAACTGATAAAATGTGTTTTTGGAACAAAATTCTACTCTACAATGTGTTTGGCCGTGCCGGTAACACCGAACGTATAGGTAGTCTTCAATGCTACTTTCTTTACTGTCTTGCTAATAACTTATCTGTTGATGTCGTTTTTATCATCGCTCATCGCATGGTTGGTGTGGAGAAAAACAACCGCACACTACCATTTGGGTATCTCTTAAAAAATCTTTTTCGCAACCTAAATCTTCTTTTTATAAGTCGACCCATTTATGAACCTAAACCTCTAGATGTCTTAAGTCTGGTCAGAATGGGGGCTCAACCCGGACCATCGCGTCGACGTCATGCTGCTATTCCTGATCCCGTGTCTGACCAACCTGACGAGGACGACGCTCCTCCTCCCTTTTCTGTACCTTAAGGATTGGTTTCAAATAGAGATATTCTTATTGCGGTCTTGGGAATACAACAGTCTCAAACCTCCTACCAAAGTTTACAAGAGGAGCGTTGGGACGCAGTTAATCGCCGGATTGATGACGTTCACCAAGATGTTTGGATGTTGCATGAGGAGATGCGCGTGTTCTCACTTGACGATAGTGATTAGGTTCTTTGTGTTTGCTTTACTTCTGATCTAAAACCTTGCTACTTATTAGAACTGCTATGTATTAAGTTTTGCTACTATTTGCTAATTCCTATGTTTCTTTTTGTCTCTCAATATTGGTATTATTGCTCCTTATTTAAGGGGAGCTTATTTTAAGGGGGAGCTCTCAGTTTGAGGGGGAGATCTTTTATTCTTATCACCTTTTTGATCTCGACAAAAGGGGGAGAAATTCTCACTATATATGTCTATATGTCCATTTATTTGTCATCGTTAAAAAGAGGGAGATTGTTGGTGCAAGTAATTAAATATCATAAATCCCATTGTTTTGATGATTAACAAATAAATAGACAAACATTATTGCTTCTAACAAGTTAATCTAAGTGTGCAAAATAAAGCCTCTGAAGAATGGAAAAGCTCTTTCAAGTAGTCCAGGTCAAAGTAGTGGAACACGAAGATCTCATCTGAAGATTATATCAAGAAGTTCTCATCTGAAGATTATATCAAGAAGCTTATTTATTATCCTTCGGATAATTTCTTTTATAGGTAAACACTCAATCAGATCAGTAAAAATACCTGGATGCTTTTCTTCTAAAAATACTTAAAAAGAAACTGTTTTGAAAATTGAACCGTTTGAGAAAATTGTTTGGTGAAATGAATTAAATGCAAAGTTTTCAGTCAATCTTTTCTAGCTGGAAAAAGACCAAGCGGACGTCCGCATGCTTCAACCGGACGTCCGTGCTCAGTACTTTATTCTGACAAAAAATCTCAATTAAAACGGCTAGAGATCTGGAGTTCATTTAATGCGGACGTCCGGCTATGGACTTAGTGCGGACGTCCGGATATGGTCATATCCAATCTTTTTCAGTATAAATGAACAGCTTTGCATACTGAATCAAAACAAGTCTTGAGTTTATAAAAGATAGAAATCTCTGATTTCTGGCAATTGTGATTAGCAAAATAGCTCAAGCATTTAAATCTCAAAATCATCCAAGTGTTATACATATACAAGAGTGATTACCATTAAGAAATTTATCATCTTGTAAGTATTTACTTTGAGAGTGAGTGATCCATTCCAATCTCAAGCAAAAGCAAGAGATCGATTTCAATATTTGTATCAAGGTTTATGTTCTAACATAAAGAACATTCATAGTGGATTAGTGTCTCGAGAAGTGTCTCGGAAAGTGGATTAGCCAAGTTGGTGAACCACTCTAAACAACGGTGTTGGTATCATTCTCTCTAACCTTATCTCAACTATATATTTTGTTGTGCATTTAAATTGTTGTTGTGATTGAAGAAACAAAATTTTGAAAGTAAAAAGATCCTAATACAACCTTTACCCCCCTAAGGTTGTCTAACAAACTTTATGTTTTTTAGAAAATAAGATCTCATTTTGCACTTTTTAGCGAAGTTCACGAATCCAAAATCGAAAGATTCAAAAATGTTCACAAATAAATGGCAGTTTTAAAATATAAGAAATAAAATAACTCAGGTTGGACAGAAACACTGATACTTCCGGGGTTACCTTGCTCCATCATTGTCAAAACTGGTACTTCAGGTTAAAACATTTTCTTAGCGATTAAGAACCTGTATCCAAACATAGCAAAAATGTTATTCTAATATTCATAGGAAATGGAAAGAGAATTCAAATTACTGATTCCTATGAGGACTTTCAACAAACACCTCGTAAGCAGGGTAATAACAAAGAATGAACTTCAAAACCGAGAACTTGAAAACGTAACTGAAACCACAAAAATAATTCAATCTAAAAGCAAAAGTCAAAACTTCGAAATGAAATCAAAATCACAAAAATAATTCATAGTTTACATACAAACATAAAGAGTACCTGCATTTTCTCTAATTAAAATGAACATTGACCTGATTCCGATCTTTTGAACTGTTGATGCAAAAGGGCATTTCAATGGACCTTTGCAAACCATCAACCAAAGAAATCAAGCTTCCATTGGTGTTTTATATATGAAATTGAAAAAGAGAATACGAAATGAAACATGCACCTGATTCCGATCTACAGCGGATTCCATTCCTATAACCTCATTCAACTTGTTGTCCACCACAAATAGTGCCTTTGCCGGGTCATGCTTTCTTCAAACTTAGGTAACTTTCTTCCAAAACCTTCATCTAGATATTGATTATCCATCATCCTCATCATTTTTCTTTTACTGTAAATTGAAAAGAATCACAGGTCATGCTTCCTTCCTTCACTCACCACACGAAATATATGCTATTGGGAGTTGAAAAGTTACATATCTAGACTATTCTCCATTAGAGAGGAAGAATCGAGCGGAGGAACCTATAAATGAAGGCGATCTAAGATAGAACATAGAATAGCAGGATTTTTTTTGTTTCTGTTTTTTTCAAATCGGAGAGCTGGATTGTTTAAGGGGGTGTTTGGGATTGCTTATTTAAAACAACTTATGCTTATTTTTAAAAGTGTTTATCAACTTATGTCGTGCTAAAAAGGAGTTGGGGGTAAAAATGTAATTTGGACAAATAAGTTATAAGCAGTTTCAAATAAGTTAGAATGGATTAACTTATCAAAAACAACTTATTTGTGGTGGGGAAAAGTCATAAACACTTTTCTTTTTTCCAATCCAAACACTAAAAATAGCTTATTTGCGGTGGGGAAAATCAATAAGCAAATAAGTCAAAAAAATAAGCAATCCCAAACACCCCCTAAATCTTCTGATAACTCAAGGCGTATGTGTAACGACCCGGATTCCCAAACAAGCATCAAATAACATATATTGCATAACATCTTTACATAACAAGATACACCATATAACAAGTATGGTCCCTTAGTCTTTACAATCCAAAATAAGGTATTTCATTACAAACTTTTTGCTAACTAAATACATGATATCTGATAACGAGGTTATAACTACAAAACAAGTCATAGTCTTCAAATTATAAGTCTTCCCAAAAGCTAGACACCGATTACTCTATTCACTTGCTCTTACCCGATCCACGACCTGGAATACATATTTTTAAAACAAAATGAGGGTTAGACCTAATGGTCTAAGTGAGAAAATCCCTGTTAGTTTGAAATCATTTGCACGGTCACCATATACATAACACAAATATGAATACCAATTATGACTCATGCATTGTGTGCTTTCCTGTCTCATTTCCATGGCCAAATTAGATGGTTGCGAGCCAACTAATCAATTTACTCCACTGTACTTAATACAGCCAACACCGCTGTCCCTCTATACAGCCAACTCCACCGGTCCTATGCCCGGCCAACTTGTACTGATGTAGTGTAATACTCATATAAACATAATATGCACATTATTACACTATTTATCACATTCTCATTCCACATATATATGTATTCCAGTTTAAAAACGTTTTAAAGTAAAACTCACATGTTTGCTTATCAAAACACTTCCAAGCCTTTCCAAAAGATTCAGTCTTTCACCCCAATTTCACAGTATCTGAAACAATTAGATACAAGTATCTCTTTACCAAATAGAACACATAAAACTTACTAAAGCTAAGAACTCTAGATAACTCTAATCCTCAAATGTTACCCCCAAACCCGAACTTAAGTCGAGTCCACAGTATATTCAGTCCTCATTCATTCCCCATCCAAGAGTCAACAAAACACAGGTTACTGGATACTCAAAAGTATCTAAACTCTCAAAAGTGACCAAATCAGCTAAAGTATCCGGATACCACAAGTTATCCGGACAACACAACTTTCCGGACAGCACAAACATTCCGGACAACACAACTGTCCGGATAACACAAACAATCCGGACAACATCCGGACACCAAAGTAATCCGGATACCATCCGGTATCTAATTCCATCCGGAAACTATAGAAAAGAGAGACTTACCCGGACACTTCATCTACCGGACACCTGCAAGGAAGAACTACCGGACACCACCAAAAGAACTACCGGACACATTCATACTGTGTCCGAAAACCTCTGTCGGTTTACCCTAATTTAACCCAGAAATCGGCTGAATCAACCCCAGGCATGAAATCTATGATTCTACTCCGATAGGAACTGTTTACTAGCAATTACAGACATAAAACACAAAGAAAACATACCTCAATTCACTTCTAAGTACACCAAATTGAAGCCTTAGCTCCAAAACCTTTCTTCTTCTTCTCTTCTCAAAACACACACACACTAATCTGGATGGTTTTTACTTTATGAAAATATCTGAATACCTTAAGAGATAATATCCAACCTTACTTACCATTTTAGTCCTTGAACTAATCAAAATGACCATAACACCCTTAATCTTATAAACTAACCCAAACTTACCCTAAACATCAAAATTTAAAGTTAACTAAATTTAACGGAAAGAGCATTTAACTAACGAACTTACCCGGGGTATTACATCATCTCCCGCTTAAAAGAATTTCGTCCCAGAATTCGGTTAAGCAAAGGGGTATGGGTATCTAGTTCTCATCTCTGATTCTGATTCCCAAGTAGCATCCTGACCTCTATGGTGTCTCCACTGAACTTTCACTTGCTTGAACTCCTTTCCATTCCGCAGCACTTTAACTTTATGGTCAACTATGGCTTCAGGTTCAACCACAAAATTCAGTCTTTCATCAACCTGAATATCTGGTAGAGAAACTACTTGATCTGGTGTAACCAAACACTTTCGTAGATTCGAAACATGAAAAGCATTATGGACTCCGCTTAACTCCGGCGGAAGTTCTAACCGGTAAGCTACTTCACCGATTCTTTCTGTTATTGCAAACGATCCGATGTACCTTGAACTGAGTTTACCTTGTTTGCCAAATCGAATGACTCCTTTCCAAGGCGAGACTTTTAACATTACGAAATCTCCAACTTGGAATTCTAACGGTTTTCGGCGTCGGTCAGCGTAGTTTTTCTGTCTGTCTTGAGCCACTTTTAAACGTTCCCGAATCTGAGTAATCTTATCCGCGGTTAACTGAACTATATCTGGCCCTGCTAATTGATTTTCTCCCACTTCATTCCAACACAGAGGCGTTCGACATTTTCTACCATACAGAACTTCAAACGGTGCCGCTTGTATGCTGGAATGATAACTGTTATTGTAGGCAAATTCAATCAACGGCAAATGCTTATCCCATGATCCCCTAAAATCAACAATGCAGGCCCGTAGCATGTCTTCCAAAGTCTGAATCGTTCGTTCACTTTGACCGTTAGTTTGAGGATGATACGTTGTACTTAACTTTATCTGCGTCCCCATTTCTCTTTGAAAACTTCTCCAGAACCTTGAAGTAAAACGACAATCACGATCAGAAATAATCGAGATTGGAACTCCATATCGAGTTACTATTTCGTCGATATACAATTTGGCTAGTCTTTCTAACGGATAGGTTTCTTTTATCGGCAAAAAGTGAGCAGACTTTGTCAACCGATCAACGATCACCCAAATGGCATCAAACCCTTTCGGAGTCCTTGGTAGCTTCATGATGAAATCTGTAGTAATCTGATCCCATTTCCACATAGGTATTTCTAAACGCTGCAACTGATCAAAAGGCTTTTGATGTTCAATCTTCACTTTCTTACAAGTAGAACAACCTTCCACATACTGAGCAACACTTCTTTTTATTCTCGGCCACTAGTAAAATTGTCGTAAATCTTTATACATCTTATTCGTACCTGGATGAATAGAGAAACGAGATTGATGAGCTTCTTGTAGTACCCGATCACGTAAACCACCCAAACGAGGCACCCAAACTCTGTTATCTAAACACAATAACCCACGATCATCCTTTACAAGCAATGCTGATATCCCCACTAATCGTTCTGGTTTCAATTGTTCCTCTTGGAAAGCTTCTACTTGACACTTCTTCAATTCGTCAAAGATGTTAGGTAGAAGTTCAGCTCGTAGTGCAATTGCCTTTATTGTTCCGCTTCTTTCTTGGCGACTCAGTGTATCAGCTACCACGTTTGCTTTCCCCAGATGATAAAGAATTTCGCAGTCGTAATCATTCAACAATTCTAACCACCTTCTTTGCCTCATATTCAATTCTGGTTGATCGAAGAGATGTTGGAGACTCTTATGATCAGTATAAATTTGACATTTAGAGCCGTAAAGATAATGTCTCCAAATCTTCAACGCGAAAACAACTGCTGCAAGTTCCATGTCGTGCGTAGGATACTGTCGTTCATGATCCTTTAGTTGTCGAGAAGCATAAGCAACCACTTTCCCACGCTGCATTAGTACACATCGCAATCCCAGTTTGGAAGCATCACTATAAACAACAAAATCATCGGAACCTTCAGGTAGTGACAGTATCGGCGCGCTACGGAATTTTTCTTTCAATATTCGGAATGCTCCATCCTGCTCTGCTTTCCATTCAACTTTATATTCTTTCGAGTCAGATTGGTCAAAGGCGTAGCGATACGGGAGAAATCTTGTATAAACTTTCGATAGTAACCGGCTAAACCCAGAAAACTTCGTACCTCGGTTGGCGTTCTCGGCGGTTCCCACTTTTCAATTGCTTCTACTTTCATTGGATCAACTTGAATGCCTTTCTCGGAAACTACATGCCCCAGAAACTGAACTTCCCGTAGCCAGAATTCACATTTAGAAAATTTAGCATACAACTGTTCCTTCTTCAACAACTCCAAAATCAAACGAAGATGTCGTGCGTGCTCTTCTTCTGATCGAGAGTAGATAAGGATATCATCGATAAACACAATAACGAATTTATCGAGATATGACTTACATACTCGATTCATTAAATCCATAAAAGCAGCTGGGGCATTCGTCAGTCCAAAAGGCATCACTAAGAATTCATAGTGACCATACCTTGTGCGGAAAGCAGTTTTCAGAACGTCTTCTTCTTTAACCTTTAGTTGGTGATAACCAGATCTCAGATCAATCTTAGAGAAATAGCAAGCTCCCACTAGTTGATCAAAGAGGTCATCAATTCTTGGAAGCGGATACTTGTTCTTGATCGTGCGCTTATTCAGTTCCCGATAATCAATACACATCCTCATCGACCCATCTTTCTTTTTCACAAACAACACTGGTGCTCCCCACGGCGAAGAACTAGGTCTAATGAAGCCCTTATCTGAAAGATCTTGCAATTGCGTCATCATTTCTTTCATCTCTGGAGGTGCCAGACGATACGGTGTACGGGCAACAGGAGCGGCTCCAGGAATCAGATCTATACCAAACTCTACTTGTCTAACGGGCGGAAGACTAGTCAAATCTTCTGGGAAAACTTCCGGAAATTCCCAAACGACAGGAATATCTTCCAACTTATTCTTTTCTAATTTAGTATCTATCACATACGCTAAATAACTCGGGCAGCCTTTACTAACACACTTACGAGCTTTTAACATAGATATAAGGCACGACTGGCGATTCCTACGATCACCATAAATCACTACCGGTCCCCTCTCGGGTAATACAACATTAATTCTCTTCTTATTACAAACAATATTAGCCTGGTGCTCCGCTAGCCAATCCATTCCCACTACCACATCAAACTCAATTAAAGCCATAGAAAATAATTGGATAGGTACTCCACACCCATCTATGTCTATAACACAACTATCAAATACTTCTCTAACTGATACTTGACTATCATTTGCTATATCTACCATTAACGCGTGATTTAACACTTTAGGCTTTAAATGCATATAAGCAGCAAAAGAAGGCGACACAAATGATCGGTTTGTACCGGAGTCAAATAACACTTTAGCACGTGTAGAGTTTATCAAAAATGTACCTGTAACCACATCAGGAGTTTTCTCCGCTTCTTGCGCGGTCATCTGAAAGGCACGAACCCTTGCTCTTGGTAGCTCTGGTCTTGGTACTACTGGCCTAACACCTGTTGGTCTCACTGATGTAGCACACTGTTGTATTCTTCCCCATGCACAATCTGACTGAATGTGATTGGGAGAATTGCAAGAGAAACAAAATCGAGTTACTTGGCAGTCTTTATCAATATGACCGGTCTTTCCACACTTGTAACAGACTCGAGGATCAACTTGACAATTTCCTTGATGAAAACGGTTGCATTTTGGGCAAGGTCTTTCAGCTGGTCTGAAAGGTGTACGACTATCAAATCTCTGAAACCTGGACTTCTTTGGATCATACTGTAGCCCTTCCCATTTTCTCTTTCCAGCAATCTTATCACTAGCATCTCTCCTATTATCCCGTTCTACGTTTTCCGCGGCATCTACTGCGGCTGAGAAGGTATCGGGTCCTTTTGCAATCACTAGCCTTCTAATTTTTGAATTTAACCCGAAGATAAACCTTTCCATCTTAAGCGCCTCTGTGGCCACATAGTACTCTGCAAAACGAGACTTCTCCAGGAAACGAGCAGTATAATCCCTAACCGAAAAACTTCCCTGTTGCAGATTCATAAACTCTTCCTCCAATTGTCTAACTGCTGCTTGAGGACAAAACTGTCTCTTGAAAGCCGTAGTGAAATCGTCCCAAGAGAAAGTAGAATACCCATCAGATCCTATGGAGGTAATAAGAGCCTCCCACCAGTATAGAGCATATGCTTTCAACATCGCGGTTCCATATAGCACTCTATCTTCTTCTGCACACTTGCTAGTCTTGAAAACAGTTTCTATCTCTTTTAGCCACCTCATGGCCTTTACTGGGTCCCTCTCTCTGGAGTAAGTCGGAGGCTTGCAACTTAGAAACATTTTATAGTCACACTTCCTTGGCACCGGTATCACAGTAGGTGTAATGGGCATCTCGTCTTCCAAACCAGGATCTGGTATTTCAGTTTCATTATGACGAGTTCGGTCGAACATGGCTTGTATATTTGCTTGCAGTCTTCCCATCTCCGCGGTCAGATCGTCCCTTGTAACAAATTCCGTACCTCGCGGCTGAACTCTACCTCCTGTTCTACCCCTACCTCGTTCTCCCCCTCTTCCCCTTGTTCCGACTGTTGGATTCGTTCTATTAGGATTTCCTCCTCCTTCTCTATTCGTATTTCGAGTACCACTTGCCATTCTGTAGATTCAAACAATATTAATATACATATAAGCACATACCCCATATAATAAGATTTTCCAGTTCAAACATGTACCTGTAAGTTCACAATTACACTGGCCAGGTGTAATCTGAAATTACCTTACATGATGTTCCTTATACCTTTTTATATTTATCATCCCAATGTTCTAATATAATAGGGACATCCTACTTCACATGCAGTTTAAGTCTAGGTATAGATCCGAATACCTAAATCCCTTAAACTAGGGCTCTGATACCATCTGTAACGACCCGGATTCCCAAACAAGCATCAAATAACATATATTGCATAACATCATTACATAACAAGATACACCATATAACAAGTATGGTCCCTTAGTCTTTACAATCCAAAATAAGGTATTTCATTACAAACTTTTTGCTAACTAAATACATGATATCTGATAACGAGGTTATAACTACAAAACAAGTCATAGTCTTCAAATTATAAGTCTTCCCAAAAGCTAGCCACTGATTACTCTATTCACTTGCTCTTACCCGATCCACGACCTGGAATACATATTTATAAAACAAAATGAGGGTTAGACCTAATGGTCTAAGTGAGAAAATCCCTGTTAGTTTGAAATCATTTGCACAGTCACCATATACATAACACAAATATGAATACCAATTATGACTCATGTACTGTGTGCTTTCCTGTCTCATTTCCATGGCCAAATTAGATGGTTGCGAGCCAACTAATTAATTTACTCTACTGTACTTAATACAGCCAACACCGTTGTCCCTCCGTACAGCCAACTCCACCGGTCCTATGCCCGGCCAACTTGTACTCATGTAGTGTAATACTCATATAAACATAATATGCACATTATTACACTATTTATCACATTCTCATTCCATATATATATATGTATTCCAGTTTAAAAACGTTTTAAAGTAAAACTCACTTGTTTGCTTATCAAAACACTTCCAAGTCTTTCCAAAAGATTTAGTCTTTCACCCCAATTTCAAAGTATCTGAAACAATTAGATACAAGTATCTCTTTACCAAATAGAACACATAAAACTTACTAAAGCTAAGAACTCTAGATAACTCTAATCCTCAAATGTTACCCCCAAACCCGAACTTAAGTTGAGTCCACAGTATATTCAGTCCTCATTCATTACCCATCCAAGAGTCAACAAAATACAGGTTACTGGATACTCAAAAGTATCTACACTCTCAAAAGTGACCAAATCAGCTAAAGTATCCGGATACCACAAGTTATCCGGACAACACAACTTTCCGGACAGCACAAACATTCCGGACAACACAACTGTCCGGATAACACAAACAATCCGGACAACATCCGGACACCAAAGTAATCCGGATACCATCCGGTATCTAATTCCATTCGGAAACTATAGAAAAGAGAGACTTGCCCGGACACTTCATCTACCGGACACCTGCAAGGAAGAACTACCGGACACCACCAAAAGAACTACCGGACACATTCATACTGTGTCCGGAAACCTCTGTCGGTTTACCCTAATTTAACCCAGAAATTGGCTGAATCAACCCAGACATGAAATCTATGATTCTACTCCGATAGGAACTGTTTACTAGCAATTACAAACATAAAACACAAAGAAAACATACCTCAATTCACTTCTAAGTACACCAAATTGAAACCTTAGCTCCAAAACCTTTCTTTCTTCTTCTTCTCTTCTCAAAACACACACACACACTAATTTGGATGGTTTTTACTTTATGAAAATATCTGAATACCTTAAGAGATAATATTCAACCATATTTACCATTTTAGTCCTTGAACTAATCAAAATGACCATAACACCCTTAATCTTATAAACTAACCCAAACTTACCCTAAACATCAAAATTTAAAGTTAACTAAATTTAACGGAAAGAGCATTTAACTAACGAACTTACCTGGGGTATTACAGTATGAAATCTTCCAACAATAGGTATGGTCTGAGGCGTAAAATAATAGAAAGAAGGGAGAATCAGGGAGAAGTCAGAAAGCCTCGGCTGGACTGCTGGAGCCTTTTTAAAATTATTGCATAAGAGACTTGTACATTATGCTTTATCAAGTGTATTTAAGAGTTTTTCAGATTTTATGCTTTAAAGAGAAGTACCTTATGCATAAAAGGTTGTCTTTAAAACATTTGATCAACATGCATATATAAGTAGTATATATATATATGTGTTGGGAACAGATGGGTCGGTTGGAATGGTAGTAACTGCCCTCCCTTTGAACCATGGTGTCCTTTAATTTGTATAAATAAGTTTCAATGGGCTTTGTACAAGTTGGAATGGTCAATAATAAAAGTTGTATATTTATGTGTATATTGCATTTTAGTGTGTTCTTCAACACATTGGTATCAGAGCCAATTCATCTATGGCTTCAAATGCTGCAAGCAACAATACGTTACAACCTCAATTACCGAAATTAACGGGGAGAAGTTATCATCACTGGAACATCAAATGAGAGTATTGTACGAATCGCAGAAACTTTGGTACATTGTTGAAAGTTCGAGTACATCGTTGTTGCAATCGAAGAATCGAAAGATATATTCGAACTCTCTCTCGAAAATTTGTTAGGGATATTACAATCACACGAACTAAGAATCAAACAATTCGATGCACAACCGTTGGAACACGCATTCCAATTTCAATCCAGTAACCAAGGGTACTCAAGTGAAAGATACAATGATCAAAGTGTGAATAATGAAGGAAAAGGTCGAAGTAAACCACTTTCGCAGATTCAATGCTGCCACTGTCAAAATTTTGGAAATATGATACGCTTTTGTAAGAAAAGAATCGCAGATGAAAGAAATGGTACAACTTTTATGCACATGGAAGAAACCACAGACGATGAGTGTATGTTCATGTTGTTAAAAATGCAGGAACAATCCTTGAATGGAGTATGGTATTTGGATAGCGGTTGCAACAATCATATGTTAGGAAACAAAGAATTATTTGTTTCAATTGATGATTCGGCAAGAAGAGAAGTACGAACAGGAGACGAAAAGAGACTCGATGTACATGGGAATGGTGACATTAAAACTAGCAAAGGAAGTAAGAAGATTCCAAATGTCTATTACGTGCCTGGTCTCAAACACAATCTACTAAGTGTTGGGCAACTTCTACAAAAGGGCTATGACATTCACTTCCTAAATGGAGAAGTAGAAGTCAAGGATGGAAACAAGAAACTCCTAGGAAAAGTACCCATGTTTATTAATAAAATGTTTCCTACTCGATTTCAATAGGAAATCGAATAGGAGGAAGAAAATATATATTAACATTCATTGACGATTATATCAGAAAAATTTATACGTACTTCTTGAAAGAAAAAGTAGAGGTATTTGGGATGTTTGTTACGTTTAAAGCATTTGTTGAAAATCAAAGTGATCAAAGGATAAAATGCTTGAGAACCGATTGTGGAGGAAAATTTAATTCGAATCAATTCCAAGATTTTTTGAAGGATAATGGAATCCATCATCAACTCAACACATGCTACACCCCCAACAGAACGGGGTAGCCGAGAGAAAAACTCGAACCTTACTAGAGATGGCAATGAGCATGCTTAAGAGTAAGAAACTACCTGATGGCTGAAGCAGTGGCCTGTGCCGCATATTTGATGAACAGAGCATCCACAAAATCCCTTGAAAGTATTACTCCTTAAGAAGCATGGTATGGACATAAACCTGGAGTAGGTCACCTTAGAACGTTTTTTTGTTTGGCATATTCCCATGTCCCCGAATAGAAAAGAATCGAACTCGATCATAGGTCGAAAAAGGTAATATTTGTGGGATATAGTGATCACTCTAAGGCATACAAACTGTACAATCCCCTCATCAAGCGGGGAATAATAAGTAGGGATGTTTTATTCGATGAAGACAAAATCTGGAACGGACCGGTCGAGAATAAAGATGGAATTCAAGTGGAGATAAAAGACGATGAAGTTCAAAATCCCATAAATGAAGACCACGAAGATGGAACTGACCTGCCATCACCAGTTTTTAGCCCTCATTCAAACCAGGACGTAAACTCTTCTCCATCGAGTCCCGTATCTTCACCAAGAAAATATAGGAATTTGAGAGATCTGTATGAAACCACTCAAAGATTGGATTTGGAAGACATATCAGATTTTGTACTCTTTTCTGATGTAGATCCAGTACACTACGAAGAAGCATGCAAGGACAAGAAATGGAAACATGCAATGGATTAAGAAATAAAGACGATAGAAAAGATCGGTACGTGGAACTTAGTGGAACTACCTAAAGGTCACAAATCAATCGGTGTGAAGTGGATATATAAAACTAAGTTAAATGAGAAGGAAGAAATTGACAAATTCAAGGCGAGGTTAGTGGTTAAAGGGTTCAAACAAAATCATGGGCTAGACTTTCATGATGTATTTGCTCCTGTAAAATGGAGACCATCAGATGGGTTGTCCATCAAATAGATGTTAAGTCCACTTTTCTGAATGGAGTTCTCGAAGAATACGTTTACATAGACCAACCCCGGGGTATATCAAGGAAGGGAATGAAAGCAAAGTGTGTTACTTGAAGAAAGCGTTGTATGGCCTGAGGCAAACCCCTCGGGCTTGGTATAGCAGAATTAAAGGATGCTTCCTCGAAAACGGGTTCAAAAAATGTGGGTATGAACACACTCTCTTCATCAAAGACCTCGAAGGTATGTTTCTTGTTGTTTGCATCTATGTTGATGATCTTGTCTTTACAGGGAACTCGATCGAAATGATACAAGCATTTACGAACTCCATGAGAAAATAGTTTGAAATGACCGATATGGGGTTACTTCATTACTTCTTGGGCATTGAGGTAAAACAAGATGAAAATGGAATCATGATATCTCAACAGAAATATGCTAAAGAGATATTAATTATATTTAATATGTTCGATTCTAACCCTGCATCGACCCCTATAGAGTTTGGACTTAAATTAACGAAGGATAACCTGGAAGAGTCTGTGGATCCTAAGTTGTATCGAAGTGCAGTAGGTAGCTTAATCTACTTAACTACCACTCGTCCAGACATATGTTTTCAATTAGTGTGATTAGTAGATACATGGAGAATCCTAAACAAAGTAATTGGGAAGCGGTGAAAAGGATACTACGTTTCAAAGATGACGATCAACCACGGTATCATGTACGGAAAGATTCAAGATGCAAACCCGAAGGGGTTTTGTGATAGCGACTTTGGAAGCAACCTTGATGACAGAAGAAGCACAACCGGAATATATGGCTCCGGTGCTATATCATGGTAGTCGAAGAAACAAAAGATTGTTGACATGTCGTCCGCTGAGGGGGAATATATGGCTGGTTGCCAAGCCTTGTGGTTGAGAGGTGTTTTGAAAGATCTAAAGATGGAACATACTTCTGCAACTAAGATCGCATGCGATAATAAATCAACAATTGCTTTAACAAAGAACCTTGTCTTCCATGGCAGAAGCAAGCACATCAGGATTAAGTACCACTTCATACGAGAATTGGTTCAAAATAAAGAAGTCGAAGTGAATTTCTGTGGAACCAAGGAACAAGTTGCCGATATACTGACCAAAGCTCTACAAGTTGGAGGTTTCGAGTACTTTAAGAAGGACCTTGGAATGAAAGATGACTAACTTACGGTGGAATGTTAAAATAGTAAGGTAGACAAGTCAAAGTTAAGTTAAGTTAGTTTTCATTTGCAAACCACTCTAATTTTTCAAACCATGCAAACCGTCGATTTCATTGGTTAAGTTAGTGAAATTGATTCATGAATTTGTTTAATTTGATGAAGTCTGTTTCATTGTTTCAAACTTGTACATACCCCATTCAAACTTATTTATACAAATTAAAGGACACCGTTAGAGGGACGCAATGGTTCAAAGGGATGGCAGTTACTACCATTCCAACCGACCCATATGTTCCTAACATATATATATAATGGAGAGATCAAATGCAAACCACTCTAATTTTGCAAACCATGAAAATCGTCGATTTCATTGGTTAATTTAGTGAAATTGATTCATGAATTTGTTTAATTTGAAGAAATTGTTTCTTATAATTCTTTTCTTGATGAAACTGTTTCATATATTTGTGTTTTTATGTAGTTTCATGCATTTTTCTTATTCTGATTAAATTGTTTCATGCATTTTCTCAGTCTGATGGAACTTTTTCACTTTTACATTAAAAACACAGATATATGAAACAATTTCTTCAGAAAAAGAATTATATGAAACGATTTCATCAGATTAAACAACTAATGAACAAATTTCATTAACTTAACTAATGAAATCGATGGTTTGCACAATTTGCAAAATTATAGTGGTTTGCATTTGATCTCTCCACTATATATATATACTAGAAGTCTACTCGCGCAATGTAGCGCGGTATATCTTGATTTTAATTAATGTTCTAATTTATTTTAATGTGTGGTTTTGAGGAGTTTATGATTTGAGGATTTGAAAGTGGTTAGAGATAAAGATTAATTAATAAGAGTGCACGATTTAAGGATTTGAAGGTTGTTAGAGATAAGTATTAATCAAGTAATTAGCATTAAAAGCGGTACATAATGTTTCATTAGTTGTTTTTAGAGTAAACTGCAATTTTGGTCCCTGTGGTATGTTGTTTTTCTCATCTTTGGTCCCCAGGAAAAAAAATTGCAAGAAAAACCCTTTGGTATGCAAAAGTGCTCGGTTTTGGTCCCTCGGGACTAACACCGTTAGGTTGCCTCTGTTAAATCCCCTCATGTGCAAGTCACATGAGGGCATTTTAGTCCTTTTACTTTTGTTTTTCACTAAAGACAAAAAAAAACCACAGGGGCCAAAAATGCAATTTTCTTTTACTTAAATTTCTAATTAAAAATGAAACAAATATTATATATATATATATATACACACACATATCATCATCATCCCAATCACACAAAACCCTCATCATCATCCCCATTGGAGAAAACGAAGATGCCGATAAACACCGTCGGCGACACAACAAAACCCTCCGTTGACTCATCGTGAAACCCAGTCGGCCTCTCCCCCTCGGCGAGTTCCCCGCCGACCTCTCCCCCTCCGGCGAGTTTTCCAGCCGGCGAAGCACAGACTGTCGTCTGGTGGTTGTGGTGGTCTAGAACACGCCTCTCGATCTCTTCTCTCGATTCTCATATATCTCTCTCTACCCCCTTTTTTCTGTCGATCTCTATCTCTCTCTCTCTCTTTTAGCTGGTATTTTCTATGAAGCAACTTAGCTGATATTAAAAAAGCAGAAGTTTGGTTTTCATCTGGGTTTCTGAAAAGCATCTGGTATTAGAAGTAGTTTCTGGGTTTCTTTTTAAACTACAAAACTAAAAGGAAGTCTTGATATTAAAAAAAAGCATCTGGGGTTTCTGATATCAAAAGCATCGAGGCATCTGGGTTCCATCTGGGTTGCTGAAGTGATTTTTCTGACGGATCCAGGGAAGTAATTTTTGGAATTAATGTTACCCTCACATTGGTGGTGGAACATGACCCTACACTAAGGCCAAAGGTATCGAAACCCCAAATTGGGGGTGTGGAAGCTTGAACCCAAGTGTAATAATTGGGTGTTTAGTGGATCTGCATCATCTTAGGGTTTTGATTTAGTTTAGATTGAGTTTAGATTTAGGTTGGTCTGCAAAACTTTTGTCGATTAAGGTTTGTTAATAGAGGTCAATTGGAACCAGGTCAAAAACGATGGGTTTGAAGAAGACGATGGGTTCATGTGGATGTTGGTGGAGAAGACGATACATACACACACACACACACACACACATATATATATATATATATATATATATATATATATATATATATATAATATTTGTATATATATAATATTTGTATATATATAATATTTGTTAAATTATTCATTGGAAATCAAGTAAAAGGACATAGCAATTTTGGTCCCTATGGTTTTTGTCTTTAGTGAAAAACAAAAGAAATAAAGTGAAAGGACTAAAATGCCCTCATGTGCAAGTCACGTGAGGGGCTTTAACAGAGTGTTAGGGAAATATTTGGTTGAATAGAAGTTCAAGGGCTAAATGTTAATTCTTTATTTTGAGCCTTATTAGTGAACGGGCCGTGGGCTTGTTGCCACGGGCCCATTAGTATATAATGTTTTGTTTAGCCTTAGTTTTAGGCTAGTTGTCATTTTAGCTTTCCTAATCGTATTGTAAACACTCTGCATATTGAAAGCAAATTGGATGACCAGTTGAAATCATATCGTATTGTTATTCATCTATTGATTTCTTATTGTTCGTGACACGGATCTGGAACTAACAATTGGTATCAGAGAAGACGGACAAATCAATTCAAAGTGTTCTTTTTGAATTCTGGTAAGTTTTCTGATCATACGGTTGTGTTCTTGCTTTGAAATCTTATATTTTAATTCGGATTAAATTGCTTCGTTTCGTTTATACCATTCCGTTAGCATTATCTTTCTTAGCAATTCTGCAATTTTTCTCGTTCTAATTCGATCGTTTCAGTGGTTTTTAAGCAAAATCAAAATTTTGGTTTTTGAGTTATGTTCATATCAAGAATTGAAATTTTTATTCAAAATCGTGCTATTTTGCTTGACTATCGATTTGGGTACTGTTATTTTGCTCTTTTTGGAAAGTTTCTAACGTTTCAGGAAGTTATCTATCAACCCTAGTCGCATTCCATCGATTTATTGAAACCACAGCCGCTCTTTCCGGATAACAGCCGTAGTTTTCGGACAAATCAGTCAATCTTTCCGGACACCACACATCTTTCCGAGTAAGTACTTCTTTTCAAGCTTTCCGAATACAATTGTTTCGGAAACCCAAAGTTTCCGGTAAAATACTTAATCCGGACAACTTAAAGTTTCCGGTAACCTATTTTATCCGGACAACTCAATGTTTCCGGTAAAATTGATTCTTTCCGGATACCCAATTCATCCGGTAAGTAATTCATCCGGAAACCCAATTCATCCGGTACGTTTTGTGTTTGCTATTTCTCATTCGGAAACTATTGTCATCCGGTAACCTATTGTTATCCAGAAACAACAGTTCATCCGGAAACCCTTGCTTATCCGGACACTTCCAGATCAGATATCACATCCGGATTCCTATCCGGTAAGTTCAGTTATGTTGAATTCTTACCTGTTTCTAGTACAAATCCATCGTAGAACTTGCGTTAGGATATCACTCGTAGTGTCTTGCGTTAGGTTATCACTTTGAATCGAACCAATAGTCTGACGATCACTCCAGTGCAACTAAAGATGTCTTCACGCGACGCTCTTGCTATCGGCACCGATTCCAAACCACCTTGCCTCTACCAAGGTGAGTACAGCCAGTGGTGGGACATATTTATAATCTTCATAGAGTCAAAAGATAACTTCGAGTATATCTGGCGAGCTCTAAGAGACGGGGCAATTCCTTCACCCATGAAGACCATTCCACTAGCTGCAGCAGGTGACCAACCTCGTGTCGTGAAAAAAGACACTCACCGACATGACTGACGACGAAAGAGGCATGCTTGAGGGAGAAAAGCATGCTAAGAGGTATCTTGTTTAGGCTCTACCCAACACGATCTACACTGCCATCGACAGCTACAAAGAGACGGCAAAGGGCATGTGGGATCAGGTGGAGAAGATGATGCGCGGGAGCGAAGTCGGGAATCAGTTGAAGATCAACAGCTCCATAACCAAGTTCGATGGGTTAAGCAGCGCGCCGGCGAATCACTCACCCAGACCTATGAACGTTTTTGTCTCCTTCTCAACGAGCTTAACAAGAACCATATCACTCGCTCCAACACGGAAAACGCACTCAAGTTTCTCAACAACATGTTGCCTGAATGGATTTGCATCTCACGTCAAGCACAACCTATTGATGGAAAATGTTAGCATCCACGAACTCTATGAGACGCTTCTTCAAGACGAAGATGAGGTGTTGGAAATCTTGAATGAAAAGAAGTCTGTATCCAAGCCGCCAACTGATCCGCTTGCTCTCATGTCTTCCAAACGAGGCAAATCTTCTGGGCGTCACTCCCAACGTACTCAAAAGCAAAGCGAATCTGAGTCAGAATCTGAGGAAAAAGAAGACAGTGATTCTGATTCTGAAATAGCTGCCATCAAGAAAGCAATGGCCCTGCTCTCAAAGTCCTTCCAACAAAAGTTCTACAAGCAACCGACGTCTAATAATCAGCGCTACTCCACCTCCTCCAACAAGCGCCATGATTATAAGGACAGATATGAAGGAATGAAGAAAGCTGATGAGCCCGACCAGTCTGACAAGAAAGAGAAGACAGAGAAAGATGACCGCAAGAAGAAAGACGAACCTGTGACTTGTTATAACTGCGGGAAGCTTGGTCATTTTTCGAAAGATTGTCGTAGGCCTGTTGTAAAGAATTCCCACTACTACAAGGCGAAGCGTGCATTGATAGAACAGAAGGAAACTAGAGAAGCTTTACTTGTTGAGGACGACTACTGGTTGGGTCGTTCTGATGATGAAAACGAGTCTGATGGTGTTGATGCTTTTATAGGCTATCACTCTCCCGCTGATGAAGAAAAGGCAAAGTCAAGTCAGGTATGTGATTCTACTACTCAAGATTTCTTTAATCAAATGCAATCTCTTGCTGAACGGATAGATTCCCATAAGGCCACTTCTAATGAACAACTGCTTGAGATTAGATCACTATCTGAAAAGCTAGATGTTCAAACGCGAATAACTGAGAAATACAAGTCCGAAAATGCTAACTTAAAAGAAAAATGCAAAAATCTTTCAATAGCACCTAAGGACTTAAGGGCCAAATTATCTGAACTTCAGTCACAGTTTGATTAGTGTGTGAATGAGAAAGTAGAAATTGTTTACCAATGTTCTGCTCTTCAAATTCAGCACAAGGAGTTTGTTGCTAAAATCCTTGATCTTGAAACCAAACTCCATAAAAGAGGTCAAACTGATCAGACCATCCATATGAATAAACCCAAGGAGTTCACGTATTTTAACAAGGAATGGGGAATCGGATATGATAACCCACACTATTTGAAAAAGGGTATATCCAAAAGACCTACACTGTATGATTTTGGTTGTTTTGGAATAGAGAAAATATATCTGGAATATGCTATAAAATGGACTGGTCCTCTTGAACCTGAAAAGGAAGATGAAACTGAGGAATACAAGCGCGCACACACGTCTAAAATGAAACTTCTTTTTTGTTATGAGCCTTTGAATTATTACTATGAGAAAAATCAAAAGAAGTAACTCTCGAATGACTACTTCTATTGCTATAAGGTTGTAACGCCCAAGGATTCCTCCAAGAAGGATGAGGTCCAAGCAACCGAAACCAAGACTGAGACGGATGAGTTCAAGCTCTATGTCCCCCCTCTCATCTTGGAAGCAAAGATAGTTGAATTGGAGGAGTCACTCGAGAAAGAAAGGTCGAATTTTCAAAAGGAAAAGCAAGCGCTAATCAAGGAACTTGAGAATCTAAAATCGGTCAAAACCGAACCTGTGTCTGATGAAGGACAGGAAATCCTTCGGTGTGAAATCAATATGCTCACATCAAAGATGGCTGCCTTGGCAACAGATGCGATGAAGGAGCATACGAGAAATGGTCAACTCCAAGAGCAGATTGACCAACTCCAAACTGAAAAGCCGATTTCACCCGAACTTTCCTCAAGCTCATCTGACACGTCTTCGTATAAAGCTTTCATCAGCAAAATCTTTTCAACACAAGACGGTCTAGAATCTCAAGATAAGAGTGTTTCAAGGAATTTAAACTATGATTTTTTTCCTAGCTTCCGCACCAAATTCCCCGAAACACACGAGCACAAAGTGTTCCTCGCCTTCCTCGACCGATCCAAGTCCTGTAATTTCGGATATTGATTTTTCAGAATATATGAACTCCGAAGGCAATTCTGATGAAGAGTTTGAGTTGTTCCCCTTCGACAAACCTCTTCCGAGTCATACTAATTTTTGTCACCAGTTGTCAATCGACCGGTCAATTTTCTAAAGGGTGACTATTCTAACACAAAGACCCCAGCTGTGATTAGGATTTCTAAAACGAAGCCTGTTTCTCAAAAACAATCACAGCCGAGGCAAAAGACCGGTCAATCAACTGCTAAGATTCATGTTTCCTCAAAAGTCACTGACCATGCTGTCCCTGTTGTTTCAGATAAAACCGGCCGCGCTAAACAAGACAAACCAAAGTGGCTAGCTAAGGAATCTATCGAGGATGCTGCATCAAAGTCTTTCAATACTGTTTTTTTATCCTAGAATGAACAAAAACGATTGTGCTTTGAATCATAGGAATGATTTTGTTAAACGTGATGTTAATTTTCCAATTAAGCTTTATTCCATTTAGCAGTTGATTTAATTATCGCATGATTGTTTGTGTTGTTCTAGTTGTGGTTGGAATGACTTTGATGATATAAATAATAATGATTGGTTTGGGTCTTATCACATATATAATCATACACCCAAAAACAAACCCCGTAAAAACAAAAAGAAACACCATAAACAACGGGGTCCCCAATCAAAGGTTAAACCCACACAGGAAAGGAAACCCACTCCAAAACGAGTTCCTCCTACTGAGGGTAAACCAACACCCAAGAGGCAATCTGTTTCAAAGCAAGTTCCTCCGAAAGGTGTCAAACCTAACCCTCCAGGACCCATGCAAATATGGGTACCTAAAGTCAGCTAAACTTGTTTTTGCAGGACGGTCATGTGTGGTACTTAGACTCTGGATGATCCAAGCACATGACCGGAAGGAGGGAGCTTGTCACGAATTATAAGGAAGAATATGGCGGAGACGTGAGATTCGGGAACGATGACAAAGCGCCGATTTTGGGCTACAGCGACATTGTCCAAGACAAGATCACAATCAAAAAGGTATCACACGTCGCGGGATTGGGACACAATCTGTTCAGTATCGGCCAATTCTACGACAAAGATCTCGAGGTCCGATTCAAAGCCAAAAGGTGTAGAATACTCAATGACGACGGAGTGGAGCTACTGGTTGGAAAGTGCAAGACCAACCTCTACACCATCGACCTCGCAGCCCTGAAGACCGATACCCCTGTCTGCCTCATGTCAAAGGCTAATTCCGAACAAGCATGGATTTGGCATCGACGTCTTTCGCACCTGAACTTCAAAAGTATCAACAAACTGGTGCTGGGCGGATACGTGAAAGGCATGCCCGATCTACAATTCGTGAAGGATCGACTCTGTGGGGCATGTGAGATGGGAAAGATGAAGCGAGCGACGCACAAGTCGAAGGCCGCTCCAAGCACGTCCCGGTCCCTTGAACTTATCCATATGGATTTGTGTGGACCGATGCGTGTTCAGAGCATCAACAAGCGCAAATACGTCCTAGTGATGGTGGATGACTTCTCACACTACACATGGGTCAAGTTTCTTCTCACGAAGGATGAAACCCCAGAGCTAATCATCAACCACTTGAAGACCATCCAGCTAAATCTTCAAAGTCCAGTTGAGACTATCAGGACCGACAACGGGACGGAATTCAAGAATCAAACGGTAAACGACTACCTGACTTTTGTCGGTATTTCGCAAACCTTCTCAGCCGCACGCACTCCTCAACAAAATGGAGTGGTGGAAAGACGCAACCGTACCCTGGTCAAAGCTGCTCGCACGATGCTTTCTCAGTCCAAACTACCGTTATTTCTCTGGGCCGAAGCGGTGTGTACTGCTTGTTATACGCAAAACCGCTCCATCATCAACAAGCGGTTCAACAAGACACCGTACGAGATCATGAAGAAACACGTTCCGAACATCAAGTATTTCCATGCGTTTGGATGCACGTGCTACGTCCTGAATGACAGAGACGATCTCGGCAAATTCAGCCCCAAGGCGGACGAGGGAGTGTTCATAGGATACTCCATGCAGGCTAAGGTGTATCGCGTTTACAACAAACGGACTAAAACCGTTACCGAAAGTGTAAATGTGACATTCGACGAAGCCGCTGATTTGGCTTCTGAACACATCAGTTCAGAACCCGGTTTAACTGGCGTGCTAGCTTCCGAACTTACACATTCGGGATCTACACAAGCGACAGTAAATCCAAATCATGCATCTTCATCGAATGCTGATATTTCAGATTTAGATTTACTGTTCAAATATTTTTATGATGACATATTTAACGTTTCTATCCCTCGTGTGTCAGCGCAACCACGACTTGAGACTGCTCGTATTGAAGATTTGGCGAATCTATCCGGTCCGCCGCCTTCGACAAGCACGCCTTCCATCACTGTGGAGATATCTCAACCGTCATCATCAACTTCATCTGATACTACTACCCCCGGAGGAACCAGTGATAAACCCGGAGATCTCTCCTAATGATCCGTCATCTGCTACAATCGATGATCAGCCTCTGCATTCCTCGGAACCAGAAGTTGTTCAACCTTCGATGAATCCTCCCTCGTCTCCTCCGAGAAACCAACCTGCAACACTTGAAGCAGTACAAGACCTTCCATCGGGTAACTACGTGGATCCGGATGCATCACACTCAAATCAACAGCCGCTTCCACACACCACCAAATGGACGAAAGCTCATCCCTTACACCAAATCATCGGTGATCCCTCCACTCCAGTCCAAACGCGAGGCGCATCAGCCAATTTCTGCCTCTTCTCCGGATTCTTAAGCAAGATCGATCCTACCAACGTCCGCGAAGCACTCGAAGATCCAGACTGGATCATAGCCATGCAAGAGGAGCTCAACCAATTCGAGGCTCTCAAAGTATGGCGGCTTGTTCCACGTCCATCTCACAAGACGGTGATCGGCACTAAATGGATATTCAAGAACAAGAAGGACGAAGACGACATCGTCGTACGCAACAAGGCACGTCTCGTGGCTAAGGGATACTGTCAGCAAGAAGGGATTGACTACGATGAGACATACGCTCCGGTGGCAAGGATAGAAGCTATACGTATGTTCCTTGCATATGCTGCGCACAAGAACTTCACGGTCTTCCAAATGGATGTGAAGACCGCATTCCTCTATGGTGATATCAAGGAAGAAGTGTACGTATCGCAACCGGAAGGATTCGTGGACGATTCAAAGCCTGATCATGTCTACGTTCTAGACAAGACGCTTTATGGTCTAAAGCAAGCTCCACGAGCCTGGTACAACACTCTGTCCGAATTCTTGCTAAAATCAGAATTCACACGAGGTAAGATAGATTCAACTCTGCTTATCAAGAACGAAAAAGGTCATATTGTCTTAGTTCAAGTGTATGTCGATGACATAATTTTCGGTTCTACTAATCCTCAGTATGCAAAGAACTTTGCCAAACTTATGGGACAATTTTTTAAAATGAGTATGCTTTGTGAGATGAATTTCTTCCTTGGTCTTCAAGTTAAACAACTGTCGACCGGGATATTCATAAACCAGGCTAAGTACATCCGGGATATTCTTAGGAAATACCAGATGGAACAGTCCTCACCAATGAAAACTCCCATGGCACCCGGCACAAAGCTTCACGCCGATCCTAACGGAAAGGATGTGAACACTAAACTGTATCGGGGAATGATTGGTTCTTTGATGTACTTAACCGCAAGTAGACCGGACATCATGTTTTCAACATTTCTATGCGCCCGGTTTCAGTCAAAACCGAAAGAGTCTCATTTAATAGCTGTAAAATGAACTTTTCGTTATCTACGCGGTACTGCTGATCTTGGCTTGTGGTACCCGAAAGAGACAGGTTTTGAGTTATCCGCTTATTATGATGCGGACCACGCGGGCAACATGATGGACCGGAAGAGCACATTGGGGCATGTGCAGTTCTTGGGCGATAGCTTGGTGAGTTGGGCATCCAAGAAGCAGCAGTGCGTCTCTACGTCGACTGCCAAGGCGGAATACGTGGTTGTCGTGAGCTGTTGTTCTCAAGTGATCTGGATGCGGACTCAACTCAAGGACTACGGATTTACATACGCAAAGGTGCCCATCTACTGCGACTCGAAGAGCGCAATTGCCATATCCAACAATCCGGTCCAGCATACGAAGACAAAGCACATAGACGTTCGGTACCATTTCATCAAGGATCACGTAGAAAGAGGTACAGTCGAACTCTACTTTGTCAATACTGAGCATCAGTTACCAGACCTGTTTACAAAACCCTTGGACGAAAAACGTTTTCATACTCTAGTGTCCAAGTTAGGTATGCTAAATCTGAAGACTTGATCTGTTTGTGTGCCCGATACACATTCCATACATCTACGAGAACCTGTCTTCTTATCATCCATTGTTCAAACTCCTGATGATTAAGCATACACTTTCTTGCACTTGTATTCTACTTGTATCAGTTACACAGTTAGATTGAGTTTCTGTATTTATTAGGTAGATTTTTTTTGTTTCCTTTATTTCCACGTGTGTTTCTTTTCGTTCATACTGTCGTCTAATTTATTTGCTTATATATATGCTTTCACGAGTGTTCATGTGTTCAGGGGGAGCACGAACCGGTATCAGGTAAGTTTACTCTATTGTTGAGGGGGAGTGTCACACATAATTTTTTCTAAACTGCCATAAAGTTTTTTTTGTGTGTGTGGATACTCCCGTGTGCATTTCACACTACACGCACATACTGAGGGGGAGCATATACCTGTATGTTCATCATTTGAGGGGGAGCGACACAACATTTTTCCTTTCAAAGTATAATTTTTTTTTGTCGTCTCTCCGTTGCACACATTTGCACGATCCGAGGAGGAGCAAAGACATCCCCATGCTTAGTTTGCGGGGGAGCGAGAGAAGGTTCTTTCAAAATCCAAATAGTCCTAATTTTTTTTGAAAATGTGAAAGAACAGGGTATTTTGGTCAGCAATCACAAAGTGTCCGGACAGGTATCCGGACACCCATCAATCCGGATAGGTTTCCAGACCGGATGGGTATCCGGATGACCCATCCGGAAACTTAGTCCCTTATATAAGGGATCCGGACACTTCCATCTTCATTATCCGGATATTTCAAAAACCCTCCTAGGTTCTCTCTCGTTCGGAAACTTTCATATTCCACAATTCTTACTCGAGTTTCGTTCAAATATCAGGTATGTTATTCACATCATCATTTAGATCATTGTTAGTCGAGTTTCACGGACTTCACACCAATAATCGACCACAGATTTTGTCGATTCACAGGTATCCGAACCCTAGTCTCGCGTCAACCGTCACTCGATCGACTTCAGGGTGATTTTGGCCGCACTACACCGTCTTGTGTGCACACACGATCAAATAGCACCTGTTGTGATACTTGAGTACTTGTTCGCACGCGCAATCGGACATAATCGATCTCTCCGAATCTCGTCCGTATACATTCAAAATGTCCGGACACGTTCATAATCATCCGGACACCATCATACTTAATCTATTGTATCCGAACATCTCCATCATCCGGTAACCCCAAGTTGTCCGGAAACCTAAGGGTCTCTGGTAAGTTCAACTATCCGGCTTGATGCAGTGTCCGGTAACATAAGACATCCGGAAACCCATATTATATCCGGACACCATCTTTGTCCGGATTGCTTACTTTGTCCGGAAACTCACATCTCATCCGGAAACTCATGTTATCCGGATACCATGGTTTGTCCGGAAACTTTTGTTTAAAATGAGTTTGTCCGGAAACCCCTGTGTTTATCAGTCCAGTACCTTGTTATCTCATCATCAGCCCTCAATCTGTCTCAGATTGAGCCAATAACTGCAACGGTATGCGTCTGCACTTGATCATTCGCCTTGATTACTAACTTTGGGTCCCTTTTTCAGATATTCCATGGAGGATCAAGAACAACAACAACATCCCGAGGAACAAATTCCTCCTCAAGAGGAATTCATCGACGAAGCAGCTGATAATGCCTTGGTCAATCCTGACCATGGCATCGAGTTGGAAGCCAACAATCACCAGTTGGACGCCGCTTAGTTCCGTCCACAAGAGCAACACTGTGTGGTCGTGGACATACTACTAGGTCACCCTCTCCGTGAGGCCCTCACTGCAACAGCCGACGTCCCTACTCTTTATGTTTATCAAGTATGGCTTACCGCACAAGTCTTCACAGCTGCTAATTCTCAGACAATCACGGCGCGGCTCGACAACCATCCCTTCACGCTCACACCTGACGCGTTCCGCCGCTTGCTATCCGTACTAGAAGCCAACGCCGGTGGACATCAAGGCTACGGCCCCGCGATCAATGACACAACCTTGTGTGCTCAAGTACACGCTCTAGGCTACAACCGCGCCCTCGATCGACCTTCGGCATTCAACCACAAATATTTGGCGCCCATCTGGTACACGCTGTTCACCATACTGAACATGTGTCTCTCATCCAGATGGAAGGGAATAGACCAGTGCACAGGTGACTTCCTGCGTCTATTCCATGTTGTATGCTACGACAGGCACGTCGACTTCGCGATGATTATATGGCGTGAGTTGGTTCAAGCTATTCGGAATATCGGAGGTACGAAGCAAAAGTAATTCCTACCTTATCCTTGATTCCTCTCTCTGGCCATTAGAAAACATATGGAGGTGAATCCTGGGATACCGCGACGCATAAACCATCCGGTATGTACTCCTTTCCATCTACAATATATGGTGATTCGGAACCCATCCAACGCCATAGCCATGCCCATACCTGAAGCCATACTGGCACACGCGGACCCCAATGCACCGAGTGTGGTAGAATATAAGAGAGAGTTAGCTGCTCCCATGGTCCAGCCAGCGCTGGAGGGACCTCCCTAGGGAGATAGACCCGAGCGACGTGAGGGTCCTAGGACAAGAGGAGGATGGGCCCGGGCAGCAGGGGCTCCCGGGCGGAGTGTGTTGAGAATTCAGGGGAGGGGAATAGGAGCGGTTGGTGCATTGGATACGCGGCCCAGTACTACCCAAGCCGGACCAAGCCATCAAACCATTCCCACCACCCGAACCGCGACCGAAGAAGGACCGTCGACTAGACTACACAAGGTCCATCATCACTGAAAACGAATGCCCCATGCTTCACTGTGACACCGACACATACGTCTCTGACCCTCCTTCGCCTACCAGGCAAGTGAAAGATGTGGAATCTGACTCCACTGAATCCGATACGGATCGTACCATACGGGCAACACTAATCCTTACCCGTATCGGACCCAACCCAGATTTTACCGAAGGAATCCCATCTGACTCATCGACACCCCCACTCATTCCTACTACCCAGCCTGATATGGGAGATACAAGGAGAGAGGAGGGAGTCTTAGTTGAAAATCAAGAAGAGTTAGAACATGTGAGAAGGAGGGAATTACGGTCAAAAACGAACCAAGAAAGATTAAGCCGTAAAGATAAAGAGGCTTCTGAGCGAATCCAGCCAAGTGTCATCCGAGTTGCCACATCTACTATCCCGTCTCATCTGTTGGGACGGAGTATTGAAGAAGCTGTCGTGGATCCAGCGGCGCAATTGCACAACCTCCAAAGCGACTCATCCGTCTCTCAAAAGACAGATGTTTCATTTCTGCACGGGGATATAGCACAACTTCTACCGGTCTCACACTCGGAGAGTTCTGGTATTGAAACAAGAGACCAGCAGCCCCCGGTCTCGACTTCTTTGGATGCACTCTTAAGTCTAGAGCCATTTGCTAATATTACTTCTTCGGCTAGGACACAAGATGAGGAAACAAACATCGGTGCTCTTGGTGACTCGATCGGAACCTCCGTAGTGTCTCCGCATTTAAACGGAATGCGAGGATCGGAGGGAAATCCTACCACGGCTACCCCTGTGCCAACCGTGAACGTAGGTGGCTCTACCTCTAAGGTAGATGCCTCAACGGGTGCTCTAAGTGACCCCAGAGTTATTTTGCCCGACTCTGTGTCAAATGAATATCTGGACAGCGCCCTAAAGGCTGTCCGCGAGGCCATGGAACAGCGATTCACCAACGAGCTTGACAAACTGAAGTGTCTGATCAAAGGTAAGGAGAAAGTCGTCGAAGCTGAAACCGCACCAACACCTCCACCGACTCCCATTCAGCCTATCTATTCGGTGGATACCTTGAAGACGATGCTCCTAGCCCAGCTGCTCCAACACACCAACACAAATGCCTCAACTGAAGCAGACCTGATATCCGTTCTACCATCACAGGTCACTGCTCCTTCGTCGTCCATTACAACCAGATTAGACCAGCTTGACACGACTCTTAAGGACGTTAATCAAGCGCTCACAACGCTGTCCGAGAGAGTCGCCACACTCGAAATTACTTGCAAGAGTCAAGCTGGCGGACTCAAGCGACGGCACGATGACCAGGACGATCCTGATCACCGTGAGGGGGAGAACAAGAGACTACGCTTGTCCGAGTCCGCTCCAATCATCCCTGAAACAACCGTGGTTCAACCGGAACCTTCAACTGTGGCAACTGCAAATGAAACAGAACCCGAAGCCGAGTTGAGTTTAGCCGAGATGGAAATTGATATGGACATCTCCGATGATGAAGACCCGACAGTTGAAAAGCCTGAGGGAACAACACAGGAATTGGTCACATATGATACATCAGATACGATCGGACTACAACTGATAGATCCAGACTCCCAGATCGACCCGGAGATCGAAAATGCATGGTACGAAAAAGCCGCCAGTGCTGTAAATCTCCAGGTAAACCTGATCTTTCCGACTGATGAAGACGACAATGTAGACTATGACCAGTTTCTGTTGCAAAACCTATATGGTACACCCGTTCACTCTGCTCAGGCCCCCGATACTTCTATAAGACCCGAAACAACAAATCCGATGGGAGAAGATTATGATCCATATTCCTCACCTGGAGGAATCTCTGAAGAAGCTATACGTTCACAGGTTACGCCCCATCGAGCCATCTTTCTGTCTTGGGATTTCCCACTTTGACGCGGAATACCAAGATCAGTACATAAAACCCATGAAGCGGTGTCTACCAGTTAGCCAAGTCTGAACCAAGCACAAGATCACTGAAGTGCTCAACATCCAAACCAACCGAATCCTTAGAGTCTTGTTTCCAGTTTTCACTGTTCGCCGCGAAGACGGTAATGAATGGAAATTTTCTGAAGCTGACTTTAAGAATCTTTTACCGTTCGACATACTTGCTATTCTAAAAGACCTCCGAACCAGAACCATCCGACTTCTTCATGTGACTAAAGCGCTCGAGGCTGGTCGTCGATTCCTGATCCACTCAGTTATGATGTCATACCTGACTGATTTTCAAATGGGAGTTGAGAACCGTGCAAAGAAGGTAAACCTGATAAAACCAAATCTGAAAGCTCCTGAACTGAAGATGTATCCCGAGAACGCACTGCTTCTAGAACCTGAATTTGGGATAGTCTACCTCAACGAACAGAAAGAAAAGAGGTTTCTCCGTTTCAGCCAGGTAGACAGATTCTGTGATGGCACGCTCTTCAAAGTCCAAGATGCTCTTCGAAAGATCATCACGTTCGAATCCGAAAATCAAAAGGTATCGTATGTTCCGAACTCGAATGAGACAACCGCATGAAAAGCCTTAGAAGTGATTGAAGAACGCATCGACTACCGCCGAGCCATCAGAACGTTCGAGATACACTTTGCACTCCGAAAGAGATATGTTTATAACTGGCGCCAACTCAAACTTCAATTCAAAGGGGGTGATTGTTAGGGCAATATTTGGTTGAATTGAAGTTCAAGGGCTAAATGGTAATTCTTTATTTTGAGCCTTATTAGTGAACGGGTCGTGGGCTTGTTGCCACGGGCCCATTAGTATATAATGTTTTGTTTAGCCTTAGTTTAAGGCTAGTTGTCATTTTAGCTTTCCTAATCGTATTGTAAACACTCTGCATATTGAAAGCAAATTGGATGACCAGTTGAAATCATACCGTATTGTTATTCATCTATTGATTTCTTATTGTTCGTTGCACGGATCTGGAACTAACACAGAGTTAACCTAACGGTGTTAGTCCTCAGGGACCAAAACCGAACACTTTTACATACCACAGGGTTTTTTTTGCAATAAAAATTTTCTAGGGACCAAAGGTGAGAAAAACAACATACCACAGGACCAAAGTTGCAGTTTACTCTTGTTTTTAAGAGATTTTAAGTAATTAGCATTAAATAGTGGTACATAAAGCTTTAGGGGTTGTTTTTAAGAGTTTTTCATAAATGTTTTATAATATAGTATAGATGTGTTAGGAACAGATGGGTGATGGGTCGGTTGGAATGGTAGTAATTGCCATCCACAGCGCATAACTAAAAGCCCTCAAGCCCTCAACGCCACATCAGCGCCACATCAGCTTTTCTCCTAACCCTCTTCTTACCCTAAAATGGTTTACCGGGTACCCGATGCTACTATGGAACCCGCAACCCACCCCACCCTCACCCTCCTCTCACATACACCCTCGGGTTCAGCGGGTTTTCAAGCCCGGAAGCCAAGCCCGAAGGGATGCCCGCAGCTCCCCGTACCACTACCCGAAGGAGCCCTTGAAGCCCGAAGGTGAACCCGCAGCCAAGCCCGAAGGCGCTGCGGATGGCCTAATGGTGTCCTTTAATTTGTATAAATAATTTTGAATAGGGTCTGTACAAGTTTGAATGGTCAATAATAAAAGTCGTATATTTATGTGTATATTTCATGTTACTGTGTTCTCCAACCCTTGTTAGCTTCAAGGCCACATGTCGAGGTATACTCAAGCAGGCTAGCCTACAATATTTCACACAACTTATAAGATTATCAAAACTCATATCTGATAGATAGATTAAGAAATCAACTAAGTCAAAGATTAGGCTCTTTATAGTATTAGCAAACTTGCTTTATTAAAAGCCACTGTGATCCGTAAGAAGCAAAGAATACAAGTCGATCATGTTAAAATGTGTAGAAATAAATACACAGATCTAACATAATTATGATGAGTTCAGTTTAAGATACAAACTTTTTCTGCCTAAAAACAACTTATCAACGTCCTTTCGTGAAAGTCCAAACCGCAAGAACCCTATGATGTGTCTCAATTGCGACGACTTTTGTCGTCGCTACAGATCAATATTGATCTTCAGCAACGACTTTTGTCGTCGCAATAGAGTACATTTGTTGTAGTGATGGGGAAAAAACTTTTGTCACCCCTTTCCCTATTTCCTGTATATCTCTCTAATAAGACGTCGACACATCATCTACCTATAACATAATACACCTCCTACAGTTACATATTGGCTCCATATATAGTTACACACATTTTGAAATTTTATTCGAGAAACAGGAAATTAACATACAAGGGGTACGTAATCCCTTGCTCTCATGTTCAAGTGTCTGCTCGTCGTTTAGGCCGGTGAGTGAGATTTCTGCTCATTGCAATAGGTGATTTTTATTGGGTTGAAATGACAAAAACTATCCAGTACTAGATACTTGAAGTTGGTCCTGTTATATATATACCACATGTATTACTTAAATACACTAATCAATCTATTGCTTAAGCTTAATTAAACTATATACTAGAACTGAAATCTATTTAACTAAAAACCTAAAATTAGTTGGCGGAAATGATGTTGGAAGATTTTCAACAGATATTGAACTTTTATCGAATACTAAAGGCCATATTGCATAAAAAGGTCCGTATTTTACTTTAATTTCTGTTTTGAGGATTCTACTTTTAAAAGACACGTTTAAGGGTCTATAGCAAAACTTTACAATCAAATAAGGGACTCAGTTATCTGTTATATATGTATAACATGTTACACTTGACATGTCATTAATTATATTATTTTAAAAATACAAATCAGCATTAATATTGCCATATCATTTAAATTATTTCCATGTAATCAAAAGAAATTCCATGTGACTAAATTTTAATGGGAATTTAATTAAAATACCCAAAGTTTGACTTTAACTTACCAAAATACCCATTTTCTCGTTCATTTAACCAAAATACCCATTTTTTCCGCGATTGGGTTCGCGATCGTGGACCAAGGTATAAAATGAAAATGTTGATCCCGCTATTAATCCCGCGACACACACAAAACCCCGCGACACACACAAAACCCCGCGACACAACTCAAATTTGTGATTTTTTATTGAATTTCACTTTAAGGACCATTTTTGAAAATCTACCAACTCAAATTTGTGATTTGTAATTGATATTTACACTTTCACCCCCTATACTTATTTACGTAGTTTACTTTATACATTTTACTTTCATAATTTTAATTTTACATTTAACACATATAATCGTTTATTAACTAAAATACGTTAAAAAAATACGTTTTAATTTTAACAAGTTACATCATTATAATCGTCTCTTCGATACGTTCGAAATAAGCCCAATATTGAATATTTTTTGATTTATTTATTTTAATATATATCATATATACTACATAAAAATATTTTTTATATTTAAAATTCATATTCTTATAATAATTTAAAACGATTTAATGAACTAGTTAATATATGATTATTATTTTAATGCGATAGGAGTGTAAATCAAAATTGAAAAAAAATAAGAGATGTACCATAAATTAAATAAGAGTAAACTGCAATTTTGGTTCCTGTGGTATGTTGTTTTTCTCACTTTGGTCCCCAGAAAATTTTTATTGCAAGAAAAACCCTGTGGTATGCAAAAGTGCTCGGTTTTGGTCCCTCGAGCATAACACCGTTAGGTTGCATCTGTTAAACCCCCTCATGTGCCTTGCACATGAGGGCACTTTAGTCTTTTTACTTTATTTCTTATGTTTTTCACTAAAGACAAAAAAAACACAGGGACCAAAATTGGCATGTCCTTTTTTTATTTCCAATTAAATATTATACAAATATTATTTATATATATATATATATGTATTGTCTTCTCCACTCATACCCCTCTCAAGATAAAAAAACGCACAGCTCCCTCTGTCGGCGACCACCATTCAGCCACCGGCGGCCAAACACACCACCGACCACTGCACCCCAATCGTTTTCTCCATTGCAATCGAGTTCACACCCATCTCCCTGTCGATTGCATATCAACAAGAAACCACCATCGGCGGCGCACCACAGCAACGGAGTGGTTTTCTGATCCAGATCCTTGCAAGGAAACAGAAGGCCTGGCATTGAATTTGTTTTTTAATCGGTTCCTATCATCATATCATTACCATCACGATATCATCATATATATGTATCATCTTCTCAACCATATCATCATATCATCACCATCCCGAAAAAACCCACCATATCACTTCCCTTACTTCCCTCCCGTTTCCACCTCTTCATCTGACTCCCTCGATGACTACAACTACGTTGGAGTCACAATCATCATCCCCTTCCTCCGTTGATATTTTGAAGATGCAAATGGGTTTTGAAGTTTGCACGGGATTTAGTTGATAAAACCACTTCATTTCTTTTTGTATTTGATTTGGGAACACAAAGCAACTTTCAGAATCAACTTTGATCGAGAAAACAATATGTTCTGTGATCTCAAAGTTCTCGCCGGAATTCTCGCCGGAAAATCGGGTTTCACCGGAATATCAAGTTGTGACCGTGGTTTATACGCAAATCTTTCACATATCGTTTTGTGATGCTAAATCGTTCATAAAACAGTAACTTTGATTAAATTCCATAAACAAATTAATGTGATTGGGTTATTGGAAAGATTCGCCGGAAAAACGAGTTTCCTCGGAGTCTCGCCGGAGTTCATTTTCTTTGAGGTTTTCTGGGTAGAGAGAAGAGGGATGAGAAGAGTTCATGTTATCCTATTATTGTTTTTAAATATATATATATATATATATATATATATATATATATATTATCACATTGTTTTTTATCCTCTGGAAGGTGTTTTTATCACATGGAGAAGACGATACATAATTATATATATATATATATATATATATATATATATATATATATAGAGAGAGAGAGAGAGAGAGAGAGAGGAAGGTTGAAACGAGGAGCGCACCAAAACGTGAGAACGTGAGGAGCAATTGACAGTTATGAATCACATGTGATTGGCAGTTGTGGATCACATGTGATTCACAACTGATCTGAAGGAGCAATTGACAGTTATGAATCACATATGATTAACTGTTGTGAATCATTAATGATCCGCGACTTGCCACCTCGCGCCACATCTTGCGCGAATTTTCGATTTGTTCCGATTTTTTAGCAGTTGTTGATCACATGTGATCAGAAGCATTGGAGTGCTCCTCACGTTCTCTTAAATTGATGCGCTCCTCGTTTGAACCCGCCTCTCTCTCTATATATATATATATATAGAGGCTCCGTAAAATGCAAACCTTGCATTTGTTGCACCCCTTTACAAACCCATCTCAACCATTGATATGTCCATGTCATTTAGTATTTTATTAAAATAAAAAATATTATTCAGGGTTAATATAGTAAATCGACAAATACAGATTTTTGGTTATTTTTGGATAAGATTGTAACTGATTGAACTAATCAAATCATTTCCTAAATTTTTGCCTAACATCTAATTTCTCTTCTCTCTTATCTCTGCAGCAGCCGCCGCCGCCCGTCGCCGCCACCGCCCCCGCCGGCCACCACCATCTCCGACCGCCACCACCTCTTCTCTCTCCATCCTCCGACGACGCAACTCCATGTGAACACCCAGCAAACCCCACGATCTCTTCTCCTCCTCCTCCGCCACCACCACCTCCGACCGCCACCACCTCTTCTCTCTCCATCCTCCGACGACGCAACTCCATGTGAACACCCAGCAAACCCCAACCTGTATCATATATGCAATAATTAATAGATAACCATTAGATATGTGCAACCATCAAAACCGTAGAACATTTGCATATATGCACCTATTTGCATATATGCAACCATCAAAACTGTGGAACATTTGCATACATGCAGCTATTTGCATATATGCAACGATCAAAACGGTAGAACATTGCATATATGCAACCATCAAACTGTAGAACATTGCATATATGCAACCATCAAAACGGTAGAACATTGCATATATGCAACCATCACACAATAGAACAATTGCATATCCGAAAAAATTACGTATGCTTACCTTCCAAAAACTCGTTCTTGATAACATGTCTTCTCATGTTACCCTTTTTCGTTGTTTCATCCCTAAGCTTATCCCGTTCAACATCGTTCCCATCTGTGGTTTTGCACGATGTTTCATCCGTCGTCGCTCCGTCTGGTTTGAGCTGAATATGGTGGCTGTGGAGGAGGCGGCAGATAGACGGTGGTGCTGTCACGAAAAGAATGAGGAGGACGAGGCGGAGAGACGGTGGAGGAGGACGAGGCGGAGAGACGGTGGAGGAGGAGGCAGATCGGCGGTGGAGGAGGAGGAGACGACTTACCATTTGAAATTCCAATTTTTGTTTAAAAATCCCGAGATATGCTCCTAGTTATCCTGAGATATGATTTTCCTTATTTGAAATCCCATTTTTGTTCCAACTTTGCCCTTCCCGTGTCTTTTATTTTTTCAGTTTTGGTAACCATAAATAAGATAATTACAATTCACACCCTTATTAATCTAGACCATTAGATGAAAAAATGAAAGGTTAGGATTGGTTTGTAAGGGGTGCAACAAATGCAAGGTTTGCATTTGATTTGCCCTCTATATATATATATATATATAATATTTGTTTTTAATTTTTAATTTTTGAGTAAATTGCATTTTGGTCCCTGGGGTTTTTGTCTTTAGTGAAAAACAGAAAAATAAAGGAAATGACTAAAGTGCCCTCATGTGCAAGGCACATGAGGGGGTTTAACAGATGCAACCTAACGGTGTTATGCCTGAGGGACCAAAACCGAGCACTTTTGCATACCACAGGGTTTTTCTTGCAATAAAAATTTTCTAGGGACCAAAGGTGAGAAAAATAACATACCACAGGGACCAAAATTGCAGTTTACTCATTAAATAATTAACTATAAGGGTATGAATTGTAAATATTAAAAATATTTTTATGTAGTATATATGATATATAATAAAATAAATAAATCCAAAAATATTCAATATTGGGCTCATTTCGAACGTATCGAATGAACGATTATAATGGTGTAACTTATTAAAATTAAAACGTATTTTAGTTAATAAACGATTATATGTGTTAAATGTAAAATTAAAATTATGAAAGTAAAAAGTATAAAATAAAGTAAGTAAATAAGTATAGGGGTTGAAAGTGTAAATTGCAAATTCAATTCACAATTTAGTGTGTGTCGCGGGTTGTATCGAGGTGGTCGCGGGATGCAATTTTTCAAAAAACACCCTATCCCACGATCGCGGGAAAAATGGGTATTTTGACAAATTCAGGAGAGAAATGAGTATTTTGGTAAGTCAAACTCAAACTTTGGGTATTTTAATTAAATTCTCATATTTAATACCTACCCTCAAAACCTATTCCATTTCCCCTCTCCCTCCTCGTCAATACTCAATACAATCTAAAAAAAGGCGAGATTCATAAAAAAAAAATACAAGAATCAAAATATTATTTGGTTTTACAAAAATGCAATCTAAAAAAATAAGAAAAAAAACCTAAATATTGAACAAAGTTTTGATAGACTCCATAAAAAAAAAATATACTAGTGAATGACTTTACATTATGAATGCCGGCCATGATTTCAGTTGCAGGTGAAATCTTAAACAACACCCAATTGGAAGCCTTCGTGCTTCCAGTGACTGTTGCCAGTCTATACCTATTATCTTATTTCAACCGTGTTGAATTTGTTTAATACATTCAATACACATTCAACGTTTAAAAGTTCACAATATATATATATATAGAAAGGTTCAAACGAGAACGCTAACTATTTACGAGAACACAAAAACGGCCGTCCATGTACAAAATCACATGTGATTTTACACTACCTGGATTTTGTACGTGATTTGTATAAAATCACTACCTGAATTTTGTACAAAATCACATGTGATTCACGTCCAGATTTCTAGGTAGTGTAAAATCACATGCGATTTTGTACGTGAATCACATGTGATTTTGTACATGGGCTGCCGTTCTCGTGTTCTCGTAAATAGTTAACATTCTCGTTTGAACTCACCTCTCTCTCTCTCTCTATATATATATATATATATATATAGGACGATAATCAAATGAGAACCAAAAATAGGTTGAGAACCGTGAAAACCAATCTAAGCCGCTAAATGATTTTAATCTATGGACATTTTATAGGCAAAAATAAGTTGAGAACCGTGAGAACCGATGAATGAATCTTTATGTTTTTAAAACCATAGGATCAAAACCAAATTACGGCTTAGATCGGTTCTCACGGTTCGCAACTTATTTTTTGTTCTCACATGATTTAACCCCTATATATATAAACATCCCTTAAACTAAATGGTTGACAATAACAAGTTGCTGATAAATAAAACAACCCATCGATAGAAGTATTCAAAGGAACCCATCGATAGAAGTATTCAAAGGACACTATATATATATATATATATATATATATATATATATATATATATATATATATATATAAACATCCCTTAAACTAAAATAACAAGTTGCTGATAAATAAAACAACCCATCGATAGAAGTATTCAAATTAAGGACACTTTCACATCTTGACAACCATTATAAATTCAAGACTCTCATCAACTTCATATTCATCTTAATTTCCAATCTGTGTGTAAGTGCAAGCTAAGGAAGCAACAATGGGAATCCAGAAACACATTGTTCTTATTCTCCAACTTCTGCTAGTTGCTCTTGTTTTGGACATTGCGAATGGCAGTGGCTTAAAGTTAGGGTTTTACAAGACGACGTGTCCTAGAGCTGAGGCCATTGTAAAAAGGGCAACCGCAAACTACATTTATCGAGCTCCTTCTCTTGCGGCTTCTTTGCTCCGAGTGCATTTTCATGATTGTTTTGTTAGGGTTCGTAAAAATAATAACATCGACCGTCGTCTATTTATTTGTATTAACTATGTACTAATTGTGATTTAAGATTGAAAATATATCATGAATTGAGATTTATGATACTTTTGCAGGGATGTGATGGTTCTGTGCTTATAAACTCAACCAAGAATAACCAAGCTGAGATAGATGGACCTCCCAATCTTTCACTCAGAGGATTTCAAGTAATTGATGCCGCAAAAAATGCTGTGGAAGCGGCGTGTCCCGGAGTTGTCTCTTGTGCAGATATCTTGGCTTTAGTAGCACGAGATGCAATCCACCAGGTACATATTTATCACTATATATATATATATATACTTGCGAGAGAAAAAAAGCTATGGCTCTTTTTTCTTTTCTATATGGTTACACCCACTTAACGAACCCACACAACCTAAAGGTTTGGCGCACCAGCCGTTGCGGCCATCACTACAAAACAAATGACTTTTACCCACAAAATTTATCCAGAGCAATTTCCGTCAGTGATTACCCAGAAAATACCAATGGTTTGGGAGAATCTAATGTTTTTCGAGAAAATACCTGGGTAATCTATCACTGATTTGCATTACCCACGAATTTTTGTGACGAATCATCCTTTAGCGTAGGCAAAAGTCTTTTGTGTAGTAGTGCATTTTTACGAGATGTTACTAGCTAGTGTTATATATTATCTGTTGAAATGGCGCGGTCTGGTCCTTGACCGCTACATTATATTTTGCAGATTAAGGGACCATTTTGGCAAGTGCCATTAGGAAGAAGAGATGGAAGAGTATCCATAGCATCTGAGAGTTTGACATTACCTCCCCCATTTGCCAACATTAATCAACTCAAAGCACAATTTGCTTCAAAGGGCTTAAGCATTAAAGACTTGGTAGTTCTTTCTGGTAATTTCTTTTGACCATATAATAATTTTTTTAATCATTATATGGTTGAACTAATGTTACTGTTTTTATAGGGGGACACACTGTGGGGACTTCTCACTGCTCTACCATCGCCACGCGGTTGTACAATTTTACGGGCAAAGGTGACACTGATCCGTCCCTAGACCCCAAGTACGTACCTCAATTGAAAAGTATCTGTTTTCCCACCGATCAAACCACACTCGTAGGAATGGATCCAGGGAGTGTTAGATCATTCGATCAGCATTACTACACTACTGTCTCGAAAAGGAGAGGCTTGTTTCAATCAGATGCTGCTCTTCTAAATGACAAGAAAACAAGTGCGTATGTTAAGCTTCAAGCACAGTCGCATGGGTCGACATTCTTCAAAGATTTCCAACAATCAATGATTAAAATGGGTAAGATCGGGGTTCTCACAGGAAAAGCCGGTGAAATCAGGAAACATTGTGCATTAATTAATTAACTAAAATCAAGTAATTACTATACCTTTTTTTTTCTTTCAAAATTAACTAAAGTGATGAGTGATTTGATTTAACTAAGAGAGACCTAATTAAGTAGGGCTTGCTTCTTGTTTACTTGCAGAAGATGCCTATTTAATTTGAGATCCAATAAATTTGTTGTTTGAACTAACTTTGATGCTTTGTAAAATACTTGTGTTTGTAATCGGGTCGATGATGTCATTAATGTAATTGTGGAATACCGGAACAATCGTGAACAAAATGTTGATTCTTGAACACAGTCTCTCGTTATGCAATAATTAACCGTTTATGTACATTGTCTTAGGTGTACTTCATTTCTTTCAAACATAATTAATAACCCTGCCTATCCCCGGCAATCGGTTTCTTGCAATTATATCATCCATATATAATATGAAGTCGCAAACGTTTGTCTCTTGTCAATCTGCCATGAGTCTTCGAAACTGTTATATCAACAACGCGATCTTCTATTTTGCGGTAGACAAGATTAACAACTCAACACTTCCTTCAAGAAGAAGAATTTTATTTGTTAAAACACTTTATTTCCTAGGAAACACAATAATAGGTTGGTTGTCAACAAAAATATTAATTCGCTAGTCATGAATTAATGTAATACTAAATTCACACATGCCTTCGACATATATATCGGTTGGTATATATTGTATTCTAATAGGACTTTCCCAGAGAGAGAGATGAATGAGAGAGAGAGTGTGTGGGAGAGTGCGAGAGAGTGAGAGGGCGAGCAGAGTCAGCGAGATCAGATACGGGGACAGAACTAGGAACTGAGGAAACCTGTGGAATTGGGGAGATCGAAGATGGTCGTCGTTCATGTTTTTCAATTTTACGGAGACTTGGGAAGTAGCGGACCTGTGGAGAACCTTCAAAAGATTCGGTGACGTCGGAGACATCTACATCGCACAAAGAAGAATGAGGAATGGTAAGAGATTTAGTTTCGTGAGATTTAAGAATGTTTCAAACGTAAGCATGATGAAGAGAAGATTAAATGAGATTTGGATTGGCTTATACAAGCTGAGGGTGTTCGCCGCCAAACCAAACAGTAGCCGGAGTAGAGATGGAGTTAGGATAGAGACGATATCGGTGAGTTATAATGAAAAGTTGCGGTAAGAATCGGTAAAGAAGTCGGCTTCAAACAGTGGTTCAAGGTCGTATTGTGATGTGGTGAAGGAGGCTAAAACGGCTGAAGGATCAGAATTTGAAGACCGGGAAACAAAAGGAGAAGAAATCATCGGTTCGTGGACGTCAAATGTAGATACTAGAAAGTGTCGGAGATATGCCCATTTAGCACAACAAAATAGTAATCATCCGAAAATGCATGAGCCTATTGGGTCGCACACAAAGTTTAGTTGTGGAAAAACAATATATCAATTTAGAGGGTTTAACAAGTAATTAATTAAAAATGTTTTAATTAATATGAGATTACTAGAGGGACTAACTAGTAATTAGTCCATACTTGTAACTAGATAATATCTAATTAAAGTGTAGATAATTATTAAACTAAATGAGATATTATTAGATAATATCTAAATGGTTTAGATAATTATGGTTTTTGAATTGGATATTGATAAGGATGGGATTATAATATAATCCATCAAAACCATATAAGGGTTGCTCTCTAATTTTTCCTCTCACTTTTTCTCACCGCACAATTAGCAAAAGGAATCCAACTTTGGATTTTGCTAACTTCTCCAAAACTCCATAATTAAGTGTTGTTTTGGTGATCACGTGGAGAAGAGAAGAAGGTGATTTCTTGCAATCCACGCGACTACATCTTTGGGGTGTGCTCCGGATAGAGAGAATCCTAATATTGGTTTCTTCACCAACATCATAAAAGGTTTTTCTAATCTCTCCTCTTGTATTTATCATGTTACTTGTTTTTATATTGTAACCTGATCTCTGAAAGATTGTGTGTAATTTTGGCTTCCGCTGTTTTGATATTAATTTTGTAATACACACAATCCAACAGTGGTATCAGAGCCACGGTTACAATGTACAAGTACATAAAGAATCGTTTTTTATGATATAGATTTTGTTTTTGGGTGTGGTTATACATTCAAGTGGGAAAATTGAATGCATGAAACACACACAAAGAAAAATCTAAAGTTTTTTTCTATTGGTTTTGATGTTCTAAAATTAAAGTTTATAATTTTGGAAGTTTAGGGTTTCTAACCCTAAATTTCGAAATTATTTTTTTTAAAACTATAGATTTCCAAGGTTTGAAATTTTACGTTTAAAGTCTTAATTTAAAGGTTTCAAAACATAAAGTTTCCACTTTTGGGAATTTAGGGTTTTAAAACTTTAATTTAGGTTTTATGAAAAATAAAGTTTCCAATTTTGGAAACTTTGCGTTTAATTTATATTTTGGACGTTTAGGGTTTTAAACCCTAAATTAGGTTTTACAATGAGTAAAAGTTTCTCACTTGGGAAGTCTAGGGTTTTAAACTATAAAAATTAAAGATTTAGAAATTAAAGTTTCCTTTTTGGGAAAGGCTTCTCTTTATGAAACTTAGAGCGTTTAAAACTAAAGTTTGGAATTCTAGTGTTTTGAGAAAACTAGGTTTTCGAAATCTTAGAGAAAAAACATGAAAAGCGATTTCTTATTTCAATTGTTGAGATTATTATATGTGTTTTCCCGAACCTTTTGATTCACTTGTATATTTCATGTTTGGATGGTTTTGGCATGAAACCATAGTTACATAAGTATAAAGTGTGCTTGTATGTTCAAGCAAAGATTGATTTATTTTAAGTGCCAACGTGTATGTTGAAATCAATCTTTATCAAAGGGTTGTCTCTTGCATGGATTTGGCACTCCATCGCTTTTATATGCAAAATTTGTGTTTATGGACCCGGTAATAGTTTGCCTCAGTTAGACCTATGTGTTGTGATGTTTGGTTGTTGTTTGGTATTTTTTTAAATGGTTGTAAATTTGCGCGGCCTGCGAGTCGTTTCCTAATTTTTGTATTTGTAAAATAGTATAAAAAGAACAGGAATTTATTTTATTACAAAATTGTAAAAGAAGACCGAAGACAACAAACGAGATTCATGAAGATTGAAGTCTTGGCATGGACCCACTCGAGCATTGAAGAAATGGCGGATCCAGTGGGAGCCGACACATCATTTTATGGTTGTTAGTCCCTAGTTTGACCATGTTTTTCTCATGGTGGCTCACGGGAAAAACGCATAGGTTTGAGGCAAATATTACCGTTACCTGCATGTGGTTGTGTTTATTTATTTATTTATTATCTAGGTCTTGCATGCTAGATAATTCAAAATGATTTTGAAACACAATAAATTTTATTAAAGGGTTAATAAAAACTTGCAAGTGCTTTTTGGCAAATGGATAAAATTGGTTTTATAGTAAAGTTTTAAAATGGTTAAAACGAAATTTGCTAAAATGAAAATAGTTAAAAACGTTTTAACTAAGAAAAACAAAAACCCGTTTTATGTAAATCACACGCTCCCCATTTAAGTCACGCATTTGAACTAACGATCTATCGGCGTGGGGAAAGGGCTAAAGCCAACGCGTCGGTTAGATGTTAGGGATAATGTTTGTGACATTCGCGATATCCGAGAGTCTTGGGCCGGATGTCATGTGTCTTAGTATGGTTGATTTACAATCTGGACTCGTGATCCACGGCAAACCTGTCACGAGAAAGGATTAGCGTGGAAGGGATTAAACATGCCAAAAGACATAATGGATGTTAGTGAATCCCGCAAGGATCTAAGAATTTCATAGAGATGGAATTGGTAAAATAGTTACCTACCTAAATAGCTTCCAATGACGATCCGCAACAAACCCATTGTAAGTGGAAGTGAAATACGGATCTTAGCTTTGTTAAAATTAAATTTGATTAAAACAACTGGGTAATATATTTTTTAACGAAGATCATTCAAATCACTAAAATAATGTTTTTCTTTTGATAGATGTCAAACAACGCGAATTCATCGATCTCAAACTTCTGTTTAAAAGGTCTCCTCGAAAAGGACAAGATTACGGGCTTGAACTACATGGACTGGCTTCGAAACCTGAGAATTGTTCTTAGGATGGAAAATAAGCAGAGGGCTATTGAGGAACCACTCCCTGAGGCACCCGCTACCGGAGCATCTCGGGCGATTCGGGACGAATATGAAAAACGTCTGGCCGAGTCAAACGAGGTTGCTTGCCTAATGTTGGCGACCATGGTTCCAGAACTCCAAAAGGGTATGGAAAGCCTTGGGGCGTACGACATGAACAACCAGCTGAAGGACATGTTCCAACAGTAGGCTAGGCAAGAACGATATGAAAATGTCAAAGCTCTGGTAGAATGTAAGATGGCCCCGGGTAGCAGCGTCAGCGTACACGTTCTGAAAATGAAGCGTACCTTGACCAGCTTGAGCGTCTAGGTTTTCCCTTTGGTCAGGAGCTTGGGACAAATTTTATCTTGAGCTCGCTGACTGGTTCGTATGAACAGTTCATTATGAACTATAATATGAACAACTTAGAGAAAACCACAATGGATCTCCATGGCATGCTTAAGACTGCAGAGTCTAACATGGCCAAGTCCAAGCCTGCTGCCCCGGCACTGATGATCAGGGAGGGAGGTGTAAAGAAGAAAAAGGTTACCCCTGCCAAAGGCAAAGGGAAAGCAAAGGCTATTCAGCCCAACCCCAAACCCAAGGCGAAAGGCAAAGGGAAAGCCCAATCTGATATACCTCAATCAAAGACTCTTGAGGATGCTATATGCTTTCACTGCAAGTAGGTAGGACATTGGAGGCGTAACTGTCCTAAATATCTGGAGGAGCTTAGGAAGCTCAAGGCTAATGGAGCAGGAACTTCAGGTATGTATATGATTGAACTTCATAGTACTTCTGCTTCTAATTCCTGGGTATTGGACACAGGATGTGGTACTCACATTTGTACTGATGTGCAGGGACTAAAAAGAAGTATGAAGTTGAGACGTGGGGAGTTGGACCTGGTCATGGGAAACAAGAAGATTGTTGCTGTTGACACGATAGGAAATTATGAGCTTTCTTTTTCGTCTAGATTAACTATGGTTTTATTTGATTGTTGCTACTCGGCTGATATGGCCAGAAACATCATTTCATTTTATGCTTTATATAAAGATGGTTTTGACTTTGGGTTTGATAATGGATCTATCCTTGCTTATAAAGATAATATACTTTATTTTAAGGCTAACCCATGTCATGGTATTTATGAAACCAGTATAAGTATAAAACACAATAGAAGTTCAATCTATACTGTTGAATCGACTCAATCCAAAGATGGTTTGGATAAGTCATATATGTGGCACTGTCGTCTTGGTCACATTAGCAAGAAACGCATCACCAAACTCCAAGCGAATGGGATTTTGGAATCGTTCGACCAAACATCGAATGATGAATGTGAATCCTGTCTTATGGGAAAGATGATGAAGGCACCTTTTACAGGAACCTGTGAGCGGGCCAATGATCTGTTGGAGATAATACATACTGATGTATGTGGGCCATTCAGGTCGGCCACTAGACATGGCGAGAGATACTTCGTTACCTTCACTGATGATTTCAGTAGGTATGGATATGTTTATCTGATTAAACATAAATCTGAAACCCTCGAGGTGTTCAGGACATTTCAAAACGAGGTAGAGAATCAACTAAATAGGAAGATTAAGACTCTCAGATCCGATAGGGGTGGTGAGTATCTTTATCATGAGTTCAAAGATCATCTAAGGAGTTGTGGTATAATTGCACAACTTACTCCGCCCAGGACACCACAACATAATGGTGTAGCTGAAAGGAGAAACCGAACATTGCTTGATATGGTTCGGTCCATGATGAGTCGAACTGCGCTTCCAATCAGTTTCTGGGGCTATGCTTTAGAAACTACTGCAAGGGTCCTGAATCTTGTACCAACAAAAAAGGTTTCCAAAACACCTTCTGAAATATGGAATGGAAAAGTTCCTTCACTTGCATATTTAAAAATCTGGGGTTATGAAGCTTACGTACGTCGTGAAGCTCAAGACAAACTAGAACCTAGATCAGAAAGGTGTTATTTTGTTGGATACCCAACCGACTCTTTTGGATATTTATTTTATAAACCTTCAGAGAACAAAGTCTTTGTTGCTCGAAGGGCAGTCTTCCTTGAAAGGGAACTAATGTCCAAAGAAGCCAGTCGGAGCCGAATTGATCTTGAAGAAATTCAAGAGTCAACCAACATGGAATCTGACGTTGGCACTAGTTCTCAACAACAGGTTATAGAACCTCCAATTGTTGAGCCTCAACAAAGAGTTACTGAGGAATCTGATTTCCAACCACCACCTGTTCGCAGGTCTGATGGAGTGCGTCATGCACCAGAAAGATATAATTTACTCATATCTGATGGTGATGATACACATGTAGATCTTGATGAGCCTACCAGTTATCAGGAAGCCATGGCGGGCCCTGAGGCCGCTAAATGGAAGGAGGCAATGGAGAGCGAGATGCAATCCATGTATGATAATCAAGTATGGGATTTGGTTGATCAGACACCCAGTCAAAAGACAGTGGGGTGTAAATGGGTCTTCAAAAAGAAGACTGACATGGATGGCAAAGTACACACGTACAAAGCTAGACTGGTGGTGAAGGCTTACACACAGACTCATGGTGTAGACTTTGATGAAACCTTCTCACCGATAGCTATATTGAAATCCATCAGGATACTCATTGCCATAACAACATTTCATGACTATGAAATATGGAAGATGGATGTAAAAACCGTTTTCCTTAATGGTAAGCTGTCTGAGGATGTGTTTATGACACAACCTGAGGGTTTTGTACAGTCAGAGCATCCTGATAGAGTGTGTAAGCTTCAGAAGTCTATTTATGGACTTAAGCAAGCTTCTCGCAGCTGGAACATCTGTTTTGATCAGAAAATCAAAGAGTTTGGTTTTATGAGGAGCGAAGATGAACCATGCGTATATGTCAGAACTAGTGGGAGCATTGTAGTCTTCCTTGTGTTGTATGTAGATGACATACTCCTTATGGGAAAGGATATCCCTACTATGCAAAGCGTGAAAGCTTGGCTAGGGAAATCTTTTTCTATGAAGGACATGGGAGATGCAGCATACATATTGGGCATCAAGATCTATAGAGATAGATCTAGGCGTCTTATTGGTCTAAGCCAAAGTACCTACATAGACAAAGTGTTGAAGAAATTCAACATGCAGGACTCCAAGAAAGGGTTCATTCCTATGCAGCATGGTTTGGCACTGAGCAAATCTCAGTGTCCTAGTTCTAGTTCAGAGCTAGAAAGAATGAGTCGGATCCCTTATGCCTCGGCTATAGGATCGGTCATGTATGCCATGATATGTACTAGACCTGATGTTTCGTGTGCTTTGAGCATGACGAGTCGATATCAGGCCAATCCTGGAAATGACCATTGGATAGCGGTAAAGAACATCCTCAAGTATTTGAGACGAACTAAAGAAATGTTCTTGGTTTATGGAGGTGCGGAGGAACTCAGTGTAAAAGGTTACACTGATGCTAGCTTCCAAACCGATAGAGATGATTCTTGCTCGCAGTCGGGATTCGTGTTTTTGTTGAACGGTGGGGCAGTCTCTTGGAGAAGTTCCAAGCAGAGCACCGTAGCAGATTCGAAAACGGAGGCTGAGTACATTGCAGTTAACGAAGCTGCTAAAGAGGTCGTGTGGATGAAGAAGTTCATCGGGGATCTTGGTGTAGTTCCTAGCATTAATGATCCCATAGAGATCTTCTATGACAACGAGGGTGCAGTCTTCCTGGCTAAAGAACCCAGATCACATAAGCGCACACGACATATACTCAGGAAGTTTCACTACGTGCGAAAGGTTGTCGAAGAAAGAGACATCATCATTAGTAGAGTTGGCACAGATGGAAACTTGGCTGATCCATTCACCAAGCCTCTGTCACAGACCAAGCATGATGCTCATACTAGGTCTATAGGCATTAGATTTGCTAGCGATTTGGCTTGATTGTATTCATTTTAGCTGATTTGAAATTTCAGAACTTATACACTTATTTTATGATGTAACAATATTATGATTGAGATCCTAATATATGATTGGAGCAGTTACTATCATTTGGTGTATTAATAATGTTCTATATTTTGCATGTTTATTAACTTCCTTGAACAATTAGTTCAAAATTCTTCCACAGTCAGTCGTTCTCCACTGGAAGGGAGTAGTGAATTAAGACTGATGTGGAGTGTTAGTTGATTATCCATAAGAGATGGATACAACATAGAGATGCGACTATACACTCACATATACTTGATAGAGATCAAGTATTGGAACGACCCGCACTTAGAGATTGCTTCATGGATCATGTCACAAGCAATTCTAAGATGGTAATATCTACTATCCATAAGTAGAGATACATGAGATTCTTGACACGAAGTCTGTTATGCCTTGATGTTTCTCCAACGTTGTCCAAAACAGGCGACTATAAAGAGAACCGTTGGGTGTAGCATGATTAGTGGGTAGGAGATCTATGTAGTCAATACTATTTGTTCCTTTTATCTAGTAATAAAAGCGATATCTATGGGCCCCTCGATGATTTGGTGCTGACGTTAAATGTATGCATACTCGGACTAGATCGATGTTGGATCAATCTTACGGTCCGTCTGTGGGTCACCATAAATCTTTATCGAGAAACATAATGGTGAACGATCTGTAGATTGACTATGTTCCATGTCTCACGTTCACTAGGATATCTGTAACAAATGTATATTTGATCACTTACCTATAGGACTGCTTAACGCAAAAATTGAGTCTTGGGTGACGTACCTCATGCTGACATAAGGGGCAATGGTGTATTAATAGATACTGACCATTGTTGGTAATACTATTCAGTTGTTGTGACATGTGCAAGTGGGAGTCTGTTGGAGATATGCCTATTTAGCACAACAAAATAGTAATCATCCGAAAATGCATGGGCCTATTGGGTCGCACACAAAGTTTTGTTGATCCAAACCCTCAGTGATTTGATAATGACCCTCTCTTATACTTAGTGAAAATTGTAAGTAAACAATATGTATCAGAGTTTCACTATCGCTGATAAGTACTAAGATCTTACAGTACCACTGATAGGAACTCTCGCTCTTTAGATTAAACATTCAGCGAACACTGTTCACCATAATACTGAGTCTGTTCAGTCCTTATGGTGATCGCTGATAAATTAGTTGTTTACTTATGATCTCTGAAGACAAGTTTCACGTCAACATAGGTTCTACGCTGAAGTCGAAGATCAAGCTCAAGAACCAGCGACAAGACTCCTAATGAACTGATGCGGATCAGCGAAGACTCAGATTTGTCCACTCAACGTGAAGTATCAAGTACAAGACTTTAGCTATCGCTGAACTTTATCATTCGCTGATATAGAATGATAAACCGCTGAATCAACGAAAAGCTGATCATGAAGTCCTCCGTACAAAGTACTTTTGTCTTAACCATCCTTGCATGACTCCATACGATATGTCAGAAAAGAACCTCCTTATTGTCTGAAATCGTACAACCACTCTGATACTACACTGTTCAAACATGCGGCTACTAAGGTTGTCAACAAAGGTCAATGACGTGCAACCAATCAGCTGCTGCCACGTGTAAAGTGTAAACTGCCATGCATTAAATGCATGCAGTATATAAGAAGAAGAACTCACTTCATTTTGAAGTAACTTGCTAACTCTGGACATGTTCATCCTTCTTATCTTGAGATAGGTTATTATTAGTAATTTCCATCTCTTTCTTAGTGCAAGAAACTTAGTGTTCCAACTTGTTTAGATTTAGGTTTATCCTTAATCTTGTTCTGAAACAAGCTGTAAATTGTTAATGATTTATCAATAAACAATTTAGAAAAGTAAAATCTATGTGTTTGTATTCAACCCCCCCCCCCCCCCCTTCTACAAACTTGTATAGCCTTTCGGGACCAACAAGTGGTATCAGAGCAGATTTGTTTAATCTCATAAATAAGATCTAATCTATACTAAGATTTCTCTTCCTTGCTATTTCTGAATATGGCTACCAACACAAACACAAATTATATCGACAATGGTTCTCTTGCAAAACCCCCTAGATTCTCCAGAGATAATTTTAATCTATGGAAAAATAGGATGATTCTCTTCTTAGAAGGTGTAGACCCTACTATGCCTTACTATCTTGAAAACGGCCCATATATTCCTGTAAGAATTGATGCTGCAGTACCAGCCGCTGAGAATAGAACTGCTATTCCAGAAAGGCTGATACCCAAGGAAGTTCATATGTGGACTGACGAAGATAAGAAGAAAGTGGCTATCGACACAAAAGCCAGATCCATACTATCCATGGCTCTTCCTGACGAAGTCTACCATTTCGTCATGAACCTGAAAACCTCAAAAGCTATGTGGGACACAATATGTGTTCAGTATGAAGGTACGTCTGAAGTCCAGGACTCTCGAAAGATCAACCTGGTAAGACAGTACGAAAGTTTCATTTGTGGTAAGAATGAAACTCTCTCTGAAGTTCACCAACGTTTTAACTGTTTATTAATAGATCTAAAAACCATTGGTAAGGAATATTCTAACTTTGAAATGCTGACAAAGTTTTTAGAATGTTTACCTGAAAGTTGGGACAGTTATTCTATGTGTCTCAAGCTGTCAAAGGATCTAAGATCAATGACCCTTTCTACCTTATATGGCACGATGCTGAATCATGAGCAATCGAGTCATCTTAAGAAGAATCTTGTAAAAGATTCCAAAAGCACCCTTGTTGCTTTAATCTCAGAGAAACCTTCCACTCAGCGACCCTCGGTCACTATCACTGAGTTGGAAAGTAACTCTGAAAGGTCATCAGATCCTGACTCTTCAGATGATGATGAATCTTTGGCTCTCCTCACTAAAAAGTTCAGGAGATTCGCCAAAAAGAAAATATTCAGAAAGAATAAACCTCTTTCCATTATTGACAAGCCAAGATCATCAGCTCCTGTTGATAAGGCTACTGCTACTTGTTTTAACTGCGAAAAGATAGGACATTTCGCTAACGAGTGCATATCTAAGAAAGTTTCTAGAAACTCAGCGTTTCCCAAGAAATCCTTTATTCCCAGGAATAAAGATGACAAATACGCCAAGTTGAAAGAAAAGTATGCGAAGCTGAAAAGCTTCAAGAAGAAAGGCAAAGGCCTGATGGCCAACTATGATTGGGCTGCATCTGATGAAGAAGAATCATCATCTGACTCTGAAGATGATGAAGCCAATCTCTGTCTTATGGCCAAGATTGAAGATGAGGAAGAAAGTTCAGACATTCCCTCCACTTCAACCTCTGCTATTCAGGTATCACCTTCCTTCTTTACAAATATTGCAAATATTGATGAAGCTGATAGTCTTCGTAAAATCGATCTCTTGACTAGAAGTTTATATGAAGCCATAAATGGCAAAACTGTAGTTGAAAATCAAAACCTTGATCTCGTTGAACAGCTTAAAAACTGTCACCTTCAAATAGAAAAGCTTTCTAAAATTGAAGAAGATTTTAAAGATCAAGTGCACTTAAATCAGCTAGTCAAAATCGAGCGCGAAGAAGCTATCTCTGCTTTAAGAGCTGAAAAAGATACTATTGAAGGATGGTGTAATTCTTCAACAAAGATCACTGAGATAATTAAGTCTCAGATTCCCCTGAGTGATAAACGTGGTCTTGGTTACAAAGCTGATACTCTAGAACCAACCACTGATCGTTCCATGCTCTTATTTGGAACTTTCGTATCCTCAGTCGTTGATACTTCATCCTCTCAGTGTTCCTCTTCTAGACCGCCTATCCCTGAGGAAATTTCTACCTCTTCAAAAGGTAAAGAGAAAATGGTTTATCCAAAACCTACCTCTTTCTTTAAAGATAAAGGTAAAGGAATTGCTTTTAACCAAAATCCTCAGAAGGGTACTTTAGTACCTAAGCTGAATGCTTCTAAAGCTTTAGTGATTCATTCCTCTGGATCAAGGAATCAGATCTTTGGATCTACTCAGCGTGGATCTATTCAGCGATCTACTCCTAGAATCAGAGTGGATGTCTCTAGTAAGAAATCCGAAGAACTGAATGTTCCTCCCATTTCAAAAGCCAATAGCTTACTTGGTGCTGGTACTTCTTATTCTAAATCTAAAGCTCAGCATTCAAATGGTCCTAGAACTACTTTTAGTTATAGGAAATGTTATCACTGTGGACTCACTGATCATATTGCTAGTAAGTGCCCCACAGCCACCAAAGCTGAAAAGATAGCTAAGGTGAAGATCATTGCCCCCAAGGCAAAAAAGACCACTGAGGTTAAGAAATTAACCAAAGTGAAGACTGACAAAGCTGAATCTTCAAATGCTGCGAAGATTGCTGAACCTTCCACTTCCTCAACCACCGCTGACAAATCTAAACCCAAGATGATATGGGTACCTAAGAAAAACCAATCTTCTTTTGTTTTGCAGATTAAGAAGGGTATCTGGTATCTCGATAGCGGATGCTCAAGACACATGACTGGTAAGAAAAACCTGCTCGCTGAAAACAAAGAAGAAAAGGGTCCCTCTGTAACCAATGGTGAAAATGGAAAAGACTATACCTGAAGATTTTATGTACTCTCAAATGGTACCACCACCTTCAGAAGAGTTGCTTATGCTGAAGTGCTGAAGCATAATCGTCTAAGCATCAGCCAGCTCTGCAACATTGTAGATCAAACCCTGAATCATTTGATCTAATCATTCGATCTAATCGCCTATTTAGATAGTGATTTTGCAGGTTGCAAATTGGATAGGAAAAGCACCACAGGAGGCTATCAGCTCCTGGGTGGAAAGCTGGTGAGTTGGACAAGTAAAAAGCAAAACTCAGTGTCCACCTCCACAGCTGAAGCTGAGTATGTAGCCGCTGGAAGCTGTTGTTCTCAGGTCTTGTGGATGAGAAATCAACTACTGGACTATGACCTATAGCTCACAAATATTCCAATCTATTGCGACAGCACAAGTGCCATCGCTATAGCCAACAATCCAGTGCTACACTCAAAGACAAAACACATCAAAATCAGGTATCATTTTATCAGAGATCATGTGATGAATGGTGATATAGAACTTCACTTTATCCCAACTGATTATCAGTTAGCTGATCTGTTCACCAAACCTCTTGATGAGACAAGATTCAACTTTCTCATCAGCGAGCTTGGAATGCTGAACTTTGAAGAGTAAAATCTTCAGCGGTTCATATTTGATCAGCGCAAGGATAAAATCAACTTGTATAACCTATTCTATCATCTTCTCTCTGAATAAACTTGATTCGCTGATATCAAGGTATGTTTTTCCTCCCTGACAATCGCATGTAAATGCAAGATTTCAAAACAAATTGCACCGCTGAATATCTCTTCCTTAATCAGCGATACTTTGAAATTTCTAAAACCAACTGATATTTCTATTCAGTGCTTCATGTTTTTAAAAGTGTCCCTGAGTTTTCAAAACCTCAGAGACATCCTAAAATATGAAAGGACAGTTGTGACGTCATTGCAACGGATAAGCCCCGACACGTTCTTTTTCTGACACACGTTTGCACGTTTCGTTTACCATCCAATCAAATGCAAACACGTGTCTGTGTCATGATGAAAATCTTTTCCCGCTCAAGATTTTCTCTCTCTAATCTCACTATATAAACACTTCATGGGTTTATATTTTTTCTTTTACGCGAAAAACTTCTCCTCCAAGCAAGAAAGAATTACTGTTGCATTTGTGCTCTCAAGTTTTTCAAGAACTTCTTCTTCTTCAACGAACCAGGTTAATAATTCTGTTATTTGCCTACTTCTTAAACTTGTTTATGATCTTATTCTTTGTTTTTACAAGATCAAACAAAAGAACTTTTCAAAAATGAAATCATTTCTTTCATGGTTTTATGAACACAACCTTTCATGGTCGTTCTTCAAGTTTAAACGCAAAATCTTAAACTTGTTCTTCACACATTCGTTTCCAGAATCCTATTTCTCAAAGGAAACTGGAAAACAAGATTTTTATTGGGTTTGCATTTCGTTTTTCAAAAACAAGAAAAACCCTAATCTTCATTAAGACATTTTTGTCTGAATGAAATGGACAAAATTCGAACCATCTTATTGGAAAATCTTTCCATATTAAGATTATTCTTATTTGTTAATCTTTGGTTGAACTGATATACAGAAATGGCATCTTCTGACATTTCCTCTGCCAAGAACACCATCGCTGAGAACACTACTGCTGATACTACTGAGGAATTGGAAATCATCAAGGCTCCTCAGGTCAAGTTCACTCTTGAAGATCTTGATTGGACAAAGTCAAATAACCTCTATGCGCTTCTCGAGTTTGCTCCTCGAAAGCAAGTCACACATCTGAATGATGCTGTGAACTTCCTGAAAAATTGTTGCATCTCCACAGCCCTGACCATAACACCTCCTGTACATCAGCTACTGCTATCTCAGTTCTGGTATTCTGCCAGACACTCTCAGCTACCATCAACCAAAGACTCCTCAAAGACGATTGATTGCATCCTCTGTGATACGGACTATGGCACAATGAAGATTACCCCTGCCATTATCCGCAAAGCCCTGAACCTTCCCATCGCAACCAAAGAAAAACCTTTTGTTCCCCTCCCTGACCACAAGAAACACTCAGATAGGGAAGCCATCACTGCATTCTTCGATGCAATGGGCTATATATGGGAAACTGGGAGGGACAAGAAGCCTGAGAAGAAGCTGACCGTCATCCAGAAATCGAAAATGCCCAGCGAGATGAATTTCATCTTCGCTCACTTAATCAGCTGCATGACTGCAAAGACCGGCTCCTCTGATTAAGCCGCTCAACCTCAGCAAGCAATGTGATATGCTTTGCTGAAAGGTCTACATATAGACTGGGCATCGATAATCTACGATGATCTGGTACTCAGAGTAGACTCCGCCGCTGACCGATCTCCATGGGTTCCGTATCCAAGATTCCTCAGCGCCGTCTTCCAAACAGGCCTGAAGGACAACTACCCAAAAGAGGGTGACCTGAAACTCTCTCAGGTTGGCCCTAAGGTACTCGACTTCAAACCTGTGGAAAACGAGGTACGTCTTTCTACACTTTTAACTCTTCTCAACCCCACTTCTTCGACTTCTGCAGCTCCTTCAGCGGACAAACCCATCGCTGATACCCAAGCTTCAACCTCCATTCCTTCTCATAAAAGGAAACACTCTAATACCCAACTTAGTTCCAAAAGAACTAAGAAAACCAAGGAGCAACCCCAGCAATCTCTTGCTGAAGACTCCTCAGCTCATCTCGAAGAGCTGAAGGAACGTTCAGTGGTACGCTCTGCCACAGCTGAACAAGCCACCCATTCTATCCCAGCTTCAGCGTCTCTAAACGCTGAGGTTACAAACTTGGAACCTACCCAACCTCCTTCAGTCCCTCCACAGACTGAAGAAGTGGTTCTCAGCGGATCCAACGCTGAACTCCGCACCCAACCAACATTCTCAACCTTCGCTCCTCCCTCCACTCAATTGGACTCTAATCCAGTTGTCACTGAAGTACCTGTCATTGCTCCAGAAGCTAAAGCTGACACTCTTCAAGGAGTGATGGATGTAGGACCTACAGAGATGACCATGCGTAGACGCACTCTCGCTGACGACATGGAACTTTTCTCAGGACACCGAGATTTTGATGAATTCACCAATCCTCCTGCAGGTATACACCAACCCCTATACACTGTAACTGAACCCCAAACTTCTGAGCTTTCCTCTGTTCACAAGTTCTTATATGTTACAGGTCCTAATTTGGGAGACATCAACGCCTCTCTGAAGACAATAGAGACGAAGCTGACAGGTCTCACCACTACTCTTTCCGACAACTCTTCAGCTGTAACAAACGCTGGAGAGAATCTTACAAAGCTGACAACAGTGGTGGAAAAGAATGCCAAGTTGACTTGAAGAAGGTTGATAAATCTCTCAGCGACTTTGCCAAAGTTCTCGCTGACATCTACACAGACTACCTCTCCATCAAAACCTCAGTTCACTCCATGTCCAGCGAGGTCACAACGCTGAAGACATCGATTGGAAAACTCGAAGGAGATGTGTCTGATGTAAAGACCGACATCAGTTCCTTGAAGACTGACGTAAGTTCCTTAAAAACTGACGTTAGTTCTGTAAAGACTGACGTAGGTTCAATGAAGACAATGATGCAGCAGATCCTGCACAACATGACCGCCCCTCCTCCTGCACCTGAGTATTTTACTACGGTGGATCGTGCTGAACTCGTGAAGATCAATCCTGCTATTTCTGGTCTAGAAAACAGACTAACAGCGATTGAAATTTGTGTGGGGATTCCTGGCCAAGAAGACAGGGAACCAGAACCAGCTGCTGAGTCATTACATTCCTCCCCCACTCATCATGAGAAAGGGGGGGGGGGGGAAGAGCACTGAAGACCTTCCCCATGATGAATCTATCAGGGGGGAGAAGACTGAAGACCTTACCCTTGCTGAAGAGGGTGAGAAGACAAATGAAGATACAACCGCTGGACCTCAGGGAGATGAAAACCCTGAGGGAACCGAGAAGCTTACCTCTGTATCTGAGGGGGAGCAACTCGAAGACGAAGCTGAAGAATCTGAGTCTGAAGCTGAAGAAGCCATCGACTTATCTGATGATGAACCATCCTCTTCTCCAAAGAATGATGATGATGATGATGATGATGACTCTTTTATCGTCAAGCCTGCTCAGAGGACTACAGTTCTTAAAGGGATCGTGATAAAAGAACCTTCAGGGGAGTGGACCAAATCAAAGCCTTCAGCGTCTGAAGCTGACAAGGGCAAAGGAAAAGGTGTCGCTGGAGACAATGTCAATCTGATGATCTCGCTTCCAAAGCCAGGTAAACTAAATCTTCCTTACACTACATCCCTCCTCTATACACATTATCAGCTCTCCTCTCCATAAACCTCTATACACAACCACATTCTTTATCTATCTCTATTCTACCCAAGTTCTTACTCGTACAATCGCTGTGTTTCAGGTAGTCCTCTCCCCTGTTTGAGGATATCGCTGAAGTTCCTACAGCTGCGACTTCACCAACAATAATCCCAGCTCCAAACGCTGAAGAAATAATCCCAGTCTTGGATTTGATCTCTGAGACTGATGAACCTGAAGAACAGATGCTCTCTCATACAAACAGACCTTCCTTGGCTCCTCAAAAACCAAGTGAAGAGGATTAGAAAAGAAGAGAAGAGATAATAAAGAAGTTCGAGGCTCAACGAATCATTCTGAAGAGTGATCAACTTCCTTCTGTTCCTCCAAAGTTCAAACTTTCTCAAAAGGAATACAAGGATCCCCTTAGAGCTGAACGTCTAATCGCTTTAAGAAGGGAAGTTGAAGAAAAAGACAGAGAACTCGCCATCAAGATCACTCAACAATCGGTGAAAGACCCCAAGAAGATAGTTAAAGAAAAGAGAACTGTGTCTCAATCTACTTTAGCCTAGTGCAAAGAAAAGGTACACTTCAGACATCGAACTTCCAGAATCAACAAGGTACTCATTGCTGGAAGATCAACCCTCAAAGTTTCAATCGCTGAAATCGAGATATTCAGAGAGAATGGACAGTACAAAAATTCTATGCTGAAGCCATCACGAAGTACGGTCTCTCTGAATGGTTGGAGATCAGATTAGCCATCCAGAAGTCTCAGTCTAAGTACAAGGATCATGTTGAAAAGCTGATAAACAAACAGATCGACTTAGTCTATTCTTGTGTGGATATTCCTCCTCCTCCTCCTCTCGAAAGTCAGAAAAGAAGGGCCTCTGCAAAGAAAAAGTCTAAATCTTCAGAAGATGGTCCTCAGATACGGAATGAAACAGGTATTGGTATTTCTCTAGCTGAAGTCCTTGGTCCAGAACCTGACCTTTCTGCACTTGACACATCTCTTCCTCCTGATGAGACTTTCATCCCTGGGAAAGTCTTAAGCAAACCCTACGGGATATTCTTCATTGACTGGGATGGACGAAAGCATTTTCAACGTATCTCTGAACTCTCCATCACTCCCATCGAACAGCTGAAAGATCTCATCTACTGGTGTGATTTCAAAAACGACATTCAGACACGGCATCTAAAACCCTTGATTTTTGAAGAAGCGCTGAACAAAAGAAATCAAGGAGTAAATGTCCCTGACTAGATGATTCCCACATCAAAGACCCTTGATGAACTTCTCATTAAGGAAGAACCTTTATAAACTGATAGGATCGCCATATTCTTCTATTGTATCAGTTATTCTTTTGTACTTGTAATTGTATTCGTTGTACTTGTAATTTTTCCACTTCCCTCTGTAATCTTTACGAAGTTTAAAGAAAAATTTCAGCGAACGTACTTTACTCCATCAGTACAGAAAAGATCCCAGAAAACAGTAAAAGGGACAAATATTTTATGAGTTCTTTTTATCCTTATGTTTTCATTAAATAGCAATTTTCTCTGTTGCTATGTCATAATCAAATAGGGGGAGATTGTTGATCCAAACCCTCAGTGATTTGATAATGACCCTCTCTTATATACTTAGTGAAAATTGTAAGTAAACAATATGTATCAAAGTTTCACTATCGCTGATAAGTACTAGAATCTTACAGTACCGCTGATAGGAACTCTCGCTCTTTAGATTAAACATTAAGCGAACACTGTTCACCATAATACTGAGTCTGTTCAGTCCTTATGGTGATCGCTGATAAGTTAGTTGTTTACTTATGATCTCTGAAGACAAGTTTCACGTCAACATAGGTTCTACGCTGAAGTCGAAGATCAAGCTCAAGAACAAGCGACAAGTCTCCTAATGAACTGATGCGGATCAGCGAAGACTCAGATTCGTCCACTCAACGTGAAGTATCAAGTACAAGACTTCAGCTATCGCTGAACTTTATCATTCGCTGATATAGAATGATAAACCGCTGAATCAACGAAAAGCTGATCATGAAGTCCTCCGTACAAAATACTTTTGTCTTAACCATCCTTGCATGACTCCGTACGATATGTCAGAAAAGAACCTCCTTATTGTCTGAAATCGTACAACCACTCTGATACTACACTGTTCAAACATGCGGCTACTAAGGTTGTCAACAAAGGTCAATGACGTGCAACCAATCAGCTGCTGCCACGTGTAAAGTGTAAACTGCCATGCATTAAATGCATGCAGTATATAAGAAGAAGAACTCACTTCATTTTGAAGTAACTTGCTAACTCTGGACAAGTTCATCCTTCTTATCTTGAGATAGGTTATTATTAGTAATTTCCTTCTCTTTCTTTGTGCAAGAAACTTAGTTTTCCAACTTGTTTAGATTTAGGTTTATCCTTAATCTTGTTCCGCAACAAGCTGTAAATTGTTAATGATTTATCAATAAACAATTTAGAAAAGTAAAATCTGTGTGTTTGTATTCAACCCCCCCCCCCCCCTTCTACAAACTTGTATAGCCCTTCGGGACCAACAAGTTTAGTTGTGGAAAAACAATAAATCAATTTAGAGGGTTTAACAAGTAATTAATTAAAAATGTTTTAATTAATATGGGATTACTAGAGGGACTAACTAGTAATTAGTCCATACTTGTAACTAGATAATATCTAATTAAAGTGTAGATAATTATTAAACTAAATGAGATATTATTAGATAATATCTAAATGGTTTAGATAATTATGGTTTTTGAATTGGATATTGATAAGGATGGGATTATAATATTATCCATCAAAACCATATAAGGGTTGCTCTCTAATTTTTCCTCTCACTTTTTCTCACGGCACAATTAGCAAAAGGAATCCAACTTTGGATTTTGCTAACTTCTCCAAAACTCCATAATTAAGTGTTGTTTTGGTGATCACGTGGAGAAGAGAACAAGGTGATTTCTTGCAATCCACGCGACTACATCTTTGGGGTGTGCTTCGGATAGAGAGATTCCTAATATTGGTTTCTTCACCAACATCATAAAAGGTTTTTCTAATCTCTCCTCTTGTATTTATTATGTTACTTGTTTTTATATTGTAACCTGATCTCTGGAAGATTGTGTGTAATTTTGGCTTCCGCTGTTTTGATATTAATTTTGTAATACACACAATCCAACAGAAAGAGCCTTAGGAAATGCCTGATCGGAACTATTGCGAGGATGGAGAATGTGGACGCAATTCGTGCCTTATGCAAATCGGAAAATTTGGTAGATTGCTCGCTGAAAATGTTGGGTGGGAGGAATGTAATGCTTCGTTTTGAGCAGAAGGAAACGATGAGGAATATTCTTAAAAACAGATTACACAGGATCCATCATTGGGTGAAGGGTCTAAGGGTCTTCATTGGGTGAAGGGTCTAATGGTCTGGTCGAAAGGCTTTCGATCGTCCGAAAGATTGGCCTCGTTAAAGATTTCCAGTGTACCGTACATATTTGGAAACAAGAAGTTTTCTATGAAATTGCAAGCAATTGGGGAGTCATCATAGACATGGCTAATTGTGAGTGGGAATGTAGCAACTCCCTGGAATGTGGAAAAATCTTGTGGGAACTTCGGTTAGATCGCAGATCGACGAACTGTGTAACATAAAGGTAGACAATTGGTTTTATAGGATTAGGGTGACCAAAGAAATCGTTCAACCGAGAGTGATGGATGAAGATATAGGAGGCAACGTCAAGGGGGAGGATACGTCGTCGATTCCCTCAGAACGGACGAAAGCAGAGGATGGTGAAGAAGACTGGGTGGTGAAAGAGAGTTGGCTTGATGGTAAACAAAATCTACAAGGAGAAAGAAACGTGGTCTTCACAGAAAAAATGGATGAAACCAGAAAGGAAGATGACAAGCAGGAAGCTTCGTCGGAACTTAATCCCGTCGGTGGTCAAGCATCGTTGCCGGCGTCGGCAGGAGAATGCGAAGGGTTGCAAAATCAAAATCTTGAGGAGGTTGCGAGATACGAGGAGTGTCAGGAGCGGTTCAATAATGGAGGAGTGGGTGTGAATCCCAAATTAGGGGGATGTGTCGACGGTGGTAATTGTTTGCAGGAAAACGTTTGTGGTTTGTGTATGGGCCCCACACAAGGATCCAAGGAGTTGGACTAGGAGGGTAGTGGGCCTAGAAATTCTGAATGTAATCCAGAAATAAGAAAGAGCATGTACTCTAACAAGAATGGGCATGTGACTGATAGACCAAAAAGGAACTTGGTGGACTTGGATTCGTACCAAAATCTAGAATTCAATAATCTGGAGGTGGAAGTCGATATCCCAGCCAATATCTCGTCGTCGTCAACAGAGGTGAAAAGAGCAGATCCAAAAAAATTTAAAAGCGGGAACAGTCTTAACGGAAAGGATAGGAGCGGAATTTTCAATGACAAACCGAAAAGCAAGAGAGGTGACGGTTTAGGATTTGGAAGAGGGAAGGTAAGCTTCCATCTGATTAAGCAGATGGCGAGATCAAATTCTCAAAAATCAGCCCAAAAGAAAACAGGTAAGTCTTGGGAAAGCGATAAATTGGACAAAAGGTTAAAGGAAATCGAGATCGGGAAGTAGTAAGGACAGCCAAGCGACATTTTCAGGTGAATGGAAAGGTTCAGAAGGTTCCGATAATTTGCATGAGTTTGATTCAAAATTGGGTCTATCGTGGGATAAATCAACGGCAGGCGGTGGGAAGCTCAAGGGCAGAATCAATAATTGAAGAAGGTAAGCGTCTGATCGTAATGTTTAAGTTTGGAATGAAGATTGTTTCGATAAACATTAGGGGTTTGGGCGGAGTAGAGAAAAGAGGGTGGGTTCGTAATCTTTGTATAAAAGAGAAACTAAATATGATTGGAATTCAAGAAACTAAACAGAAATCTTGGAGTGAAGTAGATGTGGCTAAGTTATGGGGTTTTGACGATGGCGATTTCGTGCAATCGGTGGCTTCGGGTAACTCCGGGGGGGGACTCTTGTTGATATGGGATAAAAAAGAGTTTAAATGCGAATTCTTCTTAGTGGAATCTAGCTTTGTGGCGGTCGTGGGAAAGTGGGTCGGAGTGATCGGCCTTGTGGGTTTTATTAATGTCTATGGCCCGAGAGATCCGAAGGAGAGAGTGCTAGTTTGGAAAAAAAAATTGAACATTTGTGCAATAAAGAAGAAGTAAGTTGGTGTGTGTTAGTGGACTTCAATGATGTGAGGGGCGATCAAGAAAGGTTGAATTCGGTCACAATCGCTAAGGGGGTGGAGGATTTTAACGATTTCATTCGAAATAGTAGGTTGGTGGATATCCTATTGGGGGGGGGGGGGGTCAAAAATTCACTAGAATTAGCGACGACGGTTAAAACATAGGAAGTTAGATCATTTTTTAGTCTCGAACGATTTTTGCGTGTTGTGGAAGAATTTAGGGGCAAAAGCGTTAGAAAGGAAATGGACGGATCACCAGCCGATTTTGCTTTGTGACAACAAGCTTGATTTTGGACCGAAACCGTTTAAAATATTCGATGCTTGGTTGGAAGGCGACGAGGTTGAAAACATGGTAAGAGAAGAGTGGAGCAAGGAGGTATCGTCTTTTTTCTGGATTGCATTCTTAGGGACAAACTAAAGAATGTGAAGGTTGCCTTAAAATCGCTGAGTAATGAAAGGATAGGGCTTTGGACGGGGAGTTGGAGTGGAATAAAGAGGAAGTGAGGAAGTTGGAAGCTCTAGCCGGGCAAAGGGGTCTTGATGAAGAGGAAAGTATTAGGTGGATAGAAACCCGAAAAGCTTGGTTAAACGCGGAAAAAAGAAAGTGGATATTGCTTCCCAAAAAACTAAAGTCAAGTGGACTCTTGAAGGAGGTGAGAACTCGAAGTTGTTCCGCGCGGTCATAAAGAGAAAAGAAAAAGTAAAAGAAATTAGAGGTTTGAATATCAATGCAAAGTGGTCGGAAGATCCGGAGTCAATAAAGAAAAGCGTGTACGAGTTCTTTAAAAATAAATTTGCGTCACAAAGTCAAGGTGGTCCAACCTTGAAAAGTGACAAGTTTAAAAGTTTGGATCGAGAAGAAGCGGAGAACTTGGAATGGTCGTTCACGAAAGAGGATATTTGTAATGCAATCAAAGCATGTGGGAGTAACAAATCGCCTGGGTCGGATGGGGTCACTTTTACGTTCATAAAACGGTTTTGGGGAATTATTAAAGTCGATTTCTTGAAGGCGATGTCGAGTTTTTGGGATTCGGCAAGGATTAGTGGGGGTTGCAATGCTTCCCGATTAGTCTTACCGAATTTAGACCAATTAGCCGTATTGGAGTTTTCTATAAAATTCTCTCAAAAGTGTTGGCGGAGAAAATGAAAAGGGTGATGGGAAAGGTAATCGGAGACACATAATCGTCCTTCTTAAAAGGAAGATATATCTTGGACGAAGTCTTGGTGGCTAATGAAGTGGTAGAAGATATTCGAAGATCGAGAGGTAAAGGCATGGTTTTCAAAGTTGGTTTTGAAAAGGCCTATGATAGTGTGGAATAGCCTTTTTTTATCGAGACTTTGAGAACAATGGGTTTCGGTAAAAGATGGTGTAGATGGATAAAGGCTTGTCCTGAATCGGCATCGATCTCGGTCCTAGTAAATGGATCACCGACAAAAGAATTCAAGATGGAGAAAGGTCTTCGGCAAGGTGATCCCCTTGCACCGTTCCTCTTTCTTGTCGTAGCGGAAGGTTTAAATGTGCTTATGTTGGAAGCTAAAGAGTGAGGAATTTTTTAAGGGATTAAATTAGGTAAAGAGGAATTGGTGGTGACTCATTTACAATATGCCGACGACGCTATCTTTTTTAGGAATTGGAGTCTTTTGAATGTCGAAAAACCTAATGAAAGTTCTTCATTGTTTCTTTTTGGTTTCGGGTCTCCGAATTAATATCTCCAAAAGTAAACTTTTTGGAGCGGGTGTGGATCTTGAAGTGGTCCAAGATTGGGCAAACGACATCGGATGTGGTTATGGTGCACTTCCTTTCATTTACCTGGCTTCAGGTGGGAGCACCTACGCATAAAATTGATAGCTGGAAGGTAGTGGTCGAAAAGGTAAAAAATAGATTGGCCGATTGGAAGTTGAAATTGATCTCGTTCGGTGGTAGGCTCACCTTGGTGAAATCATTTCTCGGTAGGTTACCCTTGTATTTTTTCTCGCTTTTTCAAGCCCCGAGAGGAGTGGTTAGTGAGTTAGAGAGGGTGAGATGTCAGTTCTTTTGGGGAGGGGGGGGGGGGTCGGGTCCGTTGATAAAAGAGGGATACCGTGGGTAAAATGGGATAGGATCGTGAGGGACTTTAAAAGGGGTGGTTTAAACGTGGGAAGTTTGCAAAATTCTAATTGGGGATTGTTGGGTAAATGGTGGTGGAGGTTCAAGTGCGAGAAGAGTGCTCTTTGGGTGAGGGTGATCAAAAGTATTTTTGGAAAGGAGGGGGGTCTCATAGGCGAGGTCATTAGGGGGAGGAGGGGAGCTTCAGTTTGGTGCAACATAATTAGGATCGGCAAAGAGTTGGAAAAGTTGGGTCTTAACTTTGCTGAGTCGTCTGGTAAAGAAGTTGGGAATGGGAACGATACTAAGTTTTGGGCGGATAAATGGTGTGGTAGTGAGGAGTTGGGTAAAAGATTTAGGAGGTTGTGGCTTTTTGAATCAAACAAGCAAGTTAAGGTTTCCGATATAGGTAGTTGGGAAGGGGATAATTGGGTTTGGAGTTGGGGTTGGAGAAAGGACCCGAGAGGTAGGGAGTTGGGGGAATTAGAGGAATTGCTTTCCGTTTTACAAGAGTGGAAACCAAAGTTGGGTTGTGTAGACAAAGAGAAGTGGTTTTTGGGTCACGATGGTACATTTTTTCTTTGCAAGATCTTAAAGGTCTTATAGAAGAAAAAAGTCGCGTCTAGAGGGGTGCGGTACGGAGAAACGAGATGGTTAACGTTAGTTCCAAAAAAGATTTTCATTTTAGCGTGGAGGGTGAAGCAAGGTAGAATCCCATGTAGAGAGGTGTTAGACAAAATGGGATTGGATATCAATTCAGTGCTTTGTCCGAGATGTGATAACGAGGGAGAGTCGGTGGATCACGCCTTTGTAAAGTGTCTGGAAGTAAACAAGCTGTCAGGGGCGGAGCTCAATGAGGGATTAAAGGGGCCCCGGCCCTGCGCTTTCTCCAACAGCAACTATCGTGCTCATGTGTTAAAAAAAATTAAAATTGGGTTCCCCCCCACACACACAGTTTAGCCCAATTAAATTTTAGAATTGAGGAGTCCACGATCCACTACATTACAAAGAGCTTAAGAGCCGGCTCTTTCCAAGTTTGACCAAAAGTCAAAAATCAAAAATAAAAACCCTAAACTAAACCTATCGACTATCGTCATCGTGAATTGACATTCAAACCCACAGGCCACTTCTCCAGGCCTCCAACGACATTCAAACTCTTCACGTTTCCGGTTGCCGTTGCCGCCAGCCGCTTGTCGGCGTCTCCTTCGGTCTGGTTGTGTGGCTTCCGGCGTCGCACTCGCATCTCCTCCGGTTCTCTTCACAGTGAGCAGACGTAAGTGGTGAAGTGGAGTTCCTCAAAGTTTTAAATTCTTAAACTTTTAATTTCTATCTCTCAAATCTCAATCTCAAAATTTTAAACTTTTAATGGAAGAGTAACAACCAATCCTCCAAATACAAGTGGATTTCCATTGATTTTGACTTCTTCTTCTTCAAATAATCCTCCAACATCAACAGCCCCTAAATCACAGGTTTGTTTTCATTTTATTTAACTTTTAATTTTAAAAATACCATTGTCAATTGCTAATTGCTTCATTGCTTGTTTGAAAGTTTGATTAGGCTTTAGCTATTTATGATAAGTTTGATTGTGAAATTGTGAATTTAGGCATTAGCTATTCATGATAAGTTTGATTTTGCCCTAAATTTGATATTAGTTTTTGCCCTAAACTTGATTTTAGTTTATTAGTTGATTGCCCTAAACTTGATATTAGTTTTTGCCCTATATTTAATTTTAGTTTATTAGTTGATTGCCCTAAATTTGATTTTAGTTTTTGCCCTAAATTTGATATTAGTCATAACTCTAAATTTGATTTCATTGATTTGTTTGCATAATTTATTTATTTATTTTGAGCTCTTATACTAGTCTTTACCAAAAAAAAACAAAATTTACACTTGAAATCAACCAAAAAATCGAAAAAAATCTCCTGAAATCAATAAAAAAAACCCCCAAAAAAATTCTCTCGAATCAACACAAAGATACCAAAAAAACCCATGGACTCAACACAAAAACTTAAAAAACAAATCTCTCGAAATCAATCAAAAACTTAAAAAGTCCCCCAAAGGGAGTGTTAGGGCCATTTATTGTTGAATTAAAGTTCAAGGGTCTGTATTGTATTTCTTTATTTTGAGCCTTGTTAGTGAACGGGCCGTGGGCTTGTTAACCACGGGCCCGCCATATATAAAGTGTATTAGCCTTAGAAAATAGGCTAGTCGTCTTTATTGCTTTTCTATTCTGTATTGTAAAACTCTCTGATTGAAAGCATTATATGGATGACCAGTTGAAATCATAAACATCTCTGTTATTATCTATTGATTTCATTGTTCGTTGCACGGATCTGGAACTATCAATTGGTATCAGAGCAGACGGACAAAATCGATTCAAAGTGTTCAATTCGATTTCTGGTAAGTTTTCTGAACAATACGGCTGTGTTCTTGAGTGACATTCTACTTTTTGATTCGGTTAAAATTGATCGATTTCGTTTATTGGGTATTGTTAGTATCATTGTTATTAGTGATTCTGCAAATTTTCGTACTCTAATTCGATCGTTTGAGTGGTATTTAAGCAAATCAAAGTTCAAAAGTTTTGAGTGTGTTCTTGATAAAAATCATATTTTATCCATCAAAACGTGTTGTTTTTGCTTCAAAATCGAATTGGGTAGTGTTATTTTTGTGTTTGGTAGTGTTCCTAATCTTTCAAGAACGATTTTGAGCAACCCTAGTTGATTCCCAATCAATTTCCACAAGCCAGCCGCACTTTCCGGATAGTAGCAGCAGATTCCGGACGATTGTGTTCTCTCTTTCCGGGTACGTCTAATCTTTCCGGGTAAGTTACTTAAATTCCTATCTTTCCGGGTACATTGTTCCGGAAACCCAAAGTTTTCGGTAAAATAATTTATCCGGACAACTCAAAGTTTCCGGTAACCTATTTTACCCGGACAACTCGAAGTTTCCGGTCAATCCGATTCTTTCCGGACTAGTTCATCCGGTAAGTACCCCATCCGGGAAGCTCGTCCGGAAACCCCTATCATCCGGTAAGCATTTCATCCGGAAAGCATACCATCCAGAAACCCAATTCATCCGGTAAGTTTTGTGTCTGATCTTTTATTCGGAAACTTTTGTTCCCTCGGTAACCTTAAGTATCCGGGACCCCCGTGCTAAGTCGCAGGAGGGGGACATTTAAGTATCCTTGATACTGTTTCACTTTGAATCGAACCATCATCTGACGATCACTCCAGTGCAACTGAAGATGTCTTATTCACCTCAGTCAAAGGAAAAGCCAAGTCAGGTATGTGAATCTAACCAACAAGATCTCCTTAATCAAGTGCAATCACTTACTGAACGGGTAGATTCCTTTAAGGCGACCTCTAAAGAACAACTGCTTGAGATTAGATCTTTAACCGAAAAGCTAGATGTTCAAAAGAGAATAACTGAAAAATATAAGTCTAAAAATGATAATCTAAAAGACAAATGCAAAAATCTCTCATTAGCACCTAAGGACTTAAGGGCCAAGTTATCTGAACTTCAGTCTCAGTTTGATCAGTGTCTGAATGAGAAAGCAGAAATTGTTTATCAATGTTCTGCTCTTCAAATTCAGCACAAGGAGTTTGTTAATAAAATCACTGATCTTGAAACAAAACTCCACAACAGGGGTCAAACTGATCAAACCATCTTTATGAATAAACCCAAAGAGTTCACGTACTTTAACAAAAAAAATGGGGAATCGGATACGATAACCCACACTATTTGAAAAAGGGTATCTACAATACACCTACCCTGTATGACTTTGGATGTCTTGGTTTAGATAAGAAATACCCGGAATATGCGATACAATGGACTGGTCCTCTTGAACCTGAAAAGGAAGAGGAAACCGAGGAATATAAGCGCACACACACGTCTCACATGCAACTTCCTTTTTGTTATGAGCCTTTAAATTATTCTTATCAAAAGAACTAGAAGTATCTCTCGAATGACTACTTCGACTGCTACAAGGTTGCAAAGCCCACGGATTCCTCCAAAAAGGATGAGGTCCAAGCAACCGTAACCAAGACTGAGATGGACGAGTTCAAGCTCTATGTTCCCCCTCTCATCTTGGAAGCAAAAATAGTCGAGTTGGAGGAGTCACTCGAGAAAGAAAGGTCAGTTTTTCAAAAGGAGAAACAAGCGCTTATCCAAGAACTTGAGAATGTTAAATCGGTCAAAACCGAATCTGTATCGGATGAAGGACAGGAAATCCTTCGGGGAGAAATCACCAAACTCACATCAAAACTGGCTGCCTTGGCAACAGATGCGATGCAAGAGTATACGAGAAATGGTCAGCCCCAAGAGCAAATTGACCAACTCCAATCTGAAAAGCAGATTTCACCCGAACTTTCCTCAAGTTCATCTGATACGTCTTCGTGCAAAGCTTTCATAGGCAAGATTTCTACTTCACAAGACGGTAAAGACTCTCAAGACGAAAGTGTTTTAAGGAATTTGAACTCTGGTTTTTTCTTAGCTTCCGCACCAAATTCCCCAAAGCACACGAGCACAAAGGGTTCCTCGCCTTCCTCGACCGATCCAAGTCATGTTATTCCGAATGTTGATTTTTCTGAATATATGAACTCCGAAGGCAATTCTGACGGAGAGTTTGAGTCGTTCCCCTTCGACAAACCTCTTCCGAGTCATACTGATTTTTTGTCACCAATAGTCAATCGACCGGTCAATTTTCTAAAGGGTAACTATTCTAAAACCAAGGCCCCCGCTGTGATTAAGATTTCAAAATCTAAACCTGTTTCTCAAACTCAATCACAGCCGAGGCAAAAGACCGATCGATTGCCTATCAAAAATCCTGTTCCTTCAAAAGTCACTGATCATTTTGTCCCTGTTGCTACAGATAAAAATGGTCACGCAAAACAAGAAAAACCCAAGTGGCTAAACAAGGAACCTGTCAAGGATGCTGCATCAAAGTCCTTTCCCACTGCTTTTAATTCTAGGATAAACAAAGACAATTGTGCTTGGAATCATTGGAACCGTTTTGAAGTTTCTTTTCCGATTACAATTAATTCCGTTCATCAATTGATTCAGTTATCGCGTGATTGTTTATGTTGTTCTAGTTGTGGTTGGAATGATTTTGATGCAATTAACTTAAATGATTGGTTTGGGTCATATCACATGTATAATTCGACACCCAAACGCAAACCCCGTAATAACAAAAGAAAATACTATAAACAACGGGGTTTCCAATCAGAGGTTAAACCACAGCGGGAGACCAAACCCATTCCAAAACGGGCTTCTCCTACTGAGGTTAGACCGGCACCCAAGAGGCAACCTGCTACAAAACCTGTTCATCCAAAAGGTGTAAATTCTACACCTAAGAGGCAACATGTGCCAAAACCAGTTACTCCAAACGGTGTACAATCTACACCTAAGGGGAAGTCTGTGTCAAAGCAAGTTCCTCCACGAGGTGCCAAACCTAACCCTCCTAGACCCAGGCAAATCTGGGTACCTAAAATCCGTTAAACTCGTTTTTGCAGCACGGTCATGTGTGGTACTTAGACTCTGGATGCTCCAAGTACATGACCGGAGGAGGGAGCTTCTCACGAACTACAAAGAAGAATATGGTGGAGACGTGAGATTTGGCAACAACGACAAGGCGCCGATCGTGGGCTACGGCGACATTGTCCAAGACAAGATCACAATCAAGAAGGTATCACACGTCGCGGGATTGGAACACAGTCTGTTCAACATCGGTCAATTCTGCGACAAAGATCTCGAGGTCCGGTTCAAAGCTAAAAGGTGTAGAATCCTCAATGACGACGGAGAGGAGCTACTGGTTGGGAAACGCAAGTCCAACCTCTACACAATCGACCTCGCAGCCCTCAAACCCGATAACCCCGTCTGCCTCATGTCAAAGGCTAATTCCGAACAAGCGTGGATTTGGCATCGACGACTATCGCACCTGAACTTCAAAAGTATCAACAAACAGGTGTTGGGCGGACACGTGAAAGGCATGCCCGATCTTATTTCGTGAAGGATCGTCTCTGCGGGGCATATGAAAAAGGAAAGATGAAGCGAGTGCCGCATCAGCCGAAGGCAACTCCGAGCACGTCCCGGTCCCTCGAACTTATCCATATGGATTTGTGTGGACCGATGCGTGTTCAGAGTATCAACAAGCGCAAATATGTCCTGGTAATGGTGGATGACTTCTCGCGCTACACCTGGGTCAAGTTCCTTCGCTCGAAAGACGAAACTCCGAAGCTGATCATCAACCACCTGAAGACCATCCAACTGAACAAGCAACAACAAGTTCAGACCATAAGGACCGACAACGGGACAGAGTTCAAGAATCAAACGGTGGATGACTATCTGACTTCAGTCGGCATTTCACACAACTTCTCTGCTGCACGCACTCCTCAGCAAAACGGAGTGGTGGAACGATACAACCGTACCCTAGTCGAAGTGGCTCACACCATGCTTTCTCAATCTAATATGTCGCTATTTCTCTGGGCCAAATCGGTGTCAACGGCTTGTTATACGCAAAACCGATCCATCATCAACAAGCGGTTCAACAAGACGCCGTACGAGATCATCAACAATCGCGTTCCGAACATCAAGTACTTCCATGCTTTCGGATGCACGTGCTACGTCTTAAACGGCAAGGACAATCTCGGCAAATTCAGCTCCAAAGTGGACGAAGGAGTTTTCATCGGATACTCCATGCAGGCTCAAGCGTATCGCATTTACATCAAACGAAATAAAACCGTTGTCGAAAGTGTAAACGTGACATTCGACGAAGCCGCAGATTTGGCTTCTGAACAAATCGGTTCAGAACCCGGTGTAACTGGCGTGCTAGCTTCCGGACCTCTAAGTTCGGGATGTGCACAAGCGACAGTAAATCCAAATCATGCATCTTCATCGAATGCTGATTCTTCTGATTTAGATTTATTGTTTAAGTATTTTTATGATGACATATTTAACGCTTCTACTGCTGTCTCAGCACAACCTCGACTTGAAGTTGCTCGTACTGAATTAAGTATTTTTAGGGTCATTTATTGTGGAATTAAAGTTCAAGGGTCTGTATTGTATTTCTTTATTTTGAGCCTTGTTAGTGAACGGGCCGTGGGCTTGTTAACCACGGGCCTGCCATATATAAAGTGTATTAGCCTTAGAAAATAGGCTAGTCGTCTTTATTGCTTTTCTATTTTGTATTGTAGAACTCTCTGATTGAAAGCATTATATGGATGACCAGTTGAAATCATAAACATCTCTGTTATTATCTATTGATTTCAGTGTTCGTTGCATGGATCTGGAACTATCAGGGAGAATTCGGCTAAACAAGCTACTTGAATGACAAATTGGTTTTACAAGGTGCATTTGAATGACAAATTGGTCTTACAAGGTTCGGCCCCTGCGACTTTAAAACTTGTGTTCCGCCCCTGCAAGCTGTGGAAAAAAGTGGATCGGTGGTGGAATGTCAACATGGAGAGATTTAATATGATTAGCAACTTTCTGGATTGTAACACAACAACGGAGTCATCTGCGGTTCGAGGTAATGTGGACGGAAATGGTTTGGTCATTTTTTATCTTATTTGGTGTCACCGTAACAGGGTCGTCTTCAAAGAAGAGAAAAGTAATATGGGGTAACTATTCTTCGAGTTCCAAAGGAGAAGTTTCGAATGGATCAGCGGGAGGTCTCAGAACAAGAATCTCGCTGGAATAGATGGTTGTGTGAACCGTGGTCGCTGCTGTGATCGGTTCGATGGCAGTGAGAATGGGACCTGCGGCTGATGGGTCTGTTTGTTTCGTGGTGTTGGTCTGTTTGGGTGCAACTTTGTGGTGGCTGCTGTTTGTGATTCGGTGCTGTTTTTGTTTGCTTTCGGTTCGTGTTTTGTCTTTGTATACATAGGTTTGCCCCTGGCAAACCTTTTATTTTTTCTGCTGTGTTTTGCCTTGGTGTTGTGGTTGTGATGTTTGTTTGGCTTAATAATATTGGTTGCTTTACTAAATATATATATATATACATATATATATATATATAGAGAGAGAGAGAGAGAGAGAGAGAGATGAAAGTTTAAATGAAAACTCAATTTTCATTGTGCACGTTAGGACAAATCTCAGCCACTCCATCTATATTGATCCAACAACTCATATTAAATAGAGTTTTTTATTAGAATTATTAATTAAGGTGATTAGTGTAACGACCCGTCCCAAACATACAACATATAACATATTTTTCATATCATCATTTCATCATTTCATAACAAAAGATATATAATAGATCACGTACGGTCCCTTAATCCTAAAACTATACAATACATTTCATAGTACTATCCATACAAAAAAAAACATAAGCACTTCCTAATCTCTGTCAGCTATCAACTTCATACTACACCTTATCCTTTCCTTTGCTATTAAAAGTTCCTCGACCTGGAATACATATTTTTTAAAACAAAATGAGGGTTAGACCAATTGGTCTAAGTGAGAAAATCCCTGTCAGTGTATCATCATTTGCAAAACACATAATATATATATAACACATATTCGAATACCAATCATGACTCATATGCATTGTGTACAATTCTTCCTCATGGCCATATTAGTTGGTTGCGAGCCAACTAATCAGTTTACTCCGCTGCACTAACATACAGCCGACTCCGCTGTCCCGCCGTACAGCCAAACTCCACCGGTCCTAAGTCCGGCCAACGTGCACTCGTGTAGTGTAATGCTCATATAAATACAATATACATCTCAATATATTATATTTCAAATATAAGCACATAATCACACTATATATCACATTCCCAATCAGTATATGTATTCCAGTTTGAAAATGGTTTAAATTAAAACTCACATGCTAGTAGTCGCGTCACTCTTATTTTCAAAGTCGTAGGAATTTCCGTCACCAACTTCACAGAGATCTGAAATACCTATATACATATTGTACTGGTATTAATCTACTGTACAGGACCCTTAAAGACTAAGAATCTTAAATAATCCAAAATTCTCGACTCTTATCACAACCAACTAGTTGCGATAACCCTTGTCGCAACCTTCTACTAGCGACACAGTATCTTGTTGCAACTCACTGTTGCGACATCCTATCTTATCGCAACCAACTGTTGCGATACATAACTTGCCGCAACCAACTGTTGCGATACCAACGAGCTTGTCGCAACCCAAGGTTGCGACATTCATAACTATCGCAAACATCATAACTATCGCAATGCACTACTGCGATATTCATAACTATCTCAACCCACTGAATTCATACTTAACCCAGGAATCTATAGTTTTAAACCATCAATGTTTCTGTAATTATGCAGTTATGTTTAAGACTAATTTTAGAACCCAATTCTAAACCCAGATTTCTCATATCCTTCTAAAATTATAAATACCCATTTCTAAACTCATAGAAAACTTTGTAAACATAGAAGGAAGAATTTGTATAAAATAGTTACCTTTGTTTCTTCAGATTACTCCTAAAATTCCAGCTGAAAATAACTTGCTTCTTCTCTTCTTTCGATTCTCTCTCCCTCTTTCTCTTTGTAGTACACAATACACACACACACACAATACTAACCAAAATGAAAAGTAGAAGATATTTTCTACTTTTGTTCCTTTTTCAATAGATGAGGCGGTGGTGTTGGTGTAGGTTTCATCACTTAACCAAACACCCCCCTCAACTATCAACACTTGACAATTTATACCCTTTAGCTTATAAATTAAAATTAAAGTTTACCCCTTAACTTATACTCCATAAAACTATTAACGAAACTTAAACTTATAAAACTAACCCAAACATACCTTAAACTAAAATAATAAAAATTAAATAAACTAACAACGTACCTGGTTATTACAACATCTCCCCCTTAAAAGAATTCCGTCCTGGAATTCGGTTAGGCGAAAAGGTATGGGTACTTAGTTCTCATTTCTGATTCTGATTCCCATGTAGCATCCTGACCTTTATGATGTCGCCACTGTACTTTTACTTGCTTGATCTCCTTACCATTCCGCAAAACCTTAACTTTACGGTCAATTATGGCTTCAGGTTCCTCCACAAAGTTCAGCTTTTCATCAATCTGTATATCTGGTAGAGAAACTACCTGATCTGGCACAATCAAACACTTTCGTAAATTTGAAACATGGAAAGCGTTATGGACACCGCTTAACTCCGGTGGAAGTTCCAACCTGTAAGCTACTTCACCGATTCTTTCATTAATTGCCAACGGTCCGATGTACCTTGGACTAAGTTTACCTTGTTTCCCAAATCGAATGACTCTTTTCCAAGGCGAGACTTTTAACATTACAAAATCTCCAACTTGGAATTCTAATGGTTTTCGGCGTCGGTCAGCGTAGCTTTTCTGTCTATCTTGTGCCACTTTCAATCGTTCACGAATTTGAGTAATCTTATCCGCAGTTAACTGAACTAGGTCTGGACCTGCTAATTGTTTCTCTCCCACTTCGTTCCAACACAAAGGCGTTCGGCATTTTCTACCATACAAAACTTCAAACGGTGCCGCTTGTATGCTGGAGTGATAACTGTTATTGTAGGCAAATTCAATCAACGGTAGGTGCTTATCCCACGATCCCCCAAAATCAACAATACAGGCCCGTAACATATCTTCTTAAGTCTGAACTGTTCGTTCACTCTGACCGTCAGTTTGAGGATGGTATGTTGTACTTAGCTTTATTTGCGTCCCCATTTCTTTTTGAAAACTTCTCCAGAACCTTGAAGTAAAACGACTATCACGATCAGAAATAATCGATATTGGAACTCCATGTCAAGCTACTATTTCGTCGATATACAATTTGGCTAGTCTTTCTAATGAATAGGTTTCTTTTATTGGCAGGAAGTGAGCAGACTTTGGCAATCTGTCGACGATCACCCAAATGGCATCAAATCCCTTCGGAGTCTTTGGTAACTTCATGATGAAATCTGTAGTAATTTGATCCCATTTCCACATAGGTATTTCCAAACGTTGTAACTGACCAAAAGGTTTTTGATGTTCAATCTTTACTTTCTTACAAGTGGAACAACCTTCCACATGCTGAGCAATACTTTTCTTCATTCCCGGTCACCAGTAAAATTGTCGCATATCCTTATACATCTTATTCGTGCCCGGATGAATAGAGAAACGAGATTGATGAGCTTCTTGTAGTACCCGATCACGTAAATTACCCAAACGAGGCACCCATATTCTATTTTCCAGACACAAAAACCCACGATCATCTTTTACGAGTGATGCTGATATACCCACAAACCGTTCTGGTTTCAAGTGTTCTTCTTGAAAGGCTTCTACTTGACACTTCTTCAATTCGTCAAAGATGTTAGGTAAAAGTTCAGCTCGTAGTGCAATGGATTTTATTGTTCCGCTCCTCTCCTGACGACTCAGTGCATCAGCTACTACATTCGCCTTCCCCGGATGATAGAGAATTTCACAGTCGTAATCATTCACCAATTCTAACCATCTTCTTTGTCTCATATTCAGTTCTCGCTGATCGAAAAGATGTTGGAGACTCTTGTGATCGGTATAAATCTGACATTTAGAACCGTATAGATAATGTCTCCAAATCTTTAGCGCGAAAACAACTGCAGCAAGTTCCATGTCGTGCGTAGGATATTGTCTTTCGTGATCATTCAGTTGTCTAGAAGCATAAGCAATAACTTTTCCATGCTGCATTAATACACATCCCAATCCCAGTTTGGAGGCATCACTGTAAACTACAAAATCATTGGAACCTTCAGGTAGTGACATAATCGGTGCGCTACAAAGTTTTTCTTTCAAAATTCTGAATGCTTTATCTTGTTCTTCTTTCCATTCAAATTTCATATTCTTTCGGGTCAGCATGGTTAGAGGTGTAGCGATGCGAGAGAAGTCTTGTATAATCTTTCGATAGTAGCCGGCTAAACCCAGAAAACTTCGTACTTCTGTTGGCGTTCTCGACGGTTCCCACTTTTCAATTGCCTCTACTTTCATCGGATCAACTTGAATGCCTTTTTCTGAAACTACATGCCCAAGAAATTGAACTTCCCGTAGCCAGAATTCACATTTAGAGAATTTGGCATATAACTGTTCCTTTTTCAACAATTCAAGAATCAAACGAAGATGTTGTGCGTGCTCTTCTTTGGATCGGGAATAGATAAGTATATCATCGATAAATACAATAACAAATTTATCGAGATATGACTTACATACTCGATTCATTAGATCCATAAAGGCAGCTGGGGCGTTTGTCAGACCGAAGGGCATCACTAAGAATTCGTAATGACCATACCTTGTGCGGAAAGTAGTTTTCAGAACGTCTTCTTCTTTAACCTTCAGTTGATGATAACCTGATCTTAGATCAATCTTGGAGAAATAACAAGCTCCAACTAATTGGTCAAAGAGGTCATCAATTCTGGGAAGCGGATACTTGTTCTTGATCGTATGCTTATTCAGTTCCCGGTAATCAATGCACATTCTCATCGACCCGTCTTTCTTTTTCACAAACAGGACTGGTGCACCCCATGGTGAAGTACTGGGTCTGATGAAGCCCTTATCAGAAAGATCTTGCAATTGTGTCATCATTTCTTTCATCTCTGGAGGTGCCAGACGATACGGTGTATGGGCAACAGGAGCTGCTCCAGGAATCAGATCTATACCAAACTCTACTTGTCTATCGGGCGGAAGACTAGTCAAATCTTCTGGGAAAACTTCCAGAAATTCACGAACAATAGAAATATCTTCCAGCTTATTCTGTTCTAGCTTAGTATCTATCACATAAGCTAAATAACTCAAGCAACCTTTATTAACACACTTACGAGCTTTCATCATAGAGATAAGGCAAGACTCGTGATTTCTACGATCACCATAAATCACTACCGGTCCCCTCTCAGGTAAGACAACATTAATCAACTTCTTATCACAAACTATACTAGCCTGATTCTCGGCTAACCAATCCATTCCCACTACCACATCAAACTCGATCAAAGCTATAGGGAATAACTGAATAGGTACTCCAGACCCATCTATATCTATAACACAACTATCAAATACCTCTTTAACCGGTACTTGATTATCATTTGCAGTATCTACCATTAACGCATGATCTAACACTTTAGGCTTTAAATGCATATAAGCAGCAAAAGAAGGAGACACAAATGATCGGTTTGCACCGGAGTCAAATAACACTTTAGCACGTGTAGAGTTTATTAGAAATGTACTTGTAACCACATCAGGAGTTTCCTCTGCTTCTTGTGCTGTCATTTGGAAGGCTCGACCCTTTGCTTTCGATACTTCAGGCCTTTGTATCCCTCCCGTCCTAACACCCGTTGGTCTCACTGTCATACTACCCTGTTATGCTTTCCACTGTGGACATTCAGACTGAATATGATCAAGGGAGTTGCAAGAGAAACAAAATCAAGTTACCCGACAATCTTTAGCGATGTGACCAGTCTTTCCACACTTGTAACAAATTCGGGAATCAACATAACAATTTCCCTGATGAATACGGTTGCATTTTGAACATGGTCTTTCAGCTGGTCTGAAAGGTAGACGACTATCAAATCTCGGAGATTTAGACTTCTTTGGATCATAATGCGGTCCTTCCCATTTCCTCTTTCCCATACTTTTATCACCAGTATCCCTCCCTTTATCTCTTTCTACATTTTCTGCAACATCCGCTGCTGCTGAGAAAGTATCGGTTCCCTTTGCAATTACTAGTCCTCTGATTTCCGAATTTAACCCAAAGATGAATCTTTCCATTTTGAGTGCTTCAGTGGCAACATAATATTCGGCAAAGCGGGACTTCTCCAGAAAACGTGCAGTATAATCCCGAACTGATAGCTTTCCCTGTTGCAGATTCATGAACTCTTCTTCCAATTGTCTTACGGCAGCTTGAGGACAAAACTGCCTTTTAAAAGCACTTGCAAATTCTTCACAGGAAAAAGTAGAATACACGTCCGGTCCTTTAGAAGTAATAAGAGCTTCCCACCAATATAACGCATCAGCCTTCAACATCGCAGTCCCATATAATACTCTATCTTCTTCGGCACATTTGCTGGTTTTGAAGATTGCTTCTATTTCTTTTAGCCACCTCATAGCCTTTACCGGATCTCTTTCCCCTGAGTAGGTTGGAGGTTTGCAACTTAAAAACATCTTGTAATCACACTTCTTGGGCACCAGTATAACAGTAGGTGTAACAGGCGTCTCTTCTTCCAAAATAGGATCTGGTATTATAGTTTCAGTGTGATGAGTACGGTCGAACATAACTTGTATATTAGTTTGTAATCTTTCCATTTCTTCCATCAAATCATTTCTAGTAACGAATTTTGTGCCGTGGGGATGACCCCTACCTCCAGTTTCACCCCGACCTCGTCCTGCACCTCTCCCTCCTGTTCCGGTCATCATTTCCTGAATATTTCTAGTTCTTGGATTTGGCCTGATTGGGTTTCCTTCTTCATCTCTATCCATATTTCCAGAACCACTCGCCATTCTGTTGATTTCAACAAGGTTAATATACATGTAAGCACATACCCCATATAATAAGGTATTCCAGTTCAAACATGTACCTGTAAGTTCATAATTACACCGGCCAGATGTAATTTGAAATTACCTTACATGAGGTTCCTTCTACCTTTTTATATTTAACATCCCAAGGTTTCTAAAACTATTAGAGACATCCTACTTCACATGCAGTTTAAGTCTAGGTATGGATCCAAATACCTAAATCCCTTAAACTAGGTCTCTGATACCATCTGTAACGACCCGTCCCAAACATACAACATATAACATATTTTCATATCATCATTTCATAACAAAAGATATATAATAGATCACATACGGTCCCTTAATCCCAAAACTATACAATACATTTCATAGTACTATCCATACAAAACAAAACATAAGCACTTCCTAATCTCTGTCAGCTATCAACTGCATACTACACCTTATCCTTTTCTTTTCTATTAAAAGTTCCTCGACCTGGAATACATATTTTTAAAAACAAAATGAGGGTTAGATCAATTGGTCTAAGTGAGAAAATCTCTGTCAGTGTATCATCATTTGCAAAACACATAATATATATATAACACATATTCGAATACCAATCATGACTCATATGCATTGTGTACAATTCTTTCTCATGGCCATATTAGTTGGTTGCGAGCCAACTAATCAGTTTACTCCGCTGCACTAACATACAGCCGACTCCGCTGTCCCTCCGTACAGCCAAACTCCACCGGTCCTAAGTCCGGCCAACGTGCACTCGTCTAGTGTAATGCTCATATAAATACAATATACATCTCAATATATTATATTTCAAATATAAGCACATAATCACACTATCTATCACATTCCCAATCAGTATATGTATTCCAGTTTGAAAATGGTTTAAATTAAAACTCACCTGCTAGTAGTCGCGTCACTCTTATTTTCAAAGTCGTAGGAATTTCCGTCACCAACTTCACAGAGATCTGAAATACCTATATACATATTGTACTGGTATTAATCTACTGTACAGGACCCTTAAAGACTAAGAATCTTAAATAATCCAAAATTATCGACTCTTATCGCAACCAACTAGTTGCGATAACCCTTGTCGCAACCTTCTACTTGCGACACAGTATCTTGTTGCAACTCACTGTTGCGACATCCTATCTTATCGCAACCAACTGTTGCAATACATAACTTGTCGCAACCAACTGTTGCGATACCAACGAGCTTGTCGCAACCCAAGGTTGCAACATTCATAACTATCGCAAACATCATAACTATCGCAATGCACTACTGCGATATTCATAACTATCTCAACCCACTGAATTCATACTTAACCCAGAAATCTATAGTTTTAAACCATGATTGTTTCTGTAATTATGCAGTTATGTTTAAGACTAATTTTAGAACCCCATTCTAAACCCAAATTTCTCATATCCTTCTAAAATTATAAATACCCATTTCTAAACTCATAGAAAACTTTGTAAACATAGAAGGAAGAATTTGTATAAAATAGTTACCTTTGTTTCTTCAGATTACTCCTAAAATTCCAGCTGAAAATAACTTGCTTCTTCTCTTCTTTCGATTCTCTCTCCCTCTTTCTCTTTGCCGTACACAATACACACACAATACTAACCAAAATGAAAAGTAGAAGATATTTTCTACTTTTGTTCCTTTTTCAATAGATGAGGTGGTGGTGTTGGTGTAGGTTTCATCACTTAACCAAACACCCCCCTCAACTATCAACACTTGACAATTTATACCCTTTAGCTTATAAATTAAAATTAAAGTTACCCCTTAACTTATACTTAATAAAACTATTAACGAAACTTAAACTTATAAAACTAACCCAAACCTACCTTAAACTAAAATAATAAAAATTAAATAAACTAACAACGTACCTGGTTATTACAATTAGGGGTAAAGGAGAAAGATAATTTAAACCCACAGCTACCATGTTTGACTTTTTACTTTCTTTTTTAATTAAAAACTTTTACCCCCCTTAATGTTTAAAATAATTTATCTTAAAAAGTACTAATATTTTAATCAAACAAATTACATCAAAAAAACAAGAATTCTGTGCTCTTCGATATGACATCCATCTCGATATAGTTTTTTTTGTTGTTTTAACCTATTTTACATGAAATGCCATTTATGTGTTATATTCATTATGAATATTTATTTACGTTCAAGTGTATACAACATCTCGAACCCGTAAGTCCGTAACTCGACATCACCTTCTACAACACTTTCTTCAACGCCGTAAGGCATTGTGTTCTTCATTACCGTAACCCAACACCCATCGAGATGAATTGGGAACCTATCGAGTTTTGGTTGTGAACCGAGGAACAAAAGAGAGTGCGCCACGTCTCCACACCTTCACGGGTCACTCATGTATTATTCAAGAATAATGTATCATTCAGTATGAATAATACATCATTCAGGGTGAATAATACACGATTCATAAGTTCATGTATTATTCATTCTGAATGTTGTATAATTCATTCTGAATACTGTTTTATTCATCATGAATAGTGAATGAACATTCACATTTGTTATTCATACTGAATGTGGTCACCTGGAGTGTGCATACATATTCATAATACAATATTCAAGGTGAATAATACATGATTCATGATGAATAATACATGAATCATGATTTCGTGTATTATTCATCCTGAATGTTGTATTATTTATTTTGAATATTGTATTATTCGTCATGAATATTGAATGAACGTTCCCCTTTGTTATTCATACTGAATATGGACACCAGGAAACATGCATACATATTCATAATGAATATAGCACATACATAGTATTTCACGTAAAAACGGTTAAAATGAAGAAAAAACTATATCGAGATGGATGTCATATCGAAGAGCACGAAATTCTCGTTTTTTTGATGTAATTTGTTTGATTAAAATATTAGTAATTTTTAAGATAATTTATTTTAAACTTTAAGGGGGTAAAAGTTTTTTAAATAAAAAAGAAAATAAAACGTCAAAGTTGGTAGGCGCTGATTCAAATTTCCAGATTTGCCCCTAATCACTTCTCTAATTATTTCATTAAGTTTTAACCATTGATTAGTTTTCTAAATTTTGATCAATGGCTAATATTGGTCCTCACGTGCACAATGAAAAATGAGTTTTCATTTGAACCCACCTATATATATATATATGGGTTAAATCAAATGAGAACCACAAATATGTTATAAAACGTAAGAACCGATATAAAAAATATATTTTTACATGATATTTTTTCATCAAATGCTAGGATTTATTATATTTTACTTCAAATATATGTGTTTCATAATATGATAGTTTCACATGGATTTGTTTCACCATGTGAATATTTTTTACGAGTATTTTTCATTTCACTAGGTGAAACAAATTTCGTTTTTCACATGTATTTTTTTCATAAGGTGAACACGAACATATGTGTAACACTATCTTAAATCATAAGTTTTGATGAAAAAAAATCATGTAAACAAATATTTTTATATTGGTTCTCTCGGGTTTGTAACATATTTGTGATTCTCATTTGATTATCGTCATATATATATATATATATATATATATATATATATATATATATATATATATATATATATATATATATATATATATATCGGGTGGTAATCAAATAATAATCACAAAAGGTTAACAACTGTAAGAACTGATCTAAGCCCTAATTTGGTTTTGATCCAATATATGGTTTTAAATGGAAGTTGTTTTTTAATTAGAAATATGGTATAATCGTTATTTTGGTAATAAAGATTCACCAAATGAAGCACACACACCATGTTATTTCACCTGATGGAATAAAACACAATTTCATAATCATTTGATTGACTTATTTTGATAACCTAATGAAATTCTAACATAATGTTCATATATAAGTTATTCATCACATGAAATCAAAAACAACTTTGATCTACAATCTATTTCACCCAAATCAAACACAATTTTCCTCTACAATCTATATGAAATCAAACACAATTTTTGTCTATAAGTTATTTCATCTCATGAAATCAAACATAATTCTCTTCTAAATGTTATTTTACCGTATGAAATAACATAAATAAAACACAATTTTGGCAATATAGTATTTTTTAAGTATATAATATTTATACATAGCAAATGCAACAATTAAACTCACACACCCTCCTCACCTTTTGTGAGGTTTGAACCCTTGACCTTCTACGAGGCCAAAGTCTCCCATACCGCTAGGCCCTTATTGTATTTTTCTTTTTTGAAGTATATAATATTTATATATGGCAAATGCAACAATATATTAACTCACGCACCCTTCTCATTTTTGGTGATGTTTGAACCCTTGACCTTCTACGAGACCACTCATACCACTAGGCCAAAGGCCCTTTGATAAGGGCAATATAGTATTAAAACACAAAATAGTGTTGAGAGTATAAATAAAAAACCTCAACAACAATAATTGTGAAATACGGTTAAGAAAGGAACCGCTATATATTCATCAACATGTATGTCAAATAAATGATTTGATTAGTTCGATTTGACTTTATGTAGGGGGAAGCTAATGGCATCCCTATATATTGCTAATGACACCCCTATATAGTGAATTCCTTCTCACATACATCAACATCAAAGTCCTCTTTTTACATTTTCAATACATGAAATGACCCGATTCTGACATCAAGGGGGTGCCAATAGCATTCCACCTTTATGTATTCACAAAAGTTAGCATCTTGTGAATTTGTCTTTGATGAAAAATGCTTGAAACAATTGGTGTTTCATAAAACAAAATATACCCTTATTTTTATCCAATGTTCTAAAAAATGCGCCTTGGCGTCGAGGCACAACCTTGCCTCCATGTTATACCCCTTGGCATTGAGATAGGGCGCGGAACTCGTTATGGCACACCATGGCCTGCCATGGCGCGTTATGGCGTTACAAATTTGTGTACTTTCAATTTTTCGAATCTATGTATTTTGAAATTCGATTCGAATTTGCGCATTAGTATCGATTAGAATTTAGAATTCTTTTGTTTAGTTTTATATGAATTTAAATTGTTATTAACTTAATTTTTATTGTTGAAGAAACTAAAATAAACACACACACACACACACATATATATATATTATATACATATTTGTCGCTTTAAGTCACGCCTTGAAAAACGTCATGGCTTCGCCGTAACTCGTAAGGCTTGAGGCTTGACCTCGCCGCCACGTCACGCCTCACGTCATTTAACACCTTGTTTTTATCATAATTTTTTTACCAAATTAACAAAAAATAGCTTTCAAACTCATCCGCAATTTTCAATTGTTAAAATAAAGAATAAATTGACCAAATGAACAAAATGCTCTTCATCATAGTGCTAAAAAAATAATAGCTTTCTTTGACTACTAAATGTTTATTTACCTGTTTCTCGACTAACTTAATTCCTCAATCTAATAATTAATTCTTGAATCTAATAAGGAAATTTATATATATGGATTGTTTACCAATATGATATTGGAAATAAGAGGGATGACGGGTGGTACCTTGGATCACATATAATTGGTATCAAAACAGATCTATGATTGAACCTGATCTGATCTGATCTTATTTCAACTTGGCCTTGTTTAAATTATTAGTTTCGTACCAAAAAAGATTGATAAAGACGAATCCAAAAAAAATTCAAGTGATGGTAGCATAGCACATGTCGAAACAAAATTGATAGAACGATTAGGGGTCGTAAAAATTTTACATCACATCGGGACAAGCGTATGGTGATACAGGACCCCACTAAGAGCTTGCTAAATACGCCCAAAATGAATTTGACTAACGTGTGATAAATCGGGCTCGATCAACATCAATCAATACTAGTTGAAAATCAATTCAAAATGAATTGTCTTCGGATAAAATATCTCACTTCAAATTCTATCAACTCGTTTTTAGGCACATAGTTACATATATGAATGTAACAACGCTATTTTCTCTAATCAATTTTCTTGAAATATTTAATTATATAATGTTTTGAAATTTTAAGAATACAAATTATATGTCTTTTCTTTGTTTGTCGATCAGTATCTACAAGTCTATTATTTTATTAAACAAGAGAAGGAAAAGGGAAAAGTCTAAAAAAATCCAACGAACTATCTGCTTTTTAATGGTTAAGTTCTTAAATTATTTTTCAAAATGATAAAACCCTTAAACTTTTTAAACCTGTTTAGATACATCCTTGTAACCTGTAAAAATAGGTTAATTTGTTACAAATATGGAAAAAGTCTAAAAAAACTCAATAAACTATCTGATTTTGAATGACTAAGTCCATGAATTTCTTAACAAATAAATCTATAATTTTTCCAAATTTTTCTACCAAATATATTCTGAACTTTTTTTAACAAATAAATCTGAAACTTTTTTCGAAGAAACAAAGTCATAAACTTAATTTTGAACAAATAAATCATAATTTTTTTGAGCAAAAAATATACAAATCATCTCACCGACAACAAAATAAAATGAACAATTAGATGGAGAAAATTTATATTATTCCCATTATTAATTTGTAAAGATATGGACGTTTTTTAATAGCCGTGAAATGATGGACACTCTTTTTTTGGTATATTTTGTGAAAGAAATGATTATTATTTTTGTTTTATATATAATTTTTGAATGTTTCGGAATTTGAAATGAAATGGTATAATTTCCTTTGTTTAATTGATTTATTTTACTTGTTGTCTGTGAAAGAAATTGTTTAATTTTTGTTCATGAATGTTCAAAAAAGTTATGATTTGTCATAGACGCCTTAGTGCCCGGGGACAATGTCCAATTGTTGCTTCCATGCATCATGATCTTTCTCAGCTAGGCATTGAAAGTAATACATACCTACTAGTACTCCAAACTGTAAATACCTTGTTTGGGTGGGGTTAATATAAGCTCCCTATAATCTTGCCTGTTCCACGCTTTGAAACTACTTGATTTAGGAGTCGGCTAATCAACATGCAAGTCTAGTGGGAAACGTAACCTCCAACCCACAAGGCAGGCTGCTTGCATAATTTCAAGAGTAAATTACGTTTTTAATCCCCGTGGTTTGTTGAAATTTTCTACTTTCATCCTCATGGTTTTGAAATTACAAATTTCGTCCTTTTTGTTTATAATTCATTACCTTTTTCATCCTTATGATTTAAATTTTATTGCTTTTTTCATCCCTATGGTTTACAATTCATTTCTATTTTAGTCCTTCATGCTTACAATTAGTGTTTTGGACTCGAGGACAAAAATAGAAATGAATTACAAACCATAGGGATGAAAACCGAAATTTCAAAACCACAAGAACGAAATCCGCAATTTTTAACAAATCATAGGGACTAAAAACGTAATTTTCTCTAATTTCAAATAGAGTAACTACACTTTTGGTCCATGTGGTCCACATTTAACTACAAACAAAGCCTATAAAATTCAATAAATACAGTAATAATCACTCTAGTGTGTATTTTGCTTTGAAAATAATCACTCTCATTAATTCATGACAGCAACCTCAACATCACCTATAACACCCTCAAATTTGGATTGACCAACTAAATAAAACTTTGCTAAAAAAAACAAATAAAGAATAAAATTTTTATACAAATCTATCATTGAATTACCTCAACTTTAAAACATATATTTAACCTCAACATTCGTTAACTTAAGTCATACACCAAAACTACATAAGGCCGGGTGTTACTCAAACCAAATACCAAGTTGTTATTCCCAATATGGGGAAGACTTCACCAAGCTATTCACTTCTTGAGCACACATCTAGCTGACAAATAAAAAGGTTCGGCTAAAGTCTAGTGAGTTCAAGAGTTATATCATGATTGACATAATTTGTTAAATGAAATAGTGCAACTTAAATCATGTTTTCCAAAAAGGTTTATGAATAAAATGTAAACCGACTCTTTTGCCAACGCATACAAATTCTATGACGAAAGTCCCAAAATGCATATAGCGTTTTCCAAAATGAATTCCAATCCAGACACACTCAAAGTATGAATAAATCACTACAAGAAACTGCACTTTTACCGGGGGGGTTGGGAAGCCCGTCGGTAAAAGTAACTTTGCCGGCGACTTAGATGAAATCCTCCGGTAAAAGTCTTAACTTTTTGCCGAAGGAAAATGCCACCGGCAAAGATGAGTTTTTGCCGACGAATTTCTTATAAGTCGTCGGTAAAAGTTACTTTTACCGGCGGATATCTCAAACCGCCGACAAAAGTATCTTTTAAAATTTAAATGACATTTTCACTAACTACCCGCCAAAAGTTATTTTATTATAATTAATAATTTATTTCACTTAAACTTTTGCCGACGGACTTCCTAAATTTGCCGGCGAAAGTATTTTTATATTATTAATAATAAATCACTTACATTTTTTCCCGGACTTTCTACACCCGTTGACAATTGTATTTTAATTTCTTTAATATTTTCTATTTATATTTTTACCAACAAACTTCTCAAATTGTTCGACAAAAATATTTTTGAAATTATAATGATTTTTAAAGACGTTTTTATCGGCAAAAATATATAAATTTTATTAATATTTTCCACTTACACTTTTGCCGGAAGATTTCCTTATTTAAAAATCATACTTTCAGTAAACACTTGTGAACTTGAAATTTTACTAATTACGGTTGTACATGGGTTTGCGGTTTGCCGGAAGATTGGCCGGGTTGAAGATATATGAACAACCCAATCCAACCCAATGTTTGCGGTTTGAAAAATCTCGATCCAACCCAACCTAATCAAAACTACAACCCAAGCCAAAATCGTGTGGATTGAGTTTGGTTGGTTGGGTTGAAACTTTTGTATGTTATTTTATCTCTAACTAAACATTTGCATTTGAAATAAGTAAAATAAAAACGAGAACATACCAAAAAGGCTAACTAACCAATTTTTTTAAGGATAATGTGAATAAGAAAATAAAATTACTGATGAAATTGTAATATGATTTTGAATATTACTAACTACGGGTTGTAATATAATTCGCGTTGGGTTGGTCGGAATTTAAGCACCCCTATTACTAATCAATACCTAATTCTTAATAAGTCGTTTTAAGAATTTTACATAAATGTTTTATAATATAATATAGATTAATACATTACAATATAACCCAATACAACCCAATAAGATGTAACAACACAATATGACTTGTTGCCGCATAATACGACATATTTCAACCTAATACTATACCAAAGGGCCTTTAGCCTAGCGGTATCGGAGTCCTTGGCTTTGTAGGAGGTCATGGGTTCAAACCTCGCCAAATGTGAGGAGAGTGTGTGAGTTTATTTGTTTCATTTGCCGTATATGAATATTATATACTTCAAAAAAAAGATGCATTATTGCCTGCTACAACCAACCAACACCTAATACGTCTTACACGATGACCAAATACGATCCATTACTACCTATTACAACCCAATACGATGCATTATTACCCATTACACCCAATTATCATCCAATATACAAACTACAAACCAAGATGACCAAATAAGACCCATTACAACCCCATATGACCCATTATAGTCGATAGGGCCCAATAAGGTCAAATACGATCCATTACAACCCAATAGGACCCAATTTAACATATTACCACCAAACATAATACAATACTCCTTATTACAACAATGTATAGGACACCCAATACGGTCCAACACGATCCATTTACACCCTAACATCCTGGACGTTACGACTCATTACAACCCAAATATCACTCACTATCACACACACTACTTACATACATCCACTGCATATATACATATATCCACTGTATATACATATATTACAGACCACATAAATAAATCTCAATCGTTTGTGTAGATGATCAACGATGTATATTAAACGAGTTCCTAAAGTTATGTACCCAGTTCCCTCTACATACATATACCTGCAACCTACATACTATATATTAGAGATGGCCAAATGGGACTGACATGGTAGGGATCGGTTATGATCTGATGGTCCTTAATCGGTTACGATTTCATCAAAAACAAGACCCGACCCGAAACAAGTTATGGGACCGATTATAGGACATGGTCTGGACCGATTATTGACCACTTTACTGCATACACATACACAATTATTTTCAATCTCAAATTACAGGTAATCAGTGTATACTTATAATTTTTTAAAACTTAAAAAAAACTATATATTTATTTTTAAATCTAGAAATACTGAAATTATAATTAAGATGTCAAGTAAACACCCTATAAAAAATTGATACGATTATGTGTTTTTTTTAATTTAACTCCAATAACAATATTAATAATAATATCCAATCCCTAAAATTTTAGGAAATAGTTGGCGGGTTTTTCAAAATCATCCCAAAAATTTTCCCCAAAAAATCCCCAAACACCCCATCCCCAAGTTATTCCGCCATAAATCCTAAATTTTCCCATGTCTCTCTTGATTGCGCCAAAAATCCTAGTTTTTCCCTCAAATTCTTCCCTTCGATTCATATCGATTTGCCTTTCTCTTCCTCTTTCCAGTATTTGTAGTTTTGTTCGATTTTAGGTTCCTTACCGGTAATCGTTTTTTCGTTGATTCAATGTTCCTATCTGTGGTAGTAATCGAGGTTAGGCACTGTATTGGTGGTCGATTTGGTTCGACCTGTACGGCAGAAAACCTATTGAAATGCCTTGATTAATGTTCTTCGTGTGTTATCTGGCTAATGTTTATTTGTGTTGCATTAAATTTGCAGATATTTTATCATGCAACAAAGGTGTCCAAGAGTTGGAAAGGGAAGAAGCTCCTTTCGAGGGTTGAGTTTCGTGTTGAGGCACATGTGACTAAACTTTTACGGTTGCAGATGCTTCCAGCTTCTGATCGGACGAATGCTCCTGCAGGATTCTGATAAGACGAACCGTTTTGCCCTTCTGTTTGGTGCCCTGGATGGCAGCATTGGGTGTATTGCGTGTAACACCCTAAAAATAGGGCCAATTTAAACCTTAAAAATTGCCACTAATTATGATTGTAAAACTTCAAACTTCTATAACCTGATGATCAAATGTAAAGGTTTTATATACAGTACGTCTAATTCAAATAACCTATTAATCTAATCATACATCATAATCAGATTAATTAAGTTATCTAATCCTTTGACCCAAAAGCATCAAAAGAACAGCTAGATCCTCCGTTATCTCTAAGTTTAAGTCTTTCCAAAAGATCCTCATCACACTTTCCCGCTTACTTCCCGGAGCTTGTACCTGGTAAGAAAATTCAACTTGAAACATTAGGCTTTCGCCTAGTGAGAAAATTCAAATCAAATTAAAGTTAAACAATTAAAATCTCAACAGATAAAACAAACCTGTTCTCGCCCATCTTACCGTACAACAACTCCTTTCAATACTGGGATTCTACCCCACTCCCATACTTATGACTAATTCGTCTAGCCATAATATCACTATCAAGAGTTTACTATAAATCATCCCAGATTCAAAATCATTACTCTTATCTAAGAAATTACAAGTCAAAACCTGCCTATTTCTTAATCCGGAAGTAGAGATTACAAATTACTTTATGCCATCTCTAATCTTCCTTTCACAACGGGAAATCTCCGATTTTCCCTATAAAATGGAAATCTCCGATCTTCCATTCGAAATGGGAATTACAAATCAAAATCTACCTATTCCACATTTCACGTCCTCACTATCTCAGAATCACTGACCCCAATGGGATTAATATATCGCGATACACAATCGAGGCCCTCACGATGATTCAAGATACGCTCGTTCACTAGAAATTACATCCCTTGGTCAAATGGCAAGTATTTCGGTTCCCATTAGACCGTACCCAGGTGCCCTACTATGACCGGATGCCTATTTCTAGCAATCGCCACACAATACATAAGTATTATTACCCTTACTATTAAATGTGCATAACATACAATATATTCATCTCCAAAACATATTCTATTTATATAAACATTTATAAAGAATATTAGTAGTCTTGACACCTCGACTTCTTAACTATCCCCTCATTGCATTTTAGCACGGGGATCAACATATCATAACTTTTAGTCATCTATTTGGACTCATTACTAATTAAGACGAGTCCTTAATAACATGTTCAGACATACATATTATATATCTATTTCAATATTAATTGCTGAATTTTAAAGAGAGTTGAATAAACTCACCTGGTATGAAGTCACACTTCTTTTATTTCTTTTAAAGACGTAGGAACTTCTGTCTTTACCACCACAGTTTACTGTAATATCCAATATACACATATACTGATATTAAATTACGGAACAGGACTCTCTAAAACTAAGAATCCTTATTATCTAAAAATCTTCGTCTTAAGTCGAAACAACTAATATTAAAATCTCTTGTCGCAATGCACTGTGCAAGTCGCAATCAACTACTGCGACATGGTCACTATGTCGCAACCTTCTATTGTGATTTCAACCCCAAGTCGCAACCTTCTATTGCGACTTTAACACCAAGTCGCAACCTTCTATTGCGACTTCAACACCAAGTCGCAACCTTCTATTGCGACTTCACTTCCTTGTCATTCTTAAGGCTGCGACATTCATGAATGTCGCAATGCACTGTTGCGACATGCTTGAATGTCTCAATCCACTGAAAATATCTAAAACCCAGATTTTATACTTTTAAGCTATGTTTGATTCTGTAAACATGCAGATATGTTTAATACCCCTAACATAACATATCTATAAATTCAGATTCTCATAATCATCCAAAATTACCAACAACCCATTTTCTAAACCATAGAAACTTTTAATTATAAGGATGAAGAATTAATGAGATGTTTACCTTTGTGATTCTTCAAGTTTAGTCACAATATCTAGATGATTGCAAGCTAATCTCCTCATTCTTCTTCCTTCTAAAACTCGGTTCTCTCTCTCTCTCTCTTTGACACCGATTACACACACACACACATCATCAAAAAGTGATAAAATGGGACACCTCACTCTCTTAATTGAGATGAGGCGGTGATGTGGTTAAAGGTTAATCACATTAACCAAACAAACCTTCAACTTTCCTCAAATGACAACATTCACCCTCATACTTATAAATTAAAATTAAAGTTTACCCCTAACTTATTATTCCATAAAAAACGGTTCAACGTAACTTATTCGGGGTTAAACTCTAAAATTAATTTATCAAATAAAAATCATAACTTATCAATTAATTATACTCAATTAATTAATAAAACCTATCATTAATAATTCTGAAAATTCGAGATGTTACAATACTCCCCAACTTGGAAATGATTTCGTCCTCGAAATCAAAGCTAAGCAAACAAATGGGGATATCTAACTTTCATATCTTCTTCTGACTCTAAGGTCAAATTAGCACCTCGATGATGCTTCCATTGAATTTTCAACATTACCAAAACTTTACCACTTTGTAATCTCTTAACTGACCTTTCCAGGATTGCCTCTGGTTCCTCTACACATCGGCTACCTTCATCCACCCTTATATCAGTAAGTGGAATCACATCTTGTTCTTCGGCTAAGAATTTCCGAAGATAACACACATGAAATGTATTATGGATCCCTTCCAGCTCAGGTGGAAGATCCAGTTGATACGCTTGTAGACCAACTCTTTTGGTGATAGTGAAAGGTCCTAGAAAACGAGGACTCAACTTCTCACGCTTTCCAAACCGTATCACACCTTTCCATGGGGATACTTTATGCATTACACGCTCCCCAACTTGAAATTCTTTTGGTCTTCTTTTTGGATCAGCATACCTTTTTTGTCTATCTTGAGCCGCTTTCATATGCTTCCGAATTTCCTTTACCTTGTCCGCGGTTTGTTGCACAAGTTCCGGACCAGCGAACTGTTTCTCTCCGGCTTCTAACCAGCACACCGGAGTTCTGCATTTCCTACCATACAATGCCTCGAAAGGTGCTCTTCCAATACTGGAATGGTAACTGTTATTGTAAACAAATTCTACTAACGGCAAATGAGAATCCAGTTACCTCCAAAATCTAACACACACGATCTAAGCATATCTTCCAAAGTCTGTATGGTTCTTTCACTTTGGCCGTCGGTCTGTGGGTGATACACAGTACTTAGATTAACCCTCGTACCCAACTCTTCTTGAAGCGACTGCCAAAACCTGGAAGTAAATCAACTGTCACGATCGGACACAATAGACACCGGTATACCGTGCCGTGACACCACTTCATCAATATATAGCTTCGCCAATTTATCTATTGGTGATGCTTCTTTCATAGCTAAGAAATGAGCAATCTTCGTCAGTCGATCGACGATTACCCAAATGGTATCGTTACCTCTTTGCGTCTTTGGTAACTTTGTCACAAAATCCATGGTAATCTTATCCCATTTCCACTCCGAAATTTCCAAAGATTGAAAACTTCCGTATGGTCTTTGGTGTTCTGCTTTTACTAACGAACAAGTTCCGCATTTCTCTACTATTCGTGCCACATCCACTGTCATAGCCGGCCACCAATAATGCAACTTCAAATCTCTATACATCTTGGTACTCCCCGGATGTATTGAATACTTAGATCTATGCGCATCTTCCAAAATTAACTCCCGGTTCCCACCTATCTTTGGTACCCATACACGGCCTTGGAACAACTTAATCCCTCGGCTATCTTCAGTCAGCTGAAGATGTTGCTTGCTCATTACTTCTTCTTTCAAGTTGCTTTCTAACAGAGCCTCCACTTGGGCAGCTTTTATTCTTTCAATCAGACTTGACATTACATCAATTCTGGCGTTTGTCGTTTTCAAGCACCCACTATACTCCTTTCTGCTCAAGGCATCGGCTACAACATTTGCTTTACCTGGGTGGTAATGCAATTCACAATCGTAGTCTTTCAACAATTCAAGCCATCGCCAAGGCCTCATATTCAGCTCTTTCTGATCAAAAACATGCTGCAAACTTTTATGATCAGTAAATAGTGTACACTTCGTTCCATATAGATAATGACGCCACAACTTTAAAGCAAACACAACAACTGCTAATTCCAAATCGTGGGTAGGATAGTTCTTTTCATGTTCCTTTAATTGTCTCGACACATAGGCAATCACCTTGCCTCGTTGCATCAATACACATCCTAAACCCATTTTCGATGCGTCACTATAGACTACCAAATCTTCAGTCCCTTCTGGTAGTGCAAGAATAGGAGCTTCACACAACTTCTGCCGTAAGGTCCTGAAAGTTGTCTCCTGCTTTTCGGTCCAAACAAACTTCACATTCTTACGAGTCAACATCGTCATAGTAGAAGCAATCTTTGAGAAGTCTTTTATAAACCTTCTGTAATAACTTGCGAGACCCAAGAAACTTCTTATTTCAGACGCGCTTTTCGGAGTTTCCCAATTCATCATTGCTTCTATTTTTGCTGGATCTACTTTCACCCCTTCCGATGAAATCACATGACCGAGAAATTGTACTTCTTTCAACCAAAACTCACATTTAGAGAATTTTGCATACAATTTCTCCTTGCGTAACACTTCTAACACTTCACGAAGATGGCGTTCATGATCCTCCTCATTCTTCGAGTAAACAAGTATGTCATCAATGAAAACGATAACAAACTTGTCTAGAAACGGTCTACACACTCTATTCATCAGATCCATGAATATAGCTGGATCATTAGTCAACCCAAATGGCATCACAAAAAATTCATAATGCCCGTACCTCGTTCTAAACGCCGTCTTTGGAACGTCTTCTTCTCTTACCCGCACTTGGTGATACCCCGACCTTAGATCAATTTTAGAAAAGCACCCCGCTCCATGGAGTTGATCAAACAAATCATCTATCCTTGGAAGCGGATACTTATTCTTAATTGTTACCTTGTTCAGTTCCCGATAATCTATGCACATTCTCATAGTGCCATCTTTCTTCTTAACAAACAATACCGGAGCTCCCCAAGGCGAAGAACTCGGTCTAACAAAACCCTTATCTAACAACTCTTGCAGTTGAGACATCATTTCTGTCATTTCAGCTGGCGCTAGACGGTAAGGTGCACGAGCTATCGGTGCTGCTCCAAGAATAAGATCGATGCGAAACTCTACTTGTCTTTCCGCCGGTAGACCTGGAAGATCATTCGGAAATACATCCGGAAACTCACGCACCACTTTGATATCTTGTACTTGATTCTTTTCTAACTTCGTATCTATAATATAGGCTAGATAGGACCAACATCCCTTCGATAAACATTTACGCGCCTTTGCTACTGAAATCAACGGAATATCTCCTTTCTGCTTTTCTCCAAACACGAATACGTCGTCTTTATCGGTCTTCGGAATTCGAATCAGCTTCTTTGCACACATAATTTCTGCCTGGTTATTGCTCAACCAGTCCATCCCCACAATAACATCAAATCCCCCAATTTTCATTAACAATAAGTCAATCGGAAATTCTGTTCCCTCTATCAAAATTTTACAATCGACCAAACTTTCACTAACCAAAGACTGAACTCCATTAGCTATCTCAACTACTAAGGCATCTCCTAAAGTAGTGACAGGCATAGCTAACTTACGATGGAACAACTTGGATACAAAAGAATAGTTCGCGCCACTATCAAATAACACATGAGCAGGAATGGAGTTTATAAGGAATATACCCGAGACAACATCTTTCGATCCTTTCGCTTCTCCAGCAGTCATTTGGAAAGCACGTCCAGTTGGTTTAGGGATTACCAACTTCCTTCCCCGATCTCCCTCCTTCTTTAGCTTCGGACAATCTTTCCGAAAGTGGCCCGGTTGCTTACATTCAAAACACACTGATCCCGGCATTGGGCAGTTCACCGCTATATGCCCCGCCTTCCCGCACTTGTAAGATTCATTTCCACCCACTCGACACAAACCAAAATGTTTGCTTCTACATTTAGAACACCAGCTTGGTTCCCTACGAGAGTCATAACGGATATTCTTGCCAAACAATCTGGTTTTCTGAGAAGATTCTGAACGACCTTCCCACTTTCTCTTTTCTCCCACATGCGCTTTCTTTTCTTTGTCTTTGGCGTACATCTCTTCTATCACTTTCGCTTCCTCGATCGTCTCCCTTAAAGTAGTAGCTTTTGAACTTCGGACCCTTGTCATCATATCCGCCGGTAAACCCTTCAGATAAGCTTTAATTTTGTCTTTCTCAGCTGGAGCCACATGCCCCACCAGGTTCAGCTTCTCCATAAAGGATTCGGTATACTTTCTCACTGTCATGTTGCCTTTCTTGAGATTCTTAAACTCTTCCTCGATTCGATCCATTTCGGTCTCGTTACAGTACTCCTCCAAAATCTTTGCTTTGAACATTTCCCAAGTCATGGCATTCAGAACTGTAGCTGACACAGAAGTTGACAGCACATTCCACCAAGACAACGCGTTACCGCATAACATTTGCGACCCAAACCTGACTTTTGACTTTTCATCACTACATTCACAAGCCCGAAAAGCTTGTTCAATCTCTCTTATCCAGTTCATACAAGCCACTGGATTGTCATCTCCTTTGAATTCCGGCGGTTTACAGCTCAGGAAAGTTTTGTAGGAGCAGTTTCTTTCAACCCTTCTTTCCGTTTCCGACCCTGGGTTACCAGTTGGATTTATCACGCTAGTATCAACTACTGTTCGTCTTGGTTCCGTACTTCGATCATTGAACATTTTCATAAACATTTCTGCTTGTCTTCCTATATTGATGTTCATCATTTCAGCTTGCCTTTCCATTGATGCATTCATCAATCTGGTTACATTATCCAATATGCGGCCTTCCATACTTGAATCCGATGGTGTTGGATCGGCAGTACTGGCACCCCCTCGATGTACCCGATTTTGCATTCCTCCTAAAGAAAGAAAATCTGGTGGCGTCTCCTGAATTCCGCTTACTCCAGTTTGCCTTTCTCCCGTATCGTCTAACCAATTCCTATTCATAGAAGAATTTGGAGACCTCGGAGGTGTATTCACCATTGATCTAAATGAGCACAACAGAATACTCATCAATAATGGTTTATACAACTAGACATACAATACGTACTTTACCGCTAATCAGTCACTGTAACAATTTAGAAACAAGTATGCTTGTGTAATAATATATTCATAATAACAGTAGCTAATTGAAATTGCGAACATATCATACATGAGAATTCTCATTACCATTGTTACAGTACTAACTTTGCGTATTTCTGTCGACTCTAAGACTACCCAGTCTTAGTACTTCTACCCATAACTCACGGATCATAACTTAATTCATCACAGCTTAAGTCTAGGTATCTCAAAATCATACCTAGTTCGCTTAAACTACTGCTCTGATACCATATTGTAACACCCTAAAAACAGGGTCAATTTAAACCTTAAAAATTGCCACAAGTTATGATTGTAAAACTTCAAACTTCTATAACCTGAGGATCAAATGTAAAGGTTTTATATACAGTACGTCTAATTCAAATAACCTATTAATCTAATCATACATCATAATCAGATTAATTAAGTTATCTAATCCTTTGTCCCAAAAGCATCAAAAGAACAGCTAGATCCTCCGTTATCTCTAAGTTTAAGTCTTTCCAAAAGATCCCCATCACACTTTCCCGCTTACTTCCCGGAGCTTGTACCTGGTAAGAAAATTCAACTTGAAACATTAGGCTTTCGCCTAGTGTGAAAATTCAAATCAAATTAAAGTTAAACAATTAAAATCTCAACAGATAAAAAAAACCTGTTCTCGCCCATCTTACCGTACAACAACTCCTTTCAATACTGGGATTCTACCCCACTCCCATACTTATGACTAATTCGTCTAGCCATAATATCACTATCAAGAGTTTACTATAAATCATCCCAGATTCAAAATCATTACTCTTATCTAAGAAATTACAAGTCAAAACCTGCCTATTTCTTAATCCGGAAGTAGAGATTACAAATTACTTTATGCCTATCTCTAATCTTCCTTTCACAACGGGAAATCTCCGATCTTCCCTATAAAATGGAAATCTCCGATCTTCCATTCGAAATGGGAATTACAAATCAAAATCTACCTATTCCACATTTCACGTCCTCACCATCTCAGAATCACTGACCCCAATGGGATTAATATATCGCGATACACAACCGGGGCCCTCACGATGATTCAAGATACGCTCGTTCACTAGAAATTACATCCCTTGGTCAAATGGCAAGTATTTCGGTTCCCATTAGACCGTACCCAGGTGCCCTACTATGACCGGATGCCTATTTCTAGCAATCGCCACACAATACATAAGTATTATTACCCTTACTATTATATGTGCATAACATACAATATATTCATCTCCAAAACATATTCTATTTATATAAACTTTTATAAAGAATATTAATAGTCTTGACACCTCGACTTCTTAACTATCCCCTCATTGCATTTTAGCACGGGGATCAACATATCATAACTTTTAGTCATCTATTTGGACTCATTACTGTAACACCCTCAAATTTGGAAAGAGCAACTAATTTAAAATTTTCGATATTACATCCGAAACAATAGGTAAAATACCTCCAATTACAAACAATGGTTATCTCCAAGTAATACATACTACATAAGTCTCATTACAAAGACTAAACCCACTTCGGACATCACCTAATCCAAATACAAGTGCTACTTCCCAAGGGTAAATGCGGAAAACATAACTTAAGCTATTCACCTCTCGTGCACATTACTAGCACTCGCCACTTCACAATGTAGCTAGAGCTACCCCAACCTGAGCCTGTTGCACATGCCGACAAATAAAAAGGGTTAGGCTTACGCCTAGTGAGTTCAAGCATTTTATCATGACTATATAAAATCATAAATCAGAAGATATTAGTTTTAGTCATGATTCGGTGAATCTTTAAATGAAAGATTTCGACAAAGATTATCATTTCCAAAAAGGATTTCCCAAGCGGCATAAAAGACTTATTTTCCAACGCATCCAAAATCCATGGGAACCATTCCCGAAAAGTGCAAAGCGTTTTCCAAAATGAGTTACAATCCCAACTCACTCAAATACGTGAATAATTCTAGTTTTAGGCAAAACCTTCAAACACGGTTGACAATACATACTCAATCCTTAAAACATGGAAACCATCCATTCAAATATAACCTTTATTAAAACATAATACGAAGCTAAACCCACGCAAACGTAAAATGTATTAAAATCCCAATACCAGTTAAAACATTCCTAACTGGAATCCAAATTTCTAACCGACTCAACTCCGACCATAAATCATCAATTCCTAACTGGAATCCAAATTTCCCACATAGTCTATAAGGACAATTCCTCGAACAATTTCTTATCAACAGCACCCCTTCAAGTACACCGTACTTATGTCTGTAAGAACATTCCAACCACTGGTAACACTCCTAGTTAAACGACTCCGGTTGTCTCCCAACCTTAAAGTGTTCCATCTTCCTCAATTTTAGTTTTCAACTCTAAATCATTTCACGATTTAATCACTAACGAACCCAACGGAATTATCAATTCCGATCATCCCTACCATTAATTGTCAAATAACTCCACGAGTTCTAATAACTCCAAGAATCCATTCCAAAAAGAACAATCATAAAACCGACAAGTCCTTTAACGGTACACTAAGATTATTCCACCAAAACTACTCATCATAATTGAGCATCTTACGGTTACCACTACCATTGTCGTCATCCTTCAAACTTGGCTACAAACCCTCGTTTACACTAACGGTTTCCGATTTCAAGACCACAAAGGTTGACACCTAGTTTTTACCACCTACTCGGAACTCTAATAGGACCCCACACACGAGTTCCATTTACCGAGGTTTCTATACAACTAAGGTTGCCAACAAAACGGCTGTATCAACCTCGAAATACGTTACCGCAAGTCTAATTCTGCAATTACCACAAACACAATCACTTTGCTACCGTTATCCTCCGGCCCATAATACCAACACGCGTGGAATACCCAACATTCCACCGTCGAAGTGCTACACGCACTTACCCTTAATTGAGGTACATACCCTTTTTCAAGGTCCTAACGAGTTCAAGGTTTTCAAATGCGTTATTCAATAAATATGTCAATTAATCAAAACCATTCACAAAATATTTTCAACACCAAGATTTTCATCTCAAATAACTCGTGCGAAATAAAACTACTACTATCAGCTCGGTAGTTACGCAAAACTGGACACGCTCGTCCCACATAGGAAAATCATGTTGAAAATCATTTCATTGCAGTTCAGTTTACCCACAAAACGCAAAAGCGTAGTAAACAATTTCTTTTAGATGAAACACCACAGTTCTAGTATGAATTGACTCATGACATGCATGTAAAGTGACTGCTCGACCTTAAACGGGGTGCGACACCAGGTGTGCACGTATTTCAAAAGAGGTCTAAACAACATTGACTCCAATATTTCCTCATCAACCATAAAACGACATGAGGCAAGGTTTACCAACAAAATTTTGCGCGCGTCGGTTTATTACAAAAAAAAACGATGGAGCGGTTTAACAACGCTCTTAGTCAAAACACAAAATGACTTGTGCAAATTCCTTAGTTAATACAAAAACCCGTACGTTTCCATCACTCGCAAATATCGACTAAAGCATTATACAACTTCACATTGGGGTAGACATGCAAGCTTGTAACATTACCATTACAAATTTCCTTGAAACGAAATTACATGCATCAAACAGTTCACGACCAATTTTCCAAAAGAGGAAACTCTTTAAATCAATTTCTCAAAATTTCCCGTCCGGTCCTATAATGCCATTTGAATAAGACGTTCTCGACAAACTTGCACCCAACGGTGCGTTTTCCAAAACATACAAGGAATTAAGTGTTAAAAATTGTTGGCACCAAAAAGGGTTCCAACCTATTTTCAAATCCCAAATTGCACCAATGGTGCGTATCAATGTCCAAAACATAAGAAATCCCGCGTACTATAATTTTATACAAAAAATTTCTAAAATCTTCCCCACGAAGCATTTTCTCAAGGTTTCGTACTTGGAACACAAAACGTCAAAACGTAATTGCTAAAAATGTATTTGTCCAAATACTCCCAACACATATTTCTCCAAGAAAAACAAAAAGGTTTTCAATTCTTCCAAAATAATCGGCAAATCAAAGTTAACCAAATGTCAACGACTAACACATTTTCATTTTCAAAATGCAAAGCATTGCGAACTGTGCATGATTTCTACAACACCAAAACACCCTTTGACCGAAAGGTTCTTTCATGCATCACTTAAGCCCCGTATAAATCAATCCATACACCGAACTATTTGCAATGAAATACTTCGTAACACAAACTTTTTGAAAGAAAAGATACGCAACACTAGAGTTCCAAACTCATCTTTTCTTAGTCACCTTATGGCATAAAATTAACTTTTCTCAACCAAACTCGAGTGGGACCAAATGCCCAACCAAAACTTGTAAACTTTTCACATAAGCAATTAGAGTATGCACATTGTAAAATTGTACTCACACGACTCAATATGTCGTAAAACCAAACTCCATGAACCTCCATGGACTCAATGACTCCAAGTCAATAAAACGGCGCTAAACCCCATGCTTCCAAAGCCAAATTGCTAAAAGCAAAAATCATAAATAAGACGCCAAAATCCCAAAAATCCCCTTCTAGGGTAATACCACATAAACGACATTGTTTAACAACTCTCATCAAACAAAATCCCCAAAATAATCTCACATAGACATAATGGAAAAATAACTTTCCGTCCAAACTCTAACATATGTGGAGGAGATCCAATGTTAAAGTCACAAGCCGTAGTTATTGCCCAACATCTCAAACATCATTTATATACGATTACCATTACATCCAAAACAAATGTTGAACAACGATGAAATAAGGCAAAACAAATCCCGACGGAGTTCGCAACTCCCGCGATAAAACGGTTTCATGCACTTTTAAAACCATAATTTGAAATCTTGTGTGCGTGCCAAACATTTCTCAAAATTTATAACACAATCCACATAAGGATTGGAAACACAAGAAACAGTTGATGCAATTTATTTCCAAAATAACCTTCGTGCATGATTTAGTCGGCATTCAACGTCTCCACTCATACTCCTCTAAATCCTCCGGTCTACTATTTTCATCCGGATATTCAAACCTCTTAAGGCAAGTTGGGAAATACATCAATTAACTTTACGGTTTTTCCTCAAATCAAAATCGGCTCAAAAGCCTATGGTTCTAGTCCGACCATCAATCTTGACCCGAAACGGCCTACATAAAGCAAACATCATGCTTATCGTCACTCCAAGTGACTAATACTAGAATCGTCCATCCATTCCAACAACTACTAGTTCAGAACCTCATTCACTACCCCAACGATCACCACATGAAAGCAATTCGAGCATGCACATGTACTAGTAGGTTCACCATGACACTGGCCAGGTGTCACTATGAACACACTGCATATGATTATCCTTGTTGCTCTCGACGTGATTCTCGTTTCTAAAAGCTCCATCAACTTCAAAACATCTTATCTTAAAGTGCCTAAAGGTGAATTTCACTCTCATTTACTTAAACAAACACTAGTTTGAGTCTAGGTATCCAAAATCAACACCTAATTCTCTCAAACTTATGCTCTGATACCAACTTGTAACACCCTCAAATTTGGAAAGAGCAACTAATTTAAAATTTTCGATATTACATCCGAAACAATAGGTAAAATACCTCCAATTACAAACAATGGTTATCTCCAAGTAATACATACTACATAAGTCTCATTACAAAGACTAAACCCACTTCGGACATCACCTAATCCAAATACAAGTGCTACTTCCTAAGGGTAAATGCGGATAACATAACTTAAGCTATTCACCTATCGTGCACATTACTAGCACTCGCCACTTCACAATGTAGCTAGAGCTACCCCAACCTGAGCCTGTTGCACATGCCGACAAATAAAAAGGGTTAGGCTTACGCCTAGTGAGTTCAAGCATTTTATCATGACTATATAAAATCATAAATCAGAAGATATTAGTTTTAGTCATGATTCGGTGAATCTTTAAATGAAAGATTTCGACAAAGATTATCATTTCCAAAAAGGATTTCCCAAGCGGCATAAAAGACTTATTTTCCAACGCATCCAAAATCCATGGGAACCATTCCCGAAAAGTGCAAAGCGTTTTCCAAAATGAGTTACAATCCCAACTCACTCAAATACGTGAATAATTCTAGTTTTAGGCAAAACCTTCAAACACGGTTGACAATACATACTCAATCCTTAAAACATGGAAACCATCCATTCAAATATAACCTTTATTAAAACATAATATGAAGCTAAACCCACGCAAACGTAAAATGTATTAAAATCCCAATACCAGTTAAAACATTCAATAAGAATGTAACATAAATCCGTCCATCAATCCTGGAAAAACAATCCATATACAGGTAATATAACATCAACAATGTGAATAGATAAAATACCCGAAATCAACACCCTTCGGTGACGGGGGAGACCCGATCTCATCGAGTGTGGCAAACACATAAATTAAACCACGATAAAATAAATGTAGGTAAGCTTCTTGGATGTGGAAAACGGATGACATCAACCATACTAGGTCTTTAGTCAATCCTTGGCATCAATCATACTAGATCTTTAGCCCATCTTAGACATCAACCATACTAGGTCTTTAGTCCATCTCAGACATCAACCATACTAGGTCTTTAGTCCGTCTTTGGCATCAACCATACTAGGTCTTTAGCCCCTCTTAGACATCAACCATACTAGGTCTTTAGTCCAAGCCCTCAAGTTCAACCATACTAGGTCTTTACCTTGGAAAACCCACCATCCAAAACAAGCTTACTTAACTTAACAATTCATACATGACATCAAAAGAATAACCAATGCATTCAAATTATGTAAACCTCAAATATGATGCAACTCATGCAATGCAAACCCCAAGCCCACGTCGAGCTTATTAAAACCGGGCAAATGCCCTCAAGACTCAATTGAGTCCAAAACCGAGCCCTCTGCTCAAAGATCTAATGATCATTTATTGACGTCACCTCATGCAAATAAAAATGCAATTAAGCATATAACACATCCTAGACTCCACCCTGAGCATGTAAAATATCAACAACGTGCAATAATATGCAACACGGTGCAATAAAAGCGACCCGTAAATAAGACTCCACATCGAACCATTTAAACCGGACAAATGTCCCAAGATTATCTCAAAGTCAAAACCGAGCAAAGTGCTCCAAGCTTGCTAGACCCATAATGTCGGTCAAAAACGCGTTTAAACATTGTTTAGGCAAGCTATACTACAAATTCATCATTAACACCAAAACTCATTACGGGTTAAACAAAAAGGGTTTTCCCAAAGGACTCATACCCATAAATTCTCAAAATGACACAAAACACTTAAAAGTGCATTTCCCAAATGGTTTACAAAATCATTTACACATATATGATTAAACCACTAAACAAACCTCATTTTGAGCAATCAATCTTTTAAAGACAATTTATGGTTTCTAACCATCCAAATATCCAAAAGCCCCAAATATGGGTGTTTTACACATTTATGAAGATAAACACTTCAAAAGAGTTAAATCAACTAAATAACTCCACCATATACATTTTCAAGTAAAACACACACACATATTTGTAAAATATTCATTTTGACATGTACAACGTTTTCGCAAAGTAACTTGAACTCACCTTGCTAGATTTAAGCTAAATCTAGAGTTCTCCAAACGTATGCTCCTTTGATGAAGTTTGCATCCTCAAGCCAAAACTTCCAAAACCTAGATTTATGAATTCCCAACCATCAATAATACGATCCAACCATAAGGAATCATCATCCACCCATAACATAACCAAAATACCCATCTTATACCAAACCCTAGTTTGAAGATGAAGAAAACGAGATTCCCTTACCCAAACAACACTAAAATCGATCCACAACATCACAAGATGGAAAGAATATGAAATCAATAACAATAACAACTATTGGGTAGGGAGAAATTACCTTAACCATTTGAATCTTCCCAACAACTCTTAATCTCCACAAAAGCTCCAAGCTTCCAAATATGCACATCAAGGGAGGAAGAGGTTTGATTACAACTTAGATGGTGAAGAAAGGTTTGATTTCTAAGAGAGCAGCTCCAAAATCGACCATGGAAACAAAGGGGTTCGGTTGAGAGGGTTTGTGAAGAAAGGAAATGAGAGAATTCAGGAAAGGCTAACAAAATCGGGCATTTAAGTGATCTGAACACCCGCGGGCGATAGTGACATAGCGATAGTGACATAGTCACTATCGCCGAGGCACAATCGCTCAACCCCTCACAACTCTCGGTACCACTTGGGCAATAGTGACACGGCGATAGTGACAGTGTCACAATCGCTGGGCACTATAGCTCAAGGTGTGCCAAAACTCGTTTTGGCCATAACTTCCTCGTTCTAGCTCCGTTTTCGCTCCGGGAAGAACCGTTGGACTCGTATTCGAATTCCCCATCCAACAAGACAAAAAAATCTAGGATTTAACTCCAAATCCTATTTTCCATATTTTTCTTAAAAGATCGATTCCTCACTGAATCGAAGTTGTACTTATCCGAAAATCACGGGTGTTACAATTACTAATTAAGACGAGTCCTTAATAACATGTTCAGACATACATATTATATATCTATTTCAATATTAATTGCTGAATTTTAAAGAGAGTTGAATAAACTCACCTGGTATGAAGTCACACTTCTTTTATTTCTTTTAAAGACGTAGGAACTTCTGTCTTCACCACCACAGTTTACTGTAATATCCAATATACACATATACTGATATTAAATTATGGAACAAGACTCTCTAAAACTAAGAATCCTTATTATCTAAAAATCTTCGTCTTAAGTCGCAACCAACTAATATTAAAATCTCTTGTCGCAATGCACTGTGCAAGTCGCAATCAACTACTGCGACATGGTCACTATGTCGCAACCTTCTATTGCGATTTCAACCCCAAGTCGCAACCTTCTATTGCGACTTCAACACCAAGTCGCAACCTTCTATTGCGACTTCAACACCAAGTCGCAACCTTCTATTGCGACTTCACTTCCTTGTCGTTCTTAAGGCTGCGACATTCATGAATGTCGCAATGCACTGTTGCGACATGCTTGAATGTCTCAACCCACTGAAAATATCTAAAACCCAGATTTTATACTTTTAAGCTATGTTTGATTCTGTAAACATGCAGATATGTTTAATACCCCTAACATAACATATCTATAAATTCAGATTCTCATAATCATCCAAAATTACCAACAACCCATTTTCTAAACCATAGAAACTTTTAATTATAAGGATGAAGAATTAATGAGATGTTTACCTTTGTGATTCTTCAAGTTTAATCACAATATCTAGATGATTGCAAGCTAATCTCCTCCTTCTTCCTTCTAAAACTCAGCTCTCTCTCTCTCTCTCTTTGACACCGATTACACACACACACATCATCAAAAAGTGATAAAATGGGACACCTCACTCTCTTAATTGAGATGAGGCGGTGATGTGGTTAAAGGTTAATCACATTAACCAAACAAACCTTCAACTTTCCTCAATTGACAACATTCACCCTCATACTTATAAATTAAAATTAAAGTTTACCCCTAACTTATTATTCCATAAAAACGGTTCAACGTAACTTATTCGAGGTTAAACTCTAAAATAAATTTATCAAATAAAAATCATAACTTATCAATTAATTATACTCAATTAATTAATAAAACCTGTCATTAATAATTCTGAAAATTCGAGATGTTACATTGCGCCTCGTGATGAACTAGCATTTCACAGACTTCAGTCGCTGCAAAAAAAACTTGTTGACGCTATTTCTCATGTTGTTGGGTTGAATCCCGAGTTACCGGTGATGAATTAGACATGGATAAAACTTGTACGTCTTTATCTGAACATGCTCCTTCTTGTTCACTCCTAAAATGTACCATCTTTACTTTCTTTAATTTAGTTAGCCCACCCAAATAGTTTCCTAGTTTCTTTTTCTATTCATATGCCAATTTGGTTATTGGAATTTGATATCGGGGTTTATCTGTGCAGTAGACGTTTCATAGTTTGGGTTTGAGTTTTGATTCTATTATTTTTTGCATAAACTAGACCTTTAATTATTGATTCCATGTTGGGTATCTTGGATTATATCGTTTATTATGAAATTTGAAACAATATTTATTTGGGGTTCAAAACTTTAAATCATGACAATAGCCTCTTGGCACAAAAATGCAATCAACTGGTCATTTTGTCTTAGATATAAAGTTGTCTTTAGTGAAAAATGAAGAATTGGTTTAGACTTGAGACACAAAATAGTAACAAAGATTGGATTCTTGTAGGTGTACTCTACATTGTATGCTTGGTTGGCATGTGCCTTTGCTGTTTTTTCATATAGGTATATACATGGTATGTTCATCACTGTATGTTTGGTGATCAAGCTTCTTCATTTAACATTCTTTGGTTGTTTGTCGTCTTTTGTGATCTGGGCATCTTATTACTTGATTTCATTACACAAATCAGTTTGGAGGAGGATATAGGAAAAGATTTTCCCATTCATATGGTCAACATATTCAATTTCTGAAATAAAGTTTGAAGTGTTTGTTTTATCTTTAAGGCCAAAATAAAGAAGCATGCAGTTGTTGAGTGTGAGCAAGTAGATAGGGGCATGCAATTAAAAAGATGAGCACGACATTTCTGGAAAATACACTACTATATATACCATGTACACAAAGAACAAAAAACATATTTAGTGTCGATATGAATATCATGTACAGGTGCATCCATGCTCTCTACTGCCATATTAATGGTTTTTGTTTTAATATACAACCAATTTCAATATTTACTAGTAATTAATATATATATAGGCAAAATATTGTGTGAAAGTTGAGGTTAGCGTGAAAAGTGTGAGAAGTGGATTCGAACCGTTGATCACTTTTAATCAAATGTCATCCCATGAATTGCGTCTTAGAAACGAATTGATCCGGTGCATCCCGGTGCATCTCATTCTAATGTACGTCCATTTCTCATCGAATGATTGATAACCACTTCTCATGCTTCTCACATGAACCTCAATTTCTCACTGGAACCCAACACTATATAATATATATATATAGACAGAGAGAGAGGCTCTTTCAAATGTAAACTTTTTTTCGTGTAAACCGTGTAAACTTTGTAGTTTCATAGAGTTTTTTGATGAAATTTTTTATGGAATTGTTTATTTTGATGAAATTGTTTCATATCATTCATTTCTTGACGAATTTTCTTATGAAATTTGTAGTTTCATAGGTTTTTTTTCATTTTTATTAACTGTTTCATATATTTTTCGTTTTCACCTATGAAACTACAAATTTCGCAAAAACATTTTGTCAAGAAATGAATGATATGAAACAATTTCATCAAAATAAACAATTCCATAAAAAAATTCATCAAAAAAACCTATGAAATCGAGAGTTTACACGGTTTAAACGAAAAAAAAGTTTACATTTGAAGCTCTCTCTCTCTCTCTCTCTCTCTATATATATATATATATGAACATATATAATATTTACATATAACAAATTAAGTTCATTTAGTGTTATTTATTTTTTGACCAAATTAATCAATTATGAATAAAGTAATAAACATTCAAACTAACAAGGTTATGCAAGTGAATTATATATTGTTAGGACACAAAATGTCCTAATTATAAGATAGTTTTGTAAAGGGGTATTAATTGTTATATGGGCTTGGGTATAGTAATATGGGCTTGGGCTTAATAGTGTAACAAGGGGGTATTTATAGAATATGTGTGTGTAATTAGGGTTAGGAGTGAGATCATTGCAATGTAGCCTCCAAGGTGTTTGTATGTGTTCTAGAGAGATCCATTCTCTCTCTAGGTTGCTTTCATCTTCAATAAAACACCATATTCCATTATATATCTTCTTGCTACAATCTCCATCATTATATGAATCGTTGCCTTGATTATATGGGACTCACAAGTGGTATCAGAGCCAAATCGAAGAAATCATTCATCGATACGATCTCTCTGCAACGATTCATGATTTACAGCCCATTTTTTGATGAAACAGTAAGTTTTCGCGATAAACAGTAACTTTTGATGCCTTTTTGCGTATAATTGCGATTAGTGTTGGGTCACCGAAGATTTAAAAATTGACTCACCAATGTTTCCTCTAAATCTTACTTAGAATATTTTAGCGTGGTTCTTTATAATGACGTGTACAAGATAGCAAATGTTTGGTGAAGTCAAAGATCAACCAAAGTCAAGATTGAAGAATCTCTCATTTTGAAAGTAAGAGACTCTTTATCAACACATGCAAGTCATTGTCCACCGATGGTTGTCTCACACATCGGTGGACACTTCCCCACCGACCTATCTCTTGGTTAGCCAACTTGCTTCCCACCAATGAAAGTCTAATTTTGGTCGGAACTCTAGAGTCTCATGGATGCTTTTCTTCAAGAGGTGTCACATATCTCAAAGCATACATCGGTGGTGTACTCCTTGAAGACAAAATGAGAAGATCATTTAATATGAGACAAAATCCTATTGTCAGACAATATCAGCATGGGTATTCTTCCTTGTTTTAAGGAAAAAGGTGATAAGGACATATCAACTTTTTAGAGGACATCACCTATAAGCCAATCTCCTGATGACAAGTGTCCTAAGCATTTAATGTTTCCCACACTATAAAAGGAAGAGGAAGCTCCCATGCAAACTATGCTTTCTGAAGTTTTTCTAAGTGCTAGCATCCTTCATCTCTCAAGAACATTATAGCTTTGAGTCTAAGTGTTCAAGTTGTTTTGTTTTCAGTATTACTTTGTGAAGATTGTTAGAATATATTTTATCTGTTCTTTCCGCAACAATCTAATTGTTCTATGTGTTCTAAGTGTAATTCTTGATTTGAATATTTTCAATAAAAGAATTAATTAAAGTGAAAAAAATTGTGTATTGTATTCAAACCCCCTTCTACAATACATGTTCTTGTTCTTGTAAGCCATCTGGGACTAACAATTAGATCATTGCAATGTAGCCTCCAAGGTGTTTGTGTGTGTTCTAGAGAGAGATCCATTCTCTCTCTAGGTTGCTTTCATCTTCAATAAAACACCATATTCCATTATATCTCTTCTTGTTACAATCTCCATCATTATATGAATCGTTGCCTTATATATATATATCCTACCTAGCTATATATCTTAATTAATAGATGGATGAATTCAACATGCATCATATATATCATACAACTTGCTAGCTATCATGATCAATTATAAATTAAGGACACAAAATTAGCTACGGTTAAAATTAAGGGAATGACAATGTGTGTTGTACATGCATGTATATAAATTAAGGTTATTAGATATATATAAGTGGGAGGTAGGTGTGTTGTACATGCATGTATATAAATTAAGGTTATTAGATATATAAGTGGGAGGTAGGTGCAGTGGTGATGCAGTGATCATGAATTACTAGGATTGAACAAGAACTAGATACCAGGAGGTATGTCATTAATGTGTTGTATAATCTTATTTATGTGATCTTCCTTTAGCTTTCAATTGTTGTTTAAATCATAATGGTGTGTACCTTTTTATCTCTGTACTGCAGAACTTCTACACATGGACTGGCCGTAGGTTTGCTTATATCCATTATTTAATGCAAATTATGTGAAAATGATTTATACATAGGGGAGCTTTTTACTGCATGAGTTTTTTTATTATTGTTTACTATGACTAGATTGTGTGTTTTTTTGGTAATTTAAATCAAAGATGACGTAATTCCATTTGGCTGTTTGTTAATATATGAGGGTTTATTTGAACGTTTCCACCAATATTTGCTAATTGTTATTATTAAATGTGCCAAGTCGACTGTTAGGTACTAGAAAATGATTATTTTATGTGATTTTCTTTTTCAAACACTACTATGATCTTTTGGACTGATTTTATTGTGGCACCAAATTTGGATCTTTGTTGATGACTAATCATGTAAATACTATGCCTCATGACTACTATGTTGAATTGTATGAAGGTGTTCAAACCTGATTTTCTTTTCTGGTGTTCTCTGCATGGCCAAAGTCACTATCTTATTGTGTTGGGTGAGATTTTCCTTATCATGGATCTAAACCGGTTGATTTAAAACTTATATACATGAGAATACTATGTATGAGATGGGTTGAATTGCTTCTAAGTTCTAAATAAAAAATTTCCAGGTTATGTCTTTCCTGGTATTCAAGGTGATCTTTCGATACAACAAACAAGAGACGTAAATGAGATGAAGAAGTTATTTCAACAAATTCAAGGCCTTGTACCTGGATTTAGTGTGCTAGAGCATTTGTTATCTACGGTCCAACCACCGCTTGTCCTTGATGATGCATCTACTACTCAACCATTTGGGCCAGTCCATGAGAAAGATGACGGTTCAGAAACTCTTGACTAGCTTAGAACATTTTATCTATATTTAGAAAACAAAACAAAAGTTTATCGATATAGATATGTTATTCATCACTGTCTCTTTTAAAGGCAATATAGTATTAAAACACAAAATACTGCTGAGAGCATAAATAAAAAACCTCAACTGCAATAATTGTGAGATACGGTTAAGAAAGGAACCGTATTCATCACCGCTATACAAAAAACATCCGTCACTTGTATGACGCTAATCAGTGACGGACACGTGGATTAGTGACGCTAATCAGTGACGGATTTTGCGACGGACACATATATTTCTTTTTTTAATTATTTTTTAAATACATTCCATCGCTAATCCGTGACAGATTAGTGATAGATTATGTTCTTGGTCATTCCGTCGCTGATCCGTTACTATTCCGTCACTGATCAGTGACGGAAATTGGTTTTCGTCAATGATACCTCTTTTTTCTAGTAGTGGCATGTATGTCAAAATAGGTGATTTGATTAGTTCGATTTGATTTTATGTATTCACAAAAGTTAGTATATTGTGAATTTGTCTTTAATGAAAAATGCTTGAAACAATTGGTGTTTCATAAAACAAAATACATCCTTATTTTTATCATAATTTTTTTTACCTAACTAAAAACAATAATATCTTTCAAACTCATCCGCAATTTTCATTTGTTAAAATAAAGAACAAATTGACCAAATGAACAAAATGCTCTTCATCATAGTGCTAAAAAAATAATAGCTTTCTTTGACTACTAAATGTTTATCTACCTGTTTCTTGACTAACTTAATTCCTCAATCTAATTCATCAATTCTTGAATCTAATAAGGAAATTAACATATATGGATTGTTTACCGGTATGATATTGGAAATAAGAGGGATGACGGGTGGTACGTACCTTGGATCGCATATAATTGGTATCAAAACAGATCTGTGATTGAATCTGATATGATCTTATTTCAACTTGACCTCGTTTAAGTTATTAGTTTCATGCCAAAAAATTTGATAAAGATGAATCCAGAATTTTTTTCAAATGATGGTAGCATAGCACACGGCGAAACAAAATTGATAGAACGATTAGGGGTCAACACTATTTTCTCTAGTCAATTTTCTTAAAATATTCAATTATATAAAGTTTTGAAACTTTAAGAATGCAAATGATGTCTTTTCTTTGTTTGTCGATCAATATCTACAAGTCTATTATTTTATTAAACAAGAGAAGGAAAAATATATTAAAGATGTATACTAAATAAAAAGAAAAAGTCAAAAAAAACTCAACGAACTCTCTGTTTTTTAATAGTTAAGTTCTTAAACTATTTTTTTTTAATGTTAAAACCTTTAAACTTTTTAAAATCTGTTAAATACATTCTTGTAACCTATAAAAACAGGTTAATGTGTTATAAATATGGAGAGAGTCTAAAAAACATAATAAACTATCTGATTTTGAATGATTAAGTTCCTAAATTTCTTAACAAATAAATTTATAATATTTTTCCAAAATTTTCTACCAAATATATTTTTGAATTTCTATTCAAAATAAATCTGAAACTTTTTTTTGAAGAAACAAAATCATAAACTTAATTTTGAACAAATAAACCATAAACTTTTTTTGAACAAAGAATATACAAATCATCTCACCGATAACAAAATAAAATGAACAATTAAATGGAGAAAATTTATACTATTCCTATTACTAATTTGTAAAGAGATGGACGTTTTTTAATACTTGTGAAATGATGGACATTCTTTTTTTGGTATATTTTGTGAAAGAAATGATATAATTTTTATATGTATCTATTTATGTTTTAGATATAATTTTTGAATGTTTCGGAATTCGAAATAAAATGGTATAGTTTTCTTTGTTTAATTGATTTATTTTACTTGTTGTGAAAGAAATTGTATAGTTTTTGTTCATGAGTGTTCAAAAAAGTTATGATTTGTTTGAAATTTATTAATGAAACAAAAAAGAAAACAAGAATTTGAGTGCAATTCATTTGTATTGAAAATTTGAACCGAAATGTATCATTTACACATGCAAGTCTAGTGGGAAACGTAACCTTCCAACCAACAAGGCAGGCTGCATGCATAATATCAAGAGTAAATTACGTTTTTAGTCCCCATGGTTTGTTGAAATTTTCTATTTTCATCCTCATGGTTTTGAAATTACAATTTTCGTCCTTTTTGTTTATAATTCATTACCTTTTTCATTCTTATGATTTAAATTTTATTGTTTTTTTCATCTCTATGATTTACAATTCATTTCTATTTTAGTCCTTCATGCTTAAAAGTAGTGCTTTGGACTCAGATCGAAAATAGAAATGAATTGCAAACCATAGAGATGAAAACCGAAATTTCAAAACCACAAGGACGAAATCCACAATTTTTAACAAATCATAGGGACGAAAAACATAATTTACTCTAATTTCAAATAGATTAACTACAAACAAAGCCTATAAATTTCATTAAACACAGTAATAATCACTCTAGTGTGTATTTTTCTTTGAAAATGGTCACTCTCATTAATTCATTAAAAAATATTCGTTAAAAACTTAAAATGAGGGATATCTTTGTCCTTTACTATTTCTTTAATATAATTTTCCTTTTAAAATGAAAAAAAGATTATTCTATATTTTCACCCCCTTCCCTAATCCCTCTTCTCCGAACACCATTTCCTTTTCTCCCTTCTCACCTTTCACAACACGCACACACAATTTACCATGACAAATAAAAAGGTTAGGCTAACGCCTAATGAGTTCAAAAGTTTACATCATGATTGATATAATTTGTTAAATGAAAGAGTGCAACTTAAATCATGATTTCCAAAAGGGTTTATGAATAAAATGTAAACCAACTCTTTTGCCAACACACACAAATTCTATGATGAAAGACCCAAAATGTATATAGCGTTTTCCAAAATGAATTCCAATCCAAACTCACTCAAAGTGTGAATAAATATTAATTTTCCAATTATATAAACGTGAATAAATCTCTAATATTCAAATCATTCAAACATGGATGAGGCATAATGCTCGGCCCATGTACCATGGACAACAATCTAAATAAGTATAAAACGTTACCGAAAACATGGATAAAACCCAATACTTACGCGAGCATAAATTGGAGTGAACTCCAAATACCAAAACATTGAAATGACATGCTTCATTCAAACCTTAATATACGTGGATGGGAAATCCAATATTAAAATTATCGTTTGCAATCAAACGCACAAGACCAACGATAATAAAGCAAAGACATTAATATCCAAAATATTGTTTGCCGACAACGGGGGAGACCCATATCCATTGAGAGTGGAAGAACAAAAAAGTATGTCACTCATACAACGTTAATCGTATGATACTTCACGGCATGAAAAGCCCAAGTGTCCCTACCTTTCAAGTTACATTCAAAGAGACAGCTGACCTTAGCGAAGATTACCATGAATACCACCAAAGGCCCGGCACATGCGGGGTTACAACCATGGCATTGCCCCGATATGGCGGAGGTCCCAAACGCCTACCAAGCATGATAGCACAACCGGACTCAACCCTCCTAGTGTACCCTTGCAAGGTAAAGGTTTTAAGACATGGGTCCCGGAGTCAAATCCCGCAACACCCAGCTGAACATCAAATAAAGACTGACTTACGTGCCTATGGATCAAATGAAACACAATCTAAGATTACATGACTACACATGAATGATTAATGCACTCGAGCATGTAATTATTAATAATATGCAATAAGATGCAATAAGTTGCAATAAATGCAAACTAGAAATAGGACTCTACATTGAGCCATCAAAATCGGACAAGATGTCCCCAAGACTCTTTTAAAGTCAAAACCGAGCTAAAATACTAAAAACTCATTAGACCAACAAATAACAGTCCTCATAATATAAAATGCATTTAAACGGCACTTATGTAAACGTATACCTCAAAGACATGAATAACCCAAAACTCGTCACATGTCGAGATATATGATTTTCTAAATGGACTCATACCCTTATAATTCCATCATGACTCATAACATGAAAAGGTTCCTTTTCTAAATATTTTATAAAGGCAATTACATCAAATATGCATGAACTCTTGAATTGACTTCATTTGAACAATAAATCGTTAAAGGACATATTTATGATATTTACTTATCAATATATCCAAAAATCCTAAATATGGGTGTTTTACAAGGTTTATAAAGATAAACACTTCAAGTGATCAAAACCCACCAAATAACCCAACAATTGATACTTTTTTGTAAAACACACAAATACTTGAAAAATAACATTTTTGGCATATACAACGTTTTCACAATTCAACTTGAACTCAGTTTGCTAGATTTATGCTAAATCTAGATTTTCCCCAACTTGAGCTCCTTTGAATAAATTGAATCCTCAAGCCAAATCTTCCAAAAACCTAGATCCATAAGTTTCCAACCATCAATAATCATATTCAACCATTTAGAATCGTTCCCCAAACATTTAACATCAATATCTCAACTTATACCAAAACCCTAATTTCCATAGATGAAGAGAAGAGAAGATTACCTTAACCACAACTTGGATCCACCAACCAAAGCACCTCTAGAGTTACCAAAACGAACCACAACCTCTAAATCCTCAAAATGGAGAAGAGGGGTTGGATGAAACCCTAGAAAATCATGATGAAGGAGATGAAGTGAAAGAATTTTAGTTTAGTTTCCAAAACCATGATAGATGAAGAAAGAACACTTGAAATCCCCAAAGGGTCAAAATCGGTCATGAAGGCAAAGTGTCTCGGTTTGGGAGAGAAAGGGATGAAATGGGAGAGGTGAGAAGTGAAATGGGCTGAAATCGCTACCTTTTAAGACCTCCAGCACCCGTCAGCGAGAATGACAGGCGATTGTGCCTTGGTCATTCTCGCGGGGCACTATCGCCCGCTTCATACCGAAGCCTAGCCCCTCCTCGGCGAGAGTGACTCGGAGATAATGCCTTGTCATTCTCGCGGGGCACTATCGCGGGGTATGTACCACGAGTCCCAATGGCCCAGCGACTTTGCCAGGCGATTATGCCCTATGGCATTCTCGCCGGTATTGTCGCCCATAGTGCCTCGGGCCCAAATCTTCTTTCTATTTTCTGCTTGGATTGCGATGCTTCGGATTTGGGATGAGATCTACCATTCCCCCAAATAAAGAGAAGGTTCCCTTCTGAAATTTACGGGTGTTACACCACCGTAATCCTTCTTTGTGTCGTACCATTCTCCGTTTTCCAACAACCTTCATCATCAACATCATCTCTTTATCTCTCTCTCTCTCTCTCCCTCTCTCACACACACACATCAAGGAAAAAGATTTTAAACTCACATGGCCGGCCCTGGCCACGTGCAACTCGTTCGATCGCACAACGCATCAAAGTCCAAGGAGGCATCAAGTTGTCATCTATTACTAGTTTTGGGTTTAATTATATGGGAATTGAAAAAACGAGTTTTTACTATAAAAGCATACCAAGGTCTGATAGTGACGGATGTTGAACGCGCATCGTGAACCGGTTAACGCCCAACCTTTCACAACTCAAGTTGATTTCCATTTAGCATCTTAACGAAAAAACACAAGCAAACAAATTTTCTTAATGAATAAACATTAACGAACACATTTTCTTAACGAATGAACAAGAATACCAAAAAAAAATTCGTTTGTTTACCGTTCGTGGTCGTTCGGTTAAGTTAAAAGACCCAACAAGAACACAAAAAATTTCGTTCATTTATCATTATTGTTTGTTTGTTTGTTTGTTTGTTCAGTAAGTTAAATGAAACGCAAACAAACCTCCGTTCGTGTTCATTCAGTTCGTTTTGCATATTTAATTATATTAATAAAAATCAATGTGAGGATGAGTCACCTAGCTTGACTAGGTTCCAAACCCTTTGAAAATCGCATGTTTCTTCGTTTCATTTGCTTACATAGTGGCATTTTTAGCATTTTCGCACAGGGCATTAAAAACCCTAGGACCGACCCTGAAAACTCAGTAGGTCTCAGAATTTTTGTTTTGTTTTCATGGGTTGTGCATGCTTTATAAATGATGGAATCGGTTTTACTGGGTTCTTATTTTGTATAGAGTGAATTGTGGATTTGGTCCTTGTGTTTTGATGATTTCTTTGACTAGGGTCCCTATGGTATGTTTATTGTGGATTTGGTCCTTGTGGTACTCAATTTATTTTGTTTATGGTTCCTCTGACTAATGTCTCCATTAACTTCGTTAAATCAAGGGTCATTTTAGCCATTTTGCATATTCTTTGTCCTATAAAAAATAAAAACAATATTTTAATGCACAATTATATATATAATGATATCAAAATAGATAAAATAAGATATTATTTTATAGTTTGATTTGTTTAAATTAAAAAAATTAATTATATAATTATTATTTTTGTCTATTTCGGTATGAAAAATGGTTGAAGTCTATATAGGGATTTGTTCAATTTAAGTTACAAAGATGATACTATGTGCACTACAAAAATAACAACTTTTGCCGGAGGAAAATGTCGTCGGCAAAAGTCTCGAAAGTCGCCGGTAAAAGCTCAAAATCTTTTGCTGTCGAACTTTTCTGTCGGCAAAAGTTTCCGTGAAAAGTTGGCCGCTATAAGGGTTTTTTCCGGCGAATAACATGTGCCGCCGGGAAAGATACATTTGCCGGCGAAAGATAGTCGTCGGTAAAAACTGAAGTCGTCGGCAAAAACTTCTTTCAAGTAATCGTAAAAAATCATTTTCTTGACGACTAAATACTTTTGCCGACGTAATTTTTTCCGTCGGGAAAAGTTTTCTTTGACTTTTTGGTCAAAAAATTACCGACCCAAAAATCCGCCGGCAAAAGTTTTTTATTTTTAATTTTTCGCATAACCTATACCGACGCAAAAACTCGTAGGCAAAAAGTTAGGTTTGACTCTTCTGGTCAAGTTTTTCAGGACGGAAAAAGCCGTCGGCAATAGTTTGGTTTGACAATTTCGGTCAACCTTTTTACCTAGGCAAAAGTTAGGATTGCAATCAAGGTCGGTAAAGGTTGTTCTTTTTTTAAAAATAATTAATTGTAGAAGTTTTTCTATTTGTATACTAGTCGTGTACACGTGCAACGCAACGAGATGCAAAATTTGATAGCAAATCAATAAGGAAAAACAATACAAATATTCTTTATTTAAGGAACAAAAGTATGATACATACATACATGAATCCAATAAGACCATACAAGGAACCTATAGTTGGAATAAGAATAGTGAAAAGGAACCTATAGTTGGAATAAAAATAGTGAAAAAAATAATATGTTAAGACTTAAGAGTATCTGTAAACAATAGTCAATTGCTATATAGGCAAGGGCAAGGTCCACCACCGAAGGTCGCCATCCTCGATGTACTCAAGGATCATTTCCACTGCCTTTGTCTTCTGCATCCAATAGACATGTAGTACGACCCTGCCTTAGTTAACATAATATGTGCATCCAATAGACATGTAGTATGACCCTGTTTAACATAATATGTAAACAAAAGTTATACAAGCACGATACTCAAAATTCAAGTCTCTAAACACTAGACTTGTCTGCCAAAATCGACATTCTAACATGTTGATATTGTTTCTGGGAATTCAGAAGTTACCAAAAGACTTCTGTAAAGAAAGAAATATCACGAGAACGTTTCAACTAGCCTAGGCAGATGAAAAGAGTTAACAACCATTACCTCTTACAATATGGCAAGGAGAAGCTGACCAAAACGTGCTGAAATACTGCCATTGATATAGTTGCGAGACAGATCACTGCATGAAAGTATAAAACCACTAAGTCTCCGTTTTCAGTAAAACCATGCACTACAATAGAACACATTATCGATAAATGTGTGAATATATATATATATATATATATGTATAAATATATTCAATGAAATGCGAAAGGCGAGAATAATATTATCAAACTTCGTATATCAATGTACATAGAACACATCGCCAATTTGGTTTATTGCACCATGTTTCCATGATGACACTGGTACACACCTGTTAGATTAACGTTTCTTGAGTGCATTTGCAAGTCAGGACCTAGAAACTAGAAGAGGTAATATGGACATTCTTAGCAAAACGTCAAAAAGATACACTTACATTTCTTGCAGAAAAGTGAGGTTTGCAAATTCTTCAGATAGAACTCGTGTCAAGTTAAGTCCATTTAACTGACTGAAATTTAATACAATAAAGTTAAAAAGTATTAGGGGGAAAACATACAAATGTTGATTAGAGCTAAAATAGAATGGGAATTGAGATCTGGTGTGGTTTCCCAATCCTTTCTGAAAAAGAAAAAAAAGGATGGAAGTCATAGGACTTGACCCATTCTAATTATCAAGTACATGATGTTTCCCAACCAAGATCCATTCGACAATTTCACTCCAACTACTTCCATATTTATTCATTCTCTGTAGAAAAGGATGAAATATAAAAAAGACATATTCGATCGTACATGCTTGTAATGTGTCAAACAATGTTGATACAATCGCAAGTTGCAGGTTATGTTGCTACCAAATCTGCCTTTTAGAGAAATTGTTACATCAACAAAAAATGCATCAATAGGATTGATAGACTCGACGACTCTTAATCAACTATATTGGACATTCATAAGTTTCAGTGACTCTTAATCAATTGTGTTGGGCCTATGGATCATTATGACTCAGTGGTTGTTAACTAACCTAATTGGGCCTTCATGGGTTGTAGTGGTGACTTATATCGGATTTTTTCTTTGACTAACTTAAATTGATTAATTTTTTATTTTTGATTTACAATAAAATAAGGAAATCCTTTGGCAAAAGTGTAAGTGAAAAAAATATATTAATAAAATTATATATTTTTGTAGGTAAAAACCTCCTTAAAATTCATTATAGTTTTAAAAAAACTTTTGCTAAAGAATTTGGGAACTCCGCTGGTAAAAATACAAATAAAAAATATTAATGAAATTAAAATACAATTGCCGACGGATTTTAGAAGTCCGCCGGCAAAAACGTCAATGAATTTTTATTAATAATACAAGAATACTTTTGCCAACGAGTTTGGGAAATCCGTCGGCAAAAGTTTAAGTGAAAAAAATAATCATTATAATAAAATAACCTTTGCCGGCGATTTGAGAAATAATCCGTCGGTAAAAATGTTGTTTAAAATTTTTAAAAGTACTTTTGCCGGCGATTTATGAAATCCGTCGGGAAAAGTAAATTTACCGGCGACTTATATGAAATTCGTCGGCAAAAATGCATCTTTGCCGGTGACATTTTCCTTCGGCAAAAAGTTAAACTTTTACCGGAGGATTTCGTCTAAGTCGTCGGTAAAAGTTACCTTTACCGGCGGGCTTCCTAACCCCTCGGTAAAAGTGCAGTTTCTTGTATTTGGTTTTCATTTGGTTAGATAATAAAACTGGAGTTCATATCTTAGTGGTTTTAATGATTTTGGTTTTAAAAAATCGATAATAAGCTTGCTTATTACAATGATAGAAAAAAAAATTATTTAAATTAAATCGTCTTTGACCTATTTAAAATTTTATTTTATGTTTAAATCACAAAATCATATCTTATTTTATTCACTCTAAACAAAATAAGATATGATTTGTTGATTTGATTTGTTTAAATTAAAATTTTATTTACATTAAAAAACAGTAAAAGCATATATTTTGCATCATTGCAATAAAACAGTAAAATTAAATCATATTTAATATAATCTATTTTTTTTAAATTAATCAAATCATACACTAATATCTTATTTTATTTATTTTGATATTGTTATATATATATATATACTTGTGTATAAAAATAGTATTTTATTTTTATAAGAAAAAGGCAAAAGAATATGCAAAATGACTAAAATGACCCTTGATTTAACGGGGGCGTTAGTCAGAAGGACCATAACCAAAACAAATTGAATACCACAAGGACCATATCCACAATAAACATACCATGGGGACCATAGTAAAAAAAATAATAAACCACGGGGACCAAATCCACAATCCACTCTTTTGTATAAGTTCTCATGGAATCAATTCCATGGTTTTTTTTATAAATGGTGATGGAGGTTAAGGGAAGTAGGGAAGGGGAAGGGGAAGGAAGAAAAAATTGTTTCCATGATTCTTTTAGGGTTGTTGTTAGCTTGGGGAGAGGTGGGGTTGGGGTCATGGTAGAAAACAAAACTTGAAAACAAGAAAACAAAAAATGCATATAAAGACGAAAATATCCTTCACTTTACTGAAAGGACCATTTCAAAATACTTAATAAAGTTCAAAAACATTGTTCTTAATCGGATGTAAACCATCATGGAACAATTTTACTCTTCCAAATATTTGCAACTATTTACTATATGTTTTTAATCCTTTAATTAATTTCCACACGTTCCTTTTAAAAAATCTAAGAGTATCTCCAACCTCCTCTAGGTTCTTAAACAAGAACCTTAGTTCTTACCTTAATTTTTGGTGTGAAGTGATATATTCCTCATTTCTATTGGTATTTAATTTAAATACTTGATATTTATTTATAAATATATAATAGTTTTTTATGTTGGTAAATATATGGGACCCACCAAAATGAGGTTATTATAAGAACTACCCTTGTGGATTTTTATATAAGGAATTTAATTAAAATACCAAAAGTTTAAGTTTGACTTTGACTTGCCAAAATACTCATTTTTCAATCGAATTTGCCAAAATACCCAAAAATCCCGCGATGGGTCCTGCGATCGCGGGATAGGGCACACGTGTCCCGCTTTTTTGGCCAAAACGTCCCACGACACCCCCCAACTATGCCCGCGGTGACACTTTTGGTCCCTCCCCGCGACCAATCCCGCGATCAGACAAAAAAGTTACAATTTTGGTCCTTTTTGCACGATTTTTTGCATGCTTTTATTGTTTTTTTCCACAATTATTGTATTTTGAAGACCAATTTGTGGTTGAAATTCACTGGCATGTTTCATCAATGTTGAATCATTGGACTTGGAAGACCAATTTGTAGTTGCAATTCATCTTCCTCAATGAGATTTCATCCATAAATATCAGTAGAATGCAATCCATAACTCACACCCATTCCATCCTTCTTTCTTGCTTTCTTTCTTCAGTATTTTGTTTTTGAGATACCACTGAAAAAATGAGTTCATCTGTTGCAAAAGTTAGGCTATATTTCTGTTACGATGGTGAATGGGTGGAAGAAAACAATGAGTGGAATTTTGCTTATAAATTTAAGCATGGTGTAAAATTGCCAGTAAACTTTTCTTATCAGAAGTTTGTTGCATATGCCATGCAAAAATGTGAAATCGACCCTTCGGCTGTTTGCAAGTTAGTGTTCAAGAATGATGATGGGTCATTTGTGGAGTTATCCAACGATGGGGATATCTCTGGTTTTATGCACTTTGCAGCCGAATCAGAAAGACCTCCATTACTTTATGTGTATGCTGAATCCTCGGTGTGCAACGAAGACGATGACGAAGGTGACGACGACGGTGATGATGACGGTGACGACGAAGGTGATGACGACGCTGATGACGAAGACCTTCAAATGGAGCAGCCTGATTCCCAATTTCAGCCGTCCTACGGCCCAACTCCTGATTATGTTCCGGAGACGCAACAACAACAACCACAAGAAGGACGCTGTGCTGTAGTTGCTGATGACGAAACCTATGTTTTCAAAATGGGTAGTGTTGATATAGACAGATCAGATACCGATAGTGATAAGGACGAAGAATATACCCCTAGTAATAAATCATTTAGTCAGTTAAATGACTATTTTGATATGCCCCCTATTCTTCCAGACCAGAATACCCATACACAAACCTACGAACATGCACCTTATAATCGCAGTTTAAGGTTAGAAGTAGGTCAGATATTTGATTCGAAGGATCACTTGGCAAGTCAGGTCGGACTTAAGTTCATGGAAGAGGGTTTCGAAAGTCACACGCCGAGATCCGACAAAGGCAGATACGTAGTTGAATGTGCGAGAGAAAACTGTAATTGGAGAATGTACGTGAGGCCCGCGGGAGAGAAAGGAGGGGCGTTACTTATTAGAAATGTTGGTGCAAGTGTACCACATCTCTATATATTTATATATATTTATTTTGATGATTACAAACACACCGTATTATTGTTTATCTAACAATTCTATCCAAGTGTACAGTTCTTGAAGAACACGAAGATTTTATCTGAAGAGTTCAAGACGGAAGATTTACGTTGTCATTAGTGTTTATAATTTATAATGATAAACACCCTAAAATAATATACCACTTGGATATTTCTAAAAACCTTTTAAATAATATTTTAAATAAGAAATTTTGGTTCTAGAAGTATCTGCCATGCGTACTGTTTCTGCAACCACTTTCTGACGCAGGTATACCGCGAAGGTAGAGCCGGTATTCCGCGGTGGTACGGCCGGTATACCGCGGGTGTTCAGCCGGTATACCGCGGCAGGCGTGGTGTTTGTCTCTGATTGGTTAGAAGTACCTTTTACTAGCCGGTATACCGCGAGTCCTAGCCGGTATACCGCGGGTACGTATTCCAGAAGTCAACTTTGCATGAGAGCCGTTGAGTGTCAGTGTACTTTTGTCTGCACGGTATACCGCGTGCATTTGGCGGTATACCGCGGATTGCATGTTTCCGTTGGAGATGCTGATATATAAAGAAGCATGCTGGTGATGAAGAAGACAGACCAAAACAAACAGCAACAACAACAATCCAAACTCTCAGCTCTCTCACTCTCACTTATTTTATATATATATATTTTATAAAACTTTTTTTATAAAATATCCAAGTGTGAGATATTATACAAGAGTGATTACCCATTGTGAGTTATACTCCTCTTGTAAGTTTTTGAATAACGGGTGTGTGATCCTGTTTATCTCATAGCAGAGGCTTGAGAAACTATTACAAATTCCTTTGTATTTGGTTTGTGTTCTACCGTAAAGAATACATTTATTGGATCGTGTCGAGAAGTGTCTCGGCTGCTGGTTTATCACAGTTGGTGGTAAATCAGTAAATCTCTGTGTCAAGTATCTCTATCCCTTATCTCTTTATTTATTCCGCTGTGCTTTTTAATTATATCTGTTTATATAATTGTTGTATATTTATTATTTGTATACTCTGATTTATTTATACTGTTTCTGTACTGTATTTATTTGTAAAAGAATTTTTGAAAGTAAAAGATTTTAAATACAACCTTACCCCCCCCTAGGTTGTCTAACAAGAAAGTTGAACGACGTACACACTTGTTCGAGGACGCAACTGAATCCCAATGGCAAAAATCTGGGTTACCGTGCGGCCATGCCATCGCTGCGGCAAGATATATGGGTCGTAGAGATTGCAGCGACTTGGCTGTAAGTTTCTTCACGTCCGAAACTTACCGGAGAACATACGCAGAGGTAATAAATCCAGCTGGACCCCCTGAAGCATGGGTGTATCCACCCGACCCCCTTCCGCCATGCTATCCACCGTTAAACACTAAGAACAGAGCCGGGAGACCGAGAAATAACGACCAACATCCATCACGTGGTGAAGGTTCGATACAACGGAAATGTACTCGATGCCAATGCGTAGGACATACTCGTGGAGAGTGTCCAAATCCCGCCCCTTCAACCGTGCCAAGGAATAGACGTTCAGTCAACCAACTAAGTAACACGCACGGCCCATCTGAGCTTGAGCCACATGGAACTATATCATATGATACCGTTGATCTGAACATTGATTTCCCTTGATTGGGACGATAAATATTGTATGTTTAGTGCGCTTGTTTTGATATATAACATGATTTTATCTACTTTATCGGCCCGTTGTAATTTATCAAACATAACTAATGTACGTTGATCTGAACATTGATTTTCCTTGATTGGGACCAGTTATCTTTTGAAAGGTTCTTGAAACAGAACATGGTCACATGGCATGAGATGATGATCATAATGGTAGTAGTCTAAATGGAGAGAATAGTAATGGTTATATAGAAATATATCATATGATAGCGTTGACAGGGACCTAAGTTGTGTTAGAGCAAAGACAGGGACCAAAAATAGCCAACATGCAGTAAAAGCATCCACATTTGCCTATAAATAACCCACGCTAGATTAGTCGTAAAACACATATACGAGAACATGGCATCCCCAAACCTTCATGTTTGGTGCTTTAGGCATTTATCTGAATCGCTTTCAGATACTGGCAAAGAGTTATATAGTTAGTATGCATGTTTCATTGAGTTTTGCTTGTTACTACCGTTGTTCTACGAACTAACTATATTAATTAATGTTCATCAACAGATGCATATCTACAGTTGTTCACCATGAAAGTCCACCATGGTGGGTACTTCACGGAACCACCCAGAAGACATTATTTACGTGGTCTAGAAATTTATGTTGACATGTTAGATGTGGAGGATCTTTCTATGCAACTGCTTGAACAGATCATGAAAGAGCTGGACTATGAAGAACCAAAATATGATAGGTTGTATTTTAAGAGGCCGAATGCAGACTTCTTGACTGGACTGGTAAAATTGAGTACCGACGAAGATGTAGCCAACATACGCCAGTATGTTGACGGCCATACTGTGATTGAAGTGTACATCGATAAAGTGGAGCTTAACACTTTGAGACTCGTCTCGCCAGAGCATGTAAGAAGTCGACCCGGATTGTCAAAAACCAAACCATCGTCTAGCCGTAGCCTCAAATTTGGATAATTTTGTACTGTATTTATTAGTATGTGTTTGTTATGAAATAATATTGTATAACATTTATGAGTTGTATTTTTAATATGAACCACTTTTCAGACAAATTTCAGACTACTTAAACTCAACTTTTTAGACAAATTAATTATAAAGATCTTTATTCATGAGTAAACTTCAACATGAAACATCAACATAAAAACTCCAGGAAGGAAACAACAACATACAAACAGGAAAGGAACGAAACAACAACAAAGTACTAAAGCAACACCCGTACCACCACCTACTGAAAAACTGCTTTAGTTTGATCAATCCAACTTTGCTTGTCGGTTACCTTCGCTTGAAGAATTGCGAAGTCTTGCATAATGTGGTGAATTTCTTCTTTTTCTCGACGAATACGAGCCTCCCTATCTTTTATACCCCCTTTCATCCTTTTGATCTCCTTTTCTTCCACTTCGATCCTTATCAAGTGGACTTCCTTCCTGGCCATCATCTGTTTCCACTCTTGTGTCAGTTGGTCTATCTCCGTTTCCCTTTCTACTATCGCGATCTGGAGTTTCACGGGCATTCTTTCAGGTGTAGACGATGGGTTAGATGACGATGCCATTTGTTTACTGAGGTAGCGTTTGGTACGCAGACGGGATGGGACGGGACGGGACGGAACTGGACGGGACTGGAAAGGATGGGACGGGACGAGACTGGACTGGAGGAGATAATTTTAATCTAGGTTACGTTGGAAAAAAGGGGTATTTTAGTAATCTTATGTTTTAGTCCCATGTTGTTCCACCTATTTTGGTGGAACAAAAAATCTTAAGTTTTGTCCCATGAAAACTTGTTTTTGTCCCATGTTGTTCCATCTGATTTTTGTCCCATGTCATACCAAACATGGGGCTATTTTTTTGTCCCGTCCCGTCCCATCCAGTCTGCGTACCAAACGCACCCTGAAGAAAGAAAGCAAGAAAGAAGGATGGAATGGGTGTGAATTATGGATTGCGTTTTACTGATATTTATGGATGAAATCTCAAACATGCCAGTGAATTTCAACCACAAATTGGTCTTCAAAGTACAATAATTGTGGGAAAAAACTGTAAAAGCATGCAAAAATTCGTGCAAAAAGGACCAAAATTGCAATTTTTTTGTCTGATCGCGGGATTGATCGGGTGATTGTTCGCGGGGAGGGACCAAAAGTGTCACCGCGGGCATAGTTAGGGGGTGTCGCGGGACGTTTTGGCCAAAAAAGCGGGACACGTGTACCCTATCCCGCGATCGCGGAACATATCGCGGGATTTTTAGGTATTTTGGCAAATTCGAAAAAAATAGGTATTTTGCCAAGTCAAAGTCAAACTTTGGGTATTTTAATTAAATTTCCTTTTATATAAAATTTTAATTTAATAAGTTAAAAATAAAGTGGCACCAAAAAGTATAAAAAGAAAGTTCTTATAAAACCTCTGTCGGAGATGCTCTAGGTAGATGCCTCTGGAAATGTGTTAGATTTGGACAGAAATGAATCATCTTGAAGTTGTAGAAAACCAAGTAACGAAACCCCTGACCACTATTTTCTTATTTTATGTGCTGTATTTTATATATTATTTTAAATACATCTGCAGTCCACCTCTGACTACTATCTTAAATATTCAAACTAGGCGTGTTCTTTTAAATACGATCATAGTCTTCTCCCACTTCTTATCTATAAATAAACACACCACTTCTACCATCATTTTGCAAATCTTTCTTTAATCCAATCATCACTTATATTACTACCTGCTTAACAAAACCCTACAAATCCACTCTTTTATCCTCAACGAAACCGTCACCGGCTCCATCACCGACCACCGTCATAAAGGGATGGATGTCCGTCGACGACCGTTGTTGAAACAGGCTGCCACCAAAGGTAAAAACATGGCAGCTGGTGGTGGAGGTCAGTTTGGTAATTATGCTTCTGATAACAAAAAGGTGGTGGATGTTTCAAAAGCTTCTGATACTAATACTATCCCTCTTCCAATGGGTATCTCAAATGGTGTCTTCTTTACTCTCTTCTTCTCTGTTGTTTACTTTCTCCTTACAAGATGGCGTGAAAAGATTCGAAACTCCACTCCTCTTCATGTTGTCACCATGTCTGAAATGGCTGCCATCATCACTTTCTTAGCCTCCTTTATCTACCTTCTCGGGTTCTTCGGGATGAGTTTCGTCCCGCCAACGCCATTTTCGGACGACGAAGAAGAAGAGGATGTTAATGAGATCATACGTAAAGAAGACACGCGTGTAATCCCATGTGGCGCTGCCCTCGATTGCGATTCCAATGTGGAAGTAAAACCGGTGGTGAAGGATGTTGAAATGGTGCCAATTATGGGGACAAAAGTGTCCGAAGAAGATGAGGCGGTGATACAAGCTGTGGTTTCTGGGAAAACGCCGTCTTACGCGTTGGAATCGAAGCTTGGTGACTGCAAGCGTGCGGCTTTCGTGAGGAGAGTGGCGTTGGAGAGGATAACGGGAAAGTCTCTTGAAGGTTTGCCGTTAGATGGGCTTGATTACGAATCTATATTGGGACAATGTTGCGAAATGGCGGTTGGTTATGTCCAAATACCGGTGGGTATTGCTGGCCCGATGTTTTTGGATGGAAAGGAGTTCATGGTTCCGATGGCGACCACCGAAGGGTGTCTTGTGGCGAGCACCAATAGGGGTTGTAAGGCCATTTACGCCTCCGGTGGAGCCACTAGCATCTTACTCAAGGATGGCATGACTCGAGCTCCAGTTGTTAGGTTCGGCACCGCTAGGAGGGCGGCCGATTTGAAGTTCTTCTTGGAGGAGCCACTAAACTTCGAGACTCTAGCGTCTGTTTTCAACAAGTAAGGGCATGTTTGTTAGTAGCTTAATAATTTTAATTAACGAGACTCACAACTTATTTGGTCAGCTATTCTTAATGATATAGAAAGTGACTTATTTGGTAAACTAGAAAGCCAAGTTTTCTCCAAACCTTCCCTCTTGATTAAAAAATACTGTACTTCCATTTTATGAAAAAAAAAACCTCTCAAACAAAAACATTTCAAATCTGTACAAACAAATTAATTACAACTTTATCCATACACGCACTACAATAAAATTGAGTTTATAGAACGTCTAAATAAGTAAGCTTCCTAATAGATTGTTTTATAGGACCAAACAAAAAAGTGTCATATCTAAAAGTGTGACAATAAGTTTATAAGACGTTTTAGAGCGTCGTAACAAGGTTTTAGGACATTTTCAAAATAAAGTGTCACATTAGCTAAGTTTATAGGACGGTTTTGAGAAGTGTCTTATAAAACCATCTTTTTAGATGACACGTTTATTTATAGACACTTTTTTTTCAAATAGTGTCATATAAAATGGTTAATAGGACGTTTTATTTAAAAAATGTTCTAAAACACTTGTTACGACGCCAAAAGCGTCCTAACTTTTTGTAACACTTTTAGATATGATTTTTTTGGTCCTATAAAATACTCTATTAGGACGCTTACTTATTTTAGACATCCTATAAACTCTATTTTGTTACGGTGAGGACTTAAAAACCCCAAGATAGTTCTGCTTAAAAGTTGATATAGTTTTACATCTTCCACTAGTACTTGTTGGTTAATTTTAGTTGAATGAAATGATTTGTCGCAGATCAAGTAGATTCGGGAGGCTTCAGACAATCCGATGTGCGATTGCGGGGAAGAATCTATACATGAGGTTCACTTGTAGCACGGGTGATGCAATGGGGATGAACATGGTTTCGAAAGGTGTTCAAAATGTTTTGGAGTATCTCCAAGCCGACTTCCCCGACATGGACGTCATTGGCATCTCCGGAAACTATTGTTCCGACAAGAAACCAGCAGCCGTGAACTGGATCGAAGGGAGAGGCAAATCGGTGGTGTGTGAGGCGATCATAAACGAAGAAGTGGTGAAGAAGGTACTCAAGACAAACGTAGCTTCATTGGTGGAGTTGAACATGCTCAAGAACCTCACCGGATCCGCCATGGCCGGTGCTCTTGGTGGGTTCAACGCCCACGCCAGTAATATCGTGTCAGCGGTGTTTCTAGCCACCGGCCAAGATCCGGCCCAGAACGTTGAGAGCTCCCACTGCATCACCATGATGGAGGCTGTGAACGATGGCAAAGACCTTCATGTATCGGTGACCATGCCATCAATCGAGGTTGGGACCGTGGGTGGTGGAACTCAGTTGGCGTCACAATCTGCATGCCTTAACTTGTTGGGAGTGAAGGGTGCAAACAAAGAATCGGCTGGATCAAACGCACGGCAGTTGGCTAAGGTGGTTGCCGCCTCGGTTCTCGCCGGAGAATTGTCTCTCATGTCGGCAATCGCGGCAGGGCAACTTGTGAGGAGCCACATGAAATACAACCGCTCTAGCAAAGATATTACAGCTATCAAATCTTAAACTTTTCCGATCTCAATAAATAAAAGGCTATGCAAACAGCCAGCTGACTGCCGTCTGCCAAGCTGAGGCTTGGCAGTCGGTCTGGTGGTTTGTAGTTTGCTTATTGTATTTTATGGTGATATTTTCTCTATTTCTTTGTTTTTGTTCTTGTACTGATTCCAGTAAAAGGTTCAGTTCGCTATACGTTTTTCATATATTTGTTTGTTGTTTAAGTGTTAAATAATATGTTATGTCAATAAAGTTGATTTTAATGTGAAGCAAGAGGTTCTAAGTGGTATTATATGTGGGCCTGTGGGGTACAATATTTATTTATGACAAACAGCGTTTAGTATATATAGAGAGAGATTGAATACATGTAATTTTAAAATAAAATTACGTGTAAAATCTCATGTGATATATGTGACCTTGAGGTCGTAGGTCGTGTCGCCTGCACCCTTGCATTAACCGTTAGTGTACACATGTGATTTGCCCGTTTTTTTATTCTCTTATTTTGTTATTGTTCTCGTTTGAGTGTCGGGTTCGTGAGAGTGCCAAATTTGGTGAAAAACGTGAGAAGTGGTTATCAACCGTTGGATGAGAAATGAACGAATATTAGGATGAGATGCACCGTATCAATTCCTTTTTAAGCCGCAATTCATAGGAGAGTATTTGATTAAAAGTGATCAACGGTTTAAAAGTACTTCTCATGCTTCTCACCAAAAATAACACTTCTCACATGATCGCATGTCTCTCATTTGAACCCCATCTATATATATATATATATATATATAGAGAGAGAGAGAGAGATAGAGAGAGAGGTGGGTTCAAGCGAAAACGCTAACTATTTAAAAAACACGATTCACATCCAAAATCATATATATGATTCACGCAACTTGCCCGCGACTTTAAGTCGCGGCCATAATCGCCCGCGTCCAATTTTTTGTAGTTAGTGTAAAATCACATGTAATTTTGCACATGAGTGACAATTTTCGTGTTTTATTAAATAGTTAGCATTCTCGTTTGAACTTTCCCCTCTCTCTCTCTCTCCTCTCTCTCTCTCTCTCTCTCTCTATATATATATATATATATATATATATATATATATATCATCTAAATAAAGGTCTACCAGGGTGTTTCTCAGTTTTCTGTTTTTTGAGATTTTTCCCTGGCGTTTTATGATTTAAGGGTCGGTTCCAATAAAAAAAAGTTAAATATCGTGAAAATGTAAGGACAAACTCATATGTGAATTATAAAAAAATCCGAAAAAATATATTTGAATATGCATGTGACGTTACATATAATTTATATGGGTTCATATGTAGGGCTAGCAATGGGTAACACTACAAGAAAACTGGGCATCAGTGACGAAAATTAGCGACGGAAAAAATCCCTCACTAATTAGCGAGGGATTGACCACTAACCCAATCCCTCACTAATTAGCGACGGATTAGCGAGGGATTAATGGGCAAGTTTTATGAATTTGGATATTTTTAGTTTGTTGGAGAATTTCGGTTTGTTATTTTCAATTTATGGGCAAGTTTTGTATTATAAAATACAGGAAATATAGAATTTCATTTAATTTTTTTTAAATAACTAAAAATCAGCGAGGGATTAGCGACGGATTTCCATCACTAAAACGTAAGCAGAATCCTCGCAAACCCGTTGCTAATAAGTGCCCTCGCTAATCCGTCGCTAATATAAGCCCTCGCTAACCCGTCGCTAATAAGTGTCCTCGCTAATCTGTCGCCGATATTAATCCCTCGCTAAGCCCTCGCTAATCCGTTGCTAATAAGTGCCCTCGCTAATCCGTCGCTGATAATAATCCCTCGCTAATTCGTCGCTGATGTCCGTCGCTAATCCGTCGTTGATAGCATCAGCTACGCTCGTTTGACTCGTGAACCAACAACGACGGATTAGCGACGGATTCGAGTTTTAGCGAGGGATTAGCGAGGGATTTGTCCCTCGTTGATACTGGTTATTTTTGTAGTGAATGATAAACCCATTACCCGTTATGTTTCGACCCATTGGATAAGTATATGGATAAAAAAACTTTTATCCGTTTATCCACTAAACCATTACCCGTTTACCCGAAATTTTAGTGGGTAGGGTATGGATAAACGGTTTTTCGTTATCCATTACCTGTTACCGGCTACGATTATATATATATAATTAAATATTAGTGTATATATATGTATGCATAATTAATTAATTATATAAAGTTAATTATTGAAATCGCTACTAGAAAAAGACGTATCAGTGACGAAAATCAGTGATGGAAAATTCCGTCACTAATTAGTGACGGATCAACGATAGAACGATAAAGAACACAATATGTCACTAATTGTTAGTCCCATTTGAACAAGCAACAATCCAATATAGTAGATAGATAGAGTAACAAGATGAGATAATAGGATAAATGGTGTATTATTCATATGAGGAGACTACCCCTAGAGAGAGAATGGTTCTCTCTCTAGAACACACACTTACACCATGATGTCTACATTGTGAAAATGATTTTCTTACCCTAATTACACACACTAATCCTTATATACTCCCTTGTTACACCTTTAAGCCCAAACCCATAATTACAATATCCCAAGCCCATATAATAATTATTAACCCTTTACAAAACTATCTTATAATTAGGACATTTTGGTCCTAAAATTCTCCCCCTATAGTTTTTGTAAATGTATCACCCTTCTCGAAAGATCTTCAGTTTTTCTTCCCCTTGATTTCTTTAGAAAACCATAGCGATGCAAATTTTCAAATGTAGTCTAGACTCCCCCTTGAATAAGCAAAGAAATCTTAAATGAATAAAACCAGTTCATGTAACAATCAAAGTCAAAATCAATGAAGTACGAGATCTAAACTGATGTGTTTAAAAGTCAAAAAACATCTAGTTAAAACGGGTTCTAAACTGAATTATTTAGAAGCCAAAATCTTTCAAATACACACTATATTTAAAACTTTATTCACTTTTTTATTATTTAATATGATATTTCTATTATTTAAATTATTACATATAACTTATATATGTCTATAATTTTCAAGATTCTAAATGACGTGAGGCGTAGCGTAACGGTGAGGTCAAGCTTCAAGCCTTACAAGTTACGGCGAGGTCACGACGTTTTTTAAGGTGTGCCTTAAGGCAGCATATATATATATAAATATATATAAATATATATATATATATATATATATATATATATATATATATATATATATATATACACACATAGATACACACTTGGGTGCTAAGCTAGTGTATAGAATAATAACGTAGAACAAAATAAATTCATGTAAAGTAATAAAGAAAGACTATTGATGACAAATCTATAGAGCTTATGAAAAATTGTATCAAGAGCGTAAAATCGGGAGTAATTTCTTGAATCTCTACTCACTACCTTCTTCAATTTTCCAAGAACTCACGTTCGACTCTTCGTGTACAAGAATGGAAGTAAGTATTTACCAATTTTGGGTTTTTAGTTTCAAGTTTCCTTTAAATGTGTATTTAAGTCTTAGGTTGCATAAACAATTATCATTTGTTTATATATTAAAAATAATCTCACACCTTACAAAATGATGTGTCGTAACGCGTTGTAACGCGTCGTAACGCACCATAACATGCCATAACGCGTTACAATGCAAGCCAAGCCTTAAGGTGGAGCCACATGGGTGAACGTGGCGGCGACCCCAAGCCTTAACGCCATAACGCACCATAACGAAGCCACAACGAGTTATTTAGAACCATGATAATTTTCATCTTTGAAACTTTCTATAGATTTCTAATTTCCCACCATTTTTCCCTGTTTTTATTTCCCCCATCTCTTAAAACCCTACCCATTTCCCAAAAGCCAGGGAATGAAACCCTAATAACTAGGGGTGTATGCATGTTGGGTTGAGCGGTTTTTGACGTTTTTACAACCCAACCCAATTATGGCGGTTTGAAAATTTTCAACCCAACCCAACCCATTCAAAAGTGTAACCCAACCCAACCCAACCCTTGTGGGTTAGGGCGGGTTGGGTTGGGTTGGCGGGTTAGAATTATAAATAAATTTGATGAATGAAATACAATAAATATACTCGAGAAAGTTATTAATCAGTACAATCATCCAAATATATATAAATATTATATATATATATATATCATGGTTCTAATTAATAACTCGTTATGACCTCGTTACGGCGTATTATGGCATCAAGGCGTAGGTTTGCCGTCACGTTAACCCTTATGCCTCCACTCTAAGGGTTGACTTGCTTTGTAACGCGTTATGACACGTTACGATGTGTTAACACATTATTTTGTAAGATTGTTTTTAGTATATAACTTGAAGAATAAAAGATAATTGTTCACGAAACGTAAGACTTAAATACTCATAATAAGGAAACCTAAAAACTAAAAACCCTAAATTGGTAAATAATTACTATCATTCCCGTACACGAAGAGTCAGACGCGAACAATGAGAATTAAAGATAGTAGTAAGTAGAGATTCAAGATTTACTCTCGTTTTTGCACTCTCGATGTCATTTTCTGTAAGCTCTATATATTTGATATCATTTTTTTATTGTTTTATTACTTTACATAATTTATCTTGTTCTTCGGTATTATTTAGTACATCACACACAATGTGTGTATATGTGTGTGTGTGTGTAAATATATATGCCGCCGTAACTCGTAAGGCTTGACCTCATCCATAAATTAATAAGTGCATGCATACATTAGTATATACAAGACAACTAAAATTTTCGAGGAAACTTATAATTACATTAATCATCCATAAGAGCAATATGCTATATAAAGTCTCTAGTAAAACCCATCTTTGCCACGAGCTCTTGGTAAATTTTGGGCGGTAGACTGTTGGGTCACTTAGATTTGAAGATGACCGCAGTCTCTCAATTTCACAGTTCATACTTAGAATAATTTTTAGGTTCTTTACAAGCAGTTTAATTGTATAAAAATGTTCGGTGAAGTCGAAGATCAACCGAAGAAACAAAGTAGAAGTATATCTTCAAAGCGGATTGAAGATAGACTTCTCAACCAAAGATTAAGCTGCTATTTGAAAGACTTTTCCTAAAGTCTTAGCCAGGTCACTTGAAGATTTTGAAGAAGCAAAACTTTGAAGAAGATGAAATGTTAGGCAAGATTTTGAAGAAGCAAAATTTTGAAGAAGATGAAATGTTTTGAAGAAGCAAAATTTTGAAGAAGATCAAAATCTTGAAGACAATATCTTCGGCAAGATCTTTGAAGAGGATAACATGTTAGGCAAAATCTTGAAGACATGTTAGGAACATCTTCGGCAAAGAAGTCCTCGACAAAGAAATTTTAGCAGGTATATTAACTTTATCTACAGAATATATTCAGGATATCTTGTATTGACAGAGACATCATCCTAAGATCAGAAAAAGGTTCTTTGGACTTCTTATCTTCTTCAAGAAACATCAGCTTCAACAAGCAGGTCAACGCTTGAAGACAAAAGTGAAAAGACAAAATCACTTTTCAGAAGACTGCTTCCGTTCTGCCTTCCAAGCCCTCCTTGACAAGTGTCCATTGCATTTATTGCATGAGGCACTATAAAAGGAGATCATCTTCATCCTTGCAACTCACCAGTTTACAAACTCTCTCAAGCTTTCAAGTGCTGGCGCATTACTCTCTCTCAGAAGTTCATTTGTTTTCTAAGTGTTTTACAACTGTTCTTATTCTCTGTGTGACTTTGTGTTAGATTGTTTAAGCAGATTTTATCTGTTTTGTTCCGCAACAATCTTTAAGTTTTCTATGTGTAATTCTTGATTTTAAATCAATAAAGAATTAATTAAGTGAAAAATTTTGTGTATTGTATTCAACCCCCCCCTTCTACAATACTTGTTTACCATTGCTAATCCATAGCTGGGACCAACAAGTGGTATCAGAGCAGGTCAGTTTAATCTAATAAACTTGATCTGATCTGCAATGGCTTCATCTTCTACCTTGAACAATGTTTCTTCTCAAAACTCTACTGCTAATGCTGGATCATACGACAATGGCTCCATAGCCAAACCACCAAAGTTTAACCCCAATAACTTCTCTTTGTGGAAAAGTCGTATGATGCTCTTTCTAGAAGGAGTTGACAGAAGATATCCTACTATACTCCATGAAGGACCTATTGTCCCAAGAGTTTGGGATCGTTATAATGCCAAAAATAAAGATGAGGATGGTGACGATTCTTCTTCTGATGAGGAAGAACGAACACCAGCTACTGGGAGATACATTGTAAAGGACCCCAGTAAGTACACTGATGAAGACAAGCGTCTTGTAGCTCTTGACACTAAAGTCAGAGCCATCATTGCCCTCTCTTTGCCCGATGAAGTTTATCACTCTCTTGTAAACTTTTCTACTGCTAAAGAAATGTGGTCTACTCTGTGTGTTCTTTATGAAGGAACTTCTGAAGTGAAAAAGAGCAGAAAAATCGCTCTTGTTAGAAAATATGAACTGTTTGCTCATGAAAAAGGAGAATCGCTTTCTGACTACTATAACCGTTTTAACAGCATGCTTAATGATCTTAAGCTGTTGGGTCGCATTTATGACAATGAGGAAGTCTTATGCAAATTTATGGATTGTCTTCCTGAGTTCTGGGAAAACATCTGCACATGCATTAAGACAACCAAGGATCTTGATCATATGCCTCTCACAGCTCTTTATGGTACTCTCTTTAACTTTGAGCAAACCAAGCTCCAAAGGAAGTCCGTCATTAAAGATATCAAAAGCTCTTCCCTAGCTCTTGTGAGTGACTCTTCCAAAAGATCTGTGTGCATTCCTAGAATTACATATCCCTCTGATTCTGACCATGATAGTCAGGAAGATACCAATGATCATTCGGAGGCATATCTTAGTGATGCTGATGATGAAGGTGAGGAAACCCCCGTTGACCAACTGATAGATGGCATAGCCATGCTGGCAGGTTACTCTAAACCTAGATCCCGTTTCTCTTCTAGTAAATCTAAATTTTCTAGAAAATCTTCTCAAAATTTCCCCAAGCACTCTTCAACTGATAAATCAAATGAGGAATGCTTTAAATGTGGGAAGAAAGGTCACTTTGCCTCTGAATGCAGAAGCAAGCTTTCTGAAAAATCAAAGAACTCTTTAATCAGTCGTCCCTTTTCAAAATCTAACAGATCCAGACTCGATTCAAATCACTCCTCTTCTCAAAGATCTGGCCAACCTGGTTCCTCTGTGAACTCTGACCGTGCTGAAAAGTACAAGGCTAAATACAAAAGAGAAAAGGAGAGAAATGAACTTCTTTCCAAAAAGGGAACGGGTCTGCTGGCTGAGTATCATGACTTGGTAGATGAACCCACATCTGACAGTGATAAGGACATGGCCAATATTTGTTTCATGGCAAAGATTGATGACATCAATGACTGTGAGGAAACTCCTTCCACTCTTGCTCTAGTCTCGACAGGATGCTCTTCCTCATCCACTCAGGTACATCCCTTTCACTCTCTTACTGATGCTGAAAAGATTGAAGCATTTGACTCTTTAACTGTTGACTTCCATGATGCTAAAGATGCTAAGAAAAAGGCAAATGCTCAGATAAAATCTCTTTCCTCTCAACTTCAAATCTGTCTTTCTCAACTAAAACATTTTGACAAAATCAAAGCTGAGCTTGAAGATCTGAAAACCATAAACTTCACACTTGCTAAAGAGAAAAATAAGTTGTTCAAAAGACTTAAAGAGGAACAAGAAACTGTGAAAAAGTGGACTAACTCTTCTAAAAATTTAGAAAAGATTTTTAAAGACCAAATGAACTGTGGTGACAAATCTGGTCTTGGCTTTGGCAAAATGGACATTGACTCTTCCTCAACTGTTCATGCTTCTACTTCCCTTGTGCCTCCTCCACTCAATGAGTCCTCTGAACTCCACTCAAGTGATACTCATTCAATGAACTCTGTTGATCCTTCTGAAGCCTTAAAGCTTGGGATGTTCATAAAAGCTAAAGGTGATGCCTCAACTTCTAAAGTTGAAGAAGCCCAAGGCTCTAATGACCCTCCTCAACCTGTTCATGAGCTGATGAAATCCCTACACATAGATGAAGCCTCTTCCTCTGAACCTAAGCCTTCAAAGATCCTAAAGAGAGAACCTCAACCTCTTCAAAACAGATTTTCCACTTCTGACAAAGGAAAATCAGTCGTCGAGTTCCATCCCAAAAGAAAAACTCCAAAAAAATATTCTGGCAACTCTTCCATCTTTCCCATTCCTCGATCCGTGCTTTTGAAAAAGTCAGATTCCAAAGAATCCTGTCACTCACCAACCCTCATACCTTACAAAGGAATCCTAGGAACCACACCTCTTGGCTCATCCTCTTCGGCCAAGATCATAAAAATCAATGCGAAAGGTCAAAACAAGGACAGTGGTAATAATGTTAAAAAGGTTTTTATCTATAGAAAATGCTATAACTGTGGTGACACTTTTCATATGGCTAAAGATTGTCCTCTTGAGAGAATGGACAGGAACTCATCTAAAGATCTCTCTGTTTCTTCTTCTCACCCAAAAGGACCCATATCCAAATGGGTACCAAAGAACTAATTCTTCTGTGACTGCAGGTTTATGGACATCAACAGATCTGGTATCTGGATAGTGGATGTTCACGTCATATGACTGGAAACATATCTCTTCTTGTTAACTTCGTGTCGGCTAAAGGTCCATCTGTTATCTTTGGCGATAATTCTCGTGGCAGCACTAAAGGCTACGGAACTCTCTCCAATGGTTCTGTCACCTTTAATAAAGTAGCGTACGTTGAAGGCTTGATGCACAACCTCTTGAGCATAAGCCAGCTGTGTGATCTCGGCTATAAAGTAATCTTTGAACTATCCATTTGCACGGTGGTTGACAAAGACATGAAAGCTGTACTTTCCGGGTACCGAAAAGAAAATGTCTATGTTATAGACATGGGACAGAGTTCATCTTCTGAAACAAACATCTGCTTTGTCTCTGAAAACTCTGCTAAAATCAGTTGGCTCTGGCATAAGCGTCTCTCTCACCTCAACTTCAAAACCTTGAACTCTCTCTCCTCTAAAGAGCTCGTATCTGGAATGCCAAAGCTGACCTTTGTGAAAGAAAAGCTGTGTGCTGCTTGTGAGAAGGGAAAGCTCACAAAATCATCATTCAAGTCCAAGCAATGCTTCTCCATTTCTCAACCTCTTCAGATGCTGCACATGGATCTGTGTGGACCAGTCAGCACTCCAAGCCTTGGTGGAAGAAGGTACATTCTTGTTATTATTGATGAATTTACACGCTATACTTGGGTATTTTTTTCTCAGGTACAAAAGTGATGCTTCTGAAGAAATCATAAAGTTCATCAAAAGATCTGAAGTGATGAATGGGCAGCTGGTGAGATCTGTGAGAAGTGACAACGGCACTGAATTCAAAAACAGTGTGTTGGATGACTTCTTCAATGAAAAGGGCATATCTCAGAACTTTTCGGCTGTTCGGACTCCACAACAAAATGGTGTGGTAGAGAGAAAGAACAGGACGCTGTGTGAAGCTGCCAGATCCATGCTGAGTGAATCTCACCTACCGACCTACTTTTGGGCTGAAGCAATTAATACTGCATGCTTTACCCAGAATAGGTCCATCATTGTAAAAAGGCATAATAAGACTCCCTATGAAGTCTTTTATGGTAGAAAACCAAACATCAGTTTTCTTCATGTCTTTGGGTGTGTCTGCTACATTTTGAATGACAGAGAAAACTTGGGGAAGTTTGATCCTAAAGCAGATGAAGGCATCTTCATGGGTTATTCTCTCACCTCCAAAGCATACAGGGTCTACAACCTTCGGAGAAAATGTATTGATGAATCAATACATGTCAAGTTTGATGACCTCAAGGTATCATCTCTCTCCTCAGATGATGATGAATTAAATAGTTGGATCACCTCTTGCATTGGTGATGCTTCTCCTTCTCCACCTAACCCAACTATTCCCATACCTTCTCCTCAAAATCCTACCTCTCAAGATAATAATCCTTCCTCATCCTCACACCATTCTTCAAACCAAGAAGAAAATCCTCTGCCGATCCAAACGTCCCAAAACCAAAATTCTCTTCAAAACACCACTCTCTCTCGTCCCTCAAATATTCCTTCTTCATCAAATCCACCCCATACTTCTTCATTCAATCCCCCTGAAGATCTACCCTCCACCTCCACGGCTGAAGCTGAATATGTTGCGGCTGGTAGCTGTTGTGCTCAAATACTGTGGATGAAGAATCAACTGAGGGACTACAATCAGATCTATTCTCAAGTCCCAATCCTGTGTGACAACTCCAGTGCAATTGCCATTGCAAACAATCCTGTGCTTCACTCCAGATCCAAGCACATTGATATTCGGTATCACTTCATAAGAGATCACATCTCTAAAGGTGACATTGAACTGCATTTCATCCCCACCGATCTTCAACTGGCGGATCTCTTCACAAAGCCTCTTGAAGAACCTCGGTTCAAGTTTCTCTTAGGAGAACTTGGTATGTTAAATTTAGATATATAGTTTGGTTAAAAAAAATATATATATATATATATATATATATATATAAAATAAATTTTTTTTTCAGCTTGACTTCTCAAGTACTGATATTCTATCAGTTACAAGAAAAGTCAACCTCCTTTCTCCTCTAACTCTCATTTTCTATTTTTTTACCAACTTTCTCTCACCCAACAAACACAATTTTTTTTACCCTTCTAAATCCATGTCAACTCAATCCTCACCATCCATTTTCTTACCAATCTACATTTACTTTCCATCCTAACCCTTCTTTCTCAATCCATCAAACACCTTTTACCTTCACACAAACACAACCTATTCTCCCTAAATCCTTACCCTACTTATCCTTTCTCCTATATACTTCTAGCCACACAACCTTTCTAACCACATCTCACAAAAATCCCACACTACCATCAAGCCATTTTACCAAACACACAAGACCTCTCGGCACTCTCTCACTCCCCATTGTTGCCAAAACCCCTTGCCGCCCACCCCCTTGCCGAACCCCCCCTTCCCGCTACCCCCTTCCCGACCCCCCCCCCTTCCCGACCCCCCGACCCCTTCCCGAACCCCCCCCCCTTCCCGAACCCCCCCCTTCCCGCTACCCCCCTCCCGACCCCCCCCCTTCCCGCTACCCCCCTCCCGACCCCCCCCCTTCCCGCTACCCCCTTCCCGACCCCCCCCCCTTCTTGCTACCCCCTACCCGAACCCCCCCTTCCCGCTACCCCCTTGCCGAACCCCCCCTTCCCGCTACCCCCCCCCCCTCCCCCCCCCCTCCCCCCCCCCTCCCCCCCCCCCCCCCCCGGCGCCTCTACCTCTCTCCCGAAATGCCCCCCCCCCTTTTTGCCGAACTTCCCTATACCCTTAACACCCATTTGTTTCAAATTTCTCTTACACCCTCTCTCCTACCTTTCCAACTCCCCATAATTCTCTCTTCCCCATACACTCAATCCCTTCACTTCCTTTTACCCATCATACATTTTTCTTCCTTCTTCATCTATTTCCCACTATAAAAACACCACTTTCCTTCTCATTTCTTCCAATCTCTTCTCTTCAATTTTCTCCCATGTCCACTTCTTCTCCCAATCCTAACTCCAAATCTTCAAAATTCATCATTCCCACATGCTATGAAGATCTTGTCTTCAAGACTTGCAATCATATTGCGAGATTTGAAAATGATCCAGACTATCCCGATCACTTACCTATTTCTCACTTTCTACAACAAACCCCTCTACTTTATGCCTTCTCCAAATCTCTCAAAATGAGCAAAAAGCTACTTGGCAACTTTTGGTTAACTTGCTCTGTGCATGATGGTGAACCCAAAACCATTTCCGCGTGCATTCTTTCGGACACCGGTGATCATGATCTTACCTTTGATGTGGAAGATGTCCGTGCCGCTCTTCATCTTGACAGTTACGATTCGTATGCACCTTTTCCGCTTAACAACGAACATGAAGATGTGGTACAAGCCATGAACTACACCGTCGATGCAAAGTACAAAAGCCCTAGCACTTTCCTGCGCAAATACATGGGTGGGGTATGGCATTTCTTCTTCACTCATATTATTTTCTGCTTAAGTCGCAAAACTGGAGGTCATGATCAATCCCCCTCCTATATCACCAATCTTGCTCATGCCATTATGTTTCAAAGAAAAATAGATTTTGCACGCTATTTTTTTGATGAAATTGTTGAAGTTGTGACTCCTCCAAAAAGGCCACATGTTGCCTACCCCAGGTTCCTCTCCATCATCATTGAACATAAATTGGGTAAATTACTTGATCTTGATCGCAAGTCGGCAAACCCAAAGTTCACCTATGATTTTCTTGCACCTACCATCACGAAGGCAATTCTTCAACGTCCACCAAAGGCAACTGACAATGGTCTTCTTCCAGGTATGATTTCTATCCTTAACTCTCCCAATCTACAATGGGGGGATAATCCGAACACTCCACCTTCTCAACTGTCCGTAAATCCCTCCAATGTAGTGGACCCTCCTCCCTCTTCTCGAGTGATACCGGCGAGCACTTCAAAACAATCTAAGGCTTCCGGTACCTCCGCACTCTCTTCCATGACTTTGCCGCCGACCAAACCTTCGGCGACTTCCCCAGTCATAAAACCCTCTTCAAAGCGGAGGCACTCCAAATCCCCTCCTGAGTCTTCCCTGAAAAGACTTAGGACATCCTTAAGGGCCAAACCAGACCGTCCAGCTACCGATTCTCGAAAATCGGGAACTGTTGAAATTGTCCCTACCGGGCCCAGGGAACCTGCTAACCTCTTAGCTAGCTCCTCCGTCTCCTCCCAACAGGTTGCGGTTGAAAATTTGGGGACCCACACTGCTCCTTCTTCTACCAACTTATTGGTGGTTGAAGATGACTTGGGTCTCTCTCCAGCCCAAGGTACTGCTTTCTCACTGCACGGCCTATCACCCGATCGCTCTGCGATCGATGTTTCTGCACGACCCCCTACGGGTCCTACATGTTTACTTGACTTTCTTGTTGAAGAGTCTCCAGGTGATCCTCCTTCTCACTCAGCAACTGCCACCGAAAAAGTTAAGTTGTCTTCTTCCAAAGACAACTCAATTGAGCATTCAAGCTCTAATGTTGCTGGTTCATCCACCACTCTACCACTCTCTGGGGATCCTGCAGACGATCCTATCCTTAATATGCTGGTGGTGTCATCCTCTCCTTCATCTTCTAGGTCTTCGTCTCCTCGTCGTCCTCCACTTATTGGAGCCTCAACCACCAGATATGTAGCACGCAAACTTGACTCCATCCAGGATTCCATCTCAAGCTTACAATCTCAGGTTCAGTCTCTCCTAGCCTCAAATGCCAGTCTCACTCTATCCATGACTGCCATGCAAGCTGCCTCAGATACTCGTGACCAAGATGTTCATAGGCTCCAATCTGAACTTCAAAGCCAAAAGGACATCAACTCTCAGCTTCTCAGTTCTCTTACATCTCTTCATCACAAGATGGATGCTCTTCCTGAAGATCAGGCTCGCACACTCACCACCTTTGCTGGATGGGTGAAACGTTATTACATGTCTGTCGCTGAGGGGGAGAAAAGCTCGGACAAATTTACCAGCGACCGACCGGGTTCCTCTGTAACACCTGATCCTTCTGACCCATCCAAATCGGCACAACCAGATCCACCAACTCAGGGGGAGCAAACTATTGAAAATGCAGGTACACTAGTTGAGGGGGAGCAATCTGAGTTCTCCAAAAAGTTTGCATGGTGCAAGAAAAGGTTACTTGGAAGGACCAGTATCTCTAAAATTGTTAAAGCCAAACTAGCTACTCACAAAGAATCACATGATGTCTATGTGATACTTACTCGAGCTGACAACTCCATCACACCGGTAAGATTTCATGACCTTGATTCTTATGGTATGTTAGAATGGTACGAAATCGTTGAATGTCTTAAAGATTCAAAAAGTCCGAACCTAGTTGATGCAAAGATATATATATCAGCGGACTTCTTGACAATCTAAAGAAGATAAGGAAAGAATTCCACCAAACCATCTTTCAAGATCTTGCTGCTATAGGAATTCTTCCTGATATCAAGAACCTGAACCTAACGCCTCCCTCAGTCCCCACAAGAAAATCTCCTTCTGTGTTATACAGACCGTATCGGGGCATTTTCTTCAACAATGCCCAAGGCACACAACAATTCTTCCGATATGAGGAGATATCTATGGCTGACTCTATCTTCCTTGAAGCCATCCTTATCATTACCCCTGACACAACTGCAATCCCTCCACTACAACATGCCATCCTAGCTGAACTACAGAAAAAGATGAATTGATCATCTTTATATGCTTTTGATATGTACTTGTAAACTTAAGATTATTGCTCTTTCAAGTTTTTAATACAAGTACATTTTTGTTAATAGTTTGTACAGTACACTTTACCATTTTTTTTACTTGTAAATGTCGGATACAATAAAAAAAACAAAAAAAAAATCCAAAAAGAATGGACTATGTGAAAAGAACCCAAAAGAGTAAACAAGGGTCAAAAATGAATTATTCAGTGTTTACTTCTCAGATTCTAAGTATGGATGTCATCCTCAAATAGGGGGAGATTGTTGGGTCACTTAGATTTGAAGATGACCTCAATCTCTCAATTTCACAGTTCATACTTAGAATAATTTTTAGGTTCTTTACAAGCAGTTTAATTGTATAAAAATGTTCGGTGAAGTCGAAGATCAACCGAAGAAACAAAGTAGAAGTATATCTTCAAAGCGGATTGAAGATAGACTTCTCAACCAAAGATTAAGCTGCTATTTGAAAGACTTTTCCTAAAGTCTTAGCCAGGTCACTTGAAGATTTTGAAGAAGGAAAACTTTGAAGAAGATGAAATGTTAGGCAAGATTTTGAAGAAGCAAAATTTTGAAGAAGATGAAATGTTTTGAAGAAGCAAAATTTTGAAGAAGATCAAAATCTTGAAGACAATATCTTCGGCAAGATCTTTGAAGAGGATAACATGTTAGGCAAAATCTTGAAGACATGTTAGGAACATCTTCGGCAAAGAAGTCCTCGGCAAAGAAATTTTAGCAGGTATATTAACTTTATCTGCAGAATATATTCAGGATATCTTGCATTGACAGAGACATCATCCTAAGATCAGAAAAAGGTTCTTTGGACTTCTTATCTTCTTCAAGAAACATCAGCTTCAACAAGCAGGTCAACGCTTGAAGACAAAAGTGAAAAGACAAAATCACTTTTCAGAAGACTGCTTCCGTTCTGCCTTCCAAGCCCTCCTTGACAAGTGTCCATTGCATTTATTGCATGAGGCACTATAAAAGGAGATCATCTTCATCCTTGCAACTCACCAGTTTACAAACTCTCTCAAGCTTTCAAGTGCTGGCGCATTACTCTCTCTCAGAAGTTCATTTGTTTTCTAAGTGTTTTACAACTGTTCTTATTCTCTGTGTGACTTTGTGTTAGATTGTTTAAGCAGATTTTATCTGTTTTGTTCCGCAACAATCTTTAAGTTTTCTATGTGTAATTCTTGATTTTAAATCAATAAAGAATTAATTAAGTGAAAAATTTTGTGTATTGTATTCAACCCCCCCTTCTACAATACTTGTTTACCATTGCTAATCCATAGCTGGGACCAACATAGACCTTTTGTCATCGGATCCGCAAGCATATCATGGGTGCTGATGTACTCGATACAAAGATTATTTTCCTCTACTCGTTCTCGTACAAACAAGTACTTTGTATCAAGATATAATCCCGCCCCACTCGAACTATTGTTGTTCGAAAAACTAACGGCAGCAGAATTGTCACAGTAAATCTTCAATGGTCTCGATATGGAGTTCACGACTTTGAGTCTACCAATAAGATTTCTCAACAACATTCCGTGGCAAGTTGCATTATAGACTGCAACATATTCCACCATCATTGTCGAGGTCGTCGTTAGTTATTGCTTATGACTTCTCCACGAGATAGGCCCGCCTGCTAACATGAAGATGTACCCCGAAGTTGACTTTTTATCGTCTTTGCATTTAGCAAAGTCGGAATCGGAATAGCCAATCATTTCTAAGTTATCAGTTCTTCTATAAGTTAGCTTGTAGTCTTTTGTCCCCTGTAGATATCACAATACTTTCTGTGCGGCTTTCCAATGATCTAAGCCAGGATTAGATTGATATCGGCCTAGCATTCCAGTGATATAAGCAATATCGGGACGCGTACAAACTTGAGCATACATTAGGCTCCCTACTACAGAAGCATAAGGTATCAATCTCATTCGTTCCTTTTCTATCTCCGTTTTCGGGCATTGAAACGAACCGAAAACGTCTCCTTTAACTACGGGAGCAACGGAGGGAGAGCATTGTTGCATGTTGTAACGTGCAAGAACACGTTCAATATAAGCCTTTTGAGATAAACCTAATGTCCCATTGGCCCAATCTCGGTGTATTTCGATGCCGATCACATAAGAGGCTTCCCCGAGATCTTTCATGTCAAAATGGCGCGAAAGTAATCGCTTAGACTCATGCAACAAATTCAAACTATTACTTGCCAAAAGAATGTCATCTACGTAAAGGACAAGTATGGAAAAATTGCTCCCACTGAGTTTAAGATAGGTACACTGATCCACTTGATTCTTATTGAAGCCATTCTTTTTCATGACTTCATCAAATTTCAAGTACCACTGTCGTGATGCTTGTTTTAACCCGTATATGGATTTCTTTAGTTTACATACCAGGTGTTCTTGACCCTTAGGCTTAAAACCTTCAGGTTGAGTCATAAACACATCTTCATGTAAATCACCATTAAGGAAAGCTGTTTTAACGTCCATTTGATGTAGCTCCAAATCAAAATGAGCTACAAGGGCTATAACGATTCTTAGGGAATCTTTTCTAGAGATAGGAGAAAAGGTCTCCTGATAATCGATTCCCTCCTTTTGGGTGTAGCCTTTAGCGACCAAACGTGCTTTATACCGTTCGACGTTTCCATTCGGGTCTAGCTTTGTTTTAAAGACCCACTTGCACCCTACAGGTTTTACCCCTTTAGGGAGTTCGACAAGTTCCCAAACATCATTTTTATTCATGGAATCAAGCTCATCAATCATAGCTTCATTCCATTGAGAGTACGTTATAAGAAGTCGGATCGTTGCACTTTCCAATATCCAAATCAGCTTCATTAAGGTAAGTTATATAATCATCAAAATTAGTAGGTCTTCTAGGCCTTGATGATCTCCTTAATGTAATCTCGGGTTCTTCAGGCTCAATGGTAACTTCTGGGATTTGCTCCTCTAAGTTTGTTGTGCCTTCATTTAATGGCATACTTGGAGCAACATTATCCTCGAGAGAGGCACTAGGTGGAGCAATGTCATCAACAAGAGGCACAACGGGATGAAGAGGTAAGTGGGTCATTGGCCCCTTCTCGTGAACTTCTTGTAAATTGGTGTCATGATGTACAGTGCATCCACCTACATTAGAGTTCTCTAGGAACTCGGCATGGCGAGTTTCAACTATGCGAGTGGAATGAGAAGGGCAATAGAATCTATATCCCTTTGATCGTTCTGGATATCCTATAAAGAAACAACTTACGGTTTTCATGTCAAGCTTCCTTTGTTGAGGGTTGTAGAGCTTAGCTTCGGCAGGGCAGCCCCAGACTTTCATATATCTCAAGCTCGGTTTCCTTCCCGTCCAGATTTCATAAGGTGTCTTGGGAACGGATTTAGAAGGAACCCTGTTGAGTATATGGACATCTGTCTTTAATGCTTCGGTCCATAAGAATTGGGGTAAGCTGGTATTTACTAACATACTTCTTACCATATCCATAAGGGTCCTATTTCTTCTCTCAGCAACACCGTTTTGCTGAGGAGTACCCGGCATGGTATATTGGTTCACTATTCCGTGTTCCTTGCAAAAATCAAATAAAGGACCGGGAGCCTGACCATAATCAGTATGTCTACCATAATATTCACCTCCTCTATCTGATCTCACTACCTTTATCTTACGGTCGAGTTGATTTTCAACCTCGGCCTTAAAGGCTTTAAACATGTCAAGTGATTCATTTATTAAATACAAATACATATAGCGTGAATGATCATCTATAAAGGTGATAAACGATTTATGTCCAGATATTCCTGCGGGAAAAGGTCCACAGATGTCGGTGTGTATGATTTCCAACAAACTAGAACTCCTAGTGGCACCTTTTTTATTTCCCTTTGCCATTTTACCTTTAAGGCATTTAACACATGTCTCAAAATCATTGAACTCGAGAGTTGGTAATACGCCATCTTTCATGAGTCTTAACATTCGGTCTCGTGAGATGTGGCCTAAACGTTGATGCCACAACATAGACGATGTTTCCATGTCTCGTTTTCTTTTATTTAAATTTTCGTTCACATTATATGACATCAATGACTTTGAGAATTGTTCATCTAGGTACAATTGATAAAGTTTTCCAACCAAAAAACCACAACCTATAAAATCGGAATTTAGGCTAATAGTGACTTTGCCATTGCCAAATGTTACATAATATCCATCATTATCTAATTTATGTACATATACTAGGTTCCGAGTTATCCTCAGTACATAAAGAGTATCATATAAGTTAATACATCGGCCACTTTGCATAACTAATTGTAAAGTGCCCACGGCTTCAACATCTAGTTCGTCACCACTTCCAACTTTAATGGTCCTTTGGTTTCTTTCCAATCTCCGGATTGTATGGAATCCCCATAAGGAGTTTGTAACATGTAACCCACCATGTGTTTGAAGGAACATTAATATTAAAAGACTCGTAAATCATGAATAGATGATTACCTTTTTTCGCTAACCAGTCCTTGAACCGTCGCTAATCCGTCGCTGATAGCATCAGCTACGCCCGTTTGACTCGCGAACCATCAGCGACGGATTCGAGCTTTAGCGAGGGATTAGCGAGGGATTTGTCCCTCGCTGATACTGGTTATTTTTGTAGTGAAGGATAAACCCATTACCCGTTATGTTTCGACCCATTGGATACATATATGGATAAAAAAACTTTTATCCGTTTATCCACTAAACCATTACCCGTTTACCTGAAATTTTAGTGGGTAGGGTATGGATAAACGGTTTTTCGTTATCCATTACCTGTTACCCGCTACGATTATATATATATATATATATATATAATTAAATATTAGTGTATATATATGTATGCATAGTTAATTAATTATATAAAGTTAATTATTGAAATCGCTACTAGAAAAAGACGTATCAGTGACGAAAATCAGTGATGGAAAATTCCGTCACTAATTAGTGACGGATCAACGACAGAACGATAAAGAACACAATCTGTCACTAATTGTTAGTCCCATTTGAACAAGCAACAATCCAATATAGTAGATAGATAGAGTAACAAGATGAGATAATAGGATAAATGGTGTATTATTCATATGAGGAGACTACCTTCTCTCTCTAGAACACACACTTACACCATGCTGTCTACATTGTGAAAATGATTTTCTTACCCTAATTACACACACTAATCCTTATATACTCCCTTGTTACACCTTTAAGCCCAAACCCATAATTACAATATCCCAAGCCCATATAACAATTATTAACCCTTTACAAAACTATCTTATAATTAAGACATTTTGGTCCTAACATTCTCCCCCTATAGTTTTGTAAAAGTATCACCCTTCTCGAAAGATCTTCAGTTTTTCTTCCCCTTGATTTCTTTAGAAAACCATAGCGATGCAATTCTTCAAATGTAGTCTAGACTCCCCCTTGAATAAGCAAAGAAATCTTAAATGAATAAAATCAGTTCATGTAACAATCAAAGTCAAAATCAATGAAGTACGAGTTCTAAACTGATGTGTTTAGAAGTCAAAAAACATATAGTTAAAACGAGTTCTAAACTGAATTATTTAGAAGCCAAAATCTTTCAAATACACACTTTTATTTAAAACTTTATTCAGTTTTTTATTTTTTAATATAATATTTCTATTATTTAAATTATTACATATAACTTATATATGTCTATAGTTTTCAAGGTTCTAAATGACGTGAGCCGTGGCGTAACGGTGAGGTCAAGCTTCAAGCCTTACAAGTTACGACGAGGTCACGACGTTTTTCAAGGTGTGCCTTAAGGCAACATATATATACATATATATATATATATATATATACACACACACATAGATACACACTTGGGTGCTAGTGTATAGAATAATAACGTAGAACAAAATAAATTCATGTAAAGTAATAAAGAAAGACTATTGATGACAAATCTATAGAGCTTATGGAAAATTGTATCAAGAGTGTAAAATCGGGAGTAATTTCTTGAATCTCTACTCACTACCTTCTTCAATTTTCCAAGAACTCACGTTCGACTCTTCGTGTACAAGAATGGAAGTAAGTATTTACCAATTTTGGGTTTTTAGTTTCAAGTTTCCTTTAAATGTGTATTTAAGTCTTAGGTTGCATAAACAATTATCATTTGTTTATATATTAAAAATAATCTCACACCTTACAAAATGATGTGTCGTAACGCGTTGTAACGCGTCGTAACGCGCCATAACATGCCATAACGCGTTACAATGCAAGCCAAGCCTTAAGGTGGAGCCACATGGGTGAACGTGGCGGCGACCCCAAGCCTTAACGCCATAACGCACCGTAACGAAGCCACAACGAGTTATTTAGAACCATGATAATTTTCATCTTTAAAACTTTCTATAAATTTCTAATTTCCCACCATTTTTCCCTGTTTTTATTTCCCCCATCTCTTAAAACCCTACCCATTTCCCAAAAGCCAGGGGTGTACGCAGGTTGGGTTGGACGGTTTTTGACGTTTTTATAACCCAACCCAATTATGGCGGTTTGAAAATTTTCAACCCAACCCAACTCATTCAAAAGTGTAACCCAACCCAGCCCAACCCTTGCGGGTTAGGGCAGGTTGGGTTGGGTTGGGTTGGCGGGTTAGAAATATAAATAAATTTGATGAATGAAATACAATAAATAATAATAAAAATATACTCGAGAAAGTTATTAATCAGTACAATCATCCAAATATATATAAATTATATATATATATATATCATGGTTCTAATTAATAACTCGTTATGACCTCGTTACGGCGTATTATGGCATCAAGGCGTAGGTTTGCCGTCACGTTAACCCTTATGCCTCCACTCTAAGGGTTGACTTGCTTTGTAACGCGTTATGACACGTTATGGTGCGTTACAATGTGTTAACACATTATTTTGTAAGATTGTTTTTAGTATATAACTTGAAGAATAAAAGATAATTGTTCACGAAACGTAAGACTTAAATACTCATAATAAGGAAACCTAAAAACTAAAAACCCTAAATTGGTAAATAATTACTCTCATTCCCGTACACGAAGAGTCGGACGTGAACAATGAGAATTAAAGATAGTAGTAAGTAGAGATTCAAGATTTACTCTCGTTTTTGCACTCTCGATGTCATTTTCTGTAAGCTCTATATATTTGATATCATTTTTTTTATTGTTTTATTACTTTACATAATTTATCTTGTTCTACGGTATTATTTAGTACATCACACACAATGTGTGTATATGTGTGTGTATATATGCCGCCGTAACTCGTAAGGCTTGACCTCGTCGCCACTCCTCACGTCATTTAGAACCTTTATATATATATATATAATTTATCGAAATAATATATATTAGCGGCGGGTTGGAATTGTTTTTTTGATAGGTTCAAATGTAAAGTTTTTTTTCGTGTAAACCGTGTAAGAGCATCTCCAACAGCTTCCCTAAATTTTTTCTAAAATGGGGAAGCAAAAGTCAAAATCCCCCAAAAAAATTACATCCATCTCCAACAAATTTCCCATTTTGGAGAATTCTAGTTTTGGGGTATTCTCCATATTTGGAGAAAATTTTAGGGAATCTCCTACTTTCCCCATTTTGGGGAAAGTTGTGGGGAAGCTGTTGGAGATGATTTTACACCCAAAATCCCCATTTTCTCTTTTTTCTCCAAAATGGGGAAGCTGTTGGAGATGCTCTAAACTCTCGATTTCATAGGTTTTTTTGATGAATTTTTTTTATGGAATTGTTTATTTTGATGAAATTGTTTCATATCATTCATTTCTTGACGAATTTATTTTGCGAAATTTGTGGTTTCATAGGTGAAAACGAAAAATGTATGAAACAGTTCATAAAAATGAAAAAAACCTATGAAACTACAAATTTCATAAAAAAAATTCGTCAAGAAATGAATGATATAAAACAATTTCATCAAAATAAACAATTCCATAAAAAAATTCATCAAAAAAAACTATGAAACTACAAAGTTTACACGGTTTACACGAAAAAAAAAGTTTACATTTGAAGGTGTCTCTCTCTCTATATATATATAATTTATCGAAATAATATATATTAGCGGCGGGTTGGCGGTTTGGGTTGGGTTCAGGGCCGGTCTTGAGGTTTCTAATGCCTATGGCAGAAAGTCAAAAAAATGCACAGATATATAGAAAAGCAAATACAAAACATGCTATTTTTAAGGGAGTTTAGAGTAAAGGCAGAGGTTCAAAAATCACTTCTTTTTTTGCATCGGTAATCAAAGGTAGAATTGGAGCATAAAATATGATCAACCAAAAGCAAATAAAACACACCCCCAGAGTTCAGGTAATGTATAAATTTCATGCTTGAAATTAGTCACCTAATATATTCTAGTTTTATACTAAGGTGGATGTTGTTTTTTTAAGAGGAGTTTAATTCCAGAGTCATATTTCATTTCTGATTGATAAGGGGTGGTGTTGAAGTCTGAAACCCCAATCAATAAGAGCAGTAGTGAAAAACCTTTGAAAAGGAAATAGATGAGAAGTGCAACATTAAAATCAAGAAAACTCAGGAGAATTTAACAGTAGTGAAAAACATTATAACAGAACCAAACAGTTTAATATGAACATTAGAAACACCAATTTGTCTTTTCAATTAATCAACACCAAATTAAAGACTAGAATTGAGGTAGACAACACCTTCCACAACTGATGGCATGTGCATCTATCATATTAATCTTCTTGGCCAAATGACTAGTAGTAGGTTTCATCAATGTTGTACTTGGTTTAGTTGATTTGTTTCAGGACTTTGATTTAGCTTTCACAATATGATCATCAGCAGTAACAAACAGCAGCAAACACAACAATTTCAGCTTATGTAATTTCACATACCATCTGATCCTTTGTAATACCCCGGGTAAGTTTGTTAGTTAAATCCTCTTGTCGTTAAATTATTTATCTCTATATTTGATGTTTAGGGTAAAATGAGAGGAATTTATAAGTTTAGGGGTATTTAGTTTAACAATGAAAAGTGTAGGGGCTGAAGTAGTAAAATTGGTTATTAATATCTGAATTAGGTGTTTAGATATTTCATAAAATATCAAAACTCAGATTTAGGTGTGTGTGTGTGTGTGTGTTGGGAGCAAAAAGAAGAAGAAAGAAAGGAGAAAGAAGGGTAAAGGCTCAAATTGGAGTTATTGGAACTGATTAAGGTATGTTTCTAGTACTATTTATGTTTATAATGGTTAGTAGGAAGTATCTATCGGATTAGAATCATCACATCTGGTCTAGGGTTGATTTCAGTCGGATTTCTGGGTGATTTTTGGGTAAACCGACAGTGGTGTCCAGATACGTTGAAGGTGTTCGGATAACACTGTTGGTAGTGTCCGGGTAGTTTTGTTGATGGTGTCCGGGTACTGTTTGAAGGTGTCCGGACGAGTCTTTTATCCGGAAAAATCTCTCTTTTCTATTGTTGTCCGGAAAAGTCAAGTTGTCCGGAAAAGTCAAGTTGTCCGGAAAAGTCAAGTTGTCCGGAAAAGTCATGTTGTCCGGAAAAGTCATGTTGTCCGGGTAACTTGTGGTATCCGGATACTTTTGCTGTTTGGCCATTTTAAGAGTTTTAGATGCTGTCGAGTATCCAGTAACCTGTATTTTGTTAACCACTAGATAGGGAGTGAATGAGGACTGACTATCCTGTAGTCTTGACTTGAGTACGAGTTTGGGGGAAACATTTGAGGGTTTGAGTTCTTTAGAGTTTTTAGCCTTAGTAAGACTTATGTGTTTTATGTGGTAAAGAGATGTCCGTATCTATGTGTTACAGATCTTGTGAATTCTGGGTAAAAGGCTGAACCAGTTAAGAAGACTTGGAAACGTGTTGATAAGCAATAAGGTGAGTTTTACTTTAAAAACGTTTTTAACTGGAATACGTATATGTGTGGATTGGGAATGAAATAGTTGATGACTATGTGTTTATATGTGAATTATAATATAGTGAGGTATTATATTTACATGTGTATTATAAATGTGTTATAATACGTTGACCGGGTTTAAGACCGGTGTGATTGGCTATAAAACCTGTATAGCGTTGTTTGGCTGTAGATGTTGTACATCGTTGTATTTTATTAGTTGGCTTGCTACCACTAATATGGCCAGGAAGAAATGAGAAGGAAAGGTATATGATGTGTGAGTTTAAATTGGATATATGTAACTATGTGGCGTGATTTATATGATTGAAGTTTGTATAAATGGTTTTTAAACTAACAGGGGTTTCTCACTTAGACCTACAGGTCTAACCCTCATTTTGTTTTAAAAATATGTATTCCAGGTGGCGGATCAAGTAAGGGCAAGTAAGTAGAGTATGAGAGGGATGGCTAGTAAGGAAGACTATAAGACGAAGCTTTTGACTTATTTAGTAGTTGTAATGGAATGTTAAATGTTATGGATGCAAATAGCTCAAGGACTGTATTTCAAGTGTTGTTCTTTCTAATTGTAAAAGACTACTGGATCGTACATGTAAAGTGAAGTTTGTTTGTTATATATATTTGTGTTATTTGGGTGATATGTCGTGTATATGGGTTAAGGGTTGTTACAAATGGTATCAGAGCCTTAGTTTAAGGGATTTAGGTATTTGTATCTGTACCTAGACTTAAACTGCATGTGAAGTAGGATGTCCCTATCATTATAGAACCTTGGGATGATGAAGTATAAAAGGTAGAAGGAACATCATGTAAGGTAATTTCATATTACACCTGGCCAGTGTAATCGTGATCTTACAGGTACATGTTTGAACTGGAATACCTTGTTATATGGGGTATGTGCTTATGTGTATATTAATCTTGTTTAAATCTACAGAATGGCAAGTGGTACAAGAAATTCGAATCGAGGAGGAGGAAGAAATCCAAACAGAACTAATCCGCCAGTAGGAACAAGGGACAGGGGAGGCAGAACAGGGGGCAGAACTGGAGGTAGACTTCGAGGTGGAGCTGGAGGTAGAACCGGAGGTAGAACTCAACAAAATAGTACGGATTTCATTACCAGAGCTGATTTAATGACAGAAATGGGGAGATTACAAGACAATATTCAAGCTATGCTCAACCAAGCTCATAATACTGAAACAGAAAGACCAGACCCTACTCTTGAAGAGGAGATGCCAATTACCCCAACGGTCTTACCGGTAATGAGAAAATGTGATTACAAAATGTTTTTTAGTTGCAAGCCTCCGACATTCTCAGGGGATCGGGATCCGGTGAAAGCAATGAGGTGGATGAAGGAAATTGAAGCCATTTTTAAAACGAGTAAGTGTGCGGACGAAGATAGAGTATTGTACGGGGCATCCATGTTGAAAGGAGATGCGTTGTATTGGTGGGAATCGTTTATTCATTCAAAAGGACCCGATGTTTATTCTACCCTCTCTTGGGAAGAATTTGTGATAGTCTACAGGAACGCATTTTGTCCCCAAGCAGCCGTCAAACAACTGGAAGGAGAATTCATGAATTTGCAACAAGGAAACTTATCTGTTCGAGATTATACTGCTAGCTTTTTAGAAAAGTCTCGATTTGCAGAATATTATGTGGCTACGGAGGCGATGAAGACAGAAAGATTTATCTTTGGGCTGAACTCAGAGATTAGAAGGCTAGTGACTGCAAAGGGACCCGATACCTTTTCAGCTGCAGTTGATGCAGCGGAAAATGTTGAACGAGATATGAGAAGAGATACGGGAGATAAGAGTATCGGAAAGAGAAAGTGGGAAGGACCACAATATGATCCGAAGAGGTCCCGATTTCAGAGGTATGATAACCGTCCGCCGTTTCGACCAGCGGAAAGACCATGTCCGAAGTGCAACCGTGTCCATCAAGGAAACTGCCAAGGTGATTTGCGAGCATGTTATAAGTGTGGGAAGACTGGGCACGTCATTAAGGATTGTAAGGTAACGCGGCTATGTTTCTTATGCAATTCTCCGGATCATTTCCAGTCAAACTGTCCGCGAGGGAGGATGCAGCAAGGTGGGTCATCAGGCAGGCCAGCAAATGTTAAACCAGTAGTGCCAAGACTGGAACCGCTAGTAACCAGAGGTCGCGCATTTCAGATGACTGAGAAAGAAGCGGAGGAAACTCCAGATGTGGTCACAGGTACATTTTTGATAAACTCTACACGTGCTAAGGTGTTATTTAATTCCGGTGCAAACCGATCCTTTGTGTCTCCTGCATTTGCTGCTTGTTTGTGTTTGAAACCTAAAGTGTTAGATCATTCTCTATTAGTAGATACTGCAAATGACAACCAAGTGTCGGTTAGTGAAGTATTTGATGGTTGTGTGATTAATATAGAGGGGTGTGGAGTGCCTATACAATTGTTTCCTATAACTTTGATAGAATTTGATGTAATAGTGGGAATGGACTGGTTGGCTGAGAATCAGGCTAATATAGTGTGTGACAAGAAGATAATAAATGTTGTATTGCCTGAGAGAGGACCGGTAGTGATTTATGGTGATCGTAGGAATCATCAGTCCTGTCTTATATCACTAGTAAAGGCACGTAAGTGTGTGAATAAGGGTTGTCAGAGTTACTTGGCTTACGTGATAGATGTTAAGGCGGAAAAGATTAGGATGGAAGATATTCCTATCGTTAGTGAATTCCCTGAAGTATTCCCTGAAGACTTGAACAGTCTTCCGCCAGTTAGACAAGTCGAGTTCGGTATAGACTTAATTCCTGGAGCCACTCCTGTAGCCCGTGCACCGTACCGTTTGGCACCTCCAGAGATGAAAGAGATGATGGCACAACTGCAAGACCTATCCGATAAGGGCTTCATCAGACCTAGTTCTTCACCGTGGGGAGCACCAGTGTTATTTGTGAAAAAGAAAGATGGGTCGATGAGAATGTGTATTGACTACCGAGAATTGAATAAGCGCACGATAAAGAACAAGTATCCGCTACCCCGAATTGATGATCTCTTTGATCAGTTAGTTGGAGCTTGCTATTTCTCCAAGATTGATCTAAGGTCCGGTTATCACCAGCTGAAGGTTAAAGAAGAAGACGTTTTAAAGACTGCTTTTCTAATGAGGTATGGCCATCATGAATTTTTAGTAATGCCATTTGGATTGACGAACGCTCCAGCTGCCTTTATGGATTTGATGAATCGGGTATGTAAGCCGTATCTCGATAAATTTGTAATTGTTTTTATCGATGATATTCTTATCTATTCTCGATCCAAGGAAGAGCACGCGCAACATCTTCGTTTGATTCTAGAGCTGCTGAAGAAGGAAAGGTTGTATGCAAAATTTTCAAAATGTGAGTTCTGGTTACGGAAAGTACAATTTCTGGGGCACGTGGTTTCTGAGAATGGTATACAAGTCGATCCGATGAAAGTAGAAGCAGTTGAAAAGTGGGAACAGCCCCAGACAGCAACCGAGGTACGCAGTTTTCTGGGTTTAGCCGGTTACTATCGGAAATTCATAAAGGACTTCTCTCGTATCGCAACGCCTTTGACTAAGCTGACCCGAAAGAATTTGAAGTTTGAATGGAAATCGGAACAAGACGAGGCATTCATAATATTGAAAGAGAAACCATGCAGCGCGCCAATTCTATCACTACCTGAAGGTTCTGAAGACTTTGTCGTTTACAGTGATGCGTCTAAATTGGGATTGGGTTGTGTGCTTATGCAGCGTGGAAAGGTTATAGCTTATGCTTCTCGCCAACTGAAGGATCATGAACGGCAGTATCCTACGCACGATATGGAGCTTGCTGCAGTCGTTTTCGCATTAAAGATTTGGAGACATTATCTGTATGGTTCCAAATGTCAGATTTATACTGACCACAAAAGTCTTCAACATCTCTTTGATCAGAAGGAACTAAATATGAGACAAAGGAGATGGTTGGAATTGCTGAATGATTACGACTGTGAAATCCTTTATCACCCGGGAAAGGCGAATGTAGTGGCAGATGCGCTCAGTCGTCAAGAAAGGAGTGGAACAATAAAAGTTATTTCAATACGAACTGAACTCCTACCCAACATATTTGACGAATTGCAGAAGTGTCAAGTGGAGGCTTATCAGGATGAACATCTGAAATCAGAACGGTTAGCGGGGATGTCAGCATTGCTAGTAAAAGATGATCGGGGGTTATTGTGTCTGGGAAACAGAGTGTGGGTACCTCGTTTGGGTGGGTTACGTGATCGTGTTTTACAAGAAGCTCATCAATCCCGTTTCTCTATTCACCCAGGTACAAACAAGATGTATAAAGACCTAAAGCAATTCTATTGGTGGCCGAGGATAAAAAGAGGGATTGCTCAGTATGTAGAACGGTGTGATACTTGTAAGAAGGTAAAGATCGAACATCAAAAGCCATTTGGTCAACTACAACGACTAGAAATACCTATGTGGAAGTGGGAGCAGATTACCACGGACTTTATCACAAAGCTACCAAGAACTCCGAAGGGATTCGATTCTATTTGGGTGATCGTCGACAGGTTGTCAAAGTCTGCACACTTCCTACCAATAAAGGAAACCGATTCATTGGAGCGATTAGCTAAGTTATACATTAATGAAATAGTAACTCGACATGGAGTTCCAATCTCGATCATTTCCGATCGTGATAGTCGTTTTACTTCAAGATTTTGGAGAAGCTTTCAAAGGGAAATGGGGACTCAGATAAAGTTAAGTACGACGTATCATCCTCAAACAGATGGACAGAGTGAACGAACAATTCAGACCTTAGAAGATATGCTCCGGGCTTGTATTGTTGATTTTGGGGGATCGTGGGATAAGCATTTGCCGTTAATCGAATTCGCTTACAACAACAGTTATCATTCCAGCATACAAGCGGCACCGTTTGAAGTACTGTATGGTAGGAAATGTCGAACGCCTCTGTGTTGGAACGAAGTGGGAGAGAAACAGTTAGCGGGGCCGGAAATAGTTCAGTTAACCGCCGATAAGGTTACACAGATCCGAGAAAGATTGAAAGTGGCTCAAGATAGACAGAAGAGTTACGCTGATCGCCGTCGAAAGCCGTTGGAATTTCAAGTTGGGGATTACGTAATGTTAAAGGTTTCGCCGTGGAAAGGAGTCATCAGATTCGGTCGACAGGGTAAGCTTAGCCCAAGGTATATTGGACCATTTGCAATCACTGAAAGGATCGGGGAGGTAGCTTACAGATTAGATCTTCCACCAGAGTTGAGCAGAATTCATAATGCATTTCACGTATCAAACTTCCGAAAGTGTTTAGTTACTCAAGATCAGGCAGTCTCCCTACCAGAGATACAAGTCGACGAAAGACTGAATTATGTGGAAGAATCGGAAGCAATAGTTGATCATAAAGTCAAAGTGCCGCGGAATAAGGAGATCAGGCAAGTGAAGGTTCAGTGGAGGCATCATAGAGGTCAGGATGCCACGTGGGAATCCGAATCGGAAATGAGAACCAAATACCCTCACCTTTTTGCCTAACCGAATTCCGGGACGGAATTCTCTTAAGGGGGAGATGATGTAATACCCCGGGTAAGTTTGTTAGTTAAATCCTCTTGTCGTTAAATTATTTATCTCTATATTTGATGTTTAGGGTAAAATGAGAGGAATTTATAAGTTTAGGGGTATTTAGTTTAACAATGAAAAGTGTAGGGGCTGAAGTAGTAAAATTGGTTATTAATATCTGAATTAGGTGTTTAGATATTTCATAAAATATCAAAACTCAGATTTAGGTGTGTGTGTGTGTGTTGGGAGCAAAAAGAAGAAGAAAGAAAGGAGAAAGAAGGGTAAAGGCTCAAATTGGAGTTATTGGAACCGATTAAGGTATGTTTCTAGTACTATTTATGTTTATAATGGTTAGTAGGAAGTATCTATCGGATTAGAATCATCACATCTGGTCTAGGGTTGATTTCAGTCGGATTTCTGGGTGATTTTTGGGTAAACCGACAGTGGTGTCTGGATACGTTGAAGGTGTTCGGATAGCACTGTTGGTAGTATCCGGGTAGTTTTGTTGATGGTGTCCGGGTACTGTTTGAAGGTGTCCAGACGAGTCTTTTATCCGGAAAAATATCTCTTTTCTATTGTTGTCCGGAAAAGTCAAGTTGTCCGGAAAAGTCAAGTTGTCCGGAAAAGTCAAGTTGTCCAGAAAAGTCATGTTGTCCGGAAAAGTCATGTTGTCCGGGTAACTTGTGGTATCCGGATACTTTTGCTGTTTGGCCATTTTAAGAGTTTTAGATGCTGTCGAGTATCCAGTAACCTGTATTTTGTTAACCACTAGATAGGGAGTGAATGAGGACTGACTATCCTGTAGTCTTGACTTGAGTACGAGTTTGGGGGCAACATTTGAGGGTTTGAGTTCTTTAGAGTTTTTAGCCTTAGTAAGACGTATGTGTTTTATGTGGTAAAGAGATGTCCGTATCTATGTGTTACAGATCTTGTGAATTCTGGGTAAAAGGCTGAACCAGTTAAGAAGACTTGGAAACGTGTTGATAAGCAATAAGGTGAGTTTTACTTTAAAAACGTTTTTAACTGGAATACGTATATGTGTGGATTGGGAATGAAATAGTTGATGACTATGTGTTTATATGTGAATTATAATATAGTGAGGTATTATATTTACATGTGTATTATAAATGTGTTATAATACGTTGACCGGGTTTAAGACCGGTGTGATTGGCTATAGAACCTGTATAGCGTTGTTTGGCTGTAGATGTTGTACAGCGTTGTATTTTATTAGTTGGCTTGCTACCACTAATATGGCCAGGAAGAAATGAGAAGGAAAGGTATATGATGTGTGAGTTTAAATTGGATATATGTAACTATGTGGCGTGATTTATATGATTGAAGTTTGTATAAATGGTTTTTAAACTAACAGGGGTTTCTCACTTAGACCTACAGGTCTAACCCTCATTTTGTTTTAAAAATATGTATTCCAGGTGGCGGATCAAGTAAGGGCAAGTAAGTAGAGTATGAGAGGGATGGCTAGTAAGGAAGACTATAAGACGAAGCTTTTGACTTATTTAGTAGTTGTAATGGAATGTTAAATGTTATGGATGAAAATAGCTCAAGGATTGTATTTCAAGTGTTGTTATTTCTAATTGTAAAAGACTACTGGATCGTACATGTAAAGTGAAGTTTGTTTGTTATATCTATTTGTGTTATTTGGGTGATATGTCGTGTATATGGGTTAAGGGTTGTTACATCCTTGCACCCTCTTCTAAAGTTAAGACTGAAAGTCCAGGCTCCACAAGACTACATCCCCCACTCCTCACTCGGTGACTTCACAGATGAGAACACTTAGCAACTTAGTCACTAAGAACATGCCGATTAGGGTAACAAGCCGATCAGATCGACTTAGGAATAGAAGCAGATGGGTGACACAACAATCAGCCAGGACTCAAGAGGCCAACATTGATTTAGGAATTACGAGCAACCGAGCATATCGATTTATGGTCGGTGTGCTTAACTCAAAGGGCAGATTGATTTGGTGTAGTCGTGCAGATCAATTTAGGGCATATGCGAGTTCGATTGAGAGAGAAACGAGAGCGGGAGCAACCTACTAACGCTAAACAGGAGCTGGGTTTGTGATGCCCTCTGGGCCTTGCTGCCCATGGCCATTGCCATGTTAGCCATGGCCCAGGGCCGGGCCTGGTTGGGTTGAGTTATGCTAACCCAATTTCAACCCTCCTAATTAGCGGGTTGGCGGTTTGGATTTAATCGGGTTGTTAGCGGGTTGGGTTGGGCGGTTTTCGCGGGTTGACGTTTTTCTGTACACCCCTACTAATAACACGCCTCCCCAAGTATTGGCATTTATTACCTATTAACACTTAGGGCCTGTTCGTTTGTGGCTTCATGGTCTGTATGGAAGATATGGCTGATTCGCTCAGCCAAATCTATCTGTTCGGTAAGGGCTGAATCGCCTAGATCATGGCTGAAGGAATAAGTTAAAAAAACCATGTCCTTTGGGTCAGCTATTTAATTTTCCATTAATTCCACACCTACCCTCCAACCTCTCATCTTCAACCCAGGGACATATCCCTCTCTATCTCTCGATCTGCAACTACCCATCTCTCTTTATGCACTCCTTTACATCTCCATTCTTTCCATCTATCGATCTCCATTACTCGTTTCCTTCACTAGAACTTGAAAACATTTTTCTCCTTTTTTTCACGCACACATCATCTTCAAAAATCATCCATCAATCTTCCTCCATTTTTCTCCCATTTCTGTTTTCTCATCTTTCCTCCGATTCCCATATTCAAACTTTATCATAAATTTGATTTTGGAAGCAAAAACCATAAAAGAGAAATTGATGCATCCAGACCCATCCACGGTTTCATCATCATCATCATCATCATCGACGAATATGAATGTGATCCCAGAACAAGTAATCAATCAGTGAAAACAATCAGATAGCCATCCATATATTCATCAATGAGAAATTCACAAAGTACATAAGATGAGAATGTAGAGAGAAAGTGCACTATGTGTACTAGTGTGTGTAAGAATGGATGACCTAATGTAAAACCTAGAGAAAAATACATTATATAGTTTGTAACTTGACAATTACACATTAGGTCCCTCTACTTGGTATAACTAGGTAATTAAGGCACTAACAATCTCCCCCTTTGTACCAATGTAGAGGCAAAGAGTTTAAGCATCCACCGGGAGCACATGCTTCTTCCGAATTCCAAAAATGATCTCGAACCTCCGCTGTGCATTCGGGTACTCCCTTCTGTAAAAGATAGCATCCAAGACTTGCTTGATCAGCTCTTTCTCCTTGTCTTTAAGCTTCACTTCCCCGCTTGCATCCAATCTAAGTTTGCTCTCAAGGTTGATCTGAATTATCTTGAAAGTTCCATCACTAAACTTGTTGGCTTCACATACTCTCATAAATCTTTTCTTTGAGTCTTGATTACAGTAAACAACCCCAAGTTCAGGTTTCTTGAGAACAATATACGCGGGAATACCTTGGATGTCTGACAGACGCCTGTTTGGAGCTCTGAGGTTTACCCTGGTTTGGTGTGCTTCCAAGGCCATTTGGAAATCCGTTAGGTAAGAAAATTTTAGGATATTCCGCATGAACCTCTTGACACTCTGATATGCGGCAAACTATTCTATTTACTTTTCAGGTGCCCGTGCCAGAATGTCATACAGACATATGAGGTCATCAAGTTTTAGGCTCTTGAAATCTGCTTCTGAGAAGACGTATTCGGAGCCATCAGATCTTCTTACAGAGAACTGCGGGTACCAGACATTGAGAAGCTTGTATGAGTCTATCTTTAACACCTTCACAATGGCTTTATCAGATCTAACCACGTCTGTATCTAGATCTTTGTTGCCCATGACGTGTAGAAATTCAATCTTGCGAAGTGATGGCCAGTTCTCAACGCCGTATACCTTTTCTAAGTCTATCTTCTGGACGTCTTTCACAAACATATCTTTCCTGATGCTCTCTTGATAAGGAATCAAGATCCTTACTCTTTCACCTGTAGCCACATACCTTGGATCAGCGTCTATCACCTCCTGATAAAGTCTCAGTTCAACTTCGAGTATCGGATCTCTGATCTTTCCATCGGCATTCACTTGAACTGCTGGAGCATTCGCTTGAACTACTGGAGCCTGAGGAGTGGAAGTACATGCACCCTGATCATTCGGTGTTTGCGGTTGAGTTGTATCATCTGGAGTATCATTATCGGAATCCGAAGCAATCGCTAGAGCCCCGGTGATATCAAATATGTCTTCTATCTCTTCTTTGATTTGTACCATCACTGTCTCTGGATCTTCCTCAGAGTCAATATAGATGTAATCATTGATCAAGTTATCCGCCATCCTTTCGTCTGCTGTTCTATTGTCAACAACCAGAGGCTTTTCAACCCCAGTTATGACATCAGCTAGAACTACAGTGTCATCAACCTGGACCACATCAGTTTCTGGTCCACTCGCCCCTGCTGCCCCTTCATCTACTGCCTGATCTGAACCCTCAACGTTTTCAGTAGCTGCAACACTCGATTCTCTAACCCTAGCTCTCTTCTCCCCCTCATGTTGATCAGGATCATCCTGGTCATCATGTCTTCTTTTGTGTGAGGCTTGAGCTTGAATCCCACACTTTTCTTCGACAACCTTAAGCCTATCACATATGGAAGTGAATCCTGACATCACGGCATTTGTCACGTCTTTCATGGAGTCGGTGAGACGCTGGAAGTCGGTGCTGGATGGTGGTCGGGTTTGAGATTCAGTTTGTTGTCGGAGCAAACCTAGCAATTCAACTTCTTCAGTGGTATTGGAATCTCCTTGGGCTAGTAGACGGGCCAACAACTCAGATTTGAGCTGATGGGTAGGAACCTGGTGTAGAGGAACTGATGGTAGTGTTTGTGTTTCGGTTTGAGCACTGGATGGTGGATTCTGAGGAGTTGCCGAGGATTCTGCTATGTCTTTGGCCTTAATGGCGCTGCTCACTTCGTTTGATATCGATCAACGGTATCTTGCATAGCGTTACGATGTTGCTTGTTGGAATTGTTGATAGAGCCTAAAGCAACCGCTAGTAGTGGAAGAGTGATATAATGTGGATACGGGCCTAACATTTGCACAACCTGCTCGGGTGGAATAGATGGGAACATGGGACTAACATCCGGACCACTTAGGTTACCGGTTAAAGTAGCGATTGTAGCAACCGTACTGCCTGTGTTCATAGCTGGCATGGTGTTGACTATGACAGGACTTCCACCCGGTCCTCGTGGGGCACTAACAAATGGTGGCCGCACTCTGGGTGTTCCGGTTGGGGCACGAAAGCCCTCAACTTGGTGGGATACCGACGCGTGTGGCCTAGGAAAGGATGTTCGTCCGAAAGGCTTTAGACTCAACGTGCTCTGAATAAAGGTCGGTGGCCGGGGCAGGAGCCTACCTTGTTCAATAGCAAACACCGAGCGTGCTGCCGATAGATTATGTGCTGAATCCCCTGTGTAGAATGAAACATCGGCATAACGAGTATCCGATGAGTGGTTGAGAGGGGCTGTGCTTTGCATGGATGGGTCCACCATGGCTAGTTCAATACGCAACGGCGACGAACGCTCGTTGGTAGAAGATGTGGCTACCCGGCTTGTAACGGTTTGGGGAGGATCGGTAGTTAAAACTTTGTCCGATCCTGTCATAGTCTCTCCCATTTCTTTTCTCACCGTCTCTCGGCTCACAATATCTGTATTTTCTACTTCAACTCACTCATCCCGCCTTATGTCAGCATCGAAACTCTCTACAATACGTCTCCGTCCAGCATGTCGTGGAATCAAGTCAGCATCAGGATCATGATCTGGATCGGAGTCGGAGGTACTGTCATCATCTTGTCGGGGTTGGGCTGATGCTTCATCTTCAGATGATGAAGCATTTGGGTCAAAATCAGGATCCTCCTCTGAATCAATAGACACGTCATCGACAAATATTTGAACTCTTGCAGCTCCGGATGTAGATGCCTGACCAGCAGTCCTCGCCACCCCACCCACTCTCTTTCTTAATGTACGCCTCACCTCTCCCCGTTCAGGAACCCCATGTTCTTGAACATGCTCAACATTCTGACCCTCACCGCCTAATGGGATTGCACCTTGGGGAGGTCCCGCCGGTTCTGGCTGGACCACTAGTGCGTTTGCTAACCTATACTGCCTAACTACCTCAGACTGCTGATCGGCATAGGCAAGTACGACTTCTGGTATCACGGCGATGTGGGCGAAGTCGTCGTGCTCGGGTATTTTCAGAAAATGCATCCACTGGCTCGGGCCTTGGATTGCATTTGGGCATCTAGGGATTTCCTGATTACCCTCCATAATTTGATGGATGATAATCTGGAAGAAGCGTTGATATGGCACGAAGTTCCGGTTCTTGACAGGTCTTGCTTTGTCTTCGACTAACTCTTGCAGCTCGTTCCAGAGGAGTATTGCATAATCTATGCGGCGGTTAATGGCAAAGGCGTGGAACATACGGAGAATGGCAAGGTTGCATTTGTAAAGACCGGTGTGTTTAGAGGTCATGCAACGGTTAAGGATAGAGCAGAGAGAGTACCAGACTGGTAGTATGTGTCTTCTTTGGAATTTTGATGAGCTGGTAAGCACATGGTTCCATGGGTCTTGGTATCCCAAACTACGGATATCAGAAAATAATTGTGCTTCCAGAACCATGTCTTCGAAGTTCGGGTTGTGAGGAAGGTCTAAGGCTTTGACATCAACATCAATACCATCAGGATCTGGACCGATTTTAGATCCTGGAGCCATAGGCGTACCAATCGATGTACAGTTTTCCATTTTGAATTTCTTCAAGATGTCAAACAAGTACTTCGATTAATTGATGAAGATACCAGTAGAGAATTGTTTGACTTGTAATCCGAGAAAGAAATTAATCTCTCCCATCATACTCATTTGAAACCGGGTCATCATAATGCCAGAAAACCATGTGCAAAGTCCAGGGTTAGTCGAACCAAAACTAATATCATCAACGTAAATCTGTACTAAAAGAATTTCACCTTCCTCGCGCATAGTAAACATAGTTGTGTCAATTTTACCTTTTTCAAAGCCAGCTCCTAGTAGAAAGGTAGATAAGACTTCGTACCAGGCACGGGGGCTTGTTTGAGACCATAAAGAGCTTTGTCAAGGATATATATGTAATCTGGTTTGTCTTTGTCCACAAAGCCTTCTAGTTGAGACACGTACACTTCCTCCTTCAGGACACCGTTCAAGAATGCAGTATTCACGTCCATTTGATAGACGGTGAAGTTCTTGTAGGCGGCAAAAAATAGGAACATCCGAATTGCCTCTATGAGAGCAACCGGTGCGTACGTCTGGTCGTAGTCTATGCCCTTGTGTTGCCTATACCCTTTTGCCACTAGTCTAGCTTTGTTTCGCACAACTATGCCGTCTCCGTCTTTCTTGTTTTTCAGGACCCACTTCGTACCAATAACTGTTTTACCCTTGGGTCTCGGGACTAGTCTCCACACCTTCAGATCTTCAAATTGATTCAGCTCTTCTTGCATCGCAATCAACCAATCCGGGTCTTCTAAGGCTTGTTGAACTGTTGAGGGCTCAACTTGACTTAGAAATAGTGCATATAAAACTTCGTTTGCGGATGCAGATCTAGTCTTTACTGGCTCAGACACTTCACCAATCACCTGATCTATTGGGTGACTGCGTGTCCACTTTTTGGAGTGTGGATGGAGAGAAATAGCATCTTCATTGGGGTCTACTAGGGTAGGATCTTTATCAAAGTTCAACTCGATCGTCAATGTCGGTTCTGGGCGTGAGGCGGTTTAATTGTCAGAAGAGACAACTGGCACTGCCTCGGGAACTGATTCAGTTGATTTTTCAGGAACGTTCTCAGTACTCTGATCATTGACAATTGAAGTTGTTCCAGATGAAGAAGCACCATTCGTAGATACTTGTTGTCTTTCTTGCGTAGATATCATGGTTGTGTTCCTTGGAGAAGTTGCAGGAGTAGTTGAACCAGTATTGGAAGAAGTCAGCATCGGTGAAGGCCCTAACATTGTAGCTTGTACTGGTGGTGTATCACTTTGATTCCTATTGTTTACAAATGAAGAAGATTTATTACTACCAAAGTAATCATCATAAAAATGTTCAAACAATATATCAAGTTCGCTAGGAGTAGAGTTAGAAGTAGAAGCTTGATCCTTTTGACGTCCTAGTCATCGTTGGACGGATTTGTCCAGATGCTAGTACTCCGAATATTGCGGGTTCTGTACTGTTTTGCACAGAAGCCATCTCTTCAGATTCGTTGAACTTGACATTTATGCTTTCCATTACAGTTCTGGAAGACTTGAGATAGACTATGTACGCTTTTGACGTGAGCGAGTATACGATAAAAACACCCTCAATTCCCTTAGGACTGAATTTGTTCAAGTTTTCCTTATCGTTCAGCACGATACACCTGCACCCAAAGACACAAAAGTAGTGTATTACAGGTTTTCTATTGTTAATCAATTCATATGGAGTTTTGCCAAACCGTCGATGGATAATTGAACGGTTTTGTGTATAGCATGCCATCGATAGAGCTTCAGCCCACAGAAACAGAGGTAGATCAGCATATGACAGCATCGTTCTGGCAGCTTCAACTAGTGTATGGTTTCGTCTTTCAACGACTCCGTTTTGCTGAGGTGTTCCGGTCGCAGAATATTGATGAGATATTCCTAATGACTTAAAGAAGTCATCAAGAGTCTTATTTTTGAACTCTATCCCGTTCTGACAGTCTGAACTGATTGTTGTAGATTCACTTGAAGCTGTTTGATTAATGAGATGATCAAGTCAGGTGTTTCATCTTTTGATCGTAGAAACTTCACCCATGTATATCTTGAGTAATCATCGACAACGACTAACACATATCGTTTGGCACTTATGCTCTGAGTCTTCATCGGACCACAGAGATCCATATGAAGGATTTCCAAAACTTTCTGTGTGCTAGGCTCAGGTTTTGGTGGGTGAGGATCTCGCTTCATATTCCCCTTCTCACAAGCGGTACATAAGTTGTCTTTCTCAAATTTCAGCACTGGTAAACCTATGACTAATTCACCCAACGTCCGTTTTTGAATGTAACGGAAGTTGAGATGAGATAGTCGTCTATGCTATATCCAACTTTTCTCCATTGATGCTTTAGACATCAGACATACGTCATTCTTAGGCTTGAGCTTTGATAGGTCAATGGTGTAAAGATTGGACTTCCTCGAACCAACTAGAAGTTCATTTCCTCCTTCGGTTAAAACTGCACACCGGGTCTTCTTGAAATGGACTTCTAGATCTTTATCACAAAATTGACCTATGCTAAACAAATTGTGTCCTAAACCTTCGACGTAATTGACTTTAGTAATTATGACATTGTCTTTGACGATACCTCCATAACCCAGAATTGGAGAATACTGATCATTCCCAAACTTAACACTACCACCATATTTTTCCACAAAATTACTCAGCAGCTCCTTTCTTCCAGTCATGTGCTTTGAGCAGCCTGAATCTAAGTACCATACATGACTGGGCTGCAAAAGGGAAATTAGATGGTTTTAGGTACCCATTTCCAAATGGGTCCTTTCTGATTAGTAGGTTTGGACTTGACATTATTATATCTATAACCTGTGTTAAAGTAATTGTTTGAATAAAACCAACGGTTATCGTCAGATTTGCAGATAAAATCATGTACACCACAAGAAGAACAGCAAATTTGATTATGTACTAAATTAATCAGTTGTCGCATTGAATAAAGCTTGTATCGGATTACAAGTTTTTGTCTATTGCCAACACCATGATCACTAACATTTGAAACAAAATTGTTTTTCTTGGAATTTAAAATAGCGTGGGATGATTTTCTCTGGGCTACATCCTGTGTGGACTCCTTTATTCTCCACTCGAGACGCGTATTGTTTCTCAAATAACGATCTGAAATACCAGAAAGATAGGAGTTGTAAGCTTTGGAATTCTGAGCTTGAAAAGAATTATTTTGCTTCTTTTTTTTTCTTTTTCTTTTCTTCTTTTGTAATGATTGTTTCGATTTAGATTTTGAATAATAATCATTAGCAGAAGGTTTTTCAACAGATTTTGAAGATTCACCCTCAAAGAAAAACCTTCTTAGGTGCTTCTTCTTTGATTATAAAATCAGAATGATCTGGAAGCTTTGCGTTAAAGTCAAATTGAACAAGTACTTCACTTACAGCTTTACCTTTGTCCTCACAAACATTCTCACTATTAAGATCAGACTCAATATCATAGGATGTGTGAAAGATACCATAAGACTTAGGATAAAGAAATTCATTTTGTTGTTTTCGAAAAGCTTTATCTTCTACTGTAGGAAAATATAACTCAGGAGAATCATTAACTAATTGATTTTCCAAGTCCCAGGATTCAGAATCTTCTTGGTCATCAACCGTCGAGCTCCTAAAGACAGTATTTCCCATAAATGCTTTACATGAAGAAACATCTGACTCTGAAGAATGTTTTTCTTTTAAAAGTTTTTTCTTCATGACATTTCTTTTAAGCTTTCAGAAAATACTGTAAGCATCACTCCCTTTTCGATCTCAAAAGCAAGTTTTTCGTCATTTATGACTTCTTGAATATTACTTTTAATCTTGCTTTCTAGATCCATGAGTTTCTGTTCAAGAACCATTGGTGGAAAATACCTTTTACCCTCAAAAACTGGGTTTTCATTAGTTTCTTTTTGAGTATTTTCCGTCTCCTCTGGTTGCTCAACAACATAACTCTCAAAATAGTCATTTGGCAAGGTTGTTTTGTTTTCTAATGCCTTCGCATTATCAGGACCATACCAAAAAGAAAGCTGCATTTTGACAGTAGGTTTTCTTTTTTACTTCTTCCTCAGCCTCATAGTCATCTTCATCCAATTTAAGCCATTTGATTTGATAGCTAGGATGTAGTGAAGGAAGAATAAACCAATCAAATTCATAAAGAGTGGGGGCTTTTAATAAGGCATTCCTCAGGTAATGAGGATTGTCATATCCTATGCCCCACTTAGAATTGAAATACCGAAATTTTCTGGGCTTATTCATGTGAATTGTTTGTTCAGTTTGGCCTGCTTTGTACAAATTCTCTTCCAAACTTTTGACATTATCGCTCAGCTCAGTGTTCCTATCTTTATAGGCATGAAGAAGACTTTCAAACTCATTCTTCTTTGCTTCTGAACTCTCTAATTTTTCTGATAATTCAGTTATTCTGCTTTGAAAATACGCTTGACCTACATCAAATCCAGTCTTTTTCTTTTCGAGTTTTTCAATGTGACTCTCTTGTTCTATCAATATTTCTCTTTGAGATGAAATTAGTTCATCTGCTTTTCTCAATCTATTTGTTAGATCCTCTAATTGCGTTGGTAGATATGCTTGTTGAGTAAAAAATTGATTATAAAGATCGGAATGTACTTCATTTGTCTCTGAAGTAGATTCTGACCCTTCCTCATCGGTGTTTCTCGTCATGAAGCACATTTTGGTTTGAGAAGCCGTCTCATCATCCGCTTCATCATCGGTTTGATCAAGCCAATATTCCTCTTCAACCAACAATACTATCCATGATTCCTTTTGCTTAGCAAGCAGCATCTTGTTCTTATAATAATCAGAATCTCTGACTTTTGGCTTCCAGCATTCCTTGGCGAAGTGTCCAGTCTTCCCACAGTTATAGCACTTTAGTTCTTCACCCTTTTTCTCAAACACCTTCTTTTCAATAACCCTCTTGTATTCATCCCTTTTCTCATCAAACTTCTTTCTTGACTCGACACGATCTTTGTGCTCAAAATTCTTGGAACCTGATGCATATCTCTGATTATTTGAACCATACCTTCTCATAAACTGTTTTTGAAAAGCTTTGGTAAGGAGTATCATTGCTTGTTTCAGGCTTTCAGCTTCTTCCAATCCATCCCCTTCATATTGTTCTTCATCAAACTCATTATCAACATTCTTTGAATATTTCTTGGTGGATCTGTTAGATATCAACGCAAGTGGATCAATCTCTTCTTCCTTAACTTCTTTCTTCTCATCCTTCTTCTCTCTCTTCTCTTTCTTCTTTTTCTTATCCCTCTTCTCATCAGCATCATCCTCATCTTGTTTCAAAGTTTCATACATTTCCTGTAAAGGCAATTCAGCTAACCTAGCATTATGTTTCATCATGTGAGCATACTTCTTCCATTCAGGTTGGAGAACACTGAAGAATTTCACATTGTGCTCGATTATTGTCTTGTCTATGTTGTACCTATTCAGCTCATTCACTATTGTAATGAAACGGTCGTACGTAGAATCAAGTGCCTCACCTTCTTTTTGTCTAAAATTTTCGTACATGTTAATGGCATTGGAGATTCTCATCTGATTTTCCACCTCAGATCCTTGATACAGTTTGATTAACTCATCAAACATAGCTTTCCCAGAAATGTTTTTGCTATCCACCTTCTGATAAATATTGTTGGTCAAGGCTTGCATAACTAATGATCTTGCCGCTTTGTCTGCATTATAGCGTTTCTTTTGTTCAACATCATAATGTATTGGTTGAACTTCAACCCATTCTAGAGGTGGTTCACCATCAGCAGCCAGTCCCCTTCTCATTATTGTTCTCATGGGACCCTTCTGAAGTGGATGAACAATGTCGTCCCCATTCTCTTGACGTTCAACGTAATCCATAAATCTGTCTTTCCATATTTTGAACTCCTTGGGAAAAAGAACAGGTGGTTTATCCTTTGACCCAATAGTCAGTATGTCTTTAGCTGTAATTTTAGATTACTTGTTAATGATCGATAAGTACCCTTCTGATCTAATTAGAAAATAATTGTGCACACTGGTTTGTCGCAAGTCACTGTTGTCTCAACCCAATTCTTGTCGCAACACAAAGTTTATCTCTACCCAAGCTCAAGAACTTATCGCAACACAAGTTTTGTCTCAACCAACACTTTGTCTCAACCCAAGATTATCGCAAGAGCCGAGTTTGTCGCAAGCAATCTTTGTCGCAAAAAGATGTTTTGTCGCAACAAAGAGGTTGCGATGAACTAAAAAATGAATTTTATCGCAATAGAAGGTTGCGATAGAGTACTGTTCACACGTAACGAGTTGCGATGAAAACGGATTATCGCAAAGCGCAGTTGAGATATAATATTGTTCACAATTGAAAAGTTGCGATAAAATAGACTTGTCGCAAAGGTGGGTTGCGATTTAATACTGTTCACTATCGAGTGTTGCGATAATGAAGAACACTCAAGGTTGCGATACTTATGAAGAATCAAACGATTGTAAGTCTAATCCTAAAAAATGATCCAATTGTGCTGAGATTTGTAGAATCAAACGATTGTAAGTCTGGACAACTTTAATACCGCAAGTTTCGTCCAAAAACCAACATAAACGTGAATTTTAATCCAAAACAGTGAGTGTAAACAAAAAGTCCGAAAATGATGATTTTGCACAATCTGAGTCTAATCCTAGTGAATTTGTGGAATAAAATCACTCTGGGATTAATTACAAACACTCCTTGATCAATTCTAATCCATTTGAAGTACTCAAATGGCCAAAATCAATCAATTGGATGAAAAAATGAAGAACACTCAAACTTTTTGCAGAAACCTCAAAATCTAATCTGATCAAAATGATGTACTGTGCTCTGATACCAATTGTGATCCCAGAACAAGTAATCAATCAGTGAAAACAATCAGATAGCCATCCATATATTCATCAATGAGATATTCATCAATGAGAAATTCACCAAGTACACAAGATGGGAATGTAGAGAGAAAGTGCACTATGTGTAATAGTGTGTGTAAGAATGGATGACCTAATGTAAAACCTAGAGAAAAATACATTATATAGTTTGTAACTTGACAATTACACATTAGGTCCCTCTACTTGGTACAACTAGGTAATTAAGGCACTAACAATGAACCCTAAATTCCCATAGCACGAGCATCTCATATGTCCACGATGTGAAAACTGTCGTCGTTACTACAACAGCTACACTCTCTGACAGCCTCGCCATTTCTGTAAAATATGGCGTCGTTATTGGACCAAAGGCGGAATTTCACTCCGTAACATCCCCGTCGGTGGCGCTACTCACAAAATCACCAAACGATCTTCAAATCCAAACAAACGCACATCACCGGTGATGGCGGTACCACCTCCGATTCCAACTGATCAACAACCGAAACCATCATCTATTGTTTACGGATTTGGTAATTGACAGATGGAAGGTGATAATGGTGGCGGTGGAAGCTTTAGTTCACTGTGGGATCGAGTCGTATGGGAGCCTTTGGGAATTTATTAATGGATGGTTTGAGTTCAAACCTGGTTGGAACTCGAGATCAAACTGTTGAACGATACCACTAGACAAACTTTGGAGTTGAACTTTGTAAAATGGTTTCTTATTTCTTTTTTGTAAATAAAGTTTTATATTTTTTCCATCTGAGATATTTGTACGCTTCTTCATCTTCATTTTCTAAATTTTTTTGATATATCAAAGAGAGGTTTGTTTACAATTCATACATCTTTATTTTCTCACAAAGTTCTAATAAATATGAAAATTCAAATTTATATGATATAATGTATAGAAAGACAAATAAAATATTTATTATTTTTTTAATAAAAATAAACTTTAGTGGCGGAAATCCGACGCTAAAAATAATAAGTGTCGTTGCACATCCGTCACTGTTTTAGGCCGTCGCTGTTCCATCGCTAATAAAGTCCGTCACTGATCCGTCGTTGATACAGTTCGTCGCTAATTCGTCACTGAGTTCCGTCGCTGATTCGTCGCTGATAGTATCACCCACCACTTAAACACCGACAGACTTCCAGTGATGGATTAGCGACGAAAATGACTTTCAGATTTTCCGTCATTGATACGGTCGATTTTTATAGTGAATTTTTTATAATGTTTTTGTGTATTATGTGTACTTTAATTTATTTTTTTATATTTATCGACTAAAATATTTCATGATGATTAAATGAGAACAAGACGGGTTCAAGAGAAAATATAATGAAAAGTGTTAGTTTTACAATTTTTATATAGTTTTTTATAATATTATACTATGATTATATTTAGAATTATAAAATGTTTATTAGCACAAATTAGATATAAAATAGTAACTATACTTATGAACTTACGTTTTATATATTTGAGATTTAACGATATCAATTGTAGTTAAAAATGAAATTTTGTTTTACCATTTATCCATTACCCGTTCTGTTACCTGTTATTTTTAATGGGTAGGGTAGGATATGGATAAGGATTTTATGTGATGAATAATTACCCGTTTCGTTACCCGCTATTTTAAATGGATTGGATAACGGATTAACCATTACCCTACTCGTTTCCAGCCCTACCTTCATATGTGTATCTTCAAATGGTTTTTTTTAATAATTCACATATGAACCGCTATAACAAAGTTGGGTTTATATAATGCTTAAAAGTTTAACCGTCCTAATAGCATATTTTGGGGGTGTTTGGGATTGCTTTTAAAGTGTTTATTAACTTATTCCAGTGTGGTATCGGTAATAAACATATTTTAGTGTTTGGATAGTTAAAAAATAAAACTGCTTATAACAGTTTGGCACCGGTGATAAAGAGTTTTTGATAAGTCATTTCATTCTAACTTATTGATTTGTTTGAAACAACTTAACAACTTTTTGGGTATTTTACATGTATAAGCAATCCCAAACACTCTCTAAATAACAACTTATTAGCTTATTACGTTTTGTTACCACAATAAGCTAATCCAAACATTTTTTATAAAACTCTGGTTTGACACCACATAAATTCATAAGCACATTTACATAAAAGCATAAGTTGTTTTAAATAAGCAATCCTAAACACTCCCTTTTTGGCTTTATAGGAGTTAAGTTTACAGTACTAAATCGTCACATCTAAAAGTGTTACAATAAGTTTATAAAACGTTTTAGGCGTTTTGTTAGTCCCATTATTAAGCAACAATTCATGTAATCAAGAGAAGATAGTAACAAGATGAGATAATAAGATGAATGTGTATTTTATTCATATGAAGAGGACTACCTAGAGAGAGAATGGTTCTCTCTCTAGAACACACACACTACACCATGGATTGCATTGTAATATGATTTCTTACCCTAATTACACACACCAATCCTATATATACTCCCTTGTTACACACTTAAGCTCAAGCCCATATTTCCTAAACCCAAGCCCATATTACAGTTATAAGCCTTTACAAAACTATCATATAATTAGGACGATTTGTGTCCTAGCACGTTTTAATAAGTTTTTGAGGACGCTTTTAAAATAAGATGTCGTATTAGCTATTTTATAGGACACTTTTGATAAGTGGTCTATAAACCCTAACTTTTATAAAACGCTTGTCTTTCTTGGACATTTTCAAATGGTATCATATAAAATAACTAATGCGACAATTTACTTTAAAAGTGCCCTAAAAACGTGTTAAAACATTCAAAAGCGTCTTATAAACTATTGTAACACTTTTAGATATGACACTTTTTGTTTGGTCATATAAACTTAAGTCCTGTAAATTATGCTATTAAAATACTTAAACTCCTAAGTGAACTTTCCTTTCTTATCTCCTTATGATATTTAATCCTCTTGTTTGAACATTCCACTATACAAAAATACAAACTTTATGGAGAGAGAAAAATTATTAACACTCCTCCTTAACTCACAATTTTGAAATGAGAGCTCAACCTTAAAGTATTGTCTTATTAAAAACTTTGCTAAAGAAAAGTAGTGGGGAAATTGGCTAAATAACTTGCATATGCATAAACAATCAATCCTTGGAACATGTGTTTGGTCCAATTCCAATGATATTTTGTTGGAAATGAACTAAATCTTGCAAATAAATGTACTGAAAAAAAATGACAAGTGTAATATAATTAGTAAGATACATAAGAACTTCAGTTACATTAGGGTTGGGATACTTCTCACCAAGAACCTGTTTTTTTAACAAAAGGTTGATACCGGCAACCCCAACTGGCCCACAATCGGCTGCCTATCCATAATGTGGGGGGCATACCTGACTCACTCAGCGGTTGTGGCTATGGGGGTGTCTTGGGGTTCGAACCCAAGACCTTCTGCTTTTTGTACAAAGATGCCCCCACCCATTACCAACTGAGCTACACGCCATTGGCCACCAAGAACCTGTTTGTTTTCTTTGGATGGGAAAATTGATATTATAAATATTGAGTTATCTAACAGTTATTGGAATGCTTAAAGGTTTATTTGGTCCATAATGAAACTGATGTTTTAAGGACTCACTGCTTCGTGTATAGTTTATTGTATCCAGAGCATCGACCACCTTCAATCGGCAATCATCGAGAGCTTGAATTGCCATTACATGAAATCGATTTATGAATAATCACACAGGGAAGTTGATAACGTGTATCGCCAAGATAAGAGTGTGTAGAAACATATCTGAGAGAGAAGTGTTAGGTATATCATTGGTAAATTGCTTGTACATGAGACGTGTTTCTTTGTAATTTTGATATTTTAAGAGATTGTGTATAAAACAACAATACATTGTGCATAAAAGACGTGTAAAATTGAAAATTAAGTAACTTGGCAATAAAGTTGAACAATTTATTGCATTGAGACCATCAATGGCCTTGAATCGGCAATCATCGAGAGCTTGAATCGCCATTACTTGGAATTGTTAGGTCACGTTAGTGGAATAGAAGTATAGGGACCGTTTATGACATTTTGTGTAAATACCTTATGGGTATAAATAGTTTGCTAATTTTTTAGTTAGGGTTGAATGATCATATTTTGCTTATCAGAATTACATTGTACGGCTACTGCCAAAATACTCTTTCTGTTCATAATATTCAATTGAGATTTATGATGTATATTGCTTATTGTGTTGATTCATTGTGATTGCTTACTGAATCTGGGATCCATAATTGGTATCAAAGCAGAAAGACGTCTGATTCAAAGGTAATATTCATATTCTGATCATTCATGTTCCAGTCGACTGTTTCATCAAAAAAAATTTCTTTGTTTTGATTTTGGTGTAAAAACCTGAAATTGAGGCTTGAAGAATTATCTTTATCTTGTTTCTGAAATCATATCGAGTTTTGAAGTGTTCTGGTTAAGTATTAAATCATCATTTTTTGAGTTTTTGATTTCTGGGTTTATTACTCCCTGTTCTTGAGAAAAACTCAATTTTGCTTCAAAAAGTGCTTGTTTAATCGATTTGGTTAATTGTTTTTGCGATCCCTAGGTGCTTGTTTTAGTTCTAAAGTGTTTGCAGATTTTTCTCCAAGTCAAAAGGTCAGAAAATCGATTTCCAGGTAAGTTTTTCGACTTCCAGTGTTGAATTCGGAACACAGTTCTTGAGTTCCGGTACTGATTGTTTCCGGATCCTATTGATTCCGGATCCCCCTAGTACCGGATTCCAAGTTTCGATTCTCTTTCTCTTCCGGTATTGTTTTTCAAATTATTGATTCCGGATTCCTAGATTCCGGATCCTTGTTGCCAATTTCGGATCTTCACTTCCAGATCCCTCAAGTTCCGGATTTGTGGTCAGTTCCGGATTCCCTTTAATTCCGGATCATTGATTCCGGAACCATAATTCCGGATCTTTGTCTTTGGATTCCGGATCCCCTACTCCGGATCCTTAATTCCGGAACTCGCCTTCTGCACACTTAATTTTCTTTCAGTTTTCTTTTATTCCATCCTTTCTTTCTGTCTATTCCTGATCACTTATAGGAATTACTTTAGGATATCACTCCCGTAGGAATTTGCGATAGTTTTGTGTTAGGTTGTGCGTTAGATCACTCCGTTACCTTTGAATCATACTACACGTCTTACGATCACACAAGTTTTCACAATGAATGTTCAAGACGCACTGGCCATCGGATCGAAATTCAAGCCTCCGATCTTGTACCGCGGGGAGTATAATGTCTGGAGGGATAGATTTATGTGCTTCATCCAAACTAAGCCACTATATGAAGAAATTCTCTGATCGCTGAAGGAAGGTCCGACAGTTCCACCATTGATGGACGTTCCTGCACAAGAAGGTGGACCTCCAGCTCATAAGGTGCCCAAACCGTATGACAAGTTGACGGTTGAAGAAAAGCGGAAAGCCGATGGAGATACGCTGGCGAAGACTTATCTAGTATACAGTCTTCCCAACAATATCTACTGCAGCATCGACAGCTACAAGGGAACGGCTAAAGGTATGTGGGATCAGCTTGCTAAGATCATGCAAGGCAGTCGCGAGGGTAATCAGATGAAGATCACCAACTGCCTCACCCTCTACGAGTCCTTTAAAGCCAAACGAGGAGAATCTCTCACTGAAACCTACAAGCGTTTCTGCACTTTTCTCAATGACCTGCACAAGAACAGCATCTTCAAATCGAACCTCGAGTGCAACATCAAGTTTCTCAACAACCTTCAACCAGAATGGAAGGGATTTGTTCTTCACGTCCGCCACAACCGATCTCTAGAGAGTGTTCCACTGCACGAGCTCTACGAGATGTTGCTCCAGGATGAATATGACGTACGTGAGCCGATGGGCGATCAAAAGTCCAATGAGAAGACGAAGGAAGATCCTCTTGCCCTGATGACTCGTAAGAAAGAAAAGCAAGCTCCACGCAGTTCGTATAGAGAGGAAGCACCAAGTGAATCTGAACACGAAGATGACGAACCAGAAAGTGATTCTGATCCCGAGCTTGACAGTATCAAGAAAGTTGTTGCATTGTTGTCCCGAGAGTTTGCTCGGAAGAAGTTCTTCAAGAAGCTGACTAACAACAATCAGCGATACTCTACAAACACCAAGCGTCGGGATTATAAAGACAAATATGAAGGCAAGCGAAAGATTGAGGATGGAAGAAAGAGGAATGATGAAGGGAAGCGATCTGAAGGTAAATCCGATGATAGAGCTGATGATGAACCAGTTAAATGCTAAAACTGCAGAAAGCGCGGCCACTTCGCGAAAGACTGGGCAGAAGCCTGTAGTACGCAACGCTGAGTACTACAAGACCAAGATGCTCCTATCAAGGCAGAAGGAAGCAGGCAAAGCGCTGTTAGTGGAAGATGATCATTGGCTCCTTCAGACTAATGAAGAGAATGAAGACGAGGAAGCGCATATGTGTTATACTGGCCTCAACCCGGAAGAATCTAATTCTGAGGATGACTCTTCCGACAAGAAGAAAGACAAAAGCGAATGCCAGGTATGTAGCTCTTCCAATGCTAACTTACTTAATCAGATGAAAGAAATGGTGCGTACCTTAGATTAATTCAAACTTAAGGTTAAGACCAAAGACGCCCACATCTCGAAGCTAGAAGCCGAAGCTAAGATCAAATATTATACGATAGGCAAGCTAGCTATTGAAAAGGCTGAGGACAGATGTGTGATAGAAAACTATCAAACTGAGTGCTCGGCCATTTCAAAACGAGCTGAAATCCTCAAAAGGCTGAGGACAGATGCTAACTTACTCAAATATCTGAATATACTCAAAAGTTAGAAAAGTCTCAGGAGGAGTATTCTAAAAGCGTGGTAATTCAAGAAAATGTTAGAAAAGAGAATGAGTTGTTGACCTCTAAGATTAAGGATCTTGAATCCAAACTTTACAAGCTGGGTCAATTTGAACAAACCATCCACTTAAACAAGCTAAAGGAGTTCAAATATTACAACTCACAATGGGGACTCAGATACGATAATCCGTGTTACCTAAAGAAAATCTTGTCTAAGGTCCCCACTCTTTATGAATTCAATTTCAGGGGTCTAGACAAGAAATATCCAGAGTACAAGATTAAGTGGACCAAGCCATCTCCGGAAGATGAGGAGAAAGAGGATTTTAAAAGAAAAACAGGTATACCTCTACCACCAATAGAGGCTAAACCTAAAACTGATCATCCTAATTCTGAAAAGAACACAAAATCGGATGATGTGCCACCTAGGAAAAACATCAATGTACAGATTCATTTCTTGTACGAAATGCTTAATGCGTCATATTTAAAAAGCAAAACCCCTTATCTCTTCAACGATTACTTTGACAATTGCTCGCTTGCCAAAACGGTTGAAACTCCGGTTCCCGTTCCGGAAACACCAGATGAAGATTCTAAAGAGAAATCAGAGTTCAAATGTTATGTTCCACCTCTGATTTTGGAAAACATCATTTTCAAACTTGAAGAATCGATTGCGAGGGATAAGGTCAAGTATGAAACCGAAAGGATTGTACTGTTATATTCTATCGAAACGCTCAAACAGACCAAACCCGAGACATTACCCGAATCTGAAAGAGCGACTTATCGAACCGAGATTGCTAAGTTGACGTCTCAACTGTCCGTTTTGGCGACAGAAGCTTTAACGCTGAGAATGGCTAGGGGAAATCCAGTGGATACTCCGATGAAGCCTGACACTCCTGAAACAATCTCGTTTGATTTCGCTCCGATTTATTCAGATAGTTCCTCGTGTAAAGCTTTCATAGGAGTGTCTGATGACATAAATGATAAAGATTTGAGCTTTAATGATAAAGGTAAGGCCATCCAACCCGATTCAGTTCAAAAGAATCTTTTTCCGATTTTTGATAATCCGTTTGCGGATAACTCCTCGTCCGACTCAGATAGTGAAGCCCCACTTGATTCTGCACAAAGATTTTCTGAGTTTATGAATTCCACGGCTTGTCATGATGATGAATTTTCTAAGATTGATTTTGCTCCAAAGATTACTAGTCACACTCAATTCTTAAAAAAATGACTGAACCGGTTAATTTCGAAAAAGGTGAATGTTCTAATTCTAAAACCGTTTCTGCGACCAACTCCAAATCTAAATCTAAATCTAAACGTCGGTCAAAGAAACGTGCAAAAACCGGTAAGAGCTCTTCCAAACAACCAGTTTACTCTAGCTCCTCTAACTATAACTCTAATGTATTTTCAGATAAAATGGGTCGGGGGAAAGCGGTTCGGAGAGAGTGGGTAGAGACGAAGGATAAGTCGCGTCCTGCGAAGAATAAGTCATTTAATTCTTTTTCGCATAATAGGAAAGATAACAATAAACATGGTTTTGGTTTGAATAACTCAGTTGGCCATGGTTTTACATTTTCGGTTAAACTTGACAATGTTCATCAATTGATTGATTTTTTGCGTGATTATGTTTGTTGTTCCGTGTGTGGATTGAATGACTTGATTGAATCTAGACATGTATCTGATTGGTTTGGTTCATACCATGTCTTTAATTCAAATGCTTCTCGTAAGTCCTCTAAGAAAAGACCCAGATCTAAACGGGTCTCAAACAAAGGAGTTGCACCTAACACCCAAGGACCCATTTACAGATGGGTACCTAAACATCCTTAACTTTGTTTTACAGCCCGGTCATGTGTGGTTTCTCTATTCTGGATGCTCCAAACACATAACTGGTAAACGAGAGATACTCACCAACTTCAAGGTTAAGTATTGTGGTGATGTTCGATTCGGCAATGATAACGTGGCCCCGATCATGGGCTATGACGACCTAGTTCAGGACAACTTAACCATCAAGCGTGTGTCCTACGTTGAAGGTCTTGGTCACAACCTCTTCAGCATCGGCCAGTTTTGTGACAAGAATCTTGAAGTCAGATTCAAGGCGAAGAGATGCAATATTTGTGATGACGATGGAACGAAGATTCTCGCCGGTACTCGACGGACGAACCTCTACACCATCAATCTTGCCGCCGTAAAGACCGATAATGCCGTACGTCTTCTTTCAAAAGCCACTACTCAACAGAACTGGTTGTGGCATCGACGACTCTCACACTTGAACTTCAAGAACATCAATAAGCTGGTGCTGGGTGGACTCGTCAAGGGTATGCCAGAACTGAAATTTGCAAAGGAACATCTCTGCTCCGCCTGCGAGATGGGAAAGATGAAGAAGGTGTCGCACAAGCCAAAGCCGGTTCCAAGCACGTCAAGACCTTTATAGCTGATCCACATGGATCTATGCGGCCCAATGCGCGTTCAAAGTATAAGCCACAAGAAGTACGTCTTAGTGATGGTGGACGACTACTCAAGATACACCTGGGTCAAGTTCCTTCGTTCTAAGGATGAGACTCCGGGTGTCATAGTCAACCACTTGAAGGGAGTTTAGAACAACTTACAATTGACCGTAATCGCGATTCTCGCGGATAACGGAACTGAATTCAAGAATCACATCATCGGAGATTTTCTCACATCAGCGTGAATTTCGCACAACTTCTCGGAAGCCAGAACTCCACAATAGAACGGCGTGGTGGAACGACGCAGCCGCACTTTGGTGGAAGCGGCACGCACCATGCTGACATAGTACGGACCTCCAATGTTCTTATGGGTCGAGGTTATCGTGACGACGTGCTACACACAAAATCGGTCTATCGTCCACAAGCGTTTCAACACGATGCCATACGAGGTCATCAACAAGCGCACCCCCAATATAAGCTATTTTCACGCGTTCGGGTGCAAGTGTTTTGTACTGAATGATAAGGATGATCTCGACAAGCTCAAGCCGAAGGCGGACGAAGGGATTTTTATCGGCTACTCTACATCTTCCAAAGCATACCGAGTCTACAACAAGAGGACTAAGAGCGTGATTGAGAGTATTAATGTGACCTTCGACGAATTGGTCGATTTGGCTCCTGGACATCACAGTTCAGAACCCGCGCTTACTGAAGTGCTGGCTTCCGATCTCTCTAGATCGGAACCCAAGCACACAACAGTAGATCATTCGTCGTCCAATACGTCGAAATCATAACCATATGAGTTAGATCTACTGTTTGAAAATTTTTATAATGATTTTTATCTTCCCCAAGTTTCTTCCGATGCTTCTTTGAATGCAGATGAAGCTGTAGTGGTGTCGACCCACATCTCCGGTCCTCCACCAACCCCTACTGTTACATCGTCGGAGGACACACCTACTTCACCCGTGTTAGCGGCGACGCCATCATCAAGTACAGCGACGGTGACCGCGTCTCCCTCACCACTAGTTCAACCCACTCCATCTACCCCTGAAACCAGCAACGGTACTGACGCAATTGCTGAATACTCGTCAACCGCTGTTGTCTCTCAACCTGCGGCCGCTGCACGCTTACATCCGGTTCCATCACTTGAAGCGGTTCAGAACTTACCATTAGGGTCCTACATAGATGCTGACAATTCAGAATCCATTTCGGACCCGCTACCTCACACATGGAAGTGGACTCGAGCGCATCCGCCTGAGAAAATCATTGGAGATCCGTCTGCTCCTGTTCAAACTAGAGCAACGACGGAAACTGAAGACGAAGCTGCTCCTGCACTACTGAGCAATACTCAAACACGGGCGGCGACCGGCAATGAGTGCCTCTTTTCCATCTTTCTGAGCAATGTTGAACCAACGACAGTTAAAGATGCCCTGCACGGCCCAGACTGGATAATGGACATGCAAGAAGAGTTGAACGAATTCGAGAGTCTCAAAGTATGGCATCTAGTCCCTCGCCCGAAGAACAGAACCATCATCGGCACGAAATGGATATACAAGAATAAGAAGGACGAGAACGGGTCGTGGTTCGTAACAAGGCTCGTTTGGTCGCTAAGGGGTATCGACAACAAGAGGGGATCGACTACGAAGAGACGTTCGCACCTGTTGCCCGAATCGAAGCTATTCGGATGTTCCTCGCGTTCGTCGCTCACAAAAACTTCACCTTCTACCAATGGATATAAAGACGGCGTTTCTAAATGGCGATCTCAAGGAGGAAGTGTATGTCTCCCAGCCGAAAGGTTTCATAGATCCGGATCACCCCAATCATGTGTATCTCCTCGACAAGGCGTTGTATGGACTCAAGCAAGCATCGAGGGCCTGGTATGACAAATTGTCTACTTTTCTAACCAATTCTGGCTTCACGAAAGGTAAGATCGACACAACCCTTTTCATCAAAAGGTAAGGTGAGCACATCCTTTTAATTCAAGTTTATGTCGATGACATTATTTTCGGCTCTTCGAACCCTCAATACTGTCACAACTTTTCACTCCTCATGAAAAAGTATTTTAAAATGAGTATGATGGGTCAGATGAATTTCTTTCTCGGTCTTCAAGTTAAACAACTGTCGACCGGGATATTCATCAATCAATCTAAGTACATCGCGGATATTCTTCGGAAATTCAAGATGGAACAGTGTTCACCCATGCGCACTCCCATGTCACCGTGTACGTAGTTACACGCCGATCCTGATGGAAAGGCCGTGAATACAACTACCTACAGAGGAATTATCGGTTCGCTGATGTATTTGACGGCAAGTCGGCCGGATATAATGTTTTCAACCTTTCTGTGTGCTAGATTTTAGTCTAACCCTAAGGAGTCACATATGATAGCAGTTAAGTGTATTATTCGATATTTAAAAGGTACTGCAACTCTTGGCCTTTGGTACCCTAAGGATACAGGTTTCGATCTTACAGCGTTTTCTGATGCTGATCATGCGGGGAGTATGCTCGACCGGAAGAGCACTACGGGGCACATCCAGTTCTTGGGCGACAAATTGTTTAGCTGGGCCTCCAAGAAGCAGACTTGTGTCTCCACCTCCACGACAGAAGTGGAGTACGTGGTTGCAGCTAGTTGTTGTTCCCAGGTGATCTGGATGCGGACGCAACTGAAGGACTACGGGTACAAGTACTCGAACATCCCGATTTATTGCAACTCCAAGAGTGCTATAGCCATCACAAGTAATGCGGTTCAGCATACAAAGACGAAGCATATAGACGTGCGCTACCACTTCATTAAAGATCATGTGGAAAAAGGTACGGTAGAACTCTACTTCGTAAGTACAGAAAACCAACTTGCAGATTTATTTACCAAGGCTTTGGACGAAAAACGGTTCAATGAACTCGTGTCCAAGCTGGGTATGCTAAATCTGAAAGTCTGAGTCACTACTGTACTTGTCACATCTTTCCTACACTATGGGATAACTGTACCTTTAGCAATTACACTTGTCTCGCAGCGTGGTTTAGGTGTTTCAAGCACAACGGTGACGTGTTTTCTGTATTTCTGTTTTTAGTGTTTCTTTCGTTTTTCGGTTTTTCCATGTTTCTTTAATTTTCTTCGTCGATTCTTTGTTTTTCGGTTTATTCCCTGAAATACTAACCGTTTGCACTTCAAGATGCTTTCTCGAATGCCAAAGCGCTAAGGTATGTTTCTCGTTTCTGTGAGGGTATTCTTGCAATTTTTGAGAAATTGAGGGGGAGAAGTGTCAGTTTGACAAGTCGAGGGGGAGCTTTGTCACTTAATCGAGTTTAAAGGGGAAAATTTTCAAGTGTTTGTTTAATTTTTGTGTTTAAGTTTTTTCGTTAAAAAACGGGTTCTTTATATTGAAAAATCGAGGGGGAGCATATCAGTTTTTGAAAACTTGAGGGGGAGAGTCAGTTTTTGAAATGTTGAGGGGGAGAAGTGAAACTTTCAAACCTGAGGGGCTAAATGTGTAAAAATTAAGTTCAGGGAAAATTTTGGAAGTCTTTCAAAGTTCAGGGGTAATTTTTGCCAATTGTCAATAGTCGAGACAAATTGGGTACCGGGAGAGTTTAAGGCATCCGGTACCAGACTCGCTTCCGGTATCGACCGATATAAATATCGGGTTTTGACCGATAGTCCTCACAATTTCAAAAACTCGTGCCCAAAACTCTCTCAACCCAACTTCTTCTCGCTTGCTCTTCAACTGGTGTTTTTGTGCTTCATTCTACCTCAGATCGTCATCAAACTTCAGGTATGTAAGCTAATCAATGCCTAATCGAGTTACTTGCTTTCAATCGATCATACCAGGGCCCAAAATCGATCGATTTGAGTGTTCATCGCTTGTCAGCGCCGCTAGGGTTTCAAAACCCTTCGGCTCGGCCAAGTTCTTAAAATTAATCGATTGAGGGTCTCATGTACTTCATTTACACCGATTAGAATCTATCTTTGGGTCGATTTTGCGTAACCACAAGTTTAATTTTAAGTTTAAATCTATCTGTGTTGCGATTAGGTTCTGGATATCATATGTTCCGGAATATGTTCTTCACTTCCGGAGTTCTTGGGTTCCGGAACTAGTTCCGAAATGGACTTGTTCCGGATCTTCTTAAGTTCCGAAATGAGGTTCCGGTATTCCGGTTCCGGATCCTTATTAGTTCCGATGTTATCAAGTTTTAGGTTCCGGTATAATTAACTATTTGAGTTCCGGTATTCCATGATTTCGGAAGAGATGAGTTCCGGTGTGCTTTTAATTCCGGTACATGTTTAGTTCCGGTATTCCTCAATTCCGGATCTGGTAGTTTTAAGTTCTGGATATTATCAATTTCCGGTATTCCCATGGTTCCGGATCTTAGAGATTCCAGAATGGACTCCGGATCCTGATGTCACCCACTCCGGAAGCACTGTTCACTTGATTTTGTTGACTGTTTCATTGATACTACTTGGTTTTTGAGGATTTGATTGCACATAAATGCTCATATATTGCACATCAATGCACACACTCAACTCGGAATCATCAAGATCCGAGTAGTGATCAGTTTCGGACCGTAACCGACTCTCGGTTTTCAAATCCGAGAATACGGGCCCCGAGACACGAGTTTTTGCCTTACACGCGCCATGAACACTCAACACAGGTTTGCACTTTCCCAGGTACATCATGGATAATCCGAATCCTCCACAAGGCGATGCCTCGTTACTTCCCGAAGGTCCGAACCTTCCATTGGTTGCAAACAACTTCCACCTGGACACGGCAGACCTCAGATGCCAACGTACAGTAATTGTGGAGATTCTGAAGAACCACTCACTCAACCGAGCACTGACGGCCACCGCACTAGTTCCCACCGTCTACGTACACCAATTATGGCATTCCCTCACACCTGTCGCCCGCGGCCAGCAATTTATACTTCGAGGCCGTATTGGCGACTCCGACGTCGTCATTACTCGAGACATCTTCCGACGGATTCTTGATCTACCGGAACCGACTGCCGTTCAAGGACGCACTGCCTACGACGCACAGGTCTCAGATGCAGTCCTCTGCCAGGATATTCGCACTCTCGGATAAGCCGGCCAGCTAGCTCAGCCATCGCACTTCTCGAGGATCCATCTTCAGCCGGTCTGGTACACGCTGTTCACAATATTGAACAGGTGTCTATCAGCAGTCAACAAAGGCATAGATCAGATGACAGTCAACTTGCTCGGGCTATTCCATGCAGTCATCTACAACCGACACGTTGACTACGCATCCATCCTATGGACGGAGCTGATCTCGCAAGTTCAGAAGAAGCAAGGCAGCCGACTCCTCACATTCCTGCCTTATCCGAGATTTCTACAGCTGATCGTCGAGCACTTCATGGCGACCAACCTCACAATACCTCGACGCGCAGACCATGAGGTAATGCTCTCTACTCGCATGACTAGAATTCAGAATAAGCTAGTCATTGAAGACCTAGTCCCCATGGTTATCCCTACTGACTTACTAGCTATCATGGACCAAACGACACCGAGTGTGATAGCTTATAGGAGAGAGAACAACCTAGACGCTCCGATGGACCAGCCAGATCCGGCTGGACCTACCCAAGAAGCGCGACCCAAGCGACGTGAGGGTCTACGTATGCGAGGAAGAGGGGTCCGACGAGCAGGGGCTCGTGGACGGGGCGTGTCGAGAGAAGATATAGTGAGGGGAACAGGCGTGGGCGGTGCCGTTAGGTCAACTCACGATGCTAGTTCGTCCCGACCCCAATACACTCCACCACGTACACCGACACCACCTAGAGTCGAAGATCCAGTATTGCATGACGTGGTTGTGGAAGGTGTTACCCGAGAACAAGTCGCTGAAGAGGAAGACTCCTCTCCAGCTCCGAGCCCGACCCATCTTCCGGACCAGCTGCCAATTCCGCATCTGGCTCCTAATCAGGATCCGAGTCCGAGTCTAAATCAGGCTCGGCTTTCGGTTCCCAAGAAGGGTCAGAGGAATCCGGTAGTGAGGCTATAGAGTCGGATGATGATGATGATGATGATGACACTCCCAACCCCGAAGCCATATCTGGAGAGACAAGGATAGCAGAGGGAGAAATAGTCGAAAAAGAAAAAGAGGGTGAGCATGTGCGAGAAAGGAGGAGTAAGCAAAAAAATGAGAGTGAAAGAGTGATGGAGCAATCTTCCCAGGTTGCTCCCAACCAGCCTCCACCAAGCCAGGCAGCCACATCTCCTATCCCGTTGCATCCGTTGCGATGGGGTATTGAAGAAGATGTCGTAGGCCTAGCGACGCATCTGCACACCCCTCCTAGCCACTCCGTCTCCTCTCAAAAGAAAACGGTTTCATCTTTACACGAGGATTTAGCACAACTTCCACCGGTCTCTCACTTGGAGATTTTTGGTGTTGAAATCAGCGAACACCAGCCCCGGTTCTCGACTTCCTTCGATGCACAATTGAGTCTAGATCCACTTGTTGCAACTATTCCTTTGTCTAGGACACAGGTCGTTACTACTGCTACCGTCGAGAGTCTTCGTGCCTCGACCGGAACGCCCAAAGTGAGTCTACCTTTAGGTAGCTTGCAAGGACAGGGCGGAAGACCTGCCACGGCTATCATCAAGCCAACCGTGAGCACAGGCGGTAGTGCGGTGCGATCCACCACAACTACTACAACGGAAAGGCTAAGTGCCACCGGAGTTACTCACCCAGAGTTCGTCTCTAAAGAACAAATGGACGGCGCCTTAAAGGCTGTCCAAACCGAGATCATGAAGAAGCTGTTAGATGGCATGGCCTTTATCAGAAGAGTTGTCACGGGTAAAGGCGTAGCTACAGATATTCCCCCTGCGCAACCTCAGATCCAAATGCCGCCGCCGACCCCGAGCCTACAGAATATGAGCGTCGAGGCTCTAAAAGCCGCCCTTCTAGATAAACTGCTTTCACAGTCCAACATTGACGCCTCATCGGAAGCTGATCTAGTGAGTATCTTACGCTCACAATTCCAACCACTGCCCCTGGTTACTCCAACATATGCCCATCTTGATACACTTACAGCGACCTTAACTGAAGTAAAGAAGGCCCTCGAAGCTCTAACAGAGAGGGTTGCCAGCCTTGAAGACCCATGCAAGGGTCAGGTACTGGTTTCAAAACGACGACATGGTGATTAGGACGATCCTGATCAGCATGAGAGGGAGAAAAGAATGAGACTGACCGAGCTGTCAACCGCAACGACAGAACCTTCAACAGTACTACCATCTGAAACAACTCCAACTGAACATCAACATCAGCCAGAAGACACATAAATGGTTCAGGACATGGAGTTGTCTACACCGGTCAAGGAAACAATGCCAGAGTCAGCAGACCCAACGGTTGAAAAGCCCGAGGGTCAATCCGAAGACATCTTAGTGCTGACGGTTCTGGAGCGGCCAGTCCTAGAATTGATCGATGAGGACTCCGTTGGCGATCCAGAACAAGAAAGTGAATGGAGAGAAAAAGCCGTGATAGCGATACAGTCAGAGACAGACGCTCTATGGAATTTTTCTTACGAAGATGAATTCATGAATGAAGATGACTATGACGAGTTCCTCCTCCAGAGCGAACAGGTAATGAATATTCAGCCTGCTATACACGATTCTGCAGGCACTTCAGAGCTTCCACCTCCAGTCCCGGAAATGGCTCCGCCTCAGCCAACTCAACCAGCTCGTTGGGAAAGAGTCCGGATCCTGGTTCCTTATCTGGAGGAAACACAGAAGAAGATTTTCGCTCATTGGATCAGGCCTCTCGACCCGGTAATGTGTCATGGGGTCTCTTTCTTGAAAGATCCGGTCCGAGCTCAGTATTTGGAGGTAATGAAGCGCAGCAGAATGATCCACTAGGTCCGCACGCAACACAGGATTACAGAAATTGTGGAGATCGTGTCTGACAGAGTTCTCAGCGTATGGTTCCCGATTTTCACTGTCAAAAGGGACGACAGAAATGAATGGACGTTCTCGGAAGCTAACTTCAAGCATCTATACCTGAATGAATTCCCGGTACTACTCAGAGAGTTGAAGACTCGCACCATTCGTCCGTTACCCTACACAAAGGCCCTCGAGACGATCAAGAGGTTCATGAAGTGCACAATCACGCTCGCCTACATCAACGACTTCCAGTTGGGATTAGAAAGCAACCAGAAAAAGATCAACATTCTGAAGCCTAATCTGAATCTTCCTGAAGACGTACAGGTACATACACTCCTTACCAAACCAAAAACATGTATTGTGTATCTGAACAACAAAGGGGAGAAACGGTACATGCAAATCAGCGAGATGCACAAGTTAATCGAAGAAAAAGAGTCGTCAGAGAACTTCTCCAACGTCAGGAAGTATCTTGCGGAAGAACTTCTCAAAGCTATTGAAGAACGGATAGAGTTCAGAAACTCCATTCGGTATTTTGAAATCCTATTCGCTATTCAAAAGCGATATGTCCCTAACTGGCGTGACATCGAACTTCAATTCCAAGGGGGAGATTGTTAGGTCATGTTAGTGGAATAGAAGTATAGGGACCGTTTATGACATTTTATGTAAATACCTTAGGGTTGAATGATCATAATTTGCTTATCAGAATTACATTGTACGGCTACTGCCAAAATACTCTTTATGTTCATAATTATCAAGTGAGATTTATGACGTATATTGCTTATTGTGTTGATTCATTGTAATTGCTTATTGAATCTGGGATCCACATGATTAAATTTACGAATCGTCGCAGTGGAAAGATGAGAACGTGTTTTGGCAAGATGAAAGCATGTGGGAGCGTGTCTTAGATAGGAGTGTATGAGTGTACAAGAATGCTTTTGTGTTGTAATTAAGTGATTTTAAATGATTATGCATAAAAAGAGCATTACATTGTGCATAAGCGACTTGTAAATTTGAAATTTAAGTAATTTTCCATTAAAGGGTAGTACATAAAGCTTAAAATTTGTTTTTAAAAGTATTTTATGCACAATGTATTGCTATTTTATGCATAACCTCTTAAAATGTTTTAATTAAGTCAAAACATGTTTCGCGTATAATTTATTGCATCGAGAACATCGATCGCCTTAAATCGGCAATTATCGAGAGCTTGAATCGCCATTACGTGAAATTGATTTATGAATCATCACATTGGGAAGATGAGAGCGTGTATCGGCATTGGAAAGTTGATAGTGTGTATCGACAAGATGAGAGTGTATGGGAGCATGTCTGAGAGAGGAGTGTTAGGTATAGCATTGGTAAATTGCAAAGAACCATGTTTTGCTGTAATTTGGTGATTTTAAGATGTTATTCATAAATCATCAGTGCATTATGCATACAAGACTCGTAAAGTTGGTAATTAAGTAATTTGCCATTAAATGGTAGTGCATAAAGCTTAAAATGTTGTTTTTAAGAGTAATATGCACAATGTACTTCTTTTTTATGCATAATCTCATAAATTCTCTTATTTTAACAAAACATGTTTCGTGTACAATATACTCCATCGAGAGCATCAATCGCTTTGAATCGGAAATACGGAGAATCGATTTACGAATCGTCATATTGGGAAGGTCTGAGCGTGTGGGAGCGTTCCTGAGAGAGTAGTGTTAGGTATACCATTGGTAAATTGTACATGAAAGCATGTTTTGTTGTAATTAAGAGATGTTTAGAGATTATGCGTAAATCAGTTGTACATTGTGCGTAAAAGACTTCTAAATTTTGAAATTAAGTAATTTGGCATTAAATGGTAGTACAAAAACTTAAAAAGATGTTTTTAATAGTCTTTTATACACAATGTACTGTTGTTCTAATCATAACCTCTTAAAAGCTCTTAATTACAACAAAACATGCTTCATGAACAATTTATTGCATCGAGAGCGTCAATGGCCTTGAATCGGCAATCATCGAGAGCTTGAATCGCCATAACGCTGAATCGATTTATGAATCATCGTATTGAAAAGATGAGAATGTGTATCGAAAAGATGAGAGCATGGGGGAGCGTGTCTGAGATAGGCGTGTTAGGTATATATAGCATTGATAAATTTGACAAGAAAACATGTTTTGTTGTAATTAAGAGATTTTCAATGTTTATGCATAAAACAACAATACATTGTGCATAAACAACTAGTAAATTTAAATTTTAATTAATTTGGCATTAAATGGTAGTATATAAAACTTAAAAAGTTGTTTTTAAAAGTCTTTTATGCAAAATGTATTGTTATTTTATGCATAACCTCTGAAAATATTTTAATTACATCAAAACATCTTTTGTGTATAATTTATTTCATCAAGAGCATCGATCGCCTTGAATCAGCAAACATATAGAGCTTGAATCGCCATTACGTGAAATCGATTTAAAAACCACCACATTAGGAAGACGAGAGCTTGTATCAGCATTGAGAAGTTAAGAACGTTTATCGGCAAGATGAGAGTAGTGTTTTTCCGTGCTTTGGTTGTGCTAAAATATTTCAGGAACCAAAATCTGCAAGAAAATCCTTTTCCCAGATCCGTGTTCATCGCATCTCGACTTCCACGTATGTGTGTTTCTTGTTTTCCCTATACACAGGGTCTTTAATTTCCCTGTGGAAGCACCAGGGTCGTATAATTCCCCGGTCCCGGTTTCTCTACTTTACCCTGTCATATTTTCATCTTCAAATACCGGACACTTGTCTCCCGGTTCTAATCACCGGGTATTTCAGGTTCCCCGATTTCATCTATCGGATACACCTCGTCCGGGTAATTCGTTTCCCGGTTTCCTCTACCGGGTTCCCATATCTCGGTTCTCAACATCGGGTTCCAGCTCCCGGTTATTTCAATAACCGGTGCCTATTTTCCCGGCCCTGCAACCCAATTTTCATTACCCGGTATCCAGGTCCCGGGTTTTACCTACTTATCTATTTCTTTTCACTACTCTTTGGTTATTCTCGTATTTAGAGTTTTTCGAGTAGAAACTTAGTTTCTTTTGCGTTAGGATTTTCACTACTCATAGTTCCCCGCGTTAAGCTTTCACTACTAGCTTCCTTACCTTTGAATCACACTCTTTTGTCTGACGATCACTCAAGTGCACAAAGATGAATACCAAGGACGCGCTAGCCATAGGATCAGAGGGCAAACCACCCGTCCTATACAGAGGAGAGTACAACCAATGGCGCGACCGCTTCATGTGCTTCATCGAGTCGAAACCTCTATTATCACGAGATCATCTACTCATTGAACCATGGACCACAAGAGACACCCATGATGGACGTTCTAGAACAAGAAGGAGGGACACTTGGTCGCATAGTTCCAAAGACCTACGAACAAATTTCCACTGAGGAAAAGAAGAGGGCTAACGGTGACAGATTGTCAAGGACCTACTTGATCTACAACCTGCCTAATAAAATCTACAACAGCATTGACAGCCACAAGGACACAGCTTCATAAATGTGGGACCAACTTTCCAAGATAACGATGGGCAACAGAGTAGGAAATCAATTGAAGATCACAAGTTGTCTCACTCGATATGATGCTTTCAAGACTAGGAAAGGAGAAACGCTAACCGAAACCTATGAAAGGGTTTGCGCTCTCATCAATGATCTCCACAAAAATAACAATGCCAAGACAAATAATGAGAACAACATAAAGTTCATGAACAACCTTCAGTCTGAGTGGAGGAGATTTGCATCTCATATTCGTCACAACCACATCCTAGAGAATGTTCCTCTTCATGAATTATACGATATGCTTCTCCAAGATGAAGATGAAGTGCTTGAACTCATGGGAGATCAAAAGCCTCCTGGGAAACCTAAAGAAGATCCTCTTGCTCTCATCTCGAACAAACGCGAGAAACACTCCTATCGCAACTCTCACCGAGAGGAGGTAAGGAGTGAGTCTGAGCCTGAGGAAGACGAAGCAAAAAGCGACTCCAACCCCGAACTCGACAACATCAAGAAAGCAGTTGCCCTACTGTCCCGAGAGTATGTAAAGAAGAAGTTCTTCAAGAAACCATCCAACGGTCAGAGGTACTCCACAAACAACAAGCGCCGAGACTACATGGATAATTATGAAGGAAAGAAGAAGTCCGATGAAGAAAAGAAGATGGAAAGAAAGTCCGAGGAGAAAGCTGAAGATGAACCAGTGAAGTGTTACAATTTTGGTAGGCTAGGCCACTTTGCCAGAGACTGCCGAAAGCTAGTGGTGCGCAATGTTGAGTACTACAAGAATAAGATGTTGTTGGCCAAGCAGAAAGAAGCAGGGAAAGCTCTTATGGATGAAGATGATCATTGGCTCAATCTGACTGATGATGAAGAAGGTGATGTTGACGCACACATGTGCTTGATAGGAACACAATCTGATCAGACCGACTCAGAAGGTGAAGATCAGTAAGCTTCTGCTACTGAGACATCTTGTCAAGTATGTGCTCCTACTTATAAGAACATAGTCAAACAAATGCGTATGATTGTGCGTACTTTAGACTCTTATAAGCAAAAAGTTAAAGCTAAAGATGCATAAATCACTGATCTAGAAGCTAACGTAAAAAGAAAATATGACATTATTGATAATATCAATGTCGAAAAAGCTGGCAACAAGTGCATAATTAATAATTATAAAGAATAACGTGCCACGATTTCTAATAGGACTGAGTCTCTAGAAGCCCAATTATCTTAAATCACTGCAAAGTTCCAACAATTACAGAGATTGTTAATCAATGTTCCTTAATTCAACTTGAAAATGAAAAGCTAACCAAAAAGATCAATGTTCTTGAATCGAAGCTTTATAAGCGTGGTCAAACGGATCAAATGATTCATATGAACAAACCCAAGGAATTCAAGTACTATAATGCTCTTTGGGGAATAGGATATGATAATCCATGTTACCTAAAGAAAATCTTATCCAAAGTTCCAACTGTTTACGAGTTTAACCTTTTAGGACTTGATAAGAGATATTCCGAGTTCAAAATCAACTAGACAAAAATGTCTCCTAAAGATGAGGAACAAGAGACCTTAAAAAGACAACCAGTTGTCCAAAAGCCAAAGGACTTGACCAAGTCTGATGAAGATGAAGACCAATAAACCTCAAAAAGAAAAGAAAGCCTTAAAATTCAAATTCCTTTCGTATATGAAAAGCTAAATGCCTCGTACATGAAATCTAAATTTCCTTATTTTTCAAATAACTACTTCGACATCTGTTCTGTTGCCAAAACTGCGAAAATTCCTGGAAAGATTGAGACAACACCAGATGAGGGTGCGTCCGAACTGTTTGAGTACAAACGGTACGTTCCCCCTCTGATCTTGGAAAACGATATTTTTCAACTCGAAGAGTCACTTGGAAGAGAAAAGGCAGCTTTTGAGTATGAAAGGATTGTGCTTTTATCCACCTTTAAAGAGTTTGAACAAAATAAAACAGAGCAACTATCTGAATCAGAGAGGGTTGTGTTTAAGTCTGAGATTGCCAGATCACGTCTAAATTGGCCGCTTTGGCGACATAACTTTTACAAGAAAAGGTTGCTAAGGCCGATATTCATAATCCGCCTGACCAAATGTTTACACCTATCAAAGGAAGCATCCTTGAACCAATTTCAGTTAAACCTGCCTCCACTAATTCAGACAACTCTTCATGCAAGGCCTTCTTAGGTGATTTGTCTTCTGACAATGATGACAAGGTCTTGCGGTTTCTTCTAATGACAAAAAAGTTCAAACGGATTTATGTAAAAAGGAATCTAATCTCTGATTTTGATAATCCTTTTGCTGCTTATTCTTTACAGAATCTAAATAACAATGGTTTCTCATCCGAATAAGATAATGATGACAAGGCTGATGTTGAACTCAAATTTTCTGCTTTTATGAATTCCACAGTTTGTCCAGATGATGAGATAGCTAAGATTGACTTCGCACCCAAACTTTTGAGTCATGTTCAAATTCTTGAGAGGATGAGTGAACCGGTTAATTTTGAAAAAGGAGAGTGTTCCACTTCCACCTCCAAAAATGCCTTTGTGCCTAAGTCTTCTAAACCAGCAAAATCTAAATCTAAAATAAGGTCACAGAGACGATCGAAAACTGGTTACTCCAATAAAAGACAATCTTATTACTCCAGCTCCTCTGACTATGACTTTAATGTTATTTTAGATATAACGGGTCGGGGGAAAGCAGTCAAACAAATGTGGGTAGAGAAGAAGTCTATTTCACGCCTTGAGAAGACAAAGTCATTTAATTCTTTTTCGCATTATAGGACAAACAATAACAATCATGAAGTTTTCAATTCTCGTAATTCTATTGAACAATGTGTTAAGTTTCCTCTAAAACTTTATTCAATTCAGCAGTTGCTTCAGATTTCTCGTGATTGTATTTGTTGTTCTGTGTGTAGCTTAAATGAGTTTGTTGATCATAAGTACGCATCTGATTGGTTTGGTTCTTATCATGTTTATAATTATCGTGTTTTTAATTATTATTCATCTACTCGTAAAGGACCCAATTCAAAACGGGCTCCGAAATCAGGTGCTACACCTAACTCCACAAGACCCATTTTTAAATGGGAACCTAAGTATGCCTAATATCTTTTTCGCAACCCGACAATGTATGGTATTTAGATTCTGGCTGCTCCAAACACATGACCGGTAGGAGGGAGCTACTCACCAACTTCATGGAGAAATATTGTGGTGATGTACGTTTTGGGAATGATAACTTTGCTCCGATTATGGGCTACGAAGACATAGTCTAGGACAACCTTACCATCAAAAATTTGTCTTACGTCGAAGGTTTAGGTCACAACCTACTTAGTATAGGTCAGTTCTGTGATAAGAACTTAGAGGTCAATTTTAAGGCAAAAAGATGCAGCGTTCGCACTGAAGATGGAACAGTACATGACAGACCAACCTCTACACCATCAACCTCGCTTATCTGAAGACTGATAAAGTCGTGTGTCTCCTATCTAAAGCGACGACTCAACAGAACTGGATATGGCATCGATGGCTCTCGCACCTCAACTTCAAGAACATCAACAAACTGGTACTCGATGGACTTGTCAAAGGAATGCCAGATCTGAAATTCGAGAAAGAACACCTGTGCTCTGCCTACTAGATGGGAAAGATGAAAAGAGAGACTCACAAACCAAAGGCCATTCCAAGCACCTTGAGGCCCTTAAAGCTCATCCATATGGATCTTTGTGGCCCGATGCGTGTTCAAAGCATAAACCACAAGAAGTACGTCCTTGTCATGGTGGACGACTTCTCCCGCTACACCTGGGTCAAATTCCTTCGCACTAAGGATGAGACCCCGAGCTTATCATTTCGCATCTGAAGAGTGTCCAAGTGAACCTGCAGCAATCCGTTCAGACGATCAGGACGGACAATGGTACGGAATTCAAGAACCGCACATTGGGTGACTACCTCGTTTTAGTAGGCATTACCCATACTTACTCTGGTGCACGGACTCCTCAGCCAAACGGCGTAGTGGAAAGACGGAATCGCACGTTAGTGGAAGCCGCACGGACCATGTTGACTCAGTTCAAGTTTCCTTTCTTTCTTTAGGCCGAAGCAGTCGCGGCCGCTTATTATACCCAGAACCGTTCCATCATCAACAAGTGCTTCAACAAAACACCGTACGAGATCATCAACAATCGTATTCCAAACATAAAGTATTTCTATGCTTTTGGATGCAAGTGCTTCGTAAAGAATGATAAGGATGATGTTAGGACCATAAATGTCCTACATAATAGAAAGTTATATAAAGAAATATAGAGCTTAATTATAGAGGGTTTAATTAGAGTTAATTATTATTTGTAAAAGCCTTAATATTGATTATTGGGCTTATTAGTGATTAATGGTTGTAATAGGTCTAAGTATTTAAGGTTTGTTTTGTTTAGATTTAGGTCAAGATTAATCATTCAAGTTTATGATCTTAATAGTTTTGAGAGAGAGAGAGAGAGAGAGAGTTGAGAATATCAATCCAATACTTGTAACTCTCTTGAATCATTCAATAAGATTAATCGTTTTGTTTTATACGTTGTTACCTGATCAATCTGGGATCTACACATGGTATCAGAGCTGAATCGGTGATTTGAAGATACAGAAGAAGCCAATCGAAAGCAAGAGAAAACAAAGAAAATTCGTATATAATTTTCTGGAAAACGCAGCTGTGCCGTTTTGCCTATTCCCGGAGTTTGAACCGTCGGATCATTGCGATTTTTGGACAGTAGCTTCACGACATTCTGTTCTACATTCTAAACGGTAGAGATTGTCGTTTGAGGTGCAGAAGACACTCTTTTTATTTTCGACATAGTGCAGTTTTTGTTGAGGTTAATCGATCATCAATCGGGTTTGCAAAGAGGTTTCTTGATTTATTTGATTGATTTGATATTATTATCTCGTTAGATTTTGATTTTAATCAGTTTGTGATCGTTTTTTATATGTTTCGTTTCAATTTTGATGGTTTTTTGGAATTTTTGATTTTCGAAGCGTTCTTCGTGTTCATCGAATTTTTCGAAAAATCTGCGATTTTTATTGTTTTTCTGTGTGTTTGATGATGTTTTTGGTGAGTTTTTGAGAAGTGCAGGTGTCGAGGGAAGAAACACAGCCGCATATGAGTTTATTTCATAAACCCTAATCTTTTCAGGTAAGTTTTTCGTATAAACTAGCTTCCCGAATAAATTAAAAGTTTCCTGATAAAAAAAATTCCGGATACCTTTGTTTCCGGTTAATTTTTTTCCGGATACCAATTTTTCCTGGGTACTATTTTTTTCCTGGACAAATCAAGTTCCCAGATAAAATTTTCTTTTTCTTCCCGGACACAAGATTTGTCCGGAGCCCAATTTCACCGGAAATCAATTCTATCCGGAAAAGCTTTTTATCCGGAAAACTCCTTGTTACCGGAGAACATTTTCTTTCCGGAAAACCAATTCTCCGGACAATTTTTTTTTTTTCAATTAGAGCCGTACAATTTTGACCATTGGTATTATCGTTGACTTCACAATTCATGCTACATACGAAATTCACTAGCTTCACGCATACTTTTTGTTGAATATCGCTGCTGTGTTTATTTTTGTTTCGTTCTTAATACATAATTCTTTCAAGTAGGTTTAATATCGCATGCATTCATAATTTTTTGCTTAGCTTCGTTGAATCCTCATGCACCACATACTACATCTACACCTCATACTTTCATGCATCCTTTTATTTGACCATTTTGTTTTTCTTTGTGTTTCGATCATCTTCTAAATTCTATCCGTAATTGCGGGATACTCATTCGTCCGGTAAGTTTTGGTCGGAAAGTTGCGATATTTTAACGTTCAGTTTGCGATTTTTTTTGACGTTTTGGGGAGTTTGCATAAATTTGCATAGTTTATGGGTTTGAGTTTTAGTGACGGTTTGAGATCTTTTGCGACAGTTTGATCTTACTCGCGACGCTTATCATTTCATGTGATTTTGGTTGACGTCTTGATCTAACTTGGTTTATTTATCTTGCAGGTTTCATTCTCAAAGATTGATTTCGTTCGTTCGAATTCGATAATCAAAATTTAATTTTTGGAAACGAATTTAGTTCTTAAATTTGTTTCTCAAATTTAAATTTTCGATTTTTCTTCCGTATTTTTTCAAAGTAACACCGATTAACGATCATTCAATTTTGCAGGTAACAATGGGGCATTGCTTCAATCGGGAGTGTAACGAATATAAAAGAATATACAAAGAGAATATCAAGCGATGAGATGAATTGTGCAGCAAGTACGTCAAAGAACTGAAGGAACATAAATTTCAATTCTGGAATAGTTCTGAGAAGCTTGTTAAATCTGAAGAAAAGGCAACGATCTTAGAAACTGAAAACACTGAGCTGAAAAGGAAGATTTCTGAATTGCCATCACAAGACGACATGAAGGCACTTGAAGAGAAAGGTAAACTCTTGAACTGTGAAAACCTTGAACTTAAAAGTAAACTAACTATTTTTGAAAAGGTGTTTGAAAAAGAAAAAGAAAAAGAAGGTTTTGCAAAGGAAAGACAATTGCTTATACAAAAGCAATCTGATTTTCAAAGAAACCTCTTGAAGAGAAGACAAGTCTTGAGCTTATATGTTTAAAACTTTCAAAATAGATCTCCGACTTTGAAAAAGTTCTGATTTTAGAAAGAGAGAAGTTTGAAATTGAACGCAATCTTTTACTGAAAAGAATGGAGAACTTTCTTTGAAAATAACTGATTTGGAGAAAGAATTAGACATTCTAAGCAAAGAGTCTGAGAAGAAGAAGGTTGAAGGTTTTAGAGCAAAAAGTTTGAAAGACGATTTTGCATTCGAAAGAAAGATTTTTCAGACTGAGATTTCTAAGCTTACAAAGAAATTATTTGTTTTGTCAACTGACATTATGATAGAGATCAAGAGGCTAAAATCTGATCTCCAAAAAGAGCTAGATCTAATGTTTGAGAAGAAAAATGTTTTGTTTAACAATGACAAAGAACTTGAAGCCAAAAACTCTGATGTTGAATCACCTAATCTTGCTAGTCCAGATACTATTGATCAGTCTCTTTACGGTGATTCAGCTAATTCAATTTGCTTTTCTAAGACTGCTCCAAGTTCTATCCACAAAAATGTTTATTCAAAGACCTGCATTAGATCAAATAGCTCTTCAAAAGATCAGATCCATACTTCTAATCTGTTTTATGACCCTACTATTGACAAATCAGATAATCAATCTTTCAAGAAAGTAAACATGGTTTGGAGAGCTAAAGGATCCGCTCCTGCTCCAAAGTCATTTGTCTCTGTCAAGAGTGACCAGAACAACAAAGCTTTCCACACTAAACCTTTTGTGAAAACTGATCGTGTTTACTCTGTTAATCAGCTGATCAGCTTATCTACACAGAAGCTGTGTTGTTCTTACTGTGGAACAAATGACTTTGTAAATAAAGACCATACTAAGTATTGGTATGGTTCTTATAGCATCCCTGGTCCTCATAGGGCATCTAACCATCAAGGATCCATCAATGGATGGATACCAAAATCCTTCTAATTTATTTTGCAGGAATGTCATGTGCGCTTAGTTCAGAACATTCTTTTCACATGACTGCATTCGAAGGTTATTGCACATTTGAGGGGGAGTACTATTCTATGAAAGGTAAGTGAACATTAACTGAATTCAAAGACTGTGGTAATTCATTCTGAATAACTAACTTATGTTTGTTATTCTCCAATTTTAACTTCCATGATTGCCACGTGTCATTTTTCTTGACTTAGTTATTTCCATGTCTCACACATTCGTTGATTTTTCGATGGAAATACACTCGTTTGAATTCCTATTTGTTTTTCAAAGTTCGTCATTTCATGTTAATGATTCAATTAGTTTTTGATACATTAATTGTGACTTGTTCTTCACAATTAAACTTTATATTCATTGTTTCATTTTTGAACATAATGTGCTTACTGAGTCATTCTGTTTAGCGCTTGGTCTTGTTTCTTGAAATTCTATATTTCAAATGATTTTTATGACTTCTGATCATCTCAGATCAGGACTCGTTCTTAAAAGTTTGACTTCTAAACATTTCAGTTTAGAACTCGTACTTCACTGTTTACTCAACTGTTCTATTCGTTGCATGAAAGGAGTGTTAGGAATTAAATCGTTTCTATGGTCTATCCAGAACCGGAAGGACCTACCCAAGAAACATGTCTCTTATAGACAAAAGAGAGGGGTCTAGCTTGATAGATGAGTTTGGAGTGAAAAGAAAAATGGTGAGGATGTGACAGGACTTAAAAGAATTATTGGTCCTTACCAAACCGAGTCAGTTATCCGGGTAACCACACAATCTATTCATTCTCGTTCTTTGGAGATGAATATTGAAACAAACATGGACCTAGTGTCTATAACTCGTGTCACCCCACCCAACCACTCAAGTATCTCACAAAAGACGCTTGTTTCATAAATGCACGGAGATTTAGCACATAATCTATCTATTCCTCACTCGGAGGTATTAGATATTGAAAAAGGAAGACATCATCTCCGGTCTCCGAACTTCATATTCTAATCACTGTGTGTTAATGCCAAAAATCGCCCCAAAGTACAACTTACGGTCGATGTGGACATTTAACAACTAAAGAAACGTATCTCAAGCCAAATAACACAATTGCGAGGAAAAAGTAAATAAGATGAGAGATTTGGTGACGCGGAAAACCTCAAAACGAGGGAAAAAACCGCGGTCGACTTTGTGAGAGTCGACAATGCACTATGGTTCGCCAAACAGGGGCGAAAGTCCTTTTGTGACAGATGATATGTGTACAATAGGTTACAAATGAAGTAAAAATACACTTAGTCGTGTGTAAAAAGTGTGCGTCATGTGTTTAAACATGCGAAACAAGCTGCTGTCGTGCGATTTGAACTGTTGTCGTGCGGTTTGAACTGTTGTCGTGCGGTACTTGAGTTAACGACGTGTGCTCGAATGCGAGAGAGAAAATGTAGAAGTAGATGAGAATGCAGTTGTATATCTAGATGAATTCGTCCCTTTGCTCGAGGTTGGAGTATGCCTTTATATAGGTTTCATCGGTCATTAATGTGCTTTAATGGTTGGTCTTGTAACCGCTACCGACATTAAATGCGCTTTGATGATTGGCTTTATAACCGCTGTCGAGTCTTTAATGTCATTAAGAGCTCGACCGTTATTGACCGTTGTACCATAATGGCTTGTAAACCTGCATTAATGAACAAAAGAAACGGTTGTCGACCATTGATAGTTAGTGTCATCGTAAGACCGTCTTAGTTTCTGGACGTCGGTCTTATGGAGCATACGATCGTCACCGACATACAAGACCATGTATATGACTGTGAACGTCTTGTAAGACCTTATTTTAATATAAGAATAGTCTTATGACAATGTCGTAAGAGCAGGTCGCAGGACCAGGATGATATAAGATCGACGACAGGAGACTGTTGACGTAAGACCGACGGGTCGTAACTGGCGACATAAAACTAGCGACATAAGACTAGCGACGTAAGACTAGCGACATTTGACTTGCGACATGTAACACACGACACGTGTGACACGCGATGCGTGTCGAGTGATCATGAGATGTAAAGTCACTATCCTGAGTGACTATTGACACAGGATGTCGTTTAATAACCAACTATCGTATGTCGGGGATATGGCAATAATGGGTATTACCCTTGTCGGTCGGGGGTATGACTTTTGTAGGTATTAGGGTAATCAAGGTCCACGGGTCATGTCGAGGGAATTTCCCAAGTCGGTCGAGGGTGTGATTTTTTACCCAAACATTGTGTCTATTGATTTTTAACTTGCGTCCCAGGTTAAATCAATATTTGAGCCAAACAGATATATATATTATTTCTTTCACACAAGCACAAGTATTTGTGATTCCCATTGCATATCTTTGTGATATTCCCGGAACAGTTTGAGAAGTAGTTTTTAAAATTTTACTTCATTGATAACTGTAGGTCCTATCAGAGATACCCCATTGTCAACTCTGAACATAGGCCACACAATTATTTTAATTGTTGTGATAACAGTAACTTTTGTGTTTCTGTGTTAGATATTTACCCCCACATTGGTTACTTAACGTTTTATCTGGAACTCTGCTACTCACCAGTCTTGTCTTTGAAACTACATGATGCTTCAGATGCTTCTACTCATCATGAGGGGGAGAAATGATTCATATTCAAAGACACCAGTTATCAATTTGAGGGGGAGTTAGCAAAAGTTGAGGGGGAGTAACTGATATTTGATCAGTTCCGAGATTTTATCAGTTCCGAAAAGAGCTCAAAGCGAAAAGATTTCAAAGTGCTTACAAGTGATCAATTCTTCTCATTCCTTATCAAGTGGTGTTCGCTACAGACTATTTCCTCCATCGAGCATATTGGTTCTACAAAGTTCTTAAGCTAAAGCTGAAAGCAATCTCAACTTGCAGTTCAAAGTCAGATTTGTTGAATCTGATGATAAAGTTGAAGATACAAAGATAAGAGCTTTATTCAAGGGGGAGCGTTGAAAGTCATGAAGACAAGCAACACCAAAGGTCTTCAAAGATTCAAGAAGGAGAGAAGATCAAGATCTGAAGTTTTCAAGACCGTTTTTTTCTTTATATAACTTTAGGGGGGGAGATTGTTAGGACCATAAATGTCCTACATAATAGAAAGTTATATAAATAATTATAGGGCTTAATTATATAGAGTTTAATTAGAGTTAATTATTATTTGTAAAAGCCTTAATATTGATTATTGGGCTTATTAGTGATTAATGGGCTTGGGCCTTGGTTGTAATAGGTCCAAGTATTTAAGGTTTGTTTTGTTTAGATTTAGGTCAAGATTAATCATTCAAGTTTATGATCTTAATAGTTTTGAAAGAGAGAGAGTTGAGAATAGCAATCCAATACTTGTAACTCTCTTGAATCATTCAATAAGATTAATCGTTTCGTTTTATACCTTGTTACCTGATCAATCTGGGATCTACAGATGATCTCGGCAAGTTCAATCCCAAGGCAGACGAAGGAATTTTCATTAGATACTCCACCCCCTCCATGGCGTTCCGCGTCTACAACAAGCACACCAAATCAGTCATCGAAAGCCTAAACATGACATTCGACGAACTGCTGACTTGGCTTCTAAACAAATCGGTTCAGAACCCGTTTTAACTGGTGTGCTAGCTTCCGAACAATCGCGTTCGGGATCTACACAAACTCCAATAGATCCAATTCATTCCACTTCGTCGAAAGCACATCGTTCAGATTTAGATCTACTGTTTGAGTACTTTTATGATGATTTCCTTAATCCTATTATTTCTAATGTTGATGTTTCAAATGTAGAAGGAGTTGTTGTGGTCTCCACACAGATTACTGGTCCCTCGACATCCCCCAACATGGACTCTGCGGAAGGTCCTTCATCCGCTCTCATTGACCAGCCGTCCCTAACTTCAAGAGCTGATACTGCCTTAACAAAAGACTCATCTATTGCCCCGGAGGTTCCATCATCACCAGATTTCAGTGAAGAGACGCCTACACCTCAGTCGGCGGACGCCTTGGCTGACACATCATATTTTGCTACAAGAGCGACTCCGCCTCCGGTAATTGCCCAACTTCATCCGTCTCCGTCCCTTGCAGTGGTCCAAGATTTACCCCCAGGCATATATGTGGACCCCGACGATTCTCTGCTGACGTATCAGTCGATTCCTCACACCAGGAAATGGACACGTGCACATCCTGAAGAACAAATAATCGGTGATTCATCTGCACCGGTTCAGACGAGAGTTGCCACTAGGAATGAGTGTCTATTCTCCATCTTTCTCAGCAGTGTTGAACCATCTAATGTGACTGAGGCCCTGAACGACCCCGACTGGGTGATTGCCATAAAAGAGGAGCTGAATGAATTCGAAAGCCTCAAAGTATGGCGTCTTGTCCTACGTCCGAAGGACAAAACGGTCATCGGCACCAAATGGATTTTCAAGAATAAAAAAGACGAGAACGACATCGTCGTTCAGAACAAAGCGAGACTCGTTTCCAAAGGGTATCGCCAGCAGGAAGGGATCGATTACGAAGAGACGCTTGCATCGGTTGCACACATTGAAGCAATCTGGATGTTCCTTGTAACAACCCACACCAAAGATAAACCAAACGTAGCAATTACGCATGCATAAGCATTTCAAAGACAATGAAATCCAAAACGTCTTACAAAATTTCTAAGTCAACGGTTGACATAAGAACCGGTTTACAACTGAGAATAGAAAATAAAAGAACTACTGGACAATCTAACAAAATCTTCATCCGTGCTTCTTCAGCCCATCCGGATCTCACTGCTTACCCTTACCCTTATCTACCTGTCCACCTGAAAGGTTTTTAGTTTTGAAAGCGAGGGTTAGACCATGAGGTCTAGTGAGTTCCCTCAAAATAAAGGCCACATCATAAATAGTATAATTTATAAAAATAGCAACAAGGGATTTTATACGAATTTGTTACGAAGCACACTTGCATGTTAAGCATACCATGACACATGCTAAAGGCGCGCTATAGTCACACACACCATGACAGCATAATAGGGCACACACCGCCCATATATGAAACAAATTCATATATTTAATATTATGGGACACACCCCCATCTCACACCAACGCCATAGCATGTCTACACGTATACAGTTTATCCACTTTATTTAGTCACACTTCCCATGCATAATTTAAAGCAGTACATACGTTTACAAATATAAACATGCATAAGGATTCACACTTAAAAGGTTTTAGGTTCAGAAAGACTCACCTACAGTCCCGCTAGAAGTTCTCTCTTGAAATCGCTTATCCTCTACGCGCGCCTACAATTCACTCAATACACAAGACTAGTTAACTCTCTCATCACTCTCGAATCTCTTTGACAATAGAGAGTCCCGCACTTAAGTGATATCGGATCCTACACACTCCCGAATTCAATCGGGTTCCGGTACAACTCCGGTTCCCTTTGGTTTCCGGTACGCTTCCGGTTCCCTTTGGGTTCCGATATGCTTCCGGTTCCCATTTGGGTTCCGGTACGCTTCCGGTTCCCTTTGGGTTCCGGTACGCTTCTAGTTCCCATTTGGGTTTCGATACGCTTCCGGTTCCTATTTGGGTTCCGGTTTAGCGAGTCTGGTCTTTGGTTTTTCTACGAAACGCTAAGGATTACGAACGCCAAACAACCACTCCACACCCGAATCCAAACCTTGGTGGTAAACCATTAGCATTAAGAGGATACCGATACCGACCAATTTGATAGCTAAACCCTCCAATTTTACACTAAATGAAAATGGAAGCTCACATACAGTCTCCATTTCTTTTCTTTCTAATAGATTAACACAAAACTCAAACTTTCTCACACAAGATCTTAAGATTAGGCTGCAAAGGAGAAAGAATTTGAGGATTAGCTTGAGAATCGTGAAGAATCCACACACAACCTGGAGAATTGAATCACTTTTACACTTTCATGAGTTTGCACCCACCAAACACCTCTTCTAGTCGCACATATTGAATTGGTAAAATTTGGGTTATTGGGGTTTCTACTCCTATTTATACCCATCACAAATGCACACCAAACTTTACCACTTTCTCACTTTGACCACTAAACTTCTTATTTTCTCCACTTTACACCCCAACTTAAGATTATTATTTGCAGCTCAAACGGGTTATTACAGTATTTCCCCCTCAAAAGAATTTCGTCCCCGGAATTCCATCTTCGAACAAATGAGGGAAACGGGTTCTCATCTCCGTTTCCACCTCCCAAGTTGCCTCTTGCCCCTTATGGAAACGCCACTGCACTTTCACTAACGGAATTTTCTTATTCCTCAACTGTCGGACTTTGCGATCTACAATCGCCAATGGCTCTTCCACATAATTTAATTTTTCGTCCATCCGAATGTCTTCTAACGGCACCGCATGCTCTCTTCGGCCAGACATTTCCTTAAATTCGACACATGGAAAGTCGAATGGACTCCCCGCAGCCTCTCGGGCAATTCCATCTTATATGCCACCTCTCCCACACGCTCGGTGATGGCGAACGGCCCGACATACCTAGGTCTTAGCTTCCCTTTCTTCCCAAATCGCACAACACCTTTCCATGGCGACACCTTGAGCATCATTTTATCCCCTACCATAAACTCAATCGGTTTCCTTCTTTTATTCGCATATGCCTTTTGACGGTCCTGAGCCACCTTAAACTTATCTCTTATCACACTAATCTTATCGTCAGTCAACTGCACGATTTCCGGCCCTGCAACTGCTTCTTCTCTTACTTCATTCCAACACAATGGCGTCCTGTACTTACGCCCATATAATGCCTCAAATGGTGTCGCTTGAAGACTGGTGTGATAACTATTGTTATACGAGAATTCAATCAACAGCAGATGAGATTCCCACGAGTCTTTGAAGTCTATCACACAAGCACGTAACATGTCTTCCAAGGTATGAATAGTTCTCTCGTTTTGTCCATCCGTCTGAGGGTGATAGGCGGTGCTCATTAAAAGCCGCGTACCTAACTCCCGTTGGAGACTTCTCCAAAAAGATGACGTGAAGCGACTATCATGGTCCGAGACTATCGACGACGGCACTCCATGCCTCATCACTATCGCATTGACATACAACCTTGCTAACTTCTCTAACGAATCCTTCTCCTGAATAGGTAGAAAGTGAGCCGACTTGGTGAGACGGTCAACTATCACCCATATGGAGTCATATCCCCTTGGGGTCCTCGGTAACTTCGTGACGAAGTCCATGGTGATACAATCCCACTTCCACACAGGTATCTCTAAGGGTTGCATCTCCCCGTAAGGTCTCTGGTGTTCTGCCTTGACCTTCAGACAGGTCATACACCTCTCAACAAGGTAAGCGACGTCTTTCTTCAACTCCGTCCACCAATACATTTGTCTCAGATCCCGATACATCTTATTGGTTCCGGGATGAACCGAGTACCGCGATTTATGCGTTTCCTCCAGAATACGCTCCCGCAAACCTCCCAGCTTAGGAACCCACACTCGGTTTCCCAAACATTTCACACCACTCCCATTACGCTCCAAGGATGTCACATAACCGATAATCCTCTCACTTTTCCATTTTTCTTCTACGAGAGCTTCCTCTTAGAACTTCTTAATCTCGTCCAACAGATTTGGAATTACGTCGACTCGAAAGGCCACTACTTTAGTTAGTTCTCTTCTTTCCTTTCGACTCAAAGCGTCGGCCACGACGTTCGCTTTACCCGGATGGTAAAGGATCCCACAGTCGTAGTCACTTAACAATTCTACCCAATGGCGCTGCCTCATGTTCAACTCCTTCTGATCGAATAAATGCTTAAGGCTCTTATGATCGGAATAGATCTGGCATTTAACTCCATAAAGGTAGTGTCTCCAAATCTTTAGCGTGAAAACCACCGCTGCTAACTCCATATCGTATGTAGGGTAATTCTTCTCGTACTCTTTCAGCTGATGGGATGCATACGCGATCACCTTCCCGTTCTGCATTAGCAAACATCCAAGTCCCAACTTGGATGCATCGCTATAGATTACAAATCCTTCCGTCCCACTAGGCAAGGAGAGAATCGGAGCGCTGCTCAACTTGTCCTTCAACTTACTAAATGCTTCTTCTTGAACCTCCGTCCGTTAGAACTTAGTACTCTTCTTGGTCAAGGCACTCAACGGCGTAGCTATACGGGAAAAGTCCTGAATGAACTTTCGATACTAGCCCGCTAAACCAAGGAAACTCCTAACCTCTGATAGCGACCTCGGTTGCTCCAATCCTCTAATAGCCTCTACTTTGGCTGGGTCCACCTTGATGCCTTCCCCCGACACCACGTGACCCAAGAATTGGACTTCTCTGAGCCAGAACTCACACTTGGAGAACTTAACATATAATTTCTCCCGCCACAACAAATCTAACACCACGCGAAGATGCTCTTCGTGCTCACTCCGAGATCGAGAATAGATGAGGATGTCATCTATGATCACAATCACACACTTATCCAACCACGCACTGCACACATGATTCATTAAAACCATGAAGACTGCTGGAGCATTAGTCAAGCCAAAGGGCATGACTAGGAAAACTCATAATGCCCATACCTCGTGCGAAAAGCCGTCTTTGGTACATCTTCTTCCCTTACTTTTAACTGGTGGTAACCGGATCTCAAATCTATCTTCGAGAAGAAGCTCGCCTCTTGCAACTGGCCGAACAGATCATCGATCCTCGGGAGAAGGTACTTGTTCTTGACAGTCACCTTGTTAAGCTCGCGATAGTCTATGCACATCCGCATAGACCCATCCTTCTTCTTGACGAAAAGCATCGGCGCTCCCCAGGGTGAGGAACTAGGGCGTATAAATCCATTATCCAACAACTCCTGTAGTTGCGCCATCATCTCCTTCATATCCGCCGGTGCCAACCGGTATGGTGCACGCACTATTGGTGTCGCACCAGGCATCAATTCGATCCTGAATTCAACTTGACGATCCAGGGGTAAACCCGTCAGGTCATCCAGAAACACCTCCGGGAACTCTCTCACCACAGGAACATCCTCTAGTCCCTTTTTCTCTTTCTTAGCGTCTAACACGTACGCCAAAAACCCCTGACACCCCTTCTCTAGACAATGTCTCGCCTTTATCACCGAGATAAGGCAGGACTTACGCTCTCGCCTATCTCCATAGATTACCACTTCCGACTTATCGGGCAAATCCATATGGATCATTTTCTTATTGCACACGACGCTAGCACTATTACTAGCCAGCCAATCCATTCCTACGATAACGTTAAACTCTCCCATGCCCATGGGGTACAACCGCAAGGGGAAAGAGTGACCCTCTACCTCGATACTACATCCTTCATACACCTCCCTCACCAAGACTCAACTATCATCAGCAATCTCTACTTCGAACCCGTACTCCAAACGCTTGGGTTTAACACACAGACGTCGGGCAAATTCCAGCGATACAAACGAACGGTTTGCACCCGAGTCGAATAACACTTTAGTAAAAATATAATTAACAAGAAAGGTACCTGTAACCACATCAGGTATCTCCACCGCCTCTTTTGCCGTCATACAAAAAGCTCTCGCCCTTGTCTGTGATGGCTCTACTTTCTTTTCTCCCACCCTTCCTCCTTGTCCACCACCGTAACCACCTGAATACCCTTTCTTCAATTGCGGGCAATCCGGTCTCAGATGCTCTGAAGAACCACACTGGTAGCACGCTCTTGGGTTCCAACAATCACGCGCCATGTGTACCAACTTTCCACACTTGAAGCACCCTTCTGGCTCACTCGCACATTCTCCATGATGCACTCGGTTACACTTTCCACATGGCTTCTCTCCAAATCTCGGTCCCCCTCGGAACTCGGGCTTGAACTCCTTAGCCCGTTTCGAATCACGCACTGGTCCTTCCCACATCCTCTTCTCTTTACCCTTCTCCTCATCCTACCGGTCCTTCTCCTTTTCAACCAGTTCGGCCGCATTGATGGCTGCCTGAAAAGTAGTCGGGTTCTGAGCCGATGCCAGTTCCCGAACGCTACTCTTTAACCCAAATAGGTACCTCTCAATTCGGCGTTCCTCATTCGGTACATACAACTCAGCAAACCTTGCTTTCTCCATAAACTTCGACGTGTACTCCCTCACTGACATCTCACCTTGTTCTAAACTCAAGAATTCTTCCTCCAATCTTTTCACTACTGCAAGTGGGCAGAACGATGCCTTAAACTTTGAGACAAAGGTCTCCCACGTCATACCCTTAGCAGCCTTTGACCCTTCTCCCGCCGTCTCCGCACCCCACCAAAATATTGCATCAGACTTCATCATGGATAAGGAGAACATCAATTGGTCACTGTCAGCACATTTACAGGTGTCAAACACCAGTTCCATCTCCCTTATCCATTTTACTTCCAGCACTGGATCACATTCTCCCTTGAAAGTGGGTGGCTTACAAGAGGCGAATGCCTTGTAGCTACACCCCCCCGCTCAGCACCAAGTCATTTATCGCTAACGGATTCGATTGAGAAGGACTCCCCGAAGCAGATCCATGTGAGCTAGACACCCCATCCTTACTACCACTTTCTTCTTTACTCCCTAAAGCTGACTTATCCTGGTTTGCTAACAGAGCTTTCAACGTATCCTGAATCTCACCCAAAGCAGTGGCGAAGTTCTCTTGGGTCACGAAGGTCTGAGCACGACCTCGCCCACAGCCTCCAGCTCGCCCAGCTCCCCGCCTGGACGCAGAGCTCTCCAGATGAGATGCCTCTGGCTCTGGCGGAATCCTTACGCTCCTCGTTCCACGGGGAACGTGCACCCTTACTCCAGCTCTCTCAGCGTTTTCATTCACCTGGGTAACTGCTCGCCAGGGTATTCTTCCCCGTCCCCTTCCTCGGCCTCTACCCCTACCGCGGGTGGCCTCCTGCTCCGGTGGATTCACCAGTTCTTCCATCTCAATCTCATCATCAACTAGTCCTGATCCACTCCTCAAAGATCTCCTCGACATGATTACTGATTGACAGAGAAACACACCAATAACATTAAGCCTACCATCCCAACATAATAAGGCAATTAAGCACATACATGTACTTGTAAGTTCGTAATTACACTGGCCAGGTGTAATCGCCAACTTACCTTACATGACAGTTCCCACCACCTTATTAGTCGCCCCAACCAGTCTCACTAAGGTCCTCCTAGTTCTCAGTTGTACTACCTAATTTCCACAGTTTAAGTTTAGGCCCGTCCGGTCACCTAAATTTATTAAACTACGGCTCTGATACCAACTGAAACAACCCACACCAAAGGTAAACCAAACGTAGCAATTACGCATGCATAAGCATTTCAAAGACAACGAAATCCAAAACGTCTTACAAAATTTCTAAGTCAACGATTGACATAACAACCGGTTTACAGCTGAGAACACAAAATAAAAGAACTACTGGACAATCTAACAAAATCTTCATCCGTGCTTCTTCAGCCCATTCGGATCTCACTGCTTACCCTTACCCTTATCTACCTGTCCACCTGAAAGGTTTTTAGTTTTGAAAGTGAGGGTTAGACCATGAGGTCTATTGAGTTCCCTCAAAATAAAGGCCACACCATAAATAGTTAGATTTATAAAAATAGCAACAAGGGATTTTATACGAATTTGTTACGAAGCACACTTACATGTTAAGCACACCATGACACATGCTAAAGGCGCACTATAGTCACACACACCATGACAGCATAATAGGGCACACACCGCCCATATATGAAATAAATTCATATATTTAATATTATGGGACACACCCCCATCTTACACCAACGCCATAACATGTCTACACGTATACAGTTTATCCACTTTATTTAGTCACACTTCCTATGCATAATTTAAAGCAGTACATACGTTTACAAATATAAACATGCATAAGGATTCACACTTAAAAGGTTTTAGGTTCAGAGAGACTCACCCGCAGTCCCGCTAGAAGTTCTCTCTTGAAATCGCTTATCCTCTACCCACGCCTACAATTCACCCAATACACAAGACTAGTTAACTCTCTCGTCACTCTCGAATCTCTCTGACAATAGAGAGATTCGGATTCTACACACTCCTGGATTCAACCGGGTTCCGGTACAACTCTGGTTCCCTTTGTGTTCCGGTATGCTTCCGGTTCCCTTTGGGTTCCGGTACGCTTTCGGTTCCCATTTGGGTTCCAGTACGCTTCCGGTTCCCATTTGGGTTCTTGTTTAGCGAGTCCGGTCTTTGGTTTTTCTACGAAATGCTAAGGATTACGAACGCCAAACAACCACTCCACACCCGAATCCAAACCTTGGTGGTAAACCATTAGCATTAAGAGGATACTGATACCGACCAATTTGATAGCTAAACCCTCCATTTTACACTAAATGAAAATGGAAGATCACACACAATCTCCATTTCTTTTCTTTCTAATAGATTAACACAAAACTCAGACTTCCTCACATAAGATCTTAAGATTAGGCTGCAAAGGAGAAAGAATTTGAGGATTACCTTGAGAATGGTGAAGAATCCACACACAGCCTGGAGAATTCAATCGCTTTTACACTTTCATGAGTTTGCACCCACCAAACACATCTTCTAGCCGCAGACACTGAATTGGTAAAATTAGGGTTATTGGGGTTTCTACTCCTATTTATACCCATCACAAATGCACACAAAACTTTACCACTTTCTCACTTTGACCACTAAACTTCTTATTTTCTCCACTTTACACCCCAACTTAAAATTATTATTTGCAGCTCAAACCGGGTTATTACATTCCTTGCCTATGCCGCACACAAGAACTTCACTGTCTTCCAAATGGATGTCAAGACAGCATTCCTCAACGGCAAGCTCAAGGAAGAAGTCTATGTTTCGCAACCAGAAGGCTTTGTGAGTGACTCTAAACCCAAACACGTCTACATCCTAGACAAGGCACTCTACGGCCTTTAGCAAGCACCGCGAGCCTGGTATGACGCACTTTCGTCCTTTCTCACTAAGGTTGGTTTCGCTAAAGGTAAAATTGACACTACTCTCTTTATCAAGAGAGAAGGTAAAGACATCACCCTTCTACAAATATATGTAGACGATATAATTTTTGGTTCCACTAACCCTCGGTACTCTCACAACTTCTCAGTCCTCATGAAATCACATTTTAAAATGAGTATGATGGGCCAGATGAATTTCTTCCTCGACCTACAAGTTAAACAACTGTCGACCGAGATATTCATCAATCAGTCTGAGTACATCTTGGACATACTTCGGAATCTCCAGATTGAAAACTATACGCCCATGAAAACTCCAATGTCCCCAGGTACTAAGTTACAATCCGATCCTAACGGAAAGGATGTGAACACTAAAACCTATCGAGGAATGATTGGTTCTTTGATGTATCTGACGACTAGTAGACCAGATATTATGTTTTCTACCTTTCTTTGTGCAAGGTTTCAGTCCAAACCTAAAGAGTCTCATTTAATTTCCGTTAAGTGTATTTTGCGTTACTTGAAAGGTACTGTTGATCTTGGTCTGTGGTACCCAAAGGATACAGGTTTTGAACTAACGACGTATTTCAATACTGATCATGCAGGAAGCATGCTGGACCGGAAGAGCATGATGGGTCACGTTTAGTTCCTAGGCGACAAACTTGTAAGTTGGGCTTCGAAGAAACAAACATGCGTTTCCACGTCTACAGCTGAAGCCGAGTACGTCACCGTCGCTAGTTGTTGCTTGCAAGTCATCTGGATGCGGACTCTGTTGAAAGACTATGGCTATCACTACTCGAAGATTCCTATCTACTGTGACTCGAACAACGCCATTGGTATCACAAGCAATCCGGTTCAACACACGAAGACAAAGCACATAGATGTTCAGTACCACTTCATAAAAGATCACGTCGAACGAGGTATGATCGAACTCTATTTTGTGAATACAGAAAATCATTTTTCGGACATTTTCACAAAGGTCTTGGACGAAAAACGTTTTAATGAATTAGTGTCCAGCTACGAATGCTCAACCTGAAAGTTTAACGGCAACTTGAATCTGATACAACTTCTATGCAATAAGGTGGAACCGGTTCTTCCGCAAGTTGTGATTTCTCTCGACATGCCTAAGACTCACTTCTACCTTAGTGCATCCTAGTGTGTCGCATTATCGTAGTTTAAACTTCTGTATTTTCACTTTAGGTTTCGGTTTTGTCTCGTTTTTCGTGTTTATGTAAGTGTCATTTATTTGGTCTTTTATTATTCTTTTGGTCATTATTTGAACCACTAACATTTTGTCCATGAGTTCAGGGGGAGCAATCTCAAGTGATAAAGCGTAAGTTACACTTAGTCTTGAGTCAAGGGGGAGTCTCATTTCCTTTCCTTTGTTTTGTTCGTTTTTGTTGACTTTTCGAGGGGGAGTTTTTCCAATAAATAATTTTTCGAGGGGAGTTTTTCCAATAAATATGTTTCGAGGGGGAGTTTTCCAATATATAATTTTTGAGGGGGAGTTTTTCAACCTATCACTCGTCAAGGGGGAGTTTTTCACTTTTTAGTTTTCAAGGGGGCACTTAAACAGTTTTTAATCAATTTTCCCATGTGGATTTCTCCTATCTGGACCCAAACCCGACCCGGACCCGCGAGTCCTGGGAAATCCACCGGTCCGATTAAGCGCTTGTACTGGGAAACGGGTAAACCCGAACACATCTCCTGGGCAATCGACCCCGGGTATATAAATTCCAAAACTCACGATAAAACCTCACTTCTCCTGCACTCCCGCACGCACACGCACTCCGATCGCATCGTTTTTTGTCGCTCGCACTCCGATTTCGCACCGATTTCTTCCCGTTTTTCGCACCAAATCGAAGAGGTAAGTGCGATTCATCTCCTAATCTAATAGGTTTCGACTTTTAGACACTCGAACGGACCGAATGAACCCAAAATCGGGTTTCGCACTGTGCGATTAGGATTTCTATCCTAGTTCGCATGATTTTCGGCCGATTCACTCTTATATTTCGTCGTTTCTAGGCTTGTATCTGTCGATTGAGGTCGTTTTTGAGCAATAGGCATCGATTGCGAATCAATTTTGAGTTTTCTCATTTTCCCGGTTCCAAAGTCCCGATAAATGTTTCTCGGGATTGGGTTATCTACCGGGTTATGTTATCTATCGGGATAGTCGACTCCCGGGTAGATCGACTCCCTGGTTGATCGATTTCCCGGGTATCGTCTACCGGGTATGTTTCCCGTCTCCCGGCTAATCTATTCTCGGGCGACTTTTCCAGGGGTACTTTTGTTCCGGGTCACTCTTACTTTCGGGTACCATGTATCCCGAGTATTTCATCTCCCGGTACCGTGCATACCGGGTCATTTTCTTGCCGGGTAGCAATGTCCTGAGTAATCCATATCCGAGTAACTTTTCACAGCGAAGTTTTCTTATGCACTTGGTTTCGAATATCCCAAAATCTCATCATTCGGACATCTCAGGTACGTGATCAAAACCTCCACATTGCTCGTTTACTAGCATTACTTATGCAACAGGTACACAAATGACTCAACAAAACGTGATTGATCCAGTCGCTGATGCCACACTCTTAAGTGATGGTCGTGTTCTCCCACTGACTCAAAACAATTTCCACCAGGACACTGAGGCTCTTCGATGCCAGTCTCAGGTGGTGGTCGAAATCCTGAAAGGCCACCCACTCAACCATGCACTGACGACCACAGCCGATGTCCTGAAGATTTACCTGCAACAGTTCTGGAGGTCACTCACTGCCATTACTGAAGGGGAAGGGACACACATTGAAGGTGTAACGATGTTACTCTGATTGTTCTCACCCGTAAGACTTTCAGGAAAATCCTTCACCTCCCCGAAGCCACATCCTTTCCCGGCCGCGTCCGCTTCGACCCATTCGTATCCAACATCAACTTGTGCCGTGATATCCATTCACTTGGCTATGGCGCAGAACTTCCACACACCTCTGCCTTCAATCGCGGTCTCTTGACAGCGTTGTGGTACACGATGTTCACTATCCTCAATCGTTGTCTGTCCTCGATCACCAAAGGCACTTATCAAAGCAGCAGAAACTTCCTTCGCATCGTTCACGGTGTCGCTTTCCACCGTCACACCGATTATGCCACCTTACTCTGGTATGAGTTGGTCCAGCAGGTCAAAGGCAAGGAATCGACCAAGAAGCAGACGTTTATCCCATACATGAGATTCTTTTAGCTGATCATCTGACACTTCATGGACGTCCGTCCCACCATTCCACACCGATCATCTCATGTAGTATGTCCTCACAACTGCATGTTTAGACTTCAAAATAAACCAAAAATTGCAGGTGTGGTCTCCATGATCATACCAGACGGACTGCTAGCTTACGCACGTCAATTGGCACTGAGTGTGATAGAGTATAGGAGAATACACAACTTGAACGCCCCTATGGTCCATCTAGATCCAGCAGGACCTACCTAAGGAGCTAGACCTGAGCGACGTGAGGGTCCTAGAACCCATGGTGGAGGGTTCGGAGAGTTGGCGCTCCCGGACAGGGTGTGACAAGAGAACAACATGTGATAGGTTCTGAAGCGGGCGGTGTAGTTACATTCACACGCAAAGCTAGTACGTCTCGCCGGCCTGTTAGCCCACCTCACATTGAGACCCAGCATCCGGAAGAATTCATGGTTTTACATGAAGTACCGGTCATTGATAATACCAATGTGGACGAACCTAAGGCATACGACTCGTCCTCCGCCTCTGAATCTGGATCAGAGTCCGATGCATCCGGATCAGATGATGAGTCAACTTACTCAGATGATAACAACGACGATCAGTTTCGTCTTCAACCCACACCCAAACCTTAAGCCACTACTGGAGAGATAAAGAACATAGGGAAACATAGTTGAAAATGAAAATGCAAGCGTGAGAGAAAGGAGAAGCAGGAAAAATAATGAGAGATACAGAGTGATAAGGCAACCATCACCGATTGACCTTCCCCAGCCTAATGTCACCCAGGTAGCCACATCTGCTACCCAGTCTCATCCGTTGGGACAGGGTACAGAACAATACGTCGTGGACCTGGCGACGCAATTGCACGCCCCACCCAGCCACTCAGTTGTCTCTCAACAGACAACTATTTCAACTTCACACGGGGATACATCACATAATCCATCAGTCTCTCACTTAGAGAGTTCTGGTGTTGAAACAAGAGGGCCGTAACCCCAGTCCTCGACTTCTTTCAGTGCACAATTGAGTCTAGATCCACGTGTAGATATATTTTCTTCGACCATGACACATAACATCTCATCTGCTACTATTGAGCATCTTCGTGACTCGACCAGAACACCTAGAGTAACTCTACCAGAAGGTGTATTACAAGTATCGGGTGGAAGTCCTACCACGGTTAACATCATGTTAGTTGTGAAGGTAGGCGATACTGCGGTTGACTCAACCATTGTCACCTCAACTGGCATTCTACGTGGGCCGGGAGTTACTTTCTCGCAGTTTGTCTCCAAAGAATATCTGGACGGTGCCTTAAAGGTTGTCCAAACAGGTTTGGTAAAGAAACTACAGGACGAGATGGATTTTATCAAACGCTTGTTCCAAGGGAAAGGCGTAATGACCGAGCCCCCAACCCAAACACCACTTCGACCTCAACCAAACCCTCAAGACATGAGCATCGATGACCTAAAGGAAATCCTTCTTGATAAACTCATGTCTCAGGCTGACACAGATACATCCACTGAAGCAGATTTTGTTGGTCTCCTTAGATCACAAGTTCAAACCCCAATCCCTCAAATCACTCAACCCCAAACCGACCACCAAGCCCAAATAACCGCCAAGCTTGATCACCTAAACAAAACTCTCCAGAATGTCTAACAAACATTGTCCACATTATCTGAGAGAGTTTCCAACCTTGAAACCACCTGCAAAGGTAAAGACCAGGGTACTAAGTGTCGGCATGATGACTAGGATGATCCTAATCACCATACACAGTCTACCGAGATGACTATTGCAGAAATGGTCACTGGTATTCAGAAAGGTACATAAATAATTGAACCGAGTTCAGAGCAGACCATGGAACAAGATATAGAGCTAGAGTCGTCGGTTAGAGAAACCATCGTTCCAAACTTTGAAAATCCAACAGTGGAAAAGCCCGAGGGTGAAAAAGAAGATTTACTCGTGCTGACTGCGGTAGAAAGACCAGACTTGGAGATTATCGATGATGAGTCAGAAATTGATCCAGAAACCAAAAAGTTGTTGAATGAAAAGGCAATAATCACAATCAGAGCGAAAACAAATATGTTTTTCCCGGTTTCTGATGATGAAGCTATATATGACGATGATTATGATCAGTTTCTTCGACAAAGCGAGCGAATCAGCGAGTCACAGTCAGAAGCGCAACAAACATCAGTACAGGACAAGACTAAAAGTTCTTCAAGGATACCCTCACCATTTCCTCAACTAGAAATGGTTCAAGCCCAACCTAATAAACCTGTTCGCTGAGAGAGGGTTCAGATACTGATACCATTCCTTGAAGAATCTCAAAAGAAGATTTTCATTGACTGGATCAGACCTCTATACCCCGTTATTTGCTATGAAGTATATGATCTAGATGAACCACTTCGTTCTCAGTATGTGGAGAATATGAAGAGAGGCCGTCTAATAAAATTAGTCAAGACCAAGCACAAGATCATAGAAATCAAAGATATCACAACCGATAAAATCGTAAAGGTCTGGTTTTCGGTGTTCACTGTTAAAAGACAAGATGGTAGAGAGTGGACGTTCTCAGAGGCAGACTTCAAAAATATGGAACTGAATGACTTTCCTGATATTCTGCGGGATCTGAGAAATCGAACCATCATGCCTCTGCAAGTTGTCAAAGCTTTAAAGGCAATCAAAAGGTTCATGAAATGCACGATCACTCTGTCCTATGACAATGATCTTCAAATGGGCATCAAAAGAAATCATAGAAAAGTAAATCTTCTCAAGCCCGATCTGACGATGCCTGGAATAGAAGACTTGTTGGTACACACACTACTTTCCAAGTCAGAGACAGGGATAGTGTATTTGAACGAGGAGAATGAAAAGCGCTTTCTGAGGATGAGTCGGCTAAACAGCTTTTGTGATGGAACGTTAAGGAAGTTCGTCAAACGTTGAATGAAATGATTGCTGAAGAGGAAAAAGAACCGTCTGAAAAGATTGTGAACCTGAAGAGATATCTGGCGAAATAGTTGCTGAAAGAGATTGAAGACCGGCTGGAGTATCGGAATTCCATCAGGACTTTCGAGGTTCTCTTTGCAATCCGTATGAGATTTGTTCCAAACTGGCGTAAGATTGAACTTCATTTCAAAGGGGGAGATTGTTAGGGCCGAATTTGATGTTGAATAGAAGTTCAAGGTTCTTTATGTAAATACCCCTTTTGGGGTATAAATTGTGTTTCTAAACCCTAATTAGTGGTTAATCAAGATTTTAATATTTTGTTTACCTTTGTACGGCTACACAAAGTTTTTCTCTCCACATTCAATCAATCCACCATTGTTGCTTAATCTTTTCTGTTGTTGATTGTTTGTTGATATTGCACTTGATATTAGGATCCACAATTACAATACTAAAGAACAATGAAGAACACACACTACTATGTGTGAAAACTCTTAATTTCTCTCTCTGCTAACTGTGTGTTGTTGGTGGTATGAAGTGTGTGCTATAATGGCATCCAAAGCTTACAAGAAATTCATGAGAGATCTTCCTATTTATAGGAAAATAGTACACAATAGTCAACATACTAGCTAATAGAATTCTACCACCTGGAAAGGTGTTGCAACCGTTAGTGGGGCACGTGGCAGTCTTCAGTAGGATAGTACAACTGCAGGAGAACGGTTATTCTTCAAAAGGTCTTGAATTCTTCAAGTGTTGATGACAGAGGTTGGTCCACACTAGAGCTTCTGAGGGTTCCTCACAGAGGCTCTAAGGTCTTCCACAGACGCTCTGAGCTCTGATTCTTTTCTTCAGGTTAGGCTTTTCTATACATCTTCACTTCGGCAGAGACTTTCTTTTTTGTGGGCAGAAGTCTTTTGTGATCTGATGACTTGGTCTTTTTATAATACTTTCAAATGATATATGGGGCTAACAATCTCCCCCTAAGTATTGGAAAAAGAAAATATTACAAGTGCTACACTTGAAAACAAGAGGTTTAAAAGATACCTCTGTAAAATATATTTCTTTAAGTGCATTGAAGAATTACAAGGTAAAATACAACTATCTAAGAAAATCATCTACAGGGTTTCTGAAGTTGTTTTTCAAAGTGTTATAGAGCCACATGACAAGTCCTCTGAACTTAATAGTGGCATCTATATCGCAGATGATCTGAGTGGCTGGTCCGTTGGGCACATGCCTCGATCCCTTCTTATGCAGAATGATTTGCGTGAACTTCTGGAGAGTCTCTATGGAGTACTTAACACAGTTGATAGGTCTGAAAAGCTTGTTGTGTTCAAACTCGTTCTTGTAGACAAATCCAAAATCAGGTTCAATGATGACAGAGTCTTCTTCCTCTAGCTCTATTAGATCCATCTCTTCCTCTAGTGCAATGATGTTTAACTTTTCAACTCCAAGTTCCAGAGCTATTTGGAAGTCTATAAGATTATGCATCTTTATTTTCTCCCATATGACCTCTCTGGTGGCTTCATTTGCAATGCCGAATTCCTTTCTCTTGCCCACTCTTTGTTCTGTCCATCCACAGAGCTGAGGCAGATCATATAGCCAGAGGTTTATGAGGTCAGCATCTGAGAAGGCATGTTTGGTTCCATCATCCCTTTCAACTTGGTATCCGTTATACATTACTTGCCTATTGGACCAAGAGTGTAGAGTGAGTTTCTTTACAGTGGTGATGTCTCTCAGAGAGAAAATTTGTTCTGCGGGCAAGGACTTCTCTCTATAGAACATGACCTTGATCTCTTCTTCTATCGGATCATTTACTTTAACCATGGGAGGCTCTATGACATCACTTTCAAGCATGCTATAGAGATACTTGTAGATTTGCTCTTGATAGACTAGCTCTTTCTCTCTTGGCCACGGAACTAGTAGCCGCATGGCATCCAGTGACTTTCTCACTTGTGCTACTCTCTCAGAATTGGCAGAGGTCATGGGCTTCTTGCCTTTTCTCGAGGGCATTGGTTGAAGGCGTTTTGGAAGCACAAAGTGCTCTGTAAAGGGTTCTTCATTTGGGATCAGCAGAGGACTTTTGTGGCTTCTGTGGTTGCATGATGGAAGGTGGTTTGGGTACAGAGGTTGGTTTAGATGCAGAGGTTGCAGGGTTGGGTTTGTCCTTCGGTTTTTCTTTTGGCTCTTGGGGGTTTGGCTGCCAGGGATTTGATTCTAATATTTATATTTGGTTTGGTAGTTGCAGTTGTGGTTTCAGAGGGATTGGGTAAGGGAACCTATTGTTGGGGTTGGTTCTTTGGTAGAGGTTGGGTTGATTAGGTTTGGGTTTGGGTTGGTTTGGTGTTGGTTAGTTATTGTTGGGATTTAGCAGAGGTTTGGATTGATGTGGAGAATTTTCTAGTGTTCCTTCTAGAGGTAGTTGTTTGGGTCTGGGATGAGTTTGGAGCTTTAAAGGATACAGGTTGGACTTTTTGCGGATCTGCGATGCTCTTCTCCCCCTTATGATGACCACTAGGATCAGAGCCATCGTGGCCTTGGTCATCATACTTACTCTTCTTGTTGGCTTCTTCTTGGCAGGTTGTAGTAGCTTTCCTCTTCTTCTTATGTAGGTGGGTGGTGCCCTCTTTGATTTTGTCGACCACATCTTCAATCAAAATTTCAGCTTTGCTAACCTCCCTGTCAGTTCTGAACTTGAGTTTTGCCACAGAGGTATTGAAGTCCTTTGTGTAGGAGGCAGTAGCGTCTGCGAAGGCTTGAACAAATCCGTAGACCTCTGAGATCATCTGTTTGCCAAGCTATGTTAACTGAGCCATGGTCATGTAATATGTTGGAAGTACGAGGACAACTTGGCTCTTAATGGATTGTTGAATACTCTGTAGGGCTTTTTCCAAATCTATGGCTGTTACTGCAGGATTGGGCTCTGAAGAGAGTATCCATCCTTTCATTGCATCTGACAAGGACTTAGCAAGATCATAAGAGGTCTGAAGCTCTGTGGTTGAATAATCTGCATACTTTTGTATGCATCTCTGCCAAACTCTTGTTCTGTGACTCTGCAGAAGACGTCACCAAGCTTTTCAACTCGGTGAATAATCTCTTCATAGAGGTTACAAAGGTTTGTAACTCACCCTATGTCACATATGGAGAGGATGTAACCTCTGGTCCAACACATGGCCCAGAGTTAATTGGTTCCTGTTACTAAAAAAACGTGACTTAGAGCCTGTTTTGATGTTGTGCTATTCAGGATTTTCCTCCGATCCTCACGATGAGTCATCAGAAGATGACTCAGAAGCTACAGAGGTGTAACATCCTGAATTTTCGTTATTAATATTTTAATGAGAATTGGGATTTAATTGTATTTTGGATTAAACCTTGAATTATGTTGTATTTTAATAATTCAATAGGGTTAAAATACAAGGAATTAAGGTTTGGTGTCAATTGTGGGATTAATGAAACTTGAGGGTGTGTTTTATTGTTAAACAAAAGTATGTATGGATAAAAAGGGTTCAGGAAATGAGATATTATCTCATTTCCCTGTTTGAGAGTCGGTAAGAAGCAGAAAAGATTTCAGAGAAAGAAAACAAAGAGAAACAAGAGAAACAAGCTTAGTTCATTGATTTGGTAAGTAAATTAATCCAGGCTTGTTAATAGATTTGTTGTTGATGTTAGATTGTAATGAAATTGTGTTTTGGATAGATTTGCTGCATCATAATCAAATTTAGAACAAAAGATTGAAGTTCTTACATTGTGCAGAAGTCGGTTTCGCAAAACATAAGGTGAGTTCATTCGATTCATTGTACAAATCAGTTTTTTAAGTTATACTGATCTTGATATAGCTGTATAAATTGACTAAGGACTGAATGGAATACATAGATTGAACTAATTTCACAAGTTAAGTCGATTTGTGGACTTTTAGAAATGAACAGAACGTAGTCCCGGTACTAAAATGTTCTGGTACTAGTTTGTCCCGGTACAGTCCCGATATGATCAAAAGTACCGGAAGTTGAATGTCCCGGTACAATAGAGTCCCGGTATAATAGAGTCCCGGTATAATAGCGGAACCCCCGTGCTAAGTGGCCGAAGGGGGGGCATTTGAGGATGAAGATACGATAGGTTATCTAGCATTCTTAGATTTGAGAATATGGTATGAGCTGTAATATGTTGTTATGTATATACGCTAGTAAAGTGTAATGGATCCATAGGCACTAAAGTTCGGTAATCACATGGAATAGGCGTGTGGTATTACTTGTTTAATCGTTATTCCAGTGTGTGTGGGAAATCATGGAATAGGCGTGTGGTATTAATCGTTATTCCTGATTTCTAAGGAAGAGAGTGAGGTTGACATAAGTACTTGTAATCTCTGCTTCCTTACTGATAAATGGGCGTGTGTAATCGCGATTTATTGGTGGAGAGCATTGATCTAGAATCTTTGAAGATTCGTAGTGTGGCTCTGGGGTATGATATGCTGATGGATTTGTTGTCAGTCATAGTCATGGGAATGGATAAAATTGTGTAAGGGAATAGAGTTATACGGGTGGTAAGAAAAGGAGTAACCAGGTTTGTTATAACTTGTTTACATTGATTTTGCAAATGTCATTATTGAAATGAATGTTCTCACTAGGCGTTGGCCTAATCGTTTCATATAATGTTTTTCTTCCCAGGTTCAGGCTCGGGCAAATAAAGGGTTGTGGGACGAGTGTTTTTGGAATAGCAGAAGTGGCATTTACCAAAGAGGAGATTTTTGGAGGATAGCTTAGATAACTCAATTAATCTGATTATAGTGACATGATTAGATTGATAGGTTATTCGAAGTATCATGTATTGTAATTACACTCTTGATGGTTAATTCCTTTGCTATCTATATAAGTTGAAGTTTTGTTATCATAACCTGTTGTAACTCGAGGTTTAAATTGGCCCGGATTTTGGGGCGTTACAAGAGGTTATCGTCTTATCACCCTCAAGGTTTTCTTTAAAGGCGGAACCTTGTGTGACAAGAATGTTCACTCAGAGACTTGTCTAGAGTCTCTTCATGTGGTACGTGCATAGGTGATCGCTTTGAACGATCTATGGGTGGTGAGTGTGGTAGAGAGGCAATAGATGCTTCTGTAAGGGTCAGGATCGTATCCTTGGACACCTGGATACTAGAATCTTCAATATCAATGTTCTTTTAAGAGGACATTGCCAGAGTTATGGTTTTCCGGTTTATAATTAGCTCAGAGGACTGAAAATTGTCCTTTGGATGGCTGGGTAGGGTTGGGATCCAGGTGTTCACCTCTGTTTCAATGTTTTGTACTGCTAGACTAACTAAAACAAATGATATGATCGCACTGGAATAGGGCTGAAGGGGTGTTCCATTTCCATCTTTTTCACTTATTCTCTCCTCTTCCATTTCTTTTCAGATCTCTACTTCTTTCTCCTTTTCTACTTCTTCTTCTGTGGATTCTGAGTTGTAATTTGCATGAAGATCTGCTAGAGGGTTGGCATCGTTGTTGGAGGAAGGGGACTTCTGAGGTGAGCTCTATGGTTGCTCATCCTCACCTGAATCTATGTTATGGGCCAGTGAATATCGACCATCATTCGGGGATCTGTCTGTCCACTTAGATATAAGTAGGGCATCTCTGCCTTCTAAAGGTGTAGGTCTAGGGGGTTTTGCAGTTTTAGGCTCATCCTCTGAGACGTCAATTTGGGTGTATATGGGACGGCTATGTGGTTGTTTCTGTTGGGCTTCTGCAGAATCAACTGGTACTTATAAAGAAGTGGCCAGAGGCTTTGCGGGTTCAGATTGATTAATAGGTACGGCCACTTGTTCTTGTTGCTCAACCACTTTCTTTCTAAGCCTCTTCTTCTTCTTCTGAGGCTCGGGGATAGGGGCTTCTGTTGGTGCCTCAAGTTCTTCAGTGATTATTGCCTTAGCCTTCTTCTTCTTAAGCTTAGGCACTACATCTTCTGCGGTATCAGACTATGCAGATTCAAGTTCTATGGTAGGTGATTCTGTAGTTTGGGCTTCTGTGGTTTGCCTTGAATTCTTTTTATTCTTAGGCCTCGAGGTTCGGCATTTCCAGGCTCAGCGTAGCTGCTCACTTCTATTCTAGGGCTAGGTCCACGTTCAGTACTCTCAACTCTCTCCTCCATTGCTCCCTCAGGCACTCTCTCTGCCACGGGTTGATCTCCTTCTTATAATGTAATTTATTATTCAGTCGTCTTTGCTTCTCATACAACTGAGTTTCATTCGAATGAAAACTCAGTTGCATAGAGTCCTTATGGCGGTTCCAAAATTCTTTCTTTACAAATTAGATACCTTCTCACATCAGCAACTCTAAAATTTTCTTCTCGTCAGCGAGCACCTTCTGAAATGGTTGTGAATCCATTCTCTACAGCAACCAAAAAACTTGATTTATAAAATGTTGAATGCAAAACAATAGTTGATACTTGTTTTTAAATGTTTGGCAAATTCTGTTTATACATATAAAATGATCAAAAATGAGATTCTTCCATGCTAACTGAAATCTACCTATATGTCCAGCAAATCACCATATAACATCATAAACCAACTAAAATCATCCATCTTTTACGTAAATTCTAATGTTAGATGCTAATAAGTGATTCTATCCCCATGTTTCAATCGAGAAACATCAACAGAACAATATGCTTACCAATTTCAGAGAGAAAAAAACGATCCAAAAAGTCAACAGAACGGTGAAAATCGAATGTAAAGTTGATTCTTAATTGTGATTGTTGGTTATTTTAATTGTAAAACAATCTATGATCGGGAGTTTTAGCTTTTGGATCTTAATGCATCGAAACCAACGAAACAATAAAATGATTAAGTTTGGTTTACATTTGTTTGATAGCCAAGTTTTAACCGTGTTAGTTCAATTTTAATAGGATTTTCTACTCATTTCGACTGTAAAATACTACAAATTCTATGTCGAGGTTGATCGGAGGATTAATCCGTGCATAAAGTGATCCAGATACCCATTTTACCAAAATCAAGGACAAAATCAATCTCAATAGTCAGACATAATGTTATGGTAGAATCAAATATTACTTTTTAATGATTTTTAGGATCAATATAATACCATGATGATACTCTTTGATACATGAAATGGTATACAAATGTATGTATTAAATTTACCGAAATATGTTTTTCACATACATATTAAATGTAACAACCCATCCCAAACATATATCATATAACATAATATACATCTCATCATTTCCTAACAAAAGATACATATTAGATCACATACAGTCCCTTAGTCTCAAAACTATACAATACATATTTTAGTACAAACTTTTTCGCTAATAATTTACATTACATTCCACAAAACTATCCATACAAAACTATTCAGAAAAACTTCTTAATCACAACCAGCCTTCACAAGCATATTACACCTTACCTTTTCCTTTGCCTTTATAAGTTCCTCGACTTGGAATACATATTTTTGAAAACAAAATGAGGGTTAGACTAATTGGTCTAAGTGAGAAAATCCCTGTCAGTTAATAATCATTTTGTAAAACACAGGCATACAACAAGTATTTGAATACCAAGCATGACTCGTATGCACTGTGTACAACTATTTCACATGGCCATATTAGTTGGTTGCGCTAAACCAGCTAATCAATTTTCTCCGCTGCACTAAAATACAACCAACTCCGTTGTCCCTCCGTACAGCCAAAACTCCACCGGCCCTAAGTCCGGCCAACGTGCAATCGTGTAGTGTAATGCTTATATAAATACAACATACATTTCAATATATCATATTTCAATCATAAGCACATCATCATACTACCTACCACATTCTCATTCAGTATATATGTATTCCAGTTTGAAAATGGTTAAAGTAAAACTCACCTGAAAGAAGTAACGCAATTAACACCTTTTCTTGAACACTTGGAAGAACCTTACTTTTCTACCAACTTCCCAAAATCTGAATTACACAAAATACATATAACCATTTACCACATAAAATTCAATGACAGGCTAGGAATTCTAAATAAGCCTATCATACCTTTATCCACAAATGTCCCTTTTCGGCGACTTAGCATGGAGGTCCGGGTAACTCATCCGGAAACCAATCCGGAAAACCAAATCTGGAACTATCCGGGAAACTTTCCCGGAGAGAAATACCCGGAACCGGAATTAACTTATCCAGATAACCTATTCGGAAACTACAAACCATCCGGATACTTTTGTATCCGGAGATCTTAATCGGAAACCCTTATCCGGAAAGTCAGGGAATCTGGAAACTCGTCGGATAACTTATCCGGAAACCACCGAATCCGATTAAAATTCATATACGGAAACTTAGGAGAATCCGGATAAATCGAATCCGGATACTGAAGAATCCGGACGACGTCCGAATCCCAGACTCGATCGAAACCACAACAAAATCATAAATTGACAAATCTAAACTGATAGGAATTGTCTACTATTGGATATGAACACATATTGAAAAGAAATTAACCTGGAAATCGAATTTGTGAATTCAATCGATCAAAACTTCTCTCCTTTCTTCTCGGCTCCAAAACACACAGACACACCGACTTAAACCGACTATAGTGAGAATTCAAGAGGAGGTTCAAACTTATAAGGATTCTTAATTGCAACTAAGGGCTCGAACTTAGAAAAATGACAAAAACACCCCTAAATTTATAAACCAACCCAAAACACCCTAAACTAATAAAATAAACTAAATAAATAAAACTAAACCCAAATTAAAATTACGAACTTACCCGAGACATTACATTAAAGATTTTCTTTATACTTGTTTTCACACCTTACATGAGGTAAACCAAACTGTGAGTTACTTGGTAAAAACGTAATTGTATCACGCAATTTTACTTGCACTTATTCAGATTTTCCATCACGTCGCATTGCGCGAGTAACTAACTAGTGTATATATATATATATATATATATATATACACACACATAGGGATGAGATCGGGAGAGAACCCTAAAAAATAAAAGAACCGAAAAACTCATCTAAACCGTTAGATTGGGATGGTTCAACGGATGAGATTAAAATGGTGGTTATAACCACTTTTTTCAAAAAATAAAACCATTTCCTCCATATTTCTAAAATCGAAAATCAAAGAAAACAACAAAAATCGGAGCGAAACAAACTACACCAAAAAATGATCACATTATTATCTTTAATTTGACATCCATTTTGATATACTTTTTCATCCGTTTTTTCTTGGTTCTCTGATTCTTTTATTTTTCAAGGTTATCCCTGGATCTTTTCTCTCTCTCTCTCTCTCTCTCTCTCTCTCTCTATATATATATATATATATATATATATATATATATATATATATATATATATATATATATATATATCTTTGTGTGTGTATGTGTGTGTGTGTGTGGTTGGATGGTTTTAAACAAAACCCTAAGCAAGACCGTAGAATACCCGTGAAGAATACTTTTAAAGAACACCGGGAGAGGAGAGTGAGAGAAAGACCGTAGGGATAACATTGAAGGAGGGGACGATTTTAGTTTTGGGAGGAGGATGGGACGATTTTAGTTTTAGGTGGGAGAGAGCAGATGTTGGAAAATGACATTCTTGTTTAGATTTTGAAAGTTTTGAATTTGAATTTGAATTTGTAATCCAAAACATAAATTGAAAAGTGAAAAGTGAAATCTTGTATTACAGTTGTAAAACTGAAATATGCAGGGTTGAAAAGTCAAAATTGGTTCAGTAGTCCCATGCATTCTTGACTTGTACATTATGCTTTTAAAGTTGTTATTAAGAGATTTTAAGAAATCATGCATAAATTAGTTGTATCTTGTGCATAAAGAGTTGTGTTTAAGACTTTTTACAATTTGGTTTATAATGTAGTATAGGTATAGATAAAAGGTTGAATAAAATACATTATTGAAAGTATTTTATCTGTTCATATGGAGTTAAAATTTACAGAAAATTAAAATAAAATTGTATAAAAAGTAAAGCATGGGGACTAAAATTGAAAATAATGTGTACATTTAAAATCAACCCTAAATGAACGACAGTTCATTTTACAACTCAAAAGAAATATTCAAAAAATGTCGGAGACAAAGAAGTTACAGAGATCGTTTTCCGAAAGTGAAGGAATCGTTCAAATCGTGGTAAGTAAATTAATTTTCGATTCAAAATCGCCATAGTTTTCATTATCTAACTTAAATATCGAAGTTACTATGTTACTAAATCACGAACTGAAACAAATAGCATCAAAAATGACGAAAAAAGGTTCAAAAAGGAAGAATGAGGATGTTTCATCTACGGATTCAGTCTACGCTGATTCTTCTAATAAATCAGAAGGTACAACTTGTTAGGGTCATAAAATGTCCTATAAAATAGGAAGTGATATAAATAAATTAATAGGCTTATTAGTTTGTTTGTAAAAGCCTTATTTTGTTAAATGGGTTGTAGTGAGGTTACTGGGCTTGGGCCTTAATAGTTTTAGGCCTAGGTATATAAAGTATCCTTTTAGTTCATTGTTACGTTAGTCGTTCATTAAGCAGATAATCGTTCTTTTATTTTCATAGTGTAATCTCTCTGAACGATATTGAGCTTTGAATGAAATAGATGGATGACAACTTGAAATCATTGATTGTTATTGTTATAGATTGTTGATTATCATCTTTATTGCACTAATTTGGGATCGACAATTGGTATCATAGCGGACACACATCGATCGATTCAAGGTATCCAAGCTTCCTGGTGTTTATCGAACTGTAAGGTTTCTTGAATTTTTAGTTTTGTGATTCATGCTAAATTGTTGAGTTCTAATCATTCAAAATCGTTTCTCCAAGTATCATTAAGGTTTTTGCAAAGTCGTAGAGTCTAATTCAAAGTGTTGAAGTGTTAATTTCAAAAATCGTGTTACTGAGTTTTTGTGTCTGTGTTCTTAAAAATCTTTGATTTTTCATCAAAATAGTGTGTTTGTGGTCAAAATCGAAGTGGGTTCCGTTGTTTTTGTGTTTTTGGTCGTTTACTAATCTTTCAGTAGCTAAATCAAGAACCCTAGTTCATCCCTAGATCCGAGTTCTTCGCAACAACCGCACTGTCCGGACTGCACATTCGTCTATCCGGGTAAGTTCTCAAAATCCTATTCGGACAAAACACTATCCGGATTTCCTATCCGGATCACTCCACTTTCCGGATATTTCCAGTTCCCGGGTAAGTCTCTTTTCGGACATACACCTGTCCGGACTCCCTATCCGGATCAGTTTCCGGATCTTTCCAGTTCCCGATAAATCTAATTCACGTACACTCACTTCCTGGACACTATATCCGGATTATCACTTTTCGGATCACCTATCCGGTCACTCGGACACTTCACCCGTACACTCACAAACGGATTCTTCCCGGAAACACTCTTTTCCGGAAACCATTCTCGGATCTCATATCCGGGAGCTTTCTGAACTCACAGTTTTTAATTTATTTTTCTTGGGGTGCTGCTCCAAGACCCCGCAAGGGCGTTGCCCTTTGACCCCACCCGCTAATCGGGTAACGGGACCCCCGTGCTAAGTCGCCAAAGAGGGGGTCCCAAATCCGGAACTATCCGAAAAATAAACACCCGGAATCCGGAAATAACTTATCCGGAACATGGTCCGGACAAAAAACACATCCGGAAACACATATCCGGAATACACATCCGGAAACCTATCCGGAAAACACAGATATCCGGAATCCAAATAATCCGGAACTCAATCGATACTAGGGGTGAGTATCGGAACTGGGTACCCGCCTTTGGAACCGGAACCGCTCCTGAACTGTCGGTTCTGGAACCGAAACCGATGTGATTGGTTCCTGTTAAAATACGGAACCGATTAGCACTGGTTTCGGTTATGGTTCTCATTTTTTTGGAACCGTTACCGGTGGGTACCCGCCGGGACCGGTTCCGGGACCGGGTATCCAGACTCGTTGGGTACCCAGAACCGGAACCGACGGGTACACGCTATTTTTTAATAAAAATTATTTATATATATTATATTTAAATATTTAATGACGTGTCATTGGTTTTATTAGGTGTTTTATTCGTTTTGATCAAAACGTTTTATTTGTTAGGTCTTGACGTAAGGACGCTATGTTTTATGTAAGTCGTTTTGTTGATATCAAGACTCAATACGGTGGAGTTTCTAATTTATTTATGTAATATTTAGTTTTTATCTGATTATTTTTCATTATTTCTTGTGTTTATTTTCTTTAAGTTGGTACTTTGTAGTTTGTAGTGGACTTAAAATTACATTTTTATTCAATGAAATGTTTAAAAAAATAAAAAAATTTGATAGCGGGTACCCGGAACCGGAACCGCCGGTTCCGGGACCGGTTCCAAAATATAGAGAACCGATGTAAGCGGTTCCGGTTCCGGTTCCTTCATTCTAGGAACTGCCGGTTCCGGTTTGGCCGGGTACCCGGTTATGCTCACCTCTAATCGATACAGTCTAAAACTTGAAATTTAACGAAACTAAACCGATAGAAACTTAATACTATCAACTATGAACATAATCTGAAAAGGAATTCATACCTTAAATTGCTTCAATCGGAATCCTTATATAGCCCTAATCAAACGCAACATTTGTTCTCTCTCTCTCTCTCTCTTAACTCTCGACACACATACACATATCAAAAGGGAACCCGGTTTAAGAAATCATAAGGAGGTGATCTGATAGTTCCAGATCCGTGCAACAATTATGAAATCGAATAGATAAACAATATGAGTAATGATTTCAACTGGTCATCCCTATATTATGCTTTCAATATGAGAGAATTACAATACGAATGAATGAAAGCAAACGAGACAACTAGCCTATTTTCTAAGGCTAAGCTATCTATTTATATGGCGGGCCCGTGGTTAACAAGCCCACGGCCCGTTCACTAATAAGGCTCAAAATAAAGAATTACAGTTTAAACCCTGAACTTTAAATCAACATAAATTGACCCTAACAATCTCCCCCTTTGATTTGAAGTTCAAGTTCGCGCTCTAGCTCTCGCCAGTTGTAGACATATCTTTTGCGAAGCGCGAAGTGAATCTCGAACCATCTGATAGCACGGCGGTAGTCGATGCGATCTTCAACCAATTCTAAGGCATTCCGAGCATTTGTTTCATTCGGATTCGGAACATATGAGTACCTTGGATTTTTAAACTCGTGTTTAATGATCTTTCGAGGAGCATCTCGAACTTTGAGGAGTGTGCCATCGCAGAATCTTTCTACCTGACTGAACCGCAGAAATCTTTTCTCTTTCTGTTCATTGAAGAAGACGATCCCAAATTCTGGTTCAAGAAGCATAGCGTTCTCGGGATACATATTCAACTCAGGAGCTTTCAGATTCGGCTTTATCAGATTTACCTTCTTCGCCCTGTTCTCAACAGCCATTTGAAAATCCGTTAGATATGACATCATAATGGTACGGACTAGGTATCGACGAACAACTTCGAGCGCCTTTGTAACTTCAAGCGGTTGGATGGTTCTTGTACGAAGGTCTTTCAGAATAGCCAGGAAGTCGAACGGTCGGAGGTACTGGAAGTCGGCTTCAGAGAATTTCCATTCATTCCCATCTTCACGTCGGACAGTGAATACTGGGTTGACGATTTTCATGATACGTCTTGAATGGATGTTAAGTACCTCAGTGATCTGATGCTTGGTTCTGACTTGGCTGACTGGAAGACACCGCTGCATTGTGCTGATATAACGCCGTTGGTATTCGGGGTCGAGGTTGTAAATACCAAGGCAAAAGGTTGGCTCGATCGGGCGTAGCTTGTGGACGAACAACTTCTTCAAAGATTCCTCCAGATGAGGGATAAGTACCATGATTTTCTCCCAACGGAATTGTTGCCGAGGAGGGGGAGGAAGATCAGAAGCTGTCGTTTGCAGAGGAGTTGTCGGAATGTTGGCAGTAGTAGGTTCAGGTCTTGTTGAAGTTCCAGTGGGTTGAGCATAGTGAACGGGAGAAGTACCATAAAAATTCTGGAGTAGGAACTGATCATAGTCGATGTTGTCGTCTTCATCAGTAGGGAATACCAAATTTACCTGGAGATTTACGGCACTGGCGGCTTTTTCATACCATGCATCTTCGGTCTCCGGGTTGGCTTCACAATCTGGATCTATCATATCCAATAGCGGTCTGTCTTATGAATCAAAGTCGACCAGTTCCTGTGTTGAACCCTCGGGCTTTTCAACCGTCGGGTCTTCATCATCTGAAATCTCCATGTCGATTACCATCTCGGCTAATGGCAACTCGGCTTCAGGTGCTTCTGTAGTAGTTGCCGCAGTTGGGGGTTCCTGTTGAACCACTATTGTAGCTTCTGTCTGGATCAGGGCGGCGGTCTCGGTCTCGGATAATCTGGGTCTTTTCTCTTCCTCACGGTGATCAGGATCATCCTGGTCATCGTGTTTCCGCTTCAGACCGCCTGCTTGGCTCTTGCAGGTTTCTTCTAGGGAACTGACTCTCTCGGACATCAAAGTAAGAGCTCGGTTGAATCCCTTAAGAGTTGAGTCGATAGAGTCCAGGCGAGATGTAATAGATGATGAAGGAGCAGTGACCTGGGATTTCAGAACGGAGATCAGGTCTGCTTCGGTTGAGGCATTTGTTTCTGATTCTTGGAGCAGTTGGGCCAGTAGCATCGTCTTTAGAGTGTCCACCGAATAGATAGGTTGAGTTGAGATCGGTGGAGGTACAGGTGCGGATTCAGCTTCGACGACCTTGTCTTTGCCCTTGATTACGCGCATAACTTTGGCAAGTTCAGCGGCTACATGTTGCTGCATATTTTGCTCCATTGCCTCGCGGACAGCCTTAAGGGTGCTGTCCAGGGACCCTGGTGACACAAAGTCGGGTAAGATAACGCCGGGGTCACTTAGAACACCCGTTGAGGCATCCACCTGAGAGGCAGAGCCACCTACGTTCACAGTTGGTAAGATGATAGCTGTGGTAGGATTTCCATCCGATCCTCGTGTTCCGGCAGACGGAGACACTACAAACGTTCAGGTCGGGTTACTAAGAGCCGCGAGTTGGTGTTGTTCCGCATCAAGTGTCCTAGTCAAGGAATCTTCAATAACAAGTGGATCTAGACTCGATGGTGCACTGAAAGAAGTCAAGACCGAGGGTTGCTGGTCTCTTGTTTCAACACCAGTACTCTCCGAGTGAGAGACCGGTGGAAGTTGTGCTATATCCCCGTGTGAGACTGAAACATCCGTCTTTTGAGAGACGGATGAGTAGATGAGGGAGTTGTGCAATTGCTCCGCTGGGTCCACGGAGTCTTCTTCAATACCCCGTCCCAACAAATGAGACGGGATAGCAGATGTGGCTACCCGGATATCGCTCGGTTCGGTTCGCTCAGGAGCCTCGTTATGTTTACGGCCCAATCTTTCCTGGTTCGCTTTCGAACGCAGTTCTCTCCGGCTCGCAGTTTCTAACTCAACTCCTTCTACTCCCTCAATCCTAGGTGAAGCATGGGGAGGTGAGTCAAGTGGGATGCCTTCGGTGAAGTCGGGGTTCGGTCCGATACGGGGAGGTATTTTTGAGAGCCAAATGGCACGGGTCGTGTCAGATGCCGTATCGGAGTCAGATTCTACATTATGAACCTGGAAGGTAGGTGAAGGCGAGTCAGAAAGATATGGTGTGGAGTCATGTTGAAGCATCGGTCGTGAGGACGATGCTCCGGCTTCGCCTGTTGGATGGGGTTGGCTAGAACTGGGTTGCGATACTGCTGCACCACTCACACTAGTTCCCCTAACGATCAACACACCCCGCCCGGCAGCACCTGCTTGCCGGGCCCTACCACCTCTCACTCTTGGACCCTCACGACGCTCGGGTCTAGGTCCCTGGGCAGGTCCCTCCGGTTCTGGCTGGACCATAGGATTCCCTATCTCTTCCCTATATGCTACTACCCCTGGTGCAGCGGGATCGGCGATAGCTAAAAAGGCTCCAGGGATGGGCATGGCCACCGCATTGGATGGATTGCGGATGACCATGTATTGTAGATGATGGTGGGGACAAACCGAATGGGTTAGGCGTCGCGGTATGGCGGGATTGGCGTCCATGTGATGTCGGACAGCGAGCGAAAGGAAACGCGGGTAGGGGAGGAACTTCTTCTGTTTCGAACCTCCGATATGGCGAATGGCCTGTACTAGTTCACGCCAGATAATCATTGATGTGTCGACGTGGCGATTGTAGCACACGGCATGGAATAGGCGTAGAAAATCGCCGGTGCACTGGTCGATGCCCTTCCATCTCGATGAAAGACATCTGTTAAAAATTATGAACAGAGTATACCAGATGGGGGCCAGGTACTTACGGTTGAACGCGGACGCGGTCGAGAGCATGATTGTACCCTAGCGTGCGGACTTGTTCGCACAGCGTTTGGTCATTGACCGCGGGGTCGTATCTTTGATGTCCGCCAGCGGTGGCTTCCGGGAGTGAAAGAAGGCGACGGAAGGAGTCCGGTGTCATCGTGAAAGGTTGGTTGTCAATCTAGGCGGTGACTGTCTGTATATTCCCAGCAGTGACAACTCGGGCACTGAACCATACCTGAAGGACATAGATGAGCGGAACGTCAGCTGTGGCGGTGAGTGCCTCACGGAGAGGGTGACGGGTAAGTATATCCAACAGAACACGATGTTGTGGTTGTGGACGGAACTGAGTCGGGTCCAGATGATGATTGTTCGGCTCTATCTCAGTGCCATGGTCAGGTTCGACCAAGGCATTATCCGTTGCCTCGTCTATAAAATCCTCTTGAGGAATTTGCTCTTCCGGAGGTTGTTGTGGATTTTGGTGATCCGCCGTAGAAGTATCTGTAAAAGAAGTCACAGTTAGTAGTTGTGGCGAATGACCAAATGTCGGCGCGTACCTTTGCATTAAATGGGCTCAATCTGATATAGAATGAGGACTGGCAGTGGCAAACTAGGTATTGTATTGACATAACAGAAGTGTCCGGATAAAAGGATGAAATGTCAAACCTTTTCGGACAACATATGGTTTCCGGACAACTCATGGTATCCGGACAATGGTATCCGGATGACACAAGATACCGGGTAGGATGAGCGTTCCCGGATAAAATTGATAAACCGGACAATAGGGATTCCGGATGATAGAGGTTTCCGGTCAAAGTAGTCCGGTCACACAAGCTTCCCGGTAGTTGAACTTACCGAAAACCCGAAGGTTCCCGGACAACTAGGGTTTCCGGGTGATGTGAGAGTCCTAACAAAATATCTTGAAGTATGAACGTTACCGGATAAACTACCCTAATCTTGAACGTGTTCGGATATGACGAACGTCTCCGGACGATATTCAAGATTTCCAATCTAACACTACATCGATTTAATCACTGTGGAAAGCATTTACGTAGTGTCGACATGAGTAAATGATCACACAGAGGCATCTTAATCGTGCTAAGCAGTACCAAACGACCCGAAATTGACGAGGCGCACATGGGGGTTTCGGACCTGACCAATCGACTAAATCGATGGCCGAGATGTGTGCCGAAGTGTGTGAACTAAGTATCAATGTGATCGGAAAGGAAGGACGAACAACATACCTGAATTTGGACGAAAAACGATCGAGAATCGAGGATGTGAGATGGAGTCCGAGCGAGAGAGAGTAAGACGAGGGTTTAGGGTTTTGTCAGATATTCCGGGTATTCGTAAATGAATGACCCCGGACCCTTTTATGTGTACAAGAAATCCGGATGGTGTCCGGGTGCCCATCTAACCCGGATGGTGACCCGTCTGGAAACCTAACCGGAAAGGTGAGGTTTTCGGATACCCTGTCCGGATACCCTGGATGTGAAAATTCGTCTGTCCTTTTCGTGAGAATTTTGTAAAAAACATTGGAACTGTAAACAAAAGGACCTTCTCTCGCTCCCCCTCAAGCGTAGCATGGGGATTTCATTGCTCCCCCTCGGATAGTGCAGTAGAGTGCAGTGAGGAGTCTGACACCAAAAACAACTTTTAGCATTTTGAAGAAAAAATAGTGTCGCTCCCCCTTAAATGATGAACGTAACTCGATAATCTCACAGGAGTGCCCACACACAAAAAAAACTTTTTAGCATTAAAGAAAAACTGTGTGTGACTCTCCCCCTCAAAGGATAAGTAAACTTACCTGATACTTCTTTGTGCTCCCCCTGAACACATGAACACACTTTGAAAGCACAGAGATAGATAGATAAACAGACATAGACGACAGTATGAAATAAAAGAAACACACGAAGAAAGAAGGGACAACAAACGAAATCTACGAAATAAATACAGAGACTAAATCTAACAGTGTAACTGGACCAAGTAGAATACAAGTGCGAGGAAGTGTGTGCTCATTCATCAGGAGGGTAAACACCGGATGATGAGTAGACAGTTACTCGTATATGTGTTAATGCCAAAAATCACACCAAAGGGACAACTTAAGGTCGATGTGGACTTAAACAACTAAAGAAAGAATCTTTCGACGAGACGTGCGACGATAAATAAAATAAAGAAACAAGGGATTTGATGACGCAGGAAAAACCTCAATCGAGGAAAAAACCTGCGGACGATAGTGGGTGTCGTCGCTGCACTATGGTCGCCAATCAGGGGCGATGTCCTTGGATACTGGTGTCGATCGTACAGTGATTACAATACAAATGAAGAAAATGCTTCGAAATGTAAAGTACAAGTGTTTGAATGTAAAAATAGGTGTTTGTCGTGTACGAAACAAAGTGTGAACTGCTGGTCGAGGGTTGTTGTCGTGCGTCGAGAGCGATACTTAGAATAATGGTTCTTCACTTCAGGTGTTCTTGAATATTGCTTCGGTTGTTAATCGCCGGATATTCGATGTGTTGAAATGTTGATTGAGCTTGATATTTATAGTCTTCGTGTCCTTAGCTTCATCCATGAATGCTCCTTTAATGGCCTTAACGGTTGGAAACGGTCGCCGGAGTAATGATCTTCGTCCGTTACGGTCGCCGGCTGTTTAATGATTGCGTCGGTTATAGTCTTTGCTCCTTAATGACTTTGACTCCTGCATTAAACACTTAACAAACGGTTATGGTTAACGTCAGCTTTTGTCGAGGTCGCACGTCCTTATATAATAGTCGTGCGGATCGGGCAACGCTATGGTCGAGCGTTGTGAGGAACTCTCGACTTACCTTTTATGAGGGACGACGATGGTGTTCTGGGTCTTTGTCGAGACCTTATCTTAATACAAGATATAGTCCTTAATCATACGTCTTACCTGTTCTGGTCGCGGTCGAGCGACGTGATTTTTTGTCCAAACAGTTTGCCCCCAAAATTTGAAAATTGAATGTCAAATTTAAGTTTTAAATTTTTCTTGTCGAACGCTTAGACTTGTGACCTGGGTTGAGGGACTTACCTGGTTGTCGTGGAACTAGACCGGTTCGCCTTTAACTGAACGAGAAGTTGAAAAGTTGTGACATCATACTGACGCGCGATGATGCTTACCAGCTGTCGAAGACAAGTGTCGAAGATCCGGGCGGATATACGAAAGGACATGGACGCGTGTTGATCATCAGCGGACTCGACTTGTTGCGATTTCCTGCATAAATAGAGATCACAATGGGTTGTTTTCTTTAGAGATTTTCTATAAAAGTTTTCTGTTTCTGATGAGGCCCTTCTCTAGAATCTCGACTTTGTTCAAATCTTGGGTGGTTGGAGATATATCAAGGGTTGCGATACCCGAATCGTTGACGATGTTGGTTACGATGAACACGATGTCTGTGTATTCTGCGCACCTGGCGACGATGTCTTCTGCCACGTAACCCTTTCGTCAGTCGACATGGGCGGGGTGTAAATACGGGAGAGAACGAGGAGGAACTTATGGTGATCAGCTTTGCACTGTCGTCGTCCCTCTCGTTTGACTACGTCCTCGTTAGGATGAAGTCACTTCCGCATCTGGGGAAACATCAGCCCTTAGTTTCCGAGGAGTGTTTTCAAAGGATCTCTATTTTAGAGATAGGGTTGTGTTTAGCCGAACTGGCGTTCCTTGTAAGTTTTTCTTTCAAAACATGTGTTATCGATGTTCTTTAGTTTTTATGTTTTGCTAACGTGTTCCCTTCGTATTTGACAGATGCTTCTGTTTCTTTTCATTAAGTGTGTCAAGACGAGAACAATATTGGAGTGGAGGTCACTCGTCAGAAAACAGATGTTCCAGCCTTAACTTTAATCTTAAGAGCCACATTCTCATAATATTATGGCGTAAGGAGTTGGAAAACAATTCCTAATATACTCGTTTGATCCTTGCATTAACATGTTTTGATGCTGCCACGATCTCGAAGGTCAAGACTCTGGGCAGAACATACGACTGACACTCTTCTCTACATTTTTTGTTTTATGTAGTTTACGCTCGAGCTTATTAGTGTGTAACGAGTTTTAGTCTGTCTTTGTATAGCTGTTCGTTTTGTGAACATGTTATCGTTTGTAAAATGAGCGAAGAATCGTGCGACTTAGGCATTCTTTGCAATATGATGAATATAACTCAGACATTTTGAATTGTATTGACAATCATGAATATATATCATCGATGAATATGAAAAAATTTCAATGTTTAGAAACTTTTATTGAGAGGTCATTAAAACCTACCAATCGTACGACGAAATTTAGATGCCCCCGTGATAAGACGATCGATTCGTGAACTTGGGCATCTATGTTGTGCGTTCCCGTAATTATCTTTCGATCCTATGATGTTTATTTTCAAGTAACAATTTATATGAGAAAGAAGTAATCTTAAAAGAAATATCTTTTGAGATGCGTCGCATTCCAACTACGCGGGATCTCTTGATTGTCGAGGGTCTGGAGTCGATAGGCTCCCTTACCAACGACTTCAGAGATACGGTACGGGCCCTCCCACTTGATTGAAAGTTTTCCCGCGTTGGGTTCTTGAGTGTTTTGGAACACTCGGCGAAGAACATAATCGCCTTCTTGAAAGACTTTGACCTTGACATGTTTGTTGAAATACCGTTCGACCGCTTGCTTCTGCGACGCCATTCTGATTAAGGCTGATTCTCTGAGTTCTTCAAGGGCGTCGAGGTCGCAACTTAGATCAACCAAGTTATGTTCAATGGAAGTGTGCCTTGAGGTTGGGAGTTGGACCTCGACTGGTAGGACTGCTTCGCAGCCGTAGACGAGAGAGAAAGGGGTTTGTCCTGTGGACGTGCGTGGCGTCGTGCGATTTGCCTACAGGATCGAAGGGAGTTCTTCGACCCATCTTCCCTTTGCATCCTTCAATCGCTTCCTGATCGAAGCTATAATAGTTTTGTTACTCGATTCCGCAAGTCCATTGGCTTGAGAATATCTGGGAGTTGAGGTTGTTAGCTTGATATTCCTGTCATCGCAGAACTGCTGGGTCCTGTCGCTTATGAATTGGGATCCATTGTCGCAGACAATCTCGGACGGAATTCCAAACCTGCATATGATATTAGTTTGGATAAAAGAGATGACTTCTTTATCCCTGATTTGGGAGAAAGCAGCCGCTTCGACCCACTTGGAAAAATAATCAGTACGTACGAGGAGGAATACCTTTTGTCCTGGAGCAGGTGGCAGCTTGCCGACGATATCCATTCCCCACCTCATGAAGGGCCATGGGATAAGCGTCGAGTGCAAAGGTTCCGAGGGTTTATGAGACATACTTGAGTGTCGTTGACAGGGGTCGCAACCCTGGACGTACTTGATGGCGTCTTGTCGCAGTGTTGGCCAAAAATATCCTTGTCGGGATATACGATTAGCTAAACTACGACCTCCTGAATGATTACCACATTCTCCATCGTGCATCTCTTGGAGGATTTTCTGGGCTTGATTTTTGCTGATGACGCAAATTAAATTTAAGGCCGTCGATGATCGCCGATAAAGCTTATTTTCGATCATGACGTACTTAGATGCTTTGAATCTGATTTTTCGAGCCACCATTTTGTCTTTGGGGAGTTGGTCGTGCACGAGGAAATTTCGAATGTCACGTGACCAATCATCTTCTTCGTCTTCGATCTGGATGACGTCTGTGTTTCCAATGGACGGCGTTGCCAGGTGAATCATAGGAATAACATCAAATATTGGTTCAACTATAGCGGACCCAAGGTTTGCCAATGCGTCGGCCTGAATGTTCTGGTCTCGCGGAATCTGTTCAATAGAAAAAGATTTAAATTTTTTGGAAATTTCTTTTGCTACGCTTAGATATGCTGTCATTTTTTAATCCTTGGCTGCGAATTCTCCATTGATCTGATTTAGTACCAGCAGGGAATCGCTCTTGACATGCAGTGCGGTTGCCCCCGAGTCGTGGGCCATATTCATTCCCATGATCAGGGCTTCATACTCAGCCTCGTTATTGGTGGTTTTGAAGTCGCATCGGACCTCCCCCCCCCTGTGGCGACTTTAAGACGACGCCCAGTCCAGAGCCTCTAATGTTGGATGATCCATCGACATGTAGAATCCACGGTACGTCGTCGCGAGTCACCACAATGGACACTTCGAGTTCTGCTTCGTTTTCTAACTCAGGGCTGAAATCAGCGATAAAATCTGCCAAGGCTTGCGATTTGATTGTGGTCCTGGGCTTAAAATCGGTGTTATAACTGCTTAGATATATACTCCATTTTGCTAAGCGACCTGTCAACTCGGATTTTCTTAAGACAGATTTAAGAGGAAAGTTAGTCACGACAGTAATAGGATGTGATTCAAAGTAATGACGTAGTTTTTTAGCAGCAGTGACATCGGATAAGAGTAATTTTTCCATAGAGGAATACCTGGTTTTTGCGTCTAAAAGTGATTTACTTACATAATAGATCGGCAATTGCTGTTTTTCATCTTCTCGTGTCAGAACAACACTTACTGCATTTGGGCTGACAGCCAAATACAACTGTAGGATCTCATGATCGTGAGGTTTTGACAACAGAGGAGGCGACGCCATGTATTCCTTGAGTTTTTGCAAGGCTTGTTCATGATCATTGGTCCAGTCGAAGCCCCTATTTTCCTGAGGACATTATAAAATAGATGACATTTATCTGAAGATCGGGAGATAAACCTGTTTAGAGCTGCTACTCGACCGGTGAGTTTCTGGACTTCTTTGAAATTTCGAGGAGATTTGATCTCAATGATGGCCTTGATTTGGTCGGGGTTAGCCTCAATGCCTCGACGAGTGACCATATAACCCAGGAACTTCCCGGCACTAACGCCAAAGGAACATTTCGTCGGATTGAGCTTCATGTTATACTTCCGAAGGATGTCGAACGATTGCCTGACGTGATCGATGTGATCAATCGCTTGCTTCGACTTCACTAACATGTCGTCGATATATACCTCCATCGTGTCTCCAAGATGGTCTTTGAACATCTTGTTTATAAGCCGTTGGTAGGTAGAACCTGCATTTTTTAGTTCGAAAGGCATAACTTTGTAACAATAAATACCTCGATCCGTCATGAAAGCGGTTTTCTCTTGGTCGTCAACGTGCATTAAAATTTGGTTGTATCCAGAATAGGCGTCCATGAACGTTAATAACTCATGCCCCGCGGTTGCATCGACCATGGCGTCAATATGAGGTAACGGGAATGGATCCTTTGGATAGGCTTTATTAAGATCGGTGAAGTTGATATAGACCCTCCATTTTCCATTCTTCTTGGCTACGACCACGACGTTAGCAAGCCAATCAGGATATTTTACCTCCCGAATCTTTCCTGTCTTGAGGAGGTTGTCGACCTCATCATTTATTACTTTATTTCTTTCAGGAGTGAACTTGCGACGTTTTTGCTTGATAGGTTTGAACGATGGATCGACGTTAAGCTTATGAGCAATGACATTGGGGTCAATACCGACCACATCTTCATGTGACCAGGTGAAGCAATCAGCATGTTCCTGCAAAAAGGATATGAGTTTTTTTTAATGTGGGGATCAAGGGATGAACCCACAAGAATCTTTTGATCGGGTTTGCTTAGATCTAGAACGATTTCCTCTAAATGATACTCATCGACAGCTGCTGGGGAGTTTTGTGCATTTTCTAAGCTTGCGTGTACTGGTATAACGGCTTGTTCTGGATTCCCGTTATCCGCCATTTTCCTGCGACAGAAAACAGAAGAAACTCTAAGAAACTATTAGTAGCATGCACGTTCGTCGAGGATTTTCTCTAGATGTAGTCCCGAGGATGGCGCCAAACTGTTATTGCCAAAAATCGCACCAAAGGGACAACTTAAGGTCGATGTGGACTTAAACAACTAAAGAAAGAATCTTTCGACGAGACGTGCGACGATAAATAAAATAAAGAAACAAGGGATTTGATGACGCAGGAAAAACCTCAATCGGGGAAAAAACCTACGGACGACAGTGGGTGTCGTCGCTGCACTATGGTCGCCAATCAGGGGCGATGTCCTTGGATACTGGTGTCGATCGTACAGTGATTACAATACAAATGAAGAAAATGCTTCGAAATGTAAAGTACAAGTGTTTGAATGTAAAAATAGGTGTTTGTCGTGTACAAAACAAAGTGTGAACTGCTGGTCGAGGGTTGTTGTCGTGCGTCGAGAGCGATACTTAGAATAATGGTTCTTCACTTCAGGTGTTCTTGAATATTGCTTCGGTTGTTAATCTCTGGATATTCGATGTGTTGAAATGTTGATTGAGCTTGATGTTTATAGTCTTCGTGTCCTTAGCTTCATCCATGAATGCTCCTTTAATGGCCTTAACGGTTGGAAACGGTCGTCGGAGTAATGATCTTCGTCCGTTACGGTCGTCGGCTGTTTAATGATTGTGTCGGTTATAGTCGTTGCTCCTTAATGACTTTGACTCCTGCATTAAACACTTAACAAACGGTTATGGTTAACGTCAGCTTTGGTCGAGGTCGCACGTCCTTCTATAATAGTCGTGCGGATCGGGCGACGCTATGGTCGAGCGTTGTGAGGAACTCTCGACTTACCTTTTATAAGGGACGACGATGGTGTTCTGGGTCTTTGTCGAGACCTTATCTTAATACAAGATATAGTCCTTAATCATACGTCTTACCTGTTCTGGTCGCGGTCGAGCGACGTGATTTTTTGCCCAAACAATATGTATGGAACTTGTAACGGGCACACAATCGGATTAAGTCGTCAGTTTTAGCATACCTAACTTGGACACAAGAGTGTTAAAACGTTTTTCGTCCAAAGCTTTGGTAAATAGGTCTACTAGCTGATGTTCAGTATTTACGAAGTAGAGTTCGATGGTACCTCTTTCGACGTGATCCTTAATGAAGTGATACCGAACGTCGATGTGCTTCGTCTTGGTGTGTTGAACCGGGTTACTTGATATAGCGATGGCGCTCTTCGAGTCACAGTAAATTGGGACCTTGACGTACGTGAAACCATAGCCTTTGAGTTGCGTCCTCATCCAGATGACTTGGGAACAGCAGCTCGCGGCAGCCACGTACTCCGCCTCGGCAGTTGATGTTGAAACGCATTGCTGCTTCTTTGATGCCCAACTCACCAGGCTATCTCCCAAAAATTTAATGTGACCCGACGTGCTCTTCCGGTCCAGCATGCAGCCCGCGTGATCTGCGTCGGAATAGGCGAATAGTGCAAAACCTGTCTCTCTCGGGTACCACAGACCAAGATCAGCAGTACCACGTAAATAACGAAAGATTCGTTTGACAGCAGTCATATGGGACTCTTTAGGGTTTGATTGATATCGGGCACACAAGAAAGTTGAGAACATAATATCCGGCCTACTTGCAGTTAAGTACATTAGAGAACCTATCATCCCGCAATACAATTTAGGATTCACATCCGTTCCGTGAGGATCAGCGTAATTCTTTGTATTGGGCGCCATGGGAGTTTTCATTGGCGAGGACTGGTCCAGCTGGAATTTCCGAAGAATATCCCGAATGTACTTAGCCTGGTTTATGAATATCCCGGTCGACAGTTGTTTAACTTGAAGACCAAGGAAAAAATTCATCTCGCAAAGCATGCTCATTTTGAAAAAATTTCCCATAAGAGTGGCAAAGTTCTTAGCATATAGGGGACTGGTAGAGCCGAATATTATATCATCTACATACACTTGAACGAGGAGTATGTGACCAATTTCGTTTTTGATAAATAAAGTCGAATCGATTTTACCTCGTGTGAATTTGGACTTTATCAAAAACTCGGATAAAGTTTTGTACCATGCTCGCGGAGCTTGCTTTAGACCGTAAAGCGCCTTGTCTAAAATGTAGACGTGTTCAGGCTTCGAGTCGTCCACGAATCCGTCTGGTTGCGACACATAAACTTCTTCCTCGATATTACCATAGAGAAATGCGGTCTTCACATCCATTTGGAAGACTGTGAAGTTCTTGTGTGCGGCATAAGCAAGGAACATTCGGATGGCCTCGATTCTCGCTACCGGAGCATAGGTTTTATAATAATCGATCCCTTCTTGTTGACGGTACCCCTTGGCCACGAGACGCGCCTTGTTGCGTACGACGATTCCGTCTTCATCCTTCTTATTCTTGAAGATCCATTTGGTTCCTATCACCGTCTTTTTCTTTGGACGTGGAACCAGTCGCCATACCTTCAGAGCCTCGAATTGGTTGAGCTCTTCTTGCATAGCAATGATCCAGTCCGGATCTTCAAGCGCTTCGCGTACGTTCGTCGGCTCGATGTTGCTTAAGAAGCCGGAAAATAGACAGAAGTTGGCGGATGCACCTCGTGTTTGAACCGGTGTGGAGGGATCACCGATGATTTGGTGTAAAGGATGAGCTCGCGTCCATTTGGTGGTATGCGGAAGCGGTTGTTGAGTAGAGTGAGACTCGTCCGAATCCACATAACCACCAGAGGGTAGGTCTTGTACCGCTTCGAGTGTTGCAGGTTGATTTCTCGGAGGAGGTGGGGGAGGATTCGTCGATGGTTGAACAACTCCCGGTTCCGAGTTGTTCAAAAGTTGATCGTCGGTTGTATCAGAAGACGAATCACCAGGAGTGATCTCTGGATTTGTAACAGGTTCCTCCGGGGGCATAACGGTATCAGTAGATGTTGATGACGACGTTGTGCTGTCTCCACAGTGATGGATGGAGTGCTTGTAGAAGGCGGCGGACCGGATAGGTGCGACGAGTCCTCAATACGAGCAGCTTCAAGTCGATGTTGTGCTGAGACAGTAGGGGAAACATTAAAGATGTCATCATAAAAATACTTAAACAATAAATCTAAATCAGAAGAGTTATCATTCGATGAAGATGCATGATTCGGATTTACTGTCGCTTGTGTAGATCCCGAACTTGGAGGTCCAGAAGCTAACACGCCAGTTAAACCGGGTTCTAAACTGTTGTGTTCAGAAGCCAAATCTGCGGTTTCGTCGAATGTCACGTTAATGCTTTCAACAACGGATTTGGTCCGTTTGTTGTAAACGCGATACGCCTTAGCCTGCATGGAGTATCCGATGAAGACTCCTTTGTCCGCTTTGGGCTGAGTTTGTCGAGATCATCTTTGTCGTTTAGAACGTAACACGTGCATCCGAACGCATGAAAATACTTGATGTTCGGAACGTGGTTGTTCATGATTTCGTACGGCGTCTTGTTGAACCGCTTGTTGAGGATGGAGCGGTTTTGAGTGTAACAAGCCATAGACACCGCTTCGGCCCACAGAAATAGCGGCAGGTTGGCTTGGGAAAGCATAGTGCGAGCAGCCTCGACAAGAGTGCGGTTGCGTCGTTCCACCACTCCGTTTTGCTGAGGAGTGCGTGCAGCCGAGAAGGTGTGAGCAATGTCGACTGAAGTCAGATAAGTATCTACTGTCTGATTCTTGAACTCCATCCCATTGTCGGTTCTAATAGATTGAACTTGCTGTATTTTGTTCAGTTGGACAGTTTTCAGGTGGTCGATGATTAGCTCCGCAGTTTTGTCTTTCGAACGTAAAACCAGCACCCAGGTGTAGCGCGAGAAGTCGTCCACCATCACGAGAACATATATGCGCTTGTTTATGCTTGGAACACGCATCGGCCCACACAAATCCATATGAATAAGTTCTAGGGTCCGGGTCGTGCTCGGAGTTGCCTTCGGCGGGTGCGGCACTCGCTTCATCTTTCCCATCTTACATGCCCCGCAGAGACGATCCTTCACGAACTGAAGGTTGGGCATGCCTTTTACGTGTTCGCCCAGCACCAACGTGTTGATACTCTTGAAATTTAGGTGCGATAGTCTCCGATGCCAAATCCAAGCTTGTTGGGAAATGGCCTTTGACATGAGGCAGACGGGGTTATCGGGCTTCAGAGTTGCGAGGTCGATCGTGTAGAGATTGGTCTCGCGTTTTCCAACCAATAGCTCCTCTCCGTCGTCGTTGAGGATTCTACACCGTGTCTTTTTTAAGATGACCTCGAGATCTTTGTCGCAGAATTGCCCGATGCTGAACAGATTGTGTCCCAATCCCGCGATGTGTGATACCTTCTTGATTGTGAGCTTATCTTGAACAATGTCTCCATAGCCCACGATCGGCGCCTTGTTATCGTTTCCAAATCTCACGTATCCACCGTATTCTTCCTTGTAGTTCGTGAGAAGCTCCTTCCATATGGTCATGTGCTTGGAGCATCCAGAGTCTAAGTACCACACATGACCGTGCTGCAAAAACAGGTTAACGGATTTTAGGTACCCAATTTTTCTTGGGTCCTGGAGGGTTAGATTTGGCACCTCGTGGAGGAACTTGCTTTGACACAGATTTCCCCTTAGGTGTAGGTTGTACACCTTTGGCGGGACCTGGTTTTGGCACAGGTTGCCTCCTTGGTGTAGAATTTTCACTGTTTGGAGGAAAGTTATTTTTAGCAGGTTGCCTCTTTGGTGCCGGTTTAACGTCAGTAGGAGCAGCCCGCTTTGCATTGGGTTTGGTCTCCCGCTGTGGTTTAACCTCTGATTGGTACCCTCGTTGAGTATGGTGTTTCTTGTTGTTTGTACGAGGGTTTCGTTTGGGTGTATGATTAAACATGTGATGCGACCCATACCAATCATTTAAGTTAATTTGATCAAAATCATTCCAGCCACATCTAGAACAAACTAAACAATCACGCGATAATTGAATCAATTGATGAACTGAATTAAGTTTAATCGGGAAAGAAACTTCAAAACGATTCCAATTATTCCAAACACAATTGTCTTTGTTTATTCTAGAATTGAAAGCAGTAGGGAACGACTTTGATGCTGCATCCTTGACAGATTCCTTGTTTAGCCACTTTGGTTTTTCTGGTTTTGCTCGACCATTATTATCTGAAACAACAGGGACAGAATGATCAGTGACTTTAGAAGGAACGGTATTTTTGGTAGGCAATGGTCCGGTCTCCTGCCTCGGCTGTGATTGCCTTTTAGAAACAGGTTTAGAAGTTGGTTTTGATTGAGAAATCTTGATCATAGCTGGGGCCTTTGTTTGAGAACTGCTACCCTTTAGAAAATTGACCGAATGATTGACTACTGGAGACAAAAAATCAGTGTGACACGGGAGAGGTTTGTCGAAAGGGAACGACTCAAACTCTCCATCAGAATTGCCTTCAGAGTTCATGAATGCTGAAAAATCGACATCCGGAATTACTGGACTTTGATCGGTCGAGGAAGGTGAGGAACACTTTGTGCTTGTGTGCTTTGGGGAACTTGGTGCGGAAGCTAAGAAAATATCAGAGTTTAAGTTCCTTAAAACACGCTCGTCTTGAGAATCTTTACCATCTTGTGAAGTGGAAATTTTACCAATAAAAGCTTTACACGAAGACGTTTCTGATGAATTCGAGGAAGAGTCAGGTGAAATCTGTTTTTAAGATTTGAGATGGTCAATTTGCCCTTGGAGTTGACCATTTCTTGCATACTCCTCCATCTTTTTTGTTGCCAAAGCAGCCAGTTTCGATGTGAGCATATTAATTTCACCTCGAAGGATTTCCTGTCCTTCATCAGACACAGCTTCGGTTTTGACCGGTTGTAGATTCTCAAGTTTCTCAGAATTGAGTTTCTCAATCTCAGAGATTAGCGCTTTCTTTTCGTTTTGAAAAATAGACCTTTCTTTCTCAAACGACTCCTCCAACTCGACAATCTTTGCTTCCAAGATGAGAGGGGGAACATAGAGTTTAAACTCGTCCGTCTCAGTCTTAGTTGCTGGTACTTGGTCCTCATCCTTTTTGGAAGAATCCTTGGGCTTAGAAACCTTGTAAGGGTCGAAGTAGTCATTTGAGAGATACTTTTTGTTCTTTTTATAGGAATTATTCAAAGGTTCATAACAAAACGGAAGCTGTATTCCTCGTTTGTGTGCACGCTTATATTCCTCGGTGTCCTCTTCCTTTTCAGGTTCAAGAGGACCAGTCCATTGAATGGCATATTCTGGATACTTTTTATCTAACCCAAAACATACAAAATCATACAAAGTTGGAGTATACCATCTTCCCTTTTTCAAATAATGTGGGTTATCATATCCGATACCCCATTCTTTGTTAAAGTACGTGAACTCTTTGGGTTTATTCAGAAAGATGGTTTGATCAGTTTGACCCCTTTTGTGGAGTTTGGTTTCAAGATCAAGAATTTTAGTAACAAACTCCTTGTGCTGAATTTGAAGAGAGGAACATTGATAAACAAGTTCTTCTTTCTCATTCATGCACTGATCAAACTGAGACTGAAGATCAGATAATTTGGCCCTTAAGTCTTTGGGTGCTATTGAAAGGATTTTGCATTTTTCCTTTAACATAGCATTTTCAGACTTATGTTTATCAGTTAATCGCATTTGAACATCTAGCTTTTCGGTTAGTGAACTAATCTCGAGCTGTTGTTCTTTAGTGGTGGCCTTAAAGGAATTCGCCTGATCAATAAGGGATTGCATATCATTCATAAGCTCTTGTTGAGAAAATTCACATACCTGACTTGTCTTCTCTTCATCAGCGGGAGAGTGATAGCCCATGAAAGCATTTGCACCATCAGAATCGCTTTCATCATCAGAACAACCCAACCAGTAGTCGTTTTCCACGAACATAGCTTCTCCAGCTTCCTTCTGCTCAGCCAGTGCCAGTTTGGCCTTGTAGTAGTGAGAATTCTTTACTACAGGCCTTTTGCAGTCTTTAGCAAAATGACCAAGCTTTCCACAGTTGTAGCAGGTCACTGGTTCATCTCTCTTCTTTCTATCATCTTTCTCCTTCTTCTCAGACGTGTCCTGCTCATCAACTTTCTTCTTTCCCTCGTGCTTGTCTTGATAATCATGGCGCTTGTTGGAGGCGATGGAGTAGCGCTGATTATTAGACGTTGGCTTCTTATAAAATCGTTGTTGTTGAAAAGATTTAGTGAGTAGAGCAACAGCTTTCTTGAAGTCAGCTACTTCATCATTCGAGTCACTGTCTTCCTTTTCAGATTCGGAAGACCTTTGCCTTTGAGCACGTTTAGAATGATGGCTCGAAGATTTCCCTTTCTTTGAGGATATGAGTGCTATAGGATCAGCAGTTGGCTTTGCTTCAGTCTTCTTCTCGCCCAGAAGTTCATTTACTTCATCTTCGTCTTGAAGAAGCGTCTCATACAGTTCGTTGATACTGAGGTTCTCTATCAAGTTGTTATGCTTGACATGAGAAGCAAACACCTTCCATTCTGGTAGAAGATTGTTGAGAAATTTCAGCGCATTTTCCGTGTTGGAACGGACGATCCGGTTCTTGTTTAGTTCATTGAGAAGTGAGCAGAAACGTTCATATGCTCGAGTGAGAGTCTCGCCGTTGCGCTTCTTGAAACCATCGAACTTGGTTATTGCGCTGTTGATTTTCAGTTGATTGCCAACAACACTCCCACGCATCATTATAGCCACTTGATCCCACATGCCTTTTGCCGTACCTTTGTAGCTGTCGATAGCTTGGTAGATTGAGTTGGGAAGTGCTTGGATAATATATCTCTTGGCATGCTTTTCGCCTTCTATTCTACCACTCTCCTATGCGGTCAGGTCGACTTCAGTATTGTCCTCATAACTAGTCACAGGATTTGCTGCAGTTGGTGCAATGGTCTTCCTCGGCCAAGGAATTGGACCCTCTTCAAGAGCTTTCTTGATGTACACATAGTTGTCCTTAGATACAATGAAAATCATGAATCTGTCTCGCCATTGGCTATACTCACCTTGATAGAGACAAGGTGGTTTGGAGTCGGTTCCAATAGCAAGTGCGTCACGTGAAGTCATCGTAGGTTGCAATGGAGTGATCGTCAGACGTGTAGATTGATTCAAAGAGTAAACCTAACGCAAGGCACTAAAAGTGGGATCCTAACGCAGGTTCTACGACTGATATGAACTAAGAGTGATCTTACTGGATAGGAATCCGAATAAGGGTCTGATCTGGAATTGTCCGGATCAGAATTCGTGAAAACAGTTCAAAAATGCAGAAGAATCCGGATAGCTAATAGAATCCGGATAAAATCAGCTTTTCGGATAACAAAGGTACCGGAAAGTATAAGTGTCCGAATAGATTAATAACAATGCAATACTTACCGGATAGCTTAAGGTTTCCGGATAACAGGAGTTTCCGGAAGAAGTACTTACCGGATGCAAGGATATCCGGGTAAAATTATGACCGGGAACTTTGGGTTTCCGGAAACAAATTTTACCCGAATAGATTGGAGTTTAGTATACTTACCCGGAATGCTGAACTTACCCGGAAAGGATGATGTACCCGGAAAGATGACGAGTCCGGATGGAATAACACAAACGTCCGGAAACCACGGTTGTGTTGTCCGAAAACCACGGCTGCCTTTTTTCAATTCGATCGATTTTCGATTAGGGTTGCTCAAGAAGGTTCCTGAAAGATTAGAAACAATCCCAAGCATAAAAAAACACTAACCCAATCGATTTTAAAGCAAAAACAATGAATTTTGATGGTAAAAATTCGATTTTTAGTGAAGAACACTACCAAAAACTTTGAACTTTGATTTGCTTAATTGAAAACTCAAATGGACGAATTGGGATGAGAAAATTTGCAGAACTACTAATGATAACAATGCTAACACAACCCAATAAACAGAATCGATCAATTTAATCAGAATCAATGATTTGAAATTTCAAGAAAGTGCCAGACGAGAAAAAGTCAAAAACTTACTAGAATTCAATAGGAGTGCTCTGAATCAAATCTGTCCGTCTGCTCTGATACCAATTGATAGTTCCAGATCCATGCAACAATTATGAAATCGAATAGATAAACAATATGAGTAATGATTTCAACTGGTCATCCCTGTATTATGCTTTCAATATGAGAGAATTACAATACGAATGAATGAAAGCAAATGAGACAACTAGCCTATTTTCTAAGGCTAAGCTATCTACTTATATGGCGGGCCCGTGGTTAACAAGCCCACGGCCCGTTCACTAATAAGGCTCAAAATAAAGAATTACAGTTTAAACCCTGAACTTTAAATCAACATAAATTGAACCTAACATGATCCTTATTTATATGATTACCAAAATTGCAATCAAGTATTTGAATTATACTAAAATGACACTAACCACCCTAAACTTTCAAACCACTACAAACAAACCTTAAACTAATAAACATAAAACAAATAAATAAACAACTAACTTACTTGGGTGATTACACCTTGAGCTCAAACTTTATACAAACGATCCATCTGAACAAACCTAAGGATTTCCGGTTGTTAAATCTAGATCCGTGCAACGATTATGAAATCAGTAATATAAACAATAAGAACAATGATTTCAATTGGTCATCCCTGTATTATGCTTTCAATCAGAGTGTTTACAATACAATTCAGAAAAGCAAATGAGACAACTAGCCTATTTTCTAAGGCTAAGCAATCTATTTATATGGCGGGCCCGTGGTTAACAAGCCCACAGCCCGTTCACTAATAAGGCTCAAAATAAAGAATTACAGTTTAAACCCTGAACTTTAAATCAACATAAATTGACCCTAACAATCTCCCCCTTTGATTTGAAGTTTGAGTTCGCGCTCTAGCTCTCGCCAGTTGTAGACATATCTTTTGCGAAGCACGAAGTGAATCTCGAACCATCTGATAGCACGGCGGTAGTCAATGCGATCTTCAACCAATTCCAAGGCATTCCGAGCAGTTGTTTCATTCGGATTCGGAACATATGAGTACCTTGGATTTTCAGACTCGTGTGTAATGATCTTTCGAAGAGCATCTCGAACTTTAAGGAGTGTGCCGTTGCAGAATCTGTCTACCTGACTGAAACGCAGAAACTTCTTTTCATTCTGTTCATTGTTGTAGACTATCCTAAATTCAGGTTCTAGAAGCAGAGAGTTCTCGGGATACATCTTCAACTCAGGAGCATTCAGATTCGGCTTTATCAGATTTACCTTCTTCGCCCTGTTCTCGACAGCCATTTGAAAATCCGTTAGATATGACATCATAATGGTACGGACCAGGTATCGACGAACAGCTTCGAGCGCCTTTGTAACTTCAAGCGGTCGGATGGTTCTTGTACGAAGGTCTTTCAGAATAGCCAGGAAGTCGAACGGTCGGAGGTGCTGGAAGTCGGCTTCAGAGAATTTCCATTCATTCCCATCTTCACGCCGGACAGTGAATACTGGGTAGACGATTTTCATGATGCGTCTTGAATAGATGTTAAGTACCTCTGTGATCTGATGATTGGTTCTGACTTGGATGACTGGAAGACACCGCTGCATTGTGCTGATATAACGTCGTTGGTATTCGGGGTTGAGGTTGTAAATACCAAGGCAAAAGGTTGGCTCGATCGGGCGAAGCTTGTGGACGAACAACTTCTTCAAATATTCCTTCAGATGAGGGATAAGTACCATGATCTTCTCCCAATGGATTTCTTGCTGAGGAGGGGGAGGAAGATCAGAAGTTGTCGTTTGCAGAGGAGTTGTCGGAATGTTGACAGTAGTAGTTTCAGGTCTTGTTGAAGTTCCAGTGGGTTGAGCATAGTGAACGGGAGAAGTACCATAAAAATCCTGGAGCAGGAACTGATCATAGTCGATGTTGTCATCTTCATCAGTAGGGAAAACCAAATTTACCTGGAGATTTACGGCACTGGCGGCTTTTTGATACCATGCATCTTCGGTCTCCGGGTTGGCTTCACAGTCTGGATCTATAATATCCAGTAGAGGTTTGTCTGATGAGTCAAAGTCGATCAATCCTTGTGTTGAACCCTCGGGCTTTTCAACCGTCGGGTCTTCTCCATCCGATATATCCATATCAATCACCATTTCAGCTAAAGGTAACTCGGCTTCAGGATCTGTTCCGTTTGTAGTAGCCGTAGTTGAAGGTTCCGGTTGAACCACAGTTGTAGTTTCAGCAGTGAGGATCTGGGTGGTCTCGTTTAGTCTTTGTCGTTTCTCCCCCTCACGGTGATTAGGATCCTCCTGGTCATCGTGCTTACGTTCCAGACCGCCTGCTTGACTCTTGCAGGTTTCTTCGAGTGAGCAGACTCTCTCGAACAGCGTTGTGAGCGCTCGGTTGTAGTCCTTGAGAGTCGAGTCGAGTCAATGCAATCCAGTCGAGAGGTAATTGATGTGGAAGGAGCAGTGACCTGTGTTTTCAGAACGGTGATCAGGTCTGCTTCGGGCGAGGCATTGGAATTTTGGAGCAATTGGGCTAGAAGCATCGTCTTGAGAGTTTCCACCGAGTAGGTAGGTGGAGGAGCGGTTTCAGCTTCAACGATCTCCGCTTTGCCTTTGATTAATTTGGCGAGCTCGGCGGCGACATGCAGTTCCATTGCTTCGCGGACAACCTTGAGGGTGCTGTCCAGAGACCCTTGCGACACAAAGTCTGGGTGAGTAACTCCGGGTTCACTTAGATTACCCGTTGAGGCATCTACCGCGGGGGTAGAGCCACCTACGTTCACAGTTGGCATAACGGTAGTTGTGGTAGGATTTCCCTCCGATCCTTGTGTTCCACCTAGAGGTGAAGACACTACGGTGGTTTCGGTCGAGTCACGAAGATTCTCGACTTGGTGTTGCTCCTCCTGTGTCCTAGCCAAAGGGTTTTCAATAGCAAACGGCTCTAGACTCGATTGTGCACGAAAAGAAGTCGCGACCGGGGGCTGCTGGTCGCTTATTTCAACACCAGCACTCTCCGAATGAGAGACCGGTGGAAGTTGTGCTATATCCCCGTGTGAGACTGAAACATCCGTCTTTTGAGAGACGGATGAGTGGATAAGGGGGTCGTGCAATTGCTCCGTTGGGTCCACGGAGGCTTCTTCAATACCCCGTCCCAACGTATGAGGCGGGATAGCAGATGTGGCGACCCGGATATCACTCGGTTGGGTTCGCTCATGAGCCTCTTTATATTTACGGCTCGATCTTTCTTGGTTCGCTTTCGACCTTAACTCCCTCCTTCTCACATGTTCTATGTCCCGGGGAAGGTCCCTCCGGCACTGGCTGGACCATGGGATTCCCTAACTCTCGTCTATATGCTATCATAGGTAGGGCTTCAGGCTTATGCAAAGCACTGATATTAACCTGCTCCCCCTCAAAACATACATGGGGATTGACTTGCTTCTCCTCAGAGTGAGAGTGTTACTTACTTGGGAGTGATCAACATAAAAACATTTAAACTTTTAAGAAAAACAAGGTGAAGCTTCCCCTCGGATTTTGTTGACGTTGTTGATCCGCCATGGAATATCTGTAAAAGATCCAAAGTTAGTAAACAAGACGGATAAACAAGTTCCGGCGCGTACCTTTGCTGTAAATGGATCAATCTGAGACAGATTGAGGACTGGCAGTAGGAAAACAGGTACTGGATATACGGAACAGGGGTGTCCGGACAACACACTGGAAGTGCAAAGCTTACCGGACAAACCCAACTATCCGGACAACGAAGTATTCCGGATGAATTGAATTTTTCCGGATAGGGACCCGGTCCGGAAACTCATCCGGACAGATTGGGTTTCCGGATACCTGTCCGGAAACTCTGGATTTAAAAATACTTTTCATGTCCTTGTTGATTTTGCAGAAATAGGACTATGTGGATTTAAGAAACGAACCTTCTCTCGCTTCCCCTCAAATTGAACGTGGGGATTGTTTGGGCAAAAAATCACGTCGTACGACCACGACCAGAGCAGGTAAGACGCACGTCATAATCCAAATCTTGTATTAAGATAAGGTCTCGACGGGAACCCAGAAAACATCTGTCATCGCCCGTAAAAGGTAAGTCGTACGTTCCCCATGACGCTCGACCATAGTATCGCCCGTCCCGTACGACCATCGCGTAAGATCATTGTACCTTTGACCAAAGCTAACGTTAACCTTGACTGTTACGTTTGTTAAGTGTTTAATGCAGGAGTCAAAGTCATTAAAGAGCAACGGATATAACCGACGCAACCATCAACGATCGATAACCGTAACGGACGAAGATCATCATGGATAATCACCCCGACGACCGTTTCCAGCCGTTGTAGCCGTTGATTGGATCATTAATGGAGTTAATTAATGACGCGAAGGCTATAAAAGACAAGCTAAAGCTTCATTTTAAGGGACATCGGTTAACATCCAATACACACCAGCGAACATCACTACCCAGTGGAGAAAATCATCTAAACTCATAGCAAAGAACATTCAACCTCTGGAGATTAAGTACTGAAGGCCAGAATCTTACAGCGAACTCAAGAACACTCGAAGGAAAAGCTCAAGTATCGTTCTCGACGCACGACAACAGTCCTAGACCAGAAGTTTACACTTTGTATTCACACACGACAAACACCTGTTTTCACATTTAAACACTTGTACTTTACATTTCAAAGTATTTCCTTCACTTGTATTGTAACCACTGTACGATCGACACTAGTACCGAAGGACATCGCCCCTGTTTGGCGACCATAGTGCAGCGAAGACACCCACTGTCGTCCGCAGGTTTTTTCCTCGTTTGAGGTTTTTCCTGCGTCATCAAATTCCTTGTCTCGTTTATTTTTTCCCTCGTCGCACGTCTCGTCGAAAGATCCTTTCTTTAGTTGATTAAGTCCACATCGACCTTAAGTTGTCCCTTTGGTGCGATTTTTGGCATTAACAGTTTGGCGCCATCCATGGGAACTCATCTAGAGAAAATCCTCGACGAACGTGCACCCTACTAATAGTTTCTTGGAGTTTTTTCTGCTCTCTATTACAGGAACAATGGCAGCCCCTGGAAATCCGCAGCAAGCTGTTGCTCAGATGTATCAGGAGCTCGAAGTCGCTAGGAATCAGCTCAATGCAATGGCAGAGCAGAATCGCAGAGCAGCTGAGGAGATCGCGCGGCTAAGAAATCCTCTTGGGCCTCAAAATGGTCCTAGGCCGTTCGTGCATAACCCAATTCCAAGATTGTTCGACCAGAATGGCCCTAGACCATTTGTTCCGAATCCAGGTTCATCCGCGCAGAATCAGCATCCAGTCCCGTTCATGCAGAATCAACAGCCAGGGCCGTTCAACCCAAATCCTCAGTTTGGGACAGATCCTCCTCAGCACATAAGGCCACCACCCGTGAATAATGGGTTTCAGCCATTACAAGGGTCGCAGCCTCTCCAGCAAAGATCGCAGCCGTTTGAGAATGGACCACAGCAATTCCACTATGGGTCGCAGCCATATTTCGTCCCGTTCAAAGGGGACACCAATGGTTCGTCGCATGGTAATGGCACTAGTCCAGGGATCAATCCCTCGACAGGGGAAAATCCTGATCTTAACGATCCCGTCGCCCAGCGTTTGAAGATATTAGAAGACCAAAATGAGCGCGTCCTGTCCTTGCTCGCCAAGTTGCCTGGGGCAGCCGTGCCTGTCGACGTCGAGCCTCGCTCGGGATATCAGGCGTCGCCCTTCATCGACGAGATTGCCACCGTCGAGGTCCCGAAGAAATATAACATTCCTGCCTTCACTCCCAAGTATTCGGGTGTGACCGATCCGACTGAGCACGTCGCGCAATATAAGCAGCTCATGTGGACGATCTCGATCCCATTTATGTACCAGGAAGTTCAATGCCGAAATGATCAGCATCCGCAATTGCGACGTCAAAACCGCGATCGAAGCCTATAAGCGTGGTCTGGACGATAGTTCGGGTCTATACACCGACCTGACCAAATATCCCCCGGAGAATTTCGAAGACGTCCGAACTTGAACCTTAGCATATATGAGGGTGGAAGATGATGCCACCTTTCATCGCAAGCACACTGACGACAAGAAGTCGTTAGGTGTCAGGAAGCCAGAGTTCAAGACAAAGGCTGTTTCTAGAGTAGAGTCAGCGCGCCAAATTTCAAATGTTCGTTTCAAGACGAAAGCAGAGGCCAAGACCGCGGCTAAGTTCACTCAGTACCCCAAGATATCCTCTTACGGATTCAAAGGATCTACAAAGGACCTAGTCGAAGCTCTGAAAAGTTCCCAAGCGACCATTCGATGGCCAAAGAAGTCTGTCAGGATCGATTCCAAACAAGAATAACTATACTTAGAAATCAGAATTAAAGAATCTTGCGGAATAGAACTTTAATTCAACACACTCGATGAACAACTAATTAGAAAACACAATCTGTTTTGTATTCAATGCTTCAACTCACAAGTTTACAACCAAACCTCAATCTTGTTGAACAGGCTCAACAAGACGACTTCTACTTCTCTAGAAATAGGGTTCTAAACCTTGAGGTTAATTCTCTCTAAAACAAAAACGAATTCTGATATCTCTTATATCGAATAGCTATCTATCAACATCTATTTATACTAAATAATTACAAGATAACTATCAAAACAAAATTGATCTTCAGAATATTCTTTCATGCTTATCTTCATTCATTCCATCTTTATCTCCAACCTTCTCGCATTCCAAAATTATGATCACCAGCAGTATTAACATCGTTATGCACAAGCAGTACTAACAATGTTCCAGCAGCATTAACTTTTACTAGCAGTACTAACCTTGCTCTGGCAGTAGTATTGTTGTTCTGGCAGTATTAACTTTGTTCTGGCAGTACTAACGTTGTTCTGGCAGTACTAACGTTGTTCTGGCAGTACTAACCATACTTGGCAAATCTTCAGTTCCCAACAATCTCCCCCTAACTTGACTTTTTAGATTGAGAAGTCAAGTTCTTCAGATGATGCTTCCAAAACCTAATCATGAACACATAAATCGGGATTCAACCCCAGACTTTGATTGATAATCCTTCTCACCAAGTATCTTCCCATTTCAGAATCCTTGTTGCAAGCCAACTTAGCATGTAGCATTCCATTCAACCTTTTCATGCTGTGCTTGTATGCAACATCCACCAAATAATACTCATGAAATGTATGGTCAAGTGTGATGACATACACTCCACATTTTTCAATGAGCATCCAGTTGGTAATGGCTTGAAAATTTCTTTCTATCATATACTGAACTGCTTCTGGTTTGAACATTAGGCACATGTATTCAAGAACCATTTTGGTGATAGACATCCCTTTCTCATTCAGCATATTTCCATACAGCTTCATTCCAACCTTGTACATCTCCTCTATGTCAGATCTAGAGCACATTCTGATAAGTCTTCCCCATGTAGAACAGACCTCAAACTTCCCATCTGCTCTTTTGACTCTAATGTACTCCTTTCTCTGATCTACCAAGGTATCCCAGAAGATGATCTCAGGAGGCATGGACGATAATGGGTCAGCTTTGATTGGATCAGTATCAACCACAGTGATATACATATTACATTGAGCATTACTTGGTTGACCTGATGGAGTTGCTACTTCTTCTTCAGCAACCTTTGTATCATCTTTCTTTTCTGGAACATCCTCTTCTTTTTCTTCTTCTACCACTGGTTCTACCCTAGGTTTCTTGACAACTTTCCTCTTGGTAGCTATAGACTTGGTTCTTGCTCTTTTTAATGACACCAGCTTTTCACCCAGGGTTTCTTCTTGCTTTTTAGGAGTGTCATGTTTGGCTTTAATCAAAGCCTCTGCCACTTCAACTTCTTCCAAAGTAGGCTTTTTAGTTTATGTTGCTTCCTTTGTTTCTGCTGCTTCTTCCTTTGTAGATACTGCTTCTTGCATGGTTTCTGCTGCTTCTTTTGTTTCTGCTGTTTCTGGAATTTCAGCAGCATTAACCGTTTCTGCTGCATGATCAGTTTCTGCTTCCTTTTGAATTTCAGCAGTATTAACCGTTTCTGCTGCATGATCAGTTTCTGCTTCCTTTTGAATTTTAGCAGCATTAACCGTTTCTGCTGCATGATCAGTTTCTGCTTCCTTTTGAATTTTAGCACACTCATTCTCCCCTTTTCCTGTGCACTCTCCATGTTGAATTCAGCTTCTGACTCCCCCTTTTTGGGAGCATCATTGTTGGGGCTTCTTCGTTTAAGAACATACTGAGCTTTCTTCTTCCTGTGCACCAACTTGGTAATCAACTTCTTTTGCTTCTCAAGCTGTGTTTGCTGATATAGGACCAATTTCTTGAGTCCATCTATCTCCTTTTGCTGACTTACAACATCTGTGTTGATATTGGCAATGGTTTCCATCAATTCCTCATATGTATATCTATCCTCACCTTGTTTAGGAGTTTTTACTTCCTTTAAAGGATCACTGGAAACTTTAGTAGGAGTCTTTTGCCTAGCAAAAGCACTGCCTACCCCCTTGGTTTCTTGGCACCTGGGACCTCTGAATGATTTCTCATTCTGAGTTGCCGTGAGGAAGGTCTTAGGTATGTTACCATTATCCTTCTCTGTGCTAGCAGAAGTAGTGGCAGCCTTGCTACTCACATGCTCAACCTTCTCCTTAGTGAGCACCTTCTTGGGGTTGGGAGACACCCCTGTGGTTTCCCTTTCGATATTCTCTGTTGGAGAATGCTCCAATAGAGGGCTTAAAGGCTTTGGGCTTGTAGGAGGTACATCAAGGGAAGGAGCCTTGTGTACCTTTCTTCTTGTAAACTTTTTGGTTACTTTTGGAGAGGGTCTTTGAAGAATGGACTGAGGGATTTCTTTGGTGATTGAAGGTGGGGTTTGGCTATCAGTGGGTTGGTCTAATGAGGGCCTTGACCCTGATGCCATACCTTCTTGTGTGTGGGACACACCCATCATTGTAGAGAACAATGGAGTGTCAACTCCTTCCGAGTCCCTGGAAGTTCTCCTCATATTTGAGAAGACCTTTCCTTTAGGGGGTTTAGGTACATATACCTCAGTAAATTGAGGCAAATCCGTCAATTCCTGAGTAATCACTGCTTGGACAAACCTTGGGTACATATAAAAACTCTTTTTGGATTCCAGGTTTGACACAAGATCATTGAAAATCATTTGTGAAAAATTAAACTTCCTGGCAGTGGCCAAGCAGACCAGGGCATAAGCAATGGTACTGCTAAACTCACTCCATCCAGTAGTTTTCTTTGACATGCAATGCATTAAGGTATAAACAAAGAATCGCCATTGTGTAGAAAATTTTGATTTGAAAAACTTAAAGATTCCAATGGGACCTTCATACCCCATTCTCGTTAAAGTTGAGTATAGATCGTCATTAGGAATAGACGTCATACCTGAGGCATCATCCAATCGAAGAGTGATGCGAATAAGCTCCTCTGTAACATTCAAGGGTTTGTCACACACCCTTGTTTTGATGATTTTCTGCCCATCTTCAGACACCACGGTGGCATTTTCCCAGAACTGCTTCTGATGCTCGATGTAGATAGTCGGGGTCACCGTTAGGGCATATGATATATGCGTGGATTTGAGGAAATCCACAATGTCGTGAAAACCTGCGGACTGTTTTGGCTTCTGGAGCATGGCAATCTCGTTGTGTTCGTCGATAAACTCCATTGTACCTGAGGATTCTTGACAGAAAAACAGAGATTCTTGGGAGAGAATAGTTAGAAAGATAGAGAGATGAATAGAATTCAAAGAGACGTTATGAACTTTGGCGGGCTGAAAGAAGTATTTATAGCAGTAGTAGCCCTAATTTTTCTTTTAAAGCAGTATTAACGACACATGCAGTATTAAGTACGAAGCAGTATTAACTGGCACTGGCAGTAGTAACTATGCACTGGCAGTAGTAACTATCCACTGGCAGTAGTAACTATGCACTGACAGTAGTAACTATGCACTGGCAGTAGTAACTATCCACTGGCAGTAGTAACTATGCACTGACAGTAGTAACTATCCACTGGCAGTAGTAACTATGCACTGGCAGTAGTAACTATGCACTGGCAGTAGTAACTATCCACTGGCAGTAGTTACTATCCTTGCACTTTTCAGCACTTGTCAATCTTAGTCATACAGAAGATCCTGAGAAAAAGAGTTAGTAGTACCAAATATAGAAGGAAATACAGGTATAAAAACTGAAAATCATGACTTTATTCAAGGTTGATCATGCCCACACTTGTTACCAAGAAGGTGAATCTACCCACATCAAAAGCTTTTGTGAATAGATCAGCAAACTGGTCATTGGTATGAACTTTAGCAACTTGAATTAGTTTCTTTTCATTACAATCTCGAATAAAGTGATACCTGATCTCTATGTGCTTTGTTTTTGAGTGTTTGACTGGATTGTTAACAATGCTAATAGCACTGTTGTTGTCAATGAAGATTGGAGTGTGCAGAAATGTTACCCCATAGTCCAGCATCTGATTCTGTATCCATAGAACCTGAGAGCAGCAGCTTGCAGCAGCTATATACTCAGCTTCTGTAGTAGATAAGGACACTGTGGTTTGTTTCTTACACTGCCACGATACTAGTCTTGCACCCAAAAACTGACATCCACCTGAAGTAGACTTCCTATCCATGTTAGCTCCACCCAAGTCACTATCTGAGTATGCAAGTAAATCAAAGGATGATTCATAAGGATACCAGAGACCTAATCTAGGTTGCCCTCTTAGATATCTAAATATCCTCTTGACTGCATGAAGGTGTGATTGCTTTGGTGTAACTTGAAATCTGGCACAAACACATACTGGAAACATAATATCTGGTCTAGAGGCTGTGAGATACATGAGTGATCCAATCATTGATCTGTAATGATGGACATCCACATCCTCCCCCTCAAGATCAGCATTGATCTGTTTGTGTGTCTCCATTGGTGTGCTTGCTGGCTTTGAGTCTGATAATCCAAACTTATCCAGGATGTCTTTCACATATTTGGATTGGCATATGAAAATCCCATCCTTCTTCTGTTTCACCTGAAGCCCAAGGAAGAAAGTGAGTTCACCCATGGAACTCATCTTGAATCTCTTGTGCATTAACTCCTCAAAGTCTTTACACATGTGATCATTTGTGGATCCAAAGATGATGTCATCCACATAGATCTGAACAAGTAGGGTGTCCTTCTTTTTCCTTTTAATGAATAAGGTCTTATCAATGATGCCTCTTTCAAATTCATTTTCCAAGAGATAGGTAGACAGGGTGTCATACCATGCTCTTGGGGCTTGATGTAGACCATAAAGTGCCTTCTTTAACTTGTACACTCTGTCAGGATATAATGGATTCTCAAATCCAGGGGGTTGACAGACATACACCTCTTCATCTATAGTCCCATATAGAAAATCACTTTTTACATCCATCTGGTAGACCTTGAACTTCATATATGAGGCATAGGCTAGAAACAACCTAATTGCCTCAATCCTTGCAACTGGAGCAAAGACTTCCTCATAGTCTATACCTTCTTCCTGAGTATACCCTTGTGCAACCAGTCTGGCTTTGTTCTTGATCACAATTCCTCTCTCATCCTTCTTATTCCTGAAAATCCACTTGGTGCCAATTGCCCTATGACCTTTTGGAAGGTCCACCAAGTTCCAAACATTCTGTAACTTGAACTGTAGCAGCTCCTCTTGCATTGCTTCTATCCAACTTGGATCTTTCATAGCATCATAAGACTTTTTGGGCTCAATTTGGGATAGAAAGCAGGTGAGTACAGTATTAACTGTATTTTGCTGATCTTGTAGCTCTTGAAGTCTGCTTTGATTCCTAGTCATCATGGGAGAAGCAATGTCTCCAATTACCAACTCAGGAGGATGATTTTTCTGAGTTCTTGATGGATGACCAGATTCCTCTTGTAGGATTACATCCAGATTTGACTCATTTAAGTCTGGATTTTCTTCAGCTTCTTCAGTCACTTCAGACTCTCTGGAATTTGGACTTGAAGGCTGATTTTCCTCTATTCTTCTCTCTTCTTCATTCTGAATGGGTTCAGCTTCCTTTTCTTGTTCACAGAAGTCAACAGGATCAATGGTAGGGAGTGGAAATATCACAGACTGAATTCTGTGAACTGATGGTGGTGCATCCCTTTGTCCTGCATTTGCATCACTACTGAAACCCAAAGAATTAGTGAGTGAATCAATGTCAAATAGCCAATCAGGACCTGAACCAATAGGATTTGGTGTGTTTTCATTGCATTTGACATTGTCACTTTCTTCAATTATTCTAGAAGAGGTATTAAACACTCTGTAAGCCTTACTCTGAGATGAGTAACCAACAATAAAACCATCATCTGCTTTGCTATCAAACTTACCTAAGTGAGATTTGGTATTGAGAATTGTACAAGGACACCCAAATGGTTTGAAAAATCCAATAAATGGTTTCTTTTTCTGAAAAAGCTCATAAGGTGTCTTGTTTTTAGGCTTTATTACTAAAACTCTGTTTTGGACATAGCAAGCAGTATTAACTGCTTCTGCCCAAAAAGTAGTGGGTAATTTTGAATCAGCTAACAGAGATCTAGCAGCCTCAATCAGTGTCCTATTCCTTCTCTCAGCAACACCATTCTGTTGTGGAGTCCTAGGAGCACTGTATTGTCTCTCAATTCCTTTTTCCTCACAAAAGGTGTTTAGATCAAAGTTTTTAAATTCAGTCCCATTATCTGATCTAATGACTTTCACTTTTTGATTTGATTGGTTTTCAATTCTAAGAATAAAAGATTTGATCAGTCCACTTGTCTCATCTTTAGTTCTCAGAAAATATACCCAAGTAAATCTAGAGTAATCATCAACAATAACTAAACAGTATGCCTTCTTGCCAATGCTCATGACATTTGTAGGGCCAAACAGATCCATATGCAACAACTGAAGAGGATTTGAGATAGTGTTTATCTCTTTGGACTTATGAGAAGTTTTGTGTTGTTTGCCTTTGAGACAAGCAACACAATGATCATCACATGAATAAACTTTTGATGGTAAACCCCTAACAAGATTATGTTTAACAAGTTTATTCATTGTTTTAAAATTCATGTGACACATCCTTCTGTGCCAAATTGATGATTCATCCATTGAAGCTTTTGAAACCAAACAGTTTAGGGATGAATCAGATGAAACACTTTCTAAATCTAAACAATACACATTATCCTTTCTAGGAGTTCTCAATAGTATCTTGTTTTCATCAACTATTTTGAATCCAGGAGCAAGAATAATGTATTCAGAATCAGTAAATAATATACTATGTTTCTTGTCACAGACCTGTGATACACTTAACAGGTTGTATCTCAATTGCTCAACATAGTAAACATCCTCAAATGTCATCTTACCTTTTGATACATCACCTTTACCACTTATCTTACCTCCTGCAGGATTATTCCCAAACGCAACATGTCCTCCATCAATTCTTTTGAAATTCTTGAGGCAGGCCATGTTACCTGTCATGTGCCTGTTGCAACCACTATCAACATGCCAGATGCTCTTCCCCTTGAGCTGTTGGTTGCCCTGCACATAAGATAAATCAATTAGTTTTTATTGGGAACCCAAGCCAAATTGGTCTTGGGTCTCCCTTGCTCATCAAAGTACTTACATTCAGTTTGGATAAGTTTTTCTACCTGAGGAACTTCAGTACTGGAGTACTTTGTCAAAATGATTGGTCTAGCAGCACAAACACTAGAAGCAATATTATCTTTAGAAGAGGTACTAACAGTGTTAGCAGTACTAACACTGCTAGCAGCAGTATTGCTTCTAGAAGAAGTACTAACAGTGTTAATATTGCTAGCAGAAGTACTAACAGTGTTAATACTGCTAGCAGCAGTACTATCTGAGGCAGCAGTACTATCAGAGGCAGCAGTACTAACACTAGTGCTTTTAGGAACCCACATTGTGACACATTCTTTTTCAGTCTTTTTCCTTATGTGGCTTTTGGATTTAGCTTGTTTCTTAGCCACATGGTTCCTTACAGGCTTCCTATAACCATTTGATTTTTGAAAAGTTCTTTGAAAATTTATCCTTTGGTTAATAGGATTGAAATAACAGTGTTTGGCAAGGTGATTCAGTTTGCCACAGATAAAACAAGGTTTTGGTCTGTTAATCCTTTGCAGATCAACTCCTTGTTTTTGAGCCCACTGATTATTCCAGTTTCTTTGATTTCCCCTCTTTTTATCATGTTTTTGGGGTTCATTCTTTTGAGAAATCTTGCAAGAACAATGTTCACAAGTATTGGAATTCACAACAGTGGTCTGTGTATAATGAACTCCCTTTCCTTTTTCAGATCTTTTCATCTCATTGTTCTTATCCCAGGGACTTCCACCTTCCTCATTAGTCTTGATGTAATTTTCTAAGGGGATCTCACCACTGACATTCTTGTTCCTTTTCTTAGACTCTTCTTTTTCAGTTTTGTCCTCAACAACAACTTCATCTAATGGATCTACTTTAGTAGCTCCTTCAGGTAAGTCCTTCCTATCCATGGTTTCTAACAGGTCTGACCTAGGAGGGATGTATGTGTTGTTGTAGGGTGGGGGTGTGGCATTGTACCCTATGCCTGGTTTCATCTTACTGTGGATTTGAGCATTTATTATGGTGTCCATGACTTTAGAAGCACATGAAAACTTTTCAACATCAAGTTTTACTTTCTCAAGTTCTCCTTTTAATTTCTCACATTCCTCCCTGGACTCTTTCAGTTGGAATTCCAGACCATTCTTTTCCCACTTCCAGTAGTTTGTATCATATGAGTGTTGAAGTTCATTGGCTTGAACAGCCTTAATTTGTTCTTCAAACCTCTCAACAATCACAACATAATCTCTTCTATCATTTTCTAATCTCTTAAGGTCATCACACATTCCCTGGTTGTGATCTCTATACCTTTTCACAGTGTCTATACAAGCTTGAGAACAAAGATTAGATTTTACCTCAGTAGGAAGATCTGAGACTTCTGCCATGAGTGCATGATTCTGAATTGCCTCTTCTGCTTGATCACTCCAATCAAATCCCATTCCTTGTTGAGAAACAAGGGCTTGAACAGAGTTTCTGTTCTGGTTGAAGCTTCCAGTCTGAGCTTGTTGATGGTTGTTTTGAGATACTCCACCTCTACATTCTCTGGCAAAGTGTCCCATCTTATGACACTTGTAGCATTCTACCTTAGATTTGTCAAACCCAGCACCATCTTCTCTTCTTTGGGAAAAGTTGTTTCTCCCAGTCCTCTTTATAAACTTCTTCACCCTCATAGAAAGCATAGCCATCTGCCACTTGATATCCATCTCCTCAAGATCATCAGCATTAATCTGTTCTAAGTCATCATTAATTAATGAGGAGTTAACATGACTAGAAAAGAAATCTTCTAGTACAGAATCATTGGCCTTCTCCTGATTGACTCCTCCAGCAGTACTAACTGATTCAGGGTTAGCAGTAGAATCAGTTGATGCTGATAGGAGTGCAGCATTATACACATATCCTGAGGGCTTCTTCTTGGCTTCAACCTCTGCTTCAAATACCCTAAGATCATTGTAAAGATCATCAAGCTCTTTATCTTCTAACTGGTCATTCTGTCTGAAAGACACAGTATACATTGTCCATTCCTCACCTAATGATCTTAGAAACTTTCTGTTGACATCATCAGCCTCCATATGAACTCCAACTGTAGCCAATTCTCCAATCAACTTATTAAATCTATCAAAAGTTTGAGTCATAGACTCATTCTTTGTAGAAGTAAAATTTTCATATTGTTGCTTAAGAATTGCCTTCTGGTTCCTCTTGGTGCTCTTGGTACCAGTGAAACTCTTTTCCAATGCATTCCATAAAATCTGAGCATCAGTGCAGTGATGAAATTGGTGCTGATACTCATTGGGAATAGCCAAAAGCAGAGTGCTTAAGGCTTTCATCTCTGTTTGTCTAACCTTTCTTTCTGCATCAGTCTTTGGAGGGGGTCGTTTGCCATCTGGTCCAACTTTTCCTTCAGTACATGGACCATTCTCTATAATATCCCATATGGAATAATCAGTAAGCAAAATATACTGCTTGATTCTAATTTTCCACATGTCAAACTCATTAGGCCTGAGCATGGGAACCTTTGAAACAAGAGTACTATTTGATTCAACTGAGTTGTCCATAATGATTGTAGATTTCTAAGAAACCGTGCTCTGATACCACTTGTCAGGATCGATTCCAAACAAGAATAACTATACTTAGAAATCAGAATTAAAGAATCTTACGGAATAGAACTTTAATTCAACACACTCGATGAACAACTAATTAGAAAACACAATCTGTTTTGTATTCAATGCTTCAACTCACAAGTTTACAACCAAACCTCAATCTTGTTGAACAGGCTCAACAAGACGACTTCTACTTCTCTAGAAATAGGGTTCTAAACCTTGAGGTTAATTCTCTCTAAAACAAAAACGAATTCTGATATCTCTTATATCGAATAGCTATCTATCAACATCTATTTATACTAAATAATTACAAGATAACTATCAAAACAAAATTGATCTTCAGAATATTCTTTCATGCTTATCTTCATTCATTCCATCTTTATCTCCAACCTTCTCGCATTCCAAAATTATGATCACCAGCAGTATTAACATCGTTATGCACAAGCAGTACTAACAATGTTCCAGCAGCATTAACTTTTACTAGCAGTACTAACCTTGCTCTGGCAGTAGTATTGTTGTTCTGGCAGTATTAACTTTGTTCTGGCAGTACTAACGTTGTTCTGGCAGTACTAACGTTGTTCTGGCAGTACTAACCATACTTGGCAAATCTTCAGTTCCCAACAAAGTCCGACATGGACGATGCTAAGAAAGACAAATCAAAGTGGTGCGACTTCCACGTCGATTATGGTCATGCGACAGACGATTGTATCGCAATGAAGAAGGAATTAGCGTATCATTTCCCGAAAGGAAATCTCAAGGATATCATCGACGATGTCGCTGTTCCAGCTAATAGCCATCGACCGTCGACCCCCGAGCACGCGAAAGTCGTCAATTGCATTACTGGTGGTTCAGACGTATGTGGTCTGACGTATTCTGCGGCCAAGCATCATGCCAGTCAGGCACCCGATGATCGGCCTATTCCTCGCTCGTCTAGACCCAAAGGAGATTTGGAGCTAGAAGCCATGAAGATTGTGTTCGGCCACATCGACCTTGGCGACTCGTATCATAAGCATCACGACGGGTTGATCATTCAGCTCATAGTCGGTAACTGTCTAACGCGTCGAGTCTTGATCGACGGGGGCAGCTCAGCAAATGTCATTTTTCTCAACACTATCAAAGCCATGGGAATCGATCGCTCGGAAATCACCCGACGTTCGACGACTTTGGTCGGTTTCAATGGAGAAGCGACGAGCACCTTCGGAGAGATAATCTTGCCCGTTTACGCCGGAGGAGTCAACAAGCAAACCAAGTTCAGCGTCATCGACTGTGCGTCGGCCTATAACATCATCTTAGGTCGACCATGGATCCATGATATGAAAGTTGTTCCTTCGACGTATCATCAAATGTTGAAATTCCCGACGCCATGGGGAATCCAAGAGATCAAGAGTGAGCCAAAAGTTGCTCGTGAATGCTACAAGTCTACCTTGAAGCCGCGAAAATAAACCAAAGTCACAAGATCAGGCTCTCGACAGGTTCGTTCCTCTATCCCTAAGTTAATATCTTTTTAACAGAGATAAGTCTACTATGGTGCCCGGTCGCACGACAACATAGTCAACGCAGGACAATATTTCTCCGTGTCATTCTGTCATTTAAAACCTATCTTTTGCTCCCAAAAAGAATTAGGTAATAAATGACAGGGGGCAAATAGAGAGAACAGTCAAAACGGTACGTTCTCTAACTCTTTTTCATACAATTTTTTTTCTCACAAAACGACTACTGACTTAAGCATCGGAGGGTCGTTGGCCAGCCAACGACCAACCCCCGACATCGTTTTACCGCAGAACCGCATGACAGCTTATCGCAGGATCGCACGACAGTAGTCATTAAGTCTACAATATGACTTTAAATTCACAAGGTCGCACGATATAAACGACCAAATCTATGATTTGATCATCCTTTACAGGGACATACGATTCAAATTAATCACACGACTTAGTCGTACGATTACGAGGTCTAACGATCTCATGATCTAAGCCTCTTAACTTTCATACTCCGAATGTATGCTTTAGTCGCATGTGCTTATGTTTATACACACGATTTAAAAGTCCTATGGCTTACGTACCAGTTATTGTGTTACAATGAATGCCTTAGTCGCATGATTCCCAGATTCAATTTCATAATTGATATGGTACTTGTTCACCAAATATATAAAACGCAAGTTCAAACAAAAGTTCAAAGTTTCATTTACAAAACTGTCGGTTATACTCAAAAGAACTCGACTACCGACGCTCGAGTATACAAAGATAAAATGGTTCGACCACCAACGGTCGAGACATGAAAAGACATAGCATTTCCTAAACCTAGAGAAAAGCGTCGATGGCAAGCTTGGCCCAAAAGTCTCGACCTTCGAAGCCCTGCCAATCCCGAAGAACTGATGCAAGGATCAAACGAGTATATTAGGAGTGGTTTTCCAACTCCTTACGCCTCGACATTCTAAGAATATGGCTCTAAAGGTTAATGTTAAGGTTGGAGAAAGGAATATATCCTTCTCAACGATCGACCTCTACTCCAGCATTTCCTCTACCTTCACATATTTAATGAGAGGAAACAGAAGCATCTGCAAATTACAAAAGAAACATACTAAATACTCAGCGAAAGAACTTCGATAACACAGGTTTTGAAAGAAAAACTTACAAAGAGCGCCAGTTCGGCTAAACACAGTCCAATCTCTTCAACAGAGATTCTTAGAAAACGCTCCTTGAAAGATAAGAGTTGATATTTCCCCAGATGCGGAAGTGACTCTGCCCTGACGAGGACATAGTCAATCAAGAGGGTTGACGACAACGCAAAGTTGTTCGTCGCCATAAACTCTCCCTCATTCTCTCCCATCTTTAAACCCTTGCCCCTGGCGGCTGACGAAAGGGTCGACGAGGATATAGAGAACATCGTCGCCAGTTGTGCAGTATGAAACACCGTCGCCAGTTGCGCAGTATGAAACACCGTCGCCAGTTGCGCAGTATGAAACACCGTCGCTAGTTGCGCAGTATGAGACCTCGTCGCCGGTTGCGCAGTATGAGACATCGTCGCCAGTTGTGCAGTATCAACAAATCCAATCCAATCACTGTCCGTATCCAGCACATACCTCGTCTTCCATTTGCGATCATCGACAACAGTGTTCAAAACTAAGTGTGAGGTAAGTCGCTCGATGATCAGGATAACTCTCCAGAACTGGGGCATCGGTTGCCTCGGTGAAAGATCGAATTCACGCATGAACACTTCGACCAAAAGCGAATTCGGCCAGTGGAAGCCCATCTTAAATAGGTACTCATATATCACGGCATATCCATCAAGACACATCTCCTGTCGAACCTCGCCAACCTTGCTTATGGTAATACACATGAGAATCCTCGCTAGACTTCCAAAGACGTCAAAATCTTTTTCATTTCTAATAGCACCTCTGGGCTCCATCGACATTCAGCTGGTAAGCATCATCATACGTCAGCATGACGTCACGACCGCGTTCCCCTTTCAACTTCTTGATCGGTTAAAAGCGGACCAGTCTAGTTCAAAAGCGATTGAGGTACATTTCAAAACTCTTGCCTTCTTTATTACGCGTCTGATTGACAAAATTTAAATTCGAATTTGCCATCCTTCTTTCAAATTTTGGGGGCAAACTGTTTGGGCAAAAAATCACGTCGTACGACCACGACCAGAGCAGGTAAGATGCACGTCATAATCCAAATCTTGTATTAAGATAAGGTCTCGACGGGAACCCAAAAAACATCTGTCATCGCCCGTAAAAGGTAAGTCGTACGTTCCCCATGACGCTCGACCATAGTATCGCCCGTCCCGTACGACCATCGCGTAAGATCATTGTACCTTCGACCAAAGCAAACGTTAACCTTGACTGTTACGTTTGTTAAGTGTTTAATGCAGGAGTCAAAGTCATTAAAGAGCAACGGATATAACCGACGCAACCATCAACGATCGATAACCGTAACGGACGAAGATCATCATGGATAATCACTTCGGCGACCGTTTCCAGCCGTTGTAGCCGTTGATTGAATCATTAATGGAGTTAATTAATGACGCGAAGGCTATAAAAGACAAGCTAAAGCTTCATTTTAAGGGACATCGGTTAACATCCAATACACACCAGCGAACATCACTACCCAGCAGAGAAAATTATCTAAACTCATAACAAAGAACATTCAACCTCTGGAGATTAAGTACTGAAGGCCAGAATCTTACAGCGAACTCAAGAACACTCGAAGGAAAAGCTCAAGTATCGTTCTCGACGCACGACAACAGTCCTCGACCAGAAGTTTACACTTTGTATTCACACACGACAAACACCTATTTTCACATTTAAACACTTGTACTTTACATTTCGAAGTATTTCCTTCATTTGTATTGTAACCACTGTACGATCGACACCAGTACCGAAGGACATCACCCCTGTTTGGTGACCATAGTGCAGCGACGACACCCACTGTCGTCCGCAGGTTTTTTCCGCGTTTGAGGTTTTTCCTGCATCATCAAATTCCTTGTCTCGTTTATTTTTTCCCTCGTCGCACGTCTCGTCGAAAGATCCTTTCTTTAGTTGATTAAGTCCACATCGACCTTAAGTTGTCCCTTTGGTGCGATTTTTGGCATTAACAGGGATTACCTTGCTCCCCCTCGAATATTGCAAACATGTGCAATGGAGAGTCCGACACACAGAAAAAACTTTTGAACGTTTAAAGAAAAACACTGTGTCGCTCCCCCTCAACTGATGAACATCTAGTTGGATGCTCCCCCTCAGAATGTGCGCGTAGTGTGAAATGCACACGGGAGTATCCACACACACAAAAAAAAACTTTTTAGCATTTAAAAATTTGTGTGTGACGCTCCCCCTCAATAGTAGAGTATACTTACCTGATGGTTGATCATGCTCCCCCTAAACACATGAGCAGTCGTGAAATTACAGGTATAGACAAATCTCACGTCTTCTTAATGTGTTTCCTTGTAGATCGTGAGCAGCTCCCTCCTTCCGGTCATGTGTGTGGAGCATCCAGTGTCTAAGAGTCACACATGACCGTCCTGCAAAACAAGTTTAGCGGACCTTGGGTACCCAGATTTGCCTGGGTCCCGGAGGGTTAGATTTGACACCTTTCGAAGGAACTTGCTTTGAAGCAGGTTGCCTCTTGGGTATGGGTTTTACCTCAGTAGGAGGAACCCATTTTGAATTAGGTTTCCTCTCATGCTTTGGTTTAACCTCTGATTGGGAACCCCGTTAAGATTTGGACTTCTTTTTGTTCTTACGGGGTCTGCGTTTGGGTGTATGATTATATATATGATATGACCCAAACCAATCATTGTTATGGATATCATCAAAGTCATTCCAACCACAACTAGAACAACACAAACGATCGTGCGATAATTGTATCAATTGCTGAATGGAGTAAATTTTCATCAGAAAAATAATATCTCTTTTAACAAAATTATTCCTATGATTCCAAGCACAATCGTTTTTGTTCATTCTCGGGTAAAAGACAGTATTGAACGACTTTGATGCAGCACCCTCGACAGATTCCTTGGCTGGCCACTTTGGTTTTGCTTGTTTGGCGCGACCGGTTTTATCCGAAACAACAGGGACAGTACGGTCAGTGACTTTTGAGGAAACAGGAATCTTAGTGGTCGGCCGTTCGGTCTTTTGCTTCGGCTGTGATTGTTTTTGAGAATTTGAAGCATTTTTAAGAATCTTGATCACAGCCGGAGTCTTGGATTGAGAACTGTCGCCCTTTTGAAAATTGACCGGACGATTAACCACTGGAGACAAAAAGTCAGAATGACTTGGAAGAGGTTTGTCGAAAGGGAATGACTCAAACTCTCTATCAGAATTTCCTTCGGAGTTCATGTATTCTGAAAAATCAATCTCCGGAATTTCAGGACTTGGATCAGGTGAGGAAGGCGAGGAACGCGCTGTGCTTGTGTGCTTTGGGGAACTTGGTGCGGAAGCTAAGAAAAAATCAGAGTTTAAGTTCCTTAAAACACTCTCGTCTTGAGAATCTTTACCATCTTGTGAAGTGGAAATTTTACCAATAAAAGCTTTACACGAAGACGTTTCTGATGAATTCGAGGAAGAATCAGGTGAAATCTGTTTTTCAGATTTGAGTTGGTCAATTTGCTCTTGGAGCTGACCATTTCTTGCATACTCCTCCATCTTTTCTGTTGCCAAAGCAGCCAGTTTCGATGTGAGCATATTAATTTCACCTCGAAGGATTTCTTGTCCTTCATCAGACACAGCTTCGGTTTTGACCGGTTGTAGATTCTCAAGTTTCTCAGAATTGAGTTTCTCAATCTCAGAGATTAGCGCTTTCTTTTCGTTTTGAAAAATTGACCTTTCTTTCTCAAACGACTCCTCCAACTCGACAATCTTTGCTTCCAAGATGAGAGGGGGAACATAGAGTTTAAACTCATCCGTCTCATTCTTGGTTGCAGGTGCTTGGTCCTCATCCTTTTTGGAGGAATCCTTGGGCTTAGCAACCTTGTAAGGGTCGAAGTAGTCATTTGAGAGATACTTTTTGTTCTTTTTATAGGAATTATTCAAAGGTTCATAACAAAACGGAAGTTGTATTCCTCGTTTGTGTGCACGCTTATATTCCTCGGTTTCCTCTTCCTTTTCAGGTTCAAGAGGACCAGTCCATTGAATGGCATATTCCGGATACTTTTTATCTAACCCAAAACATGCAAAATCATACAAAGTTGGTGTACACCATCTTCCCTTTTTCAAATAATGTGGGTTATCATATCTGATACCCCATTCTTTGTTAAAGTATGTGAACTCTTTGGGTTTATTCAGAAAGATGGTTTGATCAGTTTGACCCCTTTTGTGGAGTTTGGTTTCAAGATCAAGAATTTTAGCAACAAACTCCTTGTGCTGAATTTGAAGAGAGGAACATTGATAAACAAGTTCTTCTTTCTCATTCATGCACTGATCAAACTGAGTCTGAAGTTCAGATAATCTGGCCCTTAAGTCTTTAGGTGCTATTGAAAGATTTTTGCATTTCTCCTTTAAAATAGCATTTTCAGACTTGTATTTTTCTGTTATTCGCATTTGAACATCTAGCTTTTCGGTTAGTGATCTAATCTCAAGCTTTTGTTCTTTAGTGGTGGCCTTAAAGGAATCTGCCTGTTCAACAAGTGATTGCATTTGATTCAATAAATCTTGTTGGCTAGATTCACATACCTGACTTGTCGTTGCCTTTTCTTCATCGGCTGGAGACATCTTCAGTTGCACTGGAGTGATCGTCAGACGATGGTTCGATTCAAAGTGAAACAGTATCAAGGATACTTAAATGTCCCCCTCATGCGACTTAGAGCTTACCGGGTGCAAAAGGTTCCGGATAAAAAGGCTTTCCGGATGGAATAGGTTTCCGGGTAAAATCTATATAGCCGGAAACTTTGAGTTATCCGGACAAAATAGGTTACCGGAAACGTGGAGTTATCCGGACAAACTATTTTACCGGAAACTTTTGGTTTCCGGAACAAATATACCCGGAAAGTATGGTATTAGAAGACTTACCCGGAAAGTTTGGACGTGTCCGAAAGAATTACGCGATTATCCGGAAAGTTTAAAACTGTCCGAAAACCGCGGCTGTTTTACCCGGAAAGAACGGTTGACTTGTGAAAATCGATTGGATATTAACTAGGGTTGCTCAATAATGTTCCTGAAAGATTAGAAACATTACCAAACACAAAAATAACACTAACCAACTCGATTTTGAAGCAAAAACAACAAGTTTTGATGGCTAAAAATCCGATTTTTATCACGAACACTACCAAAACCTTTGATTTTAAATTGCTTAATAAACCACTCAAACGATCGAATTAAGATGTGAAAATTTGCAGAATCACTAATAGTAATGATGCTAACAATTCCCAATAAGCGAAATCGATCAATTTAATCAGAATCAAAGAATTGAAATTCTATCAAGAACACAGACGTGAAAAAGATAAAATTTACCAGAAATCGAATTTTGCACTTTGAATCAAATCCGTCCGTCTGCTCTGATACCAATTGTTAAATCCAGATCCGTGCAACGATTATGAAATAAGTAATATAAACAATAAGAACAATGATTTCAACTGGTCATCCCTGTATTATGCTTTCAATCAGAGTGTTTACAATACAATTCAGAAAAGCAAATGAGACAACTAGCCTATTTTCTAAAGCTAAGCAATCTATTTATATGGCGGGCCCGTGGTTAACAAGCCCACGGCCCGTTCACTAATAAGGCTCAAAATAAAGAATTACAGTTTAAACCCTGAACTTTAAATCAACATAAATTGACCCTAACACCGGTACTTTAACTCAGAACGGGGAATTGGGTATGACAACCCACACTATTTGAAAAATATTTTATCAATGGTGCCTACTTTATACGAGTTTAATTTTCTAGACCTTGATAAGAGATTTCCTCAATATAAAATCAAATGGACGGAACCACTCAATGAGAAGGAAGAGGAACGCGAGGAATATAAACGCAAGAATACAACTAAAATGCATTTGCCTTTTGCGTATGAAGTTCTTAGCACATCTTACGAAACTAAGAAATCCAAATACCTCTCAAATGACTACGTTGACGGCTACAAAGTTGCAAAGCCCAAAGATTCCTCGAAAAAGGATTCGGTCCCAATAACTTAAACTAAAATAGAGAAGGATGAGTTTAAACGCTATGTTCCACCTCTTGTTCTTGAAATGAAAATAGTTCAGTTAGAGGAGTCATTTGAACAGGAACGGATTAAATTTCGAAAGGAAAAACAAGAGCTTTTATCCAAACTTGAGCGTTTTAGTTCTGCAAAAACAGAATCTGTATCCGTTGAGGAAAAGGAAGCCTTTCAGACAAAAATTAAACAGCTTACATCTAAGTTGTTTGTTTTGGCAACAGAAGTGATGCAAGAGCAAATGAGCAAGGGCAAACTTCAAGAAAAGTTTGACCAACTTCAAAACGAGAAAACCATTATGTCTTAACCTTCCTTGAACTCATCAGATACATCTTCTTGTAAGGCTTTCATTGAAAAAATTTCTTCCAGAAAAGGTAAAGAACCTCAAAGGGAGTGTTTTAAAAAGAATCTTGACTCTGATTTTCAAAAAGCTTCTGCATCTGATTCTTTGCAAAACATCGTTCCAAAGTGTTCTTCACATCCTTCGACCAATGATGTTCCATCCGAAAGTGAAATTGATTTTTTCGCGTTCATGAATTCTAATGTTTGTTCAGATGATGAGTTTAATAAGTTTGACTCTACGCCAAAACTTTTTAGTCATGTTCATTCTCTTGATAAAGGGAGTGAACCGGTCAATTTTCACAAAGGCGAATGTTCTACATCTGCCTCTCAAAAGGTTTATGTGCCTAAATCTTCAAAACCAAAATATAAAATAAGGTCACAGAAACAACAAAAGGCCAATAACTCACCTAGAAGACATTCTTACTACTTCAGTTCTTCCGACGGTGACTTTAATGATATTTTAGATAATAATGGTCGGAGAAAAAGGTTCAAACAAGTTTGGGTTGTGAAGAAGTCAAATGAAAGCACAACGAATACAAATTCATTTAATTTAGTTTCGTATGTTAGGACATACAATCATAATCATGATGTTTTTTCTCGTACTTCTGTTGAACAAAGTGTGATGTTTCCCTTAAGACTTTATTCAATTCAACAGTTGCTTCAACTTTCTCATGATTGTATTTGTTGTTCTGCATGTGGTTTGAATGGTTTTGTTGACCGAAAATATGAATCTCATTGGTATGGTACTTATAGTATCCTCGATCCTCATTTTAATAGGGCATCTAACCATCAAGGATCCATCAAAGCATGGATACCAAAATCTTTCTAATCTGTTTTGCAGGAATGTCATGTGCGTATAATTCAGAAGATTTCTTTCACATGACATCAATAAAAGGTTACGCTATTTTTGAGGGGGAGTACCAGGTTTTGCTCAATAAATGAATTTTTGTGAATTCAAAGACCATGGTAATTTATTCTGAAAAACTTACTCGTGTTTGTTTTTCTTCGATCTTATATTCCAGAATTGCAACGTGTTATATTTTCTTGATTCAGTTATTTCCATGTCTCATATGTTTGTTGATTTTTCGATGGAAATACACTCGCTTGAATTCCTATTTGCGTTCAAAGTTCGTCATTTCTATTAATGGTTCAATTCTTATCTGACACATTAATTGTGACTTGTTCTTCACAATTAAACTTTCTGATCATTCTTTCATTTTTTTTACCATAATGTGTTCAATGAGACATTCTGTTTAGCACTTGATCTTGTTTATTGAAACTCTTTATTTCAAATAATTTTTAATGGCTTTTGATTACCTTAGATAAGAACTCGGACTTCGTTTGCATGACTTCTGAATAATTCAGTTCAGAACTCGTTCTTAAATGCTTTGACTTCTAAACATTTCAGTTTAGAACTCGTATTTAACTGTTTACTAAATTGTTCTATTTGATGAATGAAATGAGTGATAGGATTTATATTGTTTCTATGGTCTATCCAGAACCGGAAGAACCTACCCAAGAAACTCATCCATTTATAGACATCAGGGAGGGGTCTAGCTTGATAGATGAGTTTGGAGGAAAATGGTGAGGCTGTGACAGGACTTAAAAGAACTATTGGTCCTTACCAAACCGAGTTAGTTATCCGGGTAACCAAACAATCTATTCATTCTCGTTCTTTGGAGATGAATATTGAAACAGACATGGACCCAGTGTCGATAACTCGTGTCACCCCACCTAGCCACTCAAGTATCTTACAAAAGATGATTGTTTCATAAATTCACGGAGGTTTAACACATAATCTATCTATTCCTCACTCGGAGTTCTTAGATATTAAAAAAGGAAGACATCAGCTCCGGTCTCCGAACTTCATATTCTAATCATTGTGGCTATTGATTTTTAACTTGTGTCCTAGGTTAAATCAATATTTGAGCCAAACAGATATAAAATTTTTTCACACATGCACGAGTCTTTGTGATTCCAATCGCATATCTTTGTGATATTGCTAGAACAGTTTGAGAAGTAATTTTTAAAATTTTACTTCAGTGATAACTGAAAGTCCTATCAGAGACACCCCAATGCCAACTCTGAACATAGGCCACACAATTATTTAACTTGTTGTGATAACAGTCACTATTGTGTTTATGTGTCAGATATTTACCCCTCGGTTAATAACGCTTTATCTGATATTTTGCTACTCACCAGTATTGTCTTTGAAATTACATGATGCTCGGGATGCTCCTACTCATCATGAGGGGGAGAAGTTATACTGATTCAAAGACACAGATTGTCATGTTGAGGGGGAGTTAGCAAAAGTTGAGGGGAGTAACTGTTCTTGATCAGTTTCGAGATTGATCAGTTCCGAAAAGAGTTCAAAGTGTTTACAAGTGATCAATTCTTCTCATCCCTTATCAAGTGGTGTTCGCTACAAATTATTATTTTCCTCTTTCGAGCATATTGATGCGTTGTAGAATGTCACTGATAAAGTTGATATTCTGAAGACTAAGAGCATAATTCAAGGTGGGGCTTGGAAAGACATGAAGACAAGCAACACTAAAGTGTTTCAAAGATTCAAGAGGAAGAGAAGATAAAGACCTAAAGTTTTCAAGACCAATTTTTCTTTATATAACTTTAAGGGGGGGATTATTAGGACCATAAAATGTCCTACAAAATAGAAAGTGATATAAAGAAATTAATATGCTTATTAGTTTGTTTGTAAAAGCCGTGTTTTGTTAAATGGGCTTTAGTGAGGTTAATGGGCTTGGGCCTTAATAGTTTTAGGACCTTAATACTTTTAGGCCTAGGTATATAAAGTATCCTTTTAGTTCATTGTTAGGTTAGTCGTTCATTAAGCAGATAATCATTCTTTTATTTTCACAGTGTAATCTCTCTGAACGATATTGAGCTTTGAATGAAATAGATAGATGACAACTTGAAATCATTAATTATTATTGTTATAGATTGTTGATTATCATCTTTATTGCACTAATCTGGGATCCACATAACTCCATAACCTAATTTGGGTTATGAACACACATTACTTTAACTTGTTTAACTTGTTCACTATTTACAATTTTTTAACAATAATGAGTTTCGTTTTTAGTTTTTAGATTTGATTACTTTTGAGGGTTTTCTGTTACTGATTTTGGATTTCTATTATTTCACTACATACGATTTGATTAATTAATTTACATAGAATAAAATTTTATTTTAATTTTAATTTTAATTTATCTAACATCTTTCTGTTTAGGGTTGTGAAATATACTAGTTGTGTACCTGCACAATGCGGCGGGAGCGGTGAATGTAAACGATTTTTTGAAGCTTTTTGTGGATCTATTAGAGATATTTACGTTGATATGGTTTACACTTAGTCTTTACAAATTGATACATTTTGAATAAATAAGAATTATGGTCAAAGTAAAAAAGTAAAAAAGCCTTCCTCGATCAGCTAAACCCCGGTGGATATAAGAAATGTTTCAGGTAAATTAAATTAATAGCAAGGCAATAGGTTCATGATATACACATATCTTTCTTTTTTGCATTTTGCCAACAAACCATGTAATTCAACAACAAATTTTTAAGAGATATATATATAACATAAAAAACAACCAAAAAGAACAAATGTATACAACTTTGTTCACAACATTTTGTAGTGTAGCAAAGCAAAGAAGAAACACTGCTTTTGTACGGTTACTTTGACCTTAGCATCCCCATCCTTAATTTGTTGTGTGTTTCACCAACTCAACTCTGATTTTATTCTCAATGTTCATGGATCTCAAGTATGAAAATTACTATCTATAACTGTAAGGTACCTTGGATATTTCGATATCGTTCAACATAGCGCAATTCACAACTTTAATGGAAGTTAAGGGTCATTTACAAAATGCTTACGGGGTAAGCGCATACCAACAAGCGACACCACATTTACTTACGTCTTACCATATGGTTAACACTTCGGCCATCAAAATAGAGTGTTCGTAAGCCTTTCTTACTATAATTGGTAAAAGTTTAACGGGTACGAGCCTTTTTCCTCACTTAACGGGTACGATTTTCGGTCCTTGCTGACATTCGATAAATGCTTACCCGATAAACGACCTTCAAGAATCATATATGCCAACTTTTTATAGGTTATTCAAGCACAAAGTTTACCATGTTGTGCACATTAAAGCACAAGTTTCCTTTTATTCTTAGTAGCACGTGTATGTGCTTGAAACTAGACAAATCATAAAGTTGATTATAAATGAAAGAAGGTGATTTTATGTCGTTCATTTGTTCAAACAATCAAAAACAAAATGTGATATACTCCACAATCTCAACACAAGCGCCCATAGTTAGAGAGATTAAAGTAAATTTAAGACAAAGTACTCATTGGATTTTCTCTGACTGTTGGTTTCCGTTTATATAAGCTTCCTGGTAAAAAGTTTACGTAGGGGTCGTTTACCCAAACGCTGCTTACCCGGTAAAGTCTAAGACTCTAACTTATTTTACGGGGTAAGATTATAGTCCATCAAATCGCCCGGTATGCGCTACTGAGCGGGTATGAGTCGTCACTCTCACTTACCGGGTAAGAGTCTCCATAGACTACTAATCATCAAGTGAATTTGGCCCTTTTCAGCAATCAAAAAGGTTTAAGTGATACAAAAATTGTCACAAGCAACTGTAAATAGTAACCAATGTTCTGAGTTTGAAGTCATGTTTTGCCTCCCACTACCTGAAGTCTTGTTTGAAATGCCAAAGCTTGCAAATAAACAGAAAAATAAAACATTCCAGAATTAAAATTAGAGATTCAAGGTTAAATGACCAACCTCCCATGGCAAAGACAGGGACCAAATTGATGTGTTTAAAAGAGTTTACAAGAAACATTTCTGAGAAATTATATAAAATACCGCCCATCGAGTTCTTCCCACATTTTTTGTTTTGTAGAATGTCTGAGCATATGGAGTTGCAACAAAGGATCAAACTTGGATCTAAATTAGAAACAGGATGTGATGCTCAACTGCAAAGTCACATTAAAACTAAAATTTAGAAACGACAATGATGTGTTTTAAATTTATACCACAAGCGTACGGGTTATGTAGCATACGGGTCGATCACGGGGAGGTGACGGTCTAAACACTAACTACTTAATAATCTTGGCTAGTTATGCGAATCAGATAATTGGTTTGATTTTCTTTTTATCTAGATGAACTTAAACTAAAAGGGATTAAAGGTAGGAGACACAAGAAGAAGCAATTAGAACTAAAATTAAATAAGAGAAAAGACGACTAAAACTAAGAACATTGGGTAATATCAACCTCGGATTTTGGTAATGGTGGGAATTCATTTTTTCCAAAATTACTTCAACCCTCTCTCGAGGCAGGGAAGTTTTTCTAACCAAGATGTGTATTTACTTTCGCAATACGTATACATTGGGAGGAAACATTGAGACTTAAAATAAATATATTTCTCAATCAACGTCTCTAACTATTTACATGTTAGGGTCGTTGTCATCGATCAATTCAACCCAAGTAAAAGACCAAACTTTCGTTTTTATCAAAAACCCATCGAATTAACTAGATGCTTTGTTAAAACCCAATTAAATCAATTCGACTTTCGTAAAATCAAAATGGATTAAAACTCAACATCCGTTTTAGAAACAATTGATCAATACCAAAACTTCAATCTTAAGGCGATGACTACCCATTTACAAAGCTATTTAAACGAGACCAAGCACAAGTTACTTAATTAGACTCTAACGAAATTAAAACCAAAATTAAACCTAGACTAACAAGGAAATTACATTAGACTCAATCTAACAACAATTAACACTAACAATTAAGAGATGAACAACAACTTATTGAATAAACATGTGCAGAAAATTGACTAACCTAGATTAAAGTGCAGAAAATAATTATAGTGCAGAATTTTAGGGTAGAGAGAAAAGATGTAGATGTAAGAGAGTGAAAGAAACACAACAAATACAAGAGAGATGGAGGAAAATTAAACCTAATACATTAATTAAGAACATAAACAATTGATGAACAAACATTGTTTTCAAACAAATAAAACTGGAATTCAACAAACAAACTAAGAAGATAGGGAAGAAGATACTAGTATGAAAACCCGGTAGCAAGTCGGATTCCAATGGCCTAGGCTCTTTGCAATTTCATCTTCTTCCCAATTTCTTCTAGAAATCGATCAAAATGGAAAAACCACCAAAAGAGTAGAAACTGTCGTGTGATAAACTGTCGTGTGATAGGTTGTCTAATCCCTCTAAGGAAACGCCTAATATAAATAAGGGGAATACAAGAAAGATAAAAGGCTAAGGCCAATAGTTTTAAAAAGCCCAATGAAATTTCAGACGTTTCGCGCCCGCGAAGAAATCCTTCACAAATCCTTCACTGGCGCGAAAGCAAACAGAATGCAATTAAGAGTTATGGGGAGTTTTCTTCGCGCCGGTGAAGGAAACCTTCGCGTCCGCGAAGAATGGCATAATCTTTTACACTTCAAACTTGACTTTTCCCTCCATATCTTCATCAACACGACTACTCGTATTTGCTTCCTTCTCCACGTTACTCTTCATTCCTTCCGAGCCATCCATCTTGTCACCCTCAACGCCTCGTATGATCTGCACAAGACATACCAAAAGCATAAAAACTATCCCAAAACCATTCCTGCTGTGATTAGAGAGAAATATGCAAAAGAATAATAAAAAATGCATGAAAGAACTAAAATGCATGAAATGTTTAACTAAAAATACACAAAGTTAGGTGCATAAAATGCACTTAACAAACTACCCACAAGCTAAACTTTCTTGTCCCCAAGAAAGAGATAGAACATGTTCGGGCGAAAAAAAGGAAATAAAAAGGAACGAAAACCTCCAAAGATGTCAAAATGAGTTATCCCATAATCTCATAGAACAAAATCAAGTAGAAAGATCACACGCACAACTAAACGCCATGTGTTGGATTAAAGCACGGTAAGTAGGAACATATGAAAACCAAAGTGTCTACCCGTCACATACCGATTAAGCATATCGCAAAACATCGCAACCTAAGAAGATTTCACAAACATACCATAGCCACTAGGGGAGGGGATAGTGATCTATACGGATGGAGCCTCACGGTGTCACTCTATGCTCGCAAGTGTGTATAGTGTAACACCTCGAATTTCCATTATATTATATTTAATATGAATGGAGTCGAATTGTAATTTAGCCTAAGATTTAGACTAAATGTACGATTTGTATGTTGAAGGGTCAAAGTGAAATTGACCAAAGTTTAAAGTTAATTATGAAAAAAAATTGGAACTTGAGGGTTTGTTTGGTTATTTAGTGAAAGTTGAGTGCTTATAAGATGGAGGTCGGTTGAAAATGAGATATTATCTCATTTGGTTTCCTGTGAAGTGGGTTTGCAACAGAGAGAAAGAAGAAGAGAAAAGCAATCTGATTTTGGTAAGAAATCCAATAGATTTATGTAAGATGATTTCAGTTTGGAGACTGTGTTACAAACTAATCTGATTCCAACTAGGTACAGTTTGATTGGAGTATTTGATTTGGATTTTGGATTGTGCAGAAGAAGTGGGTCTAAGAACTACAGGTGAGTTCATCTTCTTTTTTATATAATAGACATCAAAATTGAATGATTCTTGTGTTGTTAACTTGTCTACATGTTTTGGAACTGTTATAATGATGTGTATTGAACTGAAAATGGATTTATTGAGAGTAGTCGATGGTAAAACTGGAACACAACCGAAATTACCGGATAAAAATGTGGTATCCAGAAACCCCTGTTCGATGGTATCCGGACGAGACATAGCATCCGGTAAGTTTTTCTTTCCTGTAGTATCTGGTAAAGATTTAGTTTCCGGATAAATAGTTACCGGATGGTATCCGGATTACTTTGGTTTCCGGATGTCATCCGGATTTTATATGTTTCCGGTAACATTCGGATAGGCTTAGTGACCGGTAAGTACGATGACCGGATAGGTTTGGTGTCCGGTAAGTTGTGATGTCCGGATACTTCTGATGTTCCGGATATGTAGGAGTTCTGGATAGTTTCGGATATGTTGTCTGGTTAAGTTTTTCTAAAAAAAATCTAGGGGCGTTGCCCAGACCCCGCAAGGGCGTTGCCCCTTGACCCCATCCGCTAACCGGGTAGCGAAACCCCCGTGCTAAGTCGCTGAAGGGGGGACAATTGAGGATAAAGATATGATAGGTTATCTAGTATTCTTAGAGTTGAGAATATGATACGAGAGGTGGCGTGATATGTTGATATGCATATACGCTAGTAAGTGTAATGGATCCATAGGCACTGGCAGTATTTGTAACGTGGAATAGGCATAAAGTAACTTGTAATTCCCGTTGACCTGAAATGAGGAATAGGCATAAAGTAACTTGTAATTCCTATTTCGTATGGTGATGAGAGATGAGGAATAGGCATAAAGTAAATTGTAATTCTCATTTCGTATTGTGAGTAGAAATCTTGGAATAGGCATAAAGTAAATTGTAATTCCTGATTTATGTGGGAAGGTCAGAGATAGGCATAAAGTAAATTGTAATCTCTAATTCCACTCCAAGAAATAGGCATAAAGTAAATTGTAATTTCTTGAACATGAGCGACGATCTAGAATCTGTAATGATTCGTAGTAGGCTCTCGAATGTGATGATATGACTTTCTGAATGTTAGTCATGCTCATGGAATCGGGTATGTTCCCGTCTTGGTAAGATGTGTAGACGTACGGTAAGAATGATGGCAAACCAGGGTTGTTTATATGCTTTGATTACTTGAGTTTCCAAAGCTGCTAAAGTTTTAATTTGAAAATATATGTTCTCACTAGGTGTAAGCCTAATCGTTTCAAATTAAATTTTCTTACCAGGTATGAGCTCGGGTAAGTAACGGGAAGAGGGACGAGTGTTTTGGTATTCAACTTTTGGTGCTAAGTGGAGAAGTTAGCTTACGCAAGGATGCTTTTAATGAATGGTCTAGACAACCAATTTAATCTAATCGTAGTATAAAAGTAAAAAGTTTGGGTATATGAACCCTCATAGTTAATTCTCCGCTTATGTATAAAAGTTTGGGTGAAATTATGATTAACTCTGATGAATTTTAAAGTTTAAATTGGCCCTGATTTTTAGGGTGTAAAATATAGGGACGTGTATACGCTCAAGTCCTTCCCGATCGAGACAAATAAATGCAATCTTGACACAATTGAATTTATTCTCAAGTCCAAGAGTTTACTATGATAATACGTGCAATGAGGACTTTGGGGTACGGTTAGGGGTTAAAGGTAGGATTAGGTTTGTTTATTGGTTTTGGAGGCTTTAAGGTTTACGAGGTTTTTCATTTTTTAATATGCACATAAGACTTCTTTTCCTAATGTTTTTGATGGATTGAAGGCTTATTTATTTTTGCTCTTCTTTTCCTTTTTGCATTTTTTTGCGAATTGTTTTTTATATATTTTTGTTTTTGTAATTTTCTTGTGAACCCACAAGCTATGCTTGTTTTAGGGGCTCAAGAAACTACCCATAAGCTTTGCTTGTGTTTATTTCTAAGCTAAATACCAAATCCATCTATCTTTTCAAAGACTTCAACAATGTGCATTTTTTTGTTTTTGGGGTTTATAGGTGTACAAAAGAAAGGCTAGTGTTTAGGCTCAAAAGGGGTTACAAAGGGAAAACATTTTTTGAATTTTTCGGGATTTAATTTTCATGAAATGAAGGCCTCTATGTATCTTTATGATAAATTTGGACTAGAAACCATTCAAAGGTCTAGAACTACACCTCGACGGGAGGTAACACACAAGAAATGAGAAAATTGGATTGATTACATATGTGTCAATTCAAAAGACCCAAAATCTCACTAGGTAATTTCATCCATAATAGTCACTTTGTTGTAATGTAGGGGGACTATGGTACGCAAACTAATCCTAAAATACGCGAAACAACATGCTTAATTATATGTGCACTGACAGCTAAGGTAACATAATTCCTCTAAAAATATCATTTAACCACATGGCAAGTAGATAATGTACAACTTGTAAATCAAAACACTCAAAAATGCAAAGTGAGACATGGTGTACTACAAGTCTTAACACAACAGAGAGTGATCAAAAATCTTTTTGATTTTTTTTCTTTTATATATGCAACCTAGACAAGTAAAATGAAAAATAAGATGAAACTATATGCAAAAAGAAAAAGAACACCCACCCACAAGCTAAGAGGAGCATTGTCCTCAATGCTCGGGTAAGAGTGTAGGGAAAGGAGAAGAAATCATGGTGGAGGCTGGAGATGGCCCTGGTCATAATGATATTGTAGCATTCGCTCTTGGTTGCGCAAAATTTGATCAATAGTAGTTTGCTGACGAGACTGTGCGGTGAGCATGGTGGTGACACTAGTAACAAGACCGCCTACGTCGCGTCTCATTTTAGTAGCAAATGCATCAAAACGACTAGTAAAAGCAGGCAAATCAAACTCTGGTGGAGGTTGGTCCAAAGGTGGATGGTGTGGATGGTCAGGCTCAGGAAATAACCAATTTATGGTTTTAGTGACTTCTTCAATCTCAGCAAGAGGAGATGGAAGTGTGACCGGGTGGTGCTAGTGGTCAATCATCCAGTGAAATCTATCCCGCTCTGGTGTTGGCTCAATCATGTGGACGCGCATGTGGAGGTAAATGAGTGTGTGTGCGACAAATCCTATGTCCGCCCAGTGGTGACGGCACAATCTAATAAAGCATAAACATGTAGGCAATAGTAATTCAACCAAAGAACAAATCAGGACCGCAACCCACAAGCCGTTAATTGGACCACAACGCAAAAGTAGGACGCACAAGCAATCACAAATATATTCGATATACTATGAAGGCACAATCATAAGATGAAGATTAACGCAGCACTACCAACCAAATGATTTTAGAGAACACCAAAACGTGTAGGCATACCACAAACACACATAAGGAGATGTAAATAATGGAAAGAAAGTACCCAGAATTGTGAGAGGCTGATCGTCACTTTGCTTCACCGGAACTGAATTAGTTGAGCAGCGGCGGCGATGGTTTTCCATACAGAAAACGGAGGCGAATGACAGGGGTCAAACCATGGTGGTTGAAGAGAGGAGAATGGCGGTACTAGCAAGCAGAAGGTGAAGAGGAGGGGGCGGCGATGCTGGCAACGGTAGTAGAAAGTTGACAACGACGATGATGGGGGTAGAAAGTGCAGGTGTGCGACGGTGGAGGATGCTCGACAAAAGAACGAGAGGAGGGACAGCAGCGGAACGAGAGTAGGGAAGGAGCGGCGCCTGGTGGTCGAACGAGAGAGAAAAGAGATGGGAGGAGACGATAGTTGACGGTGGCGGTTTGTTTCAAACAGAAAATGGAGATGGGGCGGAGGTGAGAGCGGCGCCGCTTAGGCATGGCAACGGGGCGGGTATGGGGCGGGGTTCTCCATCCCCAGCCCCGGCCCCGGTTTTTGAAACCCTCCCCCGGCCCCAGTCAACTTGCGGTCAACACCCGGTCAAGACCCGTCCCCAGTTCCCCGACCCGGTTGGTGTTTTTTTTGGGCTTTTTTAAAAGCTATTTTGCTGCTGTTTTTTCTAATTTTATGTTGTTTTAATTAAGCAAAAAACAAAATGAGTCACATGAATACCTCAGCTCCACAATTAGAGTCCAGTTTGCACCCAAAACAAACTTGTTTCCAAATAAGATTCATGTTTTAGTAATAAAAATATCTTATGTGATGTTGTTAACCACTAATGATAAAATATAACCACAATTTATTATATATTTAATAAATATATAAATTTTTTAATAATATATATACCGGGTCCGGGGCGGGGCGGGGGATGGTCATCCCAGCCCCGGCCCTGGCCCCGGTTTTCTAAAAGCGGGTTTTGTGAGTTCCAGATCAGTACAACACGTAATAGAAATCAATAGATAATAAACAGTACGGTATGATTTCAACTGGTCATCCAATTCACTTTCAAATGTAGAGAGAATTACAATACGATTCAAGAAAGTGGAAATAGACAACTAGCTTAATTCTAAGCTAACAATACACAATATATACTATGGGCCCGTGGTAACAAGCCCACGGGCCATTCACTAATAAGGCTCAAATTAAGAAAATAACAATTTAGCCCTTGAACTTCTATTCAACCCAATTTGACCCTAACAATCTCCCCCTTTGAATTGAAGTTCGAGTTCGCACCAGTTCTCGACATATCTCTTTCGGAGCGCAAAGGGGACCTCGAACATTCGGATGGCTCGGCGGTAGTCGATGCAGTCTTCAATCACTTCTAATGCTTCCCGAGCAGTTGTTTCATTCGGATTGGGAACATACGAATACCTTTTATTTTCGGACTCGTGAGTGATGATGTTGCGAAGAGCATCTTTAACTTTGAGGAATGAACCATCGTAGAATCTGTCGACCTGACTGAAGCGTAGGAACCTCTTTTCATTCTGATCGTTGATGTAGACTATCCCAAATTCTGGTTCCAGAAGTAGTGCGTTCTCGGGATACATCTTTAGTTCGGGTGCTTTCAGATTCGGTTTCAACAGGTTTACCTTCTTAGCTCTGTTCTCGATTGCCATTTGGAAGTCGGTCAGATAGGACATCATGATTGTATGGACTAGGAATCGACGAACAGCTTCGAGCGCTTTGGTTACGTGCAGCGGTCGGATGGTTCTGGTTCGGAGGTCTTTCAGTATGGTCTGGAAGTCGAACGGTTGGAGGTTCTTGAAGTCAGCTTTGGAAAATTTCCATTCATTTCCATCTTCTCGTCGGACGGTGAAAACGGGAAACATAACTTTAAGAATTCTACATGTTTGGACGTTGAGCACTTCGATGATCTTGTGCTTTGTTTTGACTTGGCTAACTGGCAGACACCGCTTCATTGCGTTTAAGTACTAGCTTTGGTATTCCGGGTCGGAACTGGAAATACCATGGCAAAAGAAAGGCTCGATAGTGCGTAACCTGTGAACGTACAGCTTCTTCAGAGATTCCTCCAGGTGAGGAATAAGTATCGTGATCTTCTCCCATCGGATTTGTTGCTGTTGAGGAGGAGGAAGATCAGAAGCTGTTGGTTGTTGAGGAGATGTCGGATTTGCAGCAGTTGAAGTTTCGGGTATCGTAGAAGTTTCGGCGGCTTGAGCAGTGTGAACGGGTGTACCATAAAGGTTTTGCAGCATAAACTGGTCGTAGTCTACATTGTCGTCTTCATCAGTAGGGAAGATCAGGTTTACCTGGAGATTTACAGCACTGGCGGCTTTTTCGTACCATGCATTTTCAGTCTTCGGGTCGATCTTGCAGTCTGGATTAATCAAATCAAGTACGGGTCTATCTGATGTATCATATGTGACCAATTCTTGTGTTGTTCCCTCAGGCTTTTCAACCGTTGGGTCTTCGTCATCAGAGATGTCCATATCGATGACCATCTCGGCTAAACTCAACTCGGTTTTGGGTTCGGCTTCAGTTGCAGTTGCCGTAGTTGAGGGTTCCGGTTGAACCACGGTTGCTTCAGGGATGATTGAAGTAGACTTGTACAAGCGTAGTCTCTTGTTCTCCCCCTCACGGTGATAAGGATCGTCCTGGTCATCGTGTCGTCGCTTGAGTTCGCCAGCTTGACTCTTGCAGGTATCTTCGACGGAGGCGACTCTCTCGGACAGCTTTGTGAGTGCTTGTTGAACGTCCTTGAGAGTCGTGTCAAGCTGGTCCAATCTATTGATGATGGATGACGAAGGAGCAACGACCTGTGATTGTAGAACGGAGATCAGGTCTGCTTCGGTAGAGGCATCGGTGTCGGTGTTTTGGAGCAGCTGAGCGAGGAGCATTGTCTTCAAGGTCTCCACCGAATAGATAGGCTGAACGGGAGCCGGTAGAGGTGTTGGTATGGTTTCAGGTTCGACGACTTTCTCCTTACCTTTGATCAGACTCTTTAGTTTGTCGAGCTCGTTGGTGAATCGCTGCTCCATGGCCTCACGGACAGCCTTTAGGGCGCTGTCCAGATATCCCTGTAACACAAAGTCGGGCAAAATAACTTTGGGGTCACTTAGAGCACCCGTTGAGGCATCTACGTTAGAGGTAGAGCCACCTACGTTCACGGTTGGCAAAGGGGTAGTCGTGGTAGGATTTCCCTCCGATCTTCGTGTTCCGCTTAAAGGTGGAGACACTACGGAGGTTCCGATCGGGTCACCAAGAGCACCGATGTCCGTTGTCTCATCTTGTGTCCTAGGGAAGAAATAACATTAGAAAATGGCTCTAGACTCAAGAGTGCGTCCAAAGAAGTCGAGATCGGGGGCTGCTGGTCTCTTGTTTCAATACCAGTACTCTCCGATTGAGAGACCGGTAGCTGGTGTGCTAAATCCCCATGCAAAAATGAAACATCCGTCTTTTGAGAGACGGATGAGTGGCTTTGGAGGTTCTGCAATTGCGCCGCTAGGTCCACGGCGGCTTCTTCAATACCCCGTCCCAACGGATGAGACGAGATAGCAGATGTGGCGACTTGGATGACACTGGTTTGGGGTCGCTCAAAAGCCTCTTTATTTTTTCGGCTTATTCTCTCTTGATTCTTTTTGGACCTGACTTCACTCTGTCTCACCTCTTTTGGATTTTTCAACTAAAACTCCCTTCGTTCTCCTTATGTCTCCCGTATCAGGATGGGTAGTAGGGATTAGAGGGGTTGCGGGTGATTCAGATGGGATTTCTTCGATGAATTCTGGGTTCGGTCCGATATGGGTAAGTATCAAGGATGCGCATATTGCACGATCCGTATCGGATTCGGTGGAGTCAGATTCCACGTCTTCAACCTGTCTGGAAGGTAAGGGGGGTCAGATATGTAGGCTTCAGTGTCATGGTGTAGCATTGGGCGTTCGATTTCAGTGACGACCTGGACCTCGTGTAGTCTAGTCGACGGTCCTGCTTCGGTCATGGTTTCGGCAGTGGGAATAAATGGTTGTTGGCTTGTTCCGGCTTGTGTAGAGTGGGTAGTACTGGCTCGCGTATCCACTGCACCGCCCACGCCTGTTCCCCTCTCGTGTAATCTCAACACACCCCGCCCAGGAGCCCCTGCTGCCCGGGCCCTTCCACCTCTTGTCCTAGGACCCTTACGTCGCTCGGGTCTAAGTCCCTGGGGAGGTCCCTCCGGCTCTGGATGTACCATGGGATTCCCTAACTCTCTCCTATATTCTATTACACTCGGTGCAGTGCGCATGCGCCAGTAAATGTTCAGGTATAGGCATGGTTGGGGTATCCGGTGGGTTACGAATCACGAAGTACTGAAGGTTAAAGTGAGGACATACCGGATGGTTGATCCATCTCGGTATTAGAGGGTTCATATCTATGTATTGTCGGATGGCCAGACCAAAGAATCGTGGGAACGGCAGGAACTTCTTCTTGGAGCCGCCGGTTTGTCGGATTGCTTGCACCAGTTCACGCCAGATGATCGCTGAATAATCTATGTGCCGGTTGTAGCACACGGCGTGAAATAGGCGCAGGAAGTCAATGGTGCACTGGTCGATCCCTTTCCATCGGGAGGACAGGCATCTGTTCAGAATGGTAAATAAAGTATACCAGACCGGTGCGATATATTTAGGGTTGAATCCAGACGGGCGGTCGAGATCGTGGTGATAGCCAAGCGCGCGAATGTCAGCACAGAGAGTTACATCATCGATGGTGGGTGCGTACGCGGCATGGCCTCCGAGGAATGCATAGGTTGATCAATGATCGTAGCAGATGACGAATCTTGAGGAGCGATATTCGGGTTTATTACTGGTTCCTCGTGGGGATGGTAGTATCAGTTGATGTTGAGGATGATGGTTGAGGTGTCTCCACAATGATTGACGGAGTGCTAGTCGAGGGAGGCGGACCGGAGAGACTCGCCGAATCCTCGAGTTAAGCAGCTTCTAGTCTTGGTTGCGCTGAAACACGAGGAGCAAAAATGTTAAGCACATCATCATAAAAATATTGGAACAGTAAATCTAAATCGGAAAGATCAGCATTCGACGTAGATGCATGATTTGGATTTACTGTCGCTTGTGCAGATCCCGAACGTGGAAGTTCGGAAGCTAGCACGCTAGTTAAACCGGGTTCTGAACTGATGTGTTCAGAAGCCAAATCTGCGGCTTCGTCAAATGTCACGTTTACACTCTCGATAACGGTTTTAGTCCGTTTGTTGTAAACACGATACGCCTTAGCCTGCATGGAGTATCCAATGAAAACTCCTTCGTCCGCCTTTGGGCTGAATTTGCCGAGATCATCTTTGTCTTTGAGGACGTAGCACGTGCATCCGAACGCGTTGAAGTACTTGATGTTTGGAACACGGTTGTTCATGATCTCGCACGGCGTCTTGTCGAACCGCTTGTTGATGATGGAGCGGTTCTGCGTGCAACAAGCAGTAGACACCGCTTCGGCCCAGAGAAATAACGGCAGTTTGGACTGAGAAAGCATGGTGCGAGCAGCTTCGACTAGAGTACGGTTACGTCTTTCCACCACTCCGTTTTGTTGAGGAGTGTGTGCGGCCGAGAAGGTTTGCGAGATACCGACTGAAGTCAGGTAGTCGTCCGCCGTTTGATTCTTGAATTCCGTCCCGTTGTCGGTCCTGATTGACTGAACTTGCTGTTGTTTGTTCAGTTGGATGGTCTTCAGATGATTGATGATCAGCTCTGGAGTTTCGTCCTTCGAGCGTAGAAACTCGACCCATGTGTAGCGTGAGAAATCATCCACCATTACCAGGACATACTTGCGCTTGTTAATGCTCTGGACACGCATCGGTCCACACAAATCCATATGGATAAGTTCGAGGGACCGGGACGTGCTCGGAGCGGCCTTCAGCTTATGCGTCGCTCGCTTCATCTTTCCCTTTGCACATGCCCTGCAGAGTCGATCCTTCACGAATTGAAGATCGGGCATGCCTTTCACGTGTCCGCCCAACACCAGTTTGTGGATACTCTTGAAGTTCAGGTGCGAAAGACGTCGATGCCAAATCCATGCTTGTTGAGAATTGGCCTTTGACATCAGGCAGACAGAGTTATCGGTCTTCAGGGCAGCGAGGTCGATGGTGTAGAGGTTGGTCTTGCGCTTTCTAACCAGTAGCTCCGTTCCGTCGTCGGTGAGAATGCTACACCTTTTGGCTTTGAACCGGACCTCGAGATCTTTGTCGCAAAATTGGCCGATACTGAACAGATTGTGTCCCAATCCCGTGACGTGTGATACCTTCTTAATGGTGATCTTGTCTTGGACAATGTCGTCGTAGCCCAAAATCGGCGCCTTGTCATCGTTCCTAAATCTCACGTCTCCGCCATATTGTTCTTTGTAGTTCGTGAGAAGCTCCCTCCTTCCGGTCATGTGCTTGGAGCATCCAGAGTCTAAGTACCACACATGACCGTCCTGCAAAAACAAGTTTAGCGGACTTTAGGTACCCATATTTGCATGGGTCCTGGAGGGTTAGGTTTGACACCTTTCGGAGGAAGTTGCTTTGAAATAGATTGTCTCTTGGGTGTAGAATTTACACCTTTTGGAGGAACTTGTTTTGGGGCAGGTTGCCTCTTGGGTGTAGGTTTACCCTCAGTAGAAGGAACCCGCTTTAAAGTGGGTTTCCTTTCTTGTTTGGGTTTCACCTCAGATTGGGAACCCCGTTGTGTATGTTGTTTCTTTTTGTTTTTAAGGGGTTTCCGTTTGGGTGCAGAGTTATACATGTGATATGACCCAAACCAATCATTATTATTAATATCATCAAAGTCATTCCAACCACAACTAGAACAACACAAACAATCATGCGATAATTGAATCAATTGCTGAATGGAATAAATCTTAATTGGAAAATTAACATCTCGTTTAACAAAATCATTCCTATGATTCCAAGCACAATCGTTTTTGTTCATTCTAGGATAAAAAATAGTATTAAATGACTTTGATGCAGCATCCTCGATAGATTCCTGGACTAGCCACTTTTGTTTATCTTGTTTGGCCCGACCGGTTTTATCTAAAACAACATTGACAGCATGGTCAGTGACTTTTGAGGAAGTAGGATTTTTGGCAGTTGATCGCTCGGTCTTTTGCCTCGGTTGTGATTGTTTTTGAGAAACGGGTTTTGTTTTAGAAATCTTAATCACAGCTGGGGTCTTTGTTTTAGAACAGTCACCCTTTAGAAAATTGACCGGTCGATTGACTACTGGTGACAGAAAATCAGTATGGCTTGGAAGAGGTTTGTCGAAGGGGAACGACTCAAACTCTTCATCAGAATTGCCTTCGGAGTTCATGAATTCTGAAAAATCAACATCCGGAATTACAGGACTTGGATCGGTTGAGGAAGGCGAGGAACACTGAGTGCTTGTGTGTTTCGGGGAATTTGGTGCGGAAGCTAGGAAAAAATCAGAGTTCAAATTCCTTAAAACACTCTTATCTTGAGAATCTTGACCATCTTGTGTAGAAGAGATTTTGCCAATGAAAGTTTTACACGAAGACGTATCAGATGAGCTTGAGGAAGAGTCGGGTGAAATCATCTTTTCATATTGGAGTAAGTCAATCTGCTCTTTGAGCTGACTATTTCTCGTATGCTCCGTCATTGCATCTGTTGCCAAGGCAGCCAGTTTTGATGTGAGCTTATTGATTTCACACCGAAGGATTTCCTGTCCTTCATCCAACACAACTTCGGTTTTGACGGATTTTAGATTTTCAATTTTCGTGATAAGCGCTTGTCTTTCCTTTTGAAAAGTTGACCTTTCCTTCTCGAGTGACTCCTCTAACTCAACTATTTTTGCTTCCAATATGAGAGGGGGAACATAGAGTTTGAACTCATCCGTCTCAGTCTTGGGTTCGGTTGCTTGGACCTCATCCTTTTTGGAGGAATCCTTGGGCGTTACAACCTTATAGCAATCAAAGTAGTCATTCGAGAGGTACTTCTTTTGATTTTTCTCATAGTAATAATTCAAAGGCTCATAACAAAAAGGAAGTTGCATTTTAGACGTCTGTGCGCGCTTGTATTCCTCAGTTTCCTCTTCCTTTTCTGGTTCAAGAGGACCAGTTCATTTTATCGCATATTCCGGATACTTTTTGTCTATTCCAAAACAACCAAAATCATACAGTATAGGTTTTTGGATATACCCTTTTTCAAGTAGTGCGGGTTATAGTATCCGATTCCACATTCCTTGTTAAAATAAGTGAACTCCTTGGGTTTATTCATATGGATGGTCTGATCAGTTTGACCTCTTTTGTGGAGTTTTGTTTCAAGATCAAATATTTTAGCGACAAACTCCTTGTGCTGAATTTGAAGAGCAGAGCATTGATAAACAATTTCTGCTTTCTCATTCACACACTGATCAAACTGTGATTGTAATTCAGATATTTTGGCCTTTAAGTCCTTAGGTGTTATTGAAAGATTTTTGCATTTTTCCTTTAAATTAGCATTTTCGGACTTGTATTTCTCAGTTATTCTTTTTTGAACATCTAGTTTTTCAGATAGTGATCTAATCTCAAGCAGTTGTTCATCAGAGGTGGCCTTGTAGGAATCTATCCGTTCAGCAAGAGATTGCATTTGATTAGAGAAATCTTGTTGGATAGGTTCACATACCTGACTTGACTTTGCCTTTTCTTCATCAGCAGAAGAGTGATATCCCATGAAAGCATCAGCACCATCAGATTCGCTTTCATCATCAGAACGACCCAACCAGTAGTCGTCTTCCACAAACAGAGCTTCTCCTGCTTCTTTCTGTTCTGTCAGAGCGAGCTTAGCCTTGTAATAATGAGCGTTCTTTACAACCGGCTTTCGACACTCTTTGGCAAAATGACCAAGCTTCCCGCAATTATAGCATGTCACGGGTTCGTCTTTCTTCTTTGAGTTAGACTTGCGGTCATCTTTCTCAGTCTTCTTCTTCTTGTTAGACTGGTCTGGCTCATCAGCTTTCTTCTTTCCATCATATTTGTCCTGATAATCATGGCGCTTGTTGGAGGAGGTGGAGTAGCGCTGATTATTTGACGTCGGCTTCTTGTAGAACTTCTGTTGTTGGAAGGATTTGGAGAGCATAGCCATTTCTTTCTTAATGGCAGATACTTCAGGATCAGAATCACTGTCTTCTCTTTCCTCAGGTTTTGACTCAGATTCGTTTTGCTTTTGGGCACGTTTGGAATGACGGCCAGAAGATTTCCCTCGTTTGGAAGACATAAGTGCTAGAGGATCAGCAGTTGTCTTGGATGCAGACTTCTTCTCGTTCAGAATCTCCATCACTTCATCTTCATCCTGCAGTAGCATCTCATAGAGCTCGTGGATGCCGACTTTCTCCATTAAGTGGTTGTGCTTGACATGTGATGCGAATACTTTCCACTCAGGCATGAGGTTGTTGAGGAACTTAAGTGCGTTCTCCGTGTTAGAACGAGTGATTTGGTTCTTGTGGAGCTCGTTGAGAAGGAGACAGAAGCGTTCATCGGTCTGAGAGAGGGATTCGCCGGTGCGCTGCTTAAACCCATCGAACTTGGTTATGGAGCTATTGATCTTCAATTGATTCCCGACTTCGCTCCCGCGCATCATCTTCTCCACCTGATCCCACATGCCCTTTGCTGTCTTTTTGTAGCTATCGATGGTAGTGTAGATCGTGTTGGGTAGAGCTTGAACAAGATACCTCTTAGCATGCTTTTCTCCCTCAAGCATGCCTCTTTCGTCGGGAGTCATATCGGTGAGTGTCTTTTTCTCGACACGAGGTAGATCACCTTCTTCAGCTGGTGGAATGGTCTTCATGGGTTCAGGAATTGGCCCGTCTCTTAGAGCTCGCCAGATATACTCGAAGTTATCCTTTGACTCTATGAAGATTATAAATCTGTCCCGCCACTGGCTGTACTCACCTTGGTAGAGGCAAGGTGGTTTGGAATCGGTGCCGATAGCAAGAGCGTCGCGTGAAGACATCTTCAGTTGCACTAGAGTGATCGTTAGACGATTTGTTTGATTCAAAGTGTTAACCTAATGCAAGGCACTAAGAGTGATATCCTAACGCAGGTTCTACGAGTGGATTATGCTAAATCAGGTAAGAAATCAACTAAGCAGAACTTACCGGATAGTAATCCGGAAGTGATGTCTGATCTGGAAGTGTTCGGATCATATTGAGAAGAAACAGGTAAATTTGCAAAGGTTACCGGATGGGCTTGAGTTACCGGATAACTGAGGTTACCGGATGAGACAAGCTTACCGGATGAAATATAAATAAGCAAAAAAATGAACTTACCTGGTGGAAGAGCTTACCGGATGAGAAGATTACCGAATGGTTTGATGTTACCGGATGGAACAACAAATAAGAGCTTACCGATTAGATAATAAACTTACCGGATGAGAAGAACTTACCGGGAACTTGTCCGGATAGTTGTGCTTACCGGATGCAAGGAGTGACCGGTATCTGGGACTTATCGGGAGTGATGTCCGGTAAGTATTGAAATAGCCAGTAAGGAGTAAAGTTACCCGGTAACTTTGAGTTACCCGGTAACAACTGAAGAAATAGGAACTTACCCGGTAACACTGGTATGGACCCGGTAACCACGGTTGTGGTATCCGGTAACTGCGGCTGTGGTTTCCAATTCGATTGGAAATCGACTAGGGTTGCTCAAAATCGTTCCTGAAAGGTTAGGAACTCGACCAAACACAATAATAACAATACCCAAATCGATTTTGAAGCAAAACAACAAGTTTTTGATGGTAAAAAATGGATTTTTGCAAGAACAAAACCAAAAACTTATGAACTTGATTTTGCTTAAAAAACCACTAAGATGATCGAATTAGAGTGCGAGAAAGTGCAGAATCACTAATAGAGATGATGCTAACAGTATACAATAAACGAAAACGATCAATTTTGAGTAAATCAAAATATGAGTTTCAAGCACCAAGAACACAGTCGATTAAATGTTGAAAAGAACTCTTACCAGAAATCTAAAAAGACACTTTGAATCGTTTCGTCTGTCTGCTCTGATACCAATTGTGAGTTCCAGATCAGTGCAACACGAAATAGAAATCAATAGATAATAAACAGTACGGTATGATTTCAACCGGTCATCCAATTCACTTTCAAATGTAGAGAGAATTACAATACGATTCAAAAAGTGGAAATAGACAACTAGCTTAATTCTAAGCTAACAATACACAATATATACTATGGGTCTGTGGTAACAAGCCCACGGCCCGTTCACTAATAAGGCTCAAATTAAGGAAATAACAATTCAGCCCTTGAACTTCTATCCAACCAATTTGACCCTAACAGGTTTCCCCGTCCCCGGCCCCGGTACCCGGCTTGGCGGGGAATCCCCGACCCCGGTTGGGTCGGGTGGACCGGGTTCCCCACCGGGTCGGGCCAAATTGCCATGCCTAGCGCCGCTAGCCGCTAGAGGTGTACGGTGGTTGTGGCGCAGCAGTGGCCGGCGGCGGTAGACTCGTCGAAGATGGTGGTGTTATTGAGTATGGTGGTGTAGGGTTTTGCTCTTCACGGTGAAAAGAGAGGGGAGAGAGGGTAGATTTAGGGTTTTTACTTTTTATTGTTTTTGTATTTTTAATTTTGTTTTAACACACTAAAAATAAAAACGAAAAACAAAATATAATTTTTATTATTTTTAAACAAAGGTTTATATATATACATATATATATATATATATATATATACATATATATTATTTAAATTCTTTTGTAAAATAAATGGATAATAAAAAGAATTACTAAAATAAAAATAATTATTTTTACGTAATTATTTGTAAAAAGAAAGGAATAAAAATTAAAAAAATTAATATATTTTTATTGTCTTCGCGAGCGTCTTCGCGGGCTATGTACAAACACTTCACTGGCGCGAAATCAAACAGAAAGTTTTTAACTTTAGAAGCATTTTTCTTTGCGGGCGTCGTCACACCAGTGAAAACAAACAGAAGCATTAGAAGCACAGTTCTTTGCGCCAGTGAAGAAAACCATCGCGTCCGCAAAGATGACCAGAAAGAAAATTTTCCAAAACGAAAAGATTACAAAGGGAAGAGTCGGGGGAAGATTACAAAGTGCCGAGAGACACTTTAAGAGCGATTTCCGGGCGTTTTAGACCCATAAAACTGAAAAGGTAATGGAGAAAATAGAGGGAAGAACGGAGACTCGTTTGAAGTCATGAGTTTGACTTCGAACCAAGAATTAAACAAGAGGGAGAATGACTCGTTTATCGTCGCCAATTTGTGGTTTTAGTGACTTCTTCAATCTCAGCAAAGGGAGATGGAAGTGTGACCGGGTGGTGCTAGTGGCCAATGATCCAGTGAAATCTATCCCGCTCTGGTGTTGGCTCAATCATGTGGGCGCGCATGTGGAGGTAAATGAGTGTGTGTGCGACAAATCCTATGTCCGCCCAGTGCTGACGGCACAATCTAATAAAGCATAAACACGTAGTCAATAGTAATTCAACCAAAGAACAAATCAGGACCGCAACCCACAAGCTGTTAATTGGACCACAACGCAAAAGTAGGACCCACAAGCAATCACAAATATAATCGATATACTATGAAAGCACAATCATAAGATGAAAATTAACGCGGCACTACCAACCAAATGACTTTAGAGAACACCAAAACGTTTAGGCATACCACAAACACACATAAGGAGATGTAAATAATGGAAAGAAAGTACCCAGAATTGTGAGCGGCTGATCGTCACTTTGCTTCACCGGAACTGAATTAGTTGAGCAGCGGCGGCGATGGTTTTCCAGACGGAAAACGGAGGCGAATGACAAGGGTCAAACCACGGTGGTTGAAGAGAGGAGAATGGCGGTACTAGCAAGCAGAAGAAGGTGAAGAGGAGGGGGCAGTGATACTGACGACGGTAGTAGAAAGATGACAGCGGCGACGATGGGGTAGAAAGTGCAGGTGTGCGACGGTGGAGGATGCTCGACAGAAGAACGAGAGGAGGGACAGCAGCGGAACGAGAGTAGGGAAGGAAAGAGGAGCGGCGCCTGGTGGTCGAACGAGAGAGAAGAGAGATGGGAGGAGACGACAGTTGACGGTGGCGGTTTGTTTTAGACAGAAAATGGAGATGGGGCGGAGGTGAGAGCGGCGCCGCTAGAGGTGTACGGTGGTTGTGGCGCAGCAGTGGCCGGCGGCGGTAGACTCGTCGGAGATGGGGGTGTTATTGAGTATGGTGGTGTAGGGTTTTGTTCTTCACGGTGAAAAGAGAGGGGAGAGAGGGTAGATTTAGGGTTTTTACTTTTTATTGTTTTTGTATTTTTAATTTTTTTTAACACACTAAAAATAAATACGAAAACCAAAATATAAGTTTTATTATTTTTAACTCAGGTTTATATATATATATATATATTAATTTAAATTCTTTTATAAAATAAATAGATAATTAAAAAAATTACTAAAATAAAAATAATTTTTTTTACGTAATTATTTGTAAAAAGAAAGGAATAAAAATTAAAAAAAATTAATATATTTTTATTGTCTTCGCGAGCGTCTTCGCGGGCTATGTACAAACTCCTCACTGGCGCGAAATCAAACAGAAAGTTTTTAACTTCAGAAGCATTTTCTTTGCGGGCGTCGTCACGCCAGTGAAAACAAACAGAAGCATTAGAAGCACAGTTCTACGCGCCAGTGAAGAAAACCTTCGCGTCCGCAAAGATGACCAGAAAGAAAATTTTCCAAAACGAAAAGATTACAAAGGGAAGAGTCGGGGGAAGATTACAAAGTGCCGAGAGACACTTTAAGAGCGATTTCCGGGCGTTTTAGACCCGTAAAACTGAAAAGGTAATGGAGAAAATAGAGGGAAGAACGGAGACTCGTTTAAAGTCATGAGTTTGACTTCGAACCAAGAATTAAACAAGAGGGAGAATGACTCGTTTATCGTCACCAATTTGTGGTTTTAGTGACTTCTTCAATCTCAGCAAAGGGAGATGGAAGTGTGACCGGGTGGTGCTAGTGGCCAATGATCCAGTGAAACCCGCTCTGGTGTTGGCTCAATCATGTGGGCGCGCATGTGGAGGTAAATGAGTGTGTGTGCGACAAATCCTATGTCCGCCCAGTGGTGACGGCACAATCTAATAAAGCATAAACACGTAGTCAATAGTAATTCAACCAAAGAACAAATCAGGACCGCAACCCACAAGCTGTTCATTGGACCGCAACGAAAAAGTAGGACCCACAAGCAATCACAAATATATTTGATATACTGTGAAAGCACAATCATAAGATGAAGATTAACGCGGCACTACCAACCAAATGATTTTAGAGAACACCAAAACGTTTAGGCATACCACAAACACACATAAGGAGATGTAAATAATGGAAAGAAAGTACCCAGAATTGTGAGCGGTTGATCGTCACTTTGCTTCACCGGAACTGAATTAGTTGAGCAGCGGCAGCGATGGTTTTCCAGACGGAAATCGGAGGCGAATGACAAGGGTCAAACCATAGTGGTTGAAGAGAGGAGAATGGCGGTACTAGCAAGCAGAAGGTGAAGAGGAGGGGACGGCGATGCTGGCGACGGTAGTAGAAAGATGACAGCGGCGACGATGGGGGTAGAAAGTGTAGGTGTGCGGTGGAGGATGCTCGACAGAAGAACTAGAGTAGAGAAGGAAAGAAGAGCGGCGCCTGGTGGTCGAACGAGAGAGAAGAGAGATAGGAGGAGATGACAGTTGACGGTGGCGGCTTGTTTCAGATGGAAAATGGAGATGGGGCGGTGGTGAGAGCGGCGCCGCTAGAGGTGTACGGTGGTTGTGGCGCAGCAGTGGTCGGCGGCGGTAGACTCGCCGTAGATGGTGGTGGTTATTGAGTATGGTGGTGTAGGGTTTTGCTCTTCACGGTGAAAAGAGAGGGGGGAGAGGGTATATTTAGGGTTTTTACTTTTTATTGTTTTTGTATTTTTAATTTTGTTTTAACACACTAGAAATAAAAACGAAAACCAAAATATAATCTTTTTATTATTTTTAAACTCAGGTTTATATATATATGTTAGGAGTAATCAATCATATAATTGATTTTGTATATAAATAACAAATAAATGGGTAGAAACTTGTATAGAACAAATCCTTTACAATAACAATTCAAATACCAAAACGACAATAAACGTAAACCTTACTTGAATTTCATAGATAATTGAAGATAACGTGTCGATTGAGGCCTGCACGGAAGCAGTGTCCTAAGACAAAAGTTCGCCGGTGGTATTGGCGTTTGTCCCGAGGATAAAACAATCGTATTCAAGTATCGTACTTGAATCTAGCGAATCATCTTATGTTTGAAGATGGAAGGAGATGAGAGAGAACCTTGAATGTGTCTGATTTTCGTGTCAAAATCGTTCGATTTCGTCTGTCCAACGAAGAGGAAAAAGTGTGGTTTAAATAGTTTTCCATCGCTAACCGCCAAACTGTCAGACGGGTCCGCGCGAGTGGCGGTGCTAGTGAACTCGTGCCGGAAGTCGCGCCGAGCACTGTTCGTCAAATAATCCAGTGCCTCGCGCGCATTGCCACCCCACCTTAGTCGCGCCATGAACCGCGCCAAGCGATGCTAGCCTACACCACATTGATCCTCAATCGTTAACTCGACCCCATCGAGACCCCAAGGCTCAATCTTTGACATTTAAATATGTATATTTATGTCAAAGAGAGCCCACTAAGAACACCACATTCCAAGCCCAAGCAATTAAATGATTCTTTAATGCTCTCTATCTTGGGTTTATTAAGTGTTCTAAAGATTGCCTTGGCTCCTACGTGGGACAAGGTTTCTCACATCTATACTAAGTTCCAACAATACCCCACATTTTCTATTCAAACCCAAATAATACCCCACATTTGAATAGAAAATAAGCAATATCATGGAACTTATGTTTCTATCTCCAAGCTAGTTATAATATGCATCGGAAAACGGTGTCTTTTGGACTTGAACCTTTCCTAGTGAATACCTATCGGATCTACTTCATGGATAGTGAACTAAAGTCTTGAACTAGCCACTTTTTGTAGTAAATCGAGACAATAGGCATCACACATATTATAGCTATACATAATTTAATTCTTACCGTTGTGTTCATTTTGGTCGTGAACATATCCTTTCTTCATGAGAGTTTTAGAAGACGTAGCCATCTCCGTCCTCAAAGATGCGACCACACATCAGTCTCACATAGGTAATGTCGATCAGGAATAATCCGTTGTATTCCATTATAATAGCTATCAGCATTATTAAGAATGTAACATTCAACCCTATATCATCAACGGAAAAACAAAGGAAAACATCATAGGAATAGGCATACCTTTGTTTAATTGCTTCTTGAGTTGTCCCCGACTAGTTTGACTATTGAACCTAGACCATGGGATCCCCAATTTCGCTAGGTTAGGTTGCCGCCGAGAAAACTCATTGTGTTGGCTTTAAGCCCATTTCCCTCGATGTGAAGGATACTTGCTCCCTACTTAGGCCTTTTGTTAAAGGATCAGCAATATTCTCCTTTGACTTTACGTAGTCTATGGAAATGATTCCATTTTTCAGCAAGTCCTTTATAGTGTTGTGGCGCCTTCGTATGTGTCGGGACTTCCCATTGTAGATTTGATTCTTCGCTCTAGTGAGAGCGGCCATACTATCACTATGGATACCAATAGCAGTCACCGGTTTTGGCCACAACGGAATACCCTCTAGGAAGCTTTTTAGCCATTTGGCTTCTTCAGCGGCTTTGTCTAATGCGACAAATATTACTTCCATAATTGATCTGGTATTCACCATTTGTTTAGAAGATTTCCATGAAATCGCAGCACCACCAAGTGTGAATACATATCCACTTGTGGACTTACTCTCCGAATGATTGGAAATCCAATTAGCATCACAATACCCTTCTAGAACGGGAGGGTATTTGGTATAGTGTAACCCATAACCCATTGTGTATTTTAAATATCGAAGCACCCTTACTAGCGCATACCAATGGTCTTTTCCTGGGTTATGTGAGTACCGACTAAGTCTACTCACACTATACGCTATATCCGGTCGTGTTCAGTTCATGATATACATCAAGCTTCCAAGAACTTGAGTGTACTCCAACTGAGCCACGCTTTCTCCTTGATTCTTCTTCAATTGACTTGAAGGATCAAATGGAGTCACAACCGGTTTGTCATCATAATTAGGAGTGTAAACGAGCCGAGTCGAGTCGAGTATCACGCTGTTCGAGCTCGGCTCGAAAAATATATATCATGATCGAGCTCGACTCGAGCTCGAATTTTCTTTCCAAATTATGCTCGGGCTCGAGCTTGAATTTTTTTCCAATGTTTGAACTCGAGCTCGAAGCTCGTTTAAGAATTTTGAGTTACCCAATATGACATAAATTTCAAAGTTTATAAGCTCGTTTATAAGCTCGTTTAACAACTCGAGCTCGAGCTCGAAATAAATGAAGTCTTCTCATAGGCAATAAATAAACAACCAATTAAAACCAATTAACACCTTTAATATATCTCATATAACACATTTTTAAATTTAAAATAGGCAATAAATAGAAACCAACCAATTAACACCTTTAATATTTAAATTTAAAATATCGAAACCAATATGGAAACCAATATGCATATTTGATAGAAACCAACCAATTAAAACCAATATGGAAACCAACCAGTTGAAACCAAAAACCAAAGTACATAATCTGTTTGGAAATAACACAACCCAGTAAATAAACCAAAAGAGCACCAGGTGCAAAACAAAATCCAAATCTTGAAGATACCATCTGTTTGCTCAATCCATAACTCAAATGCCAGTAACGTCAACCAAACTTATCTCTTGCGGCTGACTTTCATTCTGCAATCCAAGTGAAAGAAATTAATTCGGTTAAAATTTAAAATATAATATACAACTAAACATATATAAATCATCACCTTATTTTTCTTTTTAACACCATGAAGTTTACGAACCCAATCTCCTCCACAAATCAAGGCTTGTACAGTTTCCGGATTCAACGAAGCACGATACGTATCAATCACACGACCTCCTGCACTGAAAGTAGCTTCCGATGCCACCGTTGTGATAGGAATAGCTAAAATATTAGCTGCCATTTTTGAAAAAACCCGAAACTTTGTCTCACGTGATTTCCACTAATCAAGAACATTAAATGCATTTGGTGAATCGTCGTCACAAAGAAAACATCCTTCTTCTAAGTATGCATCTAAATCAGACTTTCGCGCATCATAACTTTCAACTTGTTTCATACGAGAATAAAATTCTGAAAATCCTCGTTTTTGGGTATTGCACTCGTTTGCAACTTCTTGACTCGATAGGGTTGAAGAATCTAACGAATCAATTCCATGCCTTACACGCAACGAAGAATCGTATTCATTATATATCTCATATAACAAATTTTTCACTTTCAACATATTCTCCTTTGTATTCACCTCATCATAAATATTTGGGAAACAATACTTCAACATTTCTAACTTGCATCGAGGATCCAAAACATTAGCAATACACATTAGCATGTTACATTCACCCCAATATTTATCAAATTTCAACTTCATACTTCTCACCATTTTTCTAACAAAATCACGGGGATCATCTGACCGCTTATCCAAAATATGTTTAATATAATATACTTCCCCAAAAAACAAATTGGAAGTTGGATAATCGCTTCCAGAAATTATATTGGTACAAGAATCAAAAGCTTCTAAAATCTCACATATGAATTCAACCTTTTCCCAATCCTCAATAGAAGGGCAAGAGGTATATGATAGATCCCTCTCTCCATACATCGAAAATGCATCTTTGAATATGATTGCAGTAGAGAGCATTTTAAATGTAGAATTCCATCTAGTCTTACAATCTAAAAAGAGTTTTCTATCAGGCAAATGAAGTTGTTTTGCAACTTGAGAAAATGTCATTAATCTCAAGTCACTGCCTCTTACAAAATTCACACTACCCCGAATCTTATCCACTATAGGTTTGATTTCAGACAACCCATCTTGCACCATGAGATTTAAAATATGTGCGCAACACCTTACATGAAAAAATTACCTCCACAAGGTAACTTCCCAAGCCTTAAAAATTGTTCTCTCAAACATCTTATGGCAGAATCATTTGCAGAAGCATTATCTACAGAGATGGTCATAATTTTTTCCTCTATTTCCCATTCCCTTAGACATTTCAATAAACAATCAGCAATATCGATACCACGTCTAGGAGGTGGAATATGGACAAAACTTAGAACTCTTTTTTGCAACTTCCAATCCGAGTCCACAAAATGACCAGTAATAACCATATACTCGATATCTTGGTTCTTAGACTTCCATAAATCTGTGGTCAAACTAACTTTGTCAACCCCTTCTAACAAGTTCTTTAACTTTTTCTTCTCAATCTCATAAACGGTCATACAATCTTTCTTTACAGTATTCCTACCAGATTTTTCAAATTTCGGTTCCATACTTTTAAAAATTAATTTTAAACCTTCTTCTTCAACAATAGTAAAGGGGTGTTCATGCATAAGAACCCAATGAGAAATCAACTCTCTAGTGATAGCAGGATCATATCTACCATTACTAAGTATAGGGAGAAAATTTTCTTGCTCACCTGAATCTGAGGCGGGCCGAAAATTTAGCAACCGTTGGTTATGCATTGCAGCTTTCTTCGCTCTACAAGTTTGTAAGTGTCTTTTAAGCGTTGTTGTAGTCGCCGTAGAACTGACAGCAAAATGTTCCTTACAATGTATGCATTGTATTCTTCTACCTTTATCCGTCTCGACCTCGATCATATCTTTCCACACTTCAGATTTTTTTGGTCTTTTCCTTTTAGTAAATTGAGGCTCCTCTTCCACATTTTGGTTTAGATGCTCTTCAACTTGAATGTTGGAATCACCAAGATCACAAGTGTTAGTTACAGGAATCTGATTCTCAGTCGAAGGAATCTGCAAACATATAGCTTAGTTAGAAATATACTTAGAAAGCATATATTTTAGTTGAAATCTACTAAAAATCCATATTTATGCTATCACAATTATCATATAACACCCAATTTCGATTTACTCTATGAACATATAAACCCTAAAAATGTAAATGTAATAACAGACGAAAACAAATTAACTTACCGACATCAATGGGGATAGGAGTAGGACTCCACTAGCCAAAAGATCGAAATTCGTAGTTAGAAACTTAGAATCCCAAATAATCACCAAGATGAACCAGAGGAAATGGAAGACAATGGAGTTGAGAGATGGAGGAGAAATGGAGAACCATGGTATCTGACATTTTGAGTGACTTCCCATCGTCGCTTTGAAAAACACAAAATGTTTAGAGAAAATCAAAGGTCACCTACTCACCTAATTGCTTTTAATGCCATTGCCAGGTAATGTTGTTTGTTAAATATTTTAATACTTTATTACTTATATTAGTTATATAGGTTTAATGTCAAATAATGAACAAAACAACCTCTTGGCATCTTGGTAAAATTTCTTTCAATGAATCCCGAGATCTTGGTTTCGAATCTAAGTTTTAGCAATATTTTTTTATTTTTTAAAGATTTACGAACATGTATAAGAAGTATAGATCGTTAATATATAAGGAGTATAGCTCGGCTCGGCTCGACTCGTTTGAAGGCTCGACTCGACTCGATAAATTTAATCGAGTTTTCGAACGAGCCGAGTCGAACATTAGATTCACAGAGCTCGACTCGTTTAACTAAACGAACATTATTTTATGTTCAAGATCGACTCGAGCTCGAGAATTACAAAGCTCGAGCTCGATATAAACGAGCTCGAGCTCGAGTAGCTCGTTAAAAGATCGACTCGTTTACACCCCTAATCATAATGGCCAAACTTTCGCAACACCTTCTCAACGTAGTGAGATTGGGTAAGGATGTAACCATTTGTATTCCTTTGAATCTTTATACCAAGGATAACATCAGCAACTCCCATATCTTTCATATCAAATGCGGAGTTTAGCATCTTCTTGGTTTGGTTAATCACATCCAAGTTTGATCCCATGATGAGCATATCATCAACATATAGACAAATGATAACATAAGCATCCTTATATTGTTTCACATAAACACACTTATCACATTCATTTATGTGATAACCATTTGACAACATAGTGTTATCAAACTTTTCATGCCACTGCTTTGGCGCTTGTTTAAGTCCATAAATAGACTTAATCAACTTACAGACTGTGTTCTCTTGGCCTTTAACAACAAAACCTTCCGGTTGTTGCATATATATCTCTTCTTCTAATTCACCATTCAAGAACGCGGTTTTCACATCCATTTGATGTATTTCTAAGTTATGTATAGCCGCTATCGCAATCAACGTCCTAATAGACGTGATCCTAGTAACCGGTGAATATGTATCGAAGAAGACTTGACCTTCCTTTTGACGGTACCCCTTGGCAACTAGTCGAGCTTTGTATTTCTCTATAGTGCCATCGGGTCTCAATTTTCGTTTGAAGATCCATTTATGGCCAATCACTTTATGACCCGGAGGCAAATCAACCAATTTCCATATGTTGTTTTGCACAATGGAGTCAATTTCGTTGTGGATGGCCTCTTCCCAATAAGGTGTCTCGGATGATTCCATGGCGGCCTTATAAGAGAGAGGTTCTCCTTTAACATTAAAATCCATAAAGTCCGGTCTAAAGTCTTTGGCGATTCTTCCCCTTTTGCTTCTTCTAGGTTCCACTTCTTCTTGAACCTTAGAGGTTTCATCATTCCCCGATTGATCACTCTTAGTTGAATCAATGTTCACATGAGAGTGTGTATCATCAATCGGTCGTTTACCTCTATTAGAGGTATTTCCCTCTTTTTTTCTTTGTATGGGAAGATCGTCTCAAAGAACTCTGCCTCAGCAGATTCTATAATTGTATTATTGCTTATGTCATCCACATTCGATTTATAGACTAAAAATCTATATGCAACACTGTTATGAGCATGTCCAATATATACACAATCAACTGTTTTAGGTCAAAGTTTAGTCCTTTTAGGTAAAGGGACTTGAACCTTAGCAAGGCAACCCCACACTTTCATCCTTTTGTAGGACGGTAATCTCCCTTTCCAAAGTTCATAAGGAGACTTATCACTTTTCTTGTGGGGGATCCGATTTAGGATCATATTTGTAGTAATACTGATACACGCCTCACCCCATAAATGATGTGGAGCTCCGGACGTGATCAACATTGAATTCATCATGTTTTTCAATGTTCTATTCTTCCGCTCGGCCACTCCATTTTGTTGAGGAGTGTATGGAGCGGTTGTTTGATGTACAATGCCATGTGTAGCACAAAATTCTGCAAATTCACGGGATTCGTATTCTCCTCCCCGATCTGACCTTAGAATTTTGATTTTCTTGTCGAGTTGATTCTCGACTTCAGCCTTATATGTTTTAAACATGTTTAAGGCCTCATCCTTTGTATGGATTAAGTACACATAACAATACTTACTGCAATCGTCAATGAAAGAGATATAATAGTTCTTTCCTCCTCTTGTAGGAGTTGCCTTGAAATCACACAAATCACTGTGAATCAATCTAAGAACCTCATTTGATTTTTCAACCGATTTATGTGGATGGTTTGTGTATTTTGCTTCTACACATACCTCACACTTAGATAAATTATCAAAGGAACACCTGGGCAACATGTCAAGTTTTATCATTCTTTGTAATGACCTAAAGTTGACATTTCCCAATCTCGAATGCCAAAGGTAAGAAGGATCAACAATATACACAGAACTAGCAGAGCTAGTGCTCTCCTTATTATTATTTACAATGGCGGCATCGATGTCAGTTACAACACTTAATTTAAAGAGCCCCTAGTTGAGGTAACCCTTACCCACATACACACCACCCTTGGTGATGACAAACTTTTCCGATTCAAATACAACTTTGAACCCTTTCTTAGTAAGAATAGGGCCAGAAATCAAGTTTTTAGTTACTGAGGGTACATGTAACACATCCGTCAACATCAAATCATTCCCGGAAGTCAACTTCAATATGACTTTCCCTTTACCTTCAATCTTGGCAATCGAAGTGTTTCCCATGAACATCGGTTCTCCATCATCCATCTTTTGATAGCTTGCAAACAGGCTCCTCGAATTGCATATGTGCCTTGTAGCCCCGGTGTCGACCCACCAATCAATAGTATTTGAGACCATGTGAGTCTCAATCATACCAACGAATTGGTTAGGAGAGGGAGTGAGGTTGGCGTGGCTAAAACATGCACCACCACCACCTCCACTACCCCCGGCACCACCGTGGTCTCTTTTGTATCGACAAACCTTGGCTTTATGTCCCGACTTGATATTCAAGCCCATGCCTTCCACATCAAGTTCATGGACAAGCACGTGCAATTTCTCAACCTGTTTCAACACATATTTATTATTAGTCATCCGGTAATTCAGAAATTTCCCTATCGCAAACCTCTTGGAACACGCCACTTGCGTTTTATATTTTGCGTCCAAGGAATCCCATATCTCCCTTGCCGTTCGGAACGAGGAGTATATGTCATATAGGGAATCGTCGAGACCGTTAAAAATATAGTTTCGAAAACTATATTCGTTAGACCTCCAATTCTCGACAAATTTCTGATGCGCGGAGACTTGTATCTGCGTTGGCGCAGCCCCGTCCACTCCTACCGGTGGATTTTCCGGTGGTTCTTCTTCCGTGAGTACGTTGGTAACCCGCAAGGTTGTCAAGTAGAACAACATCTTTTGTTGCCAACGACGGAAGTCCGAACCCTTGAATTTCTCGAGTTTCTCCACATGATTCTTCAACAATGATTGATCCGTCAATCCTTAACAGAATTTTTGTCTTAGATTGTTAGGAGTAATCAATCATATAATTGATTTTGTATATAAATAACAAAGAAATGGGTAGAAACTTGTATAGAACAAATCCTTTACAATAACAATTCCAATACCAAAACGACAATAAACGTAAACCTTACTTGAATTTCGTAGATAATTGAAGATAATGTGTCGATTGAGGCTTGCACGGAAGCAGTGTCCTAAGACAAAAATTCGCCGGTGGTATTGGCGTTTGTCCCGGGGATACAACAATCGTATTCAAGTATCGTACTTGAATCTAGCGAATCATCTTATGTTTGAAGATGGAAGGAGATGAGAGAGAACCCTGATTGTGTCTGATTTTCGTGTCAAAATCGTTCGATTTCGTCTGTCCAACGAAGAGGAAAAAGTGTGGTTTAAATAGTTTTCCATCGCTAACCGCCAAACTGTCAGACGGGTCCGTGCGAGTGGCGGCGCTAGTGAACTCGCGCCGGAAGTCGTGCCGAGCACTATTCGTCAAATAATCCAGTGTCTCGCGCGCATTGCCATGCGACCCAAACCGCACCGTCATCCAGGCCGGGCTCTGTTCCAGAGACCCGCGCGCTTTCCCATGCGACCTTGGTCGCGCCGTGAACCGCGCCAAGCGTTATTAGCCTACACCACATTGATCCTCAATCGTTAACTCGACCCCATCGAAACCCAAGGCCCAAGGCCCAATCTTTGACATTTAAATATGTATATTTATGTCAAAGAGAGCCCACTAAGAACACCACATTCCAAGCCCAATCAATTAAATGATTCATTTAATGCTCTCTATCTTGGGTTTATTAAGTGTTCTAAAGATTGTCTTGGCTCTTATGTGGGACAAGGTTTCTCACATCTATACTAATATATTCTTTTATTTAAATTCTTTTGTAAAATAAATAGATAATAAAAAGAATTACTAAAATAAAAATAATTATTTTTACGTAGTTATTTGTAAAAAGAAAGGAATAAAAATTAAATATATTTTTATTTTCTTGTAGGAGTTGCCTTGAAATCACACAAATCACTGTGAATCAATCTAAGAACCTCATTTGATTTTTCAACCGATTTATGTGGATGGTTTGTGTATTTTGCTTCTACACATACCTCACACTTAGATAAATTATCAAAGGAACACCTGGGCAACATGTCAAGTTTTATCATTCTTTGTAATGACCTAAAGTTGACATGTCCCAATCTCGAATGCCAAAGGTAAGAAGGATCAACAGTATACACAGAACTAGCAGAGCTAGTGCTCGCCTTATTATTATTTACAATGGCGGCATCGATGTCAGTTACAACACTTAATTTAAAGGGCCCCTCGTTGAGGTAACCCTTACCCACATACACACCACCCTTGGTGATGACAAACTTGTCCGATTCAAATACAACTTTGAACCCTTTCTTAGTAAGAATAGGGCCAGAAATCAAGTTTTTAGTTACTGAGGGTACATGTAACACATCCGTCAACATCAAATCCTTCTCGGAAGTCAACTTCAATATGACTTTCCCTTTACCTTCAATCTTGGCAATCGAAGCGTTTCCCATGAACATCGGTTCTCCATCATCCATCTTTTGATAGCTTGCAAACAGGCTCCTCGAATTGCATATGTGCCTTGTAGCCCCGGTGTCGACCCACCAATCAATAGTATTTGAGACCATGTGAGTCTGAATCATACCAACGAATTGGTTAGGAGAGGGAGTGAGGTTGGCGTGGCTAAAACATGCACCACCACCACCTCCACTACCCCCGGCACCACCGTGGTCTCTTTTGTATCGACAAACCTTGGCTTTATGTCCCGACTTGATATTCAAGCCCATGCCTTCCACATCAAGTTCATTGACAAGCACTTGCAATTCCTCAACCTGTTTCAACACAGATTTATTATTAGTCATCCAGTAATTCAGAAATTTCCCTATCGCAAACCTCTTGGAACACGCCACTTGCGTTTTATATTTTGCGTCCAAGGAATCCCATATCTCCCTTGCTGTTCGGAACGAGGAGTATATGTCATATAGGGAATCGTCGAGACCGTTAAGAATATAGTTTCGACAACTATATTCGTTAGACCTCCAATTCTCGACAGATTTCTGATGCGCGGATACTTGTATCTGCGTTGGCGCAGCCCCGTCCACTCCTACCGGTGGATTTTCCGGTGGTTCTTCTTCCGTGAGTACGTAGGCAACCCGCAAAGTTGTCAAGTAGAACAACATCTTTTGTTGCCAACGACGGAAGTCCGAACCCTTGAATTTCTCGGGTTTCTCCACATGATTCTTCAACAATGATTGATTCGTCGCTCCTTAACAGAATTTTTGTCTTAGATTGTTAGGAGTAATCAATCATATAATTGATTTTGTATATAAATAACAAAGAAATGGGTAGAAACTTGTATAGAACAAATCCTTTACAATAACAATTCCAATACCAAAACGACAATAAACGTAAACCTTACTTGAATTTCGTAGATAATGTGTCTGATTTTCGTGTCAAAATCGTTCGATTTCGTCTGTCCAACGAAGAGGAAAAAGTGTGGTTTAAATAGTTTTCCATCGCTAATCGCCAAACTGTCAGACGGGTCCGCGCGAGTGGCGGCGCTAGTGAAATCGCGCCGGAAGTCGTGTCGAGCACTATTCGTCAAATAATCCAGTATCTCGCGCGCATTGCCATGCGACCCAAACCGCACCATCGTCCACGTCGGGCTCTGTTCCAGAGACCCGCGTGCTTTCCCACGCGACCTTGGTCGCGCCGTGAACCGCGCCAAGCGTTATTAGCCTACACCACATTGATCCTCAATCGTTAACTCGACCCCATCGAAATCCAAGGCCCAAGGCCCAATCTTTGACATTTAAATATGTATATTTATGTCAAAGGGAGCCCACTAAAAACACCACATTCCAAGCCCAAACAATTAAATGATTCATTTAATGCTCTCTATCTTGGGTTTATTAAGTGTTCTAAAGATTGTCTTGGCTCCTATGTGGGACAAGGTTTCTCACATCTATACTAATATATTCTTTTATTTAAATTCTTTTGTAAATTAAATAGATAATAAAAAGAATTACTACAATAAAAATAATTATTTTTACGTAATTATTTGTAAAAAGAAAGGAATAAAAATTAAAAAAAATTAAATATATTTTTATTTTTTCTTCGTGAGCGTCTTCGCGGGCTATGTACGACTCTTCGCTAGCGCGAAATCAAACAGAAAGTTTTTAACTTTAGAAGCATTTTTCTTCGCGGGCGTCGTCACGCCAGTGAAATCAAACAGAAACATTAGAAGCACAGTTCTTCGCGCCAGTGAAGAAAACCTCCGCGTCCGCAAAGATGACAAGAAAGAAAATTTTCCCAAACGAAAAGATTACAAAGGGAAGAGTCGTGGGAAAGATTACAAAGTGCCGAGAGACAATTTAAGAGCGATTTCCGAGTGTTTTAGACCCGTAAAACTCAAAAAGTAATGGAGAAAATAGGGGGAAGAACGGAGACTCGTTTAAAGTCACGAGTTTGACTTCGAACCAAGAATTAAACAAGAGGGAGAATGGCCCGTTTATCGTCACCAATTTGTGGTTTTAGTGACTTCTTCAATCTCAGCACGGGGAGATGGAAGTGTGAGCGGGTGGTGCTAGTGGTCAATGATCCAGTGAAATCTATCCCGCTCTGGTGTTGGCTCAATCATGTGGACGCGCATGTGGAGGTAAATGAGTGTGTGTGCGACAAATCCTATGTCCGCCCAGTGGTGACGGCACAATCTAATAAAGCATAAACACGTAGGCAATAGTAATTCAACCAAAGAACAAATCACGACCGCAACCCACAAGCCGTTAATTGGACCACAACGCAAAAGTAGGACCCACAAGCAATCACAAATATATTCGATATACTATGAAAGCACAATCATAACATGAAGATTAACGCGGCACTACCAACAAAATGATTTTAGAGAACACCAAAACGTTTAGGCATACCACAAACACGCATAAGGAGATGTAAATAATGGAAAGAAAGTACCCAGAATTGTGAGCGGTTGATCGTCACTTTGCTTCACCGGAACTGAATTAGTTGAGCAGCGGCGGCGATGGTTTTCCAGACGGAAAATGGAGGCGAATGGCAGGGGTCAAACCATGGTGGTTGAAGAGAGGAGAATGGTGGTACTAGCAAGCAGAAGGTGAAGAGGAGGGGGCGATGCTGGCGACGGTAGTGGAAAGATGACAGCGGCGATGATAGGGGTAGAAAGTGCAGGTGTGCGACAGTGGAGGATGCTCGACAGAAGAACGAGAGGAGGGACAGTAGCGGAACTAGAGTAGGGAAGGAAGGAGGAGCGGCGCCTGGTGGTCGAACGAGAGAGAAGAGAGATGGGAGGAGACGACAGTTGACGGTGGCAGTTTGTTTTAGACGGAAAATGGAGATGGGGCAGAGGTGAGAGCGGCGCTGCTAGAGGTGTACGGTGGTTGTGGCGCAAAGTGGTCGGCGGCGGTAGACTCGCCGGAGATGGTGGTGTTATTGAGTATGGTGGTGTAGGGTTTTGCTCTTCACAGTGAAAAGAGAGGGGAGAGAGGGTGGATTTAGGGTTTTTACTTTTGATTGTTTTTGTATTTTTTATTTTGTTTTAACACACTAAAAATAAAAACGAAAACCAAAATATAATTTTTATTATTTTTAAACTCAGGTTTATATATATATATAGAGAGAGAGAGAGAGAGAGGAAGACTAGTTTGCAACCCACAAAAAGGTTACAACCCGTGCAACCTTCATCTAAACCGTCCATTGCATTTGAATTTTCATTGATTCTCTAAATGAATTTACCTGATTTTGTCGAATTTCATTGAATTTCTGCAAAATATGTCGATGCACATAATGGTTCATGCGATGTATGGATGAAGGTGATACTTTCATGAATAAGTATGCATTTCATGACATTTAATGAAATACTATGCATTGCATGAAAGATTATTGCATGAAAACATTAATCATTGATGCAATTCAGTTATCAATCAAGTGTCTACATGATGAATGAGGCTAAATGAATGGTTTGGATGAGGGTTGCACGGGTTGTAACCTTTTTGTGGGTTGCAAAATAAATAGATAATAAAAAGAATTACTAAAATAAAAAATAATTATTTTTACGTAATTATTTGTAAAAGGAAAGGAATAAAAATTAAAAAAAATTAATATATTTTTATTTTCTTCGCGGGCTATGTACAAACTCTTCATTGGCGCAAAATCAAACAGAAAGTTTTTAACTTTAGAAGCATTTATCTTCGCGGGCGTCGTCACGCCAGTGAAAACAAACAGAAACATTAGAAGCACATCTTCGCGCCAGTGAAGAAAACCTCCGCGTCCTCAAAGATGACCAGAAAGAAAATTTTCCAAAACGAAAAGATTACAAAGGGAAGAGTCGGGGGGAAAGATTACAAAGTGCCGAGAGACACTTTAAGAGCGATTTCCGAGCGTTTTAGACCCGTAAAACTCAAAAGGTAATGGAGAAAATAGAGGGAAGAACGGAGACTAGTTTAAAGTCATGAGTTTGACTTCGAACCAAGAATTAAACAGGAGGGAGAATGGCTCGTTTATCGTCACCAATTTGTGTTTTAGTGACTTCTTCAATCTCAGCAAAGGGAGATGGAAGTATGACCGGGTGGTGCTAGTGGTCAATGATCCAGTGAAATCTATCCCGCTCTGGTGTTGGATCAATCATATGGACGTGCATGTGGAGGTAAATGAGTGTGTGTGCGATAAATCCTATGTCCGCCCAGTGGTGACGGCACAATCTAATAAAGCATAAACACGTAGGCAATAGTTATTCAACTAAAGAACAAATCAGGACGGCAACCCACAAGCTGTTAATTGGACCACAACGCAAAAGTAGGACCCACAAGCAATCACAAATATATTCGATATACTATGAAAGCACAAACATAAGATGAAGATTAACGCGGCACTACCAACCAAATGATTTTAGAGAACACCAAAACGTTTAGTCATACCACAAACACACATAAGGAGATGTAAATAATGGAAAGAAAGTACCTAGAATTGTGAGCGGTTGATCGTCACTTTGCTTCACCGGAACTGAATTAGTTGAGCAGCGGCGACGATGGTTTTCTAGACTGAAAACGGAGGCGAATGACAGGGGTCAAACCACGGTGGTTGAAGAGAGGAGAATGTTGGTACTAGCAAGCAGAAGGTGAAGAGGAGGGGGTGGCGACGGTAGTAGAAAGATGACAGCAGCGGAACGAGAGTAGGGACGGAAGGAGGAGCGATGCCTGGTGGTCGAACGAGAGAGAAGAGAGATGGGAGGAGACAACAGTTGACGGTGGCGGTTTGTTTCAGACGGAAAATGGAGATGCGGCGGAGGTGAGGGCGGCGCCGCTAGAGGTGTACGGTGGTTGTGGCGCAGCAGTGGCCGGCGGCGGTAGACTCGTCAGAGATGGTGGTGGTTATTGAGTATGGTGGTGTAGGGTTTTGCTCTTCACGGTGAAAAGAGAGGGGAGAGAGGGTAGATTTAGGGTTTTTACTTTTCATTGTTTTTGTATTTTTAATTTTGTTTTAACACACTAAAAATAAAAACGAAAACCAAAATATAATCTTTTTATTATTTTTAAACTCGGGTTTATAATATATATATATATATATTCTTTTATTTAAATTCTTTTGTAAAATAAATAGATGATAAAAATAATTACTAAAATAAAAATAATTATTTTTACGTAATTATTAGTAAAAAGAAAGGAATAAAAATTAAAAAAATTAATATTTTTTTATTTTCTTCGCGATCGTCTTCGCGGGCTATGTACAAACTCTTCACTTGAGCGAAATCAAACAGAAATTTTTTAACTTTAGAAGCTTTTTTCTTTGCGGGCGTCGTCACGCCAGTGAAATCAAACAGAAACATTAGAAGCACAGTTCTTCGCGCCAGTGAAGTAAACCTTCGTGTCCGCAAAGATGACCAGAAAGAAAATTTTCCAAAACGAAAAGATTACAAAGGGAAGAGTCGGGGTAAAGATTACAAAGTGCCGAGAGACACTTTAAGAGCGATTTCCGAGCGTTTTAGACTCGTAAAACTCAAAAGGTAATGGAGAAAATAGAGGGAAGAACGGAGACTCGTTTAAAGTCACGAGTCTGACTTCGAACCAAGAATTAAACAAGAGGGAGAATGGCTCGTTTATCGTCGTGAGCTTGACGAAGAATTGAACGACTAGAGAGAAGAGAGGGTACGAATTGACAAAAGTCAAAGAATTGACTTATATGGTCACCGGTTCGTATGAGTCGCCAAATATTCATCGCGCGACGCTCCGGTCTCACTCTCGATCTCCATCTCTTTAGCACTCCGACGACGCTCCGGTCCCACTTCTTCCTCTTCGCACACTCGGTTTCTAACCCTATCGATGCAACTCAAGCCTCTCCCTCCCAAATCTCACTCTCTCCTACGACTCTATTGGAGTCTCGACTCTCGATCTCCCCCCAAAATCGGCACTCTTCACTCTGCGCCAAGTTTGTCACTTGTTTCTTCTGGCGAAAGTTTGGAATCAAAAAAATTGGTAAATTCTCGAGTCCTTGATCTTAGATGTTTTAATATTTCATAGATTTATGATGAAATTATGATTAGATAAGTTTAGGTCTTATTCTTTGAGTTAATATTTGATTTTGACTTGGTTTTTTATTGTATTTGTTGATGATGTTATGATTTAGATTATGGTTTTTTTTAAGACAAAGAGGGAACGAGTCCATTATCGGGCTTCGGCATTGCCATCACCCAAACGGGACTCATTCATATCATTAAACGATAAGTTGTTATAAGCATTGTCGTTACATGAATTAAGGAAAGTAGGCATGCTATCGAAATAAACAAGACGGTCAATAGTACACGCGTGCCTAGCTAATAAATGGGCTGACCCATTAGCGAGTCGGTTGATCCAATGAACGGAGATGTGATCTTTCGAATTATGGATGTGTCTAATATCCTTTATGATGTCGCCGAACTCCGAGTTGTCCACATAAGTGTCATAAATCGCTTCCACGACAATCTTGGCATCGGATTCAATTATAACTTTATTATCGTTACGACTTGAAATCCAATGTAAGGCATCTCGGATAGCGAGGGCTTCGCATTCTCTAGTGGACGGGACGAAAGAGCAAGGAGAGGCGAAAGCCGAGATGAAGGTACCCGAGTTGTCTCGAAGGACGGCTCCAAAACCGGCTTTATAACTCGCTTCAAAGAATGCGGCGTCAACATTGCATTTGAGAAAACCATCACTGGGCGGTTGCCATCTAGGATAGTGGACGAGTTCGGGAGGAATTGAAGGACTCCGAATGGTATTAGACGAGGCCTTCCAATCCATGAGCATGATTTTAGCGCGATTAATCACCGAAGACTTGTCGCGAGGACCGCCTTTTCAAAGAACATCGTTACGGCGAGACCAAATGCTCCATAATATCATGAGAAAAAAATCAAGGGATTGGCCGGGATTGTCATGGAGAAACTTAAAGACCAACTCATGGAACGAATTGGTCATAAAAAGTAAAGTGTCGATAGTATCACCAAGACCCGCCTCGTGCCAAATTTGCGTAGTCAAAGGGCACCCGACCAAAGCATGCCAAACATTTTCCAAGCCATGGTTACAAAGGGGACAATTAGTCGTGGTCCTAATTCCTTTCGATTGGAGGGCGTGACGAGTGGGTAACACATTCCTAATAGCACTCCACATAAAAAAATTGACTTTATTAGGAATGTTGGCATTCCACAGAGAATTCCAATCACCGTTCACGAAAAGGTGAGAAGTCGGTGCGATTTGTTCCGTGATAGAACGATAGCTAGACTTGACGGTATAAACTCTGTCATGCGACCAATGCCAAATGAGAGTGTCCTCCCTATTGATGGTTGGAGGAGGAAGTTTGGTGAATTTAAAACGATCCCCATGAGAAAATAATTCATTGATAAGAGCAATGTTCCAACCTTGAGAAAGCGGGTCCACAAGGTCATGAACGGTCAAATGGGGTCGACTATTATCCAACGGGGTATTAATGGTAAAACCCGTGCCGTCTTTAAGCCAAGGATCTTTCCAAACGTTAATAGAGTGACCGTTACCAATCTTCCAACGGAGACCCGATTTGAGAACAAGTTGGGAGTGCCAAATACTCCTCCAAATATAGCTAGGAGTATTTCCCAAGTGGGTCGTCATAAAATTACCACGCGGATAATATTTAGCATTAAGAAGACGCCCAACGAGGGAAGTCGGGTTTTCAATAAGTCTCCTGTAACGACCCGGTTCCCAAACATACAACAAATAACATATTTTACATAACATTGTTTCATAACAAAAATACATCATATAACATGTACGGTCCCTTAGTCTTTACAATCATAATAAGTATTTCATTACAAACTTTTTTTGCTAATTAATTTACATTATAACTAATAACAAAGTTATAAATGCAAAACACGTCACGGTCTTCAAAAACATAAGTCTTCCAAAAGCTAGTCACAGGTTACCCCTTTCACTTGCTCTTACTTGATCCACGACCTGGAATACATATTTTTAAAACAAAATGAGGGTTAGACCTAGTGGTCTAAGTGAGAAAATCCCTGCCAGTTTAAAATCATTTGTACAAACACCATATACATAACATAAATTTGAATACCAATTATGACTCATGCATTGTGTACTTTCCTGTCTCATTCCCATGGCCATATTAGTTGGTTGCGAGCCAACTAATCAGTTTACTCCGCTGCACTAATATACAGCCAACTCCGTTGTCCCTCCGTACAGCCAAACTCCACCGGTCCTAAGCCCGGCCAACGTGCACTCGTGTAGTGTACTACTCGTATAAATATAATATACACCTCAATATATCATACTTCATACATATGCACATAATTACACTACTTATCACATTCTCAATCCACATATATGTATTCCAGTTTGAAAACATTTTTAAAGTAAAACTCATCTGTTTGCTTATCAAAACGCTTCCAAGCTTTTCTTTAAACGATTCGACCTTTCACCCAAAATTCACAGAATCTGAAACAATTGAAATACAATTATCTCTTTACCAATCGAACACATAAGGCTTTCTAGTAGGTTAAGAACTCTAGAAAACTCTATCTGACTCTTATCCTCAAATGTTTCCCCCAAACCCAAACTTAAGTCGAGTCCACAGTATTTCCAGTCCTCATTCATACCCTATCCAAAAGTCGACAGAACACAAAGTTACCGGATACTCAAAAGTATCTGGAATCTCAAAAGTGACCGGACAATCCAAAGTTTCCGGACACTATGTACTATCCGGACAACATGCTTTCCGGACAACATACTTTCCGGACAACATATACAGTCCGGAGGACATCCGGAAACCAAAGAAATCCGGACACCATCCGGTATCTAATTTCATCTGGAAACTATAGAAAAGAGAAACTTACCGGATAATTGACTCGTTCGGACACCATTAACAAAAACTATCGGACACTATCATTTCGTCCGGAAACCTCTGTCTGTCCACAAAATCCTACCCAGATATCGATTGAAATTAACACCAGTCATGAAATTGATAATTCTAATCCGATGGAAACCTCCTACTAACAATTACAAACAGAAAACATAAAGGAAACATACCTCAATTTGTCTCTTATTGAAATCCCTTCAAGCCCTAACCATATGACTCTTTCTTCTCCTTCTTCTTCTTCTCTTCTCAAAATCACACACACACACACACACACACACTATCTGATTTTTGAAAATATCTGGAGTCTTAGGATATATATATATTAGACCCAATTTACAATTTTAGGTTTGAACTATTCAAAAATGACCAAAACACCCTTAACTTATAATTTAACCCAAACTTACCCTAAACATCCAATTTTAAAGTTAAATAATTTAACGGAAAGAGAATTTAACTAACGAACTTACCCGGGTAATTCATCTCCCCCTTAAAAGAATTTTGTCTCGGAATTCGGTTAGGCAAAGAGGTGCGGGTACTTAGTTCTAATTTCTGATTCTAATTCCCAAGTAGCATCCTGCCCTTTATGATGTCGCCACTGTACTTTTACTTGTCTGATCTCATTATTCCGCAAAACTTTGACTTTATGGTCAACAATGGCTTCAGGTTCCTCCACATAATTCAGCTTTTCATCAACTTGTATATCTGGTAGAGAAACTGCTTGATCTAGCGTAACCAAACACTTTCGAAAATTTGATACATGAAAAGCATTGTGGATACTGCTTAACTCTGGCGGAAGATCTAACCTGTAGGCTACTTCACAGATTCTTTCTGTAATTGCAAACGGTCCAATGTACCTTGGGCTCAGTTTGCCTTGTTTCCCAAATCGAATGACTCCTTTCCAAGGTGAGACTTTTAACATTACGAAATCTCCAACTTGGAATTCTAACGGTTTTCGACGTCGTCAGCGTAGCTTTTCTGTCTGTCTTGAGCCACTTTCAATCATTCCTGAATCTGAGTAATCTTATCTGCGGTTAACTAAACTATATCTGGCCCCGCTAATTGTTTCTCTCCCACTTCGTTCCAACACAGAGGCGTTCGGCATTTTCTACCATACAGAACTTCGAACGGTGCCGCTTGTATGCTGGAATGATAATTGTTATTGTAGGCAAATTCAATCAACGGCAAATGCTTATCCCATGATCCCCCAAAATCAACAATGCAAGCCCGTAGCATGTCTTCCAAAGTCTGAATCGTTCGTTCACTCTGACCGTCAGTTTGAGGATGATACGTTGTACTTAACTTTATTTGCGTCCCTATTTCTTTTTGAAAACTCCTCCAGAACCTTGAAGTAAAACGACTATCACGATCAGAAATAATCAAGATTGGAACTCCATGTCGTGTGTAGGATACTGTCGTTCATGATCCTTTAGTTGTCGAGAAGCATAAGCAATAACTTTCCCACGCTGCATTAGTACACATCCCAATCCTAGTTTGGAAGCATCACTGTAAACAACAAAGTTGTTGGAACCTTCAGGTAGTGACAGTATTGGCGCGCTACAGAGTTTTTCTTTCAATATTCGGAATGCTTCATCATGTTCTGCTTTCCATTCAAACATTATATTCTTTCGGGTCAGCTTGGTCAAGGGCGTAGCGATACGAGAGAAATCTTGTATAAACTTTCGATAGTAGCCAGCTAAACCCAGAAAACTTCATACTTCTGTTGGCATTCTCGGTGGTTCCCACTTTTCAATTGCCTCTACTTTCATCGGATCAACTTGAATGCCTTTTTCTGAAACTACATGTCCAAGAAATTGGACTTCCTGTAGCCAGAATTCACATTTAGAGAATTTGCCATATAACTGTTCCTTTTTCAACAATTCCAGAATCAGACGAAGGTGTTGTGCATGCTCTTCTTTGGATCGAGAATAAATAAGGATATCATCGATAAACACAATAACAAATTTATCGAGATATGACTTACATACCCGATTCCTTAAATTCATAAAAGCAGCTGGGGCGTTCGTCAGTCCGAAAGGCATCACTAGGAATTCATAGTGACCATACCTTGTGCGAAAAGCAGTTTTCAGAACATCTTCTTCTTTAACCTTCAACTGATGATAACCAGATCTTAGATCAATCTTGGAAAAATAACAAGCTCCAACTAATTGATCAAAGAGGTCATCAATTCTGGGGAGCGGATGTTTGTTCTTGATCGTACGCTTATTCAGTTCTCGATAATCAATACACATTCTCATCGATATGTCTTTCTTTTTCACAAACAGAACCGGTGCTCCCCACGGTGAAGTACTGGGTCTGATGAAGCCTTTATCAGAAAGATCTTGCAGTTGTGTCATCATTTCTTTCATCTCTAGAGGTGCCAAACGGTACGGTGCACGGGCTACAGGAGCGGCTCCAGGAATCAGATCTATACCAAACTCTACTTGTCTAACAGGCGGAAGACTATTCAAATCTTCTGGGAAAACTTCCAAAAATTCACAAACAACAGGAATATCTTCCAGCTTATTATCTTCTAGCTTAGCATCTATCACATAAGCTAAATAACTCGAACAGCCTTTACTAACACACTTACGAGATTTCATCATAGAGATAAGGCAAGACTGATGATTTCTACGGTCACCATATCACTACCGGTCCCTTCTCAGGTAAGACAACATTAATCAACTTCTTATCACAAACTATGCTAGCCTGATTCTCGGCTAACCAATCCATTCCTACTACCACATCAAACTCGATCAAAGCTATAGGAAATAACTGAATAGGTACTCCACACCCCTCTATATTTATAACACAACTATCAAATACCTCTTTAACCGGTACTTGATTATCATTTGCAGTATCTACCATTAACGCATGATCTAACATTTTAGGCTTTAAATGCATATAAGCAGCAAAAGAAGGAGACACGAATGATCGGTTTGCACCGGAGTCAAATAACACTTTGGCACGTGTAGAGTTTATTAAAAATGTACCTGTAACCACATCAGGAGTTTCTTCTGCTTCTTGTGTTGTGATTTGGAAGGCACGACCCCTTGCTCTTGGTAGCTCTGGCCTTTGTACTACCGGCCTAAAACCCGTTGGTCTCACTGACGTACCACCCTGTTGTACTCTCCCTCGTGGACAATCAGACTGAATGTGATCAGGAGAGTTGCATGAGAAACAAAATCGAGTTACCCGACAGTCTTTAGCAATATGGCCGGTCTTTCCACACTTGTAACAAACTCGAGGATCAACTTGACAATTTCCTTGATGAATACGGTTGCATTTTGAACAAGGTCTTTCAGCTGGTCTGAAAGGTGAACGACTATCAAATCTCTGGAATCTGGATTTCTTTGGATCATAATGTGGTCCTTCCCATTTTCTTTTTCCAGTACTTTTATCACTAGCATCTCTTCCTTTATCCCGTTCCACTTTTTCTGCAGCATCTACTGCGGCTGAGAAGGTATCTGGTCCCTTTACAATCACTAGACTTCTGATTTCTGAATTTAACCCGAAGATAAACCTTTCCATCTTAAGTGCCTCTGTGGCAACGTAGTACTCAGCGAAACGAGACTTCTCCAGAAAACGAGCAGTATAATCCCGAACCGATAAACTTCCCTATTGCATATTCATGAACTCTTCTTCCAGTTGTCTAACTGCTGCTTGAGGACAAAACTGTCTCTTGAAAGCTATAGTGAATTCTTCCCAAGAAAAAGTAGAGTACACATCAGATCCTCTAGAGGTAATAAGAGCTTCCCACCAATATATTGCATCGGCTTTCAGCATTGCAGTTCTATATAACACTCTATCTTCCGCGGCACATTTGCTGGTTTTGAAGATAGCTTCTATCTCTTTTAGCCACCTCATAGCCTTTACTGGGTCCCTTTCTCCTGAGTAAGTCGGGGGTTTGCAACTTAGAAACATCTTATAATCACACTTCTTTGGCACCGGTATGACAATATGTGTAACGGGCATCTCGTCTTCCATAGTAGGATCTGGTACTTCAGTTTCAGTATGACGGGTCGGTCGAACATAGCTTGTATATTTGCTTGTAGTCTTCCTATTTCAGCCGCCAAATCGTCCCTTGTAACAAATTCGGTGCCTTGCGACTGAACTCTGCCTCTGGTTCTGCCCCTACCTCGTTCTTACCTCTTCCCCTTGTCCCAATTGTTGGATTCGTTCTATTAGGATTTCCTTATCCCTCTCTATTCGTACGTCGAGTACCACTTGCCATTCTGTTGAGTTCAACAAGGTTAATATACACGTAAGCACATACCCCATATAATAAGGTATTCCAGTTCAAACATGTACCTGTAAGTTCACAATTACACTGGCCAAATGTAATTTGAAATTATCTTACATGATGTTCCTTCTACCTTTCATATTTAGCATCCCAAGGTTCTAAAAAAATAGGGACATCCTACTTCACATGCAGTTTAAGTCTAGGTATGGATCTGAATACCTAAATCCCTTAAACTAGAGCTCTGATACCATCTGTAACGACCTGTTCCCAAACATACAACAAATAACATATTTTACATAACATTGTTTCATAACGAAAATACATCATATAACATGTACGGTCCCTTAGTCTTTACAATCATAATAAGTATTTCATTACAAACTTTTTTTGCTAATTAATTTACATTATAACTAATAACAAAGTTATAAATGCAAAACACGTCATGGTCTTCAAAAACATAAGTCTTCCTAAAGCTAGTCACAGGTTACCCCTTTCACTTGCTCTTACTTGATCCACGACCTGGAATACATATTTTTAAAACAAAATGAGGGTTAGACCTAGTGGTCTAAGTGAGAAAATCCCTGCCAGTTTAAAATCGTTTGTACAAACACCATATACATAACATAAATTTAAATACCAATTATGACTCATGCATTGTCTACTTTCCTGTCTCATTCCCATGGCCATATTAGTTGGTTGCGAGCCAACTAATCATTTTACTCCGCTGCACTAATATACAGCCAACTCCATTATCCCTCCGTACATCCAAACTCCACCGGTCCTTAGGATATATATATATATTAGACCCAATTTACAATTTTGGGTTTGAACTATTCAGAAATGACCAAAACACCCTTAACTTATAATTTAACCCAAACTTACCCTAAACATCCAATTTTAAAGTTAAATAATTTAACGGAAAGAGAATTTAACTAACGAACTTACCCGGGTTATTACATCTCCAACCTTGTTTATCGAGCATAGCGAGATTAAAGGCGGTGAAATCGCGGAATCCGAGGCCTCCGAATTTTTTTGGGGTGCAAAGTTTATCCCAAGATAACCAATTGATGGAACGGTTGCCATCGGGTTTATGGGTCCACCAAAAGAAATTGATCATTTTTTCGAGGCTTTGGATGACCGAGCTCGGTAAAAGTAACACGTTCATATAATAGACCGGGATGGCTTGGGCGATGGCTTTTATAAGCGTGGACTTTCCGGCGGAGGAAATGGGTTTTTTACGCCAAGATTGAAGTTTACTCCAAAGTCTATCACGGATATGCCGGAAAATGAACTTTTTTGAGCGACCCACAAGGGACGGGAGACCCAAATACCGACCCGTATTAATTGGGTTGTGAATCCCCAAGATATGGGAAAAAGCATGCATAAGATCGGGGGCCAAGTTGCTACTTCCCATGATACCCGATTTAGAATAATTAATGGCTTGACCCGACGCATCCTCATACGTCGTGAGCATATCTTTGAGGTGACATATTTCATCAATCGAGGCCCTGCAAAAAAAAGAAAGCATCATCCGCGAAAAAAAGGTGCGATATAGACGGAGCACCTTTGGCCGCTTTAACTCCATGGATCCGGCCAACCGAGTCCTCGTGATTCAAAAAGGCCGACAGGCCTTCCATACAAATAATAAAGAGGTAAGGGGAGATTGGGTCCCCTTGACAGATACCTCTTCTAGGTATAATAGGCCCGACCAACTCGTTGTTGACTTTAACAAAATACTTGACGGTTTCAACGGTCAACATTATCATGTTGACCCAATGCGAAGGAAAACCCAACGCTATCAACATGTGTCGCAAAAAGTCCCAATTCAAGCGGTCGTAGGCTTTACTAATATCAATTTTAAGAGCCACGTCCCTCATCTTTTTCCGTTTATTGTGATGCATGGAATGGAGCATTTCAAAGGCAATAATGATGTTGTCCGTTATCAAACGGTCTTTGACGAAGGCCATTTGGTTTGCCGAAATGATGGATGGGAGAAGAGGTTTGATTCGGTTAGCCAAGACTTTGGTGACCACTTTCATAATGACGTTGCAAAGGGCAATGGGTCTAAAGTCTTTAAGCGATGACGGATCACTAACTTTGGGGATGAGAGTGATGAACGTGTCGTTAATTCCCGTCGGTAATGTCCCATTAACAAGCCAAAGTTTTTCGGCATTAAAGATTTTGTCACCCAAAACGTCCCATTTCTTTTGGAAGAAGCGGGGGTTAAAACCGTCCGGACCCGGTGATTTATCCGGATGCATTTGGAAAAGCGCCGTTTTGAATTCCTCTTTTTCGAAGGGGGCCTCGAGCCAAGAAAGATCCCGAGTCGACAATCTATTTTTGACATATTTGGTAATGCGATCCGGGTTTCCGGATCCTATCGAGAAAGTTTGGTTGAAGTGATCGGGGACGAGATTACGAACTTCGTTAGGGTCCTCTATCCAAAGACCATCTTCATTTTTCAATTTGAGAATTCGATTTCTTTTGCGACGCCCATTCGCAAATGCATGAAAGAATTTTGTGTTCTGGTCCCCTTCCTTGAGCCAATGAGCTTTTGCTCTTTGTCGCCAATGAGTTTCCTCCTTAACGAGGGTGGTTATGATTCGATGTCTCTCCTCTTCGTACGCCGCCGAGGCACTATGGTCTCTCAAATTATGGAAGGAATTCAACTTGGAATAGGCTTCCTTTACCTCGTTTTTGAAAGAAGCATTAAGGTTTCTCCCCCATTTGGCAAGGATTTTGCGAGCTTGGATAGCTTCGAGAGAATGTCGTCGTTTTTGGATCCTATCGAGAAAGTTCGGTTGAAGTGATCGGGGACGAGATTACGAATTTCGTTAGGGTCCTCTATCCAAAGACCATCTTCATTTTTCAATTTGAGAATTTGATTTCTTTTGCGACGCCCACTCGCAAATGCATGAAAGAATTTTGTGTTCCGGTCCCCTTCCTTGAGCCAATGAGCTTTTGCTCTTTGTCGCCAATGAGTTTCCTCCTTAACGAGGGTGGTTATGATTCGATGTCTCTCCTCTTCGTACGCCGCCGAGGTACTATGGTCTCTCGAATTACGGAAGGAATTCAACTTGGAATAGGCTTCCTTTACCTCGTTTTTGAAAGAAGCATTAAGGTTTCTCCCCCATTTGGCAAGGATTTTTGCGAGCTTGGATAGCTTCGAGAGAATGTCGTCGTTTTCGGAAGTTCTCCACGCATCACTAAAAATCCTTTCAAACGACTCCTCCTGAAACCATTTATTTTCAAACCGGAAAATTTTTATAGGAGGGAGAGAGGGACGAACCTGGGTGTGGAGAGCAATCGGGGAATGGTCCGATATAGGGGTGACGAGGTTGTTAACCCGATAATCGGGGAAAAGGTTAATCCATTGATGATTCCCGACCACTCGATCGAGCCGTTCAAGGATCTCATTAGGTTTTCCTTTATGCCGACACCACGTGAATGGGAAACCGAACATCCCGAGATCAATCAAATTACAATCCGACAGAGAGTCTCTAAATCCACGAATACACCAATCCGGGTGTTCGTTGAGACCACATTTTTCACTTTGAGAAAGTAGGTCATTAAAGTCGCCCAAGACTACCCAAGGGCGGTTGGAAATGTCCGCAAGGGATCGTAGAAGGTTCCAAGAGTCTCTACGACGATTTCGTTCGGGGAACCCGTAAAACCCTGTAATTCTCCAAGACCCATTGGCGGGCTCTACAACATCCATGTCAATATGATTTTGCGAGTACGACAAAAGAGAAAGATGACAATTTTCATTCCAAAACACACAAATACCACCACTATGGCCGATACATCCGATAGCAAAACAATAATCAAAACCTAGACGAGATTTTAAACTAGAAGCTCTCGCTTGAGAAACAAGGGTTTCGAATAAAAAGAGAACATCGGGACAGGAGTTGCGGACGAGCTCCTTTAGAACCGAAACTGCCCGAGGATTGGCGAGACCCCGGCAGTTCCAACTGATGATGATCATTGGTGTAGGTGGGCTTGCGAAGCAAGACCCGCCTCTGGTAAGTTAGGTTGCAAAGGAGTGTTCTCTGAAAGGGTGGTGGTTTCCTCGGTTTGCATGGGACTATTAGTGACAGATGGTAAAGTGTGGGCATAAAAGGGATGTATTGCTTGGGCTTGCATGGGACTATTAGCGACAGATGGGGTTGCATGGGAATAAGTGGGACGATTTGCATGGGTTTGAAATCTAAGGTTTGCATGGGGTAGTTTATAGTACTGTGGGTATAGGAAATTGAGGAGGGACCCACTAGTGTGACTAGTTAGAAGGGAATGGAGGGTAATAGTGTATATGGGTTGTTGGGAGTACTTAGGGAAAAAGTTGTCTTTGGGGTAAGGTTCAATGTCAGGACCCATTGTTTGGGTAAAAAATCACACCCTCGACCGACTTGGGAAATTCCCTCGACATGACCCATGGACATTAATTACCCTAATCTACGACAGTCATACCCCCGACCGACAAGGATAATACCCATTATTGTCATACCCCCGACACACGTTAAATAACCACGATATTTGGTTATTAAAAGACATATTGGGTCAATAGTCATCTTTCATCTAATGATCGCCCGACACGTGTCGCACATCACGTGTCGCACGTCGCACATCACGTGTCGCACATCGCACATTGCTAGTCTTACGTTATTAGTCCTATGTTACTAGTCTTATGTCGCCAGTTACGTGTCGCCAGTTACGTGTCGCCAGTTACGTGTCGCCAGTTACGTGTCGCCAGTTACGACTCGTCGGTCTTACGTCGATAGTCTCCTGTCGTCGGACTTATATCACTCTGGTCCTGCGAAAGCATCGTCCTGACATCCTGGTCCTACGACCTGGTCCTGCAACCTAGTCCTGCGACCTGGTCTTACGACCTGGTGGCCTTACGACCTAGCCCTACGACATTTTCATAAGACCATTCTTATATTAAGATAAGGTCTTACAAGACATTTACATTCATATACATGGTCTTGTATTTCGGCAACGGTCGTATGCTCCATAAGACCGATGTCCTGAGCTTAAGATGGTCTTACGATTACACTAACCATCAATGGTCAACAGCCGTTTCTTTTGTTCATTAATGCAGGTCTACAAGCCATTATGGTACAACGGTCAATAACGGTCGAGCTCTTAATGACATTAAAGACTCGACAACGGTTACAAGACCAACCATTAAAGCTCATTAATGACCGTCGAAGCCTATATAAATGCATGCTCCAACCTCAACCAAGGGGACGAATTTATCCAGATATACAACGGCATTCTCATCTACTTCTATATTTTCTCTCTAGCATTCGAGCACACGTCGCTAACGCAAGTACCGCACGACAACAGCTCAGACCGCACGACAGCAGCTTGTTTCGCACGTTCAACACACGACGCACAATTTTTACACACGACTAAGTGTATTTCTACTTCATTTGTAACCTATTGTACACATATCACCTGTAACACAAGGACTTTCGCCCCTGTTTGGCGACTATAGTGCACTGTCGACTCTAACACAGTCGACCGCGGTTTTTTCCCTCATTTTGGGGTTTTCCGCGTCACCAAATCTCTTGTCTCTCTTACGTTTTTCTCGCGATTGTGTTTTTTGACTTGAGATACGTTTCTTTAGTTGTTAAATGTCCACATCGACCTTAAGTTGTACTTTTGTGCTATTTTTGGCATTAACAGTTTGGCGCCATCCATGGGACCCCATCTAGAGAAAATCTCAAGCCAACACACATATCGCTCTAACGATCTTGTAAAGTTTTTCAGGTATATGGCATATTATCAAGATCCCCTGATTCAACTTCAATCGGAATTGAATGCGGCTCGAAGCCAGATTCAAGCCCTGAAAAAAATAAATGCTCCGTCAAAAGTATCGCATGTATCACACCATCCAAGGGATTCGGGGGCTCGGAACACCATTCACAAACTGAAAAAACTCCACATTTAATTTCAAAAATCCTCGGAAAAAGGCGCTTATCGACTCCATGTTACGGTAACTGTGATGTCCCACTTAGAACAACTATATATATACTCTAAGTATATTCTCCTCGTTAAATTATTTTGATCTAATATATGATCGTTGATTCAAGCATCAAAAGATCATTGGTCAAAACCAACGACCACCCCCGACTTTTACATTGCAGGCTCGCAAGATCATATGAATACAGGTCTTACGATTTACATCGTGAGAAACCAAAGTCTCCATGACTTAAAAATCACAGGTCTGCGATTTATAGTCGTCAATAAAAGTCGACTCGCATTTTTTCTCCTGATCGCCAGTGATGGCAAACGCATGTTGCAATTTATAGTCGTCAATAAAAGTCGACTCGCATTTTTTCTCCCGATCGCTAGTGATGGAAAACGCATGTTGCAATTTATAGTCGTCAATAAAAGACGACTCGCATTTTTTTCTCATGATCGCCAGTCATGGCAAACGCAGGTTGTGATTTATAGTCGTCGATAAGAGACGACTCACATTTTAAGTCTTATGATCGCCAGTCATGGCAAACGCATGTTGCAATTTATAGTCGTCAATAAAAGACGACCCACATTTTTTGTGATCGCTAGTCACGACAAACACAGGTAAAAATTCTCGGTCGCCAATAAAAGCAACCCGCATATTGAAATCTCATCGCTAGTCATGGCATATGTCTTCAATAAAGACGACTTGTACAATCACCAGTCATGGTAAGACGCATGTCAAAATGCAAAAGTCGCCACTAAATGCGACTTGCATGCTTAAATCTCAGAATCGCCAAGAAAGGCAAGTCGTGAAATTAATCATACAATCACGGGTAAGGTAAAAATTTTACCGGCTTATAAAAATGCTAGACACAACGTAACTTAGGTCTCTAACGACCGTGTCAGCTCGGAACGCCAGATCATTGGTCTCTAACGACCGTATCGGCTCGAACGCCAGATCATAGGTCTCTAACGACCGTATCGGCTCGAACGCCAGATCATAGGTCTCTAACGACCATATCGGCTCTAAATGCCAGATCACAAGTCTATATCGACCGTATCGGCTCGGAACGCCAGAACATAAGTCTTTAACGACTGTATCACAAGATTCTTAAATTTTATCTTGATTCAACCATCTTATGATCGTCGCCAAGCTTTATTTCGGCCCAATCGTCTTACGATTAACTCCCGATCCATATATAAAGATCGTCCTACGATCATCATCAGTTCCTTATATTTTAAGATCATCTTACGATCGTCGTTAAATTTTTTCATCCTTCACATTAGTAGATGAATACCACAAGTATCTTGCGCACTAAAGATCATCTTTCGATCATCGCAACTTACTTAAATACTATCGACTGGTCACGCGATTCTAGCTGACCAAGTCGATTTTCTCCTAAATGATCCAATTTGCAAAAATGACACGTCTCCGTAGAAACACATTTTACTTTGGTACGAGATCTGAAATTCAAATGGCTTTGAAATTCAAATCTCGGGGGGCTAACTGTTTGGGTAAAAAATCACACCCTCGACCGACTTGGGAAATTTCCTCGACATGACCCATGGACATTAATTACCCTAATCTACGACAGTCATACCCCCGACCGACAAGGATAATACCCATTATTGTCATACCCCCGACACACGTTAAATAACCACGATAATTGGTTATTAAAAGACATATTTGGTCAATAGTCATCTTACATCTAATGATCGACCGACACGTGTCGCACATCACGTGTCGCACGTCGCACATCACGTGTCGCACGTCGCACATCGCTAGTCTTACGTTATTAGTCCTATGTTACTAGTCTTATGTCGCCAGTTACGTGTCGCCAGTTACGTGTCGCCAGTTACGACTCGTCGGTCTTACGTCGATAGTCTCCTGTCGTCGGACTTATATCACTCTGGTCCTGCGAAAGCATCGTCCTGACATCCTGGTCCTGCGACCTGGTTTTACGACCTAGTCCTACGACATTTTCATAAGACCATTCTTATATTACACTAACCATCAATGGTCAACAGCCGTTTCTTTTGTTCATTAATGCAGGTCTACAAGCCATTATGGTACAACGGTCAATAACGATCGAGCTCTTAATGACATTAAAGACTCGACAGCGGTTACAAGACCAACCATTAAAGCTCATTAATGACCGTCGAAGCCTATATAAAGGCATGCTCCAACCTCAAGCAAGGGGACGAATTTATCCAGATATACAACGTCATTCTCATCTACTTCTATATTTTCTCTCTCGCATTCGAGCACACGTCGCTAACGCAAGTACTGCACGACAACAGCTCAGACCGCACGACAGCATCTTGTTTCGCACGTTCAACACATGACGCACACTTTTTACACACGACTAAGTGTATTTCTACTTCATTTGTAACCTATTGTACACATATCACCTGTAACACAAGGACTTTCGCCCCTGTTTGGCGACTATAGTGCACTGTCGACTCTAACACAGTCGACCGCGGTTTTTTCCCTCGTTTTGGGGTTTTCCGCGTCACCAAATCTCTTGTCTCTCTTACGTTTTTCTCGCGATTGTGTTTTTTGACTTGAGATACGTTTCTTTAGTTATTAAATGTCCACGTCGACCTTAAGTTGTACTTTTGTGCGATTTTTGGCATTAACTGTTTGGCGCCATCCTTGGGACCCCATCTAGAGAAAATCTCAAGCCAACACACATATCGCTCTAACGATCTTGTAAAGTTTTTCAGGTATATGGCAAATTATCAAGATCCCTTGATTCAACTTCAATCGGAATTGAATGCGGCTCGAAGCCAGATTCAAGCCCTGATAAAAATAAATGCTCCGTCAAAAGTATCGCATGTATCGCACCATCCAAGGGATTCGGGGGCTCGATCATCGCCTGAGAAAGGGAGACGTGGAGCTTGTTGGATAGAGGAGTGAGGGTGTCGGTGGAATCTTGGTTTGCAGCCATGGGTTCCGATCGGGAAACGGAGAAGATTGGAACACAACAAGTTAACAAGGGGGTGGGATTCAGCAAGATAACGAAGGGGACCGAAAACGTCGATGAATGAGTGCCGCTTGGGTTGCCACTTGCCATAGCTGACCGGAGAAGAGATATCTTATTACCACCTTGGGTTTTAGGGATAGAAGGGTCGTTTGATTTGCCACTTGTCGGAGCTGACCGGAGACCCACCCTGGGTTTTTTGAGAGAAGACTCACAGAGAGTTTTTTTAGCTTTTTACCAATTTATGAAGTTGATTTTGATTATTAAATTGCTATTTACCAACTTATAGTTTGTTTTTATTAGTTAAATAGCAAAAGTCTGAAATAAACCTAAAATGATAATTACATAAACTTTAGTTAACTAGTTTCCTTGAATATTTTTACTTGAATTAAAATATGTGAAAATGTAAACGTAATAATAATTGATGCAATTTGTTTAAATTTTTGAATAACGCATATAAAAATTGTAACTTAGGAGAATTTGAATAATGGTAATCTTCTTACTTTATTATAATTTTAGGTTGAATCATGACCAAACAATGAGTCATCAATTCTTTTTTGAAACTAAAAGAAACATAGTTAGTGACCCACAATTACATATTGATGGTTCTAATCGCTCTCGCCGGATATCACTGATCGTCATTTCGTTTCAAACTCTTCTATACGAGGTACCACTCACGCTATATAACGATTTCCCTCTAATCGCTCTCGCCGGATATCACTGATCGTCATTTCGTTTCACACTCTTCTATACGGCACCATGAAAGACAACAGAAAATAGATTTTTCAGATTACCATTTTTGCGCTTCTTGTGGTCACCATAAGACCCCCAGAAGGCGACCTCGTCCACCGCCACCGCCACCGCCACCGTCGCCTCCAACTCCATTGTCATTGACACTGCAACCCCTCGAGTTTAAGATAGATGTGCCACAGCCGACGCCACCACCGACTCCAACTCGGCGGCCACCACCACAGACACCGACCCCTAGTGAGACGAGTGGTGCTAACCCACCGGAACCGGAACCACGGCCATGGAGATGTCGCATTACTGCATTAATTCGTGAGAGATCTGTTGATTACGGGGGAGAACGCCCCTTCAGCCGGATTCCAGAAGTAATGACGTTTTCCTTAGCTGTCATCTTTGGAGTAGTGGTTGTGATGGTGTAACACCCTCAAATTTGGAACGAGCAACTAAATAAAATTTCGATAAAATACCCAACAAGATAAAATCATTTCTACAATTCATTCCTTAAATTACCTCGGAATTTAAAACATTATAATTCCCTCAATAAATTAACTTAAACGGGTGTTACTTAACCCAACACAAGTTGCTAATTCCAAATACGTGCGGAAGACTTCACTAATTCAAATCACCTCGCGAGCACTCTACTAGCACACGACCTTTCACACGTGTCACTAGAACTACTCCCAACCTGAGACCTGTTGCACATGCCGACAAATAAAAAGGGTTAGGCTAACGCCTAGTGAGTTCAAGCATTTTATCATGACTATATAAATTCATAAATCAAGAGAAGTGTAGCTTTTTAGTCATGATTCCAAAAGAGTTTACTTTAAATGTAAAGCACCCATTTTCCAAATCTCACAATTCCTATATATGAAATCTTTAATGCAATATGATTTCCAAAATAGACTCATTCCCAAAATCCACGTAATAGGGTGAAATACCATTTGATACTCAAAATAATTAAATCCATAATTCAATTTGTCATTATTCCAAACACATCCCAAACACGGTAAAGATATAAACCACAACTTGCATATCATGGAAAACAATCCATATAAATATAACACGTCACCGAAAACATGAGTAGCAATAAATACCCAAAACAACACCTTTCGGTGACGGGGGAGACCCGTATACATCGCACGTGACGGAACACTAAAGTGGGTCACTTACTATGCAATAAAAACACCCACGTGGCTAATCTCGTAAACTAGGCCCTTCCCACTCGCGGTACACTTCCAGCGATAGTGACACGGCGATTGTGACAGTGTCACTATCGCCGGGCACTATAGCTCAGAGTGTACCGAAACTTGTTTCGGTCATAACTTCCTCGTTTTAGCTCCGTTTTCGCTCCGGAAAGGACCGTTGGACTCGTATTCGAATTCCCCATCCAACAAGACCATAAAATCTAGGACTTGACCCAAAATATTATTTTTCATATTTTTCTTAAAGATCGGTTCTACACTGATTCGAAGTCGTACTTATCCGAAATTACGGGTGTTACAATCCTCCCAACCTTAGGTTGATTTCATCCTCGAAATCTACATCCTTTGCAACCCAAGGCTAATCGACTCAACGCTGACTATAATTTATCAGTTCCTAACTGTAATCTAAATTTCCCACACAGCCTTAAAGACAAATCCTCGAACAACTGTTTATCAACAAAGCCCCTTCACGTACACTGTACTCATGTCCGGGAGAATACTCCGACAACTGGAATAATTTATAGTCGGACGACTCCGGTTGTCTCCCAACCTTAAAGCGTTCCATACTTCTCGATTTCAGTTCAGACTCCAAGTCAATTCAAGGCCTACTAATACTGAGACCAACCGAATTTCTGATTTCAATTGTCCATATCGTTCACGGCCATCCACATCCAACGAGTTCTAATATACTCCAAGAGTCCATCAAAATACAATCATAAACCGACAAGTCCTTTCACCATACACGAAGGTTATTCTACCTAAGCCACTCCTCACAATTTAGCATCTTAAGGTTACTTAACCGTTACCATCATTCCATTAAAATCGGGTTACAATCCCCTGATTACATTAAAGGTGCTTGGCCTCAAGTCTAAAAGTCGACGCCTAAATATATATCACCTACCTCAAATAGGTTACCGCGAATTTATTCTCTTAATTACAAAGGGTATCATCCCTTAGCCGATACCATTCGGTCTACAGTATTATCACACGTGGAATACCCAATCTTCCACCGCTGAAGTGCTACACGCACTCACCCTTAACTGGGTTGCTCACTCCTTCCAAGGTCCTAACGAGTTCAAGGTTTTTCAAGCGAATATTTTAACAAATATACCAATCAACAAAACTTTTCACAGAAATTTTCAACGCAAGGATTTTCATATCAAATAAGTCGTACGTATAGAAAACTACTATCATTCAAATCGGTAGTTACGCAAAACGGGCACGCTCGTCCCAATGAAAGTCATGTTGAAATTATTTCATTGCAGTTCAGATTATTCACAGAACGCAAAAGCGTAATAAACAACTTCTCAAAAATGGACCGCCACAGTTCTAGTATGGATTGACTCATGACATGCATTGTAAAGTAACTGCCTGGCTTTAAACAGGGTGAAATAAAAGGTGTGCACGTATTTTCAAAAGAAGTCCAACGACATTTGACTCCCAAAAATTTCCTGATTAACCATAAAATTGCATGAAACAAGGTTCACCAACAAAATTTTGCGCGCGTCAGTTTATTATACAAAACGGTGAAACGGTTTACAAACTCACCTTAGTCAAAACACAAAATGACTTGTGCAAATTCCATATTTAAACAAAATCAATACGCTTCTACTATTCGAAAATATCGACTTAAAACATCGTAAAACTTCAAATTGGGGTAGATATGCAAGCTCGTAATACTTCTTAGAAATTTCTTGTAATAACACATATGCATCAAATAACTCACATCAAAATTTCAAAAGATGAAATTCTTTAAATTGATTTCCAAAATTTTCTCAAATGGTCACATAACGACACACGAGCAAAACGTTACTGATAAAACTGTACACAACCATGTACTTTCTAAAAGAAAACTGGGAAAGAACAATTGCTAGTAAATGGTCGACACCAATAAGGGTCAAACCGACTTCAGTTCTCGAATTGCACTAACGGTGCGTGTAAATGTTCAAAACATACGAAATTGTACGCAACATTGTTTTATACAAACAATTTTTCTAAAATTTTCATCACAAGCATTTCCTCAAAATTTCGTACTTGGGACATAAAACGTTAAAGCGCCATTACTTAAAATGTATTTGTCAAAAATACTCCAAGTACGCATTTCTTCAAAACTCAAAAAGGTTTTCAATTCTCCCAAAATAATCGGCAAATCCAATTTAACCAAATGTCAACGACTCACGCATTTATATTTTCAAAATATAAAACATTGTAAACTTATGCATAATTTTCACAACACCAAAACACCCCCTGGCCAAATGGCCTCTCATTTAAACAAGGATTTAATAAAACATTTCGTGCATGACTCATTTGTCAAGATATTGAGAAACAATGGTTACCAAGCTATGCATACCCCGAAGTCAATATAACACATTTTACATAAAATGATAATAAACATTTAACTGACCAAAAGCGCCCCAAGTAAATCATTATGAAATGTCACCAAAACGTTCTTTCATGCATCACTTAAGTCATGTATAAATCAATCCATACATTGAACTATTTGCAACAAAATGCTTAATAATACAAACTCTTTAAAGAAAAGTCACGCGACACTAGAGTTCCAAACTTATTTCTTCTTAGTCGCCTTATGGCATAAAATTAACTTTTCTCAACAAAACTCGAGTGGGACCAAATGCCCAACATAGCTTATAAACCCTTCACATAAGAAATTAAAGTTTGTACCTTGTGAAATTATACTCACACGACTCAACATGTCGTACAACAAAGCTCCATGAACCTCAATGGACTCAATGACTCCAAGTCAATAAAACGGCCCTAAACAGCATGCTTCTAAAGCCAAATTGCTATAATCAAAATCATAAATGAGACGCCAAAATCCCAAAAATCCCCTTCTAGGGTAATACCATATAAACAACATTGTTTAACAACTCACATTAAACAAATTCCCCAAAATAACTTTAATTAGACATAATGGAAAATAACTTTCCGTCCAAACTCTAACATATGTAGAGGAGATCCAATGTTAAAGTCACAAGCTGTAGTTATTGCCCAACCTCTTAAACATCATAAAATATGATTGTCATTATATCCAAAACAAATGTTGAACAACAAAGAAATAAGGCAAAACATATCCCGGCGGAGTTTGCAACTCCCGCAATAAAATGGTTTCATGCACGCTCAAAACCATGATTTGAAATCTTGTGTGTGTGCTAAACATTTCTCAAAATTCATAATACAATCCATATAAGGATTTGAAACACAAGAAATAGTTGATGAAACTTATTTTCAAAATAAACTTTGTGCATGACTTAGTCGGCATTCAACGTCTCAACTCATACTCCTCCAAAATCCTCCGGTCTACTATTTTCATCCGGATATTCAAACCTCTTAAGGCAAGTTGGGAAATACATCAATTAACTTTACGGTTTTTCCTCAAATCAAAATCGGCTCAAAAGCCTATGGTTCTAGTCCGACCATCAATCTTGACCCAAAACGGCCTACATAAAGCAAACATCATGCTTATCGTCACTCCAAGTGACTAATACTAGAATCGTCCATCCATTCCAACAACTACTAGTTCAGAACCTCCTTCACTACCCCAACGATCACCACATGAAAGCAATTCGAGCATGCACATGTACTAGTAGGTTCACCATGACACTGGCCAGGTGTCACTATGAACGCACTGCATATGATTATCCTTGTTGCTCTCGACGTGATTCTCGTTTCTAAAAGCTCCATCAACTTCAAAACATCTTATCTTAAAGTGCCTAAAGGTGAATTTCACTCTCATTTACTTAAACAAACACTAGTTTGAGTCTAGGTATCCAAAATCAACACCTAATTCTCTCAAACTTATGCTCTGATACCAACTTGTAACACCCTCAAATTTGGAACGAGCAACTAAATAAAATTTCGATAAAATACCCAACAAGATAAAATCATTTCTACAATTCATTCCTTAAATTACCTCGGAATTTAAAACATTATAATTCCCTCAATAAATTAACTTAAACGGGTGTTACTTAACCCGACACAAGTTGCTAATTCCAAATACGTGCGGAAGACTTCACTAATTCAAATCACCTCGCGAGCACTCTACTAGCACACGACCTTTCACACGTGTCACTAGAACTACTCCCAACCTGAGACCTGTTGCACATGCCGACAAATAAAAAGGGTTAGGCTAACGCCTAGTGAGTTCAAGCATTTTATCATGACTATATAAATTCATAAATCAAGAGAAGTGTAGCTTTTTAGTCATGATTCCAAAAGAGTTTACTTTAAATGTAAAGCACCCATTTTCCAAATCTCACAATTCCCATATATGAAATCTTTAATGCAATATGATTTCCAAAATAGACTCATTCCCAAAATCCACGTAATAGGGTGAAATACCATTCGATACTCAAAATAATTAAATCCATAATTCAATTTGTCATTATTCCAAACACATCCCAAACACGGTAAAGATATAAACCACAACTTGCATATCATGGAAAACAATCCATATAAATATAACACGTCACCGAAAACATGAGTAGCAATAAATACCCAAAACAACACCTTTCGGTGACGGGGGAGACCCGTATACATCGCACGTGACGGAACACTAAAGTGGGTCACTTACTATGCAATAAAAACACCCACGTGGCTAATCTCGTAAACTAGGCTCAATCACTCCAGGTCTATTGCCCGCGAGACTAGGGAGCTCCCCAACTTCAACCACTCCAGGTCTATACGTTGGGTCACTCCAAATCCACAACAGCACATTGGGATTACACCTTACTGCCCGTGAGACGACGCCCGACCATGTAGGCCCACGCCTTACTTATCACGGATCCTGATGCCTATCCCGTGCTACATGGCTCAATCACTCCAGATCTATTGCCATTACTATGCCTATGGATCCATGGCTAACAAGGTCTAACACATTACACGACTCCAAACATATAAACAAATGCATTTAAACATGCAATTCCCAAATAACATAAATCATAAATCAAAACTCAACTCTGATGCTATCGACATGGACACTTGTTCTCAAGTCGTAATAAAACCCAATACTGAGCCACAAGCTCAACCAATTCGAAAGATAAATCATAAAAGTCATAAAATGTCATTAAGTACAACAACACACACCGGTTGCCGGTAAGTACTTCAAATCCATGAAAACCCGAAATAAAATCTTGGATCGGGATAACCCTCATTTCCAAAGAGGACTCACACCCTTAATATTCTCAAATGACCCATAACACTAAAAGTGCATTTCACAAATGGTTTATTAAAATCATTTACACAAACTTTATTAAACCATCAAATAATCTTCATTTTGAGTAATTAGACTTTTAAAGACACATTATGGTTTTTAACCATCAAATGTTCAAAAGCCCCAAATATGGGTGTTTTACACATTTATGAAGATAAACACTTCAAAAGAGTTAACCATTCAAATAATTCAATCACATAAATTTTCAAGTGAACACACACAAATATTTGGAAAATATCATTTTGACATGTACAAAGTTTTCGTAAAGTAACTTGAACTCACCTCGCTAGATTTAAGCTAAATCTATAGTTCTCCAAACGTAAGCTCCCTTGATGAAGTTTGCATCCTCAAGCCAAAACTTCCAAAACCTAGATTTATGAATTTCCAACCATCAATACCCAATTCTAACCAAAAGGAATCATCATCCATCAGATATATCAAAATATCCATCTATACCAAACCCTAGTTTTCATACATGAAGGAGATAACGATTTTTCCCAACCAATCACTACCAAAATCGTTCCACAACATCTCAAGATGAAAGGAATATGAAATCAACATCAAAAACACTTTTGGGTAGAGATATTACCTTATCCACTTGAATCCCCCAAGAGATAGCTTCCTAAACTCCCAAAAGCTTCAAACCTTCAAGATGGTCAACAATGGTGGAGTGGGTTTAATTTATGTGGAGAAGATGAAGAGGAGAGGAGAGGGGTTGGTGTTCTTGAGAGAAATCGTCTGAGAGAGAGAGAGTCGAGAGAGTTAAGAGAAATGAGTGAAATAGAAAAAAAGAAGAAGAAAAGGGTTTAAAACACCCTGGAACCCGTCGGCTATAGTGACATGGCGATAGTGACACTGTCACTATCGTCGGGGCACAATCGCTCAGGCCCTTCCCACTCGCGGTACACTTCCAGCGATAGTGACACGGCGATTGTGACAGTGTCACTATCGCCGGGCACTATAGCTCAGAGTGTACTGAAACTTGTTTCGGTCATAACTTCCTCGTTTTAGCTCCGTTTTCGCTCCGGAAAGGACCGTTGGACTCGTATTCGAATTCCCCATTCAACAAGACCATAAAATCTAGGACTAGACCCAAAATCTTATCTTTCATATTTTTCTTAAAGATCGGTTCTACACTGATTCGAAGTCGTACGTATCCGAAATTACGGGTGTTACAGATGGCGGCTACCCGAACCAACGGTTTCTCGTTTCATACCCACCCAATACAGGTGGGTATGATTAAGATGACCTTAGCCGCGTTGTTTGTCTTTGCAGGTTTGATGATATTCCCGGAAGGGGATTCTGCCCTAGCTATCATTTTTGGAGCATGCAAGATGCTTTGTGTGATTGCATGCTTCATTTTGGGTCTCTCTGTACTTCCGTGGCCTTGGTCACAATGAAAACTTTTCATTCTTATATCTCAGAGAATTAATGGTTCAAAAAAAATTACATATTGATGGTGATACTCTTGACGATAATATGCTTGTTGGAAGAGAGTAAGGTTGTAAACGAACACGAACGGAGGCTTGTTCATGTTCGTTCGTTTAACTTAACCGAACAAACGAACGAACACGAAAGGTAAACGAACAAGATTTTTTGTGTTCATGTTTGTTCGTTAAGAATTTTTTAGTCTGAGTGAGTGATCTACTGACTTATGTGAAAGGATCTTGACCTATCCATTAAAAAGGAATGGGTTGATAGAAGAAAAAAAAACTTGACAACGCAGAGCCATGCTATTGCAATTGGTTTGGTTTTGGGCTTGACGATAGTGTGGAAGATGAATGTATATGGTCTTTAAATATACAACTGTTGATTTATTGGCATTTATGTGGTCGAGATAAATAAGATGTTATTTTTTATTAAAGTAATTTTAAAGGTTTATTGTTGTTGTTTTCAATTTCAAAAATTCATGGCTATTGTTGGTTGATAATTTCTTAGGAAGAAAAAGGATTGACCATAATGAAAAAACAAAAGTACAGGTAAATTGGTCATTTTGATTGTTAAGAAGGTATATTTAACACAATAAACAAACAACAATTTAATTCATACAAATAACTTATTTCACATCAATATCAATATCATTATATATATATATATATTAAAACTAAAACAATGTGTGATGACGTATTGTTGGTTGATAATCTCTAATCGCTCTCGCCGGATATCACTGATTGTCATTTCATTTCACACTCTTCTATACGGCACCATGAAAGACAACAGAAAACAGATTTTTCAGATTACCATTTTTGCGCTTCTTGTGGTCACCACAAGACCCCCAGAAGGCGACCTCGTCCACCACCACCGCCGCCTCCAACTCCGCTGCCATTGACACTGCAACCCCTCGAGTTTAAGATAGATGTGCCACAACCGACGCCACCACCGACTCCAACTCGGTGGCCACCACCACAGACACCGACCCCTAGTGAGACGAGTGGTGATGACCCACCGGAACCGGAACCACGGCCATGGAGATGTCGCATTACTGCATTAATTCGTGAGAGATCTGTTGATTACGGGGGAGAACGCCCCTTCAGCCGGATTCAAGAAGTAATGACGTTTTCCTTAGCTGTCATCTTTGGAGTAGTGGCTGTGATGGCGGCTACCCGAACCGACGGTTTCTCGTTTCATACCCACCCAATACAGGTGGGTCTGATTAAGATGACCTTAGCCGCGTTGTTTGTCTTTGCAGGTTTGATGATATTCCCGGAAGGGGATTCGGCCCTAGCTTTCATTTTTGGAGCATGCAATATGCTTTGTGTGATTGCATGCTTCATTTTGGGTCTCTCTGTACTTCCGTGGCATTGGTCACAATGAAAATTTTTCATTCTTATATCTTAGAGAATTAATTGTTCAAAAAAAATTACATATTGATGGTGATACTCTTGACGATAATATGCTTGTTGGAAGAGAGTAGGGTTGTAAACGAACACGAACGGAGGCTTGTTCATGTTCGTTCGTTTAACTTAACCGAACGAACACGAACGGTAAACGAACGAGATTTTTTATGTTCATGTTTGTTCGTTAAGAATTTTTGAGTCTGAGTGATTGATCTACTGGCTTATGTGAAAGGATCTTGACCTATCCATTAAAAAGGAATGGGTTGATAGAAGAAAAAAAAACTTGACAACGAAGAGCCATGTTATTGCAATTGGTTTGGTTTTGGGTTTGACGATAGTGTGGAAGATGAATGTATTTGGTCTTTAAATATACAACTGTTGATTTATTGGCATTTATGTGCTCGAGATAAATAAGATGTTATTTTTTATTAAAGTAATTTTAAAGGTTTATTGTTGTTGTTTTCAATTTCAAAAATTCATGGCTATTGTTGGTTGATAATTTCTTAGGAAGAAAAAGGATTGACCATAATGAAAAAACAAAAGTACAGGTAAATTGGTCATTTTGATTGTTAAGAAGGTATATTTAACACAATAAACAAACAACAATTTAATTCATACAAATAACTTATTTCACATCAATATCAATATCAATATATATATATATATATATATATATATATATTAAAACTAAAACCATGTGTGATGACGTATTGTTGGTTGATAATCTCTAATCGCTCTCGCCGGATATCACTGATCGTCATTTCATTTCACACTCTTCTATACAGCACCATGAAAGACAACAGAAAACTGATTTTTCAGATTACCATTTTTGCGCTTCTTGTGGTCACCACAAGACCCCCAGAAGGCGACCTCGTCCACCGCCACCGCCGCCTCCAACTCCGCTGCCATTGACACTGCAACCCCTAGAGTTTAAGATAGATGTGCCACAGCCGACGCCACCACCGACTCCAACTCGGCGGCCACCACCACAGACACCGACCCCTAGTGAGACGAGTGGTGCTGACCCACCGGAACCGGAACCGCAGCCATGGAGACGTCGCATTACTCATTAATTCGTGAGAGATCTGTTGATTACGGGGGAGAACGCCCCTTCAGCCGGATTCCAGAAGTAATGACGTTTTCCTTAGCTGTCATCTTTGGAGTAGTGGCTGTGATGGCGGCTACCCGAACCGACGGTTTCTCGTTTCATACCCACCCAATACAGGTGGGTTTGATTAAGATGACCTTAGCCGCGTTGTTTGTCTTTGCAGGTTTGATGATATTCCCGGAAGGGGATTCGGCCCTAGCTTTCATTTTTGGAGCATGCAAGATGCTTTGTGTGATTGCATGCTTCATTTTGGGTCTCTCTGTACTTCCGTGGCCTTGGTCACAGTGAAAATTTTTCATTCTTATATCTTAGAGAATTAATTGTTCAAAAAAAATTACATATTGATGGTGATACTCTTGACGATAATATGCTTGTTGGAAGAGAGTAGGGTTGTAAACGAACACGAACGGATGCTTGTTCATGTTCGTTCGTTTAACTTAACCGAACAAACGAACGAACACGAACGGTAAACGAACGAGATTTTTTGTGTTCATGTTTGTTCGTTAAGAATTTTTGAGTTTGAGTGATTGATCTACTGGCTTATGTGAAAGGATCTTGACCTATCCATTAAAAAGGAATGGGTTGATAGAAGAAAAAAAAAAACTTGACAACGAAGAGCCATGCTATTGCAATTGGTTTGGTTTTGGGTTTGACGATAGTGTGGAAGACGAATGTATATGGTCTTTAAATATACAAGTGTTGATTTATTGGCATTTATGTGGTCGAGATAAATAAGTTGTTATTTTTTATTAAAGTAATTTTAAAGGATAATTGTTGTTGTTTTCAATTTCAAAAATTCATGGCTATTGTTGGTTGATAATTTCTTAGGAAGAAAAAGGATTGACCATAATGAAAAAACAAAAGTACAGGTAAATTGGTCATTTTGATTGTTAAGAAGATATATTTAACAAAATAAACAAACAACAATTTAATTCATACAAATAACTTATTTCACATCAATATCAATATCAATATATATATATTAAAACTACAATCATGTGTGATGACGTATTGTTGGTTGATAATCTCTAATCGCTCTCGTCGGATATCACTGATCGTCATTTCGTTTCACACTCTTCTATACGGCACCATGAAAGACAACAGAAAACAGATTTTTCAGATTACCATTTTTACGCTTCTTGTGGTCACCACAAGACCCCCAGAAGGCGACCTCGTCCACCGCCACCGCCACCGCTGCCTCCAACTCCGCTGCCATTGACACTGCAACCCCTCGAGTTTAAGATAGATGTGCCACAGCCGACGCCACCACCGACTCCAACTCGGCGGCCACCACATACATCGACCCCTAGTGAGACGAGTGGTATGACCCACCGGAACCGGAACCACGGCCATGGAGACGTCGCATTACTGCATTAATTCGTGAGAGATCTGTTGATTACGGGGGAGAACGCTCCTTCAGTCGGATTCCAGAAGTAATGACGTTTTCCTTAGCCGTCATCTTTGGAGTAGTGGCTGTGATGGCGGCTACCCGAACCGACGGTTTCTCGTTTCATACCCACCCAATACAGGTGGGTATGATTAAGATGACCTTAGCCGCGTTGTTTGTCTTTGCAGGTTTGATGATTTTCCCGGAAGGGGATTCGGCCCTAGCTTTCATTTTTGGAGCATGCAAGATGCTTTGTGTGATTGCATGCTTCATTTTGGGTCTCTCTGTACTTCCGTGGCCTTGGTCACGATGAAAATTTTTCATTCTTATATCTCAGAGAGTTAATTGTTCAAAAAAAATTACATATTGATGGTGATACTCTTGACGATAATATGCTTGTTGGAAGAGAGTAGGGCTGTAAACGAACACGAACGGAGGCTTGTTCATGTTCGTTCGTTTAACTTAACCGAACAAACAAACGAACACGAACGGTAAACGAACGAGATTTTTTGTGTTCATGTTTGTTCGTTAAGAACTTTTGAGTCTGAGTGAGTGATCTACTTGCTTATGTGAAAGGATCTTGACCTATCCATTAAAAAGGAATGGGTTGTTAGAAGAAAAAAAACTTGACAACGAATAGCCATTCTATTGCAATTGGTTTGGTTTTGGGTTTGACGATAGTGTGGAAGATGAATGTATATGGTCTTTAAATATACAACTGTTGATTTATTGGCATTTATGTGGTCGAGATAAATAAGATGTTATTTTTTTATTAAAGTAATTTTAAAGGTTTATTGTTGTTTTTTTCAATTTCAAAAATTCATGGCTATTGTTGGTTGATAATTTCTTAGGAAGAAAAAGGATTGACCATAATGAAAAAACAAAAGTACAGGTAAATTGGTCATTTTAATTGTTAAGAAGGTATATTTAACACAATAAACAAACAATTTAATTCATACAACAGTTTACAAACCTAATCAAAGTAATTTCAAACCCTTATCATTTAAACCTAACTCTCCTACTGTAATTTCAAACCTAATCAAAGTAACAATAACACTTATCATTACCTTTAATGGACAAGCTACCTTTGTTGAACAATGCGATGAAGAAGCTACTCTCCTACTGTAATTTCAAACCTAATCAAAGTAACAATAACACTTATCATTACCTTTAATGGACAAGCTACCTTTGTTGAACAATGCGATGAACAATGTGATGAAGAAGTTGGGTTTTCTTTTCCTTCTTCAATATCGTAGCATCTCTTTCTAGTTCTCATAATGAATGTATGCAAGTATGTATCGGTGATTAGATTGATGATATAGGGAGGCACGTGGAAGAGTAGTATATTGGGAAGGAGGAAAAAAGATTTACACAGGGATATCAAGTTGTAGGGGTGGAAGAGTAGTATATATCGTGAAGGAGGAAAAAAGATTTACACAGGGATATCAAGTAATTGCATTTATTCATGGAATAGATTAATGTTTATTTTTTCCATTTACGGTTACACTTTATACCATTATAATTAGTTATTTAATTTACTTTATATCTCTTCTTCTTTCATTTTACATCCTTATCATATCAACATACATAAACCATTTCTTTCTCAATTTTGGTAAATTAGCACCAAGACTAATCGCAACAGTATCAAGATTTTGAACAAATTGTGAACAGGGGTTTTCAAGGACTAAAAAAAAGAGTGAGATTTCTTTTTCAATTTTGGTTAATTGCATCTTCTTGGTGGATAATTGTAACAGCATCAAGATTTAAACCAAATGGGGAATTGGGTTTTAATGGATATCCGAAAACGTTTACTTCTTTTTCACTTTCTGGTTTGATTGAAAATGGTTGTTTGTTTTATTATTAAATTTGATTGCACGACATACAGTTGAAATTGGTTCATTTATAATTGACTTTTGGCTGAAAAAAGCAACTTGTTTCGTACACAACCTGAGATAAAGTCTTTTAGGGAATTGATATTAACTTTATAATTTATTATCTACTTTCTGGTTCTATCAACTCCAGTTTGATTGCATAAAAAATCATGCTTACTTTCATTTTTGATTTAAAGGATTGTGAAAAATTAAGAGCAACATCAAGTTATATTTTGGGTCTTTCTAGGTTTTAAAAAAAGTTTGAGTTCTTTTTTCAACTCAGAACCTTGAAAACTACAAGAAAAGTGTAGTTCAAGGGTTAGTGATGTAAAATATTTATACTCATAGATTCTTTGAATGCACAAATAAACAACATGCCCGTTTTAAAGTCCCTGTCAAAGGCTTAAAAGACAGTATAGTAACAACAGATTAAGATTTTGGTATGATGCAGATAGTCAGTCTATAAGATTGTAGAAAAAATATAAAAAGGGTTTTAACCATGTTGGCTGTCAGAATATTAAAAGCAAATGAAAACGTTTACTCTCAATTTTTGGTTGAGACACCCGCTAACGATTGAAAATTGTACCATAACTTTGTATTTTGTTTTTGTTTAGAGAACTTTGTGGAATGCAAATAGTAACACATTGAAGAGGAAAGATGCAATATGGCTTTGTTAAAGGGCTCAAACAGAATATATTTATGTTGGCTAGAAGCCCGACTACACTACAAATTTTTTTATTTAAATAAAAACGGGTTGACCTGACCCGCTGACACACGACCCGTTTGAACCATGACCCAACCGACCCGTTTTCCACCCTTATTAAAACAAATTAAGTTAGGTCCTGGGTACTGTTAATGCCAAAAATCGCACCAAAAGGACAACTTAAGGTCGATGTGAACTTAACAACTAAAGAAAGGATCTTTCGACAAGACGTGCGACGAAGATAAAAATAAACGAGACAAGGGATTTGATGACGCAGGAAAAACCTCAACGAGGAAAAAACCTGCGGACGACAGTGGATGTCGTCGCTGCAATATGGTCGCCAATCAGAGGCGATGTCCTTCGGTACTGGTGTCGATCGTTACAATACAAATGAAGGAAATGCTTCGAAATGTAAATTACAAGTGTTTGAAATGTAAGACAAGTGTTTGTCGTGGTTATTTCACATCAATATCAATATATATATATATATATATATATATGTATATATATATATATATATGTATATATATATATATGTGAAATCTCAATTGCAAACCAGTCAGTTTGAGCAAACCCCGTACAAACCAATCTACAATGATGAATCTGCAAAAAAAAATTGTTGATGCTTCATGAATCTATATTTTGACTTCATAAATATAAAATTTGGCTTCATGAATATATAATTTGCCTTCATGAATCTATATTTTCCGATAGAGCCCTAAAATACCCTTATGGATATAAAAAAAAGTTATGGATATAAAAAAATAAGTTACGTGATTGGTGGAGATGAAACAATATGCTAAAAGCCCTAAAATACCCTTATGGATAAAAAAACAAAGTTACGTGATTGGTAGATTGGTTTGTACGAGGTTTGCACAAACTGACTGGTTTGCAACGAATACCTCACCTATATATATATATATATATATATATATATATATATATTAAAACTAAAATCATGTGTGATGACGTGGCATCTCCTAAAGCAAGAAAGGTTCTCTTTCTTTTTCCTCCTTTTCTCAAGCTTCATCCCTCTTTAATATTTAATTTTTTCCATGATTGTCTTTTAAGTTTCCATACTCCAAAACCGATGACTAAGGTTATCTTTTTAGTTTCCGTTTATCATCATCTCTTCTCCTCCAAACATCGACTCCCCTCATCCAGAACAACTATTATCCAAGAAAAGTTTTCCTCAGGCAAAGCTAGAAAGAGGAAGCCATTTTCCTTTACTTTTCCAGCAATATTCATATTAGACCAAAAAAAGTAAGTCCCTCCATTCGTCTTCTGCTCCTCTCCTACTAGGTTTTCATCTCTCATTCTCTTTTCATTTTCCAAATCTATCAACTGAAAATGTTGCTCTCTAAGACCACTCGTACCGGTAGCAGGTACGGGAGCGGGTAAGGTGAGGTGGCAGAGCAGGTAGAGAGCGGGTAAGGTGAGGTGGCAGAGCAGGTAGAGAGCGGGTAAGCGGGTAGGGGGTACGGGGGGGAGCGGGTAGCGGGCGGGTACGGGGGAGCGGGTTCGTGAACCCAGTGGAACCCAGGGGGTATGTGAGGAGGGTGGGTGTGGGGGTAGGTAGCGGGTAGTATTGGATTCATTGGGTATGGGTACTCCACTTTTGGGTAAAGAGAGTAGAAAGAGAAAAGCTGATGTGTCGCTGAGATGGCAAGTGGGTTCATTGGGTACGGGTACTCATGGTCTAAGAAGTAAGAAAAACAGATTTGGACACAGGCGCAGAGTACTTCACCGCCTCGATTTTGAAGCATGGTATTCAGGTTTATATCTCTTTCTCTTCTCCTTAATGTTCAAGAAATGAAATTAATTGTGGATTTGTTTTTCTATTTGGGATTCATCTCCATTTACTATGTTTATATATATCTCTCTCATGATCTCTATCTCTCAATCTGTTCTTAGTCTGTAATAAGAGGCCTTGCGATTTAAGAATTTAGGGAGCAGTCAGAAACAGAAAAGTACCGTTTGACCTTGACACTATGTATAATTTTCAAATAAATTTTCAACATAAACTTTATGTAGGTATTCACAACTACAAGCACATGATAAGATACTAATATATAACCAGTAGATCACTCACTCAAACTCAAAAGTTAAATGGAGTCGTATTCCTTATAGTGGGATGGATTTGGATTCGGTCTTATGTCCTATTTGTGAGGAGGAAACGAAAACGATGGACCATGCATTAGTGTCGTGCAGAGAAGTAAGGAAGGTTTGGCAAACGATCAGAAGATGGTGGCGGAGAAATTTGGACGGATTGCAAACAGTAAAAGAAGCTCTTGAAGATGAAGACCAAACAGGTAAAAACTCCGGAATATGGAATGATGCAAAGTGGGTTGTCATGTACCTAATTTGGGCACACAGAAACAATGTCATCTTTAAAAAAGATAAATATAAGGTAGTCGATCACATTTTCGAATTTCAAAGAAGGTCGTTTGAATAGATAAAGAGAAGAGATTCGAAAATGGCCTTGGATTGGTCGAGGTGGTTGACGGATCCTACCGAGTGAAGAATGGGGTTGTTTCGTTTGATAACTCGTCTGTTTGCCAAGGGAGTTTGATGGGGGTCGGTTTTATCCCTCGCAAAACGTAGCTCTCTATCTATCTCTTGCGGTTTTCGGTTTGGGTTTCCTTTTCGGTTCGTTTTGTTTGTTTTAATAGCGACTTTGTGCGTGGTGGCCTGTGGCTGTGTTTGGTCCAGCTTTGAAACTTTGCAAGGCCTGTGGTTTAATAAAATCTGTTCCCGATTCAAAAAAAACATATTTCTTAAAATGTGTTTTTTAATAATGGTTAACTTCACAAAGGAATAATCCTTTCCCATGTGAGTATTCTCATCATTCTTGCAATTCGAAATTCGAAAAACCCTATTTAACTTAAAAATAAGATGAATATTAACCTAAAATCATCAACAAAAGCAACATATGAATAGAAAATCAATGATGTACCCCAAACGAAAACCCAAGGCATCCAAAAAACACTTCGAAAAATAAACAACTTAACAACCAGCAACCTCAAATCGATAATAAATCATCGAATTAGTGTTGAAGAAAATTAAGAATGTTATAGATTCATAAAACAGTGAAATTGCCTCGAGTGAACAAATTCGTGAGGTGGAAAGAAGATTCTCAATAGGAAAACCCTAGAGAGAAACTTGCGACAGATACATACAAATACGTATCAGATTTAATGTAGCGCAGCTATGACTCAAAACGCTTCCATTTGGCAAATTGGAAGGCGATCTTAAGGGCTACGCAGGAACAAATGAATAAAAGCACAAAAATCAATCGGAAAAAAAACATTCACAATCTGTTATCTATCTCGAACTGGGAGGAAAAGAAAGAAAAGACAAGGAACACATAGCTTCATTGTTTTCCTCTCCTTTCCCTCCCTTTCCTTTATGTACCTTCGAAACATAGTTACGATCGCCGATCGCAAAAATGTAGTCAAAACCCTTAGATTTACGTAAACCCAAATTTGGAGAAGATGGTCGACGAATGTAGTCGAAACCCTTAGATTTATGTAAAACCCAAACTAAGATTTTATATGAAAAAAATAAAAATGTGTAGATTTGGTTGTAGCTCTAGTTATGGAACTGGGATGAACCTTGTCACTTGTCAATTTTGTGGGTTTGCCATAATGATCTACTAATTAATTCAACACAGGTTAAAAAATTAACAATAAAATGTAAAAGAATAACAAACTAATTAAAAGAATCGGTGCCTCAGACATCCAAGGAAGGATCAAAACAGCAAAATCTCTCAAGCCGGGCGAAAGGCGAAAGATCTCAGGCAGCCACTGCGAATGTCTCTGAGAAACAAGCCTTAAAATGTATCATCATGGGCACCAATATTTAAAAATTGTAATTTATAATTAATTAATTCGATTTTACTCTCAGACAAAGGCCAAGGTTTTCCACACGAGAAACTCAATAGATTGAACCCTAGATGGATTTGATTCAAAGGTTAAAACAGCATCCATAAAACAGACGCAAGGAACGCGAAATAAGAACTTTTGCACAAAATCCACGTATTTTACAATCCATTTGTCTCTCTTCAGTGTGGTTAAAGCAAAGAACGTCATTGATGCTTTCTATGGTTCATAAAATACGAAGATTAGATTAAAAAACGTAGCAAACGTAAACATCAGATCTACAAGGCAAAAACAAACACTTGAAAGACAGATCGTCGATCAACGGTTATTTAAGTCATGAAATCCAGTAACACTAAAGTTTGGAATCAGACTGACGTGCAAATAGAATTTCGTTCAGCACAGCACAAAACAAAATGCCTATGATAACATAATTCGATATCTTTTAGCATCATTTTCCAAACTTATAATCCTCCAGAATTGGTATGTGGGTGCCTTCAATTTTTCACTAAACAAAGTTTTGGATTCAAAAAATGAAACAAAAACATCAAAAAACAAAGATTAAAACCGTACTGTTTAAAATTGGGATCACGGCAAGACAAAACCAATTGTCTTGTCCACTACCCTAATTACACCCATACGGTAAATATTTCAGGGTGAAAAGTATGGTTTTAAAAATAAGCACAAGTTGTTTTAAATAAGCAATCCCAAACACCCACTAAAAGAAAAGAATTTAAGCCTCAACTAAATCCAGTAATATCAAGTGAAATACAGCTTCAACCAAGTGGTTCTCCCTGTAAAACAAGGTCTTGGATCCACTGTACCTCATATAATTGGATTATTTCATCATTGACAGATTCAAGATTTATAAAATGATAATTAGAATTAAAAACAAATAAATTGATACTTGATAAATGAATGGTGCTCAGAGTAAATAACAGCTCTATCAATCATGCATTTTCAGAAGCAGAACTGGCTTAAAGCTGTGAATTTAATCATCACTGCTATAACATTTCAAAATGCAAAATCAATCAACAAAAAAACGAACTTGTGAAAATATTTCCACAATTCAGGTGATATTTTAAAATTTATTAAAAACCTACAATCTTCATTTTATATTCCCTTTGAAAATAAAGAATAGCTTGTAAAACTGTGAATCAGATTAAGAAAAAGGCTCTTCAATGGGTATAGATTTGAGAAATAAATCATCAAAATCAGAAACTCAAATGATTTTCTCATACACAGCATTGTAAAACTGTGTCAGAAGGTGTCCTAAGATTTTTCTGATTTCATCATCTTTGATGATTTAGACTCTAAACTCCACACAATATACATACATACATAAGATAGTTTTTTGAAAAAATTAAACATAATCAAAGCAATATACACACACAAATGTAAGATGATACTCTAGTCACATGTCCATTTTTTAACTAAATGCCTAAAAATACAACCCAAAACCATCTTTTGGAGAAACCACATATTTTAATAAGCATAATCAAGAATCATATATGGAGAAGTTACTAGGAAACACCCTTGATTAAAAAAACAAATGGGTTTCTCAGCGAAACTTCCATTTTTGAGTTAATTTTTGGCCTCCCATGAATCAGAATAAGCACTCTGTTTCTTAGCTTATCTGGGATTATGAAGGCACAAACCGACCAACAAAAGTCACTTTTCTAAACACAATTCAAAATCAAAGTCTTGAATTTGAACAAATGTTTTTAAATTGAAATTATGATTATAATTAAGAAAATGTATGAGGTGTTTCCACGATGAAATGGCATTGAAAAATCCATTTATCAGGATGGCCACAAATACTGATTTGGCGTACAAGCCATTACACCGTGAAGAACTAAATTAATCCTCCAGAATTGGTATATGGACGCCTTCAAACAACAATTCAATACACAAATTCATTAAAATTAAAAACAAGTTTTTCAGCAAACAAAGTTTTGGATGAAACATCAAAATCAGAGATCAGAAAATGGAATGAAAAAAGTGCTCAGTGAAAGGAGAAGTCGTTTAAATTGGGGATCACGGCAAGACAAAATCAATGGTCTTGTCCACTGTCCTAATTACACCCCTACGGTGCTTTACCTCATCACTGCAAATTAACATTCCACAACAAATTCGATCAATTTGAATCAAATATGCATTTTTATCGAAATCTAAGAGTCTCAGTGTGTGTAACAAACAGATAATTCTCACTGAAATCCGCTAAGCTAACTATAATTATCACTGCAAATTAACATTCAACAACAAATTCGATCAATATGAAATCCAATATCCATTTTTATCGAAATCTAGAGCCTCGGTGTGTGTAACAAACAGATCATTGATTCTAATACATCAAATCTCACTGAAATACGCTAAGATAATTCTAATTATCACTGCAAATTAACATTCCACAACAGATTCGTTCAATTTGAAATCAAGTATGCATTTTTTATCGAAACCTAAGAGCCTCAGTGTGTGTAACAAACAGATCATTGATTCAAATTAATCAAATCTCACTGAAATCCGCTAAGATAATTATAATTATCATCATAAGCTCAGAACGAATTTGAAACTAATCGCAATTAAAGTAAATTCGGTTGCAAAAGCTTGAAAATCGATAAAATTCATCGATTGATTGTGCTCAGACAGCCAAGGGTTTGTCGTCAAACTAAATGGGAAGAAGAGCCCAAAATCAGAAACTCTAGTCCACAAATTGCTTCATCAACGCACAAAAATCGAATTATAGAAAAAAAATCAAACCTGCTTTACCAATTGAGGGCGAAGATAAACACAATTGCGGAAGATGACAGCCGCTGCCATGAGAGAAGAAGGAAGAACTGGTTGCATAACATCGGAGGTTCTGTGTTGTTATATATGGAGTATGAAAGAGGCGCATCTAATTAGGGTTTTGACAATTTCGTAACTAGGGTTTTAGGGATCCGTTGGATTTAATGGTCTCAGTCTCATTCACATGGTCTGGGCTTTAACGATCCAAGTTGGGATTTAGTTTTTAGCCTTTTTATGGCGAGTGTTATGACTAGTAATGTTTAAAACTTTAATTGTTTAGTTAAATGGATATTCTTTTACGGATTTCAGAGCATCTTCAATAGATTCCTTAAATTTTCTTTAAAATATAGAATGAAAAAAATTAAAACCTTCAAAAAAATTACATTCATCTTCAATAAATTTTTTATCATGAAGATACAAACACTAATGTGTTGAAGGATTATGTGCCATCATCAAAAGAAATTGATTGAGAGAATATTTCTCTAGTATTAGAATTTACCATGATGAATGTTTCTTTTTCTTTGTAAACTCCTTCCTATTTAAAGGGTTTATGATTAATCAGAAATATAGATTCATTATCTCTATTTACCGTTGTTCAGTCATGTTGTTTTTCTTATAACACGTTATCAGCACGTAAACTCATAATTCATTGTGTTTATCGTCCGCCGCTAAAGAACTACTCTGCCCATAGACTGACGTTGTTGAATGGCTTGCTTCCCGGTTCTACTACTTCAATTCAACTAAGCATTTTTATGTCTTCATCTTTGTATTTATGAAAATATTACGCTGCTTGTGTTTTTACTTCATTATTCATCGTTTGTCGCAACATTTATCATAAACTATCGTACGTCTTATGTCAACTCATTGTTCATATGAGTATTCTAAGACCATATTAAGATTAACATGTAGTTTATTATATTGATCAATAGAACTATTTTGTTATATTTTTATTGCTCATACCAATTAAACTAGGGTTAAAAGAAAACAAGAATTAAAACCAAATCAAGATGATTATTTAACATCCACTAAATTAATCAAAAAGAAATTATAAATTATAACGTAGAAAAGAGGAATTATATTTTAGGGGAAAAAAGGTCTTTGTTCAAATTCATATTTGATTTGATTTTATTGTAATTATAAATTAAGGGAAATTAATTAAAATACCCTAAGTTTGACCAACTGTTACCAAAATACTCTAAATCTCTCTCACTTTGCAAAAATACCTTTTTTTTCCGCGATACAAGCCCGCGATCGCGGGCCAGGGACCATTTCTGACACTTTTTTAAACTTGCAGGGACCATTTTTGAAAAATGGAATCCCGCGATCGCGGGCTCATCCTGCGATGGGATTATTTTTGTGACTTTTCAATTGCAAGGGACCATTTTTGAAAAATTCCAGGGACCATTTTTGAAAATTTGAACCGCGATCGCGTAGGAATCCCACTCGCTTTCTTCAATTTTATGAATTTAAAATGAAATGTTACACTTTCAACCCCTATACTTATTTACTAAATTTACTTTATACCTTTTACTTTCATTATTTTAATTTTACATTTAACACATATAATCGTTTATTAACTAAAATACGTTAAAAAAATACGTTTTAATTTTAACAAATTACACCATTATAATTGTCTCTTCGATACGTTCGAAATGAGCCCAATCTTGAATTTTTTTGGATTTATATATTTTAATATATATCATATACAGTTATACACTACATAAAAAAAATATTTTTTATATTTAAAATTCATACCCTTATAGTTAATTATTTAATTTATGGTACATCTCTTTTTTTTTCAATTTTGTTTTACACTCCTATGGCATTAACATAATAATCATATATTAACTAATTCATTAAATCGTTTTAAATTATTATTATTTGAATGTGTTTATAGATATCGTGAATGGCAATAGGAGAAGGTTTCACGAGAAGAATATTAAATGGGGTTTTGACAAGTCGGTATCACTGGACTCATTTAAGAATTGTGAAAATGGGTATTTGGCGAATGATGATTCATGTGTGTTTGGAGCTGAAGTATTTGCAGTTACAGAGTATGCACAAAATGATCGATGTATTTCCAACGTAACTTAGATTAAAATTATCTCCTTCAGTTCAGTCCCGTCCCGTCCCATCTAGTATGCGTACCAAACGCTACCTAAGAGTACCGTAAATTAAATAATTAACTATAAAGGTATAAACTGTAAATATTAAAAATATTTTGATGTAGTGTATATGATATATATTAAAATATATAAATCAAAAAAATTCAAGATTGGGCTCATTTCGAACGTATCGAAAAGACGATTACAATGGTATAACTTGTTAAAATTAAAACGTATTTTTTTAACGTATTTTAGTTAATAAACGATTATATGTGTTAAATGTAAAATTAAAATTATGAAAGTAAAATGTATAAAATAAAGTTAGTAAATAAGTATAGGGGTTGAAAGTGTAAATTTCAATTCGAAATCACAATTTCGAATTGAAATTAACAATTTCACCCCCTATACTTATTTACTTATTTTACTTTATACCTTTTACTTTCATAATTTAAATATACATTTAACACATATAATCGTTTATCAACTAAAATACGTTAAAAAATACGTTTTAATTTTAACAAGTTACATCATTGTAATCGTCTCTTCGATACGTTCGAAATGAGCCCAATCTTGAATTTTTTTGAATTTATATATCTTAATATATATCATATACACTACATCAAAATATTTTTAATATTTACAATTTATACATTTATAATTAATTATTTAATTTACGGTACTCTTAGGTAGCGTTTGGTACGCATACTAGATGGGACGGGACGGAACTGGACGGGACTGAACTGGATGGGACGGGACGGGACTGAACTGAAGGAGATAATTTTAATCTAAGTTACGTTGGAAATACATCGATCGTTTTGTGCATACTCTGTAACTGCAAATACTTCAGCTCCAAACACACATGAATCATCATTCGCCAAATACCCATTTTCACAATTCTTAAATGAGTCCAGTGATACCGACTTGTCAAAACCCCATTTAATATTCTTCTCGTGAAACCTTCTCCTATTGCCATTCACGATATCTATAAACACATTCAAATAATAATAATTTAAAACGATTTAATGAATTAGTTAATATATGATTATTATGTTAATGTCATAGGAGTGTAAAACAAAATTGAAAAAAAATAAGAGATGTACCATAAATTAAATAATTAACTATAAGGGTATGAATTTTAAATATAAAAAATATTTTTTTATGTAGTGTATAACTGTATATGATATATATTAAAATATATAAATCCAAAAAAATTCAAGATTGGGCTCATTTCGAACGTATCGAAGAGACGATTATAATGGTGTAATTTGTTAAAATTAAAACGTATTTTTTTAACGTATTTTAGTTAATAAACGATTATATGTGTTAAATGTAAAATTAAAATAATGAAAGTAAAAGGTATAAAGTAAATTTAGTAAATAAGTATAGGGGTTGAAAGTGTAACATTTCATTTTAAATTCATAAAATTGAAGAAAGCGGGTGAACAGTGGGATTCTTACGCGATCGCGGTTCAAATTTTCAAAAATGGTCCCTGGAATTTTTCAAAAATGGTCCCTTGCAATTGAAAAGTCACAAAAATAATCCCATCGCAGGATGAGCCCGCGATCGCGGGATTCCATTTTTCAAAAATGGTCCCTGCAAGTTTAAAAAAGTGTCAGAAATGGTCCATGGTCCGCGATCGCGGGCTCCCATCGCGAAAAAAAAGGGTATTTTTGCAAAGTGGGAGATATTTAGGGTATTTTGGTAACAGTTGGTTTGACTTAGGGTATTTTAATTAATTTCCCATAAATTAAAGCATTATCTAGTTTTGTTTTGAATTCCTTTAGCTATATAAGGAAGTTAAGAAAAAATCAATTTATATTTTGCTGGATTATATCAATTAGGCCATGCATAGCGGTGATCGGGCTCCAGCGGGTTTCATCGGGCACGGGTAAGGGGGGTGATCGGGTAAGGGACAGGCTCGGGTACCGGGTTCACCAACCCGATCAACCCGTTGTGATTTAATTTTTTTTTAATTTTTTTTTTATTTTTTAAACAATACCGTTGTAAAACGGCTATTTTACAAATTTATTTTTTTTTTATTTTTTTTTCAAATTATACACACTATATATATTAACCTATACCATCTTATTTTTTCACATCAAACAACTATATACTTTATTCCATTCTCTATACTTTCTTCCATTTATTTCTTCAATTTTAGACAATATGGATTCGCCACAACCCGCTTCATCGACCGCATCATCATCATCCATAGACACCGACGAGTACTTGCATCATCAAAGGGAAATTTTTGTAGGGTTGGTTCGAGAAGCTGCAAAATTAATTTATGGTAGCACCGCCTCATCGTCAAGAAGAGAACTGAGGGCCGGGAACATAGAAAGAGGTCGGGTAGCTGCAAACGAGCGGCTTTTGCAGGACTACTTTGGCAACAACCCGGTTTATACACCGGATATGTTTAGACGGCGGTTCAGGATGAGCAGGCAACTATTCGAACGAATAGTTGAAGATTTAGAAGGAGAGTATCCGTATTTTACACTCCGAGTGGACGCCGGAAACAAACAAGGTTTTTCTCCGATACAAAAGTGTACTTCCGCTATTCGACAATTGTCGTATGGAGTAGCTGCCGACTCACTTGACGAGTACTTGAGGATGGGAGACAAAACGTCACGAGATTGTCTGCACAAATTCTGCACAGGTATTATTGAACTCTATGGTAAAAAAATATTTACGCAAACCTACTTATGTTGATATTCAGAAGTTGTACATCGCGCATGAAGCTAAACACGGATTTCCCGGCATGCTCGGCAGCATAGACTGTACTCATTGGGCGTGGGCAAATTGTCCGGTAGCATGGCGAGGTCAATTCATGAGAGGTTATCATGAGCACCCGACAATAATGCTAGAAGCAGTGGCCTCCCATGATCTATGGATCTGGCACGCATACTTTGGTGTTGCCGGTTCCAACAACGACATCAATGTTCTCAATCAGTCGCCCATCTTCAACGATCTATATGATGGAAAAGTCGTATCCAAGTTTCCAACATCTTCAACGATCTATATTTGGCGTATCCAAATTCCCAACAATTACGACGAGTAGATTTTTAATATTTTGTAATTTTTAAATTTATTTTGTAATTTTTAATTTTTTAATGAATGATATGAATTTTTATTTTTATTATTTATCTTATTTTTATTTATTAAAAAATATATAAATATTTTTATTTTGTTAAATAATTAAATGTATAAATAAAAGAATTAAAAAAGATGAGGTGACAAGTGGGTTCATTGGGAACTGGTACTCCACTTTTGGGTAAGGATTGAGTAAGGAGGGTAGGAAAGAGAAAAGCTGATGTGGCGCTGAGGTGGCAAGTGGGTTCATTGGGTTCATTGGGTACTGGTACTCATGGCCTTAACATTTGTATTTCACATGACATCTTTTAATTGAATTTTTATTTTTCTGAATTTCAATTATTGGTATGAATGTGAATTTAATTGTTATTGATATTGGACCATTGTTATATCGCAGTTATCTCATTTTAAAATTAGATCAATTTAATTTGTGAAAGTAATAAAAAAAATGTATTTGTATGCTTATATTATTAATTATTATGGTACTATTATATACTTTAAAATGCAATATTGTTGTGATTAATACGTGTATATATTTATTTATATATTTTAGTTATCACACTGATCAGGGTCGTGCCAGAGGGAGGGCGGGTCGGGCGCACGCCTAAGGCCCACAAAAAGTAGTCACAAGTTTTTTTTAGTATCTAATAGCACTCAAAAATAATTTAACATTATATTAACGACCCACAAAAAGTAGGGTCCCAAATTATTTTAGTATATACTATATAGTATATAGTACTAGTTAATAAATAGTCAATAAAAAAGATGCCATTTTTTAGTATCTAATAGGACCGGAAAAAAAATTAACATTATATTAAGGACCTACAAAAAGTAGGGGCCCAAAATTTTTACTTTTCTACACTCTAATAACGATAATCCCTTGTGGCTTGAACTCCGGCAAGAATCCCTTGTGGCTTGAACTTCGGTTCTTTTAAGAAGACTAACCTTCTTCTTCTCCGACTCCGCTTCGCTGCTTCTCCGACGGCCTCGCCAGGATCTGAACACGTTCCCATTTTCGCCAAAGTGGGTCTCCGCTTTTTCTTCGGTTCTGATCATCCCTCTTCTCGGCTTCCTTCTGCTTATATCCTTGCTGCTACTCATGGCTTTAAATCATGAAACCGCTGAAAAACTCTCAGCTCTTACATCTAACCTCAACGACTCTAATATCATTCTGAATATCGAAGTCGAAGATGCCACTGACTACTTTCTCGTCCAGGTGGGGGAAGTACTGAATCTCAACGTTTTTTCTGAAATGTCCATGATAGCCCGTGTTTTTACCAAAAAAGGTTGTACCACCTCTTTCCTAAAGACTATCTTCGATAGGATGTGGAAATTCAGAGGTAACTGGCAAATCCGGTTTCTTGGCAACGACTCGTCTAACTCCGACAACAAAATCCGGTCACCGGACTCTTCTCAAGCAAAGGTAAACCCATCTTCCTCCTATGACAAAAATAAGAGTACCTTTTACTTTGGAAACAAAGATCATCCTAAAAAAAGTAACCTTTCCTCCCCAAGCTACCTTCCTGAACCTACTTTTCAAAAAGTGTCGGTAGAAACTTTTCATTCTAATCATCTTCTCACAAAACCGTCGGCTCAAGAGTTGGAAAAAAACAATGAAACCAAACAAAAATCATCTTTTGACCTACCCCTTGTAAGACCTTCCGCATCGGGGTTGCGGGTTAGAATGGGTTGGCTGGGGTTGGGGCTAAACAACATCGCACCCCTTGGGGTTGGTGCGGGATGGAACCCGCCCGGGTTGGGCAACCAGCTCGGGTTGGGGTGTTAATTTTTTTTTTTGAATTTGAGCCGTTGAAATACTAATGTTGGGTATTAATTTTTTTTTAATTATTTATATCCTATAAATACTAATATTAACCTATTTATTTTTTCACAAAAACAAATTTACTCTCAATCTCTCCCATCTTCCCCACTTATTTTTTCACACCACTAAATTTCCTCTCAGTCTCTCAAACTTTTCTCTACTACAAAAACAAAATGTCTTCTTCATCAGTGAACTCGTCAGAATTTTATGAGTCGTCTTCGTCATCGTCGGACGGGGAAATTAATCTACCCGCGTATCGTCAAATGGATTACGATATTTTTCGTGGACTAATAACCAATGTTGTAGAAAGGCTTTTCGATCAAGATGAAGAACCAAGTTCGCCTCCAAGAAGGAGACGGAGGGGACCGGATCAAGTTAGAGATCGTGAAGCTGCACACGACCGACTTGTTGCAGATTATTTTGCGGAAAACTGTAATTACAGTGACGAGTTGTTTAGGAGACGGTTCCGCGTGAGCAGACGACAATTCCTACGAATAGTGGAGGATCTTGAGCGAGAGTATAAATATTTTCAACAGGGCTGGGATGCTAGAGGCAAAAAGGGTTATCTCCTTTGCAAAGTGTACCTCGGCAATTCGGCAAATGGCGTATGGGATATCCGCTGACGGCTTTGATGAGTACTTGAAGATGGCGGAGTCAACTGCACGTTAATGCATACAAAAGTTCAACAAAGGTATCGTCAATCTTTACGGTAAGCGATACTTACGTAAACCTTCTTATAATGATATTCAACGTTTATACGCCGCACATGAAACTAGGCACGGGTTTCCCGGCATGTTAGGAAGCTTAGATTGTATGCATTGGGATTGGGACAACTGCCCAACTGCATGGCGCGGGCAGTACGTCAGAGGTGATCATGGTCGGCCGACTATTATGCTAGAGGCAGTGGCATCACAGGATCTTTGGATTTGGCATGCATACTTCGGGGTTGCCGGGTCCAACAACGACCTCAATGTGCTACACCAGTCGCCGTTATTTAACGATGTACACAACGGGAAAGCACCGCAGTGCCCGTTTCAAGTAAACGGAGTACAATACAAACACGGCTACTATCTTGCAGATGGGATATACCCCGAATGGGCTACCTTTGTGAAATCATTCAAATGCCCTCCGGATCAAAGACGATTAAGGTTTAAAGCCGCGCAAGAAGCGGCAAGGAAGGATGTAGAACGTTGTTTTGGTGTGCTAAAACAACGCTGGCACATAATACAACACCCAGCAAGATCGTGGCACCCGAATAAAATACAAAAAGTAATGTACGCTTGCATCATATTACACAATATGATATTGAAAGACGAAGGTAACGCGATTTGTCGTTTCGATGAAAACGCTAATCAAGTTGATGAGGAGGACGACGAAGAGATTAGCGACCAACAATATGACGCTAACGTGTTAGAAGTCCGAAACCGAGAAACGCATCATAACCTTCAGGCGGATTTAATCGAACACATTTCACGGCTTCCAAGACACAACGAGTAGTTATTATTTTTTATTTGAAATTTATGTATTTTTATTTTTATTTTTATTATGTAAGGTTAAAATATTAGTTTGATTTATAAATTATAATATTATATATTATTACAAATTACTTATAAAATATTAATTATTTAAATTAATGGTAACAAAAATAAAAATAAAAATAAATAAAAGATGGGATGGTGGTATAGGATGGATGTGGGAGTTTGTGGGTTAGAATGGTTGGAAGAGAAAAATGATTTGGCGCTGATATGGCAGTGAAAAATGGGATGGATGCGGATGGTCTAAACCCACCAAATAAGAGTACCATCCATATTGGTACTTCTCCCACTACTTTGTCCCCTAAAAAGACTACATGCATTGACTTTCTTTCCCATGATAAAATCTTACACGTAAATGATTTTGAATCTTCCATGCATAAAGACAAAAACTTGACTCTCTCCCCTCTCCACTATTCACCCCCTCTCACGGTTTCCCACCCCATTGAAAACCCCTCTCCAATGCATTTTCCCTTAAAAAACAAACCCATCATCACCCCTAATATTCCTAGCCATACCTACCCCATACCCACTACACCTTTTGATGATAATCTTCCACCAACATCCCTTCCCATACTTCCCATGAAAACATATGGTCCCACCACCCCCCTCCCAACTCAAAACGTAACACCCCCTCCCAATCACACGAATTCGATCCATCTATTCATCATGCAACTCACCTCTCACCTCTACATCCCATGCAAAGTGTTGGTTTTATTCCCATGCAAACCGACGCCAAAGACCCTCTTTCCATGCAATCCGTCGCCAAAGACCCACCTTCCATGCAAACTGTCACTAATACTACTTTACTAGCCGTCGCCAAGGAATCCTCTCTCACACAACCAGAGGCGAGCTTGCGAAGCTTCGCCTAGTCAAATGATCGTTATAAGCTAGAACTGTCGGGGCCTCGCCAATCCTCGGGCAGTTCGGTCCTTAGGGAGCTCATCCGTAGTTCCCGGCCAGATGTTTTTTTCCTTTTTGAAACGCTTGTTCCCCAAGCGAGAGCCTCTAGTTTAAAATCTCGTTTGGGTTTTAATTATTGCTTTGCGGTTAGTTGTAATGGCCACAGTGGGGGCATCTGTGTCTTTTGGAATGCAAACTATCACCTTTCGCTTTTGTCTTATTCGCATAATCATATTGATATGGATATCATAGATCCCGGTAACGGGTCTTGGAGAATTACTGGGTTTTACGGTTACCCCGAGCGGAATCGTCGTAGAGATTCGTGGAACCTCTTAAGGTCCTAGCGGATGCCCCCAACCGTCCTTGGGTGGTCTTGGGGGATTTCAACGATCTCCTTTCTCAAAGCGAAAAAAGGGATTTATCGAACACCCGGATTGGTGTATTAATGGATTCCGAGATACTTTGTCGGATTGCAATTTGTTTGATCTCGGGATGCAAGGTTATCCCTTCACTTGGAGTCGGCACAAAGGAAAACCAAATGAGGTGTCCGAACGCCTCGATCGTGTGATCGGAAATCACCATTGGGTTAATCTTTTCCCCGATTACCGGGTTAACAATCTCATCGCCCTTATATCGGACCATTCCCCGATTTTGCTTCACACGGAGGTACGATGCTCTATCCCTTCTTTTAAATCATTTCGATTTGAGAATAAATGGTTGCGGGAAGAATCGTTTGAGAGGACGTTCTCTAATGCTTGGAACTCCTCCATAAACTCCGACCTTTTATCCAAACTCTCCAAGCTTGCTTCTACCCTCAACATTTGGGGGAGGAACATCAATGCCTTCTTTAAAAAAGAAGTTAAGGAAGCCTACTCAAAGTTGGATGCTTATCGAAACTCTAGAGACCTTTGTGCATCGGCGGCTTTTGAAGAAGAAAGACACTGAATTATAAACACCCTCGTTAAGGAGGAAGTTCATTGGCGTCAAAGAGCGAAAGCCCATTGGCTTAAGGAAGGAGACCGGAACACTAAATTTTTTCATGCATATGCAAATGGGCGTCGCAAAAGAAACCGTATTCTCAAGTTGAAAAATGATGTAGGTACTTGGATCGAGGACACTAACGGGATCCATAATCTCGTTACCAACCATTTCCAGAGCACATTCTCCTTAGGATCTGGATGTCCGGATCGTATCACTAAGTATGTCAATAATCGCCTTTCGGCTCGGGATCTTTCGTGGCTTGAGGCCCCATTTGAAAAGGGGAGTTCAAAATGGCTCTTTTCCAAATGCACCCGGATAAATCTCCGGGCCCGGACGGTTTTAACCCCTGCATCTTCCAAAAGAAATGGGATGTTTTGGGTGATGAAATTTTTAAAGCCGGAAAGCTTTGGCTTGCTAATGGGTCTCTACCCACGGGCATTAACGACACCTTCATCACGCTCATCCCTAAAATTAAAGAACCGTCTTCGATTAAGGATTATAGACCCATCGCTCTTTGTAATGTCATTTTGAAAGTGGTCACCAAAGTCTTGGCTAACCGAATCAAACCTTTACTCCCTACCATCATTTTGGAAAAACAAACGGCCTTTGTCAAAAACCGTCTAATTACAGACAACATGATTATTGCCTTTGAAATGCTCCATTCCATGTATCGCAATAAAAAGAAAATAAGAGGGGATGTGGCTCTTAAAATTGATATTAGCAAAGCCTACGACCGCTTGAGTTGGGACTTTTTGCGACACATGCTTATTGCTTTGGGCTTCCCTCTCCATTGGGTCAACATGATAATGATGACCGTTGAATACGTCAAGTTTGTTAAAGTTAACAACGAGATGGTTGGGCCTATTTTTCCAAAGAGAGGAATTCGTCAAGGGGACCCATCTCCCCTTACCTCTTTATTATTTGCATGGAAGGCCTTTCGTCATATTTGAACCACGAGGAATTGGTTGGCCGAATCCATGGTAGCAAAGCGAATAAAGGTGCCCCGACTATATCTCACCTTTTTTTTCGCAGATGATGCTTTCTTTTTTTGTAGGGCCTCAATTGATGAAATTAGACATATCAAAGACATGCTCACCATTTACGAGGATGCATCGGGTCAAGCTATTAATTATGCGAAATCGGGTATCATGGGAAGTAAGCAACTTGGCCCCCGATCTTATGCATGCTTTTTCCCATATTCTTGGGATTCATAACCCAATTAATACGGGCCGTTATTTGGGCCTCCCCTCCCTTGTGGGTCGCTCAAAAAAAATTATTTTCCGGCATATTCGTGATAGACTTTGGGCGAAACTTCAATCTTGGAGAAAAAAACCCATTTCCTCCGCCGGAAAATCCACGCTTATTAAAGACGTGCAATTCCGGTGTATTATATGAACGTGTTTCTTCTTCCGAGCTCGGTCATCTAAAACCTCGAAAAAATGATCAATTCTTTTTGGTGGGGTCATAAGCCCGACGATACCCGCTCCATTAATTGGTTCTCTTGGGATAAGCTTTGTACCCCGAAAAAGTTTGGTGGCCTCGATTTTCGTGATTTCACCGCCTTTAATCTTGTTATGCTCGGTAAACAAGGATGGTGGCTTGTACAAAACCCGTCTTCCCTCGTTGGGCGCCTCATTAAAGCTAAATATTATCCTCGTGGAAATTTCTTGACGGCCCATTTGGGAAGTGCTCCTAGCTTCATTTGGAGAAGTATTTGGCATTCACAACTTGTCCTCAAAACGGGTCTCCTTTGGAAGATTGGCAATGGTCACTCTATTAATGTTTAGAAAGATCATTGGCTCAAAGACGACTCGGGATTCACTATTAGTACCCCGCTTAACAATAGTCGCCCTCTTTTGACCGTCCATGATCATGTGGACCCGGTTTCTCAAGGTTGGAATGTCGCGCTTATAAATGATTTATTTTCCCTTGAGGATCGTATTAAAATTACCAACCTTCCTCCTCCAATCCTCAATCGGGAGGACTCCCTCATTTGGCATTGGTCGCACGACGGAATTTACTCCGTCAAGTCTAGTTACCGCACTATCACGGAACAAATAGCCCCGTCTTCCCACCTCTTTTTGACCGGCGATTGGAATTCACTTTGGAATGCCAACATTCCAAATAAAGTGAAATTCTTTGCTTGGAGAGCCATAAGAAATGTTTTACCCACTCGCCTTGCCCTTCAATCGAAAGGTATTAGGACCGTGGCTAGTTGTCCCATGTGTAAGCATGACTTGGAAAATGTTTGGCACGCCTTGATCGATTGCCCGGAGAATAGCCTAATTTGGAACGAGGCGGGTCTTGGGAATATCATTGAGGATCTTATCATCTCGACCAATTCCTTCCACGATTTGGTCTTTAATTTTTTCGCGATAACCAACGTCAATCCCGTGACCTTTTTCTCATGATTTTTGGAGCATTTGGTTTAGGCGTAACGATGTTATTTGGAATAGCAGCCCGCGCGATCCTTTTTCGATAATCTTTCGTGCTAAAATTATGCTTTCGGATTGGTGGGTTTCGTCTAATGCCTCATCGCACCCTCCTAACCACCTCGAACCCCCTCCCGTTCCTAGATGGCAACCGTCGCAGATTGGTTTTCTTAAATGTAATGTGGATGCCGCGGTTTTTGTCCCGATCCAAAAAGCGGGTTTTGGAGTCGTCTTGTGTGACAACCCGGGTACCTTCATCTCGTCCTTCGCTTCTCCTTGCTCTTTCGTCCCGACCACAAGAGAATGCGAAGCCCTTGCTATTCGTGAGGCTATGCACTGGATTATTAATCGCAACGAGGCTAAAGTCATAATTGAGTCCAATGCCAAGATTGTTGTGGATGCAATTTACGACACTTATGCGGACAACTCGGAGTTTGGCGACATCATCAAGGATATTCGACTCATGCTCAACTCGAAAGACCACATATCCGTTCATTAGGTCAACCGCCTTGCCAACGACTCAGCTCATTTATTAGCTAGGCATGCTTGTACAATTGACCGTCTTAGTTATTTTGATAGCATGCCCTGTCTTATTAACTCTTGTAATGACTCCAATTGTAACGTTTCTTTTAATGATATGATTGAGTCCCGTCCGAGTAATGGCATTGCCGAAACTCGGTAACGGTCTCACCTCTTCTTCTTCAAAAAAAATGACAAAATGTCTTAAAATATTATTAAGGTATTAAAACATTGAAATTGACTTCATATGCCAAACTTATATTCATTTTGGCCCCATGCCAAAAGTTCTATAATTAACAATGTTATCTTCAAATTAAATAAATCGCAATATATTGATTGGATTTTGTCAAACGGGTGTAAATAATTCTAAGGTTTGTAGAGATTAAGTAATCCACGAGATTGATTGATTTCTTTTCGCAAATTGAAATATTGATGATGTATTATCAACAAAAATATGCTAACATGCAAAAATCTAATTGTTATGATAATGAAATTTCGTGCATAACATAATGATTATAAACCATAATTCAACGTTTTAGAAAATCATATATTCTCCTTTTCTTTTTACCGACATCTTGAACTCAGAAGGACTTGAGTAACATAAGATAGGTTCGAAAAGAAAAACAAACAAATTTGACCCTAAAAGTTGAATGTTAAGGTACAAGTAAATACCTTGAAACTTTTAGATGACACATTAGTCACAACCTTCAGAGAGAATACCATTAACTAGAAATCCCCAAGAACCACGAGACATCCCAAAAAGAAAATTCGGGAATATTCATTACCATGTACTTCCCAGACTAATCATACAGTGGAATGAAAACCACTTACTCGATTACAAGAAGGTAAATGATTTCAACAAATAAATGTTGTGTCTCAAAATGTGTGTCAATCGTTGTGGCAAGGAACTCACAAAAGATGGCGCGATTCATAACATCATTTCCATCTTTCATATATTAGCAATTATACTAATAAAACAAAACAATATAACCTGCAATATAACCTTTAACAAACTCATTAACATAATGCAAGTGCCTAAAAGATGTAACAAAGTTTTTTTTAACAACGCTAGAAATACATGGATAAAGAAAATTCTTGAAGTCAATAAGGCAAGTATTGGAGGTGGAAATAACTCTAAAGGACGTGAGTTAAACATATTAATCCACACATATATGACAATTATGCATCATGTGGACAAGGTTATGAAAAGGGTCAAGTTCATGGCAAGAGTCGGAAATAATTCCCAGTAGAATATGGAACAAGTATAAAATGAACAATGTCATATCTAAGAATGATTGAATATAAGTTTATTTGAATGAATTTTAACTATCATATTAATTGCATTTGCATATAAACACCCGGTCTTATAACCATTATAAATGTGAAGAAATACATCAAAAACAAATAAAAAAACTCCCAATATTCTCTGTTCAGTATAAGAATGTATCGAGGAGAACTTGAATGTTTTTTTTGGACCTCCCACACAATCTTAAGAGATAAAGTAATATTTATTGAATTAGCTTTATCTTCCTTGTTGCCTGATGGCATAAGATTAGTAGTCACTAAAGCACTATTATGATAACTTTGTTAATATATTTGTTTCACTTGGAAATCATATTATGAGAATGGAAATTGGTATATGTACATAGGCTCTAATGAATATGAAAGGAAACATATATTAGAGAAGCTAATATGTAAAACTTGTGGATTATCTAAGTCACTGAATCATATTTTGTCGCCAATAATGAACTTTGGGACAATGATACATATATGTTTCGACATGACCACGTGGGACACCATGGTCATAACATAGTGATCCGTGTATTGCAAAATACACATATATACATCCTCTTTCGAGTGAAAGGCAAAATGAGGCAATTAACCAAATTGCAATTGTTGATTTCTACAGTACAAGAAGCAACACCACCATCATAATATGCCCTCTCGAATACCTATAAACTTATATACCATAATCTTTAGTCAAGACAGGAATGAGACCATCCTAAAGATAAGGACATAATACCAAACTATTCTATTCTTACAACGAATACAATGTGATATTTATGAACATAAACATCGAGAATGCGGGCCATTAAAGTTTTTTATGGTTCTGGTTTCGACATGATGAACTCATGTCGTATTATTGTCCACATGAAATGTTGCACTCCTAGCATCAAATATACGTTTAAGGGCTCACCATCCTGATTGTCTCGTCAAGTCAACATGACTTAGAATGCTGGATAATTTACATCATAAGGATTTGATGATTATTGCATATGTATTAAGATCAATGTAGAGTTTCCTATACCCCATGTGTAAATCTAAAATGGTCTTGTAGAACGGTAAAAGTTGTCATGAAAAAAATATAGATGGTAGCTAGGGCATTGGTTATGTGCACCAATTTATCCACATTTACATGGGGTTATGCAATATTACATGCAACTTTACTTTTTTGTTTTTAGACCCACTACTAGCCAACTAGTCTCATGCGTACCAGCTGGTAACTGGATATAAGTCTGATCTTTTACATTTACGCATGTTTGGTTGTATAGTGTATGTGCCAATTGCGCCCCCACAACGCACCAACATGGATCCTTAAAAGCGATTAAGTACATATGTTGGATACGAATCTCCAACAATTATCCGCTATTTAAAACCTTTGACGGGTGATCCTTATATCGCATGATTTGTGGATTGTCACTTTGATGACAGTCTTCCCGTCGTTAGGGGGAGATAGGAAAAAGTATTTTCTAAGGGAACAACTGGAACTGTCATGGAATGTTCCCAATCTGTCTCAATTTGATCCCCAAACTTCACAACATAAAGTTAAAAGTCAAACGAATCAGACTCGATACCTGATACGTTAAATATTATTCTTGAAGTGACAAGATCACACATATGAGTTGCTAATATACCTGTAAGGTTAAAAGTCCCCAACAAGGGTACAACTTCATTGGAAAGTGCATTGCAATCATACATAGTGGAGTGTGGTTAAGGTCGTAGCTACCAAATGGAAGTGGTGGAAGCTTCTTGGTTCGATGGATACTCTTCTAAAGGAATAGAAGAGTAAGGCACATCCATTTATCATCAATACATAAAACTCTCATGAGATTGTCTCTAAGTATAATTTTGTCCATGAATCATCACTAGAGGACGCTCCGAAGTTAATAATGATTCTAGAGAAGAAAGAAAATCTCAAATGAACTATGAGAGAAAATATGAGTCGATGGACAGATCATATATACTTATTGCTGATTTATTCACATATACTATTGCTCATAAGATGATAGAGCATGACGACATCGAACCACGCTCGGTTAAATCATATCAACAAAGAGCATATTGGCCTAAATGTAAAAAAGCAATCCATAAAGAATTATATTCTTTGACAAATGGTCGGGTATTTGGCCCAGTAGTGCTAACCGACCAAGTGTAAATCCCGTAGGACATAACTAAATATTTGTCAGAAAGCGTAACGAGAATAATGAAGTCCTAATGTATAAGGCTACCCTTTGGCGCAAGGTTTCTCACAGCGCTCTGGATTCACCGCGAGAAAACTTACTCTCTCGTGATGGACGTTATAACGTTCTTCTAATTAATTATCCTGATAGTTTCCGAAGGATTGGAAAATGTAGCTCATGCATGTGGATAATACATATCTCTATGCGGATCTAGATTTAGAGATATGTAAAGGTGCTTGATGGCATTACATTACCCAAATCATGTAACTCTAAACCACATAATGCCTTTGCAATAAAGTCGAAACACTGATAGGTTGGTTTACAACCCCCCCCCCCCTTAAATCTACCGCAAGGGTATGGGTCGAATCAAGTAATAGTATTGGAAAGTACGAGTATCGAACCAAAGGAACCAGGTGTCAAGTACCACAATGACTGTATAAACTATTAACTAGATTAACGCAATTTGAATTGTTGGTTGTTGGAAACACGAATTAAAATACTTTGATTAATTCAATAAAGAGAAAGAGTTGGATTCCTCATGAAAATAATCAAATGACTAAACAGGTTTGCCATGATTGAAATAACTTCAGGATGAACAGCATAATCACAATCCATTACTATACTCTATCAAGCTATAGCAATAATCATTCAACACATTGTATCATCTCTCGATCTAAACAATAATGATTGAACAATTAGTGATTAAAAGCCACAAGGAATGAAATATCATATTTCTATCTCAATTTCATCCAAGACATAAAAGATGAATCAAATCTCAAAACTTTTCTCGAAGATTAAAGATTTATAAAACCAAATAATAGTTGATCAGACTATTACAAGCATTAAGAACAATCCCAAATGTTTCATACATCTCATTCAAGCCAATCATATCTATCCGCAAAGCTAAACGATTATCAATTCATGATTCACACCAACCCCCCAACATGAACGAATTAGTTCATATTGGGGGGTTTTTAAACACAGAAATGAAAGGATCAAAACAAAAGTAAACATGCTTGTTCTAAAAGAAATGAACACAATGAACTCCCTGAAAAGCTTAATCCTCCGATGTAACGTACTCGATTCGCCTTTGATTCTCCGTTCCGTAATGTTTCTTGCCTCTCGTCCCCTTCAAAAATCACCCTCTATCTCCAAAAATCGCTTAGAGAAGATGAAAAACGTAACTGCCACCGAATGCCCACAACCCTAGCGGTCAAAGGGAATTAAAACGGCCAGGGGCTCGGCGCGAGTGGCGATGCGGATGGAGTCGCGCGACGAAACGCGCAAAACACTGGAAAAAACGCGGAACAGACCTTCGCGCGGATGGCGGCGCGGCTCCACTAGAGCGGAGCTTTGTTTGCCAAAAATTGCCATTTTCCGATTTTCGTCCTGAAATGCCCGTTTCGTCCTCTAATCTTCCCAAAACTCGCCTAACTCCGGAAACTTACAATGACCTGTATTTTCTCAAATAATGCTATTAAAATCACCATTTTACTCGGAAACTTACAACACAAACCCCGAGTTAGGCTTCAAAATAATGTTGAAAAACGACATTATCAAACACTCACTTTATAGACTAAAGAAATCTAGGTGGATGCGGCATACCGACCTTGATGAATACTTTATTGGGAAAGGATATAAGAACGATGAACTGTGCCCTTGCGTATTTACTTAGGAGAATAAGTTCCATATTTTCAATGTAGCTCTATGTTATTGACATAATAGGCGCTTTTGATGAAATAATTGAAACCACAAGCTACTTGAAATCTGAATTTAAGATGAAAGATCTTGGGAAAACTTGGTTTTATCTAACTACTTGAGTTAGGATACCGAGTTTGTGGAATATTAATCCACTGATCTGCATATGTCCGGAAAATGATCAAGCGATTTAATATGGACAAAGCGCATCCGGCTAGCATTCCCATGATCGATCAAAGTGTTGGATATAAGGAAAGATCTATTTAGTCTTAAGGATAATGACGAAACGGTGTTGGGAGATGGAGTTCCATACATAAGTACAATAGGCGCATTATTGTACTTAACACTATACACTTGACCATATATTGTATTCTCAATGAACTTGTTAGCTAGTTTTAGCTTAGCGCCAACATAACGTTATTGAAATGATATCGAATTAATCATTTGACATGGGCTTATACCTTCCCTACAGAAACAAAATGGGATTGATAATGGAAGTTCAATACCTATTAAGAAAGTGAGCGACTAATGTACCAGTCCTTATAGAAAAACACCAAACAATGTATTTATATGTATTTGCTGATATTAGGCATCTGTCAAACCCATACAAAGGTTGTTCCAAGATTGGACAATAGAGAACATGTTGATTGCTTGGAGGTAAACTAAGAAAACCTTGTAGCTACCTTGTAGCTACCTTTTTCTAACTATTCCATCAATGTTACTCTATATGAGATTGTTCAAGAGTGTACATGGTTAAGGACTATCATCACACATATTAGAGGAGCTAGTGTTTTGAGTTCAACCAATATTATACCCGCAAATATGGAAATTAAAGACATGAAAGTAAGATACATCAAGGGTGATAACACAAAACATTATCTGCTTAAGTTTCTATACAATCAGCAACAACAAACTTTCCTCAAGATTCAAGTGAATCAAGTATGGTATGAGAAAAATTGGAAGATTTACTTTCCAAATGGTTGCCTAAGGTTACATTTGAGAAACATGTGGAAAACATTAAGATGTGAATATTTTATAAGCTCTCTTGTTTGATGTACGAATCAGGGGTAGTAATAAATAAAAGGAGGTTAAGCTGCTCAAACTAGACCGCAAAATCCATACTTAAAATAAGGATATTAACAGAATTAACCATTTTAGCCGAATAAATTTACCTCGTAGCCATTTTTCTCCCAAGTTTTAAAAAAGTCACTATTTCTGGAAGTAGTAACTCCTCAAATTGCAGATGATTCAAAATGTAAAAATGCAAGAAGTTTTTGAACATTGTTCCAAGTACAAAGCTAAATATGCAACTGCAAGTGATGAAGTGTTTGGATTAATTTACAGAATTTGGTTCCTATACTTATGAACCATGTTTAAAATTTTATTTTTATCTTTTTATATTTTGACCCTCTTACAAATTGATGAGTTACTACTTGCTTATTTTAGGATAGAAATTACTAACGTTGTACTCTCGAAACTCTTTTTACGAAATAAAGGAAAAGAAAGAAGAAAAAGGGGAGTAAAGTAAAAACAAAGCTATGTTCTCGAAACCTTTTTGGAGGAAAAAAAAAGAAATGAAAGAAAAATAATGATAAATTTTCTCTGGAAGAAAAGGGAGGAAATGAAAGAATAAAAATTAAAACAATTTAAAAAATTACTAAAATTATTAATTTTAAAAAATATATTTTAAAAGAGTATATTTATAAAAATTATATCTTTTGTTTCCTTTTTCTCCTGTTAAACACGAAGAATTCTTTTCTTTCTTGCTTTTTCTTCCCTTTTCCCTTTCGTAGACAAATGATAATTTTTTTTCTTTTCCATCATTTTTTTATGTCATTAACACGCCTAGTTTAGTAGTTATTCCCAAGGTTCTAAATAGCGTGAGACGTGGCGTAGCGGCGAGGTCAAACCTCAAGCCTTAGGAGTTATGGCGTTTTCAAGGCGTGACTTATGGCGTCAAAATTTTAATTCATATATATTATTATATATAAAAACATATATTTTGCAGTGTTACTCAATGAACCAATAGTAGTAAGCAAGTTAAATTAAGTTATACATTGAAACTTTTGTAAATAAGATATTAAAAACGTAAAAAAAAATCAAATATCGCATTACGAAAACTGCGCATTAGGCCATGGCGTGCCACGAGCTTAACGTGACGTGAGACACAAGCCTTGGTGTCATGGTGTGCCATGATGGCTGGGCAGCGAGTTTTTTAGAACATTGGTTATTCCCCTAAAATATCAATTTTCTTCCTTTTTATAAGATTTAAGAGCATCTCTGACAAGTTCTTTATATTTTTTCTAAAATAGAGAATAATAAGTTAAAATCTTTAAAAATAGTTACATTCATCTCCAACAGATTCTCAAAACTATAGATTTTAACACAAGTTATATTAATATAATATTTTTTAATTTATCTTCTCATTACACTTTAAAAAAATATTAATATAAAATGATAAAAGTTTAATGTCATTTGTGAGATCGAATAAAATAATTATTTATCTCTCTCACCTTTAAGTTTTAGAGCATCTTCAAGAGCTTCCCCATTTTGGAGAAAATGAAGAATATGGGAATTTTTAGCTAAAATTTTGCTTCAACAGTTTTTCAAAACTATCCCCAAAATGGAAAAGTAAGAGAGTGAAGGAGTATTTCTCTAAATATGGAGATAACCCAAAAAATGATTACTAAATTAAAGCATCAACAAAAATCTCTGAAAATAAATATTTGGTGAGAGAAATAATATTTTAATATTATAATCAATGTTTGTTTCTCCAAAATGGGGAATCTGTCGGTCGGAGATGAATGTAACTTTTTTTGGAGAAATTTTGAGAAATCGGTTGGAGATGTTCTTGGAGAATTCTCTAAACCTAGAAAATTTTCAAGTTTTTTTCTATTCTAAAATACAAGATAGCAAAACTATTGAAGAGTTTTAGGGAACATATACTCAATTTTTTTCTATTTAAAAGAAAAATCTTAAGAATAAGAAAACTTTCAAGTAAAAGGATAAGTTGTTTTAAATAAGCAATCCCAAACACCCTAAGGGTTGTTTGGGATTGCTTATTGTTTTTCCTCACCGCAAATAAGCTATTTTTAGTGTTTGGATTGGAAAAAATAAAAGTGCTTATGAATTTTCCCCACCATAAATAAGTTGTTTTTGATAAGTTAATCTATTCTAACTTATTTGAAACTGCTTATAACTTATTTGTCCAAACTATATTTTTACCCCAACTTCTTTTTAGCACGACATAAGTTGATAAACACTTTTAGAAATAAGGATAAGTTGTTTTACATAAGCAATCCCAAACACCCCCTAAGAAAACTTTAAAGTATATTTTCCATTAAACATAGAAGCTCAAATTTCCCTCTGAAATTGGTTCATTGTGTGGCTGAGAATATCAAATCGCTGAACCTTCATCCTCTCTTCGCTATCCATCTGCTGCGCCTTCTGTGTTGCTTCTCTGATCGATTTGCTTCTAAAACCAAAGGGATCAACAACTATTCTATCTCATATCTTCAGTTTTTTTAACAACATGATTTAGGAAGAAATAGACTTCTGGATCTACTATTATTACGTGAACTTACCTTTCTCTCTCTAAGAAATCCTCTCTAAAACCCCTGGTGGTACTGCTTCCATCCGGAGAAGACTCCGGCAACCCTTGTGGTCTTTCAATATCAACAATCGACTTCTACCCGTCGTCTTCCAACTCTCTTCGTTCTCGCTCCTTAAATCATGGCAACAAATCAAGACACCATCGATACCCTCACAACTCTAACCAACAAACTCCATGTCTCATCTTTACAACCAACACTCGAAGTGGAAGACACCACCGACTCCACCGATATTCAATCGGTGGAAGAACTCCACCTTGAAGTTTTTGCTGAAACCTCCATGGTTTCTAGGGTTTTCTCAAAGAAAAGATGTTCTATCTCATTCCTCAAAAGCATTTTCGGAAGAATGTGGAAATTTAGAAGGCCTTGGCAGGTTCGTCTTCTCGGCAACGATTCTAAAAGTCAATTCTTCGGCTTCTCTTTCTCGACTGCTTCGGATCAAGATTGGGTGCTTCAACGAATACCATGGTGCTTCTCAGGTGGGTTCTTCATAGGTACCGCTTGGCCTACATCTGGTGATTGGAGGGACGCCCAACTTGACACTATACCGCTTCTCCTCTCCATAAACAATATCCCACTTCGTCTCTTTACAGAAATAAATCTTTCTTCTTGGATAAAAATGGCGGACCCTAAAGCCGATATCATTTGGAAAGGCACCAATCTTGACATGATAAGAGCTAGCACCTCCACCCGAGTCAATCTCCCGGTTGATAAACGACCATGCATGGGTCTCTTTAATACTTTTGAAGGTCGAATAAAATGGCTCCAATTTAAATTCGAAAGACTTCCTCTTATTTGTTTTAGATGCGGTGTTTGGGGTTACTATAAGCAAGATTGCTCTAACAAACTCGTGGCTATTCGTGACCCGGAAAAGAAACTCATGCAACTTTATGGTCCTTGGCTTAGTGGTAATTATGTGGGAGATTGCTTTACACCACTCCATGCCAAAGATGAATGGAAAGTTGATGAACTCAAATCTGGAAGGAAAAACTCAAAGCTCATCGAAGAAGCCGATTCCCCCACCGGCGGCGTCATCTCCGGCGACTTACCCCAACCATCGTCTTCCTCTTCCAACAAGGTAAATTCTCTCTCATTGACGGAACAAGACAAAAGTAAAATCACCTTTTACTTTGAAAAATCAACCCACCCCAAAAAGAGTACTCATTACCCTCCTAGCTACAAAACAAACTCTATAACCCAAAAAGCTAGCATGGAACCTTCCCTTTGTATCACTAGTACGGTTGACCATATTGATAAAAGGAAAATAGATGAGTTTGAAAGTCAAAAAAATCGTGAGGATCTGGATGCAGCAGACAAAAGACTTCAAAAGGACAAAGGTGAATTGACATTCCCACCATCTTGCATTATGATGGGTCCTGACAAAAGAAAAATCCCCTTTCACACTCCACAACCTTTGTACAACTCACATCCCACATGCACTTCTACCCCACCCTCACTTGTAACTAGTCAAAAAGGTGCCCCCCCTCACCTTCCCATTACCCACCATGCCATAACTCAACCCATGCAAACCAACATTCACAAACCCATACTAATCGTATGAATAATAACCAAGTATCCCAAACTGTCGCTAAAAGCCTCATGCAAACCCCTGCTATCACTAAAAGTCCCATGCAAACCCATGCAAAATGCACCACTTATACCCACACTACCCAAACCGTCGCTAATACTCCCATGCAAACCCATGATAATCAAAGTGCCTACTCCCAAGATCTCCTTGCTATCCCCAATAATACCATGCAAACTCACGAACACCCACAACCTCACACCTTCGATATTGGAACCTCAGATTTAAAGGTTACCCCACCCAACAGAAAACGTATCTTGCTCAAAGAGAAGGCCTGAAAGTTTAATGGAAAGAAACCACGTGCAGATTTAAGAGATAACGAGAGCAACGGTGATAAAGTCGAGGGAACCACCACCTTCTCGGAAGAGTCTCCTTCGCAACAGAATCTACCAGAGGCGGGACTTGCATCACAAGCCCGCCTACACCAATGATCATCATCAGTTGGAACTGCCGATGTCTCGCCAACCCTCGGGCAGTTCCGGTCCTAAGGGAGCTCATTCGCAACTCCCGCCCCGATGTTCTCTTTTTGTATGAAACCCTTGTTTCCCAAGTGAAAGATTCTAGTCTTAAAACCTGGTTGGGATTTGATTGTTGTTTTGCTATCGGTTGTAATGGCCACAGTGGTGGTATTTGTGTTTATTGGAATGAAAAATGTCTACTTTCTCTTTTGTCTTACTCGCAAAATCACATTGACTTGAATATTGGTGATGATGTTAATGCACCTTGGAGGATCACCGGGTTCTATGTATATCCCGAACGAAACCGACGTAGAGATTCTTGGAATCTTCTACGTTCTCTAGCGGACCTTTCCAACCGCCCTTAGGTGGTCATTGGTGATTTTAAACGACCTCCTTTCCCAACACGAAAAAAGAGGCCTCATCGAACACCCATAATGGTGCATTCAAGGTTTTCGTGACACCCTTTCGGATTGTAATCTAATGGATCTTCCCATGCATGGTTTCCCCTTCACTTGGTGTCGTCACAAAGGCAAACCCAATGAGATATCCGAACGTCTCGACCGGGCGATCGGAAATCATCAATGGCTAAATCTATTTCCAGATTTTCATGTCAATAATCTTGTTGCTCCTATTTTGGATCACTCTCCGATTAGCCTTCATACTCAAGTTTGTTCCTATACCCCCCCCCCCCACATTTAGATTGTTCCGATTTGAAAATAAATGGTTACAGGAAATTGATTTTGACCGGGTCTTTTTAAGCGCTTGGAACGGGCATGGTGATATCGATTTCCTCGCAAAACTTTCTAAGACGGCGAAGGTCTTGAAGAAGTGGGGAAGGAATCTAAATGCTTCTTTCAAGATTGAGATCAAAGAAGCTTATGCCAAGTTAGACGCCCTTCGGCACTCGAGGGACCAAAGCGCTTCATCGGCTTTTGAAGAAGAAAGAACCCGGATCTTAACCACCCTTCTCAAAGAAGAGGACCATTGGCGCCAAAGAGCCAAAGCTCATTGGCTTAAGGAAGGGGACCGAAATACAAAAAAATTTCACGCATTCGCAAATAGGCGTAGAAAAACGAATCGTATTCTCAATCTAAAAAATGATCATGGCGTGTGGATTAACGATCACTTAGAAATGTGCAACCTTGTCTCCGATCACTTCAATCGTACCTTTTCGATGAGCACCGGTAACCCGGAAAGAATTACTAATCTTGTCAAGAAGAAACTCTCGGCCAACGACTTATCTTATCTTGACGTCCCTTTTGTTAAGGATGATTTTAAGCACGCTCTCTTCCAAATGCACCCGAATAAATCCCCGGGTCTGGACGGTTTCAATCCTCGATTCTTCCAAAAGAAATGGGATATCCTTGGTGATGAGATTTTCAAAGCCGGAATCTCTTGGCTTAATAATGGATCATTACCGACGGGCATCAACGACACAATCATCACTCTCATTCCTAAGAGTGAGACTCTTTCGTCTCTCAAAGATTATAGACCCATCGCTCTATGTAATGTCATTATGAAAATTATAACCAAGGTCTTGGCTAATCGGATCAAACCGCTACTCCCTTCTCTCATCTCGACCAACCAAACGGCTTTTGTTAAAGATCGTTTGATCACGGACAACATCATTGTTGCTTTTGAAATGATTCATTCCATGCACCGAAATACTCGCAAGAAAATGGGAGATGTGGCTCTCAAAATCGACATTAGCAAGGCCTATGACCGTTTAAATTGGAATTTCTTGCGACAAATGCTTATGGGCTTGGGTTTCTCCTCCCGATGGGTTAACATGATTATGATGTGTGTCGAATCCGTTAAATATTTTGTGAAGTTCAATAACGACTTGGTCGGTCCCCTCCATCCGAAAAGAGGCATTCGCCAAGGAGACCCGCTATCCCCTTACCTTTTCATCTTATGCATGGAAGGTCTCTCGACCCTCTTGAACCACGAGAAGTTGGGTGGTCGCATCCATGGAAGTAAAGTGGCTAAGAGAGCTCCCCCGATATCTCACCTTTTTTTGCCGATGACGCTTTCTTTTTTTGCAGGGCTACGATTGATGAAATCCGTCACCTCAAAACTATTCTCACGAATTACGAAGAAGCGTCGGGTCAAGCCATAAATCACTCCAAATCGGGTATCATGGGTAGTAGCAATTTGGCCCACGACTTAATGCATGGTTTCTCCCAAATTCTTGGGATCGATAATCCCATAAACACGGGGCGTTACTCGGGTCTTCCTTCCTTAGTGGGTCGCTCAAAGAAATTCATCTTTCGTCATATCCGTGATAAACTTTGGGCCAAACTTCAAAAGTGGAGCAAAAAACCCATCTCTTCCGCCGGTAAATCCACTCTTATTAAAGCGGTTGCCCAAGCCATCCCGGTCTACTACATGAACGTTTTTCTCATTCCGAGTTCTATCACCCAAAGTCTCGAAAAATGATCAACTCCTTTTGGTGGGGTCGAAAAAACGATGGGCTTCGCAATATTAATTGGCTTTCTTGGGAGAAGCTTTGCATTCCTCTAAAGTTTGGTGGTCTCGGCTTCCGAGACTTTACCGCTTTCAACCTTGCAATGCTCGGAAAACAAGGTTGGAGACTCATCTCTAATCCGTCTTCCTTTGCTAGCCGTATCCTTAAAGCTAAATATTACCCACGCGGAGACTTTTTGTCGGCTCATTTGGGAAACTCGCCAAGCTTTATTTTGAGGAGCATTTGGCACTCCCAACTTGTTCTCCAAGCGGGTCTACGATGGAAAATTGGAGATGGGCATTCAATCAATGTGTGGAACGACCCTTGGATTCGCGACGATAACCGCTTTACGATTGAAACGACAATTGATCATTCGCGATCCAACATGACCGTAAACGATTTATTAGACCCGTCTTCTAGCAATTGGAACATGGACCTCCTACGACAAATTTTCTCTCAAAATGATTGTTCTCGGATTCTTCAACTCCCCCCACCTTCCGATACTCGGGTTGACAAGCTCATTTGGCATTGGTCCAACGACGGAATTTATTCCGTCAAGTCTAGCTATCGCGTTATCATGGAAAAAATTGCTCCGACCACACATTTTTTCGTGACGGGAGATTGGATGAAACTTTGGAACGCTAACATCCCGGACAAAGTAAAATTCTTTGCTTGGCGGACACTTAGAAACACGTTACCGACCCGTTGTGCGCTACAATCAAGAGGAACCCGGATCTCTCCTATTTGTCCTCTTTGCAATTGCAATGAGGAAAATGTTTGGCACGCCGTCATCGGTTGCCCCACGGTTTGACCCATTTGGTATGAAGCGGGTCTCTTAAACGATATCGATGAATTATCTTTGACGTCCAACTCCTTTCATGAGTTATTCTTCAATTTCATCAAGACCCATCCCAGCCAATCGAAGGATTTTTTCATCATGATTTTATGGAGTACTTGATACCGTCGGAATGACGTTCTTTGGAACAACGGTGCTCGTGACCCTTCCCCGGTTGTTAGGCGTGCCACCCATACCTTGGCTAATTGGGTCACGTCCAAAAATATCTCAATGCAAGCCACGACCTCTCCTGAGACCCCCTATTCGGCCGCTTGGCACCCCCTAGACTCGGCTATATAAAATGTAATGTGGATGCCGCAATTTTTGTGTCCAACTCTAAAGCGGGGCTTGGCGCCGTCCTCTGCGACAACAATGGCTCTTTCGTTTCGACAAAAGCCTCCCCTCTTAATTGTCTTACCACGGTTAGAGAATGCGAGGCGATGGCCATCCGGGATGCTCTCCTTTGGATTTCCAATCGCCAAGATCCCAAAGTCAACATTGAATCGGACGGTAAAGTGGTTGTAGACGCCATTTATGACCCTTACACCGACAACTCGGAATTCGGAGATATCATCAAAGACATTAGACTCATTCTCAACTCCAAGGAGCACATCTCCGTCCATGCGATAAATCGTCATGCCAACGAAACGACTCATATTACGGCTAGGCACGCTTGTAACTTAGATTATAGTGTTACTTTTGATAGCATGCCCTCTTTTCTTGAATCTTGTATTAACAATGTTTGTAACAACCATTTTATCAATGATATGAATGTGGCTCGCTCGGGTGATGGCATTGCCGAAGCCCGATAGGGTCCCATTTCTTTGGTTTCAAAAAAAGACTTCTGGATCTACTTTCTGCTTTAAATTATACAGATTTGGTGCTAATTTCATGCCATTCTGCTGCTGTCCACCACCTATTTGAGTTTCTATAGAAAAACTTGTTTGGATTTCAAGCCCAAATTCGTTCTTATCATCGAGAATCTGCAACCAACCACCACCATCGCATCCTCCTTTCGATGCCACAACAAATAGGCTTCAAACACCCCTCTGTTTCCCTTCTGTTCTTCCATGGTCAAATATGTGATTTCTTTAAGTTACTGATTTATTCCGTTGTTAATATTTGGTAATTTTCATTTAGATTGATTATTTGGTAAAAAAAATACTAAAAACGGGGTAAATTGGTTTTTAACCAGTCATGTCTCTGTTTAGTCCGGTCCTGTCATACCAAACGTTGGACAACTGTCCTTAGTAAATTATGTGAATTAAAAAATATACTAGTTGAATGTAAATGAAGATTGATTTTAGTTGTCATGAAACTTCGTTCATATTTTCTATTGTGTTTGCATCAATCATTAATCAATGTACTACCATGGTAGGATTTGAATGTATTTAAAGTTGACAACTATATATTTTGGTTAAAATAAATTGTCAAATTAGAGAGGCATTGAGGTGGTCTATAACTTGACACGGGATTATGAAAGACCCTAAACACATGTAAATATTGGGTCCCAAAATTTCAAAATCCCACATTTAACATGCTAAAGAATGACCTTGATTGTGCATGCATAAGTTTATTAGTTTATAACTGAGTGATGAGTGATATTTTAGCCTTAAATCATGCGCAAATGTACACGCTTATTCTACATTAGCGGATCTTTGTGTAATGCCCAATTTGGTCTTTGTTTGACACTTGGTTTATTTTTCGTAAACTTAGAATTTCCACCTTGGTTTAGTTGTTTATCAAAACAATATGGGAAAATATAGATAAAAACATACCTAAAAAAGAAGATTCTATTAGACATGTGCATCTCAATCGGTATTTACATGTCATCAGGTTAAGTATTTGTGAACAATAGTAGTTGTATATATAGATTTAAAGCAACGATTCACTAATCTTAAAAGAGGTTATAATGGTAATTTCTATCATCCAACGCTTAATCCAGAACACTTGGTAAACAACCATCTTTCATTCAGTGCTTACTTCAGACAAAACCTCTTACTTCAGATAATGCTTAAAATTATTGGTAAGCAACCAATCTTCGGCCAATTTATGTGTTGCTTTCATCTATGCAGTGAATCAGGATGCTTGAAATCATGTCGGTCAATGCTAGTTCTTGGGAGTCAACGAAGATACCTTCGTTTCCATACGGTACTAAAATTCGTGATTCCAAGAACATGTCTAATAGATTTCCCGAGCTTAATGCAATGCTCGTTGATGTGCAATCTATGCCATCTAATTATCCCCCACAATGCAACAAAACACTATCGAAAAGGCAAGTCTATTAGACCATTTCAAGGAATATGCAAGTATAGTTATGGTTTAAAATTTTGATGCTATACCATTTTTGTTCTACTCCCTCGTTCCCAAAATTAATGTCCACAGTGAAAAAGGCACACGGTTTTAATAATGTGTAATTATTGCACTTGATTGAATACACCTCTTTTGCAAACCACCTAATTAGTACAAACCAATCTAAACCGTCCATCTAGTCTAATGAATATCCGGTTCTAAATATTTTGATTGTTTTCTAATCTAAGACGTTGATGATAATGAATGAACTCTGATCACCTTTCTTAAATATTCATATCATAATAAATGAAACCTCATCTTTTTCATAAATATCTCAATTGATTGTTTGTATGTTTGTATTAATTAGGTGGTTTGCAAAAGGAGACTCTATTACACTTTTTAATGCACTAAATGACAATTTTACCCTTAACAACAAAGAGAGTAATGAATTTTCATCTCATAATCAATGGTAGAATTGGAAAGTAGATGGTTACTTTTGAAAGTGGACACCTATTTTTGGAGAAACTAAAATAAAAATGTGGACACTTATTTTGATACGGATGGAGTATTACTTCTCTAATTAGTAGATCAACAAGACTCCCATCTAGTTGAGAAAAGTCGATTGATGAAAAAAAAGTCACGAAAGATCGATTAATCTCCGCTCAACTTTTGAAAAGTTTAATCCAACAATTAGTTCCACTTAAGTTGTCCGAAGCATGGATTTTTAGAACACCGATCTAATATGTTTGATGTTAACGTGGTTTATGGTATGTAGGTTTGAGATGCCTAGCCCCAAACCAGATGCCCGAGGGTCGATAAACGAGCCGAAAAAGGTCTTCATCTACATAAGGTACTTCAACCCCACTCTCAACTCTATAAATCTATCAACTATATGTATTACGAATTTTTTTCGTTATGTAGTATTTCTCCATTCTACCTGTTTGCTCACACTCTTCACGAAAACAACCACTCTACTCTTTGGGTTAGAGATGCACAAGGCTCGGGGGTTTTCGTGCCCGAGCCTTCCAATCCCCTTTTTTAGTAAGCAAAGAAAAAACCCGAGCTTTTTCAGCCCGAGCTTTGCAGTTGAAAGAGGGCCTAATCGGACTTTTCAGGCTTTTCGGGCTTTAATGCCATGTGTGGGCCTGAAGTCGAACCTAGAATTTTTTTAGGTGGTGGCACCATAATTTGACTATAAGAAACAAATATATGGATATTTTTCACAAACTCAACATTGGTACAATGGTTAGTTCATTTCTTTTCATATGTGAGGTCCTGTGTTCAAGTCTTTTATTGCAATTTTTTTTCAGTAACATAATAAATCTGAAATTAAAAAGCTAAAAATAAAGAAAATGACACTAACGGGACTTGAACTCGGGTGGAAGAAAAGTCTTGCAAATAAACTCTACCAAGCAGAACTTGTGTTCTCGTTAGTTTCAAAATATTTAGGGTGACACACAACAAATTGATATGGTGACACTTTTCACGACCATTTTATTTTTTACACTTTTCACATACATAACAAATTGTTTTTTGTGTGCCTCTATACTTTTACGTTAGAGGTCAGATCTACATATATCTCACACCCTGACCCTACTTTCAAGTGGGATTTACGGGGTCGGTTTATCCAACATTATGAGCATGTTCTTACCATTAATGATCCTAAATGAGCCCTTGCTTTTTACGCTCTCCGACCTCCGGTGATTTTTTTTTGTAACTAACTCATTCCAGCTCCATCAAGGCTTGGCGTTGTGCTTATCTATGGCGGAGCTGAAGCAATATCATTCCCAAATCATCAAAATTGGCCTTCAAGCCGATAACGATGCCATAGGTAGGATCATCAAGTTCTGCTCGATCTCAAGAAACGGCGATTTAGGTTACAGCACCATTTTTAGGGGTTTCTTGCAGTTTCACCTTTCCGAAGATTGCATACGTTTATACTCGCAAATGCTGCAAAATTCCGTCACTCCAAACAAGTTTACGTTCCCTCCTATCGTAAGAGCTTGTTCTCACAGTAATTCTATCGAACAAGGGAAGCAAGTTCATGCCCAGGTTCTGAAATTCGTATACCATTCAGACGGGTTTTCTCAGAACAATTTGATTCATATGTATGTGAGTTTCAAGAGCTTGGATGATGCAAGAAAGGTGTTTGACAAAATGCCTCAGAGATATGTCGTTTCTTGGACGATGTTAATCATCGGTTATTCTCAATCGAGATGCATCAACAAGGCTCGAAAAGTCTTCGAAATGATGCCCGAGAAAAACCCCGCTTCATGGAACGCCATGATTGCGGCATACGTTCAAACCGACCGTTTCCGTGAAGCGTTTTCGTTGTTTGACGAAATGCGATCGAATCGAGTCGAATTGGATAAATTTGTGGTAGTCTATCAGCTTGTACAGGGCTAGGAGCAATGAAACAAGGGGAATGGATACATAATTACATTAAACGAAACGACATAGAATCGATTCAAAACTATCGACAACAGTCATCGATATGTACTGCAAATGTGGGTCCCTCGAAAACGGGATAAAAACGTTCAACGAGTTACCATCCAAAGGAGTTTCCGCTTGGAATTGCATGATCGGGGGATTCGCGACACACGAGAATGGCGAGGCCGTGATCGAGCTTTTCAAGAAAATGTAGAGTGAATCGGTGAAACCAGACAACATCACGTTCGTGAACTTACTAAGTGCTTGTGCTCATTCCGGGTTAGTCGAAAAAGGGGGTTTTTATTTCCGACACATGGAAAAAACTCACGAGATTTCTCCGGGAACAGAACATAACGGATGCATGGTGGATTTACTCGGGCGAGCGGGAATGTTCGACGAAGCCCTAAAGCTGATAAGCCAGATGACAATGAAACCCGACGTGGGTGTAATGGACACGCTTCTCGGAGCGTGTAAAATCCACAAAAACGTCAAACTCGGATAACGAATAGGGAAAAAGTCATTGAACTCGAACCGAATAGTAGCGGCCGATACGTCACCGCTAAGAAATGGGACGACGTTGCTAACATTCGAAAGTTGATGAACGACCGTGGAGTCAAGAAAACGTCGGGGTTTTCAGTGATCGAAGTGGGGCCCACCGTGAACGAGTTTATTGCCTGGGGACGGGCTCAATCTCGAGTCGAAATAGATATACGCAAAAGTGGATGAAATGTTGGCCGAGATTCGGTCGATCGGGTACGTTCCGGAAACTGAGAGCGTGTTGCAAGAGTGACGGAGGGAACGTAAACGTATGCAAATTTTTGTTCCCTCCGTCACTCTTGTTCTCACAGTAATTCTATCGTAAGAGCTTGTTCTCACAGTAATTCTATCGAACAAGGGAAGTCAAAATCGGGGCAAATTTTACAGATTACGAAGAATTTACGAGTATATAAAGATTGTCACAAGGCGAGTAAATTGATTTCGAAGTTTTTTGGTCGAGAAATAATCGTTAGAGATAGAAGTCAATTTCATCATTTTAAAAAAGGGGTGTGTTCTTGTAACGATTATTGGTAATTTTGATATTTAGAATCTTACAATTTGCTTCAAATTTATTTTTCAGTAATTAAAAAAAAGTGATTACATTTTTCGACTTTGTAGTTTGGTGTTTCTAACGGATCTCGTCCCATTTTGAAAAATCGAGTCAAAATGTCCTTGTGACATATTCTAATTAGATGTATCCTTGTGGTTGCATATATTAACAAGGTGGACTCTTATCAGTGGCGGATCCAGGATTTTTTTCCCACTGGAGTCTTATTAAGATAACTTAAATGCCCGTAAAATTGACCGATATATTTTTAGCTTAAATCTAACATTTTTATGGCGTTTTAAAGTTTTTTTTAGCTTCTTTCATCCACATTATTAAGAAACCTCAATTGAAAGAAGTGAATTGTGTACATTTGAATAGAACAATTCCCTTGTTTAATCAACATGTTCTATCTGGTTCATTAAAAATAGTTAAAATAGCCCAACAATAGTGGCCCGATACAAGCTATATATTGCCTTGTATCCTAGGGCTTTGTAATAAGAAGAAAGAATCCACAAAATACTAGGGGTGTCAAATTTGTACCGAGACAAACCAACCAATTCCATATCAACCGTACCAACTAAATTGGTTGGTACTACCGTACCAACTTCACACACTTGGTTGGTACGTGGTACTGAGAATCGAATACCAAGGTAGTACCGTACCGTATCGACTTTATATATATATATATATATATATATATTATTTTTATTTAATTATTAAATAAGAAATAAAATAAAAGATATTTGATGAATTGATTCAGCTCCTTTCATCATTAGTGATCACTGAGAGCATCCACAATGGGAGGTTCATACCCCACGTGGATCTCATTGGACCGCTCCATAAAAAATTTTGGCCATTGAGGAAGTGATGATGTGGCAAACCGCTCCTTCTGCAAGGAGCGGTCCATGTCTACCAAAAAGTTGTCATATTTAATTTTTTTAATAAGCAATGCAATCCACCTTTAATACACTATAAATCTTTGAACTCATTTCTTTTTTATTTATTATACAGACAATAAATTTTTTATGTAAAAGTTGTTTGATTTATTTTTTATTTGTTAAAATTTATTTAGTAAATTATAGTCAAATTTAATTACTTATAATTTTCATTTTATGATTTTTATTATTGTAATTTTTATTTATAACAACTGAATTTTAACTATTTATAATTTTTAATTATTGTTATAGGTACTATAATAAGTAGTTTTTGATTATTATGATTTTTTATTATATAAACTGTGGACCGGTCCATGATTGAGAGTGAAAAATTTAAAAATTTTTAGGAAAGAGAAAACTGATGTGACAGAGAGAGGAAGCTGAGATGGTAAAAACATGAACCTCTTGAGAGGTCCATGGTTGTGGATGCTCTCAGTTCATGTTTCAATAAGTTTCTTTTAGTATGGGCCTCAAGTACTTGCCATTTGGAAAATGGTTTAGTACAAGGCCTTTTATAGAATGTGATACTCTTGGACCTTGGAACCAATTTAGTCTCACTAGCCCGCTATTATTGAACGATCGAAGAAGCTAGTCAAACTACATAGATGCAAACGATTGAACGAAAGCTAGTCAATTTGAACTTTTCAACAACAGGTTTGTTTTAATGATTTGAGACAGCAAGTTTGTTTTATCAATATGAAGTTTTGAACAACTGGTTTGTTTTATTGTTTTTGAACATCAGGTTTGTTTCAATTTAGCAGGTTTAGCAGATTTGCTTTTTTTGAACATCAGGTTTGTATTATTGGTTTATTTAATTTAATTGTAACCATTTTGAGATGTTGATACAAAACCGTACCAACCAAAAAATGTTGGTATCAATAATAATTGATTGGTACACGGTATAAATTTTAGTGTACCAATTATAATTGATTGGTACACGGTATTCTAACAAAAACATGGACCATGTTCACCCCTACAGAAAAGAGAGACGCAATTTCATCTATTCTCGAAGTTTGAACCATCGGATCGTCATGATATTTGGACAGTAACTTCATGACATCTATATCTACATTATGAACGTAGAGATCGGTTTTTAAGGTCCGAAAGTAGCCCTTTTGCTGTTCAACATATAGCAGTTTTTTGGGGTAATATTTCTTCCTATTTTATTTTGGTTTGATTCCATATTTCTTGATGATTTGTTCCAAGAGTATGATGATTGTTGTGTGCTTTTAGTTTCATCTAGAGAAGCCTTTTGTATTGTTTATTGATAAATGGACTTTAAGCAGCCCAAGGGTCTCGTGGTTTTACTCTCGTCTTGAGAGGTTTTCACGCACTTATTTCTGTTTTTGATGGTTAATTAGTATTGCATTTAGTATACTTTATTTGTTTTGCATCCTCAAAGATTCATACAAGTCCAGAAAGTTTTGTCCAATCACCACTGAAGGTTTATTTCACATTGTTGTTACCATTGTGACGCATTTTTCCCATCACGATCTCATTTTTTCGAGTGTTTGATAGGCAAAATGTCAAAATGAATAGATTTTTAAACTCCTCTTATCGAAGGGAAGTTTTTTTTGGGTCCTCAAACATAAAAGTCCACCATAGAAGAGTTTTTCCCCTTAAAAAGGATGCTGCAAATTTCACTTTATCTTGTTCTTTACAGTTGCAGAAATTCTAGACCGCTTAAATCTCAAAACACCAATGACATACAAGATGTGGGTCAAATTTTTCGTAGAATAACGGTGGGTGACACATCAAGAAGGTGGCCAGCTCTTCGGTGGATACCTTATGCGTCTACATCGTATTCACTTGGTTTCGATGGGTTATTCGGTCTCGTTGTTTTTGACACTTTCAAGGTATCCACCAAAGATTTGACCACTTTCTTAATGTGTAGTCCACCATTATTCTACGGAAATTTTGACTCATACCTCATATGTAAATTGGTGTTTTGAGATTGAAGTCGTCCAGAATTTCTGCAACGGTAAAGAACAAGTTAAAGTGAAGTTCGCAGCATCCCTTTTAAAGAAAGAAGATCTTCTATGGTGGATTTTCATGTTTAAGGACACAAGTCAAACTTTACTTCCATCGTAAAAATCTAATCATTTCGCCATTTTGCCCATCAAACATTCTTGAAAAAATGAGATCAAACATGTTGTAGGTGAAGGAACAGCAAACATAAAGTCAGAGTTCCTTAACTTCAAACTGATTCAGATGATTTAAAAATAATCAATCTGCATAACAAGTTCGATACCATTACTGTACGCCCCTGTCTGAACCGAACGGGATTGATTTTCTTCCCAAACATTCGATTATTCGAGGGCGATTTCGTTAACAAAAACAGGCATCTAAACATAAATACATCAAAAAATAAATATCCGAGACTGCTTGGGAGAATATCGACCGTAAAACAAATGAACTCTTCAAAAAGTCTCAGTAGTTCTAGATCCAAATTAAAAAATTCGTCTATGAAGATTCACTTTCTAATCTTTAAAAACGAACAATTGGATTTCAGCCTCCAAACTAAGCACGATATGAATTTCTAAAAAGCATTCACACGGCTACTCATTGTATAAATCATCACAAAATCATTAAAAATCTAGGATGCATTTTAATTAGACACATGAAGGTGGAATAAGAACAAAATTAATCCAAAAAAGCAACTAATCAGGCGCTGATTTCAACTAAAGAAATCGACGTTTAGATCGTATGGAACCGATAATCAATAATGAACTCAAAATACGTACTTTACGAAAGATGTGAGAAGAACGTAAGATGGACTACAATGGCGATGGAAGCTTTGAGGAGGAAGCAAGTGATTTAGGGTTTCTTAAACAAATGTTTTGACATCAAGATTATGATAATAATTAAGAAAATGTATGAGGTGTTTCCACGATGAAATGGCATTGAAGAACCCATTTATCAGGATGGCCACAAATACTGATTTGGCGTCCGAGCCATTACACCGTGAGGAACTGCATTAATCCTCCAGAATTGGTATATGGACGCCTTCGAACAAACAGATCATCGATTCAAATACATCAAATCTCACTGAAATCCGCTAAGATAATTATCATTATCATCCTAAGCTCAAAATGAATTTAAAACCAAAAGTAAAATTCAGTTGCAAAGGCTATAAAATAGATAAAATTCATCGATTGTTTGTGCTCAGACAGCCAAGGGTTTGTCGTCAAACTAAAATGGGAAGAAGAGCCCAAAATCAGAAACTCTAGTCCACAAATTGCTTCATCAACGCACAAAAAGCATTAAAATAAGTGTATATACGGAGTTTCAGACATCCAAAAAGGAAAAAGGCAACATCAACTCGTTCTTGCTATTAATTATATAAGATGAAAATTTCCGAAAATTGTCAATAACGATCTACTAATTAATTCAACACAGGATAAAAAATCAACAATAAAATGTAAGAGAATAACTGATTAATGAAACAAGCCTTAACATCTATCATCATCGGCACCAACATTAAAAAACTATAATTTGTAATTATTTAATTTATAGATTTAACCCCAAATGGATTTGATTCAAAAGTTAAACAGTTTCCACTTTCAAAGCATCCATAAAACAGACGCAAGGAAAGCGAAATCTATAACAACTTTTGCACGAAATCCAAGTATTTTTCAATCCATCCATCTCTCTTCAGTGTGGTTAAAGGAAATTGAATCATCATCGAGCAATAAGTCAAATGCTGAATAATTTGTCACAAAAATCCACAAAATTAAAGGAACCTGCATGTCCATGAAGCTCTAATATAAACAAATCGATTTTGCATCTTACGTAGTTACATCTGATATCAACAAATCAGAAGAACTCGTCGTTGATGCTTTCTATGGTTCATGAAATATGAAGATTAGATTAAAAGAAAAGAAAAGAACCTGGCGAACGTAAACAGCAGATCTACAAGGCAAAAACAAACACTTGAACAACGGTTGGTTATTTGTGATGTTGATTTGCTTGCAGGCGATGAAGGAATATAAGTATGAGGAATTAGGGTTTTGGTAGAGGTGAAACGCCAGCCCACAAAGCCCAAATGCCCAATCGGGCCTCACTATGTTTTTTTATATCAAATTATCGATTTTCTATTTTCAAAAACTACTTAATATATAATTAAAAATATATATTCATAAATTAAAAATATTACAATATAACAATAGGAAATAAACAAGATTTATCTTATTTTTATATGGTTGCTACATTATAAACCGTGAGAATATATGTAAAAAATCATCAAATATTCATATAAAATGCTTGAAAATGCATTTTTAAATTGTATCTGATACATTTTCTAGTCTCGATGTGTGCAGAAAAACAAAAAAAAGAAATTAATTTGAAGTTACGATGTAGTTGCACTTCATGCACATGCTCACAAATGCAAGTCCGGAATGTGAGCAACGCCAAAACTGTAAATATTATGGGGGAATATTTTGATAAATTTAGAGAGATTTTGATTATTTCGTTAAGATAATGATCTAAAATGACTATATTATTTAAATTTGTGTTTTTAAAAGTGGTTGAAATCTAGTAACATTGAAGTTTGGAATCGGACTGACGTGCAAATAGAATTTCGTTCAGCACAACACAAAATAAAATGCCTATGATAACATAATTCGATATCTTTTAGCATCATTTTCCAAACTTCAAATCATCATCACTATCAATGATTTTATATCAAACCAAACAAAAAAACAAACTAATTATGTTGAAGTTAGTAGAAAACACCCTTATCTTATTTTGGTTCTCAGCGAAACATTCATTTTTGAATTTTAAGGAGAAGCTCAACAAAAATCGCGTTTCTAAACACAAATCAAAATCAAAATCAAAAGCCGAGTGTTTGATGAAATTAAAATGATTTGAAGCTGAAATATTTGTATTTTAGGGTACGTTTGGTTCGGAAAATGATTTCTGCTGGAATGGAATCTGTCAAAAGAATTGGAATCTGAAAGGAATTGAAATGGAATGTTATCAGGTTTGACCAACTGCTTGGTTGATAGGAAATGGAATGTAATCTTGAAATCTATCTGTTTGGTTTGTCATGGAATCGGAATGGAATTATGAAAAATGACAAAAATACCCTTTCCTTTAATTTTAATTTTAATTTTTTTAATTAAAAATAATTATAAAATTAACATTTAATGAGAAAAAATGTAATTTACCATTGTTTCCATGAATTTCTTTTGAAATTTAGTAACTAAATTATTATTGAAAAAAGTTTAACCACTTTACTTATCCTCATCCTCTCCCCATTTTTCTTTGGCCTAGTTGCTATCCATTTGTCTTCCCCATCGCAGCACCTCTCCTCTCTTTTCCATTCTTCTTTTCCATCCAAAATTGAGGGATAAATTGGTGAGGGTAGTTCAGAAATTCAGGGTAGATCAGAAATTGGTGCAGGGCGGTTGGTAGTGATACATTGAGTGTAGATCAGAAATCGAGTGGTGACGCTAATTTTGGTGAGAAATCGAGTGAGCAGGGGTATGTGGTGTGGAGTCGGTCAAGAATCTGAAATCGCTGCTGCTAAGTGCTAACAGCCGATTACGAATCGAAGTGAGGAGGGTTGTGGTTTTGTGAACGAGAGGGAGTATGGCACTGCTGTGAAATCGAGATATGGGGGAGATGACTATTGTAGTGAATATCGACAAAGAGAGAGATAGAGAGGGGGAGATGGTCTTGAAATCGTGAGGGAGGGAATCGACGGTGAGGGCTAGAGTTGTAGACGATGAAGGAGTTGCAGACAAAGGAGTTCCAGCAGCAAGGGTTTTTTGTTTAACGAGGGTATTTTTGTTATTTTCAAAATATTAAGTGGAATGGATTTCAATTCCATCTGATTTGTGAAGGAATGATCAAATCCACATTTGAAGGAATGTTTGGAAGTCAATTCCATTCCATGGGCAACCAAACATGACAATGGAATTTGGTCAACGGAATATACCATTCCAATTCCGTCCAATTTCGCCGGAATTCGATGAACCAAACGCACCCTTAGGGAATGTATGAGGTGTTTCCACGATGAAATGGCATTGGAAAATCCATTTATCAGGATGGCCACAAATACTGGTTTGGCGTCCGAGCCATTACACCGTGAAGAACTAACTTAATTCTCCAGAATTGGTATATGGACGCCTTCAAACAACAATTCAATCTTTAAAAACTCAACAAATTAAAAACTATTTTTTCAGCAAACAAAGTTTTGGATGAAACATCAAAATCAAATATCAGAAAATGGAATGAAAAAAGTGCTCAGTGGAAGGAGAAGTCGTTTAAATTTGGGATCGCGGCAAAACAAAATCAATCGTCGTGTCCACTGCCCTAATTACACCCCTACGGTGCTTTACCTCATCAATGCAAATTAACAGTCCACAACAAATTCTATCAATTTGAAATCCAATATACATTTCTATTGAAATCTAAGAGCCTCAATGTGTGTAACATTGATTCAAATAGATAAAATCTCACTGAAATCCTCTAAGATAATTATAATTATCACTGCAAATTAACATTCCACGACAGATCCGATCAATTTGAAATCCAATATGCATTTTTATCGAAACCTAAGAGCCTCAGTGTGTGTAAAAAACAAGTCATTGATTCAAATATATCAAATCTCACTGAAATCCTCTAAGATAATTATAATTATCATCATAAGGTCAGAATAAGTTTGAAACTAAACGCGATTTTAAAATCGATAAAATTCATCAATTGTTTGTTCTCAGACAGCCAAGGGTTTGTCGTCAAACTAAATGGGAAGAAGAGCCCAAGATCAGAAACTCTAGTCAACAAATTGCTTCATCAACACACACCAAATCGAATTGTAGAACAAATCAAACCTACACCAGTTGATGTGGAAGATAAACACCATAGATGAAGATGAAAGTCGCTGTTGATTGCAAAACATCGGAGGTTCTGTGTTGATATATATGGTGGAGAATGAAAGAGGCGCATCTGATTAGGGTTTTGACAATTTCGTAACTAGGGTTTTAGGGATCCATTGGATTTAATGGGCTCAAGTTTGGGCTTTAACGATCCAAGTTAGGTTTTAGTTTTAGCCTTTTTATGGAGAGGGTTTATGGTTAGACTAAACCAATGGATTTAGGGTTTATAAGTACAAGAAAATGGCCTACCAACTTGAGTGTGATGGGTGGGTGGAATCAAAGTGGTTAAACCTGTAAACTTCACCCACAACTGTAACGACCCGGCTTCCCATACATAGTTCAAATAGCATACATTGCATAACGTCGTTAAAACAAGAGATACATTATATAACAAATACGGTCCCCTAGTCTTTACAAACATTCTGTACATCATTACAAACGTTTACATAGTAAATTACATCATTACTAAGAACATACTGTAACTACAAAACACATCATAGTCTTCAACTACATAGTCCTCCCAAAAGCTATTCTCGGTTTAACCTTCTTATTTGCTCTTACTCGATCCACGACCTGGAATACATATTTTTAAAACAAAAATGAGGGTTAGACCTTGAGGTCTAGTGAGAAAATCCCCGTTAGTTAAAAAAACCATTTGCACAACATCATACACATAATTCACATAAGAATACCAATTAAGACTCGTGCATCATATATCTTTCCATCTCGTTCTCTTGGCCATATTAATTGGTTGCGAGCCAACTAATCAATTTACACCATTGTACTAAATACAGCCAACACCACTGTCCCTCTGTACAGCCAACATACACCGGTCCTAAGCCCGACCAACTAGCACCCATGCAGTGTAATACTCATATAAACACAATATGCACATTATTACACTCATTCACATATATGTATTCCAGTTGAAAACATTTTAAATAAAAACTCACTTGTTTGCTTATCCAAAACTCCTTCCACAAAGAACTCAGCTTTCACCTTCGATTCACAGTATCTGAAATAATTAAACACAAATATCTCTTTACCAAATAGGACACACATGTCTCACTAAAGCTAAGAACTCTAAAGAACTCAAATCCTCAAACGTTGCCCCCAAACCCGAACTTAAGTCAAGTCCACAGTACATTCGGTCCTCATTCATTCTCTATCCATGAATTAACAAAATACATGCTACTGGATACTTAAAAGCATCTAAACTCACCAAATTTGAACAAACAACCAAAGTAACCGGACAAACCCCACTATCCGGACAACACAACTTTCCGGACAGAACAGGTATTCCGGACAACACTACTATCCGGACAATATCAACAATCCGGACGATATCCGGAAACTCATATCAACCGGACAAAATGGAAAGAGGAACTTACCCGGATAAAAGACTCGTCCGAATACCTTAGAACACCATCCGGACACCACCAGCTAAATTACCCGGACACTACCAACAAAATCACCCGGACACATTCATGGTGTCCGGAAACCACTGACTGTTTATCCCATTTTACCCAGAAATCGACTGGAATTACTACCAGATGTGTAATTGACTATTCTAATCCGATAGAAACCTTCTAATAGCAATTACAAACATAAAATACAAAGAAACATACCTCAGATACACTTCTAAGCACACCAATTTGAAGCCCTAACCTCCTTTTTCTTCTTTTGCTTCCTTCCTCTCCAAAACTCACACACACACCTTAAATCTGGATATTTTGCTGTTATGACATATCTGAATATCCTAAGGAATAATATATATTCCTACTTACCATTTAGACCTTAAGTTATCCATTAATGACCAAATCACCCCTAAACTTATAAATTAACCCAAACTTACCCTAAACATCAATTATAGAGTTAAATAATTTTAACGGAACTAACATTTAACTAGCGAACTTACCCGGGGTATTACATCATCTCCCCCTTAAAAGAATTCCGTCCCGGAATTCGGTTTAAGCAAAAAGGTGCGGGTACTTAGTTCTCATTTCTGATTCCGATTCCCAAGTAGTATCCTGACCCCTATGATGTCTCCACTGAACTTTCACTTGTCTGATTACCTTGTTCTGCAACACTTTAACTTTGTGGTCAACTATGGCTTCAGGTTCTTCCACATAATTCAGCTTTTCATCAACTTGTATATCTGGTAGAGAAACTGCCTGATCCGGTGTAACCAAACACTTTCGGAAATTCGACACATGAAACGCGTTATGAATCCTGCTTAACTCTGGCGGAAGATCCAACCTGTAGGCTACTTCACCAATCCTTTCTATGATTGCAAACGATCTAATGTACCTCGGGCTCAGTTTACCTTGTTTCCCGAATCGAATGACTCCTTTCCAAGGCGAGACTTTTAACATCACAAAATCTCCAACTTGGAACTCTAACGGTTTTCGGCGTCGGTCGGCGTAGCTTTTCTGTCTGTCTTGTGCTACTTTCAAACGTTCCCGAATCTGAGAAATCTTATCCGCGGTCAACTGGACTATATTTGGCCATGCTAACTGTTTCTCTCCCACTTCGTTCCAACACATAGGCGTTCGACAATTTCTACCATACAGAACTTCAAACGGTGCCGCTTGTATGCTGGAATGGTAACTGTTGTTGTAGGCAAATTCTATCAGTGGTAAGTGCTTATCCCGTGATCCCCCAAAATCAACAATGCAAACCCGGAGCATGTCTTCTAAAGTCTGAATCGTCCGTTCACTCTGACCGTCAGTTTGAGGATGATACGTTGTACTTAACTTTATCCGCGTTCCCATTTCATTTTGAAAACTTCTCCAGAATCTTGAGGTAAACGGCTGTCACGATCAGAGTGAACGATTTTTTTCCCAGAATCTTGACGCATTTTTCCCATCACGATCTCATTTTTTCGAGTGTTTGATAGGCAAAATGTCAAAATGAATAGATTTTTAAACTCCTCTTATCGAAGGGAAGTTTTTTTTGGGTCCTCAAACATAAAAGTCCACCATAGAAGAGTTTTTCCCCTTAAAAAGGATGCTGCAAATTTCACTTTATCTTGTTCTTTACAGTTGCAGAAATTCTAGACCGCTTAAATCTCAAAACACCAATGACATACAAGATGTGGGTCAAATTTTTCGTAGAATAACGGTGGGTGACACATCAAGAAGGTGGCCAGCTCTTCGGTGGATACCTTATGCGTCTACATCGTATTCACTTGGTTTCGATGGGTTATTCGGTCTCGTTGTTTTTGACACTTTCAAGGTATCCACCAAAGATTTGACCACTTTCTTAATGTGTAGTCCACCATTATTCTACGGAAATTTTGACTCATACCTCATATGTAAATTGGTGTTTTGAGATTGAAGTCGTCCAGAATTTCTGCAACGGTAAAGAACAAGTTAAAGTGAAGTTCGCAGCATCCCTTTTAAAGAAAGAAGATCTTCTATGGTGGATTTTCATGTTTAAGGACACAAGTCAAACTTTACTTCCATCGTAAAAATCTAATCATTTCGCCATTTTGCCCATCAAACATTCTTGAAAAAATGAGATCAAACATGTTGTAGGTGAAGGAACAGCAAACATAAAGTCAGAGTTCCTTAACTTCAAACTGATTCAGATGATTTAAAAATAATCAATCTGCATAACAAGTTCGATACCATTACTGTACGCCCCTGTCTGAACCGAACGGGATTGATTTTCTTCCCAAACATTCGATTATTCGAGGGCGATTTCGTTAACAAAAACAGGCATCTAAACATAAATACATCAAAAAATAAATATCCGAGACTGCTTGGGAGAATATCGACCGTAAAACAAATGAACTCTTCAAAAAGTCTCAGTAGTTCTAGATCCAAATTAAAAAATTCGTCTATGAAGATTCACTTTCTAATCTTTAAAAACGAACAATTGGATTTCAGCCTCCAAACTAAGCACGATATGAATTTCTAAAAAGCATTCACACGGCTACTCATTGTATAAATCATCACAAAATCATTAAAAATCTAGGATGCATTTTAATTAGACACATGAAGGTGGAATAAGAACAAAATTAATCCAAAAAAGCAACTAATCAGGCGCTGATTTCAACTAAAGAAATCGACGTTTAGATCGTATGGAACCGATAATCAATAATGAACTCAAAATACGTACTTTACGAAAGATGTGAGAAGAACTTAAGATGGACTACAATGGCGATGGAAGCTTTGAGGAGGAAGCAAGTGATTTAGGGTTTCTTAAACAAATGTTTTGACATCAAGATTATGATAATAATTAAGAAAATGTATGAGGTGTTTCCACGATGAAATGGCATTGAAGAACCCATTTATCAGGATGGCCACAAATACTGATTTGGCGTCCGAGCCATTACACCGTGAGGAACTGCATTAATCCTCCAGAATTGGTATATGGACGCCTTCGAACAAACAGATCATCGATTCAAATACATCAAATCTCACTGAAATCCGCTAAGATAATTATCATTATCATCCTAAGCTCAAAATGAATTTAAAACCAAAAGTAAAATTCAGTTGCAAAGGCTATAAAATAGATAAAATTCATCGATTGTTTGTGCTCAGACAGCCAAGGGTTTGTCGTCAAACTAAAATGGGAAGAAGAGCCCAAAATCAGAAACTCTAGTCCACAAATTGCTTCATCAACGCACAAAAAGCATTAAAATAAGTGTATATACGGAGTTTCAGACATCCAAAAAGGAAAAAGGCAACATCAACTCGTTCTTGCTATTAATTATATAAGATGAAAATTTCCGAAAATTGTCAATAACGATCTACTAATTAATTCAACACAGGATAAAAAATCAACAATAAAATGTAAGAGAATAACTGATTAATGAAAACAAGCCTTAACATCTATCATCATCGGCACCAACATTAAAAAACTATAATTTGTAATTATTTAATTTATAGATTTAACCCCAAATGGATTTGATTCAAAAGTTAAACAGTTTCCACTTTCAAAGCATCCATAAAACAGACGCAAGGAAAGCGAAATCTATAACAACTTTTGCACGAAATCCAAGTATTTTTCAATCCATCCATCTCTCTTCAGTGTGGTTAAAGGAAATTGAATCATCATCGAGCAATAAGTCAAATGCTGAATAATTTGTCACAAAAATCCACAAAATTAAAGGAACCTGCATGTCCATGAAGCTCTAATATAAACAAATCGATTTTGCATCTTACGTAGTTACATCTGATATCAACAAATCAGAAGAACTCGTCGTTGATGCTTTCTATGGTTCATGAAATATGAAGATTAGATTAAAAGAAAAGAAAAGAACCTGGCGAACGTAAACAGCAGATCTACAAGGCAAAAACAAACACTTGAACAACGGTTGGTTATTTGTGATGTTGATTTGCTTGCAGGCGATGAAGGAATATAAGTATGAGGAATTAGGGTTTTGGTAGAGGTGAAACGCCAGCCCACAAAGCCCAAATGCCCAATCGGGCCTCACTATGTTTTTTTATATCAAATTATCGATTTTCTATTTTCAAAAACTACTTAATATATAATTAAAAATATATATTCATAAATTAAAAATATTACAATATAACAATAGCAAATAAACAAGATTTATCTTATTTTTATATGGTTGCTACATTATAAACCGTGAGAATATATGTAAAAAATCATCAAATATTCATATAAAATGCTTGAAAATGCATTTTTAAATTGTATCTGATACATTTTCTAGTCTCGATGTGTGCAGAAAAACAAAAAAAAGAAATTAATTTGAAGTTACGATGTAGTTGCACTTCATGCACATGCTCGCAAATGCAAGTCCGGAATGTGAGCAACGCCAAAACTGTAAATATTATGGGGGAATATTTTGATAAATTTAGAGAGATTTTGATTATTTCGTTAAGATAATGATCTAAAATGACTATATTATTTAAATTTGTGTTTTTAAAAGTGGTTGAAATCTAGTAACATTGAAGTTTGGAATCGGACTGACGTGCAAATAGAATTTCGTTCAGCACAACACAAAATAAAATGCCTATGATAACATAATTCGATATCTTTTAGCATCATTTTCCAAACTTCAAATCATCATCACTATCAATGATTTTATATCAAACCAAACAAAAAAACAAACTAATTATGTTGAAGTTAGTAGAAAACACCCTTATCTTATTTTGGTTCTCAGCGAAACATTCATTTTTGAATTTTAAGGAGAAGCTCAACAAAAATCGCGTTTCTAAACACAAATCAAAATCAAAATCAAAAGCCGAGTGTTTGATGAAATTAAAATGATTTGAAGCTGAAATATTTGTATTTTAGGGTACGTTTGGTTCGGAAAATGATTTCTGCTGGAATGGAATCTGTCAAAAGAATTGGAATCTGAAAGGAATTGAAATGGAATGTTATCAGGTTTGACCAACTGCTTGGTTGATAGGAAATGGAATGTAATCTTGAAATCTATCTGTTTGGTTTGTCATGGAATCGGAATGGAATTATGAAAAATGACAAAAATACCCTTTCCTTTAATTTTAATTTTAATTTTTTTAATTAAAAATAATTATAAAATTAACATTTAATGAGAAAAAATGTAATTTACCATTGTTTCCATGAATTTCTTTTGAAATTTAGTAACTAAATTATTATTGAAAAAAGTTTAACCACTTTACTTATCCTCATCCTCTCCCCATTTTTCTTTGGCCTAGTTGCTATCCATTTGTCTTCCCCATCGCAGCACCTCTCCTCTCTTTTCCATTCTTCTTTTCCATCCAAAATTGAGGGATAAATTGGTGAGGGTAGTTCAGAAATTCAGGGTAGATCAGAAATTGGTGCAGGGCGGTTGGTAGTGATACATTGAGTGTAGATCAGAAATCGAGTGGTGACGCTAATTTTGGTGAGAAATCGAGTGAGCAGGGGTATGTGGTGTGGAGTCGGTCAAGAATCTGAAATCGCTGCTGCTAAGTGCTAACAGCCGATTACGAATCGAAGTGAGGAGGGTTGTGGTTTTGTGAACGAGAGGGAGTATGGCACTGCTGTGAAATCGAGATATGGGGGAGATGACTATTGTAGTGAATATCGACAAAGAGAGAGATAGAGAGGGGGAGATGGTCTTGAAATCGTGAGGGAGGGAATCGACGGTGAGGGCTAGAGTTGTAGACGATGAAGGAGTTGCAGACAAAGGAGTTCCAGCAGCAAGGGTTTTTTGTTTAACGAGGGTATTTTTGTTATTTTCAAAATATTAAGTGGAATGGATTTCAATTCCATCTGATTTGTGAAGGAATGATCAAATCCACATTTGAAGGAATGTTTGGAAGTCAATTCCATTCCATGGGCAACCAAACATGACAATGGAATTTGGTCAACGGAATATACCATTCCAATTCCGTCCAATTTCGCCGGAATTCGATGAACCAAACGCACCCTTAGGGAATGTATGAGGTGTTTCCACGATGAAATGGCATTGGAAAATCCATTTATCAGGATGGCCACAAATACTGGTTTGGCGTCCGAGCCATTACACCGTGAAGAACTAACTTAATTCTCCAGAATTGGTATATGGACGCCTTCAAACAACAATTCAATCTTTAAAAACTCAACAAATTAAAAACTATTTTTTCAGCAAACAAAGTTTTGGATGAAACATCAAAATCAAATATCAGAAAATGGAATGAAAAAAGTGCTCAGTGGAAGGAGAAGTCGTTTAAATTTGGGATCGCGGCAAAACAAAATCAATCGTCGTGTCCACTGCCCTAATTACACCCCTACGGTGCTTTACCTCATCAATGCAAATTAACAGTCCACAACAAATTCTATCAATTTGAAATCCAATATACATTTCTATTGAAATCTAAGAGCCTCAATGTGTGTAACATTGATTCAAATAGATAAAATCTCACTGAAATCCTCTAAGATAATTATAATTATCACTGCAAATTAACATTCCACGACAGATCCGATCAATTTGAAATCCAATATGCATTTTTATCGAAACCTAAGAGCCTCAGTGTGTGTAAAAAACAAGTCATTGATTCAAATATATCAAATCTCACTGAAATCCTCTAAGATAATTATAATTATCATCATAAGGTCAGAATAAGTTTGAAACTAAACGCGATTTTAAAATCGATAAAATTCATCAATTGTTTGTTCTCAGACAGCCAAGGGTTTGTCGTCAAACTAAATGGGAAGAAGAGCCCAAGATCAGAAACTCTAGTCAACAAATTGCTTCATCAACACACACCAAATCGAATTGTAGAACAAATCAAACCTACACCAGTTGATGTGGAAGATAAACACCATAGATGAAGATGAAAGTCGCTGTTGATTGCAAAACATCGGAGGTTCTGTGTTGATATATATGGTGGAGAATGAAAGAGGCGCATCTGATTAGGGTTTTGACAATTTCGTAACTAGGGTTTTAGGGATCCATTGGATTTAATGGGCTCAAGTTTGGGCTTTAACGATCCAAGTTAGGTTTTAGTTTTAGCCTTTTTATGGAGAGGGTTTATGGTTAGACTAAACCAATGGATTTAGGGTTTATAAGTACAAGAAAATGGCCTACCAACTTGAGTGTGATGGGTGGGTGGAATCAAAGTGGTTAAACCTGTAAACTTCACCCACAACTGTAACGACCCGGCTTCCCATACATAGTTCAAATAGCATACATTGCATAACGTCGTTAAAACAAGAGATACATTATATAACAAATACGGTCCCCTAGTCTTTACAAACATTCTGTACATCATTACAAACGTTTACATAGTAAATTACATCATTACTAAGAACATACTGTAACTACAAAACACATCATAGTCTTCAACTACATAGTCCTCCCAAAAGCTATTCTCGGTTTAACCTTCTTATTTGCTCTTACTCGATCCACGACCTGGAATACATATTTTTAAAACAAAAATGAGGGTTAGACCTTGAGGTCTAGTGAGAAAATCCCCGTTAGTTAAAAAAACCATTTGCACAACATCATACACATAATTCACATAAGAATACCAATTAAGACTCGTGCATCATATATCTTTCCATCTCGTTCTCTTGGCCATATTAATTGGTTGCGAGCCAACTAATCAATTTACACCATTGTACTAAATACAGCCAACACCACTGTCCCTCTGTACAGCCAACATACACCGGTCCTAAGCCCGACCAACTAGCACCCATGCAGTGTAATACTCATATAAACACAATATGCACATTATTACACTCATTCACATATATGTATTCCAGTTGAAAACATTTTAAATAAAAACTCACTTGTTTGCTTATCCAAAACTCCTTCCACAAAGAACTCAGCTTTCACCTTCGATTCACAGTATCTGAAATAATTAAACACAAATATCTCTTTACCAAATAGGACACACATGTCTCACTAAAGCTAAGAACTCTAAAGAACTCAAATCCTCAAACGTTGCCCCCAAACCCGAACTTAAGTCAAGTCCACAGTACATTCGGTCCTCATTCATTCTCTATCCATGAATTAACAAAATACATGCTACTGGATACTTAAAAGCATCTAAACTCACCAAATTTGAACAAACAGCCAAAGTAACCGGACAACCCCCACTATCCGGACAACACAACTTTCCGGACAGAACAGGTATTCCGGACAACACTACTATCCGGACAATATCAACAATCCGGACGATATCCGGAAACTCATATCAACCGGACAAAATGGAAAGAGGAACTTACCCGGATAAAAGACTCGTCCGAATACCTTAGAACACCATCCGGACACCACCAGCTAAATTACCCGGACACTACCAACAAAATCACCCGGACACATTCATGGTGTCCGGAAACCACTGACTGTTTATCCCATTTTACCCAGAAATCGACTGGAATTACTACCAGATGTGTAATTGACTATTCTAATCCGATAGAAACCTTCTAATAGCAATTACAAACATAAAATACAAAGAAACATACCTCAGATACACTTCTAAGCACACCAATTTGAAGCCCTAACCTCCTTTTTCTTCTTTTGCTTCCTTCCTCTCCAAAACTCACACACACACCTTAAATCTGGATATTTTGCTGTTATGACATATCTGAATATCCTAAGGAATAATATATATTCCTACTTACCATTTAGACCTTAAGTTATCCATTAATGACCAAATCACCCCTAAACTTATAAATTAACCCAAACTTACCCTAAACATCAATTATAGAGTTAAATAATTTTAACGGAACTAACATTTAACTAGCGAACTTACCCGGGGTATTACATCATCTCCCCCTTAAAAGAATTCCGTCCCGGAATTCGGTTTAAGCAAAAAGGTGCGGGTACTTAGTTCTCATTTCTGATTCCGATTCCCAAGTAGTATCCTGACCCCTATGATGTCTCCACTGAACTTTCACTTGTCTGATTACCTTGTTCTGCAACACTTTAACTTTGTGGTCAACTATGGCTTCAGGTTCTTCCACATAATTCAGCTTTTCATCAACTTGTATATCTGGTAGAGAAACTGCCTGATCCGGTGTAACCAAACACTTTCGGAAATTCGACACATGAAACGCGTTATGAATCCTGCTTAACTCTGGCGGAAGATCCAACCTGTAGGCTACTTCACCAATCCTTTCTATGATTGCAAACGATCTAATGTACCTCGGGCTCAGTTTACCTTGTTTCCCGAATCGAATGACTCCTTTCCAAGGCGAGACTTTTAACATCACAAAATCTCCAACTTGGAACTCTAACGGTTTTCGGCGTCGGTCGGCGTAGCTTTTCTGTCTGTCTTGTGCTACTTTCAAACGTTCCCGAATCTGAGAAATCTTATCCGCGGTCAACTGGACTATATTTGGCCATGCTAACTGTTTCTCTCCCACTTCGTTCCAACACATAGGCGTTCGACAATTTCTACCATACAGAACTTCAAACGGTGCCGCTTGTATGCTGGAATGGTAACTGTTGTTGTAGGAAAATTCTATCAGTGGTAAGTGCTTATCCCGTGATCCCCCAAAATCAACAATGCAAGCCCGGAGCATGTCTTCTAAAGTCTGAATCGTCCGTTCACTCTGACCGTCAGTTTGAGGATGATACGTTGTACTTAACTTTATCCGCGTTCCCATTTCCTTTTGAAAACTTCTCCAGAATCTTGAGGTAAACGGCTGTCACGATCAGAGATAATCAAAATTGGAACTCCATGTCGTGTTACTATTTCATTGATATACAGTTTGGCTAGTCTTTCCAATGAATATGTTTCCTTTATTGGTAGGAAGTGAGCAGACTTGGTCAACCTGTCAACGATCACCCAAATAGCATCAAACCCTTTCGGAGTCCTTGGTAACTTTGTGATGAAATCTGTAGTAATCTGATCCCATTTCCACATTGGTATTTCTAATCGTTGTAACTGACCAAACGGCTTTTGATGTTCAATCTTTACCTTCTTACAAGTAGTACAACCTTCCACAAACTGAGCAATACTCCTTTTTATTCCCGGCTACCAATAAAATTGTTTCAGATCTTTGTACATCTTGTTCGTACCTGGATGAATAGAGAAACGGGATTGATGAGCTTCTTGTAGTACCCGATCACGTAAACCACCCAAACGAGGCACCCAAATTCTGTTCCCAGATATAATAACCCACGATCATCTTTCACTAGCAATGCTGATAACCCCACTAACCGTTCTGATTTCAGATGTTCTTCCTGAAAAGCTTCTATTTGACACTTCTGCAATTCGTCAAAGATGTTAGGTAGTAGTTCAGCTCGTAGTGAAATAGCTTTTATTGTTCCACTCCTTTCTTGACGACTTAGTGCATCAGCTACCACATTCGCCTTTCCAGGATGATAAAGAATCTCACACTCGTAATCATTCACCAACTCTAGCCATCTTCTTTGCCTCACATTTAGTTCCTTCTGATCGAAAAGATGTTGGAGGCTCTTATGATCAGTATAAATTTGACATTTAGAGGCGTAAAGGTAATGTCTCCAAATCTTCAGCGCGAAAACAACTGCTGCCAGTTCCATGTCGTGCGTAGGATACTGTCTTTCATGATCTTTTAACTGACAAGAAGCATAAGCAATAACCTTTCCACGCTGCATTAGTACACAACCCAATCCCAATTTGGAAGCATCACTGTAAACAACAAAATCACCGGAACCTTCAGGTAATGCTAGTATTGGTGCGCTACAGAGTTTCTCTTTCAATATTCGGAATGCTTCATCTTGTTCTGCTTTCCATTCAAACTTTAGATTCTTCCGGGTTAGCTTAGTGAGAGGCGTAGCGATACGAGAAAAATATGTTATAAACTTTCGATAGTAACCGGCTAAACCCAGAAAACTTCGTACTTCCGTTGGCGTCTTCGGCGGTTCCCATTTTTCAATTGCTTCTACCTCCGTCGGATCAACTTGAATACCTTTCTCGGAAACTACATGCCCGAGAAACTGGACTTCCCGTAGCCAGAATTCACATTTAAGGAACTTAGCGTATAACTGTTCCTTCTTCAACAATTCCAGAATTAAACGAAGATGTTGGGCGTGCTCTTCTTTGGATCGGGAGTAGATAAAGATATTATCGATAAACACAATAACGAATTTATCGAGATATGGCTTACATACTCGATTAATTAAATCCATAAAAGCAGCTGGGGCGTTCGTCAATCCAAAAGGCATTACTAAGAATTCATAGTGACCATACCGTGTGCGAAAAGCAGTTTTCAGAACGTCTTCTTCTTTAACCTTCAGCTGATGATAACCAGATCTCATATCAATCTTGGAGAAATAGCAAGCTCTAACTAGTTGATCAAAGAGGTCATCAATTCTAGGAAGCGGATACTTGTTCTTGATCGTGCGCTTATTCAGCTCTCGGTAATCAATACACATTCTCATCGAACCATCCTTCTTTTTCACAAACAGAACCGGTGCTCCCCACTGCGAATAACTGGGTCTAATGAAGCCTTTATCTGAAAGATCCTGCAGTTGAGTCATCATCTCTTTCATCTCTGGTGGCGCTAAACGATACGGTGCACGGGCAACAGGTGCGGCTCCAGGAATCAGATCTATACCAAACTCTACTTGTCTAACGGGCGGAAGCTAGTCAAATCTTCTGGAAAAACTTCCGGAAATTCACGAACAACCGGAATATCTCCCAGCTTATTCTTTTCTAGCTTAATATCGATCACATAAGCTATGTAACTTGAGCAACCTTTATTGATACACTTACGAGCTTTCAACAAAGAGATAAGGCAAGACTGATGATTTCTACGGTCACCATAAATCACTACTGGTCCCTTCTCAGGTAAAACAACATTTATCAACTTCTTATCGCAAACTATACTAGCCTGATTCTTGGCTAACCAATCCATTCCCACTACCACATCAAACTCGATCAAGGCTATAGGAAATAACTGAATAGGCACTCCACACCCATCTATGTTTATCACACAACTATCAAATACCTCACTAACCGGTACTTGATTATCATTAGCCGTATCTACCATTAACGCATGATCTAACACTATAGGCTTTAAATGCATATAGACAGCAAAAGAAGGCGACACAAACGATCGGTTTGCACCGAAATCAAATAACACTTTAGCACGTGTAGAATTTATTAAGAATGTACCTGTAACAACATCGGGAGTCTCATCTGCTTCTTGCTCTGTCATCTGGAAGGCACGACCCCTTGCTCTTGGTACTTCTGGCCTTGGCACTACCGGTCTAACACCCGTTGGTCTTACTGGCGTACCACCCGTTTGTATTCTCCCCAGTGGACAATCGGACTGAAGGCGATCAGGAGAATTCCACGAGTAACAAAATCTAACTATTCGACAGTCTTTAGCAATATCACCGATCTTTCCACACTTATAACAGTTTCTAGGATCCACTTGACAATTTCCTTGATGAAAACGGTGGCACTTTGGGCAAGGTCTTTCAACTGGTCGGAAAGGTGGACGTTTATCAAATCGCTGAAACCTGGACTTCTTCGGATCATACTGCGGTCCTTCCCACTTTCTTTTCCCCACATTCTTATCACTAGTACTTCTCCATTTATCTTGTTCCACGGTTTCCGCGGCGTCTACTGCGGTGGAGAAAGTTTCTGGTCCTTTAGCAATCACAAAACTTCTGACTTCTGCATTCAATCCAAAGATAAACCTTACAATCTTCATGGCCTCCGTAGCAACGTAGTATTCCGCAAAACGAGACTTTTCAAAGAAACGAGCGGTGTAGTCCCGAACTGACAAATTCCCTTGCTGTAAGTTCATAAACTCCCCCTCCAGTTGTTTAATTGCGGCTTGAGGACAAAACCGTTTCCTGAAAGCTATCACGAATTCTTCCCAAGAATAAGTAGAATATATATCAGACCCTCCCGAGGACATATGTGCTTCCCACCAGTATAGGGCATCGCCTTTCAACATTGCAGTTCCATAGAGTACTCTATCCTCTTCAGCGCATTTACTAGTCTTGAAGATAACTTCTATTTCCTTCAGCCACTTCATAGCTTTCACTGGATCCCGATCTCCCGAGTAAGTTGGAGGCTTACAACTTAAGAACATTTTATAGTCACGCTTCCTTAGTACTGGTGTGATTGTAGGTGTAATAGGCATCTCGTCTTCCTGACCAGGATCTGGTGTATCAGCTTCATTATGACGAGTTCGATCAAACATGGCTTGTATACTGGTCTGCAGTCTTCCCATTTCGGCTGTTAAATCGTCCCTAGTAACAAATTCATTACCTCGCGGTGGAGCTCCACTCCCAGTTCTACCTCCAATTCTGCCTCCACCTCTTTCTCCCCCTCTTCCCCTTCCTTCGGTTGTTGGGTTTGTTCTATTCAGATTTCCTCCTCCTTCCCGATTCGTTTGTCTGGTACCACTTGTCATTCTGTTGATTCAGATAAGGTTAATATACACATAAGCACATACCCCACATAACAAGGTATTCCAGTTCAAACATGTACCTGTAACATCACAATTACACTGGCCAGGTGTAAAATGAAATTACCTTACATGATGTTCCTTATACCTTTTTATATTTAACACCCCAAGGTTCTACAATAATAGGGACATCCTACTTCACATGCAGTTTAAGTCTAGGTACAGATACTAATACCTAAATCCCTTAAACTAGGGCTCTAATACCATCTGTAACGACCCGGCATCCCATACATAGTTCAAATAGCATACATTGCATAACGTCGTTAAAACAAGAGATACATTATATAACAAATACGGTCCCCTAGTCTTTACAAACATTCAGTACATCATTACAAACGTTTACATAGTAAATTACATCATTACTAAGAACATACTGTAACTACAAAACACATCATAGTCTTCAACTACATAGTCCTCCCAAAAGCTATTCTCGGTTTAACCTTCTTATTTGCTCTTACTCGATCCACGACCTGGAATACATATTTTTAAAACAAAAATGAGGGTTAGACCTTGAGGTCTAGTGAGAAAATCCCCGTTAGTTAAAAAAACCATTTGCACAACATCATACACATAATTTACATAAGAATACCAATTAAGACTCGTGCATCATATATCTTTCCATCTCGTTCTCTTGGCCATATTAATTGGTTGCGAGCCAACTAATCAATTTACACCACTGTACTAAATACAGCCAACACCACTGTCCCTCTGTACAGCCAACATACACCGGTCCTAAGCCCGACCAACTAGCACCCATGCAGTGTAATACTCATATAAACACAATATGCACATTATTACACTCATTCACATATATGTATTCCAGTTGAAAACATTTTAAATAAAAACTCACTTGTTTGCTTATCCAAAACTCCTTCCACAAAGAACTCAGCTTTCACCTTCGATTCACAGTATCTGAAATAATTAAACACAAATATCTCTTTACCAAATAGGACACACACGTCTCACTAAAGCTAAGAACTCTAAAGAACTCAAATCCTCAAACGTTGCCCCCAAACCCGAACTTAAGTCAAGTCCACAGTACATTCGGTCCTCATTCATTCTCTATCCATGAATTAACAAAATACATGCTACTGGATACTTAAAAGCATCTAAACTCACCAAATTTGAACAAACAGCCAAAGTATCCGGACAACCCCCACTATCCGGACAACACAACTTTCCGGACAGAACAGGTATTCCGGACAACACTACTATCCGGACAATATCAACAATCCGGACGATATCCAGAAACTCATATCAACCGGACAAAATGGAAAGAGGAACTTACCCGGATAAAAGACTCGTCCGAATACCTTAGAACACCATCCAGACACCACCAGCTAAATTTACCCGGACACTACCAACAAAATCACCCGGACACATTCATGGTGTCCGGAAACCACTGACTGTTTATCCCATTTTACCCAGAAATCGACTGGAATTACTACCAGATGTGTAATTGACTATTCTAATCCGATAGAAACCTTCTAATAGCAATTACAAACATAAAATACAAAGAAACATACCTCAGATACACTTCTAAGCACACCAATTTGAAGCCCTAACCTCCTTTTTCTTCTTTTGCTACCTTTCTCTCCAAAACTCACACACACACCTTAAATCTGGATATTTTGCTGTTATGACATATCTGAATATCCTAAGGAATAATATCTATTCCTACTTACCATTTAGACCTTAAGCTATCCATTAATGACCAAATCACCCCTAAACTTATAAATTAACCCAAACTTACCCTAAACATCAATTATAGAGTTAAATAATTTTAACGAAACTAACATTTAACTAACGAACTTACCCGGGGTATTACAACAACTTCCTTCCATTGATTGGTTCCAACTTATAACTATACATCTTCTTCCATGTCTTCAGCCAATAACTTTCATGAACCCACTTCTCAAGGATTTCAACCTGTTCTCCATTATTTTGCATATCCCATATGGCTGCAACAGCATGTTTGCATGGTATTCCAGTGAGCTCCCATTTCCTGCAAGAACATGTTTTCTCCCTTACATCTACAACGCATTGGTCCATCCATAGACCACTAACCTGGTATTTGCAGGCACCATTTCATATGGGAGTGTAATCCACAGCATCCTTCTGGATTTTATCAAACAGCTTGGTTGCATTTGGAGTGAGTGGACCTTCTGCTTTGTCAATTAGGCTCTGAACCTTTGCAATCCTCTTCATGATGTATTGCCTTATATACTCTAAACATGTGATGATGGGTTTGTCTCTTCCATCAACTAGTTGTTTGTTGAACACCTCACAGATGTTGTTCAACAAAACATCTGTATGACTTATTCCTGTAATTTATAATCACATTAGTTATTTACCAAATCCTAGAAGTTACAATCCAGTAAGAGTAATTACATGTGAAATGAGACCTGCTCCAGTGATGAGGGGGTATATCCTTCAACCATTTATATGTCTCAGTATTTACCATATTCACATGCTCCATTTGCATATCAAATTCCTGGACAGTGGGTGATGTGGCACACTTCCACAGCAAATCCTTGTACATTTTACCTTTCCAATGTTTCTTCAAACTTTCATGTAAATGCCTTAGGCAAAACCTATGTTCTGCACAAGGGAATACCTTTGCAAGTGCAGGTGTTATGCCCTACAAACCACACAAATATATATACATTAATGTAACATACATAAAATTTTAAAAATCAAACACTAATTATAGGTATTATACCTTTTGCCTGTCAGATATAAATGTGAAGTTGGAGTTAGTTTCCAGATCCAGATCATCTCCCAAGCAGCTTAGAAACCAACTACAAGAAGATGTGTTTTCTGCCTCAACAATGGCATATGCAAGGGGGTATGTGCCATTGTTGGAATCAATTCCAACAGTTGTAAGAACCTGTCCAGGAAAAGGACCTTTCATGAATGCACCATCCAACCCTAAAAAATCCCTCATGCCAGCCTTGAAACCCCTCTTCAAAGCCCCAAGGCATACATACACCCTCTTGAACCTTCTTGTTTCAACTGACAGGTCAGGGTCCACCTCAACCTCTAACTTCACAGTTGTGTCCACATTTGTTCTCTGAACTTTAAAAAGGTAATCCCTCAAACTCTTGTATTGCTCAGTATAGTCTCCACGCAATTTATTCAATGCCATTGCCTTTACTCTATGAGATTTCATCCTTGAACAGTTTTGCTCACACTTTTTCTGCATATCTTGTTGAACAGCTTTGACAGGGATGTCTGGATTGTGAACTAGGGGTTCTGCTAGATGTTGGGACAAAAACAAAGCTGTACAAGCCCTAACAGATCTTGTTGGAAGACATTTATGAGTCTCCACATATGTTTTGACCATCCAACAAGACTCATTTTTACCATTTGAAATCAGTAGGACCCAAGGGCATGAGGGCCCACTAATTGATTCCTTTTTTCCGTGACTTGGCCCACATTGACTTTCTTTATTCAATTCTGGTAGTGTACCTTTACACACAACCCTAATCCTAACTGAAGCATTCTTAATTACATAGATTTGTCTTCTAGTTAAGATTGCATGCATATCAATCATCTTTTTAATACCATCTTTGGTACCAAATACCTTACCAACATAAAAATTGGGAGGCCCTTCACTTCCATCACAGTGACCATTCTCCATTCTAAGTTGTTTCAACTTTCTTTTGCTTTCCATCTCCAAATCTGAATCATCTGTGTTGCTTTCAAAGTTATCATGGTCCACTGCATCAACTACAATATTTTGTCCATCTCCAGAAACACTTGCTCATCCCTTCTACCAATACACTCTGCTTCCAAATATGTGTGTACCTCAAAGGCCCTAATGTCTACTTCTACTTTGTCCACTTCATCTACCATGTAATCACTGTCATCACTGTCATCAGTGGCATTCTCATCACTCTGTTGGTTATTATTGTACTCAACACTTGCATCACCCTTTTCCACATTACCACTTGCATTCACATTTGTTTCACCATCTGGGAATGGATTAAAATCACCACCAAACACTCCTTGGCTTTCAAGTTTTTCATACAAAACATTGAAGTATTCATCATCCAAAATATCTTTCTGATTGCCATTATCTTGATCATTGACATTATCTTTGTCATTGCCAAACTCAGTGTGATTGCCATTATCTTAATCATTGCCATTATCTTGATCACCAACCTTATCTTGATCACCAAACTCAGTGTGATTGCCATTATCTTGATCACCAAACTCAGTGTGATTGCCATTATCTTGATCACCAACCTTATCTTGATCACCAACCTCAATCCCCTTATCTTGATCACCAACCTCAGTCCTCTTATCTTGATCACCAACCTCAGTTCCCTTATTTTTGTCATTTCCATTATCTTGACCACCTAGTTCAGTTTCAGTATGTTTATGTTGATCACCAACCTCAGTCCCTTTATCATGCCATTCAAGTAGTAGTCTCTTCTTACAAGAGTTAGGATTTGCTCCATTTGCCTTTTTCCTAAGTCTACTTAACTCAGGTGAAGGGTTGTCTTCTATTTCTTCTATGACAACATTACTACCCCTTGGACTACACAAATAAGTACCCACCCTGCTTTTCCATTGTTCAGTGTATATTTCAAAGAGTCTACATCCAGGAACATACTTCAACATATTTAGCACATCCTGATCATTTCCTAAGGCTTTTGGACCAAAGTCCAAGTCAGAACCAGGGATTCTAAAGTGATAATACATAGGAATTGGTTGTCTATGCCCAATTTCTGTCATCATATAATCCAACTCATGTACTGAAAACACATATGTGTCTACTAAATGTACAGAATGCACCTTACCTTATTGATAACTCCTACCAGATTTCTTTGTGAAAACCCCCCATGATGAATCTTGAAACTAACCAACATAGGGGTAGCAATCTGTGAAAAGCAACAATGCAGCTAAGTTTCATAACTCTATACTATAGAAAAAGGAGGGAAAATCAAATGTGAAAAGCATTACATACCATACACATCAATATATTCAATGGCATCTGAAGAGGTTCGAACATGCCACAACGTACCACCCATTTGCACATAAAGCTTGGATTTGCACAACAAGCTCGATGAAGAAGATGAGAAAAAGGGTTTTTCAATAAGATGATCGTGGAATTTGGTATGAATTAAAGAAGATTAAGGAAATATGAAAGGTTTTAGGCAAAAACATGTTTACAAGTACGTTAAATGAGAACCAAAAGGTAAAAAGACGAGTCTACCCCTCTGATTTTAGGCGGCTAAACCCATTAATGGTGACAGGCTAGATGGCGTTAGAGGGAGGGACCCTCTGCATGCGTTTTGGCATACCACAGGGACGCCCAGTGTAATTTCTGCGTTTTAGGGACCCAATCCAAAATATATGCATACCACAGGGACGGGGAGTGTAATTTACTCTAATTATTATGCAATAATGTGTTTTAATTTACAAGGGCTTAAATGTAATTGACCAAAACTGGTCACCTACCTTCCCTTCCCCTTCCCCATTCTCTTATTTTTGTTTTTGAATTGAACATACTTTTTTTCTCTCAATTTTCTTTTTACAAACTCTGAGTATCTTTTCTTCATCTTCCTTTTTTCTTTTTTCAAGCAGTAGGTGTAAAATAGAGTAACTCGCATATGATCATAAACTTCAAGAAGCAGAAACAAGTGATATGAAGGTATTCATAGCTACAATTACGAAACGGAGCACTGACTACATGACGAGTTGAGTCATCATCTTTCACCAGCAGAACTTTGAGAGACCTAATAGGCAAAAAACTCTCCCGTTTTACCATAGGCCCTTGAGGTTGTTGATGTTGTCTCTGAACTGCATCCTGGGACACGACCAACTGTGAATATCAATCTTGTTATTACATCTCGCCCTCTTCACAACCACAGGCGGATATGTTGGTTACATGATGAATGTTTGTAGTTGATGTTGATCGAGAGGATGATGATGAGATCCTCGTTCCGATTTGTTGATCCTTTGGATAACCATCAGATCTGAAAGTGAAGTTTACTCCGCCATTGATGAAACTTGACAGCTTCGATTTGTTTATGAAGGAACATGAGAGCAATAAAAAAACAGAACCTCGGGTTGCATTTCACCTTCTTTTCCACAACACAAACACCTACTGTGATCTTCTTCCTGACACCATTATCCTCCCACCCCTTCACCCCTGTTTCTTCTCACTTTCTCTAAATGTAGTGTATCACTTTACAAACTGAAAAATATTCAACAAGACAGGCACATACAAAACCCTGTTGATATACATATATAATATGTATGTAGAAAGAGAGACGCAAGGAAGTAGCAGTACCAAAAAGATAGCAAGAATCTCGGTAGAAAGGTAAGATCCTTGTGATTTGGGCCCCAATATCACAAGAAAGGAAGCCGATCGAATGAGGTGAAAGCTAGATGGCAAGTTAATATATATCCAAGTTTTACTTGAGCATTGTACAATTTATGTTGTATTCTATCCAAATCGGTATGGCTGGTAGGTAATGGGGTCAGAAAGCATGGGTTAGAGATTCGATTTCTGGAGTCTACATGTTTTATAGCTGGAGGAAGTAGGCATGGCAATTTGACCCGACCCGGTGGGGAACCCGGTCCACTCGACCCGACCGGGGCCGGGGATTCCCCGCCAAACCGGGTACCGGGGCCGGGGAAACCCACTTTAAAAAAATCGGGGCCGGGGAAACCATCCCCCGACCCGACCCGGTATATATATATAATTAAAATTTTATTTATTTTATATATTTAAAACATATAATAAATTTTAAAAATATTTCTTTCTTTCCAATTTGTAATCATCTCAGACAGTTGTTAAAAATATTTATTTTTTCCCAATTTTAAAAATACAGCAGCAAGATATTTGTTAAAAAAGCCAAAAAAACACCAACCGGGTCGGGGAACCGGGTACAAACCGGGGACGGATGTTGACCGGGTCTTGACCGAAAGTTGACCGGGGACGGGGTTGGTATCCCGGTACCCGCCCGGGGCCGGGGGAGGGTATCACAAACCGGGGTCGGGGATGGAGAACCTCGCCCCATACCCGCCCCGTTGCCATGCCTAGGAGGAAGCATGGGTTGAAGATATTTGCATCAAAGAATTGTACACCATACTTTATCAAGTGTACTTAAGAGATTTTTGAATTTTATGCAATAAAAGTGTAACAACCCAAATCCCATACACACAACAAATCACATAATGTAACATAACATTAATATAACAAACGAAACATTATATTACAAGTACGGTCCCGTAGTCCTTTACAATCAAAAGAAACCATTCTACTTCAAACTTCATACTAAATACATACATAACATTTAATCATTATAATACAACTGCTAAACATGACAAAATATAAAAGAGCTTACCTCCAAATCGAATCCAACCCAATTGATTGATGCTCTAACCATAGGTTTCGTTCACTGCCTCTTTTCGCCTCCAGAACTCCCGCACACACACACACTCTTTCTATTTTAGGTATCTGATGAGTGTAGAGGCTTAAGAGATAATATAGGTCCAACTTACCTTATTGGCTCAAACTATTCCAAAATGACCCAAAACACCCTTAACCTTATAACTTATCACAAACTTAACTTAATCATTGCATCTTATGGTTTAGTTAAGTTAACGGACAGATAAAATATCTAACGGACTTACCCGAGGTATTACATCATCCCCCCCTTAAAAGAATTCCGTCCCGGAATTCAGTTAAGCAAAAAGGTGAGGGTATTTGGCTCTCATTTCCGATTCGGATTCCCACGTAGCATCCTGACCTCTATGATGCTTCCACTGAACTTTCACTTGCCTGATTTCCTTATTCCGCATCACTTTAACTTTATGATCAACTATAGCTTCCGGCTCTTCCACATAATTCAGTCTTTCATCGACTTGTATCTCTGGTAGGGAAACTGACTGATCTGGAGTAACCAAACACTTTCGGAAGTTCGATACGTGAAATGCATTATCCTGCTCAATTCCGGTGGAAGATCTAATCGGTAAGCTACTTCACCGATCCTTTCTGTAATTGCAAACGGTCCGATTTACCTTGGGCTAAGTTTACCTTGTCTCCCAAATCGGATGACTCCCTTCCATGGCGAAACCTTTAACATTACGAAATCCCCGATTTGAAATTCCAAAGGATTTCGACGTCGGTCAGCGTAGCTCTTCTGTCTATCTTGAGCCACTTTAAATCTTTCTCGAATATGAGTAACCTTATCGGCAATTAAGTGAACTATTTCCGGTCCCGCTAGCTGTTTTTCTCCCACTTCGTTCCAACACAAAGGCGTTCGGCATTTCCTACCATACAACACTTCGAACGGTGCCGCTTGTATGCTGGAATGATAACTGTTGTTGTAAGCGAATTCGATCAACGGTAAATGCTTATCCCACGATCCCCCGAAATCAACAATGCAAGCCCGGGGCATATCTTCTAAGGTCTGAATCGTTCGTTCACTCTGCCCATCTGTTTGAGGATGATACACCGTACTTAACTTTATCTGTGTCCCCATTTCCCTTTGAAAACTTCTCCAAAATCTAGAAGTAAAACGACTATCACGATCAGAAATGATCGAGATTGGAACTCCATGTCGAGTTACTATTTCGTCAATGTACAACTTAGCTAATCGCTCCATCGAATCGGTTTCCTTTATCGGTAGAAAGTGTGCAGACTTTGTCAATCTGTCGACGATCACCCAAATAGAATCAAATCCCTTCGGAGTCCTTGGTAGCTTCGTGATGAAATCTGTGGTAATCTGCTCCCACTTCCACATAGGTATTTCTAGCCGTTGTAGCTGACCAAATGGCTTTTGGTGTTCGATCTTTACTTTCTTACAAGTATCACATCTTTCCACATACAGAGCAATTCCTCTTTTTATCCCCGGCCAACAATAGAATTGCTTTAGGTCTCTATACATCTTGTTTGTACCTGGGTGAATAGAGAAACGGGATTGATGAGCTTCTTGTAAAACACGATCACGTAACCCACCCAACCGAGGTACCCACACTCTGTTTCCCAGACACAATAACCCACGATCATCTTTTACTAGCAATGCTGACATCTGTAATAACCAGGTATTTTATCTAATTTAAATTTGAAAATTTTATAAGTTTTATGTTAGTGTTTTATGGAGTAAGAAGTTAAGGGGTAAGTTTTAATTTTTATTTGAAAGTTTAGGGGTATTTATTGCCAAGTGAGATAAGTTTAGGGTTTGTTTGGTCTTTTATCCAAACCTCTTTAGCCAAAACCGACTTCCTATTTTAGTAAGGATAGGTGTCCATATTTCAATTAAGAGAAAATATCCTAAGTGTTAGTGTGTGTAGTGTGTTCGGTTTAGAGAGAGAGAGAAGGAAATCGAGAGAGAGATTAAGGGAAAGAAGAAGGAGGAAATCCAGAGTTTGCTGCTGTGATTTAAGGACCAAACTGAAGTAAGCAAAGTAACAAATCCATCTTTGTATGTGTTTTAATTTCTTAAAAGTTTTCTTGAGTTTGATAGTTAAGTTTTTAGGTGGGTTTTGTTAAAAATGGATGTTTTGGGAGATCTAAGCTTAAGGTTAGGTCATGTTTATAGTCTTAAACATATCTGCACCTTTACAACATCATGCATAGCTTAAAAGTACGATTTCTGGGTTTTTAGGATGAACAGTAATTTTTCAGGTTTTCGCAACAGTGGGTTGCGAGTTCTGAGGTTTTCGCAACAGTGGGTTGCGAGTTCTGATGTTTTTGCAACAGTGGGTTGCGAGTTATGAGGTTTTCGCAACAGTGGGTTGCGAAAAGTGAGGAATTCGCAAGCTGTGGGTTGCGAAAAGTGAGGAATTCGCAAGTTGTGGGTTGCGAAAAGTGTTAAAATACAGATTTATTAATGAGGTGTATTCTTGTTAATTAACTATTTCAGATAGTAAAATTCAAAGATAAAAGTGGGACTTGTTGAAGAGATTTTTGGAGAACTTTTGGAAAAGCATTCAGGTGAGTTTTATTTAAAAACGTTTTTCAACTGGAATACATATATATGTGATTTATATCTATATGAAATGGATATGTATGGATTGAGAATGTGATACATAATGTGATTATGTGTTTTTATTGAAAGGTTTATATATATGATGGTATACTGTAATTATATGAGTATTCTGCGAGAATACGGGGCCGGGATCCGAGGTGCGGACCGGTGTGTTGTCGGGTTCCGGTAAGCGGACATGCGTGTTTACTGTAGATGTTGTACAGCAGAGTAAATTGACTAGTTGGCTTGCAACCACTAGTTTGGCCAATTGTGGAGGAATAAGGGGGAATGAGTGGATACGAAACGCAAGTCTTGGTTGGTATTTAATTACGTGTAATATATGTGTGTTTGTATAAAAAGGTTTTATTTAATTGGATTCTTGGAAAGTTTCAACTGACAGGGATTTTCTCACTGGACCATTAGATCTAACCCTCATTTTTCTGTTTTAAAAATATGTATTCCAGGTGGTGGATCGGGTAAGGGCAAGTGAAAAGTTTATGCCGTGGATATCTCTTGTGAAGACTTTTGTGTTGATGACATAACTATGTTTTGAACCAATGACTTTGTTATTAATCAACATGTATTGTATTCCGCGAAAAAATTGTACTCGTTTATTTTTATGTTACCTAGACTTTGGGACCGAACGTGTTATATATAATGTATCTTTTGATGATATTATGGCATGAATATATGTTATTTGTATATTTGGAAAGCGGGGTGTTACAAATGGTATCAAAGCCTTAGTTTAAGGGATTTAGGTATAAATATTCGTACCTAGACTTAAACTGCATGTGAAGTAGGATGTCCCTATTATGATAGAACATGGGGATTGCTATGTATAAAAGGTAGAAAGAACATCATGTAAGGTAATTTTGAATTACACTTGGCCAGTGTAATTATGTTTTTACAGGTGCATGTTTGAACTAGAATACCTTGTTATATGGGGTATATGCTTATGTGTATATTAACCTTGTTCGAATTTTCAGAATGGCGAGTGGCACTAGACAGAGGATTCGGAGGGGAGGAGGGAATCCGGGTGAAGAAAACCCACCAGTAGGAACAGGGGGAAGAGGAGGAGATCGTGGTAGAGGCAGAACTGGAGGCAGGACTGGAGGTAGAACTGGGGGTGGAACAGGGGGCCGAACCGGGGGAAGAACTCAAGGTACAGAGTTTGTTACGCGAGAAGACCTGACTGCTGAAATGGGAAGGTTACAGGCTAGTATACAAGCAATGATTGAACGAAGTCGAAACAGTGAAGCTGATCCACCAGGTCCGGAACAAGAAGTCGAAATGCCAATCACCCCTACTGTCTTACCAATAACGAAGAAGTGTGATTATAAGATGTTTCTTGGTTGCAAACCCCCTACGTATTCAGGAGACCGGGATCCAGTGAAAGCAATGAGGTGGCTGAAGGAAATGGAAGCTATATTCAAGACAAGTAAGTGTGCTAAGGAGGATAGAGTACTGTATGGAACAACAATGTTGAAGGGTGATGCCTTGTATTGGTGGGAGGCTCATATGGAATCCGAAGGAGCAGACATATATTCTACTTTCCCTTGGGAAGAATTTGTTTTAGTTTTCACACAACACTTCTGTCCACAAGCAGCTGTCAGACAACTGGAAGAGGAATTTATGAGTCTGCAACAAGGGAATTTGTCAGTTAGAGACTATACCGCTAGGTTCTTAGAGAAATCTCGTTTTGCGGGATATTATGTTGCTACAGAGAAATTGAAGATGGATAGATACATCTATGGGCTCAATTCGGAGGTCAGAAGATTGGTTACTGCAACAAGGCCAGATACCTTTACAGCCGCAGTGGACGCTGCTGAAAATGTGGAACGAGATGACAGAAGAGATGCCAGTGATAGGAGTATGGGGAAAAGAAAATGGGAAGGACCACCTCACGATCCGAAAAAGCCCAGATTTCAGAAGTTCGATAACCGTGCACCTTTCCGACCAATGGAAAGACCTTGTCCGAAGTGCCACCGTGGTCATCAAGGAAACTGTCAGAGTGAATCGCGGGTTTGCTATAGGTGTGGGAAGACCGGGCATGTTTCTAAAGATTGTCGCGTTACGCGGTTTTGCTACACATGTAATTCTCCGGATCATCTTCAGCCACATTGTCTGCAAAGAAAAATACAACAGGGTGGATTATCAGGAAACCAGCAATTGCCAGCCCCGTAATTCCAAGGATAGAACCGCCGAAAGCAAGGGGTCGTACGTTCCAAATGACCGCTAAAGAAGCGGAGGAAACTCCGGATGTGGTTACAGGTACATTTTTCATAAACTCTACACGTGCTAAGGTGTTATTTGATTCTGGTGCAAACCGATCCTTTGTGTCGCCTTCGTTTGCTGCTCACGTGCATTTAGAGCCTAAAATGTTAAAACATGCTTTGCTGGTAGACACTGCGAATGATAATCAGGTGTCGGTATAAGAAGTATTTGATGGCTGTGTGATTGATATAGAGGGTTATGGTGTACCAATACGATTGTTTTCTATAGCCTTGATCGAATTTGATGTGGTGGTAGGAATGGATTGGTTAGCTAAGAATCAGGCTAGCATAGTTTGTGATAAGAAGATAATTAATGTTGTTTTACCTGATAAGAGATCAGTGGTGATTTATGGTGATCGTAGCAATCATCAGTCTTGTCTTATTTCTATGATAGAAGCCCGTAAGTGTGTCAGCAAGGGTTGCCCGAGTTACTTAGCCTATGTGATAGATAGTAGGCCTGAAAAGAATAAGTTGGAAGATATTCATATTGTTAGTGAGTTTCCAGAGGTTTTCCCTGAGGACTTGAATAGTCTCCCTCCTGATAGGCAAGTAGAGTTTGGCATAGACCTGATACCTGGAGTCGCTCCTATTGCTCGTGCACCATACCGACTTGCTCCTCCAGAGATGAAAGAGATGATGACGCAAGTGCAAGACATATCCGATAAAGGCTTCATCAGACCTAGCTCCTCGTCGTGGGGTGCACCAGTGTTGTTTGTGAAAAAGAAAGACAGCTCAATGAGAATGTGTATCGACTACCGGGAACTGAATAAGCGCACGATCAAGAACAAGTATCCGCTTCCTAGAATTGATGATCTCTTCGATCAGTTAGTTGGAGCTTGCCATTTCTCCAAGATTGATCTCAGGTCTGGCTACCATCAGTTGAAGGTTAAAGAAGAAGATGTTTTAAAGACTGCTTTTCGTACGAGGTACGGTCACTACGAGTTCTTAGTAATGCCATTTGGATTGACGAACGCTCTGGCCGCTTTTATGGATCTGATGAATCGGGTATGTAGGCCATATCTCGATAAATTTGTAATTGTATTTATCGATGATATACTTATCTATTCCCGATCCAAAGAGGATCACGCACAACATCTTCGTTTGATTTTGGAGTTACTGAAGGAGGAAAAGTTATACGCTAAATTCTCAAAGTGTGAGTTCTGGTTGCGGGAAGTTCAGTTCTTGGGACATGTTGTTTCAGAGAAAGGCATTCAAGTAGATCCGACGAAAGTGGAAGCGATTGAAAGATGGGAACCGCCGAAGACGCCGACTGAAGTACGTAGTTTTCTGGGTTTAGCTGGGTATTACCGAAAGTTTATAAAGGACTTCTCTCATATTGCTACACCTCTTACTAAGTTGGCTCGAAAGAATCTGAAGTTTGAATGGAAAGCAGAACAGGATGGAGCATTCAGGATACTGAAGGAGAGACTCTGCAGCGCGCCGATTTTAGCATTGCCAGAAGGTTCAGAAGATTTTGTTGTCTACAGTGATGCTTCTAAACTAGGATTAGGATGTATACTTATGCAGCATGGGAAGGTGATTGCATATGCTTCTCGTCAGTTGAAAGATCATGAACGGCAGTACCCTACACACGATATGGAATTAGCAGCAGTGGTGTTCGCGTTGAAGATTTGGAGACATTATCTTTATGGTACCAAATGTCAGATTTTTACTGATCACAAGAGTCTCCAACATCTTTTCGACCAGAAAGAATTGAATATGAGGCAAAAGAGATGGTTGGAATTGGTGAATGATTACGATTGTGAAATTCTCTATCATCCGGGAAAGGCGAATGTGGTGGCCGATGCCTTGAGTCGTCAGGAAAGGAGTGGAACAATAAGAGTTATTTTGTTAAGGGCTGAACTTCTACCGAGTATCTTTGAAGAATTGCAAAAGTGTCAAATAGAAGCGTTTCAAGAAGAACATCTGAAGTCAGAACGATTAGTGGGGTTGTCAGAATTACTAGAAAAAGATGATCGCGGGTTGTTATGTTTGGGGAGCAGAATTTGGGTGCCTCGTTTGGGTGGGTTACGTGATCGTGTACTACAAGAAGCTCATAAATCTCGTTTCTCTATTCATCCAGGTACGAATAAGATGTATAGAGATTTGAAACAATTTTATTGGTGGCCAGGGATTAAGAGAAGTGTTGCTAAGCATGTGGAAGATTGTAATACGTGCAAGAAGGTAAAGATTGAACATCAAAGGCCGTTTGGTCAGTTGCAGCGATTGGAAATACCGATGTGGAAATGGGAGCAGATTACTATGGACTTCATCACTAAGCTACCAAGGACTTCGAAGGGATTTGATTCTATTTGGGTAATTGTTGACAGATTGACGAAGTCTGCTCATTTCTTACCAATAAAGGAAACTGATTCGATGGAACGCTTAGCCAAATTATATATTGATGAAATAGTAACTCGACATGGGGTTCCAATCTCGATTATTTCTGATCGAGATAGTCGTTTTACTTCGAGATTTTGGAGAAGCTTTCAAAGGGAGATGGGGACGCAGATAAAGTTAAGTACATCATACCATCCTCAAACCGACGGTCAGAGTGAAAGAACAATCCAGACTTTAGAAGATATGCTCCGGGCTTGTATAGTTGATTGTGGGGGATCGTGGGATAAACATCTACCGTTGATCGAATTTGCCTACAACAACAGTTATCATTCCAGCATTCAAATGGCACCGTTTGAAGTATTGTATGGTAGAAAATGTCGAACGCCTCTGTGTTGGAATGAAGTGGGAGAGAAACAATTAGCGGGACCAGAAATAGTTCAGCTAACCGCGGATAAGGTTACTCAGATCCGAGAACGTTTGAAAGTGGCTCAAGACAGACAGAAAAGCTACGCAGATCGACGCCGGAAACCGTTAGAGTTTCAAGTTGGGGATTTCGTGATGTTGAAAGTCTCGCCTTGGAAAGGAGTCATTAGATTTGGAAGGCAAGGTAAACTTAGTCCAAGGTATATCGGGCCGTTTGCAATTACGGAAAGAATCGGCGAAGTAGCTTACAGATTGGATCTTCCGCTGGAATTAAGCAGGATTCACAACGCGTTTCATGTATCAAATTTCCGAAAATGTTTGGTTACACCAGATCAGGCAGTCTCTCTACCAGATATCCAGGTTGACGAAAAGTTGAACTATGTGGAGGAACCGGAAGCTATAGTTGATCACAAAGTCAAAGTATTGAGGAACAAAGAGATTAGACAGGTAAAGGTTCAGTGGAAACATCATAGAGGTCAGGATGCGACGTGGGAATCAGAGTCGGAAATGAGAACCAAATACCCTCATCTGTTCGCTTAAATTGAATTCCGGGACGGAATTCTTTTAAGGGGGAGATGTTGTAATAACCAGGTATTTTATCTAATTTAAATTTGAAAATTTTATAAGTTTTATGTTAGTGTTTTATGGAGTAAGAAGTTAAGGGGTAAGTTTTAATTTTTATTTGAAAGTTTAGGGGTATTTATTGCCAAGTGAGATAAGTTTAGGGTTTGTTTGGTCTTTTATCCAAACCTCTTTAGCCAAAACCGACTTCCTATTTTAGTAAGGATAGGTGTCCATATTTCAATTAAGAGAAAATATCCTAAGTGTTAGTGTGTGTAGTGTGTTCGGTTTAGAGAGAGAGAGAAGGAAATCGAGAGAGAGATTAAGGGAAAGAAGAAGGAGGAAATCCAGAGTTTGCTGCTGTGATTTAAGGACCAAACTGAAGTAAGCAAGGTAACAAATCCATCCTTGTATGTGTTTTAATTTCTTAAAAGTGTTCTTGAGTTTGCTAGTTAAGTTTTTAGGTGGGTTTTGTTAAAAATGGATGTTTTGGGAGATCTAAGCTTAAGGTTAGGTTATGTTTATAGTCTTAAACATATCTGCACCTTTACAGCAGCATGCATAGCTTAAAAGTACGATTTCTGGGTTTTTAGGATGAACAATAATTTTTCTGGTTTTCGCAACAGTGGGTTGCGAGTTCTGAGGTTTTCGCAACAGTGGGTTGCGAGTTCTGAGGTTTTCGCAACAGTTGGTTGCGAGTTCTGAGCTTTTCGCAACAGTGGGTTGCGAGTTCTGAGGTTTTCGCAATAGTGGGTTGCGAGTTCTTTGGTTTTCGCAACAGTGGGTTGCGAAAAGTGAGGAATTCGCAAGTTGTGGGTTGCGAAAAGTGTTAAAATACAGATTTATTAATGAGGTGTATTCTTGTTAATTAACTATTTCAGATAGTAAAATTCAAAGATAAAAGTGAGACTTGTTGAAGAGATTTTTGGAGAACTTTTGGAAAAGCATTCAGGTGAGTTTTATTTAAAAACGTTTTTCAACTGGAATACATATATATGTGATTTATATCTATATGAAATGGATATGTATGGATTGAGAATGTGATACATAATGTGATTATGTGTTTTTATTGAAAGGTTTATATATATGATGGTATACTGTAATTATATGAGTATTCTGCGAGAATACGGGGCCGGGATCCGAGGTGCGGACCGGTGTGTTGCCGGGTTCCGGTAAGCGGACATGCGTGTTTACTGTAGATGTTGTACAACAGAGTAAATTGACTAGTTGGCTTGCAACCACTAGTTTGGCCAATTGTGGAGGAATAAGGGGGAATGAGTGGATACGAAACGCAAGTCTTGGTTGGTATTTAATTACGTGTAATATATGTGTGTTTGTATAAAAAGGTTTTATTTAATTGGATTCTTGGCAAGTTTCAACTGACAGGGATTTTCTCACTGGACCATTAGGTCTAACCCTCATTTTTCTGTTTTAAAAATATGTATTCTAGGTGGTGGATCGGGTAAGGGCAAGTGAAAAGTGTATGCCGTGGATATCTCTTGTGAAGACTTTTGTGTTGATGACATAACTATGTTTTGAACCCATGACTTTGTTATTAATCAACATGTATTGTATTCCGCAAAAAATTTGTACTCGTTTATTTTTATGTTACCTAGACTTTGGGACCGAACGTGTTATATATAATGTATCTTTTGATGATATTATGGCATGAATATATGTTATTTGTATATTTGGAAAGCGGGGTGTTACAACATCCCCACTAACCGTTCTGATTTCAGATGTTCATCCTGATAAGCTTCCACTTGACACTTATGCAATTCGTCAAATATGTTGGGTAGGAGTTCAGTTCGTAGCGAAATAACTTTTATTGTTCCACTCCTTTCTTGACGACTCAGCGCATCCGCCACCACATTCGCCTTTCCCGGGTGATAAAGGATTTCACAGTCGTAATCGTTCAGCAATTCTAGCCATCTCCTTTGTCTCATATTTAGTTCCTTCTGATCAAAGAAGTGTTGGAGACTCTTGTGATCAGTATAAATCTGACATTTGGAACCATACAGATAATGTCTCCAAATCTTCAACGCAAAGACAACTACTGCAAGCTACATGTCGTGCGTAGGATACTGTCTTTCATGATCCTTTAATTGACGAGAAGCATAAGCAATAACCTTTCCCCGCTGCATAAGTACACATCCCAAACCCAGTTTTGACGCATCACTATAAACAACAAGATCTTCTGAACCTTCAGGTAGTGATAGAATCGGCGCGCTGCACAGTTTCTCTTTCAATATCCGGAATGCCTCGTCTTGTTCTACTTTCCATTCAAACTTTAGGTTCTTCCGGGTCAGCTTAGTCAAAGGCGTTGCGATACGAGAGAAGTCTTTTATAAATTTCCGATAGTAGCCGGCTAAACCCAGAAAACTACGTACTTCGGTTGCTGTCTTCGGCGGTTCCCACTTTTCAACTGCTTCCACTTTCATCGGATCAACTTGTATACCTTTCTCAGAAACCACGTGCCCCATAAACTGAACTTTCCGTAGCCAGAATTCACATTTAGAAAATTTTGCATACAACTTTTCCTTTTTTAGTAGCTCCAGAATCAAACGAAGATGTTGCGCATGCTCTTCCTTGGATCGGGAATAGATAAGTATATCATCGATAAATACAATTACAAATTTATCGAGATACGGCTTACATACCCGATTCATTAAATCCATAAAAGCAGCTGGAGCGTTCGTCAGTCCAAACGGCATCACTAAGAATTCGTGATGTCCATACCTTGTTCGAAAAGCAGTCTTTAGAACATCTTCTTCTTTAACTTTCAACTGGTGATAACCGGATCTTAGATCAATCTTGGAGAAATAGCAAGCTCCAACTAACTGATCGAAGAGGTCATCAATTCGGGGTAACGGATACTTGTTCTTTATCGTGCGCTTATTCAGTTCTCGGTAGTCGATACACATTCTCATCGAACCATCCTTCTTTTTCACAAATAACACTGGTGCTCCCCACGGTGAAGAACTAGGTCTGATGAAACCCTTATCAGATAGATCTTGTAGTTGTGCCATCATCTCTTTCATCTCTGGAGGTGCCAGACGATAGGGTGCACGGGCTACAGGAGTGGCTCCAGGAATCAGGTCTATATCGAACTCTACTTGTCTAACAGGTGGGAGACTATTCAAGTCTTCGGGGAATACTTCAGGGAATTCACTAACAATAGGAATATCTTCCATCCTATTCTTTTCTGGCTTAATATCTATCACGTAAGCCAAGTAACTCTGACAACCCTTATTCACACACTTACGGGCTTTTATCATAGATATAAGGCTAGACTGATGATTCCTATGATCACCATAAATCACTACTGGTCCCTTCTCAGGTAATACCACATTTATTAACTTCTTATCACACACTATGTTAGCCTGATTCTCGGCTAACCAGTCCATTCCCACTACAACGTCAAACTCTATCAAAGTTATAGGAAACAATTGTATCGGCACTCTACACTCCTCTATATTTATCACACAGTCATCAAATACTTCTTTAACTGACACTTGATTATCATTTGCCGTATCTACCGATAAAGCATGTTCTAGCATTTTAGGTTTCAAACACAGGCAAGCAGCAAATGCAGGAGACACAAACGATCGGTTTGCACCGGAATCAAATAACACCTTAGCACGTGTAGAGTTTATTAAAAATGTACCTGTGACCACATCCGGAGTTTCCTTCGCTTCTTTCTCGGTCATTTGAAACGCGCGACCCCTGGTTACTGGCGGTTCCATTCTTGGTATTACTGGTTTAACAATCGCTGGCCTGCCCGATGACCCACCTTGCTGTATCCTCCCCCGCGGACAGTCCGACTGAAGGTGATCCGGAGAATTGCATAAGAAACATAACCGCGTTACCTTGCAATCTTTAATGACGTGTCCGGTCTTCCCACACTTATAACACGCTCGTAAATCACCTTGGCAATTTCCTTGGTGGACACGGTTGCACTTCTGACATGGTCTTTCCGCTGGTTGAAACGGCGGACGGTTATCATACCTCTGAAATCGGGACTTCTTCGGATCGTGTTGTGGTCCTTCCCACTTTCTCTTCCCGATACTTTTATCGCCAGCATCCCTTCTAATATCTCTTTCAACATTCTCCGCGGCATCAACTGCAGCTGAGAAGGTATCAAGTCCTTTTGCAGTCACTAGCCTTCTGACTTCTGAGTTCAGCCCAAAGATAAACCTTTCCGTCTTCATCGCCTCCGTAGCAACGTAGTATTCTGCGAACCGAGACTTTCCCAGAAAGCTAGCGGTGTAGTCTCGAACGGATAAGTTTCCTTGTTGCAAATTCATAAATTCCCCTTCCAGTTGTTTGACAACTGCTTGGGGACAAAATGCGTTCCTGTAGGCTATCACAAATTCTTCCCAAGAGAGGGTAGAATAAACATCAGATCCTTTAGAATGAATAAAAGATTCCCACCAATACAAAGCACCCCCTTTTAACATTGTTGTCCCATACAATACCCTATCTTCATCTGCACACTTGCTTGTCTTGAAAATAACTTCTATTTACTTCATCCATCTCATTGCTTTCACTGGATCCCTGTCTCCTGAGTAGGTCGGAGGTCTACAGCTCAAAAACATTTTGTAGTCGCACCTCCTTTGTACTGGTACAGCAGTTGGTGTGATAAGCATTTCATCTTCCGGTCCGGGATCCGGTATTCAAGTTTCATTATGACGGTTTCGATCAAACATTGTTTGTATGCTAGCCTGCAATCTTCCCATTTCTGCCATTAGATCATCCATGGTAACAAACTCTGTACCATGTGGCTGGACTCTGCCTCCGGCTCGACCTCCAGCTCTACCCCCGGTTCTACCCCCGACTCTGCCCCCAGTTCTGCCTCCCCTGTCCCCCGTTCCTATCGGCGGATTCGTACTATTCGGATTTCTTCCTCCTCCTCGATTCGAATTCCGTGTACCGCTTGCCATTCTGTAGATTTAAACAAGGTTAATATACACATAAGCACATACCTCATATAACAAGGTATTCCAGTTCACACATGTACCTGTAAGATCACAATTACTCTGGCCAGGTGTAATATGAAATTACCTTACATGATGTTCCTTCTACCTTTTATACTTAATATCCCAAGGTTCTACAATAATAGGGACATCCTACTTCACATGCATTTTAAGTCTAGGTACAGATACAAATACCTAAATCCCTTAAACTAAGGCTCTGATACCGTTTGTAACAACCCAAATCCCATACACACAACAAATCACATAATGTAACATAACATTAATATAACAAACGAAACATTATATTACAAGTACGGTCCCGTAGTCTTTTACAATCAAAAGAAGCCATTCTACTTCAAACTTCATACTAAATACATACATAACATTTAATCATTATAATACAACTACTAAACATGACAAAATCTTCATCATGTATTGCTTCACAAAAGCCATCCCTCGATTACTCTAATTACTTGCCACCTGGAATACATATTTTAAAACAAAATGAGGGTTAGACCTAATGGTCTAAGTGAGATAAATCCTTGTTAGTTTGAGATCATTTATATAAACCCTATTTATATAAATCACACAGCACGATCAAATATAGGGGTGAGCAGCGGAACTGGGTACCCGCCTTTGGAACCGAAACCGCTTCGGAACTGCCGGTTCCGGAACCGGAACCGATGTGACTGGTTCCGGTTCCTAAAATAACGGAACCGATGTGACTAGGTCCGGTTCCGGTTCTCATTTTTTTAGAACCGCTACCCGATGGGTACCCGCCGGGACCGGTTCCGGGACCGGGTACCCGGAACCGCTGGGTACCCAGAACCGGAACCGCTGGGTACCCGGTACATATTAAGTATTTACATATATATTTATTTAAACTAAATAATAAAGTTAATAAACTAATAAAATTTCTTTTTAGGGTTTAGGTTTCCATTCACATTTCACAGTTCACACTTCACACCAACTAGGCAACTAGCGCCGCATACATCATTACATTGTATTGAATATTGATGTATTCTCTTCATCTCTTGTGAACACACACACACCTCAGTCCTCGTCCTCTAGCCGCCGACCACCGCTGATTTCTCAAGCAACCGTGTGATCAAATTCGATTCGTATTCCCAAGGGTAAATTTCGTTCGATTCTCGCTTTTTCAAGATTCTTTGATCATACTTTTAGGGCTTAGTTTTTCAAGATTCTTTGATTATTATCCTGGGTTTTGTTCGAATTTTACTGGGTTTCGTTTCGTTTCGATTTTTAATTTGTTTTTGGTTTTGGGTTTATCGTCGTATACTCGTATTACGTATTCTCTGTCTAGGGTTTTAGTTTGACTGTTTGATAACTGTCGAAAATTAGGGCAAAATTGGTTGTTGTGATTCGTTCCCAATACTTGATGAAGTAAGCAGAAACGATTTTGTATTTGATTGCGTCATATTTGCTGTTTTTCAATATATATATATATATAGATATATGTATATACATACTTGTATGTATGTATGTATGTATGTATGTATGTATGTATTCTCTTCATCTCTTCAGGTTATCTGTTTTTTAGTTGTTGTTGGATTTTTTTAGTTGTTGTTGGTAACTACATGTCATAGTCCGTATTTATATTAAATAACCTTTTTGTCAGGTTTAATAATGGATGTACCTCCGATTGACGTGGATGAAAGTGAGGCGGTTGATCAAAACCAAAGCCAAAAAAGCATGCCCCAAGTCGGAGACAAAAGGAAATCAAGTGTTTGGCGTCATTACGAAGACATTAGAGATCCAACCACGGGCAAGGTTGTGAAGGCAAAATGCAAGTATTGTTCAAAGTTATTAAACGGGTGCACAAAGAACGGTACATCTTCTCTCTCAAAACATCTTGGTTCTTGTCCAAAATACCCGAAAAATCTCGATAAAAAACAAATGAAAATTAGTACTTTTAGAACTAGTCAAAGTGATACTGCCACTATTTCTAATTGGGAGTTTGATCAAAATTCTATCCCAACAAGATTGGGAAAATGCCAAAGCGTTATCACTTTGTTTGAAACAATTTTACGAGGCCACAAAAAGGATTTCCGGCACTTTATATGTTACAGCTAATATGCATTTTCATGAGATCTTGGGTGTCCTTGCTTCTTTGTTAGAGTGGAGAGAGGATGATGAACCTAGTATTATGCGTATGGGTGATGAAATGAGAAAAAAGTTTGACAAATATTATGGAGGTTTTGGTAGAACAAATGTGATGGTTTTAGTTGCAGTGGCTCTTGATCCACGTTATAAGATGAGGTTTGTGAAGTTTTCATTAAGAAAAATCTTTCCTTCGGACTCCGATAAAGTTAGTGATATATATGGTCAAGTATATGATGTTTTGAAAAAATTATATGACCATTATGCTAATGTTTCTTCATCATCAAAGGATGATTCTTCTATTTTCTTTGTGAATGATGATGGTGACCAAAATTTTGTTGGGACGGTGAAGAATAAATAGATGAGAAAAATCTATGATGAGTTTTATGAAAATGATGTTGGGGATGCTATTGAGAAATCTGAGTTGGAAGAATATCTTGAGGCTCCGCCTGAAAAAATGGATGTTGAGAAGTTTGAAATTTTGAGGTGGTGGAGTGAAAAGTGTACTACATATAAGGTATTGGGATCAATGGCAAAGGACATTCTAGCCATTCCGGTTTCTACGGTTGCTAGTGAGTCTGCTTTTAGTACATCCGGTCGGGTGGTAGATGAGTTTCGAAGTAGTTTGGGTCCAAAGACGGTGGAAGCTTTGATATGTGCTCAAGATTGGTTGAGAGGATCATCAATATGTTTGGACATGGAACAATATTTGGAGGATGTGCAAAAATACGAGGAAGGTAATTTACTTATTTATTGTCTTTTTCATATATATTTATATTTGTTAATTTCATATGTAACATTCTAATTTGCGTTTTTTATTTGTTAATTTCAGAAATTGGTCGTATTGATCTTGATGAGACATTTGTTAACATCAACTAATTTCTTTTTGAGGTAATTTTCTAATTTATATTTATTGTAGTGACAATTTATAAAATGGCATGGTATTGGTTTAGTTAGGTATTTTATTTGTTTTGACTTTGATCCAAGTGTTTTATTTGTTAGGTGTTGACGACTTGACGTGAAGTTCCATGAAGTCGTGAAGTGTCGTGAAGACATGAAGCGTTTTATTCGTTTTGTACTTTTGTTGATGTCGTATCAAGACTTAAGTTTAAGTTGGTTATGTAATAATTATTTTCTAATTTGGTTATGTAATAATTATTTTTATCGGATTAGTTTTTAGTTTTAATCGTTTGTTGTATGAAAAATTGAAAACTACGTTGGTACTTTAAGTTTAAGTTGTTTTTTTCTACTTTGCAAGTGTTTTAAAATTATGTTTTATTGTAAAAAGTGTTAAAAAAAAATTGCCAGCGGGTACCCGGAACCGGAACAGGTTCCCAGCGGTTCCGGGACCGGTTCCAAAAAAAAGAGAACCGACGGGAGCGGTTCCGGTTCCGGTTCTTTCTTTCTAGGAACCGCCGGTTCCGGTTCCATGAAAAAAGGGCGGGTACCCGGTGTTGCTCACCCCTAAATTCAAATATATCAATTTGAACTCACACATCATATACATTCCCTTCTCATTTCTCCTGGCCATATTAGTTGGTTGCAAGCCAACTAATAATTTACAACGCTGTACAACATCTACAGCCAAACAACGCTATACAGATTCTATAGCCAAACACACCGGTCCTATGTCCGGCCAACGTATTATAACACATTATAATACTCATGTAAATATAATACCTCAATATATTATAATTCACATATACCATACATATAAACACGTAATCACCAATTATCACTTTCCCAAACCATACATATATGTATTCCAGTTAAAAAAATACTTTTAAAGTAAAACTCACCTGTTTTGATTATTACACACGCTCGCAAGCTCCTTTCACAATAGTCTTATCTCTTACCACGACTTCACAGAATCTGAAACAATTTAAGGTACGTACACCTCTTTACTAGCCAAACATATAAAGCCTACCAGTTCCTGATCTCAACTGTATCACTAAACTTAACAACTACCGGGACTACACAGAGTACCGGGACTCTTTGGTACCGGGACTTCACAGTACCGGGACTCTTTGGTACCGGGAGTTAGCAATACCGGGAGTTAGCAATACCAGGAGTCGACCATACCGGGAGTTAGCAATACCAGGAGTCGACCATACCGGGAGTCTACTATACCGGGACTCCACACTACCGGGAGTCGACCATACCGGGAGTCTACCGGGACTTCCCCGGGACTCTAAGAACACAGTCGGTTCACTTTCTCAGAAATCGATTGAAATCTATACCAATCACTAAAATCGTAACTTCTAAACCGATAGATATCTTCTATTACTGATTACCAACACAAAATATAAAAGAGCTTACCTCCAAATCGAATCCAACCCAATTGATTGATGCTCTAATCGTAGGTTTCGTTCACTGCCTCTTTGCCTCCAGAACTCCCGCACACACACACACTCTTTCTATTTTAGGTATCTGATGAGTGTAGAGGCTTAAGAGATAATATAGGTCCAACTTACCTTCTTGGCTCAAACTATTCCAAAATGACCCAAAACACCCTTAACCTTATAACTTATCACAAACTTAACTTAATCATTACATCTTATGGTTTAGTTAAGTTAACGGATAGATAAAATATCTAACGGACTTACCCGGGGTATTACAAAAAGCTTGTACATAATGCATAAGGACTTGTAATTAATACATTAGGTTAGAACCAATATATAAGTAGTATAGATATATCATTGTTCTAATCTAAATGTCGGACTTCTCAATCGCTCTTCCAAGGTTAGTGTCTGGTTTATGTTTAGTTTAATGATTTTTTTGGTATTTTGTTGATGGAGCACGGTTTCAGAAATCTCCAACTTGCTCAATAAAGGTATTGGAAAGGCTTCCTGTTCTGCTTATCCTTAAATCATTCTATAAGTTTGTCTGTTGTCATCAGGCAAAACACACCCTAAATATTTTTTAGTGTGAATACTAGCCCGAATGAACACGAATTACAAGTCAATTTTATAAATTTTTATGTGAAACAATAATCATTAATAATCAATTGTTGATCCTTGTGTACACATAAATTTTGATTCTCCACAATCACTTAGATTGCATGTGTCTTTTGTTTTTGGTGGTGTTGTGTCTTTAGTTTATGGATATTGTTTGGTATTCTAAACTGTTGGGTCATTAAGATTTGAAATCGACTCACCAATGTTCTTCCCTATACTCTTACTTAGAATATTTTAGCATGGTTCTTTAAATGACTTGTACAAGATAGCAATTGTTCGGTGAAGTCGAAGATCAACCGAAACCAAGCTTGAAGAGATTCTCATTGTGGAAATAAGAAGACTCTTCTCAAGAAACATACAAGTCAATGTCCACCGATTGTGTCTTCACACATCGGTAGACATCCTCTCCACCGATGGTGTCTTCACACATCGGTGGACGTCCTTCCCACCGATTGTGTGCTCACACGTCGGCCAGTTTGTTCCCACCGATAAGGATAGTCAAATCGGTGGGATCTTCGTGTGAATGATTTTCTTTGCAGATGATTTTAAAGACCTATGACAATTATATCGGTGGAACCCCTTCTGTGCAATTGTCTTGGAATACACATCAAGAAGATCATTTATTTTGAGACAATATCTATTGCCAGGTAAAAGTGACATTTTGTCATCTTATCTATTTTTAGATAAGGTCCCTTTCAGCATGGGTTCTATTCCTTGTACCAAGGAAAAGGTGATTATGACATATCAACTTTTCAGAAGTCTACTGGTACGAAGCAAGTCCCCTGAAGACAGGTGTCCCAAGCATTTAATGCTTAGTACACTTCTTCACACTATAAAAGGAAGTAGAAGGCTCCCATGCAAATTACGCTTTCTGGAAATCTCTCTCAGTGCAAGAAATCTCCATATTGCTTAAAACTTCATAGCTTTGTTCTAAGTGTTCTTAGTTGTCTTGTTTAGTATACTTTGTGAAAGATTGTTAGAATAGTTTATCTGTTCTTTTCCGCAACAGTCTTTAGTTTTCTATGTGTAATTCTTGTTGAAGATTTTCAATAATAGAATTAAAATTGTGAAAATTTTGAGTATTGTATTCAACCCCCCTTCTATAATACTTGTTATAGCCATCTGGGACTAACATAAACTTTCAAATGATGTTAGTTTCTATTTACTGATATATAACCCTTTACTTGATTTCCTTTGGGATTAAAGAAATTTCAAGGAAAAATGTTCTAGATTATTTGGACGGTTGAGTTTACATGTTGTGGATTAGAATTGTGCTATAAAGCTTCCTATTTGGGAACCGGCTTATGGACGGATGCATAGTGCATGTTAAAATTGTGCTTTTCATGCCCTAGCGATGCTAGCCTCTCAAATAAGATCTGGGACTTATTTTCTCTCCTCCAGGATTTTTTTAGAGATTAATCTGATGTGTTCTTCATTATTCACACAACTTCACAGCCATGGTCTACCGTCAACTGCAATTGTGCCAGTTTTCCCTTCGTTGGAATGGTGTGTTAAAGTATCAAAGTAGAGCAAGCAGACTGATTTGGTATTGAAAGGCTACAGAGCTTTCAAGTTCTTAAAAAACCAGCTTCAACAAGATGCTTACATATGGGCAAAATGGGAACAAGACAAAACATACAATTTGAAAGAATTCCGACCTGGCTCCGACATGTGTTGCTGTTTTTTCACATATAATTATTATTTTTGTTAGGATTTTGATTTTTAAAATTATAAATTTGTTGATTATTTTATTTTTGTTGTATTTTCTCTTGTAAATGTGTTGATTATTTTATGGTATGGTATAAACATTAATTTGTTAACTTCATTGATGATATTTTTTTCTTTTTATATTTGGTTATTTTAAAGAAGCATTTGCTTCAATTTGCCTGCTCTTTAATAGAGATTGTTTTTTTTAGATTACATTGGTAACAAATGTGGATCATTTAAGCACTTTTACGCCTGGTGAACTTGCTTCTTGTAGGTGTTACAGTTTAAACTCTTTCTTAGTCATTTGGAATAAAATTTAAAAACAAATTAATGAAGAAAGTTGTATGATACTTGGAATGTACTTCATTATGTCATCTTATAGCATAGACCTTTGGTAATGGTTTGGTAAATGGTAACTCAGTTAAATATGCAACTCAAAACCGTTTGGTAAATGGTAACATATATACGTATATTATATTTATGGGTCATTTTTTTTTATTTTTTTTGGGAAAGGGGACAGAACCCCAGTAAAACTTTATTCAAAAAAGCAATAAAAAGGACAACTTACGAGGGGCATTCCCCAAGGGATACAAAATCCATGTTAAGGATATGTTTGGGAAGGAGCCAAAGAATTATGACTCTAAAGATTAAATAAGGAATCCAAAGCCAAGCCCAACTATCAAAAATCCAAAGACCGAAACACACCATGGGTTGGTCCAACTTAATGCCATTACAGGGATGGCACCAGTACCAACTTTTTGAACACTTCCAAGCAGTTTCAGCAGCTCTATCACTTCTATCCTCCTTCAACCAGCAAAGAATTTTACACCCCATGATCCAAAAGATTAAGTTTAGGACAAAAACCCCCATTTTCAGCTCCAGGTCCCAAAGAACAGCAGCTCTCTTAACTTGCATATTGTTCTTGACTTTCAAGCCCAATAATTTCATTCTGATAAGATCAAAAATCTGTCTGACCAAACACACAGCAGTTCTAGACTTCCCACTATGAATCCTAGTGTTCCTCTCCTGCCATATGAAGTAAACCACAGCAGCAAGAATCATCCTGTGAGTAACATTCCATATTGAGTTTGAGAACTGACCATTGGACAAACGTCTAATTAGATCACACCAGCTGTTGGTAACCCCTCTATTACTTTGGATCAAATTATAAATTCCTGAGAATCCTTCCAAACCTCTCCAAACTTCTTGAGAATATGGGCATTCCACAAACAAATGGGAGTGGGTTTCAATTCCATCATGACACAGGATGCAAAGATTATCAGAAGAGACATTCCAACTATAAAGCCTATCCATAGTTCTCAATCTTTCATTTATGGCTAACCAGAGGAAGAAGGCATGCCTGGGAATTCCTTGACTGAACCAGACTAATTTGCACCATGGGACCTGCTCAATATCCACATAAGTATCCTGCCAAACAGTTGAAACCTTGAAATCCACCAGAACACCATTTTTGCACTTCCTATCATGGACATTATCTCTTAAAGTAGGCAAAAATTGGTTAAGAAGGTTGTCATACTTAACCCAAAGGTCCATAGGCCACATCCACAAATCATCTGAACACATATCATGGACACTCATATCCAAACTCAGCCTCGCCATATAAATCTCCCTTTTTGAGGTAAAATTACAAAGAGGACCTATGGGGTGCCATGAATCAAACCATAAAGAAGTTCCCTTCCCATTTCCCAAAACATGCACAGTCTTATCTCTAAATAAGTTCCTGATCCTGACAATCTTCCTCCAGAACCAAGAAGCATCATACACTTCACCCACCTCCCAGAAGTTCTTTCCTTTCAGTCTGAATTCATTAATCCATTTGACCCAAAGAGATTCACCATGAACAATTATTTTCCAAACTTGTTTGGCAAGAAGGACTTTATTCCAACACCTCAAGTCCTTGACTCCCAACCCACCATTCTCTCTTGGAAGACAAACAGTTCTCCAAGCAATTTTTGCTTTACCCCTTATAGCTTCACCATTACTCCATATGAAGTTTCTCATGGTCTTCTCTATTTCCTTGATCACAGAAATAGGCAAAAGAAATAAAGAGGCCCAATAGACACTGATTGAAGATAAAACAGAATTAATAAGTTGCAGTCTCCCAATAAAGGAAAGCCATTTGTTTTTCCAGTCAAGCACCCTTCTTTTGATTTTGTCAATAAGTCCCACACATTCCTTATGATACAACCTAGTAGATAGGAGGGGAACACCAAGATATCTCACAGGAAGAACTCCCAACTTGAAAGGTAAAATTCTCAGAATTTCACACCTATTTTGCCCCAAAACATTTCCCAGAAAAGATGTACTTTTGTCCATACTTGGTTTAAGGCCAGAAACTCCACTGAATTCCAAAAGAGCAGCCTTTAGCACCAAAACAGACTCCGGATCTCTATGACAGAACATAAGGAGATCATCAGCAAAGCAGAGATGAGTAATGCCAAGCTTCTCACATTTAGGATGGAATCTGAAATTATCACTCTCATATATCTTTCTTGTAACCATAAGAGTCAACACCTCCATAACAAGAGTAAACAAATAGGGGGAAAGAGGATCCCCTTGTCTGATGCCTCTCAAACCAGGAAAGAAGTCATGATGATCTCCATTAACTCTAATGGTAAAGGCAGTAGAAGAGACACATTTCATTATCCAATGGACCATACAAGGATGAAAACCATATTGAAGAAAGATAAAATTCAAGAACTCCCAGTTGACAGTGTCATATGCTTTCTGAATGTCTATCTTAAATGCACACCTTTTTACCCCTCTCTGAGTATGATAACCCCTAATTAATTCTTGAGCAAGAAGGATGTTGTCACTTATTTGTCTCCCAGGAATAAAGGCAGATTGATTAGGGTCAACAAGATAACCAAGGCATCCTTTTATACTGTTTACAATAATCTTACTAATGCATTTCAGCAACACATTACAACAAGATATAGGTCTGAAGTCTGCAACATTCAGAGGAGTCTGCAGCTTAGGCACCAAGGCAATCACAGTAGCATTCACTTCCTGCAGCAATTTCCCATTTTCAAAGAACTGCTGGATTACAAGGCAAACATCTTTACCAATTATTGGCCAGGCCTTTTTAAAGAAATAGGCGGAAAACCCATCAGGGCCAGAAGCCTTGTTGTCATCAATATCAAAGATTGCCTCCTTGATCTCCACATCAGTAACATTCCTAACCATGAAATCAGCTTGCTGCATTGAGAGCCTTTTTTGAAACAAAGATGAGGGATCCTGAATACCAGTCACAGATTCTCTAGTCCCCAAAATAGACTGAAAATTGTAATACCCCGGGTAAATCTGTTAGTTAAAAATCTAATGCCGTTAAGTTTATTTAACTTTAAAGTTTAAGGTTTAGGGTGAGTTTGGTTAAATTAAAGGTTTATAGGTGTTTTGGTTATTATTGAGAAGTTCAAGGACCAAAGTAGTAAATTAAGTTAGATATTATCCCTTCTGAATTCAGATATTATCACAAGCAGAAAATCAGTAAAATTAGTGTGTGTGTGTGTGTGTGTGTTGAGAGAAAGCAAGAAGAGAAAAGAAGGGTTTGGTGCTAAAGGGTTCAAATTGGTATGTTTGGAAGATGAATTAAGGTATGTTCCTTTGTATTTTATGTTTGTAATTGCTTTTGGAAGGATTCTATCGGAGTAGAAACATCACAAACACTTCTGGTATTAATTCAGTCGATTTTCTAGGTAAAAGGCACCAAACCGACAGAGGTTTCCGGACACAGTATGAATGTGTCCGGGTAGATGCTTGGGTGGTGTCCGGGTAAGTTGTTGATAGAGTCCGGACGATTGGATTGATGGTTTCCGGATGATTTAGAGTCCGGATGGCATCCGGATTCCTTTGTTGTCCGGATTAGTTTGTGGTGTCCGGATTCCTTGTGTTGTCCGGATAAATCGTGTTGTCCGGATTAATGGTGCTGTCCGGAAAAGTAGAGTTATCTGGATAAACTGTGGTTTCCGGATAACTTGGCTGTTTGGGTAATTTTGAGGATAAAAGTTATGTAGATGTATCTAGAGTCCATAACCTGCTAGTAAGTCTTATACATAAGTTGGTAAGGAGATATTTGTATGTAAATGGTTTCAGATTCTGAGAATTTTGGATAAAGGATCGGATAGCTCGGGGAAAGGTTTGGAAGCATATTGTAATCATTCAGGTGAGTTTTACTTTAAATGTTTTCAACTGGGGAACATATATATGTGTTTATATATATATATATGAGTATGTGTGGATTGAGAATTTGTGAAATATATATATATATATATATGTTTATATATATATATATGAAAAGGATATGTGTGATGGTGTGGTATATCGTATATTGAGATACGATTGAGTATATGCTTTTAAATATAAAATAATGAGATGTTATATTTATGTAAGTATTATACTACACGAGAGCACGCCGAACTATGCCGGCTGAAGTGTGTGTCGTAGTTGTTGTACGGCGTTGTTGGTCGTAGATGTTGTACGGCGTTGCGTGTCGTAGTTGTTGTACGGCGTTGATTTATTAGTTGTCTTGCTACCAACTAATATGGCCATGGAAACGAGGATGAGGATGAGTGGAGCACGATGCACGAGTCTGGATTGGTATTTAAATACGTGTGGTATGTTTATATTTTACGAAAGGATTATCAAAGGCTTATCTAAACTATTTTGATACAAAGGATTTACATAAAAGGTTTTATAATGAATTTGGAAAGGACCGGGATTAACTCACTAGACCCGTTTGGTCTAACCCTCATTTTGTTTTCAAAAATATGTTTTCCAGGTTAAGGATCGGCAGGAGAGGATGAAGTGTAGGAAGCTTTTGTTGGATGTTGATTAGGAAGCTTTTATATATTTTGAAATGTCAAGACTAATGAGACCGTACTTGGTTTGTTATGTAACTTTTGTTGTAAATCAATGATATGTATGAATGTTATGTATTATGATGTATGTTATGGGAATCGGGTCGTTACAATTGGTATCAGAGCCCTAGTTTAAGGGATTTAGGTATTTGTACTCGTACCTAGACTTAAACTGCATGTGAAGTAGGATGTCCTTGATATATTAGAACCTTGGGATGCTAAGTATAAAAGGTAGAAGGAACATCATGTAAGGTAATTTCAGATTACACCTGGCCAGTGTAATTGTGATCTTACAGGTGCATGTTTTGACTGGGATACCTTATTATATGGGGTATGTGCTTATGTGTATATTAATCTTGTCTGAATCTACAGAATGGCAAGCGGTACTCGAAATACGAATAGAAGAGGAGGAGGAAATCCGAATAGTACGAATCCACCAACAGGAACGGGGGGAAGAAGAGGAGAGCGAGGGGGAGGTAGATCCAGAGGTAGAACGGGGAGTAGAACTGGGGGCAGAACTGGAGGTAGAGTTCAGGGGCGAGGTACGGAGTTTATTACCAGAGACGATTTGATGGCGGAGATGGGAATACTTCAAGCAAATATCCAGACTATGTTCGACCAAACTCGTCATACTGAAACACCAGATCCTGTTTTGGAAGACGAAATGCCCATTACACCTACAGTCATACCAGTGTCAAGAAGGTGTGATTACAAGATGTTCTTAAACTGTAGACCTCCAACTTACTCAGGAGATAGAGACCCAGTGAAGGCGATGAGATGGTTAAAAGAAATAGAAGCCATCTTCAAGACCAGTAAGTGTGCGGATGAGGACAGAGTATTATACGGAACGGCGATGTTGAAGGCAGAAGCTCTGTACTGGTGGGAAGCTCACATTGATTCCAGAGGGTCGAATGTATACTCTACTTTTACTTGGGACGAATTTGCAACAACTTTCAAATGACAGTTTTGTTCTCAAGCAGCAGTCAGACAACTGGAAGAGGAGTTCATGAACTTACACCAGCGAAGTTTATCAGTTAGGGACTACACTGCTAGTTTTCTGTAGAATTCTCGCTTCGCAGAGTACTACGTTGCCACGGAGGCACTGAAAATGGAGAGGTTTATTTTCGGATTGAATTCAGAAATTAGAAAGCTAGTGATTGCGACAGGACCCGATACCTTCTCAGCCGCAGTAAATGCAGCGGAAAATGTAGAACAGGATAATAGGAGAGACGTTGGTGATAAGAGTATTGGAAAAAGAAAACTGGAAGAAACGATGTATGATTCGGAAGAATATGAATCCCCGAGGTTTGATAGTTATTCACCCTTCAAACCAGTTGAAAGACCATGTCCAAAGTGCAACCGTGTGCATCAAGGAAATTGTTATGTTGATCCTAGAAGTTGTTACAAGTGTGGAAGGGCTGGACATGTCGCTAAGAATTGTCGCGCAAACCGATTATGTTTCGTTTGCAATTCCCCGGATCATATTCAGTCAGATTGTCCGCAATGGAAAGCACAGCAGGGTAGTATGACGGTAAGACCAACGAGTGTTAGACCGGGAGAGAAACAAGGACCTGAGGTACCGAAAGCAAAGGGTCGAGTTTTTCAGATGACGGAACAAGAGGTGGAAGAAAGTCCTGGTGAGGTTACAAGTATATTTCTATAAACTCTATACGTGCTAAGGTGTTATCTGACTTCGGTGCAACATGGTTATTGATATTTCCGTGCTTTTGTTGCTTATCTGTGTTAGAGGTATAGGTGGGTGTGGGGTGGCTATTCAGTTAGTTACTATGGCTTTGATTAAGTTTGAAGTAGTAGTAATAGGTATTCATACCTTATTGCTTAACCGAATTCCGGGACGGAATTCTTTTAAGGGGGAGATAATGTAATACCCTGGGTAAATCCGTTAGTTAAAAATCTAATGCCGTTAAGTTTATTTAACTTTAAAGTTTAAGGTTTAGGGTGAGTTTGGTTAAATTAAAGGTTTATAGGTGTTTTGGTTATTATTGAGAAGTTCAAGGACCAAAGTAGTAAATTAAGTTAGATATTATCCCTTCTGAATTCAGATATTATCACAAGCAGAAAATCAGTAAAATTAGTGTGTGTGTGTGTGTTGAGAGAAAGCAAGAAGAGAAAAGAAGGGTTTGGTGCTAAAGGGTTCAAATTGGTATGTTTGGAAGATGAATTAAGGTATGTTCCTTTGTATTTTATGTTTGTAATTGCTTTTGGAAGGATTCTATCGGAGTAGAAACATCACAAACACTTCTGGTATTAATTCAGTCGATTTTCTGGGTAAAAAGCACCAAACCGACAGAGGTTTCCGGACACAGTATGAATGTGTCCGGGTAGATGCTTGGGTGGTGTCCGGGTAAGTTGTTGATAGAGTCCGGACGATTGGATTGATGGTTTCCAGATGATTTAGAGTCCGGATGGCATCCGGATTCCTTTGTTGTCCGGATTAGTCTGTGGTGTCCGGATTCCTTGTGTTGTCCGGATAAATCGTGTTGTCCGGATTAATGGTGTTGTCCGGAAAAGTAGAGTTATCCGGATAAACTGTGGTTTCCGGATAACTTGGCTGTTTGGGTAATTTTGAGGATAAAAGTTATGTAGATGTATCTAGAGTCCATAACCTGCTAGTAAGTCTTATACATAAGTTGGTAAGGAGATATTTGTATGTAAATGGTTTCAGATTCTGAGAATTTTGGATAAAGGATCGGATAGCTCGGGGAAAGGTTTGGAAGCATATTGTAAGCATTCAGGTGAGTTTTACTTTAAACGTTTTCAACTGGGGAACATATATATGTGTTTATATATATATGAGTATGTGTGGATTGAGAATTTGTGAAATATATATATATATATATGTTTATATATATATATATATATGAAAAGGATATGTGTGATGGTGTGGTATATCGTATATTGAGATACGATTGAGTATATGCTTTTAAATATAAAATAATGAGATGTTATATTTATGTAAGTATTATACTACACGAGAGCACGCCGAACTATGCCGGCTGAAGTGTGTGTCGTAGTTGTTGTACGGCGTTGTTGGTCGTAGATGTTGTACGGCGTTGCGTGTCGTAGTTGTTGTACGGCGTTGATTTATTAGTTGGCTTGCTATCAACTAATATGGCCATGGAAACGAGGATGAGGATGAGTGGAGCACGATGCACGAGTCTGGATTGGTATTTAAATACGTGTGGTATGTTTATATTTTACGAAAGGATTATCAAAGGCTTATCTAAACTATTTTGATACAAAGGATTTACATAAAAGGTTTTATAATGAATTTGGAAAGGACCGGGATTAACTCACTAGACCCGTTTGGTCTAACCCTCATTTTGTTTTCAAAAATATGTTTTCCAGGTTAAGGATCGGCATGAGAGGATGAAGTGTAGGAAGCTTTTGTTAGATGTTGATTAGGAAGCTTTTATATATTTTGAAATGTCAAGACTAATGAGACCGTACTTGGTTTGTTATGTAACCTTTGTTGTAAATCAATGATATGTATGAATGTTATGTATTATGATGTATGTTATGGGAACCGGGTCGTTACAAAAATGTTTAACAAATTGATCAGCTACTCCTTTACCCAAAAACCCGTTCCCCTGCATATCCTTTATTTCATCAATCCTGCCTTTATTTGTTTTAGACTTAACCACCTTGTGAAAATAAGAGGTATTGGCATCCCCCTCCTTTAACCAATGGATCTTAGCCTTCTGTCTCAACAGCTTCTCCTCATCTACTAAAGCATCCTTCAAATCTTTAAGGTAAACAACCCCCTCCATGTAGATTTCACCATTACCAGGATCAGTATCAATATCAGCTTGTGCAACACCAAGTTCTGTCCTCAACACTTTGACCTTTTCCACCACATTACCATGCTCCTGACCAAGTTTTCTGATGCCTTTTTTTACTTCTTTTAGCTTTGAAACCACAATAAACATCTGGCAGTCCTTAAACTTTTCCTCCAAGCATTTTCAACCACATTAAGGAATTGAGGAGAATCACCCAAATGATTCATAAATTTGAAAGGTCTTGCTTTAAAACCAGAATCCGTAGGAAGAGATACAACAATTGGGCAATGATCTGAGATGCCATAAGGCAAAAAATTAGCATGAGCACAGGGGAAGGAATTTAGAAAACTCAAATTACTCAAAGCCCTATCCAGTTTCTTCAATATGCCCACCCCATTATCACCACTCATAGGTTTTTGAATCCAGGAAAACTTCAGCCCGGATTGATTAATGTCCTCTAACTCGGCTTCATTAAGACACTCTCTAAAATCACACATGCCCCTAGAAACAGAGGAAGAACCATGAGAACTGTCACTGGGATTCAGTCCCACATTAAAATCCCCAAGCACAAACCAAGCATCATTATTGACATAAACCGTATGCTTAGAAAAACTTTCCCATAAAAGTCTTCTTTTACCAATGTCATTAGCAGCATACACAAAGGAACAGTGGAAAGCAACATCAGAATCCATCCTGGTTATCTTACAATGCATAACCTGGTCAATCTGCTCCACACAATCAATTTTAAACACCATTGGATTCCAACCAATTATAACTCTGGTCCTCCCCAAACAGGTAGAATTATTTGAGATCCTGCTCCATGACCCAAAAACTTCATCACATATAACTTTCAATATGTTTCTGCAAACTTTTGTTTCCACAACAGCACACACATCCAATTTTCTTTCCATCATTAATCTTCTGACTTCTTTTCTTTTAGAGACCTCATTCAGGCCTCTTATATTCCATATTCCAATTTTAAACATTGACATTGGATTTAGGCTTCACTAACCTGTCACCCCCTCTCCTCAGGTCATCTTTGTCAAAACACATAAACTCAGGAGCATCTTCTTTTTGTAACACATCCTCACTCACACTGACAATTTTAAAGAAACCCTGCTGTTTTTTAGACCATTTCAAGAAAACTTCATTTGGAGGATTCATTCCTTGCTCAATCCAGAAATTAACTTCCTCCTTTTCAAAGGCCCATTGATGTTCCTCCAAGTCTTCTTCCATTTCATTTAACACACTAAAAGGATTCTCCGCGGGAATGTCTCCCATCCCAATACCAGAATTTATATTTCCCTGTAATTTTTCTCCTTTTTCCAAGATTTTGATTTTTGCTCCTACTTCCTCAACCGCTTTCTTCCCACTGCCCTTGCTTTCCTTCTGTTCCACTTCCTTTCTATGGGTCGTTTATTAAATAACTTACCCGGTAAGCACTTATTGGATTATTTATCTTACCGGATGAACATAGTAAGAGCTGAGAATCTTACCCAATAAGAGCGATGATAATGATAGATAATCTTACCCGGTAAGTGAGGGTGACGCTCTTACCGAGTAAATTTTTGATACGATATTGTTTCGATGGACTACAATAAGGTAAGTTATAGTATCGAACATTACCGATAAGTATTTACCGGTAGGTAAGCGTTTGGGTAAACGACCCCTTAGATAAAACTATTATATATCAAGATTATAGAAACTCTTGAAACAACGTTTAGGGTGTGTTTACTAATGACTTAATCATCTTAATGGTTGAAATGGCTTATTCGCACAAACACTCAATGGTGTTTACTTGCGGCTTATTGATTAATCTGACAGCTTATTCGCACAACAAGGATTGAGGTGTTGTCCCCATTAAGACAAAGTCTTGACAAAAATACCCTCAAATGAAAAAAAAGAACGACTCCTCAGGTCACACACTCTTCTCTGCATCCCCTGCTGCTTCTCCTCACCATCGAAACCCTACATCTCCTTCTCTCATGATCGAAAACATGCTCATCGAGAGCAACACCTAAAATCGACCAACATCGAAATCTTTCTTGGTTCTTCAAATTTTGGTTTTTCCTCGGAATCGTAAATCCCTCATGGTTCTTCAATTTTTGTTTTTTCTTGGATTTTTTATATATGGTTTTCTTTGATATTGGGTCAAGAATCTCCTACCGTCAATTTCTGCTATTGTTGATTTTTGAACTTGGTTTTTTATCATCTTGTTGGTTTTTTGCTAACCTCTTGATTTTTTGGTTTTTAGAATTCATTGGATTACTATTGTCTGATTTCCATTGAAATGGTGTAAACGAAAATTGGTTCACGCATTGGATTGCTATTATTTAGTCTGGAATCTGGATTGATTTTTGGTTATGAGGCTTGATTGGTTGCTGATATTAATCTGATGACTAGAGATGCACAAGGGTAAACTAGTCATTTTTATCGTTCAGATGGTTAGATCCAGGAAAAAAGTAAACAACAAAACATTTTTATCCAGACAGATAAATTTATCTGGAAAGACAAATTTATCCATAAAGGACTTAATGAAAAATTTGGTAAACAACCCCTTTAGTTTTTGTTGAAATCTAAGACATCAACTGTAGGTACTATATGTACGTTTAGTAGTTGTAGCATTAAGCCTCCCTGTAACTTTTAATTATGTTGGTTTTTTTTATGTGGATAGAAATTAACCAATTTTTGTTTTCAAAACACTATATTATAAAAAAATCACCTTTTTGTGGACATTTCAACTTGGTTTATCAACATCTATAAGATTTATTGTTTAACGAGACCGTATTGACTCTTTAAATCTTATTCCTTACATCAATGATTTCAATAACAAATGCATGTCTTTATACTTATTCTACTTAAACTATTTGTTTTTGTTATGAACGGTTGCACAAGCCACTAACACCACCAATTCTTATGGATGGATGGCTGAATTTAACATAAATACAGAGGTAAACACATATTATGACATCTTGAAAGTATTTGAGATATCACAAATGAATAAATCTTAAACAAACTTTTACCTTCCGCCGCATTGCACGGGTACATAACTAGTATTTTATTAATATTAAATATAAAAAATGAATAAACGTTAAAAAGACCAAAAAATCCTTGGGACGAATTGGAATTTTTACAAACCACAAGGACTAAAACCGTAGTTTACTCTAAGTGAAAATTGCAATTCAGAAAATCATCGTCAGTTGCCCTTTTTGCTGCTTGGCTGATTCGCTTCCCTTGCCTGAGGTACTACCCGACTCTCTTCTGCTATCGCCTCTGGTTCGTTTTTAGGGTTTTTTCTCGGTGATTTTTTGCACGTATATGGTATCTAGTAGCTCGTTGATTTGCTTGATGTACTAGGTTTTTCTGCCTTCCATATGTTCGATCAAATGTCTCCATGAATGAATATTATTATCTCTCCGTTTTGATTGAATTTAAATTATGTAAGTCATCAAATTTAGTTCTAATTGAATAGGGGCTACTGAAGAAGGGGAGGTGAAGAACATGTGTGTGTTTGTGTGTTTTATTGGAAAGATATGCATTTATACCTGTATCTTATGCAGTTTCATAATTATTTTTTTTGTACTTTATGCAATTAGACATGTATCTGAATCATCTAATCCGTATTGATGTTATGATGTTATCCTTGATAAAGAGAAGACTTTTCATTTGTGCTTCCATAGCTTTTCATTTTTGGGTTTTCTCTTAAATTCTTAATTACAAAATTCTAGGTTTTGATGGAAATTTTATTTTATCAAATGAAGTTACCACACAATCGATGCTCTGTATCGTATCTGCCTCCCTACTGCCAACCAGCCACTAGCCCTCTCTTCCAGCCTCCTTTATCCTCGTGGGCACATTCTGATCTCAGCTATCTTTATACCTTGTAACTTGTAAGTTCGTCTACTTAGTTTCCAAATGTCATATCTTAACTTCATATGGTTATCTCTTGTACAGTTTTCTTCTTCTTATTTTTATGCTTTTTATATCGTTGTAAGTGTAGAAACTTGCACTTTTTCTTATCACTTGTTAATCATATATAAGATTGGTTTATATAGCTAATATAATCCAATCTATTCCGAATTCCTAAAGTATAGGGTAAATATAAAGAAAGTAAACATAAAATACATTCCTAACATTCTAAATATAAACATGAAAATATAAGCATTATTGTTTCTTTTAGTGGATCAAGTTTGTATTTGAGAAATAATAACATCTTTCTTTGACCAGGCCACCTCTATGCCCCCTCTATGCCGATGAAGTATTTCAGTTTTTCAGGTCTTTTGCTTCATATTCCTATGATAGATATGATTTTATATCCGTAGTCCATTCTCATCATTTTCAGTTAAAATGATGTCATCTACTTATATTATTAGAATGACAATTTATTTGGATTTAGGCCGTCTAATAAACAATGTGTGATCAACTTGCCCGTTGTAGATAGGAGTTTCACGATGGACTTTCAGAATCAGTCGGACCAAACTTTCGGGGATTTCTTTAGTCCATGTTTCATTCTTTCCATAAAAAAACTCAGGTAACCCGAGTATGATCATACAGAAGATGTTACAAACCACCGGGTACCATATGTGTTCTAATTCTTGAAGGACCCCACACATCACTAAGAATTAGCGAAAATAGATTCAAATGTTTATAAGGTACAAGATGATTTATCAATCATCTACAACATTGGTTTATATAGCTAACATAATCCAATATAGGGTTGGGTTCCGGTGAGAAGTGGTTATCAACCGTTGGATGAGAAATGGACAAACATTAGGATGAGATGCACCGGATCAATTCTTTTTTAAGCCGCAATTCATGGGAGGGTATTTGATTAAAAGTGATCAACGGTTTAAAAGCACTTCTCTCCAAAAATGACACTTCTCACATGATCCCATGCCATCCAATATATACCTAAAATAGAGGCTAAATGAATAGAAAAGATAAACATAAAATACATTCCTAACTTTCTACTGAATTCAACAGTATGTGTAGTTCATGTCTTTCAATTGCTGTGATTTAGAGATCATAATGAGCTTAATGGGACTCGCTGCTTATTCGGGCAGTTATGCATGACTATTTGATAGTGGCTTAATGATATAGAAAGTGGCTTATTCAGTAAGCTTTTAAGAGAGAGGGGGGGGGGAACTTTATGTAGAACGCCAAGTTTTTTTCCAAACCTACCCCTCCGAATTAAAAAACACGCTGCTATCTATAAAAACCCTGATAAAGAAAAACCTTCTCAGTCTATACAGACAGATTAATACACAGTTACACACAGACAACTTTATCCATACAGAACTTAATGGAAAACCAACCAAACAGCTCCTGGGAATCTTAGATCTGTTTAGTCTTGCTATCATTGTTGGTTGTCCCTTGGCATCAAATTCATAATTGGTACAAACAATTTTGATGTATTTACTTTTATCGTCAATGCATTTATATTAGCTAACCTAAAGTCTTGGCCACCATTAGTTTTGGTTTCTAAATGCTTATTAAATATTAACCGTTGATGATCAGAATGAGTACGTGTTGCCTATTTAGCTGATATCATTTAGAATTGCTCAACATTCCAGTTCCATCGGAATCTGCGAACCAAACGCTACCTAAGAATTAGTTATGGCCTTATGGGTAGTTACAGAAGAGGTTCCTACCATTGAATTTGCTTTAAAATGATAAAAGGACATGATATTTTCTTGTTAAGAATCGCTAGATAAGAAAACCTGTAGGATGACTAGGATCGCATTTTGTCGAATTGCTATAAACCCTAAAACATACAAGATAATAGTCAATTATCATGAATAAAACTTTGACATATTATTGCTTCATCCTAGACTGCACTTTTACTTTTAAAAGTTATCATATACATACATGATTTATTTATAAGAAACAAATATAACAATATGGTCACGCAGGTTTGGAAGAAATCACCAATCAAGAAGTTGCTTATCCCAAAATTGATCATCTAAAGGAATGGCAAGTCAAGAGAATGTGAAGCATCTTGAGGACTGCTCTGTTTCCAAGTAAGTTCTTCTAAACTTTTCCCTTCGGTGACGAAAGAAATGTTAATTTCTTGTGCATGTATTTTCTTAAGGCATAGGAATGTATTTATTTATCGGGTGCATGGGTTCAACTTGATAAAAATACTAATATTCAGGCGTGGCAGCCATATGTATATAGATATGGATATCTGGGCAAAAAGTTGATTACCGACAACTCTAACCGGCCCCACATTGAAACCTGCCTCCAAGGACACCAATCTGAGAGACCATTTTTTGGCTCACTCAGAAACAATGTGAGTGATGTGCTTAACTAAGTTTTAACCGGGAATCTGAGGCATGTGTGAATCCAAGTAACTGTGCAAGTGATGTGATTAACTAAGTTTGTACAAATATAAAATCTGAAGTTAAAAGTGTAAAAACACAAAAGTTAAAAAAAGTTAAATTGAAAAAATAATTATCGAAACATAAAATAAAGTTAATTATAGTTATAAATTACAATATAAAACACTAAGATCCCGTTTGGTTTGCATGATTGGATGGGATTTGGAATTCAATTCCATTTCAATTCCATGTTTGATTTGAAGGATTGCTTGGATTTGAAATCCCACATACATGAGATAGAAATCCCATAGGAGGTAAAAGTATTTCACAGGATTTAGTAGGATTTGTTTGTAATAATGTTTTAAAATAATCGGTTAATAAAAAGATAATTTATTTTTTTCAATAATTATTAATAATTTGTTTCTATACATTATTTATAAAAAATGGAATTCAATTCCATTCCAAGTCTTACAAACCAAAACCACCAAAGATCTCAAATTCAAATCCCTCCAATTCCAAGTCCTACACCACAAAATCCAAATCCCTCAAAACCAAATGCCCCCCTAAGAAACGTGGTTCCAATTTCAATGATTTACAGTTAGGATTTTTATGTTTCATTGTTATTAGAACTTAAATTTAAGCTTCAATATGTTATGTTACTGCAGTCTCTCAGTTTTCCGGCAACGATTCCAGTGGTAGCACCATAAGATCGTAATTTAATGACGAATAATGTATTAGTGGTTGCATGTGCCAGCGTTGCATTACTTGCTTTTCTATCTCAACAAGTAGCATGTTTATGGAGTAAGGGGTTGTTTGTTTACCTCTTAATAATTCCATTAAGAGGCAACCTCTGAATCACCAAGAGGTGAATCTTGTTTGACAAAAAAAGGTCTGCCTCTTAATGGTTCTAAAATCCTCTGAATGATTTTGTATCTTAGGCCTCCCTTAACCATTCACCACCCTAATTTCATTCTGAACAATTACCAAACAACCATATTTCATTTTCCACTATATCACAAGAGCCTCTTTATCATTCTGATCACTTAATCATTATGCACCAAACCATTCAGCAACTGCCAAACAGCCCCTAATCTTATCAAACATGCGGTATTTGTAGCGCATTGGGGACATGGGTGTTCTCTGTGGCGGGTGCTTTGATTGCGATACCCGTAGGAATAAAGCGGAAATCCCTTGCACCACTTGTGTTTTTCGGGACTACGGGTACAATGGTTGATATAATTATGGGAGTTAGTGCGTGCGAAAGAGAACATGCGGAACGCCAAATGAAGATTCTAGAAGAACAAAATGCTGCTTCGGTTGCTGCTATTGATGTTGCTGTTGCTTCAGATGATGTTATTTAAGCCTCCATAATCAAAGTTATAAACTTTTTCTCCAAAACTTGATCTTGAGACCAACTTCCCTTTGATTATTTTTGTTTTTTTTAATTATTTAATGCATGCTTTGTTGTTTTTGTTTTTGTTTTTGTTTTTGCCTTTTCATGGGTTCTTCTAGCATATTCTATCATTTTGCAGAATAAGGGGATGTTTTTTTTTAAAAACCTCTTTATACCTCTGAAGTCTGAATCGTTCAGACGTTTTTACGTCCAGACTGCTTGTTTTTTTCCTCCAGATTTCAGAGGCTTTAAGTTTGAAATACGTCTGAAATTAGAAGAAGTGGTCTAATGTCTTGTAACCTCTTAAAGCACCACCTCTTATTAATCAGAAGTGAAATAAGACTTTAGACTTCAGACCTCTTAAAAGTGGGAGGTTTGAGGTTTGACTCCAGACATATATGATGGTGTTGTACATTTATTTTATAGAATATTTCATCATTTGCGACCTCTCATAGACTTGTGGGATTTGCGTTCGTAAATTTCTGCTTAACATCAAATCTCGGAGATTATGTCTTACGTAAGAAAACAATTATCAGAGCATTTATAGTGGTGGAACCTTCAAAAACCTCACTTGTCATATTTTTTTTTTTCTAATATATTATTGTCACCCCAATCAAATAAGCACCTTAATATACTCTACAATAGAGGTTCTTATAAAAGCCTCACTTTCCATTTTTATAATTTATAAAATATAATTTTATTTATAGATTATTGTATAAATTTAATATAACTATAAGTTATTAAAAAAATCAAATGTATTTAATACATTTTCACCTTTTTATATTAATTTTACATTTTTTATTATGTATTTCGATGCATTTGAAAAACTTCTAAAGATGTGTGAGGAAGGACTCATGTTATCATTTATATGTATAATAGTTAGGTATATTTTTTTAAATGGAAAAGATATTTTACAATAATAAATTTAATATATGTAAATTAAAAGTATTTGAAAAATAATCTAAACATAGTAATATAATGAAGATAATTAATTATCGAATTTGTTAAAACAAAATACAAAAACTTGTAAAAAATGTACTAGAAAAGAAAAATAAAACAAAACTAATATTAATTTATATATTTTTTGTATCCATTTTAGCTTATATGTTCTATAGATTTTCTATAAAAAAAATGGTTAAATCCAAAAAAAAATGAGAGTATAAAAATTTGGGTTCTTGTTCGAGCACTGGCGTGCTTATAAGAACCTTTGACCGGACAAGAACCTGTGTCCCACAATGAATGTTTTTGTAGAAAAAACTAGACCTGGCAAAAACTGACCCGACACGCTAACCCGACACGAAATAAACGGGTTTGGGTAATACATTTCAACCCGTTTAAGTAAACGGGTTGACACGACACGAAAATTAAACGGGTAAGGTTAGGGTCAATTTTTAACTCGAAAATGATCCGAATAACTTGTTTATATATATATATATATATATATATATATATATATATATAGCCTTATGTTCAATAGAGAAGTCCAAATATTTAGAGAAATAGAGAAGTGATCTTGGTCATTTATTCGGTATTTCTCTAAATAAGGGTATTTTAGGGTATTTTTGTAAAAAAATTAGTTAAAAATGCCAAATGATATATTCATGAAGCCAAAATATATATATATATACATTCATGAAGCCAAATTTACAAAATCATGAAGCTATGTATGGTTTGTACGAGTTTGTACAAACTAGTTGGTTTGTATTTGATACCCAGCCTATATATATATATATATATATATATATATATATATATATTAAGTTTTCCTTTTAATCGTTTGGATTTTTAATGTTTAGGATTTTTATTATTTTGAAATTTGTTAGAACTTATAAATTTGAACTATAAAATTTAGATTTATAATGTTTTCATTTGAATTTTGGATTTGTAATTTTTTTGTAAATTTTCGATATTTAATTTTTAGTTTATAAATGTTAAACGGGTTAGGCGGGTCGGTTTAGGGTTGAGATTTTCTGACCCGTTTATTAAACGGGTCGGGTTAGGGTCATGCACTATCAACCCGTTTAACTTTGAACCCGACCCGACCCGACCCGATACGTTTGCCAGGTCTAGAAAAAACCCACCAAGAACCTCAAGAAAAACCTCCATTGTGGATGCTCTCACTAGTTCATGCAAAAAGATATACTCCATTCTTTCCATTCAAATTGAACAAGTTTATGATTCAAATTTATATTTTTTTCCATTCAAATCCATATTTTTGCCCATTAACAAACATTACACAAAGCATAGCACTGCTAGAGATTTGTAACATCCAAATTTTTTTGTATGTTTATTTTATAGGTTTTATATAAATATTAATCCTAAAATAGCCCGTATATCGAATCTTGAGTGGTTTGTGTTTGGGTAGAATTTTATCTTGAAAAAACCAAAAAAACATTTGAAAATTTGGTGCCCACAAAGAATTATTCACGGCCGGGAACCAATGGCAGAATAATTAACAAAGTTCAAAGTTAATTGGGTAGGTCGGTTGCAAATCTCTTGTTTGTTCTCTGTGTTAATTGGGAACCAATGGCATCTTGCTAGTTAATAAAATAGTCGTTGTTAAAAAAAAGTTATACAAGGGAAATTAATTAAAATGTCTCATGTTTGACTTTGACTTACTCAAATGGCCATTTTTTAAAATTTACGAAAATACTGAAATAATCTGTGAAAAGGTGCGTCATCACGGACTCCTTTTGTGAATTTGATTTTTGTCTGTGAAATTGATTATTGGTTCGTGAAAATGAATTATTTTTCCGTGAAGTTGATTATTGGAAAAGTGAAGAAGTTGGAAACATGGGTGGGAGTGAATTGTGGATTTGGTCTCTATGGTTTTGTGTTTTCTTTCACTATGGTTCTTATTCTATGTTTATTATGGATATGATCCTTGTGGTATGTAATATATTGTGGCTAGGGTCTCTCAACACTAACACCGTTAATTTTGAAAGGTTAAAAGCATCATGTGCCTTGCACATGATGGGTTTAAACTTTAATTTTGGTCCCTATGGTTTATAGAAATCTTTGAAAGTGGTCCCTGTGATTTATTATTATTTTTACATTTTCCTTTTAAAAACTAATAAATATATATATATATATATATATATATATATATATATATATATATATATATTATTAATATTAAAACTTATCGTAAACTTATCGTCTTCAAAAAAAAATATAAAAACTTATTTAAATATAAAAATATAAATATTATTAACAAAATAAAAGTATATTATCTAATTCATATATATATATATATATATATATATATATATTAAAAATATTATAATTTTTTATTAATATTTTCAGATATATAATTAATATTTTATTTTTCTTGATCGATCATACACTTTCATATTAGAAGTATATATAAAATATACTTGTTAAAATTATAAAATGTTTAAATTTAATGTTTTATGTCAAAATTTAAATATTAAATTTATTAATTACATAATATTAATAAATATATATTGTTTATATATTTTAATTATGACAATATTGACGAGATTGATCAAGAAAATAAAATATTAATTATATATATAAAAATATTATTAAAAACTTATAATTTTTTGAATAAATATATATATTTATATATATAAATATGAATTAGATAATATACTTTTACCTTTTTAATAATATATATATATATAATATTAGTTTTTTATTAGTTTTTAATGAAAAAATGTAAAAATAATAATAAACCACATGGAAGGCCTATGTCTCAAGTTCGAACCACGGGAGCTGCACTTCGGCGGTATCTAGACTTTGGGCTTGGTCCTTTGGGGCCGGGTCCGGGGACGGTTGCGGAGGATCCAGTCTATGGGATCCACTTCTCGGCCGTTCGGGTCCAGCCAAAAGGCTGGGCCGGGTCGCCGGGGATTAGTCGGGTGGCACCCTTAAGTGGGAGCCCGGATACCTCGGGAGCGTGTGTGTGTTAAATGTCGTTCAAAAAAAAAACCACATGGACCATTTTCAAAGATTTCTATAAACTACAGGGATCAAAATTAGAGTTTAAACCCATCTTATGCAAGGCACATGATGCCTTTAACCTTTCAAACTTAACGGTGTTAGTGTTGAGGGACCCCATCCACAATATATTGATACCACAAGAACCATATCCATAATAAACATATAATGAGAACCATAGTCAAAGAAAGCACAAAACCATAGGGACCAAATCCACAATTCACTTTTTTTTCCACTCAAATGCCCAAAAACGTGGGTGGGTCCGTGAAACCGTTCCCTTTCCCATTTAACCAATTAAACGGAAATTGATTATTGAAAAAGTGAAAAATGAGTTTGTGAAGAGTTAACTCTGATTATTGGAAAAGTGAAAAGCGAGTATGTGAAGAGGAGTTAACTGACAAAAATCAATTTTACGGACAAAAATCCAATTCACAAAAGGAGTCCGTGATCACGGACCCGTTTAAGGATTTTTTTTGGATATTTTGATTAAATTGGAGAGAGTTTAGACATTTCAGTAAGTCAAACGTGAACTTGAGGCATTTTAATTAATTTTCCTTTATATAATGTATATTTATTAGTGAATATACATATCAAGTGAACAATACAAACTAATAAAGTTTATATTGCATATTCATCAATGAATGTACCAAATAACTGAATAATATAATCTAATGCAATGTATATTTTTCCTCGTTTGATGTTTTTAACGAATCACGTTTTTATTTTGAAAATTTAATAAGTTATTTTTTTTTTAACGAGGTGGTTAAGTCTCATGGACCCAACTCATTAAAATCTACGGCCAACATAAGAGTCCACCTCGCTAATATATGTAGGGTTGAGCATCGGAACTGGATACCCGTCTTTGGAATCGGAACCGTTCTAGAATTGCCGGTTCCAGAACCAGAACCAATGTGATTGGTTCCGATTCCGGTTCCTAAAATACGGAACCGATTAAGACTGGTTCCGGTTCTGGTTCTCATTTTTTTGGAACCGTTACCCGTTGGGTACCCGGTCCCGCTATTTCTTAATAAAAATTATTTATATATTTATTATATTTATGTATTTATTATATTTAAATATTTAATGATGTGATATTAGTTTTGTACTTTTGTTAGGTATTTTATTTGTTTTCATCCAAGTGTTTTATTTGAGGTTTTAACGTAAAGACGTGAATTGTTATGGAAGTCGTTTTGTTGATGTCAAGACTCAATACTCGAGAGTTTCTAATTTATTTATGTAATAATTAGTTTTTACCGGATTAGTTTTCACCATGTGTTGTATTTATTACTTTATGTTGGTACTTTATAGTTTGAAATAGACCTAAAATTACAATTTTTATTGTATGAATTGTCAAAAAAAAAAGTTGACATTGGGTACCCGGAACCGGAACCGACGGTTCCGGGACCGGTTCCTTCATTCTAGGAACCGCCGGTTCCAATTCTGGTTCCGGTTCCATAAAATTTAGTCAGGTACCCGGTTATGCTCACCCCTAAATATATGCAACCACAAGGATACATCTCGTTAGAATATGTAATCACAAGGGCATATTTACTCAAATTTTCAAAATAGGACGAGATCCGTTAAAAACACCAAACTACGAAGTCGAAAAATGTAATCACTTTTTTTAACTACTATAAAAATAAATTTGAAGAAAATTGTAAGATTCTAAAGATCAAAATTACCAATAATCGTTACAAGAACACACCCCTTCTTTAAAATGATGAAATCGACTTCTATCTCTAACGATTATTTCTCGACCGAAAAACTTTGAAACCAATTTACTCGCCTCGTGACAATCTTTACATACTCGTAAATTCTTCGTAATCCGTAAAATTTCCCCTGGTTTTGACTTCAACAAACCGAACCCGATCGCCAGTTTCTCGCTATGGTAAAACAACGGGTTCTCGGTATCTTCTTCACCGATATCTTGCAACACGCTCTCGGTTTCGGGAACGTACCCGATTGACCGAATCCCGGCCAACATTTCATCCACTTTTGCGTATATCTCTTTCGACTCGGGATGAGCCCGTCCCCCAGCAATAAACTCGTTCACGGTGGGCCCCACTTCGATCACCGAAAACCCCGGAGTTTTCTTGACTCCACGGTCGTTCATCAACTTTCGAACGTTAGCAACGTCGTCCCATTTCTTAGCGGTGGCGTATATATTCGCTAATAACACGTATCGGCCGCTATTATTCGGTTCGAGTTCGATGACTTTTTTCCCTATTCGTTCTCCGAGTTCGACGTTTTTGTGGATTTTACACGCTCCGAGAAGCGCGCCCATTACACCGACGTCGGGTTTCATTGTCATCTGGCTTATTAGCTTTAATGTTTCGTCGAACATTCCTGCTCGCCCGAGTAAATCCACCATGCATCCGTAATGTTCGGTTCCCGGAGAAATCCCGTGAGCTTTTTCCATGTGTCGGAAATAAAAACGCCCTTTTTCGACTAACCCGGAATGAGCACACGCACTTAGTAAGTTCACGAACGTGATGTAGTCCGGTTTCACCGATTCGCTCTCCATTTTCTTGAAAAGCTCGATCGCGGCCTCGCCTTTCCCGTGTGTCGCGAATCCCCCGATCATGCAATTCCATGCAGAAACTCCTTTGGATGGTAAATCGTTGAACGTTTTTATCGCGTTTTCGAGGGACCCACATTTGCAGTACATATCGATGATTGTTGTCGATAGTTTTGAATCGATTTCTATCTCGTTTCGTTTAATGTAATTATGTATCCATTCCCCTTGTTTCATTGCTCCTAGCCCTGTACAAGCTGATAACATACTGGCCGCCACAAATTTATCCAATTCGACTCGATTCGATCGCATTTCGTCAAACAACGAAAACGCTTCACGGAAACGGTCGATTTGAACGTATGCCGCAATCATGGCGTTCCACGAAGCCGGGTTTTTCTCGGGCATCATTTCAAAGACTTTACGAGCCTCGTCGATACATCCCGATTGAGAATAACCGCTGATTAACGTCGTCCATGAAACGACATCTCTCTGAGGCATTTTGTCGAACACCTTTCTTGCTTCATCCAAACTCTTGAAGCTCACATACATATGAATCAGATTGTTCTGAGAAAACCCGTCCGAATGGTATCCGAATTTCAGAACCTGCGCATGAACTTGCTTCCCTTGTTCGATACAATTACTGTGAGAACAAGCTCTTACGACAGGAGGGAACGTAAACTTGTTTGGAGTGACGGAATTTTGCAGCATTTGCGAGTATAAACGTATGCAATCTTCGGAAAGATGGAACTGCAAGAAACCCCTAAAAATGGTGTTGTAAACGAAAGCGTCGGGGTGCAGCAAGTTGTTAATTATCTTGAGGGCGTAACCCAAATCGCCGTTTCTTGAGATCGAGCAGAACTTGATGATCCGACCCATGGCATCGTTATCGGCTTGAAGGCCGAGTTTGATGATTTGGGAATGATATTGCTTCAGCTCCGCCATAGATGAGCACAACGCCAAGCCTTGATGGAGCTGGAATGAGTTAGTTAAAAAAAAAAAGATTCACCGGAGACCGGAGACCGTAAAAATCAAGGGCTCATTTAGGATCATTAATAGTAAAAACATGCTCATAATGTTGGATAAACCGACCCCGTAAATCCCACTTGAAAGTAGGGTCAGGGTGTGAGATATATGCAGATCTGACCTCTAACGTAAAAGCCAACCGATCCAATCAGAACCAACCGATCCAATTAGAACCGACCGATCTTGATTGGATATCCAATTGTAATTGGATCGGATCGGATCAAAATTTTCAACATCCAATTTGGATCGGTCGGTTCTTGGATGACAGTCCAGAACCGAACCGATTCACCATCCAACCATCCATCCAATTATCATCCAACCACTCATCCAATACTATCATCCAACCGGTCATCCGATTATCATCCAACCACCCATCCGGTTATCATCCAACTACCATCCAATACATTATAATTCAAAGTTTCAAAAGTAAAAAGTTATTATTTTTAAAACATTATAATTTAAAAACATTTGTAAAAATAAAAACTAATTTTTTTAGAAAGAAACATAAAAACATTGGATTGATCCGATCCGATCCAATCCAATGGATATCCAATGGATGGAACCGATCCAATCATCCATTGGATTGGAAAAATCCAACATCCAATGGATGATTGGATCGGTTCGGTTGGAAAAATCGGACATCCAACGGATGATCGGTTCGGTTCCCGTCACATCCATTGGATGCCAACCGATGAACACCCCTACGTAAAAGTATAGAGGCACACAAAAAAACAATTTGTTATGTATGTGAAAAGTGTAAAAAATAATAAGGTCGTGAAAAGTGTCACCGTATCAATTTGTTGTGTGCCACCCTAAATATTTTGAAACTAACGGGAACACAAGTTTTGCTTGGTAGAGTTGATTTGCAAGGCTTTTCTTCCACCCGAGTTCAAGTCCCGTTGGTGTCATTTTCTTAGTTTTTAGATTTTAATTTCAGATTTATTATGTTTCAAGAAAAAAAATTGCAATAAAAGACTTGAACACAGGACCTCACATATGAAAAGCAATGACCTAACCACCGGACCAATGTTGAGTTTGTGAAAAATATCCATATATTTGTTTCTTATAGTCAAATTATGGTGCCACCACCTAAAAAAATTCTAGGTTCGACTTCGGGCCCACACATGGCATTAAAGCCCGGAAAAGCCTGAAAAGCCCGATTAGGCCCTCTTTCAACTGCAAAGCTCGGGCTGAAAAAACTTGGGTTTTTTCTTTGCTTACTAAAAAGGGGGCTTGGAAGGCTCGGGCACGAAAAACCCCGAGCCTTGTGCATCTCTAACCCAAAGAGTAGAGTGGTTGTTTCCGTGAAGAGTGTGAGCAAACAGGTAGAATGGAGAAAGACTACATAACAAAAAAAAATCGTAATACATATAGTTGATAGACTTCTAGAGTTGAGAGTGGGGTTGAAGTACCTTATGTAGATGAAGACCTTTTTTCGGCTCGTTTATCGACCCTCGGGCATCTGGTTTGGGGTTGGGCATCTCAAACCTACATACCATAAACCACGTTAACATCAAACATATTTCATATAGATCGGTGTTCTAAAAATCCATGCTTCAGACAACTAAAGTGGAACTAATTGTTGGATTAAACTTTTCAAAAGTTAAGCGAAGATTAATCGATCTTTCGTGACTTTTCATCAATCAACTTTTCTCAACTAGATGGGAGTCTTGTTGATCTACTAATTAGAGAAGTAATACTCCATCCTATCAAAATAAGTGTCCATATTTCTATTTTAGTTTCTCCAAAAATAGGTGTCCACTTTCAAAAGTAACCGTCTACTTTCCTATTTTACCCTTGATTATGAGATGAAAATTCATTACTCCCTTAGTTGTTAAGGGTAAAATTGTCACTTAGTGCATTAAAAAGTGTAATAGTCTCCTTTTGCAAACCACCTAATTAATACAAACAATCAATTGGGATATTTATGAAAAAGATGAGGTTTCATTTATTATGACTAGAAGGGTATTCGTGCAATGCAGCGCGATATATCTTGATTTTAATGTTTTGTTTTACTTTATATCATTGTCGATTTTATAAAACGGTTTTGTGTAGTTTTGAGAAAATTATAATTTTTTTTTATAAATTTGTACAAATAATGATGATTTTTGAGGGGTTCATGATTTGAGGATTTGAAAGGGGTTAAAAGATAAGGATTAATTAGATAACTAATGAGGATTAATTAGGTAACTAATGAGGATTAAAGAATGGTGCTTTTTTTAGGGGTTCACCATTTGAGAATTTGTAGGGGGTTAGAGATAAGGACTAAAAGGAATGAGTTAGAGATAAGGACTAATTAAGTAATTAGCATTAACAGTGGTACATAAAAATTAGCATTAACAGTGGTACATAAAGCTTCGTTATTGTTTTTAAGAGATTTTAAGTAATTAGCATTAAATAGCAGTACATAAGGCTTTATGGATTGTTTTTAAGAGTTTTTCATAAATGCTTTATAATATATTATAGATAGGAACATTTAAGAAAGATGATCAGAGTTCATTCATTATCATCAACGTCTTAGATTAGAAAACAATCAAAATATTTAGAACCAAATATTCATTAGACTAGATGGACGGTTTAGATTGGTTTGTATAGTTTGTACTAATTAGGTGGTTTGCAAAAGAAGTGTATTCAATCAAGTGCAATAATTACACATTATTAAAACCGTGTGCCCTTTTCACTGTAGACATTAATTTTGGGAACGAGGGAGTAGAACAAAAATGATATAGCATCAAAATTTTGAATCATAACTATACTTGCATATTCCTTGAAATGGTCTAATAGACTTGCCTTTTCGATAGTGTTTTGTTGCACTGTGGGGGGTATTTAGATGGCATAGATTGCACATCAACGAGCATTGCATTAAGCTCGGGAAATCTATTAGACTTGTTCTTGGAATCACGAATTTTAGTACCGTATGGAAACGAAGGTATCTTCGTTGACTCGCAAGAACTAGCGTTGACCGGCATGATTTCAAGCATTCTGATTCACTGCATAGATGAAAGCAACACATAAATCGGCCGAAGAAGGGTTGCTTACCCAATAATTTTGAGTAAGGGGCTGTTTGGTAGTTTTTGAATCATTTAGGGGCTGTTTGACAGTTGCTGAATGGTTTGGTGGAGAATGATTAAGAGACTCTTATGATATAGTGCAAAATGTTATATGATTGTTTGATAATTGTTCAGAATGAAATTAGGGTGCTGAATGGTTAAGGGAGGCCCAAGATACAATATCATTCAGAGGGTTTTAGAACCATTAAGGTGTTTGGGATTGCTTATTTAAAACAACTTACGCTTATTTATAAATGTGCTTATGAACTTATGTCGTGATAGGAGTTGAGGGTAAAAATTAATTTGGACAAATAAGTTATAAGCACTTAAGCAGTTTCAAATAAGTTAGAATGGATTAACTTATCAGAAACAACTTATTTGTGGTGTGGAAAAGTCATAAGCATTTTTCTTTTTTCCAATCCAAACACTAAAAATAACTTATTTGCAGTGAGGAAAATCAATAAGCAAATAAGCAATCCCAAACACCCCCTAAGAGGCAGACTTTTTTTTGCCAAACAAGATTCACCTCTTAGCGGTTCAGAGGTTTCCTCTTAATGGAACTATTAAGAGGTAAACAAGCAGCCCCTTAGTGTGAAATGATTAAGTGAACAGAATGTTTAAGAGACTCTTAATGATTGATTTAGTATCAGTTAGAAAAAGATTGTTTGGAAACAGTTCTGAATCAATAGTCTAAATGACGTAAAATTACCCATTTACCCTCAGTCTTCTGTTTGTTGATTGAAAATTAACGTTTCGACAAAAGTACTGAATGACAACTTATTAACTTATCACGTTTTGGTACCACCATAAGCTAATCCAAACACTTTTTATAAAACTCTGGTTTGACACCAAGCACTTTTACATAAAAGCATAAGTTGTTTAAAATAAGCAATCCCAAACACCCCCTTAGATGCATCAGAATCCCTATGGAACAGAAGTGCCAAAAGGAATAACTCCAAACCTAATAACATCTTCTCTAACAACTGCAAATTTAAAGGTTAGAATTTTCAAAATCAAATGCAGGCCTCTTTTTGTGAAAGTAAAGGTTATATAATAAAAACTAACATTGAGGCAAGATTCAAGAACATGTACATTGGTGAATCAATACCAGAAACTTGAGCATATAATAGACTACTACATCAGATAACACTCTTCTAAAGCTTGCACATATGAATCTCGTAGATTGCCAACAACAATTCTGACATTGTGCTAGTCTCAATGGCTATGAAACTACAAAAGCTTCCAAGTCATGGGAGAATAACATAGAATCACATGGAAATTCGAATACAGTATTCCACTTATAACCTTTACAACATATTTGTTCGTATAGTGAAGCAGTGGCCCAATAGAGAAGCAAAATCAATCTGTACATTCTGTTTTCTTCCAACTTGCTGTTGAATTCCTATGGCTTTTATTTTTGTTTCGATTTTAGCATCCATTGTTTATAATGACGAGGAGAACAACAAGATCGACCCTAGGTCAGGTACAGATTGGAAGATTTCAGGAAACAGAGATATTTGCCCTAAATCATCCTCTCTTTCAAACTTGTTTTAAAACAAAATATAAATGTGAAGATGAAGATGATGAACATAAATCCTAAATTAGCACCAAATCTGTACAATTTAAAGCAGAGAGTATATACACAAGTCTATTTCTTCCTAAATCATGTTGATCAAAAAACAGAAGATAGAAGATAGAATAGTTGTTGATACCTTTGGTTTTAGAAGCAAATCGATCAGAGAAGCAACATAGAAGGCGCTACAGATGGATAGAGAAGAGAGGATGAAGGTTCAGCGATGCTTGGATGGATCAGAGACATTCTCAGCCACATAATGAACGATTTTCAGAGGGAAATTTGAGCTTCTATGCTAAATGGAAAGTTTTGGGATTATTTGTTTATTTAAAACATTCCTAACAAATTTTCTAAAATTTCTATAAAATAAAAAGTCAAAATCTTAAAAAAAAAATTTACATTCATCTCCGACAAATTGTCTTTTTTATAGAACCAAACATTGATTATAATATTAAAATATTTAATTCATCTTTTAAAATAGTATTTCTATTTCTAAATATTTATTTTCAAATATTTCTATTGACGCTCTCATCTGGTATATCTCCATATTTAGGCTTTCTTCATTTTGAAGATAGTTTTAGGAAAACAGTTGAAGCAAAATTATAACTCAAAATCCTCATATTCTACATTTTCTCCAAAGTGGAAAAACTGTTTGAGGTGCTCTTATGCTTTTATGTAAAAGTCCTTATTAACATATATGGTGTTAAGTCAAAATTTTATAAAAAAAGTGTTTTAATTAGCTTGTAATGGTACCAAAACGTAATAAGTTAATAAGAGCATCTCCATACTCCAATAGAGGTTCTTATAAGAACATCTTTTTTTTGTTGCCAACTCATCAAATTAAGAACTCTCTTAAATGTCCACAATGGTAGTTCTTATAAGAACCTCATTTTTGTGGGTCCCATTGATTCTTTTGTTGATCCAAACCCTCAGTGATTTGATAATGACCCTCTCTTATACTTAGTGAAAATTGTAAGTAAACAATATGTATCAGAGTTTCACTATCGCTGATAAGTACTAAGATCTTCCAGTACCGCTGATAGGAACTCTCGCTTTTTTAGATTAAACATTCAGCGAACACTGTTCACCATAAATGCTCTGAGTCTGTTCAGTCATTATGATGATCACTGATAAGTTAGTTGTTTACTTATGATCCCTGAAGACAAGTTTCACGTCAACAAGGTTCTACGCTGAAGTCGAAGATCAAGCTCAAGAACCAGCGACAAGTCTCCTAATGAACTGATGTGGATCAGCGAAGACTCAGATTTGTCCACTCAACGTGAAGTATCAAGTACAAGGCTTCAGCTATCGCTGAACTTTATCATCTGCTGAATAGTAAATGATAATCGCTGAATCAACGAAAGCTGATCATGAAGTCCTCCGTACAAAGTACTTTTGTCTTAACCACCCTTGCACGCCACCGTACGAAATGTCAGAAAAGAACCTCTGAATATCTGAAATCGTACAACCACTCTGATACTACACTGTTCATCCTTACGGCTACTAAGGTTGTCAACCAAGGTCAATGACATGCAACCAACCAGATGATGACACGTGTAAAGTGTATACTGACTTGCATTAAATGCATGCAGTATATAAAGAGATGAACTCACTTCTTTTGAAGTAACTTGCTAACTCTGGACAAGTTCAAATCTCTCTCAAGATAGGATTTTATTAGTAATCTCCTTATCTTTCTTAGTGCAAGAAATCTTAGTGTTCCAACTTGTTTAGATTTAGGTTTATCCTTAATCTTGTTTCCGCAACAAGCTGTAAATTGTTAATGATTTATCAATAAACAATTTAGAAAAGTAAAATCTGTGTGTTTGTATTCAACCCCCCCCCCCTTCTACAAACTTGTATAGGCCTTCGGGACCAACATCTTTCAACACCAATACTAATTAAATAAGTTATATTAATAATTATAAAGTAAACAAAATAAAATATAAAATAAGAAAAATGTCACTTCTCACAAATTTCATGGTAAGAACCAATGTTCTTATTTAAGAACCTAAAGAAGTTTGAGTTCATATAAGAACTCTCCACAATGGTAGTTCCTACAAGGCATTGCACTTTTTGCTTGTAAGCACCTTACATTGGAGATGCTCTAAGTTTTTATTTAAAGAGTGTCAGGCCCATTTAACACTCTCTAGCCAAAACTAGGGATGCCCACGGTTCGATTTGTGCGTTTAACCCCCAAACCAGTAACAAAAGCTGTTTAAGAAGTTTTCCAAACCGAGCCAAATTGGCAGGAAGTGACCAAACCAATCAAATTGGACTACAAAAAAGCACTTTGGTCTGAAACGGTTCGAGTTTCTTATTAGTTTTTTAAACAAAAAAAAATCACATTTTTCTCAAAACAACTGGTACCAATATAACCTTAGGGTCGATGAAAGGTTAAGGTTGATATGAGAAGCGGTTATCAACCGTTGGATGAGAAATGGACACACATTAGAACGAGATGCACCAAGATGCACCAGATCAACTCCTTTACAAGTTGTAATTTATGGGAGGACATTTGATTAAAAAACGATCAACGGTTCAGATCCAATTCTCACGCATCTCACGTTAACCTTAACTTCTCACACGATTCTTCGCCTATAACCTTATTAAATAAATCACATACAGCATTATAAGAGAATAAAAGATAAACATCTATCTATAAAATTAATAAAACATTGAGTAAATTGAAAAAATTAAACAAATCCACCAACAATAGTTAGAGTTTTGGACAAACGTTGAGCAAGTCGAAGGACCATTTAGAATTTTAGATTAGAATTTTGATGGAGTTCAAAAAATTTGCCAATTTAGAAAACACAACATATTGAGAAAGGAAAACTAAACACTAATAGCATAATGTTTGTCACAAACTTTTTTCTTAGTTGGACCATAAAAGTTGAGCTAATAATATGAAAACAATAATACATGTATATTTTTTACGGTCGGTCCATTTCACACGTTCAAACTGCAGACTGGATCGAACCAAGCGATTTAACTAATTTTTTTAAATCAAACTAGATCAACAGACCACTTAAACTGTAAAAAACTATCCGATTTAACTTGATTGAACCGATTTAAAGTTTTAAAAACCCTAGCCATAACCCTCTCCATAAAAAGGCTAAAACTAAATCCCAACTTGGATCGTTAAAGCCCAGACGATGTGAATGAGACTGAGCCCATTAAATCCAACGGATCCCTAAAACCCTAGTTACTAATTAGATGCGCCTCTTTCATTGTCCACCATATATATCAACACAGAACTCCAAAGTTTTGCAGTCAGTTCTTCCTTCTTCTCCCATGGCAGCCGCTTTCATCTTCATCTCTGGTGTTTATCTTCCCCATCGATTGGTAAAGCAGGTTTGATTTGATATATAATTCGATTTTTGTGCGTTGATGAAGCAATTAGTGGACTAGAGTTTCTGATTTTGGGCTCTTCTTCCCATTTTAGTTTGACGACAAACCCTTGGCTGTCTGAGCACAAATAACCGATGAATTTTATCGATTTTAAAGCTTTTGCAACTGATTTTACTTTTAATGTCAAATTTGTTTGGAGCTTATGATGATAATTATAATTATCTTAGCGGATTTCAGTGAGATTTGATGTATTTGAATCAATGATCTGTTTGTTACACACACTGAGGCTCTTAGGTTTTGATAAAATTGCATATTGGATTTCATATTTATCGAATCTTTTGTGGAATGTTAATTTGCAGTGATGAGGTAAAGCACCGTAGGGGTGTAATTAGGGCAGTGGACAAGACGATTGATTTTGTCTTGCCGTGATCCCCAATTTAAACGACTTCTCCTTCCACTGAGCACTTTTTTCATTCCATTTTTTGATCTTTGATTTTGATGTTTCATACAAAACTTTGTTTACTGAAAAATTTGATTTCAATTTTATGAATCTGTATAATTCAATTGTTATTTGAAGGCGTCCATATACCAATTCTGGAGGATTAATTTAGTCCCTCACGGTGTAATGGCTCGGACGCCAAATCAGTATTTGTGGCCATCCTGATAAATGGGTTCTTCAATGCCATTTCATCGTGGAAACACCTCATACAGTTATTTTAATTATTCAATGGATTTATGCCTTCATAATCCCAGATAACACTAGCGAGATTGAAGTTAAACAACACAATATCCCTCCCTTTCCTTTCCTTCCTGAAATGAGTTTAGAGAACAGTTGTTGTGATTCTATTTGCTTAAAATTTGGATTTGACCATTCAAACAGATTATGTATATCCAATGTTTCTAATATTAAATTTCACTTGTATACAAGTGAGAGTGAAAAGTAAATAAAACTTGTTAATTTTTTTTTTCAGGAGAAAAAGGAAAAGAAACGGAAGGAAACCATCCACACATCTGCAAGATCATACATTTTTTTTAAAGTGTCACATCAGCTTTGCAATAACACTTCTATACACATGGAAGACCAAATTCCTAAACTAATAAATTATAATATAATTAAAAAACATATCAATAATTAATGTTTAAACAAACAAATTAATTAAATTAAAAAATGCTACTGTTTAATATATTTATTTTGTGAAACGACTTTTTAATTTAGAAAGATGATGTTGGTCTTCCAAGGGGCATGCTATGTCCTCTTGTAAGGGTTTTGCAAGACTTGTGTGGATGCTCTAAGACCATCTACACATCTGTAAAACCATACTCTTTTCTAAAGACATTGCAATAATACTATAAACTAATCCACACATTTTATAGAACTTTGTTTTAACATAAATTAATAACATTTTTACATAAAAACATAAGTTGTTTTAAATAAGCAATCCCAAACCCTGGAATTCATCTTTTTATTTATATTTAAAACTGAAAAATGAAAATACTATTATTAGGGCTGTAAACGAACCGAACGTTCAGCGAACCGTTCGTGAACCGTTCGGCGGGAAGTTCGTTTATGTTCGTTTATTTAATAAATGAACGAACATGAACAAATTTTCTCGTTCGTTTAGTTAAACGAACGAACATGAACGAAGGTCTCGTTCGTTCATTTACGTTCGTGAACGTTCGTTCATTTACGTTCGTGAACGTTCGTTCATTTATGTTCGTTTACGTTCGGTTAGTATTGTTCGTTTATGTTCGTTTAGTAATTAATGACTAATATTTTGTATATTTATATTTATGTTTAGATTTATATTTATATTTATATTAATATATATATTTATATTAATATATTTATATTTATTAATATTAATTATTATTATTATTATTAATATTATTAATATTAATATTAATATTATTATTATTATTATTTTATTATATTATATTATATTAATATATATTAAAAAAACATAAGAAAAACTGACGACTTGCATTCAATCAGCATGGATGCTTAATATATGTTTGTGGATTTAAAAAATAGTTTACTCTAAACGATGTGGGATTGAGAGACAAGTCATAGAAAATGGGATTTTCACCTATCCCACATCGGTTCCTCACCCCTTTCATTGCTCAATCTCCTATTATAAATAGAATCCCCATCCTTCCATTTTTCAGCACATCAACTCTTCAACCAAGTAAGGTGGTTCAAGCCCATTGGCTTGAGCCTTGCCTTGTGGTTGTGGGTTCATAACGAATTCTTTGTTTCGGTCCCTTGTGGTTTGAGTCTTCAAACTTGAACCCGATGGTTTGAGCCTTATTGGCTTGAACCTAAGCACCCCAAGATAGTGGGTTCACCTTGTGTTCCTTCTCCATTTTGCTTAAGGTTTCACCCCACATTGGTGGGATAAACCATTTAAAGGCCTTGGTATCAACTATAAATATAGTGGCTTAGCCCTTTGGCTTGAGCTTTTTAGTTTGAGTTTCAGTAAAAAATTTAATTGGAGTATCTATGAAAATGGGTGCACCGTAGTTAGCCTTTTCCTTGAGCCTTTGGGCTTGAGTCTAAGTATATTTTTTTTAAATGAACGAACCCGAACCCTAAAATGTTCGTTCGTTTATGTTCGGTTAAGTTTGTTCGTTTATGTTCGTTTATGTTCGGTTAAGTTTGTTCGTTTATGTTCGGTTAAGTTTGTTCGTTTATGTTCGTTTAAGACTTAAACGAACGAACATAAACGAACACGAACAAACTAATTTTTTAAATGAACGAACACGAACACCAAAATATTTGTTCGTTTAGTGTTCGTGTTCGTTCGTTTGTTCGGTTAAGTTAAACGAACGAACATGAACAAGCCAGTGTTCGTGTTCGTTCGGTTCGTTTACAGCATTAACTATTATGACCCAAATGTGTCGACGGGCCTGATTATTTTGTGTTTGGAAGAGCCCACAAAATGGAATGATTTTCGTATATATATGATGGGAACCCTTTGTTTAAGAAACCCTAAAAATCACTACCTTTTTTCTCAAAGCTTCCATCGCCATTGGAGCCCATCTTAAGTTCTTTCTCATATCTTTCAAAGACGCGTCTCATTCAAAAAGTACGTATTTTGAGTTCATCATTGATTTTCGGTTCCATACGATCCAGACGTCGATTTCTTTTGTTGAAATCATTGCCTGTTTAGTTGCTTTTTTAGATTAATTTTGCTCTGATTCCATCTTCATGCGTCCAATTAAAATGCATTCTAGATTTTTAATGATTTTGTGATGATTTATACAATGAATCAACGCCTCTATAAGAGTAGCCGTGTGAATGCTTTTTAGGATTTCATATCGCGCTTAGTTTGGAGGCTGAAATCGAATGGTTCTTTTTTACAGATTAGAAATTTAATCTTCATAAACGAACTTTTTAATTTGGATCTAGAACTACCGAGACTTCTTGAGGAGTTCATTTGTTTTACCATCGATATTCTCCCAAGCAGTCTTGGATATTTATTGTTTTGATGTATTTATGTTTAGATGCTTGTTTTTGTTAATGAAATCGCCCTCGAATAATCGAATGTTTGGGAAGAAATTCAATCTCGTTCGGTTCAGACAGGGGCGTACAGTAATGGTATCGAACTTGTTAATCAGATTGATTATTTTTAAATCATCTGAATCAGTTTGAAGTTAAGGAACTTTGAACTTATGTTCGCTGTTCCTTTACCTACACTCGTTCACATCTATTCACATGATGAATTTTTTGTCTGTGCTCTGTTCGGTTTGTTCTTATTTATAAAATTGATTCAATATGGAAGCGTGTAACAAGCTGGTATTAAATTTAAGCAATATATTTACTAGAAGATGAAGGCGTTGTGAGATGGTCATTTGTATGTGCTGCAAGGACAGGTGCTGCAGCAATGGTTTCAGAATCTGTCGATTGTGATAAAGTTGTTGATTTTAATGCCTCAAAACTGTGGCATTTGAGGCTTGGTCATGCCAGAGAAAATGCTTTACAAGGATTGGCAAAACAAGGGCTGTTAAAGGGTGTCAAACTGGTAAGGTAGACTTTTGTGAGCAATGTGTTATTGGCAAACACACAAGAGTGAAGTTTGGTACAGCAACGCACCAAACCAAAGGCATCATTGATTACGTTCACTCAGATGTATGGGGTCCAACGAAGACAGCTTCTAAGGGTGGTAAGCATTATCTTGTGAGTTTTATTGATGATTATCTCGTAAGCGCTTACCAGGTAATAAACCCTTGACACCAAACTCATTTTGATGACCCTGCATAAGGGAGGGTGACGCGATAAGCACTTATCCGTTAAGTATTTGATAAACGGCACATTATTTATATACGAATTATAACCTTAATCTAATTTACAAATTAAGAGGTAAACTCTTGTATGAAGTAATTGATAGACCCTATTGTAATCCTTGATGTCATATATATAAAATCATATTATGATTATTGAACTTGAAATTGAACCTGTTTTATTACATAAAATCATACATCTTTATTTATTTTCATTCTCATTAAATATTGTTTGATACCTCTAACCAAAAACCCCAAAGAGATAATCCCTAGAATTATGATTATTGTTGAACATGATTTAAAAGAGATTTATTTTGGGTGACCAATCAAAAGCCAAGGTTAGATAAGCATTGCAAATAAAAACAATCAAAATATGTATTATTAACATTCCTCTCTATTAAGAATCTCCGTCAAGAAAGTAAAATAAAAGAATCGAAATCTGAATAACCACCAACCATATATGAAGAATCTCTATCAAGAAAGTAAAATAAAAGAATCAAATCTTAATAGCTACCAACTGTATATGAAGAATTTCCGTCAAGAAAGTAAAATAAAAGAATTCGATCTTAATAGCCACCACCTGTATATGAAGAATCTCTGTCAAGAATGTTAAAAACTGGCATCATGTTTGTCTAGCTGCAAACCAAAAAGGAAAAAAAAAAGAAAAAAAAAGAATAAAAAGTTTATAAGTGAGTTTTTTTATTTCTCAAAGAAAGAACAAATATATGGAAGAGTTCTCTTCCATGGAAGGAATATAAACACCTCATTTCTACATGGAAGGAATATAAACACCTCATTTCTCTTCCAGGGAAGCGCTCTTCTATGGTGGAGTTACCTGTTTGAAGACGCACGGAAGAGTTCTCTTCCATGGAAGGAATATAAACACCTCATTTCTACATTCTGCCCAGAAAAACACGCTTGAGAAGATGAGATCAGGCATGTTGATTAAACAAGGGGGGCGTTCTGTTCAGAGGTACACCATACATTAACCCTATATAATATATATATATATATATATATATATATATATATATATATATATATATATATATATGTGGGGTGTTTTATTTTGCAACCTTGTAAATACTTACTACCCCGTGCAACCCTCATATAAACCGTTCATTTAGCACATTCAATATGTTGACACTAGATTGATTACTGAACTACATCAATGATTATTGGTTTTATGCATTGCATTTCATTAAATGCATAATGTTTCATGAAAGTACCACATTCGTCCGAAACATCGCATGCACCGTTATGTGCATCGACATTTGTCGTAGAAATTTGACGAAATCAGGTAAATTCATTTAGAGAACTGATGAGAATCAAATGCAATGGATAACAAGGTTGGTTTTTGCCTCGGCGTTGGTAATTTGTATCTTTGACCATCCTTGTAACATACAACTTTTCATTGGTACAAGTAGACAAGTAGTTGCAAACATATTCAAGCAAGGCTTTAGGCCATGAGTACCACCACTACCCAATGAACCCATTTGCCACCTCAGTGTCACATCAGCTTTTCTCTTTCCTATCCTCCTTACCCAAAAGTGGAGTACCGCTAACCCGCTGAACCCAATTGCCATCTCATCTTTTTTAATTCTTTTATTTATACATTTAATTATTTAACAAAATAAAAATATTTATATATTTTTAATAAATAAAAATAAGATAAATAATAAAAATAAAAATTCATATCATTCATTAAAAAATTAAAAATTACAAAATACAAAACACTAAAAAAATAAAAAATACAAAATACAAAACACTAAAAATTATGATATTTTCTAATTTTCTCTTTTCTCGCTAAAGTAGCCCTCAAAACATCTTCCGAAAGGTGATCATGCGGGGCTATGAAAAACATCGAAGTCTTGTTCATATCGTTTTTCTCGTTCGAGTTCCAACTTTTGTTGTTCGAGTTCAAGTTTTTTCATTTTGTACTCCATTGTATGCTCAATCTGCTCGTTGAACGAGCTTATGGTCGTCAACAACTGAGTAACACTTTCGTCCGGATTCGACCCAGTCGTATTACTCGTTGATGCTTTTTTTGCCTTGTTTCTCCCGATGGGTCGTTGAAGTTGCTCGACCTCGTCGACCCGAACATCTTCATCGTCATCATCGGAAGGTTTGGTACGTTTTGAACCCCGGGATGAATTTGTCGACATCGTTGGAACCGGTGACCATTTTGGACATTTTTTTTAGGACATCCCAAGCTTGTTCATGGGTGAAAGTATAAACACCCTTCCAAAATTAACATGCAAAACATCAATTTCATAATATCCCAAAAATCACGGTCTCAAAATTTCATTACAATTACTCAATAGGTTCGCGGAAACAACCTACACAACTGAGAAAAACTAATAACTAGAGTGTCACTACGCTTCTTGACTCTTCTTGCTAAGCTCAGCCTATTTGCCCGAGCTCCTGGAAACCTGCTTACCTGAAAAGGTTTTAATTTGAAAATGCGAGGGTTAGACCATGAGGTCTAGTGAGTCCCTCCTAACAGTTATCAAAGCATTGAAAAACAGTTTATCTTTTCAGCCTTAATCATTCATAATCAACACGTCAAAAACACTTACGGACCGAAGTCCGCCTCCTCGTAATCTGACACCCTGAAGCCACCCGAAGGTGACAACGAGTCAGCCTCATGCTGCCTTGCGGAGCCTCGCTCCTGGCATATAGGGACCTCCCTTCCCGCACGAGAGCTGGCGGAACGACTCTCCCGTCTTTGCCAGTTTACGTCTCCTTGATGTATGCATACATTCTACATAAGACTTTAAACATCTTTCATGCAATTAAAGCATAATAATACAACATGACAATTTTCATCATTCAACACATTTTGAAAACACTTTAAAAGCCACACATTTTGGTTTAGAAAACTCACCTGGTTGCAACTCCCGTTTACTTCAAGACTCGCTCCAAACGCACACCTAAACAATAATTTATTGATTAAGTGGATGCACCTAGCTAAACTTTCTCAGCTCTAACTCGCAAGGCACGAAAATCGCAGTCCTCTAAAACTCGCAAGACTCTAAACTCGCAGGGTACTGAAACTCGCAAGACACAGAAACTCGCAGGGCTCTGAAACTCGCAACCTTGGGTTGCGATTTTCTCCAAAACTCGCAAGCTTAGCTTGCGATTTTCCCCAAACTCGCAGGCTTAGCTTGCGAATTTCCCAAACTCGCAGGCTTAGCTTGCGAATTTCCCAAACTCGCAGGCTTAGCTTGCGAATTTCAGACTCAACCACTTCATCTTCTTCCCAGACACGCAGACAGGTCTGAAACAGGGTTTTTCTACTGCTCAAAACGAAAACTTGCTAAAACTTACCGAAAACCTTTAGGCTAAACTAGAAATCGGTTCAAAGAGAGATTCTAGGCTCACATTACCGATTAAACTCAAAAATCGATTTCCCAACCTCCATAATATTGCAAACAGCGCTGGACATCGAGTGTGTGTGTGATTACACACACCCAAACCCTCCCAAACATCTTCAAATCGGAAAGAAGGAACTAAGGAGAAGGAGGATTAGAATACTTACTTGAATAGATGCCAAGAATTCCTCACTTGCTTTCCCAAAATCACCAACAGCGCCCTTTCTTCTTCTTTTCTTCTTTTCCTCTCAGCCGCCACACACACACAGAGCACACACAGAAATAATACTGATTGAAGAATGATTTCCTCCTATGGCTTTGGACCCCTTTTTAAATAACTTTCCCAACTTTACACTTTGACCCCTTAAACTTTCTTCTTGTTTCACCTTTTACACAAGCCCTTAATTATTTAATTGCGTAAAAATCTCGGTTGTTACAACACTCCCCCCTCAAAAGAATTCCGTCCCCGGAATTCCATTCTTAAAGAGGTGAGGGTACCTGTTTCTCATCTCCGCTTCCACCTCCCACGTTGCTTCTCGCCCCCTTATGATACCTACACTGAACTTTTACTAGCCGAATTTCTCTATTCTTGATTTCCGGACCTTGCTGTCCACCATCTCTATTGGTTCTTCTTCGTACGACAGTCTCTCATCGATGCTAACATTTTCAAATGGAATGGCTACATCGGTCTCAACCAAACATCTCTTCAGATTTGACACAAGAAAAGTTTGATGCACTCCTCTTATTTTCTTCTGGCAAGTCTAACTTATATGTCGCTGCTCTAACTTACTCACTAAAGACAGAAGTCAACTTCTTATCGCCTGTAATTCTCGCAAGGTCGACATTACTACAGCTTCCTTCATCTGTTCCTCATGACAGAGGCGCACATCACACCACGAAATCCCCCAAAATTTCATCTAGTACCTCAAGATCGCGCACTATCTATTCAACTTTCATAACTCCGACGGGTCCACAGACGTAGTCCACTTTACCTATCTCTCAATTCTCGAGGTTCCACAGTCTTATGTTCTCAATTCAACCACTCAGTTCTACTCGGCTGCCCCAAATCGTTCAGATGGGAAACATAACCGCACTTCATACCTGAAACCGCCCTCGGCAAGTCATCACTTGCTAAAACGTGCCATCTTGCACTATTTACTTGTACCCCATTCGATCACTATACTCGCTTAAAACTACCTGATAAAACCAAGGCCAACCGCGCCTCCGTCCCCACATCGGGACTCACAGTTTTTAAACACGCCTAATTAAGATCTCTTATACATTTACACTTCCTTAAGAAAAGGACTTGGCAGAAATTTCCCTCCACGACAACGAGAATCTTCTACCAAGAAAACTCGCTCACTGACAACTTGACGCCAGGCCAACCTTGTACATCCCGACAAGCTCACCCCCATGAGCCTCTCCTTGGTATACCTGAAATTTTTGGATTACTTTTTCCAACCGACATACGTCTAAGTAGATCATAATCCCTTCCCGAATCACATTGGTTACAACACGTCAACTAATTCGTACGTTCTCACAACTTCATCATTTCTCACTTAACGTGTCTAATAGTAGGAAACCTCTATACTTCCTCATTTGAGCACTCACCTATCCGAATTGAACTTATCCTGAAGGCTCATCAATTTCTCACTGCTTGCCACATGCGTCCAGCCATATAACATAACTTCGGTTACTCCCACTCATCTAGGAGGGGTAATCTCGATCACGCCCTACTGTTCTCGATAGCTTACACTGAACGATCAGTTCGCTTGAACGTTTCTCACAAAGCCACTAACTTAACTCCTTCAGTCGTCCTATCCACTTCTTTCCTGCACAAAAACATACACAATTTCCTCCCTCAAAACTCTTTCCAAAAGTTCGCACACTTACTAAGGACAGCCTACACAACACTACACCCATCGGCATTACTGTCAAGTTTACTACTTCCGATTAACTTACTTAATCCGACATACTGTCTTCACCTCCCCACATTAGCGTGGAGCATTATCCACTATCATTACTCGTCCCTCTCTTCCGACAATTCCCAAACTGCAAAAGCTTTCTCATCACTATACGTAACCAAACGGTTGCACTAACATTCTAACTTTAGGCTTCCGAACAAATCACCTCGAATTGACACCAGAGTTCGACGTCACTATACATTCTTTAAACTCCGACTTTTACTTTCTCAGACAATTCACTCACACATAAGCAACAGCTCACCTTCTTTAAGGATTTCACGTCTATTCCACCACACTCTGACTAATACATCCATCAAGTTCTTTAAACTTCCAATTATCCCAAAATATGCTTACTTAGTGACTCCTACAGTTAAAGACACTTGGCTTCTCCTTCGGGTAACTACCCACCACCACTCCGTGATGCTATCCCGAACATAATTATATCACGACGTCAACTCACACCCTACGTGCTCCAACAACCTAGTTAACAACACGAACACCCCAACCGAAACCGAAACCTCCAACATGCTTCTATCTGAAGTTTCCTCTTTCTCAAATCTCTCATCGCTATGACGCTAGCTGGCACATTCGACTTGGCAATTATTGCCACTATATAATTGTACATTACTCACTCATGACATCACACAGCAGACCAAGACTCTCATGGACAATCGTACACAACTCAAACTTATCTTCAAGACCTCAATCATAATTAACCAGGTCTATCTCGCTACATTGCCTCTCTCCCAGCTCTAGTTGAACCACAACACACGAATATTTGAATAACTCTAACATACTCGTTTCCTGATAGCTCTTTGCGATCCCAAACCAATATATATAGACAGGGCGCACTCCCTCACAGATCGACATAATCTATACCCTCACTCCGTTTATGCTAAATACTTCATTCTTTACGAACCATCCATCTCGTAGGTAAAACGCTTATCTAAAACAACAGTCTTTCACTATCTTAACACCCCTACAAAGTGGTCCTTCAACTTTCAACCTTCAGATTCAAGTCTTCGGTCTCAAACACCTCACTCAACTGCCGACTTTAACGTCAATAGTTGACCCGTTGATACTTCCTTAACCTATTCTCCAACAAGGGTCCCTTACTGAACCTAATCATTCCCACATATCATAATCAAATTCACATCCCGTCGTCCTCATTTCAAACTCACTCGTGAAACGTTAACATTACAAGATCACTTTAAAACTATTATTCAACGTCGCAGATATTTCATCTCTACTTCACCACACTACTCATAATGAGTTGCTAATACCAATACCTTGCTGACTTCTAGTCCTTCCCCTGAACACAACCGTCCCTCGGCAACTGTATTTCCAGTCACCGCACGAGGGTACAGACTCTCATACAACCGACATTAAAGTCCACTTCTGACTCCTCCACTGCTCATCTCTCCTCTTGAACATAAGTACCAAAACTACGAACACTCTCCCCTGATCTGTCCAATACCTCTCCACTCTAAGAGTTCTTCCTTAGCTTAAAATGTAGTACTCTAGGACCTAGTGAGTTTATAGCCTTCATGCATGACAACGCGATAAATAAATCATCACACTTTTGATTATTTTAAAGAAACAACACTTGGAAACAACTTGGGTACACACGACCCCTTCAATACCCTGCACAACGATCTCGAGAATCGTTTGCATGCAACTTTCCGTGAAACTTAATCTTACTCAACCAAAATATATTGTTACGACAGAAATAAATATTGGATGAAAATCTTTTCATACGACAAAATTTTGAAAGGACTTACCGACACGAGGTAAACCAGTCGGTTCTCACATTCACTTATATAACTTTAACATGTCAAAACTTATCTTGGTCATAAAAGTTTTGCATTCAAACGTCTTCTTGACTTTTGCAACAATTTAACTTATAATGAAAAGAGTGGAATATTTTGTAAATCGTAGTCCTCAAGACTTCATTGTGCGACGTAAATGGATTTGCATTTTTCTTAAAACATACGCTTGCACACGCCGACTCATATCCGATCAAATTTGATATCTACACATTTACTTTACTTATGAAAAATCTCATATGCACATATACGATCTTAATGCATGAAAGTCTACTTGTAATTGAAGGCTACTCACTCAAACAAGGTCAATCGCTTTACTCACGCAACTTATCATTGACACTCTACTTTCGACCAGCGGTCGCCCCCCCCTCGGTCTTGCAACAGCTTGCTATACATACGTTCAACGGTCCACTTACTCAACTATTTCATATTACTTTCATCTTGACCAATTTATCTCATATTATACTTCTACACGCTTTCGGTATTCTACAAAAATCTCTCTTCAATGATCCTGCCACTGAATAACACGACTAAAGAGTCAGGACTCTAATCCCCTGCCCGCTCTTGGATTGACACCTTCAAGATCTCGACACTGTCCCTCCTTACTATCCGAACAAATCTATCCCACGATTCCTAGAATCGAGACTCTCCTGATCCAGGAGACTTACTCAAAAGAAATCACTCATCCCCTTCGAACCACGAAGGTCTACCTCTAGACGGCTCATAACATTCCAAACACCATTCCGTCTCAACGATGTATACATACATCACATCATCCATGACTTCTCAAGAAACTTTCCCAACAAGGGTCTCAGTCTACTCCTCAGGGATCTTGCTGACATTCTAAAGTACTGGCACACGACATAAACACTAGTTCCTTACTACCACTTCGGAATAATAAGGCAGGTTAAGCACATACATGTACCTGTAAGTTCGCAATTACACTGGCCAGGTGAAATTTCAAACTTACCTTACATGACAGTCCTCAATACCCTATTAGTCCTATCTCTATAATAGTGACCTCCTAACGCATTTCCTGTATCTACAATAGTGTCCTCCTAACGCATTTTCCTGATTCTCAGTTGTGATTTCTACTCCCAAGTTTAAGTTTAGGCCCGTCCGGTCACCTAAATCCCTTAAACTATGGCTCTGATACCAACTATAAAGACCCTTCCAAAATTAACATGCAAAACATCAATTTCATAATATCCCAAAAATCACGGTCTCAAAATTTCATTACAATTACTCAATAGGTTCGCGGAAACAACCTACACAACTGAGAAAAACTAATAACTAGAGTGTCACTACGCTTCTTGACTCTTCTTGCTAAGCTCAGCCTATTTGCCCAAGCTCCTGGAAACATGCTTACCTGAAAAGGTTTTAATTTGAAAATGCGAGGGTTAGACCATGAGGTCTAGTGAGTCCCTCCTAACAGTTATCAAAGCATTGAAAAACAGTTTATCTTTTCAGCCTTAATCATTCATAATCAACACGTCAAAAACACTTACGGACCGAAGTCCGCCTCCTCGTAATCTGACACCCTGAAGCCACCCGAAGGTGACAACGAGTCAGCCTCATGCTGCCTTGCGGAGCCTCGCTCCTGGCATATAGGGACCTCCCTTCCCGCACGAGAGCTGGCGGAACGACTCTCCCGTCTTTGCCAGTTTACGTCTCCTTGATGTATGCATACATTCTACATAAGACTTTAAACATCTTTCATGCAATTAAAGCATAATAATACAACATGGCAATTTTCATCATTCAACACATTTTGAAAACACTTTAAAAGCCACACATTTTGGTTTAGAAAACTCACCTGGTTGCAACTCCCGTTTACTTCAAGACTCGCTCCAAACGCACACCTAAACAATAATTTATTGATTAAGTGGATGCACTTAGCTAAACTTTCTCAGCTCTAACTCGCAAGGCACGAAAATCGCAGTCCTCTAAAACTCGCAAGACTCTAAACTCGCAGGGTACTGAAACTCGCAAGACACAGAAACTCGCAGGGCTCTGAAACTCGCAACCTTGGGTTGCGATTTTCTCCAAAACTCGCAAGCTTAGCTTGCGATTTTCCCCAAACTCGCAGGCTTAGCTTGCGAATTTCCCAAACTCGCAGGCTTAGCTTGCGAATTTCAGACTCAACCACTTCATCTTCTTCCCAGACACGCAGACAGGTCTGAAACAGGGTTTTTCTACTGCTCAAAACGAAAACTTGCTAAAACTTACCGAAAACCTTTAGGCTAAACTAGAAATCGGTTCAAAGAGAGATTCTAGGCTCACATTACCGATTAAACTCAAAAATCGATTTCCCAACCTCCATAATATTGCAAACAGCGCTGGACATCGAGTGTGTGTGTGATTACACACACCCAAACCCTCCCAAACATCTTCAAATCGGAAAGAAGGAACTAAGGAGAAGGAGGATTAGAATACTTACTTGAATAGATGCCAAGAATTCCTCACTTGCTTTCCCAAAATCACCAACAGCGCCCTTTCTTCTTCTTTTCTTCTTTTCCTCTCAGCCGCCACACACACACAGAGCACACACAGAAATAATACTGATTGAAGAATGATTTCCTCCCAGGGCTTTGGACCCCTTTTTAAATAACTTTCCCAACTTTACACTTTGACCCCTCAAACTTTCTTCTTGTTTCACCTTTTACACAAGCCCTTAATTATTTAATTGTGTAAAAATCTCGGTTGTTACAGAAAGCAACCCCAATATCCCCTTGGTACCGGTGGTGTGCCATTCGTAAAATATCGGCTTCACTCATTCCGCTTGATCTATTATTGACCAAGTTGTTGTAGATGCCGGCAAAACACGTAATTTTTTTGTTGAGGTATTTGAACTTGGTGTTCAGTTGATGAAATGTTCTATAATATTGGCGACCCATAGAATTATAGAACGCCTTCGAGATTCGGTTTCAAAAACTGTCTACATTTATATAAATTCAAGTATAAGAACAATAACAAGAATATTAATAATAATAATAATAATAATAATAAAAATAAAAATATTACCACCGTTTGTGCGTTACCGACAACGGGGTCCTCCGAAACGTCAACCCACGCCGACACTAACGCGACTTCCTCCTCTTTAGTCCACATCTGTCGGGTGGCTCTATTTTCATATTTTTTCTTTTTTCCTTTTTGCGTTGGTGTCGGGTTTGATGGTTCCGGGATTGATTGTTGTGTGAAGATCGATTGTGGTGTGTGCGGTTGTTGGGTTTCGTCGTCGAGATCGATTGCGGGTTGAGGAAGTTGGTAATTGGCGGGAGTAAAACCTTGTTGAATCAAACCAGAATATGTAAATTGATGAGGAATATACGGGTGTTGCGGAAATTGTTGGAAACCAACGTTCGGGGCCGGTTGCGGAATATAACCTTGTTGAGAAAACGCTTGGAAGCTAAGCTCCGGGTCTTGTTGCGGTGTATCCGATCGGTTACGACGGGATGTAGGTGTGGTGTTTGGATTCATGATGAAATTTGAGAGAAATGGAAGAAGGTATTGAATTTGAGAGAAATGGAAGAAAATATGTTTTGGTGTGAAAAAATAAGATGGTATAGGTTAATATATATAGTGTGTATAATTTGAAAAAAAAAATTGTAAAATAGCCGTTGGTAAACGGTATTGTTTAAAAAAATTTAAATATGCAACGGGTATCATCGGGTTGGTGAACCCGCTCCCCGAACCCACATGCTACCCGATCCCCCCCCCTAACCTCGGCCTTACCCGATCCCGTACCCGAGGGCGGTACAGGTGGCCTTACAAATTTTCGTACAGAACAACCCAAACAGGGGCAACCGCTCATGATGTGTGTTCTCGGTTCTAGCCCAATAAGAGTATCTCCAACAGCTTCTAAAAAATAGAGAAAAACAACTTTTTTTCTCTAAAGTGCTCCAACAGCTTCTCTATCTCATTCTCTAAAATAGAGAACAATGGAAAAAACTCCCAATATAGAGAATTCTCTATATCTTAAAAGGACGAGAGAGAAATATTATTTTAATGATTTCCACCAAAAAGAGAAGAGAGAAAAAATATTTTAATGATTTCCTACCAAAAAGAAGAGAGATAAAATATTATTTTAATGATGAGAGAGAAATATATTAAATATTTTAATAATATAAGTCATAATTGGTTCTCTAAAATAGAGAAGCTGTTGGAGTTTAAATAAATTCTTTTTAAAGATTTTTAGTTTTCATTTCTCTATTTTAGAGAAATTATAGAGAAAAACTATTGGAGATGCTCTAATATTGTAATTGGATTAGATCTTTTAGCAAACCTAAAAGGATCCATGTAAAGTTGCATCAAAGGTTGCATAAGAAAGATAGATAAATAATATTCAATTAGATAAAAAGAACTAGAACGAAGTTATAGCCAGGGTTGTGTCTGGGTAGGGTGGGATGGGTACGCGCCTAAGGTTCACAAGAAATATGGGCCCAAATTTTTTAAGTATATAAGTAGTTCTAAAAAATTAGCAAATAAAAGAGACAAATTCACTATCTTTTAGTATCTAATAGGGCTATTTTTAGTATTATATTAAGGGATTATACATGTACTAATTAATTACATTGGAGAAGAAAACATGTAAAAGTTAATTGGTCGTTCATTTTATATTATTGTTATTGTTTATCTAACTTTTTCAATCTGGTATCAAACTTTAAAACTATTTGCCTAGTGAACCTTAATATATTATCTATCATTAATCTCATGCCAACTCTTTTGCTGATTTCATCCACATAAATTCTATTTTATATTAGGATATAGTAAATTTTTGTTATTAACTAGCAGAACTCCTGCCTTCTAGAAAAAAAAATTACCAACTATATTGAGTACATTAATCTTAAGTACTCCGTACTATAATGTTGAGTACATTAACCTTAGGTACTCTTCTATTTGTAAAAAAAGAATAGTAAGATCTCAAGCTATAATTAACATGGGCTTTTTATTCAAAGATTGGTGGTTTCGAAAAAGTTTTTAAACCGTAGAAGGTTAAAAAGGTGTTTAAAAACATACACATGAGGCGAGACAAATCTCAATTGATTTACATAGAGTGTTACCCCAAATAGTCAAACTAGATTGTGACCCAAAATGATGTTAATGTATATATATTAAAAGTATATCATGAGATGTTTTTTTTACGAAAGAACAGATCTACTACGATGCTATGTAAAAATGATATGATAAATAATATTAATTTAAAAATAATTATTTATTGATTTTCCTTCGAGGAATATCCGGGAAAACAGTTTCATATAAATTAATAGTATATCTTGAATTCAATGTTATTTCTGATGATAAAAACAATATATTGAAGATTTTTTTTGTACATGTTGAGGACCTTTTTTTACATCTCGTCCGAAATCTATAAAACGTCAGGAACAAGCCTGGTTATAGTAGGTTCATCTAAAAAAGTGTCTAATGAATTAAACATAAATAAGTTGAGTTAAACAGTGTATAAAAAAGTCAATCAGGTTGTAGCGCAGTGGTTGATCGTCCTGGGTGATGTGGTGGAATATCCCATCTACCCAGGGTTCGATTCCAGGCGTCCTCAACATTGATAAGACATCTTTAAGTTTCAAAATTGTCAGAGATTAATCCGGGATGTGCCTGGAATACCCTTCCCAAAACAGTGTATAAAAAATAAAATGTTTTTCAAATTATGAGATATAACATATTTTCATGAGTCATAACATTACTTCAACCCTCACATTTCAATCTAACTTTTAAGTTGATAGTTTTTGGAAAACAATAAAGGACCATAATTGGCTTTTTAATGCATATATTAGTTTAATGTCAATAATACATTGGAAGTGGGTATAGTATTGATAAATTGATCAAACTTTTAACAAGAGAAATGGAATGATAGGTTGGAACATTAATTTTTGTAACTAAAGACTAAATTAAGGGGCCGTTTACAAAACGCTTACCCGGGTAAATGCTTACCAAGTCACATTAGCTTACCGGATGAATATGACAATGACTAACAATCTTACCCGGTAAGAGCGGAAGCAAGGACCGAGAGTGGAAAGCAAGGACCAAGAGTCTTACCCGGTAAGTGGGTGTGACGGCTCTTACCACGGTTAGCGCTTACCGGCTAAATTGTTGCATACGATGCCATTTTGGTGGACTAAAATCTACCCAGAAAGTAAGTGATAGTGTTGGATTTTACCGATAAGCACTTACCCGAGTAAGTGATTAGGTAAACGCCCCCTAAGTCAGATGACTTTGTTTCAGTATAAAAAATTTGAAGTGCAGGTTGTGCAACCTCTACTATTGGAAAATAAATTGGGCTGCAGAAATGAATCACACTTTCTTTTAATCATATAATATTTATTATAACAAATTAAACTCACACAAAAATCCCCAACTTTTTGTGAGGTTGGATCACTTCACTCTAGGAAGGTCGGTTTATCTGATATGGCTAGGCCAAAAGCTCTTCTATAGATTATTAATACCTTAGGCCATCAGTACCTCATTTGGGAATCTTTCAATGATTCCATCTCTACATCAGCGCCACATCAGCTTTTCTCAATCCCTCACTCAATCCCTAAACACCCTTACCCCATTTTCTCAAACCCTTTTGCCACCTCATTTATTTTAATTCTTTTATTTATACATTTAATTATTTGTTGTGTAAACGCTTGGAAACCAAGCTCTTGATCTTCTTGCGATTGTGGTGTATTCGATCGGTTACGACGGGATGTAGGTGTTCTGTTTGGATTCATGATGAGAGAGGTGTGAAAAATAAGAGGTTGAGAGAATTTGAGAGAGTTTGAGAGGTGTGAGAAATAAGAGGTTGAGAGAATTTGAGAGAGTTTGAGAGGTGTGAGAAATAAGAGGTTGAGGGTTAAATATATAGTGGGATTAAATTGAGATTTTTTTTTACAAAGAGCCGTTCAACGGCATGATTTTTAAAAATTAAATTAAATAAATTTTTTTTAAAAAAAAACCCTTCGGGATGAAACGGGATGGGGAACCCGGATTCCATCCCTTCCCACCGAACCCGCAAGCCCCGTAGCCCATCCCCGCCATCCCGAGCCCCATCCCAAGCCCCATCCCCGCTGCGGTACCGAAGGCCTTACAAGAAAAAGAAGTAAAAAAAGTCAATTAATTTTAATAAATACATAATAACTCTAATCAACTACATCACAATCCTTGTTGACTTGCAAATGCATTATTTGGTTTGTAAAATTTTAATAAACCTTTCATCTTTCCTTGTGTATTTAAGAATGCATTGACATTAACCATGGTTCTAAAAAACTCGTTATGACGCATTATGGCGTCAAGGCTTGGGGTCGCCGTCACGTTAACCCCTGTGGCTCCACCTTAAGGCTTGGCCTGCATTGTAACGCGTTATGGTACGTTATGGCGCGTTACGATGCGTTACAACGCGTTACGACACAACGTTTTGTAAGGCGTGAGATTAGTTTTAATATATAAACAAATGATAATTGTTTATGCAACCTAAGACTTAAATACATATTTAAAGAAAACTTGAAACTAAAAACCCAAAATTGGTAAATACTTACTTCCATTCTCGTACACGAAGAGTCGAACGTGAATTCTTGGGAAATTGAAGAAGGTAGTGAGTAGAGATTCAATAAATTACTCCCGATTTTACACTCTTGATATAATTTTCCATAAGCTCTATAGATTTGGTATCAATTGCCTTTTTTATTAATGAATTTGTTTTGTTCTACGTTATTATTCTATACAATAGCACACAGGTGTGTGTGTGTGTGTGTGTGTGTGTGTGTGTGTGTGTGTGTGTGTGTGTGTGTGTGTGTGTGTGTGTGTGTGTGTGTGTGTGTGTGTGTGTGTGTGTGTGTGTGTGTATATATATATATATATATGCTGCCTTAAGGCACGTCTTGAAAAACGTCGTGGCCTCGTCGTAACTTGTAAGGCTTGACCTCACCGCCACGCCACGCCACGCCACGCCTTACGTCATTTAGAACCTTGACATTAACTGGTTAGGGTACGCTTCAAAACTAATTTCAAAATGATGGCAAAACTAATTTCAAAATGATGGCAAAACATTAACTGGTCAGGGTACGCTTCAAAACTAATTTCAAAAATAAATAAGCGTGTTTTATAGGACCAAACAAAAAGACGTCCTATCTAAAAGTGTTATAAAAGGTTTATATGACGCATTTGGGCGTTGTAACAAGTTTTGTAGAACATTTTTCAAATAAAACGTCCTAATAACTATTTTATAAGACTATTTGAAAAAATGTCTTGTACACATAAATGTCCTCTAAAAAATGAGTTTATATGACACTTTTCAAAAGCATATTATAAAATTAGCTAATACGACACCTTATTTTGAAAATGTCTTAAAAACCTTGTTCCAAAGCTCAAAAACGTCTCATAAGCTTATTGTAACCCTTTTAGATATGACCCTTTTTTTTAGCCCAATAAACTAATGTTTTATAAAACACTCTATTACGACGTTTATTTATTTTAAGCGTCCTATAAACTTAAATTTGTAAAGCTTAGAATTTGGTGATTTTTCTCTTCCAAACATGCTTGACAATATTGTTAATTTGTTATATGGGGTTTTTAAAAAAATGCATGGCAGTGCCAGTTTCTAATGATAAATAAGTTGCGATGATAGTTTTAAAAGTTGTTAGGCCATCCGCAGCGCCTTCGGGCTTAGCTGCGGGTATGGCTTCGGGCTTAGCGGGCAGCCGGGGGGGGGGGGGGGGGCTTCCTTTCGGGCTCGGCGTCCGGGCTTTCAAACCCGAGGAACCCGAAGCAATTTGCTATTTAATTTTTTTTTAAAATTTTTATTCTAACGGCTCTTTTAAAACGGCTACTTTTAATCAATTTTTTTTTTAATTTTTTTTCAATTTAATCACATTATATATATTAACCCTCAACCTCTTATTTTTTCACACCAACAATCTCTCAAACTCTCTCAAATTCTCTCAAACTCTCTCAAATTTCATAATGAATCCAAACAATACACCTACATCCCGTCGTAACCGACCAGATACACCGCAACCTAGGGGTGCTCAAAAACCCGATCAACCCAACCCAACCCGACGTGGAATAACCCAACCCGAAGCAACCCGATGTCCAATCGAGTTGTAAAATCTTCAAACCCTATGTATTGGGTTGATATCGGGTTACGATAATTTGAACCCAACCCAACCCGATGAACCCGATATATATATATATATATATATATGTATGTATGTATTCAATCTCTTATCCATCTCTATATAACTCATTCACACACACACACACACACATATATATATATATATAGTAGATGTTAACATATATATGCAAATTGAGAAAAACATTTGATGACGATATGTTTAAAATTTAAGAAATATGCAAATTGGAGACGTCAAGTTATTTGATCATATTTGGTTTAGACATTTTTACATGTAATATCTAAATATTGTTTGAATTATCGGTTGTATTTTAAATACATGTTTTCTTTATTTTTATGTTTTTTAATTTTGATTTTACCTTGTTTAAACACAACCCGACCAACCCGACTAACCCGATCAACCCGAACGGGTTGGGTTGGGTTGTATCTTTGTTTGGGTTGGGCTGGGTTGAAATTTTTTCAAACCGCCAACATTGGGTTGATGTGTCGAAATGCCTTCAACCCGATCAACCCAACCCGTGAGCACCCCTACCGCAACCGTAAGAAGACCCGGAGCTTGGTTTCCAAGCGTTTACACAACAAGGTTATCGTCCGCAATTTTCGCAACAATATCCGCCACAATTTTCGCAACAATATCCGCCACAATGGTCGCAACAAAATCCGCCACAATATTTTTACAACTCATTAGGCCATCCGCAACAAATTCCTTCTACAACAACTTGGTCAATAATAGATCAAGCGGAATGAGTGATGCCGACATTTCACAAACGGCACACGAACGGTACCAAGCACAACAAGGGTTTGCTTTCTCTAAAGAACAAGCTTGGGAAGTCCTAAAAAAATGTCCAAAATGGGGAGCCGTTCCAACGATGACGACAACTTCATCGCGGGGTTCAAAACGTACCAAACCTTCCGATGATGACGATGACGAGCAAATTCAACGACCCATCGGGAGAAACAAGGCAAAAAAAACATCAACGAGTAATACGTCCGGGACGAATACGAACGAAAGTGTTACTCAGTTGTTGACGACGTTCAACGACAAGATTGATGATCAAATGGAATACAAAATGAAAAAACTCGATCTCGAACTTAAAAAGTTGGAACACGAACGAGAAATCGAACGAGCACAACGATTTGAGAAAGACTTCGAGTTTTTCATGACCCCGCATGATCACCTTACGGGAAACGCTTTGAGGGTTACTTTAACGAGAAAAGAGCAAATTAAACAATTTCATGATTGGTAGTGTTTTGTATTTTGTAATTTTTATTTTTAATGAATGGTATGAATTTTTATTTTTATTATTTATCTTATTTTTATTTATTAAAAAATATATAAATATTTTTATTTTGTTAAATAATTAAATGTATAAATAAAAGAATTAAAAAAATGAGGTGGCAAGAGGGCTTTTAGTTATGCGCTGGGGGTGTTGAGAGCTTAGCTGATGTGGCGCTGATGTGGCATTCAGGGCTTGAGGGCTTGCGCTGAGGATGACCTTACCTCAACATTTAAATACCACTACTACAGAAAATGTCTTTTTTTTAAAGGATGCGACACTCCTGGTAAATACAGAAAATGTCTTTTTACTCGGTTGTAAAGGGCTTTTTACACGGTTCTGAAACCGTGTAAAAGCTCACCGTGTAAAAAAGTGCGAGACCTTTTTACACGGTTTTGGAACCGTGTAAAAATGTCTCTTTTTTACACAGTTTCAAAACCGTGTAAAAAATATCAAAAACCGTGTAAAAATAACTCAATTTTACACGGTTATTAGGCAAAACCGTGTAAAAGATAGGACCTTTTTACACGGTTGCTTGGCAAAACCGTGTAAAAAAATCATCTCTTTTACACGGTTACTAATAAAAACCGTGTTAGATTTCTGACAAATAATCTGAAATAATTTTTTTAATATATTTTATTTTATTTCCAAAAAATAAATTTATATTAAACTTTTTAACTAAATCACCGTAAATTTAATTATTTAAATAATTATTATTTATGAGTTATTTTGGTGTTTTAATTACCGGTAGATTTTTCTGCCACCAATCACTAATTCTATTTTTTCAAAAGAAAATAATTAAAAACTTCCATTCAATTTATTCGAATTTTACTCTATAAAATACATATTTATATATATATTTATACAAATATACATTTCAATACAAATACACGTTTATATATATATATACAAATATACATTTCCAATACAAATACACATTTCTATATATTATTTCTAATACAAATACACATTTATATTGTTATATACAAATATACATTCCAATGCAATTACACATTAATATATCGGTGTCAAAAAACATCTTTAGGCCATGCGTAACGCCTGAGGGCTCGGCTCGGGCTCGGGCTCGGGCTCCTGCGGGCTGTGGTACGCCCCTTGCGGGCTTGGGGCTCGGGCTGCGGGTTTGAAAACCCGAGAAACCCGATGGTTTTTCCTTTTTGTTTAATTTTTTGTTAAATAATTTGAAAGGAGCCGTTGACAACGGCTATTTTTTTTTAAAAAAATTCCAATTTAATCACACTATATATAATCCTAAAACCCACTTTATTTTTCACACAAAACAACTCTCTCATTCTCTCATTCTCTTTCATTCTCTATATTTTAAACAATATGGATTCGCCACAACCCGGTTCACCGACCGCATCATCATCATCCGTAGACACCAACGAGTTGTTGAATCTACAAAGGGAAGTTTTTCGACAGGCTGCACAATGGATTTATGGTAGCACCGCCTCATCGTCAACAAGAGAGAGGGCCGCGAACATAGAAAGAGGTCGAGTAGCTGCAAACGAGCGGCTTATGCGGGACTACTTTGGCAACAACCCGGTTTATACACCGAATATGTTTAGGCGGCGGTTCAGGATGAGCAGGCAACTATTCGAACGAATAGTTGAAGATTTAGAAGGAGAGTATCCGTATTTTACACTTCGGTTGGACGGCAGACGCAAACAAGGTTTTTCTCCGATACAAAAGTGTACTTCCGCTATTCGGCAATTGGCGTATGGAGTAGTTGCTGACGCACTTGACGAGTACTTGAGGATGGGAGACAAAACGTCACGAGATTGTCTGCACGCATTCTGCACAGGTATTATTGAACTGTATGGTCAAAAATATTTACGCAAGCCTACTTTTATTGATATTCAGAAGTTGTACGCCGCGCATGAAGCTAAACACGGATTTCCCGGCATGCTCGGAAGCATAGACTATACTCACTGGGCGTGGGCAAATTGTCCGGTAGCATGGCGAGGTCAATTCATGAGAGGTGATCATGAGCACCCGACAATCATGCTAGAAGCAGTGGCCTCTCAAGATCTATGGATCTGGCACGCATACTTTGGTGTTGCCGGTTCCAACAACGACATCAATGTTCTCAATCATTCGCCCATCTTGAACGATGTATATGATGGAAAAGCACCCGACTGCCCTTTTGAGGTGAATGGAGCCACCTACGAGCACGGATATTATCTAGCGGATGGGATATATCCGAAATGAGCTACTTTCGTAAAATCATTTACGTGTAAATACTGTAATAATTTTTATACTTCTCTTATATATTTATCTTATATATTTATTCTATTATCTTACTATATTTATATATTCTTAAATACTCTAATATATTCTAATTAATACAGCATTCATCATTGAATATAAAAATTCAAAAAAAAATTATTTTATTATAATTATATAAATGCTACTATATTATAATAATTATATTCTTTATTATAATTATTATAATTATATTCTTTTTTTGAAATAAAAGATCAGAAAGTAAAAATACTCAAAAATCGCAATGAAAAGCGTCCATTGTCTAATGGATAGGACAGAGGTCTTCTAAACCTTTAGTATAGGATATTTAGCTACCCGCTCTATATCCTCTCTTATATATTTATCTTATATATTTATTCTATTATCTTACTATATTTATATATTCTTAAATACTCTAATATACTCTAATTAATACAACATTCATCATTGAATATACAATTCAAAAAAAAATTATTTTATTATAATGGCTTCTGCCCACAGGACCTTAAACGACAAAAGTTCAAGTCCTCGCAAGAATCGGCACGTAAAGATGTTGAACGAGCTTTTCGCGTGCTTAAACAACGTTGGCATATACTTCATAACCCGGCACGCGGATGGGAACCGAAAAGATTGACAAACATTATGTACGCTTGTGTCATATTACACAATATGATACTCGAAGACGAATACCATGCTATTTGTGGTGGCGATGAAAACGACATTTTCACGGATGATATCGAAACCCAAATCAGTGAGGAACAACGCGCGACAAATGTTCGAGAAGTCAAAAACCGGGGCACTCATAATAACCTTCGGTCGGATTTGGTCGAACATATTTGGCGTATCCAAGTTCCCAACAATGACGACGAGTAGATTTTTAAATTTATTTTGTAGTTTTTAAATTTATTTTGTAATTTTTATTTTTAATGAATGATATGAATTTTTATTTTTATTATTTATCTTATTTTTATTTATTAAAAAATATATAAATATTTTTATGTTGTTAAATAATTAAATGTATAAATAAAAGAATTAAAAAAAATGAGGTAGCAAGAGGACTTGAGGGTAGCGCTACGGGTCTTTAGGCCATCCGCAGCGCCTTCGGGCTTAGCTGCGGGTATGGCTTCAGGCTTAGCGGGCAGCGGGGGGGGGGGGGGGGGGGGGGCTTCCATTCGGGCTCGACGTCCGGGCTTTCAAACCCGAGGAACCCGAAGCAATTTGCTATTTAATTTTTTTTTTAAATTTTTTATTCTAACGGCTACTTTTAATCAAAATTTTTTTAATTTTTTTTCAATTTAATCACACTATATATATTAACCCTCAACCTCTTATTTTTTCACACCAACAATCTCTCAAACTCTCTCAAACTCTCTCAAATTCTCTCAAACTCTCTCAAATTTCATCATGAATCCAAACAATACACCTACATCCCGTCGTAACCGACCAGATACACCGCAACCGCAAGAAGACTCGGAGCTTGGTTTCCAAGCGTTTACACAACAAGGTTATCGTCCGCAATTTTCGCAACAATATCCGCCACAATTTTCGCAACAATATCCGCCACAATGGTCGCAACAAAATCCGCCACAATATTTTTACAACTCATTAGGCCATCCGCAACAAATTCCTTACCAACTTACACGTCCCGGTATGATTGAACAAGGTTTTACTCCGACCAACTTCAATCCTTCTTCACCCTTCATCAATCTCGCCGACGACATTGTTCCGGAAACCCAACATTCTAGCCCGCACACACCACAATCCATGTACATACAACCATCAAACCCGAGACCAACGAGAAAAGGAAAAAACAAACAATATGAAAATAGAGCCCCAAACAGATGTGGACTAACGAGGAGGAACTCGCGTTAGTGTCGGTGTGGGTTGACGTTTCGGAGGACCCCGTTATCGGTAACGCACAAACCCATGGTAATATTTTTATTGTTATTATTATTATTATTGTTATTATTAATATTATTATTATTATTATTATTATTATTATTATTATTCTTGTTATTCTTGTTAATATTCTTATACTTGAATTTACATAAATGTAGAAAGTTTTTGGACCCGAATCAGGGAAGTGTTCTTTAGTGTGATGGGTCGCGGAATTTATAGAACAACTCATCAACTCAACACCAAGTTCTCCGACCTCAATAAAAAAATTGCTCTTTTTGGCGGCATCTACAACAACTTGGTCAATAATAGATCAAGCGGAATGAGTGATGCCGACATTTCACGAACGGCACACGAATGGTACAAAGCACAACAAGGGTTTGCTTTCTCTAAAGAACAAGCTTGGGAAGTCCTAAAAAAATGTCCAAAATGGGGAGTCGTTCCAACGATGACGACAACTTCATCGCGGGGTTCAAAACGTACCAAACCTTCCGATGATGACGATGACGAGCAAATTCAACGACCCATCGGGAGAAACAAGGCAAAAAAAACATCAACGAGTAATACGCCCGGGACGAATACGAACGAAAGTGTTACTCAGTTGTTGACGACGTTCAACGACAAGATTGATGATCAAATGGAATACAAAATGAAAAAACTCGATCTCGAACTTAAAAAGTTGGAACACGAACGAGAAATCGAACGAGCACAACGATTTGAGAAAGACTTCGAGTTTTTCATAACCCCGCATGATCACCTTACGGGAAACGCTTTGAGGGTTACTTTAACGAGAAAAGAGAAAATTAAAAAATTTCATGATTGGTAGTGTTTTGTATTTTGTAATTTTTATTTTTAATGAATGGTATGAATTTTTATTTTTATTTTTATTATTTATCTTATTTTTATTTATTAAAAAATATATAAATATTTTTATTTTGTTAAATAATTAAATGTATAAATAAAAGAATTAAAAAAATGAGGTGGCAAGAGGGCTTTTAGTTATGCGCTGGGGGTGTTGAGGGCTTGAGGGCTTAGCTGATGTGACGCTGATGTGGCATTCAGGGCTTGAGGGCTTGCGCTGAGGATGGCCTTAGGGCTTGAGGGCTTGAGAAGAGGGTTAGGAGAAAAGCTGATGTGGCGCTGATGTGGCATTGAGGGCTTGAGGGCTTGCGGTACTCATGGCCTTAGGCCATCCGCAGCGCCCATGGGCTCGGGCTCAGGCTCGCCGCGGGCTCCCTCGGGTAGTGGTGGGGGTGTTGCGGGCTTAGGGCTCGGGCTCGGCCTCCGGGCTTTCAAACCCGAGGAACCCGACTATTTTGTAATTTTTTTTTAAATCTTGAAAATAAATAAATCCAACGGCTACTTTTATAAAAAAAAAATTAATTTTTTTTCAATTTAATAACACTATATATATTAACCCTCAACCTCTTATTTTTTCACACCAACAATCTCTCAAACTCTCTCATTCTCTTCCATTCTCTATATTTTAAACAATATGGATTCGCCACAACCCGGTTCACCGACCGCATCATCATCATCCGTAGACACCGACGAGTTGTTGAATCTACATAGGGAAGTTTTTCGACATACTGCACAATGGATTTATGGTAGCACCGCCTCGTCGTCAACAAGAGAGAGGGCCGCGAACATAGAAAGAGGTCGAGTAGCTGCAAACGAGCGGCTTATGCGGGACTACTTTGGCAACAACCCGGTTTATACACCGGATATGTTTAGGCGGCGGTTCAGGATGAGCAGGCAACTATTCGAACGAATAGTTGAAGATTTAGCAGGAGAGTATCCGTATTTTACACTTCGGGTGGACGGCAGACGCAAACAAGGGCTTGAGGGCTTAGCTGAGGTGGCAATAGGGCTTTTAGTTATGCGCTGTGGGTGTTGAGGGCTTGAGGGCTTAGCTGATGTGGCGCTGATGTGGCATTCAGGGCTTGAGGGCTTGCGCTGAGGATGGCCTTAGTGGTCAAAGGCTTTACATATGTTGCTCTGATCCAATAAAGAAAATGTTTGTACCTGAGAAAACAAAATTGAAAAACAAGGTTAATAGCTAATAACGAACAAAATTATAAATGGTTAGTTTTATGTAAGGTTAAAGCACCAATGATGAAGGTGAGAGTGGGATGAATGAATTTAGTAAAAACTCACCGATACGTTTTTTTTTGTATAACGATTTCAGCACCTTAAGAACCAAAAGAACCCAAAAAAAACTTTAAGAACTAGATGTGATAGCCATAAGAAAATCCAAAATAAAACACATATGTGTTTGATAAGAAGGCAAGAATGGACGATTGCTGGCAACCATGGATGACTGCTGACAACCATGGACGACCGTCGGCAGCCATGGACCAACCAACGAAACATGGACAAAAACGAAACATATTAGTAGTGATTGTGGATAAATCATCAAACAAGGTCGATGATTTCAGATTATAGCATATTTGTGTTGAAAGAAGTGACGACTCTAAAAATTTTAGGGTTTTAAAATGGTTCTAATGAGGGTGAGGAGAAGTAAATAAGGAAAATTGTGAGGTAGCGTTTGGTTCGCAGAATGGTTTTGGATGAAATGGAATCTGTCAAAGGAATTTGACTTTGAAGGAATTGGAATGAAATGTTGTCAGGTTTGTCCACCTGTTTGGTTAACAGAATAGGAATGAAATCTGTTAAAAATTTGGAATTTGTTTGTTTGGTTTACAGAATATAGCTTTGAAATTGGAATGAATTTTTGGTAAATGACGAAAATATCCTTTTTGATAACTTTTAATTATTTTAAACAAAAAATTCTTTAATAAAATAATCATTAAATATTTTTTTAACCAAAAATACTTTAATAAAATAATTTTTAAATACGTTATTGTGTAAAAGATATAATATACATAACCCAAATAAAATATATTGTCAGATTAACAAAATTATAGTTCGAAAAAAATAAAAAAAATATTAAATTATATAAAATAAAATAAAAAAAATTGTAAAATAATAAAGTAAAGTATTAAATTAAATTAAGTTATATTTAAGTTAAAGAGTATATTTGAAATTATGAAAATACAATATTTCATTCCATCTAAATACCTTCTAGTTGTTAAGGAATGTTGAATTCCTTCATTTGTGGAATTTGATGGAATTCATAGATTCCTTCGGTAAAAAAAAACGAACCAAACGAATGAATTAAATTTAGTCAATGGAATTCAACATTTTAATTCCATCATATTCCTTCATAATCTGCGAACCAAACGCCCCATTAAGTGTTAAAAAATTTGATGACGTACGGCGGGAAAGTGAAATAAAATGGCGGAAGTGGGAAAACTTAAATTGGGGAAATTGAATTGAAATGGCGCAAGTGGGAAAGTAATTAAATTGTTTTCTAATTTAAATTATCTTTTAATAATATGTCATTTAAATTGTCTTTTAATAAAAAAGTTGGCAATTCTAATTGCTAATTTTAATTATAAATTTTCTTTTATTAAAATTAATATTTTACTTTAATGTATTTATATGTATAGATCAATGTACATATAAAGTTATTTTATTTGACTTGGGTTCATATGGTATAATTGAATTATTAAACTAGTCAAAGTTTTAAGACTTTTAAACTATATTTTTTTTGAATTTAAAAAATAGATATTTTTTTATTTTTTAACTTATAAAAAGTATTTTAGAAATTTTTGGTTGATCAAATACATAACAAATATGTTTTTATTATAACTGTGTTAATCAAATCCATTAACAAATACGTTTTTATTATTATTGGATTAGACAATATTTAACAAATGCGTTTTTATTATAATTGGGTCAATTAGCTATACTATAAAAATACTTTTTAAAAACTAGGTTTAAAAATACGTTTCGTTATAATTGGTCAATCAAATACACCTACAAATAGAATTTTATTTAAAAATATACTTACACATATTTTAAATAAAATTTTGGGCAGGTCCCATAACGGTCTCGGACCGAGCCTTGTTTTCGGAAGAAAATCGTAACCGGTTAAGGACCGGCTAGCCAAAACCGGTCCCAAACGATCCCAAGCTGGGTCGGTCCCAAGTCGACCCTGGTCCCGGGCCAGGCTGGGCCCATTTGGCCATCTCTAGTTCTCAATGAACTTTGTTGGGCCTTGATAGGCTTTAGCGACTCTTAAAGCCCAATAAAATCGATTAAACCTCAATAAAGCTCATCATAGCTCAATAAGACTTTTTATGATTTATTAAAGCCAAATAACTCCAATAGTAACTTATTATATATTTGTATGCAGATATGTACTGCATATATGCATATGGTGTGTATTGGAGTAGATAAGATTACTAAAGCTTATTATAGTTCAATAAGAACCACTAAGAACCATTATTATTATAGTTATAGCCTAATAAAATCGCTAAAAGCCCAATAAAACCTTTTAAAGCCCGCTAGATCCATTAAAGTCCAATAAAACCTTTTAGTGCCCAATAAAACCGATTAAAGCCTAATAAAGTCCATTAAAGTCATAAGATCCATTGAAGCCCCAATAAAACCCTTTACGTGTTTGTATGCATGTATATACTGCATATATACATGTGGTGTGTATTGGATTCTATAAGATCATTAAGGGTCACTATAACCTATTAAGAACCACAAAGTCTGTCAAAGATGAGTATAGCCCAACAAGACATGTATTACTTATCAAGGCTCAATAACACTAAGGTAGCTTGTTACGTGTTTGTATGCATGCATGTAATGGCATACATGCATATGATGTGTATCGGGCTCTATAAGACCACTAAAAATTACTATAGCTTATTAAGAACCACCAAAGTTTAATAAGAATCATTATAGCCCAATGAGATACTTCAAGACGTATCAAGTGTAATACCCGTGTTCTGATTGAGATAAAAGATTTTTTTTTTTGAGTAAAAAGTGTGAGGTCTAAAGATTTGAGGGTCTGATTTGTAAATTTTTGGAAGGTATTTAAACAACAAATCAGCTCCAAACCCTAAGAGAAATTCTTGGTGTGTGTGTGTGGCGGCTTAGAGAGAGAGAACAATGAAATGAGGAATTGAATTCCATTGCGATTGGAGAAGAAATTCGTCACTCATCAAATTTGGAAGATAGAATGAGAAGTGGGGTCTGATTCTACATTGTTTTAGCAGGTAATCCTCAATCTCATCCTCGTTTTTAGAGTTAAACTGGTTCAATTGGGTGGTTAAATGGATTCTTTGTTTAAAAGTTTTAGCTGGGTGTTTTAAAGAAATCCGATAATCAATATAGAGTTAGAGTAATCAATTGTTGGGAAAGAGATTTATTAAATCTGTATCACATCGGATTTTCAGTCCGAAATCGTTAGATCCGGAACTGTAGTTTGTTGAATCCGGAAATTGTTATTTTTTTTAGGATCAAGAACTTATCTTTAAACTGAGTTTCGGTATGTTACTATTTAAAATATGTTGATCCAAACCCTCAGTGATTTGATAATGACCCTCTCTTAAATACTTAGTGAAAATTGTATGTAAACAATATGTATCAGAGTTTCACTATCGCTGATAAGTACTAAGATCTTACAGTACCGCTGATAGGAACTCTCGCTCTTTAAATTAAACATTCAGCGAACACTGTTCACCATAATGCGCTGAGTCTGTTCAGTCCTTATGGTGATCGCTGATAAGTTAGTTGTTTACTTATAATCCCTGAAGACAAGTTTCACGTCAACAAAGGTTCTACGCTGAAGTCGAAGATCAAGCTCAAGAACCAGCGACAAGTCTACTAATGAACTGATGCGGATCAGCGAAGACTCAGATTTGTCCACTCAACGTGAAGTATCAAGTACAAGACTTCAGCTATCGCTGAACTTTATCATTCGCTGAATAGTAAATGATAATCGCTGAATCAACGAAAGCTGATCATGAAGTCCTCCGTACAAAGTACTTTTGTCTTAACCTCCCTTGCACGCCACCGTACGAAATGTCAGAAAAGAACCTCCGAAAATCTGAGATCGTACAACCACTCTGATACTACACTGTTCATTCACGCGGCTACTAAGGTTGTCAACAAAGGTCAATGACATGCAACCAATCCGCTGATGACACGTGTAAAGCGTATACTGAATTGCATTAAATGCATGCAGTATATAAAGAGATGAACTCACTTCATTTGAAGTAACTTGCTAACTCTGGACAAGTTCAAATCTCTCTCAAGATAGGATTTTATTAGTAATCTCCATATCTTTCTTAGTGCAAGAAACCTTAGTGTTCCAACTTGTTTAGATTTAGGTTTATCCTTAATCTTGTTTCCGCAACAAGCTGTAAATTGTTAATGATTTATCAATAAACAATTTAGAAAAGTAAAATAGCGTGTTTGTATTCAACCCCCCCCCCCTTCTACAAACTTGTATAGGCCTTTCGGGACCAACAAGTGGTATCAGAGCAGATTTGTTTAATCTCATAAACAAGATCTAATCTAAGATATTTCTCTTCCTTGCTATTTTCTGAAAATGGCCTCCCACACAAACACAAATTATATAGACAATGGTTCTCTTGCAAAACCCCCTAGATTTTCCAGAGACAACTTCAACTTATGGAAAAATAGGATGATGCTCTTCCTAGAAGGTGTAGACCCTACTATGACCTACTATCTTGAAAACGGCTCACACATCCCTGTAACTATTGATCCTTTAGTTTCAGCCACTGCAACTCGAGCTGCTATTCCTGAAAGGCTGATTCCAAAGGAAATACACATGTGGACCGATGAAGACAAGAAGAAAGTGGCTATAGATACAAAAGCCAGATCCATACTATCTATGGCCCTTCCTGACGAAGTCTACCATTCCGTCATGAACCTGAAATCCTCAAAAGCCATGTGGGACACAATATGTGTTCAGTATGAAGGAACGTCTGAAGTCCAGGATTCAAGAAAGATCAACCTGGTAAGACAATACGAAAGCTTCATTTCTGGTAAGAATGAAACTCTCTATGAAGTTCATCAACGTTTTAATTGCTTAATTATAGATCTTAAAACGGTTGGTAAGGAATATTCTAACTTTGAAGTGCTGACAAAGTTTTTAGAATGTTTACCTGAAAGCTGGGACAATTATTCCATGTGTCTCAAGCTGTCAAAAGATCTAAGATCAATGACACTCGCTACCTTATATGGCACATTGCTGAATCATGAGCAATCTAGCCATCTTAAGAAGAATCTTGTAAAAGATTCCAAAAGCACCCCTATTGCTTTAATCTCAGAGGAACCTTCTACTCAGCGACCCGTGGTCACTATCACTGAGTTAGAAAGTAACTCTGAAAGGTCATCAGATTCTGATTCTTCAGATGATGATGAATCCTTGGCTCTCCTAACTAAAAAGTTCAGGAGATTCGCCAAGAAGAAAATGTTTAGAAAGAACAAAACTCTTTCTATAGCTGACAAGCCTAAGTCATCAGCTTTTGTTGATAAGGCTACTGCTACTTGTTTCAACTGCGAAAAGACAGGTCATTTCGCTAACGAGTGCAGGTCAAAGAAAATCATGAGACCTTCAGCTTTTACAAAGAAATCCTTTGTTCCAAGGAATAAAGATGACAACTACTCAAAGCTGAAGGAAAAGTATGCAAAGCTGAAAAGCTTTAAGAAGAAAGGAAAAGGCCTGATGGCTGACTATGATTGGGCTGCTTCTGATGAAGAAGCCTCATCATCTGATTCTGAAGATGATGAAGCAAATCAATGTCTCATGGCCAAGATTGAAGAAGAGGAAGAAAGTTCAGACATTCCCTCCACTTCAACATCTGCCATTCAGGTTAAGAAGGGTATCTGGTATCTCGATAGCGGATGCTCTAGACACATGACCGGAAATAAAAACCTGCTCGTTGAATACAAGGAAGAGAAGGGTCCCTCTGTGACTTTCGGTGGAAATGGAAAATGACATACCCGAGGGTATGGTGTACTTTCAAATGGTACAACATCCTTCAGAAGAGTCGCATATGTTGAAGGGCTGAAGCATAATCTTCTAAGCATCAGTCAGCTTTGCGACATGGATAACAAAGTGATTTTCACTAAGGAATCCTGCTTTGTCTCTGACAAAAAGGAGAAGATAGCTCTCAGCGGTTATCGTTTGGAAAATGTTTACGTTATAAACATGGACTCAACAACCACTGAGAACTCCTGTTTCTTCTCAAAAGCATCTTCTGATGTTAACTGGCTATGGCACAAAAGGCTCTCACATCTCAACTTCAAGACACTGAATACTCTTTCATCCAAAGAGTTAGTCACTGGTCTACCTCAACATTCATACGCCAAAGAGTCCTTATGTTCAGCGTGTGAAAAAGGGAAGCAGACCAAGGCAAGCTTTAAGTCAAAGCAAGTTTCCTCAGTGTCATCTCCTCTACAACTACTCCATATGGATTTGTTTGGCCCCGTTAACAAACAATCAATCGCTGGAAATAAATATACGCTGGTCATAATTGATGAATTCTCTCGTTACACATGGGTAATGTTTCTCCGTTCTAAGAGTGACACCCCTGAAGAACTCATCACCTTTGTTCGGAAGATGGAAACTCTGAACAATATGACTGTTCGCTCAATAAGGAGTGATCATGGAACTGAATTCAAAAACAGTTCTCTTGATTCCTTCCTTGAAAGCAAGGGTATTTCTCACAACTTTTCGTCAGTGAGAACACCACAACAAAACGGAGTCGCTGAAAGAAGAAATAGAACTATTATTGAAGTTGCACGTTCAATGCTCAGCGATTCTCACCTGCCTACTCAGTTTTGGGCAGAAGCTGTCAACACTGCTTGTTTTACGCAAAACAGGTCGCTGATAGTTAAAAGATTCAAAAAGACAGCCTACGAACTCTTTCATGGGAGAAAACCTTCAATCAGCTTTCTTCACATCTTTGGATGTCAGTGTTTCATACTGAACAACAGAGATGCCCTTGGAAAGTTTGATCTAAGGCTGATGATGGAATCTTTCTTGGATACTCCTCAGTTTCCAAAGCCTCCAGAGTCTTCAACCGAAGAAGACAAACTGTAGAAGAAACTATTCACGTCACGTTTGACGAATCCCGTTCAGCGAACTCTAAACCGAACGCTGATACAGAAGAACTGAATCAATGGATGTTTTCTCATCTTGGTGATTCAGAAGATGTTCCCACTCCTCATGCTCACACAGTAGATAATGATGGTCCTTCTATCATTCCAAATATGCAAAATAGTGAAGCTGAAACATCTTGGGTCTCAGCTGTTCCTATAAACACTATACCTGCAGTTGATCCAAATGTCTCAGAAATTCCATCTATTTCTCAGCAATCAGTGAATGAAGTGGCAAACGCAAACATTCCTCTCTTAGCTGATAATCCAGAAGTAGCTGAAGCCTCATCTTCAGTTTCTCCAGTTCAGACTGAGTCAGCGACGCATGCTCCGACTCAGCGATGGACTGTAAATCACCCAATCGATCAAATTCTTGGTGATCCCAACGCTGGTATTCAGACTCATAGAAGTGCAGGTAATATTTGTTTATTTGTTAACTTTATTTCTCTAACTGAACCAAAGAAAATAGATGATGCCCTCAGAGATCCAAACTGGGTCAGCGCTATGCAAGAAGAGCTGACTGAATTCGAAAGAAACAAAGTTTGGAAACTTGTTCGTAGACCAACTGACAAAACGGTGATAGGCACTAAATAGGTCTATCGAAACAAGTTGGACGAACATGGTACTGTAACTCGCAACAAAGCTCGTCTTGTTGCTCAGGGATACAGACAAGAGGAAGGCATAGATTATGACGAAACTTTTGCTCCAGTAGCAAGACTTGAATCTATTCGTCTTTTCTTAGCATATGCTGTACACAAAAACTTCACTGTACATCAGATGGATGTTAAGTCAGCGTTTCTAAATGGAAAGCTGAATGAAGAAGTATATGTGGAACAACCTCCAGGGTTCTCAGATCCTAAGCGTCCAGGTTATGTTTATAAACTGGACAAAGCACTTTATGGCTTAAAGCAAGCTCCACGTGCATGGTATGATACTCTCTCTACTTATCTCCATATTGAAAAATTTGAGCGAGGTAAGATTGACAAAACTTTGTTTTTTAGAAAAGTAAAAGGTCATATCATTTTAGTTCAAATATATGTTGATGACATTATATTTGGTTCTACTAACCCTGAGCTTTGTACTCGTTTCGCTGATAGAATGAAAGATGAGTATAAAATGAGTATGATGGGTGAACTAACGTATTTCCTTGGTCTTCAGATTAAGCAAACTGAAAAAGGAACTTTTATAAATCAGGGAAAGTATGTTAAAGATATGCTGAAGAAATTCGACTTAACTGAAAGTTCAGCTATGAAAACCCCTATGGCACCACCGCTGATACTTGATAAGGACACAAAGGGTGTTCCTGTCAATGTCACGCTGTACCGTGGGATGATCGGCTCACTATTGTATCTTACAGCTAGCCGACCCGATATTATGTTTGCAACATGTCTGTGTGCACGATATCAAGCTGAACCTAAGATATCCCATATGAAAGCTGTAAAGCGAATCTTTCGATATCTTAAGGGTACAGCGAATCTAGGTCTTTGGTATCCCAAAGACTCAGGATTCGATCTAACCGCCTATTCAGACAGTGATTTTGCAGGTTGCAAAATGGATAGGAAAAGCACCACAGGAGGATGTCAGCTCCTGGGTGGAAAGCTGGTAAGTTGGACAAGTAAGAAGCAAAACTCAGTGTCCACTTCCACAGCTGAAGCTGAGTATGTAGCCGCTGGAAGCTGCTGTTCTCAAGTCTTGTGGATGAGAAATCAGCTACTAGACTATGATCTTCAGCTCTCCAAAATTCCAATCTATTGCGACAGCACAAGTGCCATCGCTATAGCAAACAATCCAGTGCTACACTCAAAGACAAAACACATAGAAATCAGATATCATTTTATCAGAGATCATGTGATGAATGGTGATATAGAACTTCATTTTATCCCAACTGATTATCAGTTAGCTGATTTGTTTACCAAACCTCTTGATGAGACAAGATTCAACTTTCTCATCAGCGAGCTTGGAATGCTGAACTTTGAAGGATAAAATCTTCAGCGGTTCACATTTATCAGCGATACGTTTATACATTCTTGTATAGGCTTCGGGATAAAATCAACTTTTATAATCCATTTCATCATCTTCTCTCTGAATAAACTTGGTTAAACTGATATCCAGGTATGTTTTCTCTCTCTGACAATCGCATGTAAATGCAAGATTTCAAAATAAATTGCATCGCTGAATATCTCTTCCTTAACAGCGATATTTTGAAAATTCCTTAAACCTTCACTGATATTTCTATTCAGTGCTTCATGTTTTTCAAAAGAGTCCCTGAGTTTTTCAAACCTCAGAGACATCCTAAAAGAATGTGAAAGGACAGTTGTGACGTCATTGCAACGGATAACACTCAGCACGATTTCTTTCTGACACACGTTTGCACGTTTTGTTCAAACTTCCAATCAAATGCAAACACGTGTCCGTGTCATGATGAAAACCTTTTCCCGCTCAAGGTTTTCTCTCTCTAAAAATCCCTATATAAACAACTCTTGGTTTATATTTGTCTTTTACGCGAACAATCTTTCTCCGCAAGAAAAGAATTCTCTGTTTCATTTGTGCTCTCAAAAACCTCAAGAACTGTTCATCATCTTCTTCATCAAAACTTCAAGGTTAATATGTTCTTATTTTTTATCAAATGCGTATAACTTGTTTTCGATCTTCTCTTTGTTTTAACAAGATCAAACAAAAGAATTTTTTTTAAAATAAAATCATTTCTTTCATGGTTTTATGAACACAACCATTTCATGGTTGTTCTTCAAGTTTTAAATCTAAATCTTAAACTTGTTCTTCATTCGTATCCATTTTTCTTTTAAAAACTGGAATACAAGATTTTATGGGTTTTACTTTTCTTTTAAAATCAAGAAAAACCCTAATCTTCATTAAGACATTTTTTGTCTGAATGAAATGGACAAGATTCGAAAAATCTTAACGGAAATTTCTTTCCACATTAAGATAATTCTTATCTGTTAACATCTTTGGTTGAACTGATAATACAGTGATATGGCATCTTCAAAGCTGAATGTTACCGCTGAATCCATCTCCACTGACTCTGAGGAAATGGAAATCTTCAAAGCCCCCCAGGTGAAGTTCGAGCTGGATCAACTCGATTGGACTAAGGCCAACAACCTCTCAGCTCTTCTCGAGTTTCCTCCTCGGAAGCAAGTATCACATCTGGACGATGCTGTAAGTTTTCTGAAGAACAGCCCCATCTACACAGCCCTGACCATAACACCTCCTGCCAGTCAGCGGCTCTTATCCCAGTTCTGGTACTTTGCCAGACACACTGAGCTACCTTCTGCCAAAGATCCATCCAAAACCATAGACCGCATACTCAGCGATACTGAGTATGGCACCATCAAGATCACACCCGCAATTATCCGCAAAACCCTAAACTTCCCAAATGCCTCCAAAGAAAAACCCTTCATTCCATTCCCTGACCACAAAAAGCATGCTGACAGAGAAGCAATCATTGCTTTCCTTGACGCAATGGGTTATATCTGGGATATTGGAAGGGACAAGAAGCCTGAGAAGAAACTGACGCTGATAAAGAAATCCAAAATGCCCAGCGAGATGAATTTCATCTTCGCTCACCTGATCAGCTGCATGACAGCGAAATCCGGATCTTCTGATCAAGCCGCCCAACCTCAGCAGTCCATGGGATACGCACTGCTGAAAGGTCTAAATATTGACTGGGCCTCCATTATTTATGAAGACCTGATTCAACGTGTCGATTCTGCCGCTGACAGACCAGCATGGGTTCCTTACCCACGATTCATCAGCGCCATCTTTCAATATGGCCTGAAGGACAGCTATCCTGAAGAGGGTGATCTGAAACTTTCTCAGATTGGCCCTAAGGTTCTCGACTTCAAGCCTGTCGCCAATGAGGTACGTCTCTCTACTCTTCTCTCTCTTCTAAATTCTCCGCTTTCTGTGGCTCCTTCAGCGACAATACCAATCGCTGATACCCCGGCCACAACATCCTCTCCTTATAAGAAAAGGAAACCCTCACACACCCAACTTGATTCCAAAAGGATCAAGAAAACCAAGGAGCAACCCCAGCAATTCCATGCTGAAGACTCCTCAGCTCGTTCTGAAGAGCTGAAGGAAAGTTCCGTGGTACGCTCTGCCACACCCGTGCAAGCCATCCCTCCAATCCAGACTTCAGCGTCTCCAAACGCTGAGGTTAGAAACTTGGAAACTACCCAACCTCCCTTAGTCTCTCAAAAGACTGATGAAGTAATTGTCAGCGATTCCAACGCTGAACTCAGAACCCGAACCCCAATCTTAACCTTCGCTTCTCCCTCCACTCACTTGGACACTCCTCCAGCAAACACTGGAGATGCCATCATTCCAGAAGCCGCCGCTGATGCTTCTCAACAAATGATGAAGAAAGGACCTGCAGAGTTCACCATACCTCACCGTACTTTCGAAGAGGATATGGAACACTATTCAGGAACTTGCAACTTCGACGAGTTCATCAATCCTCCTGCAGGTACTAATCCCACCTTAAACACTGTAACTAAACCTGAAACTTCTGAGCTTTCCTTTGTTCACAAGTACTTATATGTTACAGGTCCTAATTTGGGAGACATCAACGCCTCGCTGAAGTCCGTGGAAACAAAGCTGTCCAGTCTCACCACCACACTCTCCAACAACTCAACAGCTGTAACAAACGCTGGAGAGAACTTGACAAAGCTAACAACGGTGGTGGAGAAGAAAGCTTCCCCTGAAGACATCAAGAGTCTTGATAAGACGCTCAGCGATTTTGCCAAGGTGCTCTGTGACATCTACACTGACTACACAAGCCTCAAAACATCAGTTTCGACCATGTCCAGCGAAGTAACAACGCTGAAGACATCGGTTGAAAAACTCGAGGGTGATATGTCAGAGGTCAAGACTGACTTAGGCTCTGTAAAGACCGACGTTAGCTCTATGAAGACGATGATCGAGACACTGGTAAACAAGGCAAATAGTCCAGCTCCTGCTCCTGCCCCTGTCCCTATTCTGGAATCTTTCACAGAGGAGGATCGCACAGAGCTGAGGAAAATCACGCCTGCTATCTCTGGCCTAGAAGACAGAATAGCAAAGCTTGAAGGTTGTGTGAAAATCTCTGGCCCAGAAGACAGAGATAACACCAATGCTGAGTCTGCCCATTCCTCCCCCAGTCATCATGAAAAAGAGGGGGAGAAGAGCGCTGAACATTCCAAGGAGAAAAGCGCTGAAGATCTGAACAACAAAAGCGCTGAAGACCTTTCCCATGATGAATCTATCAGGGGAGAGAGAAATGAAGATCTGACCACTGGACCTCAGGGAGATGAAAACCCTGAGGGAACCGAGAAGCTCGCCTCTGTATCTGAGGGGGAGCAACTCGAAGAAGATGCTGAGAATTCCGAAGCAGAAGAAGATGAAGACATCGACATCCCTGAAGACAAACCATCCTTCTCTCCAAGAAAGGATGATGATGATGATGAAGATGACGATGATTTCTTTATCGTCAAACCTGCCCCAAGGATCAAAGCTCTTAAAGGAATCTCAATAAAAGAACCATCAGGGGAGAAGACAAAGACAAAGCCCTCAGCCTCTGGCGCTGAGAAAAGCAAAGACAAAGGCCTCGCTGAAGATGAAAATCTAGCGATTCTCTTTGAAAAGCCGGTTTGTCAGGTAAACTAAAACTTTACTTTTTCCTTCCCTGAACTTCTCAACAGCTCATTAAGTTCTCCAAACCTATATACATCCACATTATTTTTCTATCTTTTCTACCCAAGTTCTTCTACCCAATTCTTATCTGTAAGATCGCTGCTTTTCAGCTAGTCCTCTCCCCTGTTTGAGGATGTCGCTGAAGGTTCTACTGTTGCGACTTCACAAATAAAGCCAGCTGCTGCTGATGAAATAATCCCAGTCTTGGACTTGATCTCTGAGACTGATGAACCAGAAGAACAACCTCTCTCGCGCAATAAGAGACCTTCCTCAGTTCCTCAAAAGCTGAGTGAAGAGGATCAAAAGAGAAGAGAAGAAATAATAAAGCGATTCGAGGATCAGCGAATCATTCTAAGGCCTGATCAACTGCCTTCAGTTCCTCCTAAGTTCAGAATTTCAAAAGCTGAATATCAGGACCACCTTAGAGCTGAACGCCTCATTGCTGAAAGAAAGGAAGCTGAAGAGAAAGACAGAGAATACGCCATCAAGCTCACTCAAGAATCTGTCAAAGACCCCAAGCTGAAGCGTATTCCCATTCAAATCCAACGAAAGCTGTGGGAAGAAGCCCAGAAGATCGTGGAAAAGAAAACTGAAGTTTCTCAGACCACCTTGATCTGGTGTAAAGAGAAAATTCACTTCAGATATCGTCCAGCGAAGATCAACAAGGTATTTATCTCTGGAAGAACATCTATCGGAGTACCTATTGTTGACATCAAACTGTTCAGAGAAGATGGCACATCTGAAACCTTTCGTGCTGACACTGTAAAAAGGTATGGTCTCTCTGAATGGCTGGAGATGAGGTTAGCTATCCAACCATCACAATCAAAGTACAAGAATCATTTCGAAAAGCTGATAAACAGACAGATCGACTTGATATCTTCCTGTGTGGATATTCCTCCTGTTCCTGATCTAAAGCCGAAAAGAAAAAGAGGTTCTCCAAGGAAGAAACGTCAAGATTCAAATTCAGGACCTGTCATACGAAATGAAACTGGAATTGGTTTCTCTCGCGCTGAAGTACTTGGTCCTGATCCTGATCTATCTGCCCTTGACATCTCTCTGCCACCATGTGAACTTTTCGTCCCTGGTAAAGTCATCAGTAATCCTTATGGAATATTCTTTCTTGACTACGACGGACGAAAATGCTTTCAACGGATCGCTGAGCTCCCAATCACTCCAATCGAACAGCTCAGAGATCTTATCTACTAGTGTGACTTCAGAAAGGACATTCAGGCACGACACCTAAAACCCTTGATCTTTCAAGAAGCGCTGAAGAAAAGAAAACAAGGTGTAACGGTTCCTGACTGGATGATTCCCACTGAAAAGACGACCCTTGATGAACTTCTCATTAAGGAAGAACCTTTTAAAAACTGATATAATCTCCTTTTTCTCTATTGTATCAGTTATCCTTCTGTACTTGTAATTTATTTCGCTTGTACTTGTAATCTTTCTGTTCTTCATTGTAACCTGATTCAAAGATTTAAAGAAAGATTTCAGCGAATGTACTTTACTCCATCAGTACTGAAAAGATCCCAGAAAACAGTAAAAGGGACAAATATTTTATGAGTTCTTTTTATCCTTATGTTTTCATTAAATAGCAATTTTCTTTGTTGCTATGTCATAATCAAATAGGGGGAGATTGTTGATCCAAACCCTCAGTGATTTGATAATGACCCTCTCTTAAATACTTAGTGAAAATTGTATGTAAACAATATGTATCAGAGTTTCACTATCGCTGATAAGTACTAAGATCTTACAGTACCGCTGATAGGAACTCTCGCTCTTTAAATTAAACATTCAGCGAACACTGTTCACCATAATGCGCTGAGTCTGTTCAGTCCTTATGGTGATCGCTGATAAGTTAGTTGTTTACTTATAATCCCTGAAGACAAGTTTCACGTCAACAAAGGTTCTACGCTGAAGTCGAAGATCAAGCTCAAGAACTAGCGACAAGTCTACTAATGAACTGATGCGGATCAGCGAAGACTCAGATTTGTCCACTCAACGTGAAGTATCAAGTACAAGACTTCAGCTATCGCTGAACTTTATCATTCGCTGAATAGTAAATGATAATCGCTGAATCAACGAAAGCTGATCATGAAGTCCTCCGTACAAAGTACTTTTGTCTTAACCTCCCTTGCACGCCACCGTACGAAATGTCAGAAAAGAACCTCCGAAAATCTGAGATCGTACAACCACTCTGATACTACACTGTTCATTCATGCGGCTACTAAGGTTGTCAACAAAGGTCAATGACATGCAACCAATCCGCTGATGACACGTGTAAAGCGTATACTGAATTGCATTAAATGCATGCAGTATATAAAGAGATGAACTCACTTCATTTGAAGTAACTTGCTAACTCTGGACAAGTTCAAATCTCTCTCAAGATAGGATTTTATTAGTAATCTCCATATCTTTCTTAGTGCAAGAAACCTTAGTGTTCCAACTAGTTTAGATTTAGGTTTATCCTTAATCTTGTTTCCGCAACAAGCTGTAAATTGTTAATGATTTATCAATAAACAATTTAGAAAAGTAAAATAGAGTGTTTGTATTCAACCCCCCCCCCCCCTTCTACAAACTTGTATAGGCCTTTCGGGACTAACAAAATAAGTTTTGGTATTTGTTATTTTAAGGATCCGGAATGGGCCCTTATAGTGTAGATCCAGAATGTAGGCCCATTTGGTTCCGGTATTTGTAAATTGTTGGAACCGGAGTTTGAGTATTTAACAAGAGTGGATCCGGTAGATTCTTTAAAGTTCCGGTAATTTTTTTTTATTGATGGACCCGGAGTGTGGGACTTCCAGTGTGTCTTACCTGGTATGTGTGTTGGGTTTAAATTGTAGGTGCGAGTAGAGACGATCAGTGCGAGTAGGAATTCTTAGCAAGGACCGCAGGTGAGTCTTTCTAAACCTAAATTCTATACAAGTGTGTTTAATGGTTATTATCAAACTGTGCGCTTTTCAACTGTTTTTATTTCAAATAAGGAATAAGTGTGTGGCATGGATATTATCTAACAGTGTGCTTTTCAACTGCTTCTATTTCAAAGCAAAGATTAAATGTGTGATTTATATGTGTGTGACCATGCTCTGGATTTGGTGTGAAATGGGGGTGTGTCCCATAATGATTATATATATGAATTCGTTTCATATATGGGCGGTGTGTGCCCTATTACGCTGTCACGGTGTGTGAGACTATAGCGTGTGTGCCTTATAGCGCTGTCACGGTGTGTGTGACTGTAGCGTATGCCAATAGCATGTGTCAATGTGTGCATATAATCTTAGTGTGTTTGTTATGATTGGTATAAATGTTTTCATAACTGATTTTATAAACTGAAATATTTTGGTGTGACTGGGTGTGGAGGGAACTCACTAGACCTCATGGTCTAACCCTCGCTTTTCAAAACTAAAACCTTTTCAGGTAAGCAGGTAGCCGAGAGCACGTTCAGAGGTTTGGCAAGACGTGGGTCGGAGCTTGCGTTTAGAAGGAGTAAAAGAACTTCCTTTTTATGTCTAGTTAGATTTCTCAGCTGTAGTTAGGGTTATTTCCGCGAACCCTGTGTTGTAAATCTAGATAGTGTGATCACGTTGAGCCATTTTTGGCGTTTTAACTTAAAGGTGTATCTTCTTGCAAGATAGTTTGTTTTGGGTTGTTACATCAAGGCCCAGTAATACCAATGGTGGCTTATTACGTGTTAGTATGCATGTATGTACTTCATATATACATGTGGTGCATGTCCATTAGACTCTATAAAATCACTAAGGCTCGCTATAGTTTATTAAGAACCACTAAAGCCTATTAAGAAATCATTATATCCCAACATGACATTTTATCACTTCAAGACCCAATAACAATAATAATGACTTATTACGTGTTTGTATGCATGTATGTAATGTCTATATGCATATACAAATGAAGAGAAAACCATTAGATCCATAAAAAGGTGACATACCATTATATATCAAGATGAAAGTCATACCTTATTGTATTTATTCTAGAACCACTTTTAAGATAACCCCACACACAATAGAATTGTACTCGCACAATGCAGCACGATACATCTTGATATTAATGTTCCATTTTATATTTTGTCTTTGTCAATTTTAGAATATAGTTTTGTGTGGTTTTGAGTAAACGATTATGTTTTTCTTATAAGTTCGTTTAATTTTTATTAATTTAATCTAAGTTTAATTGACCTAATTTATTTTAGGTTTAGTAATATAATATATTTTATGAAAAAAAAACAATTAAGCATTCTGTTAGAATTCAATTATTATTTTAGTTATATTTTAGATTATTTATATTTAAAATGAAACGTTTATCCCGTATTTGATTATATTTATTCTTTAGTTAGTCATGAATTCAAATATGCAGTTTTAAGAAGTTGTACTTATGTATTATTTATTTATACTCTTGAATTTTAAGTAATATGCATTAATAAACAGTACATAATGCATAAACAATTATTTTTAAATTTTTTTCTCAAATATTTATAATATAGTGTGTATATAATATATGTATTCTTAAAAAAGGGATATGTACATATATATTACCATATTAAAAAAATATGTTACCTTTCTTATATCATATACAATACTTTATTAATATATTTATTTGATAATAATTTTTACGATAACCATATTTATTCTAAAATTCTTTAGAAAAAGGGTATTAATGTATTTCATACCATATATATTAATATATTTAAAAAAAGGATATTATTTTTTTACACCATATACTTCGTACCATATAATAATATATTTATTTTGTAATAATTTTTGAAGTTAATGTATATCTAAAAGATAATTATATATACTCTTTAAAAAAATATACCTACTTAATACCTAATTTATGAAAATAATTTTTGAACATTTTTACACCACTAAGTTGACATATATACATATATCTAATATAGTCAAAATTATGTGTTTCACATTGTTTTTGAAGATCAAAAAGTATAAAAAGTTCTAAAACCGTGTTAAAAAGTTCAAAATTGTGTAAAAAATAACTATTATAATAGTCTTTTTACACGGACCATCTTATAAAACCGTGTAAAAATATATATGTTTTTCATAGGATTATATCAAAAAACTGTGTAAAGATACTCTTCTTTTTACATGGACCCTCTTTCAAAACCGTGTAAAAATATATATGTTTTTACACGGTTATTTTAAAAAATCGTGTACAAATGTTTCGAGGTCTTTTTAAACGGTTTTTCTCAAATAACCGTGTAAAATGACTACACATTCTTACACGGTTTTAGAAACAACCGTGTAAAAATGTATTCAAACCTTTTTACACGGTTCTATTACAAAAAAACCGTGTAAAAAAGTATTTTAAAAAACACGGGTACATTTTTACACGGTTATTTTTAAAACCGTGTAAAAATAGATGTGTAATAAAGTCATTTATGTAGTAGTGTACGTTTATCTTGATATGTATATCCAAAGTAATAAGTAAGTTATAAGTACATAAACATGTCTCTCCAAATATGTACATGGCTCTCGTCTCCCACTTTATGATTGTAAATTTAAATACTATTAGTGTTTCACATTACGCGTTACACGATGATCAAATTTTATGTTAATAAAACTATAATCTATGAACTATGTTGCAAATTTATATACAACAATTTATTTTAGATAAAGATTGACTTGTAACATATTCAGTCAATAGAGTTATGAAACATGTTGGATGTTTGATGAAAATTATTAGTAATAACTATAATAAATATTTATACATCACAGTAATAAATGTCGTTTAAAATAAATCAATACAAATTAACATAAAATTAAAAAATAATTAAAAATCACCAACATGGTGGAAGATTTCGGATAACCAAGACTCAACTCTACAATAAATAAAAATTATACATAATTAGATTTAGAATAAACATTCTATTTATACATTTTTAATTCAGAAATTATTTGACTAAGTTAAGCTAAAATGTAATTCCGTGGTTAATAATGAATAAAATACAATTTGGAAAACGAATGTATTTTCATAAGTGGTTAATTTGCATATATTGATAATCGCTTGTTGTTCCAGAAGACTTGAGATACGTCGGCGATGATTTTTGTTGTTATGTTATTCATAACTCAAACGACGTGTACCATAATCATATCACTATTGTTGTTACGAATAATATGAAGACTATCTTTTTTGAAAAAAAGGTCAGCTAAAGTTAGTCAATTGTATGAGTTGTCAAAAATACATTCTCTCCTCATCTCCTCTTGTCAACGTATACAAACATCTTATATACCATTTTTCATTTTCTCATCAATTTGGGATAAGGGAACTCACACGTATTTCAAGATTTAAGAAATATTTCTTTATCTAGGGTTATATATTGACTATTTAGAACTTAAACGATATATCGCATATCACTATTACTATTAAAAATTGCTTGAGGATTTTTTTTCACAAAGAAAAGGGCCAAAATTTAGTCACCCCTATAACTCGACACAAACAGTCATCATGTTATCTTGTCATGACACATACCCAAAAATTTGTCACCCCTATAAATTCTTTAAGAATGAATACAAAATTTAATACAAGTAAAGATGAAAGGTTTAGCAATTAATGTGTTGATTGCATATTAAAAGCAAATCAAAAGAAGAAGAAAAGGTAATATGATTTCTTATTAAACAACCTTTTTGTTCTTCTTTATATATTGTAGATAGATAGACTACAGATATTTACTTAAGTAAATTAAAATATATGTAGATTGTGGATTCTAATTTCATTCATAAAAAAAGATAAATATGATTTAAAACTTTTCATTGAACGATCTCTTAGTTCTTACTTAAATATATTTATAATATATATTAATTATATACTAGTTGTCTACCCGCGCAATGCGGTGGGATCAATATTCACATCAATGCAAGCAAAAATGTGAAGTATAAACATGTGTTTATAAAATAAAACACATGTATTTGTGTAACAGCCCAAAAAAATACAACAGGACATGCAAACTGTTAATTCATAAACATTACAAAACTGGGTCCCAAAATTTCATTACACCAGTCTAAAAACTTAGGTTGGCGGAAACAACCTATTTACCAACTGAGAACAACTACTACTAAAAGTGGCACCGACACTGCCTCTATCTGCATCTGTACTCTATCCTGCTCTTGCTCACTTACTTGAACCTCCTACTATTTGCTTACCTGAAAATGGTTTAGTTTTGAAAGCGAGGGTTAGACCAAAAGGTCTAGTGAATTCCCTCCGTAAAGGCGTACGTCAACAGTATAAAATCATTTTATACAAAACATTAGCATTCTCCACATAAGCATCAATCATGGTACTGCACAGTGTTTAAGGATCACATAAGGTAACCGCGATCGGGGCCCAAGCAGACTCCCCTCTATCCGAGTAGGAAGGAAACGAATTCCCTCCTACAAGCTCGTCACAAATCTGAGTAGAAAGAAAACGAATTTCCTCCTACAAGCTCGTCATAAAAGCCCAAGGGATCATCGGATCCCGAGGTACTCAGATCCCACTGTGTAGACCGACTCCACATAGCATACACATAAAGTATCATAACTCATGAAACTTGGAATCTTTGTAAATCGTTAACAATAAGTTCATCATGCTAAATAGTCTTTTCAATGAAATATAATTATCATGGGAAACATGCGTAACAGTTGGTAAACATTTCATGCTCATAAACGAACCATAATCAATAAAATATTTAACATCTCATTTCGTGTAAAAAGGGTTTAGGGAACTCACCTGATAGCAGTAAATTTCTTAATCACGCATCTCGTTCCGAACCACTCTTACACCAAAACGAGCTTCTCCTATCGATTTGATGCCAAACTGATTTCTTCCTTTTCTGCTCCTCTTCTTCTCAGCCGCCAACACAATGCACAAGAATGTTCCAAATGATTGGAAACCTAGGGAAATGAATCCTTTTATATCTTTCTCAAATTGCCAAACAATCCCTCAACTCAAGCTTTTCTTTCTTAGACTTTAGCCACCAAACTTTCATATTTTGCTCGAAACCTGGTTGTTACAACACTCCCCCCTTAAAAGAATTCCGTCCCCGGAATTCCTCATTGGAAAAAATGCGGGTATCTTGCCTTCATTTTCGATTCCAATTCCCACGTAGCCTCCGGACCTTTGTGATGCCGCCATTGTACCTTCACCAGTCTAACCTCCTTGTTCCGCGATTTCCTCACTTTAAAATCCGTGATGGCTTAGGGTTCCTCTACAAAATTCAATTTCTCATCCACCCTTATATCTTTTAATGGTACAGACTTATCCACTTCTGCCAAACACTTCTTTAGGTTCGAGACATGAACGTTGGAGGAACTCCCTTTAAATCTTCCGACAAATCTAATTTGTATGCCACGGTTCCAACTTGCCCGCTAACGACGGAAGCCAACTCCTTCTCGTCCGTATTTCTTGTGAGGTCGCCACCAACTCAACTTCCAATATTTGCTCTCCAAAGCAGAGTTGTGCATCGCACTAAGAATCCTTCTACACTCTCATCGGACACCCCCAGTTCGTACACTACCTATCCACTCTTCAAAACTTCGACGGCTCTTTGAAACATAACCCCCCTCACTTTTCTTCGGGACAAATCGGCTACCGCTCATCGACCATTTCGTACGTTCTTACCACTTTATCATCCACACTTATCCATAACTAAAAGCCGGAAACCTCCACGCTCCCTCATTGAAGTGTTCACTTATCCGACTTTAACTTATCCTGATAACACATCGATTTCTCACTACTTTCCACAAGTGTCTAGTCATGTAACAAAACTTCGGTTATCCTCACTCAACTGGGAGGGAAAACCATGGTTACCCCATATGATAACTCTATTTTAGAGTTATTATTTCCTTTTATTTTTATTTTATTTTGTCAAATTTTAGCCATTTCATTTCTCCAAACCCCCATTCTTGGTAATATTCATGAAAATGAGCAAAAAGAGTGAACCAGAGTTTTTATAAATCATTTGGTGGAGTTTTGTTGCTTTTTCACGGAATATCTGTAGTGACTTGCACATCCCACTCCGGACCCCACTGGCGAGCGAAGAAGAAGACAAAATCAAATCAAATCTTAGCTTGAAAGTAAAAATCTGGAGAATAGAAGGTTCAAATGGCAGAGGCATGGGATTGAGAAGTACACGCATGTTCCCCCAAGATATGGCAAGATGAATTGCTAATAACACCCATGGTACTTTAAAGTGGACTTTTTGGAAAGGTGAAGGGACCTATGGGTAAAAGAGCTACAAGCTTGGGGATAGAAGAATTACTCAAAGAAGCTGAATTTTATGTCTTCTATTTCCAGTCTTTAGTCTCTAGTTTATTACCAATCTTTTGTAAAACCCAACCTTTCCTCTTAGTATATAAAGAGGTGTTGGGTGCCATTTAATTCATCCTTAATATCTCCATCTACCACATTTAGTGCAAGCTTAGTTGTAGTTCTTAGCTTAGAATTTACTGCAGTAGCTCTCTAATTTTATGTATTTCGATCTGTAGTGTAATCTTTAGTTTTCAAGTAATTAGTGGCAGTGATGTACTCTAGTTCCCACTGCGGTTTTAATCAAGTCACTTTCAGATTACTTATGTATACCTTCTCATCTTTTGTTTTCTTTACTTCAGTAATTATGGGCTAAACATCCTTTGGGATGTAGGAAAGAGAAATACCTGGATTTTAGAGAAAATGCTTGAGTAATCTTTATACTTGGAATATTTATTGTTTTGGTCATTCACTCTCGATTATTGCCCAATGATGCGAACAAGCCGATCACTTGCAAGGATCTAAAGTCTAGTTCTCAACTCAGAAATGAGTAGAACGCAGTGACACGAGCTTGGATGATGCTAGGGGATTCGAAAGAATTCTTATGACACTTGCGAAAGTGAGGTCGACACAGTGAGCTAATCTCAACCCACTGGAGTAGTAGGCAAGCTAGTTGGTGTATTTAAAACACTTAGAGTATTTGTCTCTACACATTCCATCGAGGCCTGAAAAGGTCCATTTTGAGATTACCATTGACAAAACAATTAATACTAAGAGTATGAGATTTTTACTTAAAGGTGTGAGTATTTTGTAACCGGGATTTTCTAACGAAAATGCCCACCTCAAGTACAAGGATCACTTTTCGGATCAGGTATTTAATATAAAATATAGGGAAAATCTAACCTACATTCCTTCTTTTAAATCTTAAGTAAAATCGTTAAAGTAGCATTTCACCAAACAAACCAAAATATTGCTTCTTCTGTAATAGGAAAAACTCTCTTTTCTAAGCTGTTCGTGTTGCATGCCAAGGCAACAACACGAACCTTTGGTGCCAATCGATCTTGAAATAGGAAAAACTTTTCGGAGAAGACGTAAAAACAAAAGTCGACAACCCACTGTGAACACCACTGTAAACATGGCAGAACGACCCGTTAACCCGCCACTAGTGGAGACCACAGTGACAATTGCCGATAGCAAAGATCGAAAAATACGGGACTATGCTACTTCCGGAGTTGGTGATTTAAGCTCCGAAATTTTTAGGCCCAACATTGTTGCAACACATTTTGAACTCAAACCTGTGATGTTTCAAATGATTCAAGCCATGGGTCAGTTTGGAGGATCACCATCCGAGGATCCACACTCGCATTTAAAATGTTTTTTGGAAATTACTGATTCCTTTCAATTGCAAGGTGTGAGCGATGAAGCATTAAGGCTAAGGTTTTTCCCTTTTACACTAAGGGATAAGGCAAAGGCTTGGCTGAACTCACATGCACCTCATTCAATAACCACTTGGCAAGAACTTGCTAACAAATTTCTACAAAAATACTTTCCTCCCACAAGGAATGTAAGGTTTCAAAATGATATTTTTGTTCAAGCAAGAATAAGATGAGGCTGTTTCGGATGCATGGGAACGATTTAAAGATTTACTTCGAAAGTGCCCACACCACGGCATCCCACATTGCATCCAATTGGAGACCTTTTACAATGGTCTTTCCAATGCAGCCAAAATCATCTTAGATGCAACAGCAGGTGGAACATTCACAAGTAAGACTTACAATGAAGGACATCAAATCTTAGAAAAAGTGTCCAACAACAACACCGAGTGGTCAAATCCTAGAGCACCCATACCAAAGACCAATACCATTGATTCCGAGGCACTAAAACCCATGAATGCGCAGTTAGTGGCCTTAACCAAGTTAGTTTTGAATCAAAATAGAGGCCAAGTCAATTCCGCATCACATCTCACTGAGAACTGTTCCCTCTGTGGAGAAGAACATGTTTTCGATTATTGTCCAGCAAATCCTGAGGCCGTTAATGTTATATGAACCAATCCGAGGAACAACCCGTATTCGCAGACTTATAATCCAGGTTGGAGAAATCACCCGAATTTTTCTTGGGCTGGTAATCCAGGACTCCAACCCCACGGGGAGAGTCATGTCCAGCAAAGACCACAAAACCCCCTGGATTTCTGTAACATCTCGATTTTCAGTATAAAGTGTTACGTTTGGTTTATTAAATAATTTGAGTATATGTATTCGATAAATTATAATTGGTTATGTGATAGATTAATTTTAGAGTTTAACCCTGAATAAGTTACTTTAATTATTTTATAGAGTTATAAGTTAAGGGATAAACTTTAATTTTAATTTATAAAAGGAGGGATTAAACTTGTTAAATGTTGATACTTGGAGGGGTTGTTTGGTTAAGATGAGTAAACCAAACACCAGCATCGCCTCATTTTATATTAGGAGGATGATGTGTCCTCACCTCCTCATTTTGGTAAGTTTATGTGTGTGTGTGTGGTGTTCACGACAAAGAGAAAAGAGAGAAAGAGAGTAAAAAAGAAAGAGAAGAAGCAAGAAGAAACTGAATTCCAGTTGGGATTTTAGGAGCAATCTGAGGAATCAAAAGTGTTGCTGGATTGAAGATTGAGTGCAAAAAATTGGGTTAAAAACCAAGGCGAGTTCATTCTACTTTTCTTATGTAAACTGTTTTAAGCATGAAATTAATGTTTGGAATATGTTAGAAAACTCATTTACAAAGTATTGGTATGTTTGGTTTTGAAGAAATGGGTTTAAATCGATATCTGGATATAAATTTTAGGGAACCGATCGAAGTTTCCGGACAGACTTGAATGTGTCCGGAAATTCCTCCTTGTTGGTGTCCGGAAGATGAAGTATTCGGAAACCCAGTGCTAAGGTATCCGGACAGGCAATTATCCGGTAAGTTTCTTTTTATAGTTTCCGGATGAAATTAGATACCGGATGGTATCCGGATTTCTTTGGTTTCCGGATGTCATCCGGATTGAGTATGTTTCCGGTAAGTATCCGGTAAATATTGGTGTCCGGAAAGATTTTTACGTCCGGTAAGCTGTGGATATCCGGAAAGTTATGTTGTCCGGATAGTTTCATGGTGTCTGGAAACTTTGGTTGTCCGGTCACTTTTGAGGTTCCTGATACTTTTGAGTATCCGGTAACTTTGTGTTTTATCGACTCTTGGATAGAGTATGATTGAGGAATGGAAATACATTCATAGTAGCTTGAACATACATACTGTTGGATGGTAGCGTGTTAGGTTTAAAGGTTGCTTTAGTTTGATGCTGAGCAAGTGTGTAGTATATGTTTTATATATGAGATTTCCTCATACTAAATGCTATGAGGAATTTATAATAAATAATAACCTGCTCGAATACGGTTAAAGGTAATGAATCCATATACACTAAATTTATTTGATAGTGTAGGATAGGTAAAGTATAGTTGTTATTCCCGTGTTTGTTGAAAGGGAGGAATAGACCAAATGTTATTCTCGTGTATCCTTGAAAAAGGAGGAATAGACAATTGTTATTCCCGTGTGCCCTTGAGATGATGGAATAGACACTAGTGTTTGTAATCACATGGAATAGGCGTGTGGTATTAATCGTTATTCCAGTGTGTGTGGGAAATCAAGGAATAGGCGTGTGGTAATAATCGTTATTCCCGATTTTTAAGGAAGACAAAAGGATTGACATGAGTGATTGTAATCTCTACTTCCTTTCCAATAAATGGGCATGTGCAATTGCGATTTATTGGATAAGAGCATTAATCTAGAATCCGAAGAGACTCGTAGTGTGGCTCTGGGATAAGAGCATTAATCTAGAATCCGTAGAGATTCGTAGTGTGGCTATGAGATAAGAGCATTAATCTAGAATCCGTAGAGATTCGTAGTGTGGCTCTGGGATATGAGCAATAATCTAGAATCCGTATAGATTCGTAGTGCGGATCTGAAACATGAGAAATGACTGACTTAGTGTCAGGTCGTATTCATGGAACCGGGTTTAACCCATTCCCGTGTATCGTTGGGATGGTTGAATAGACAAAGTAGAATTGTTATTCATGTGATTGACTGAATAGGCAAAGTAGAAATGCTATTCATGTTGGATGATGGGATAGGTAATATAGAATTACTATTCATATAGAACCATCGAATAGGCAAAGCATAATTGCTATTCAGGTTGAATGTTTGAATAGGCATAATAGAATTGCTATTCAGGTTGAATGATTGGATAGGCAAAATAAAATTGCTATTCATATGGAATGATGGAATAGGTAAAACATAATTACTATTCGTATAGAAACGGTTGAATAGGCAAAAGCATAACTGCTATTCGAGTTGATTGATTGAATAGACAAAGCAGAGTTGTTATTCGTATTTGAGAGGTGGAAATATGAATTAGACGAATAGTAAGTGTTGTTTTCATGAGTTTTCGGCGGATTTAAAATAGGCATTATATAAGTGCTATTTCTGCTTTCATTCTAAGGAGAAGGTATGATTCTGTTGTTATGAGATGAGTATGAGCATGGTAAGAGCGAGTGTAAGTCAAGATGATAAACCTTGTTTACATTAATTTAAAAGTATTATTTTGAAACTGAATGTTCTCACTAGCCGTTAGCCTAATTGTTTCAAATTATATTTTCTTACCAGGTATGAGCTCAGGGAAGTAATGGGACGAGCGGAGGGTTTATAGTGGCGACAAGTTGATGTAAATTGACTCTTGTTACTAGTTACACTCTTATAGAATATTTATGTTATGGATATTGGATGCGTAAACCTTTTATTTCAGGTTTAAATTTGCCCTGATTTTTAGGGTGTTACAATATGGTATCAGAGCATTAGTTTAAGCGAACTAGGTATGATAGTGAGATACCTAGACTTAAGCTGAGATGAATTAAGTTATGATTTGTGAGAAACGGGTAGAAGCACTAAGACATGATAGTCTTAGAGTCAATTGAAATACGTGAAATTAGTACTGTAGCGATGGTAATGAGAATTCTCATGTATAATATATTCACAATCTCTATTAGCTACTGTTATTATGAATATATTACTACACGAGTATACTTGTTTATAAATTGTTACAGTGACTATAGATTGGTAATGTATGTTTTGTATGTTTAGATATGTGTAACCATTTCTTATGGTTATCGGTGAGATCCCACATCGGCTAGGAAGGGGAACGAAGTCCTCCTTATAAGGGTGGATGGATACTTTCCTTTCATGAGGCCTTTTGCCTGTCACTGGGTGCGGTCTGGGTGCGTCCCGCGTATGCCTGTGCGGGCAGGAACAAAAACATGAGCAGTACCGGTATGCTGTTATGCAGAAGGTATGCGCAAAGCGTGTTCGGTGGACTGGGAATGTTACATTATATTGTTGTCTCTCTCTTGCAAAGATGTAAGAAGTTGTTCGGAGAAAGGTGTATATCCGGCATAACACTGGACCACCTTGTGTGAGTGTTACAAAAGTGAAAGATCGTAGTTGCATAAGTGATTTCTTATGGGGTTTGATGATCCATATAAGAATGAAATGTTAGGGTAATCGAAGCGGGTGTGCTTTGAATAGTTGACCTTGATATGTGGTGCATCTAGGCCCAGGAAGGACAAAGTCCGGAAACGATTTTACTTTAAATGAATGGTGTTAGGGGTAGCATAAAGGAAGTAGTATCTTTTGTGTGTGTAAAGGCATCATGAAATCTTGTTTGCAATGTGGTCGCGTGGTGCGATAGTGGTGTGAGGAAGTAGTAGCACTTTGTACCGAAGGAACGTGTAAGTCATAGATGTAATGATGGTTTGCCGTAATATAGAAATATTCAAAAATGGTGAGTATGCTCAATTGAAGTGTGTGGATTTTCAGGCAATATACGTTAATGCTACTTGGAGATCTGGAGGTTGAGTTGCGGTTGGTGATGGGACGAAAGGAGAACTCTTGTTCTTCTTGATCCCATTGGATTTTAGGTGAGTTTTCATACTTCACTTGATTGTAGAAGAGAATACTATAACCGTTAAGCTGTGGTGCTTCGTTATGAAGTTTAGTCAAGAGTGTTAGCGTATTCCGTGAATGTAAAGAAATGCAATGAGTGGGTCGACTGTGTTGGAAAGTTAGGAGCTCGTGGTAGTTCTCGGTGCTAAGTACTTTACGAGGATTTGGCTAAAGGTCTTGGCTGATGATCTTGGAGAAACCGTTCTTTTAGACTGTAGTGTTGTGTGATGGGCGTTCCGTGTAGGCATGAGAGAAAATAATGACGGTATGGTAGATCGAGTATAGACAGGCTTGAGGTGAAAAGATGTCAGGAGACACTGGAAAGGTGGACTATAATTTAGGAACTGTTATTTGTAAGGCATAAGAAAAGGAGAAGGTCGATCGGAATTTTCGCATGGGCTGAAGCCCTTTATTAATAACACTTATTGTGGACCTAGTCAAGAACTGATATGGTACTCAAAATGTAAGAGTAAACATTATGGTTCGTGTAGGGTGACTTGGCTAGAATGTTTCAAGTATAGTAAGAGTGGTCACATTATGGAGAATTGTCCCATCCAAGGACCAACTTGCTATGAATATAAGAAGCCTGATCATTATCGAAGGTATTGTCCTACACTGAAAGATGGCAAGGATCAAGGGAAGAAACCCAATATTTGAACATCAAAGAGTTGAAACTTTTCATGTGATGATAGAAGACGTTAAGGAATGGATGGATAAGTTTTAATATTGTCCTTGTGTATTCTACGCACAGGTGTATGCATATTATGTAAGTAAGGCTAACTGATCTTTTGTATTTTGGTATAATCAAAGGTTAGATATATTAGTTGTTATTGTGGATAGATGCTTTAATGCTTGAAAGGAGTAAAATAAGATTAATTATAGTGGGATAAAAGTTTTGATAACCAAATAGTTACCCCAAGGAAATCTGCAAAATTTTAAGTTGGGGAGTGGTAATGTTGAAAGATGTAAGATCCAGAAGATGTGGAAAGTCGAGTCCTTGTTATTCTTGGACCTTTAACTTTGATTAAGTATATGACTAGAAATTGAAAGGGATATATGACATATTTTATGTTGTTATGACGAAAATCCATTTAATAAAGTAAGAATGGATGAGAGGAATCATGGTGTGAAGGAACTGGAAGCGATTCTAGAAAGATCAATTGAGAAATTACAATCTAAGAAGGTGGTTATGTTAAAGGTGCTAATATGACGTTAGAGTCGGAAAATGATATGAAGATTAGATATCCTCTTTGGTTTATCTAACTTCTATTTCGAGGATGAAATCATTTTAAGTTGGGGAGTATTGTAACATCTCGATTTTCAGAATAAAGTGTTACGTTTGGTTTATTAAATAATTTTAGTATAATTATTCGATAAATTATAATTGGTTATGTGATAGATTAAAAAAAGAGCTTAACCCTGAATAAGTTACATTAATTGTTTTATGGAGTTATAAGTTAAGGGGTAAACTTTAATTTTAATTTATAAAAGGAGGGATTAAACTTGTTAAGTGTTGATACTTGGAGGGGTTGTTTGGTTAAGATGAGTAAACCAAACATCATCACCGCCTCATTTTAATTTAGGAGGATGATGTGTCCTCACCTCCTCATTTTGGTAAGTTTATGTGTGTGTGTGTGTGTGTGTGGTGTTCACGGCAAAGAGAAAAGAGAGAAAGAGAGTCAAAAAGAAAGAAAAGAAGCAGTAACAAACTGAATTCCAGTTGGGATTTTAGGAGCAATCTGAGGAATCAAAAGTGTTGCTGGATTGAAGATTGAGTGCAGAAAATTGGGTTAAAAACCAAGGTGAGTTCATTCTACTTTAGCGATGGTAATGAGAATTCTCATGTATAATATATTCACAATCTCTATTAGCTACTGTTATTATGAATATATTACTACACGAGTATACTTGTTTATAAATTGTTACAGTGACTATAGATTGGTAATGTATGTTTTGTATGTTTAGATATGTGTAACCATTTCTTATGGTTATCGGTGAGATCCCACATCGGCTAGGAAGGGGAACGAAGTCCTCCTTATAAGGGTGGATGGATACTTTCCTTTCATGAGGCCTTTTGCCTGTCACTGGGTGCGGTCTGGGTGCGTCCCGCGTATGCCTGTGCGGGCAGGAACAAAAACATGAGCAGTACCGGTATGCTGTTATGCAGAAGGTATGCGCAAAGCGTGTTCGGTGGACTGGGAATGTTACATTATATTGTTGTCTCTCTCTTGCAAAGATGTAAGAAGTTGTTCGGAGAAAGGTGTATATCCGGCATAACACTGGACCACCTTGTGTGAGTGTTACAAAAGTGAAAGATCGTAGTTGCATAAGTGATTTCTTATGGGGTTTGATGATCCATATAAGAATGAAATGTTAGGGTAATCGAAGCGGGTGTGCTTTGAATAGTTGACCTTGATATGTGGTGCATCTAGGCCCAGGAAGGACAAAGTCCGGAAACGATTTTACTTTAAATGAATGGTGTTAGGGGTAGCATAAAGGTGTTAGGAGGATGATGTGTCCTCACCTCCTCATTTTGGTAAGTTTATGTGTGTGTGTGTGTGTGGTGTTCACGGCAAAGAGAAAGGAGAGAAAGAGAGTCAAAAAGAAAGAGAATAAGCAAGAAGAAACTGAATTCCAGTTGGGATTTTAGGAGCAATATGAGGAATCAAAAGTGTTGCTGGATTGAAGATTGAGTGCAGAAAATTGGGTTAAAAACCAAGGTGAGTTCATTCTACTTTTCTTATGTAAACTGTTTTAAGCATGAAATTAATGTTTGGAATATGTTAGAAAACTCATTTACAAAGTATTGGTATGTTTGGTTTGGAAGAAATGGGTTTAAATCGATATCTGGATAGAAATTTTAGGGAACAAATCGAAGTTTTCGGACAGACTTGAATGTGTCCGGAAATTCCTCCTTGTTGGTGTCCGAAAGATGAAGTATTCGGAAACCCAGTGGTAAGGTATCTGGACAGGCAATTATCCGGTATGTTTCTTTTTATAGTTTCCGGATGAAATTAGATACCGGATGGTATCCGGATTTCTTTGGTTTCCGGATGTCATCCGGATTGAGTATGTTTCCGGTAAGTATCCGGACAGTGTTAGTATCCGGTAAATATTGGTGTCCGGAAAGATTTATACATCCGGTAAGGTGTGGATATCCGGAAAGTTATGTTTTCCGGATAGTTTCATGGTGTTCGGAAACTTTGGTTGTCCGGTCACTTTTGAGGTTCCTGATACTTTTGAGTATCCGGTAACTTTGTGTTTTGTTGACTCTTGGATAGAGTATGATTGAGGAATGGAAATACAATCATAGTAGCTTGAACATACATACTGTTGGATGGTAGCGTGTTAGGTTTAAAGGTTGCTTTAGTTTGATGTTGAGCAAGTGTGTAGTATATGTTTTATATATGAGATTTGCTCATACTAAATGCTATGAGAAATTTATAATAAATAATAACCTGCTCGAATACGGTTAAAGGTAATGAATCCATATACACTAAATTTATTTGATAGTGTAGGATAGGTAAAGTATAATTGTTATTCCCGTGTTTGTTGAAAGGGAGGAATAGACCAAATGTTATTCCCGTGTATCCTTGAAAAAGGAGGAATAGACAATTGTTATTCCCGTGTGCCCTTGAGATGATGGAATAGACACTAGTGTTTGTAATCACATGGAATAGGCGTGTGGTATTAATCGTTATTCCAGTGTGTGTGGGAAATCGAGGAATAGGCGTGTGGTACTAATCGTTATTCCCGGTTTTTAAGGAAGACAAAGGGATTGACATGAGTGATTGCAATCTCTACTTCCTTTCCAATAAATGGGCATGTGCATTTGCGATTTATTGGATAAGAGCATTAGTCTAGAATCCGTAGAGATTCGTAGTGTGGCTCTGGGATAAGAGCATTAATCTAGAATCCGTAGAGATTCGTAGTGTGGCTCTGGATATGAGCAATAATCTAGAATCCGTAGAGATTCGTAGTGCGGCTCTGAAACATGAGAAATGACTGACTTAGTGTCAGGTCGTATTCATGGAACCGGGTTTAACCCATTCCCGTGTATCGTTGGGATGGTTGAATAGACAAAATAGAATTGTTATTCATGTGATTGACTGAATAGGCAAAGTAGAAATGCTATTCATGTTGGATGATGGGATAGGTAATATAGAATTACTATTCATATAGAACCATCGAATAGGCAAAGCATAATTGCTATTCAGGTTGAATGTTTGAATAGGCATAGTAGAATTGCTATTCAGGTTGAATGATTGGATAGGCAAAATAGAATTGCTATTCATATGGAATGATGGAATAGGTAAAACAGAATTATTATTCGTATAGAAACGGTTGAATAGGCAAAAGCATAACTGCTATTCGAGTTGATTGATTGAATAGACAAAGCAGAGTTGTTATTCGTATTTGAGAGGTGGAAATATGAATTAGACGAAGAGTAAGTGTTGTTTTCATGAGTTTTCGGCGGATTTAAAATAGGCATTATATAAGTGCTATTTCTTCTTTCATTCTAAGGAGAAGGTATGATTCTGTTGTTATGAGATGAGTATGAGCATGGTAAGAGCGAGTGTACGTCAAGATGATAAACCTTGTTTACATTAACTTAAAAGTATTATTTTGAAACTGAATGTTCTCACTAGCCGTTAGCCTAATTGTTTCAAATTATATTTTCTTACCAGGTATGAGCTCAGGAAAGTAATGGGACGAGCGGAAGGTTTATTGTGGCGACAAGTTGATGTAAATTGACTCTTGTTACTAGTTACACTCTTATAGAATATTTATGTTATGGATATTGGATGCGTAAACCTTTTATTTCAGGTTTAAATTTGCCCTGATTTTTAGGGTGTTACAACATGGTACCAGAGCATTAGTTTAAGCAAACTAGGTATGATAGTGAGATACCTAGACTTAAGCTGAGATGAATTAAGTTATGATTTGTGAGAAACGGGTAGAAGCACTAAGACATGATAGTCTTAGAGTCAATTGAAATACGTGGAATTAGTACTGTAGCGATGGTAACGAGAATTCTCATGTATAATATATTCACAATCTCAATTAGCTACTGTTATTATGAATATATTACTACACGAGTATACTTGTTTATAAATTGTTACAGTGACTATAGATTGGTAATGTATGTTTTGTATGTTTCGATATGTGTAACCATTTCTTATGGTTATCGGTCAGATCCCACATCGGCTAGGAAGGGGAACGAAGTCCTCCTTATAAGGGTGGATGGATACTTTCCTTGCATGAGTCCTTTTGCCTGTCACTGGGTGCGGTCTGGGTGCGTCCCGCGTATGACTGTGCGGGCAGGAACAAAAACGTGAGCAGTACCGGTATGCTGTTATGCAGAAGGTATGCGCAAAGCGTGTTCGGTGGACTAGGAATGTTACATTATCTTTTTGTCTCTCTCTTGCAAAGATGTAAGAAGTTGTTCGGAGAAAGGTATGTATCCGGCATAACACTGGACCACCTTGTGTGAGTGTTACAAAAGTGAAAGATCGTAGTTGCATAAGTGATTTCTTATGGGGTTTGATGATCCATACAAGAACGAAATGTTAGGGTAATCGAAGCGGGTGTGATTTGAATAGTTGACCTTGATATGTGGTGCATCTAGGCCCATGAAGGACAAAGTCCGGAAACCATTTTACTTTAAATGAATGGTGATAGGGGTAGCATAAAGGAAGTAGTATCTTTTGTGTGTGTAAAGGCATCATGAAAGCTTGTTTGCAATGTGGTCGCGTGGTGCGATAGTGGTGTGAGGAAGTAGTAGCACTTTGTACCGAAGGAACGTGTAAGCCATAGATGTAATGATGGTTTGCCGTAATATAGAAATATTCAAAAATGGTGAGTATGCTCAATTGAAGTGTGTGGATTTTCAGGCAATATACGTTAATGCTACTTGGAGATCTGGAGGTTGAGTTGCGGTTGGTGATGGGACGAAAGGAGAACTCTTGTTCTTCTTCATCCCATTGGAGTTTAGGTGAGTTTTTATACTTCACTTGATTGTTGAAGAGAATATTATAACCGTTAAGCTTTGGTGCTTCGTTATGAAGTTTAGTCACGAGTGTTAGCGTATTCCGTGAATGTAAAGAAATGCAATGAGTGGGTCGACTGTGTTGGAAAGTTAGTTGCTCGTGGTAGTTCTCGGTGCTAAGTACTTTAAGTGGATTTGGTATGGTTTCTAAAAGTGGGAAGCTCAGGGACACCGGTCCTCACTGTGGGTTTGACAGTGACTTGAGGAGTGGCCACTGTGGTTTTAGGGACTGTGGGTATTTGAGGTGGATCATCAGAGTCAAAAATGACATCTTTCAGATCCTTTCCACTCTTAAGCGTTATGGACTTGACGTGCTTTTTTCCTATCACCTTAGCGTGTCCGGTGTCACTAGATAATGTCCCTGGCGGTCTATTTTTAACTTCGACGGCTAGTTGTCCTACTTGAGTCTCTATGTTCCTAATGGATGCTTGAGTTTGATTCATGAAACCTTTGAGAATTGATTCGAGTGATGGTTGAGTCTCAGCGGGTTGAGTTGGTCGTGGTTGGAACTGTTGTGAGGACTGCCCTTGGTGAAAGTTCTGTGGGGGATGCCCACTGTGATGTTGGTGAAATCCAGGGGGTTTTGTGGTCTTTGCTGGACATGACTCGCCCCGTGGGGTTGGAGTCCTGGATTACCAGCCCAAGAAAAATTCGGGTGATTTCTCCAACCTGGATTATAAGTCTGCGAATACGGGTTGTTCCTCGGGTTGGTTCATATAACATTAACGGCCTCAGGATTTGCTGGACAATAATCGAAAACATGTTCTTATCCACAGAGGGAACAATTCTCAGTGAGATGTGATGCGGAATTGACTTGGCCTCTATTTTGATTCAAAACTAACTTGGTTAAGGCCACTAACTGCGCATTCATGGGTTTTAGTGCCTCAGAATCAATGGTGTTGGTCTTTGGTATGGGTGCTCTAGGATTTGACCACTCGGTGTTGTTGTTGGACACTTTTTCTAAGATTTGATATCCTTCATTGTAAGGCTTACTTGTGAATGTTCCACCTGCTGTTGCATCTAAGATGATTTTGGCTGCATTGGAAAGACCATTGTAAAAGGTCTCCAATTAGTTGCAATGTGGGATGCCGTGGTGTGGGCACTTTCGAAGTAAATCTTTAAATCGTTCCCATGCATCCGAAACAGCCTCATCTTCTTCTTGCTTGAACAAAATAATATCATTTCGAAACCTTACATTCCTTGTGGGAGGAAAGTATTTTTGTAGAAATGTGTCAGCAAGTTCTTGCCAAGTGGTTATTGAGTGAGGTGCATGTGAGTTAAGCCAAGCCTTTGCATTATCCCTTAGTGTAAAAGGGAAAAGCCTTAGCCTTAATGCTTCATCGCTCACACCTTGCAATTGAAAGGAATCAGTCATTTCCAAAAAAAGATTTTAAATGCGAGTGTGGATCCTCAGATGGTGATCCTCCAAACTGACCCATGGCTTGAATCATTTGAAACATCACAGGTTTGAGTTCAAAATGTGTTGCAACAATGTTGGGCCTTAAAATTCCGGAGCTTAAATCACCAACTCCGGAAGTAACATAGTCCCGTATTTTTTGATCTTTGCTATCGGCAATTGTCACTGTGGTCTCCACTACTGGCGGGTTAACGGGTCATTCTGCCATGTTTACAGTGGTGTTCACAGTGGGTTGTCGACTTTTGTTTTTACGTCTTCTCCGAAAAGTTTTTCCTATTTCAAGATCGATTGGCACCAAAGGTTCGTGTTGTTGCCTTGGCATGCAACACAAACAGCTTAGAAAAGCGAGTTACTCGGGCTCGAACAAAAACTAATGTCTTAAGATTGAAAATCACGCCAGTCCCCGGCAACGGCGCCAAAAACTTGGTACGTGCGAAATATGTGATTTAATCGCAGTGGGTTGCAAACTGTCCACAGTGGGAAGTGCAAGTGTACACTGACCACTATGATCGTCACAGCAAGTAATAGTTGGTAAAATACCATAATCGAATCCACAGGGACTGGGCAATCAAGACAATACGGTTCTCATGAGCTTCTTTTTACAAGTTTCGATTACAGAAGAAGCAATATTTTGGTTAGTTTGGTGAAATGCCACTTTAACGATTTTACTTAAGATTTAAAAGAAGAAATGTAGGTTAGATTTTCCCTAGATTTTATATTAAATACCTGATCCTAAAAGTGATCCTTGTACTTGAGGTGGGCATTTTCGTTAGAAAAGCCCAGTTACAAAATACTCACACCTTTAAGTAAAAATCTCATACTCTTAGTATTAATTGTTTTGTCAATGGTAATCTCAAAATGGACCTTTTCAGGCCTCGATGGAATGTGTAGAGACAAATACTCTAAGTGTTTTAAATACACCAACTAGCTTGCCTACTACTCCAGTGGGTTGAGATTAGCTCACTGTGTCGACCTCACTTTCGCAAGTGTCATAAGAATTCTTTCGAATCCCCTAGCATCATCCAAGCTCGTGTCACTGCGTTCTACTCATTTCTGAGTTGATAACTAGACTTTAGATCCTTGCAAGTGATCGGCTTGTTCGCATCATTGGGCAATAATCGAGAGTGAATGACCAAAAAAATAAATATTCCAAGTATAAAGATTACTCAAGCATTTTCTCTAAAATCCAGGTACTTCTCTTTCCTACATCCCAAAGGATGTTTAGCCCATAATTACTGAAGTAAAGAAAACAAAAGATAAGAAGGTACACATAAGTAAACTGAAAGTGACTTGATTAAAACCGCAGTGGGGAACGAGAGTACATCACTGCCACTAATTACTTGAAAACTAAAGATTACACTACAGATCGAAATACAGAAAATTAGAGAGCTACTGCAGTAAATTCTAAGCTAACAACTACAACTAACCTTGCACTAAATGTGGCAGATGGAGATATGAAGGATGAATTAAATGGCACCCAACACCTCTTTATATACTAAGAGGAAAGGTTGGGTTTTACAAAAGATTGGTAATAAACTAGAGACTAAAGACCGAAAATAGAAGACATAAAATTCAGCCACTTTAAAGTAATTCTTCTATCCCCAAGCTTGTAGCTTTTTTACCCATAGGTCCCTTCACCTTTCTTTTGTCTTCTTCTTCGCTCGCCAGTGGGGTCCGGAGTGGGATGCGTCAGTCACTGCAGATATTCCGTGAAAAAGCAACAAAACTCCACCAAATGATTTATAAAAACTATGGTTCACTCTTTTTGCTCATTTTCATGAATATTACCAAGAATGGGGGTTTTGAGAAATGAAATGGCTAAAATTTGACAAAATAAAATAAAAATAAAAGGAAATAATAACTCTAAAAATAGAGTTATCACAACCTCAAACTTAAACCATTACTTGTCCCCAAGAAATAAAAAGAAAGAAAAAAATAAAATTAAGAATATGCACTTTTGAGCTTTCAAGGACTTACCGACTTCTCACTCTGAATGAATGTTGATCTCCCTCCATGGATGCTTCTTTCGGTTCCAAAATTAAAACTTCACTTTTGTACTTGACGATATCTTTCCCTTTTTCACATTTGATCAATAGGACTTTCTTGGGTTCGAAGGGTTTGTGGCTTTGAATATTTTCCCAAGGGTTTCGTATCAAGCAATTCCAAACATGGACCGAGAATCTCGCTTTGAGGTTTTTATTTCAAGAAGTGAGTGCTTTTGTATTTTGCAAGGGTAAGTATGTACACTTCAGGCTTTTATTTGGGTATGGCTATTTTTGTGAGAGTGGGTATTCTGATGGTCCAGAATAGGCACACCATCTTTTTCTGGGAGTGAGCATTTTGATGGTCCAGAAAAGGCACACCATCAGTCTTTTGTAGTGACACTCTGATTTTTCTGTTTTGTGTTTTTTTTGGGAGGGGGGTATGGCTTACCCACCTCAAACATAGGACCTCACAGTGTCCCCACTGTGGAAAACTGGAAGTCCCCACCTCAAACTTAAGATCGCACAGTGTCCTCACTGTGACTTGGACGTTGGGTTTAGGGAGGTGTTTAGGTTACAAAAAGGTCGAGCTTGGATGCGAAAAATGGCCTAAATCATTTCAACGTGACAAGTTGAGAATCATACTTACAAAAGTGACCTTTTAAGTTGGAAGCCGAAAGTTGCACCTTGAAATGGAAAAGGATCAATCAAACATACAAACGAGAAGTGAGTTAGTACCCAAAAGTACCTGCTTAACAGCAAAACTTCATGCATCATTCAACCAAAATAAAACAGTAGCAAATTGTCAAGTGCCTAGCCATAGGCAAAATACCAACCAAACATAAAAATTAAAATTGTTTTTGAGAGCATCAAGAGTGGGAACCAAAGTCCCAACAAACCATTTAGTGGGTAGGAATCGCTGGCGGTGAGCTTTCTGCGTAGTCGTCACTGAGACCATCATCACTATCATTTGTGGGACAGATACCTTCTGGGAAGTCAGGGATTTGTGCAACAAGCAGGGGATCAGCACCCTGATATATCTGATTGAGGACTGCATCCCTATCTCGGGTGTACATCCAGAACGATTCTGTGGCCCGGTTCATGTGCTTCTGCTGGGCTTCCATAAGGTCGACGCGATAAGTGAGAGCTGTCAACGCGCTCAGAATGGTGGTCAAGGGGTTGTTTGAGCTTCCTGGAGTGGGATGACGTTGTGGGTTGCTGGAGGATCTCACTGTGGCTTCTTCATCAATAAGTTCTTCAGGGGGAGCGGTAATTGCTCTCCCCATCTTCTTGATTGTTATTATGCTAATGTTGTTCAGAGAAGTGACCCTCTTGTCATCTGGAGCAAATGGCACTCCAGCCTCGATTAGTAAAGACGTAATAAGATAAGGAAGAGGGAGGATTACCTTCTTTCGAGTTCTTGCTTGGTAGAAGGCGGACTGCATTAGGATTCCCAAGTTGATTGTTTTCCCTGCAAGAATGCAGTACAGCAAAGCGCACTTGTGCATCGAGAGGGTTGTATCATGAGAGGTGGGCGATAGGGATGTACGCAAGAATTGGATCCACACAGCGGCCTCGGTAGTGAGGGAGCTAGCGTGTAGGCACCTCCTCTGGCTATCTTTATCCCAGGGCTTTCCTTCAACTGCCAGTGCTTTCAAAATAGCTTCTTCATCCGCTGGGGTCATTTTGTGCAAAAATTTAGCAAAGGTGCAAACAAGTGGGGTCCTTATTCCAAGGACCTGATTGATTGCGGTGGCATTGTAGTGTACGACTCGACCCCGGACTGTCACAAATGTGTCCTTAGTCTGAGAGGCTTCGGCATAAAATTCCCTTACCAAAGAGGCGTTGGCTCGTCGATTGGCAGTTGCCAATGTCTCCCAATCTTGCTGTAAAACCCTCTCTTTGATAAACGGGTCGGCCTCCACAAAGTCAGGGTCGAAACCTCTCTCTAAGTTCAATTTTTGCTTAACAATACAGTCATAGTGGGCAGCGACCGCAAGGGTCGTGAACTGCCTGGGCACCCCACTGGGGGCATGCTCAGTGCCCACTGTGGACTGATGTAGGTTTTCAGTTTGAACTTGTTCATCACCAGCATCAGATTCATAAGATGATGAACTTAAAGAGGGAGCAAGACCCTTACCTTTCCCAGATGTTTTCTTTCGTGATTTCTTGGCCGGTGTTTTCTCCGCAATGGTCACCCCAGATCTGGTGACCATTCCTCTCTTCCTCAAAGCTCTTTTGATTGGGTTCTCCTCACTGTGGGCTGTTTTTTTAAAAGCTTCCAAATCAACAGTATTGTCGAGTTGGCGGTATTGATTGTGGTAGTCGTCCTCTCCCTTCCTCCTTTTCTATTCTTCTTCTTTGAATAACTCTGCCTCTGCCCTTTTCCTTTCCTCGTCGATCAATCTCTCCTTCTCGGCCCTGATTCTCTCCTCCTCCTCTTTCGCCAACCGTTCGGCTTCTTCTTTTTTTATCCTCTCCTCCTCTTCCCTTGCCAGCCTTTCCTCTTCTTCCTTCCTTTTCTTCTCAACCTCTTATTTCTTTTTCCGAAGTGCAAGAAGTTTTTGGTTGTACTCCTCTTGCAACTTCAACATTTCCTCATCAGTTTGGTGTGCTTCGGTATCAAAACCACTCAGACTAGCGTCTGAGGCTTTTGAAGATGAAGCAGCCTTCGATCCCTCTTGCTTCGATGATTCCGAATCTGGAGCGACGGTTGTCATTGGATGTTCGCCGGAGAATGGTGGAGGCTCGTTTAGGTCGTCGGTGATGTTTTCCGACGGGTTATCGTCGGTGGTTCTGCGGCGTTGCACGGTGCGACCGGACTCATTAGGGTTTGGGTTGAGTCTCTTGCTTCTCGCCATTGAAGAGTGTTTGATGTTCTTGAGAGAAGAATATTTGGAAAGGAAGAATATGTGTTTGAAATATTTGAGTAAAAGGTAGCTTTTGGATTTTGGTGTGGAAAGGAGTTATTTTCTGGGTATTATGTTTTAGGAGGGAACGGTTAATTTGAGAGAAAGAGAGAGAGGGTATTGATAACGCCACTTTTTGCGTTATTTTTGGTCCACAAACCAATGAGATTGGCTTGTGTTGGAACAAAGAGGAGGAATTTTATGGTTTATCTAGTGAGATGTGCAGGTAATCTAAAAGACGACAACGATCGAGAAAAGAAGCGAAAAAGAGTCCAAAAGAGAGCCAAAACGAAGCCCAACGGAAGTCCGAGATCCAAGCCCAAGACCCGCACCCGAACCATGAACCAGAACCTGATCCGGACACATCAGGAAACCGCGCGACTTTCCACGCGGCCTGAAGCCACGGGACAAGTCGCGTTACCCTCTGTTCCAATTCTATAATTAGTGTTTTTCCGGAATTAGGTCAAGATCTCAACAAGCGCGACGGGAGGCAGCTTGGGGGCGATTTTTAGAGCACTTTCACGCACTTTGGAGCCACGATAGAGGATCGATCGAGGAGACGTTCACCATGCGAAGCGGATTAGAGCCGAGAGAAGGGAGTTCACCATTACATTCATCACGTCCACGATCATTATGTTTGCACACACTATTTCTCTTCTTTTTCTTATGTTTTTGTCCACCACCAACATGAACTAATCATTAGATGTTGGGGGTTGGTTTGAATTTGGTTTAATCTTGTGAACAGATGATTTGAGACTTTTATCAGTTTTTCCTAGTTAATGAAGCATGTGATTTGGGTTTTAATGCTTTTGTGAGTTTGGCCAACGTTCAATTGTTTTGTTTGTTATCAATTAAGTTCGAGAGAGTTAATTGTTAACTAGAACTAGAAATTGCATGCCTAAGGTGAGAAATTGGATAGAGATATACCAAGTAAGCCTTAGTCCTATTAAAATCTTGAGTTTAATGTGTTTTGAATCACATAGGTTGAGATCGAGAGATAAAACTTATACGTTCAAAATAAAATCCGTGGTTGCTTGAGAAAGAACCACGGTGATTTTAGAGATTGGGTATTCATTAAAGGGAATAACTGGTGATTGTTTTGAGTCAATTGTTTGTACGTGAAAACCTTAGGATTTCCAACCCTCAACTGTTTTCTCTATCCAAAGTTTCCTCAAAGTTGTCTATTGTCTCGTGTTTGATTTAATTACTTGCAATTAATTAGTTTCATACCCATAACTCAAAATATCTATCGTTCAGTTAATAGCAATTGTAGTCATTGTGATATTTAGTTCCTAGTTCCCTGTGTTCGATACTCGTACTTTCAGTACTATTACTTGATTCGACCCGTACACTTGCGGTTAGATTTAGGGGGGGTGTAAACTCGCGTATCAAGTTTTTGGTGCCGTTGCCGGGGAACTAGTTGCAACTGATAGCACTACCAGCTATAAGCGCTATTACATTGAACAATTTTTCTTTTATTTTATTTTATTTCATCACTTTCAGTTTTTGGATTGCAAATTTTGTTTCCTCTCCATTTCAGGTACTAACTGGTTTATGCCAAGGAAAATCCGAGGGGAAGGAATCGAACCACTCGACCCGGAAATCGAAAGGACCGCCCGTAAGTTACGAAAGGAATCCGAAGCTCAAAGCCAATTGAAAATGGGTGACGAGAGACCTCCTCGCAATGAACCACCTCCACCACCTCCCGATAGACGTCCTATGCGGTCGTTTGCCGACCCGAACGTGGCAGCCGCACGCATAGGAGTCCAAGCACCCACCACTGCGGCAAATTATTTCGAGATCAAGCCGAGTACCATCGTGATGGTACAGCAGAATCAGTTTGGGGGAGCGCCAACTGAAGATCCCCATGCACACCTTCGTTCATTTGAACGGATCTGCAATACGTTCATGATCAATGGGGTGGACGAGAATAGAATCAAACTGAGGCTATTCAGTTTTTCCCTTAAGGGTAGGGCTGAAATATGGATAGAGGGCCTACCATCGGATCAGATCACTACATGGGCAGGCCTGAAAGCTGCGTTCCTCCTGAAATTCTTCCCACCGGGAAGAACCGCTCAACTGATGGCCGACATCACCCACTTCGCTCAATGGGACCAAGAGACTCTATACGAGGCATGGGAGCGATATAAAGACATGTTAAAAAAGTGTCCACATCATGGGTTACACGGCTGGGTGATTATCCAAACGTTCTTTGGAGGCCTTCACCCGCAGTTCAAAAATGACATCACTGCTGCAGCGGGTGGATCTCTCATGAATAAGACATATGAAGAAGCAGTCGATTTGATCGAGAACTTAGCCGAACATAGCTATGCCACTCCACGATCTTATATCAGATGGGTAGCTAGTGTTCAAGAATCGGATGAATTGAAGGTGATAAAAGCTCAACTAGCTGCTATCACGAACCATTTGAAGGGAGGTAGTCCGGAAGTGCCCCCCGCTGCTCTAGAACCTGAACAGGTTCAGTTCTTACAAAACCGCAACAACCAGCCGAGGAAAGACCCTTTCTCGAACACCTATAATGAGGGGTGGAAGAAACACCCTAATTTTTCATGGAGTCAACCTCAAGGGCAACAATAATACGGTAATTCTTCTAACCATTCTAATGATTCTCAAGCTAACAATGTTTACCGTCCTCCAGGTTTCAATCAAAGGAAATTCGACGAAGGACCATCCATGGAGAAGAAACCAGGGCTGGAAGATATGATGATGCAGTTTATGACAAAGATGGACATCACAGTTGAAGGATTGGCAAGCACGGTGAGTACAGTAAAAGCAGCAACTGAACAGAACACCGCCTCCATCAAACTCCTCGAGAGGCAAGTGGGGCAAATCTCTGAAGCCCTACAGACCCGAGCTCCCAGGACATTCCCGAGTCAGACCGAAAGGAAACCAAGAGAAGAATGCAATGCCATTTATCTGAGAAGTGGCAAGGAGATGATCAAGGAGGCGAATGCTGGGCTGAAGGATGATCGTTCTAGTGATATGGTGGATCGGGAGGAGCTGAAGGAAAAAGAGGTGACACTTCCATCAAAGTCGGGAGTCAAACCATTTGTGCTGCCGCTACCATTTCCAAATCGGGTGAAGACACGTAACGACGAGGAACAATTCAAGAAATTCCTTGACATCTTCAAGAAGCTGCACATCAACATTCCATTCGCAGAAGCGCTTGCCCAAATGCCAACATACCTCAAGTTTATGAAGGACATCGTATCCAAGAAGAGGGCAATTGAACATCAGTCTACCATTGCACTTACTGGAGAGTGCAGTGCGATCATTCATAACAAGCTTCCCCCGAAGCTTTAAGATCCAGGGAGTTTTAATGTACCCATACAAATTGGGAATTTTTGCTTTGATAGAGTATTATGTGATTTAGGAGCCAGTATTAATTTAATGCCTCTTTCTATTTTCAGGAAACTTGGACTTGGGGAAGTGCAGCCAACGAATGTTACCCTTCAACTCGCTGATAGATCGATCAGATATTCTTATGGAGTGATAGAAGACGTGTTGATTAAAGTTGACAAGTTCTACTTTTCGGTGGACTTTTTGGTGCTGGACATTGATGAAGATATAGAGGTTCCGCTAATATTGGGGAGACCATTCCTGGCCACGAGAAAAGCACTGATTGACATAGAAGAAGGCGAGATGACTTTGAGGGTTGGCGACGAGAAGGTAATGTTCAAAATGTTCTAGGGTGTAAGAGGTAGAGTTGAAGAGGAACCCAGAAATCACGGAAAGCCGAAGGAGTGATCAGAAGAAAGGTCGAGCCACGACCGAAACCAAGGCGCTGGGTAGGAGGCAACCCACCGAGGTTTGCGTTTTCTTTAATTTTTGTTTTTGTGTGATTTTATTTACAAAAAAGTATCTGGAACAGAGACTTACGCGGTTTAGGCCGCGGCCTCAAGCCACGCGCCAAACCGCGGGTGGCTCTGGTTGGTTTTCTGAAACAGGGACTTACGCGGGATACCCCGTGGGATCAGGCCGCGGCCTAAACCGCGTGGGTCCCCTGTGGCGTCTGGCTGTTTCTCGTTCAGTGCTTTCCCTTTTCTTGCTTTGAGTCGTTTCGTTTCTTTGCTTTCCTTCCTCTTTTGTTTTCTTTTCTGTTGTTTCTCCTAAATCTCGCTCCATTTTCTCCGATGTCTCTCAACCGAGGTCGCTCCAACTTTTCAAGAGAATCTCCTCCATCTGGGCAAACAGGTATGTTCTAACTCTGTATGTTAACGAGTGGTGTATGATGTTTGTCTGCTTATTAGTTAAAAGAGATGCAATGAAACTTAGGTTTGGGGTGCCTCACTTTGAAACATCTACACACTCACTTTTACTCCTGTGCAAACCTCGGTTTTACTGAGGTTTGGGGCTGGCTTTGTTTGACAAACCTAGGCCACGGCCTAGGTTTGGGGTGGCCAGAATTTTTTAAAAAAAAGGGCTCGCTCTTTGATGTAGTACTTTAATGCCTTGTCTTTCCTGTCAGATAACTGTAATAATTGGACAATGATTTATGTCACACCTGTGTATCGCCTGCACCGACACTTGCACATTGGGGACAATGTGTGGGTAAGGTTTGGGGTTGCCCAATCGGGACAATATGCACGTAGATTTCCTGCACTTCTGAATGGTTAGATCATAGTAGCTAAAATTTTCGTTTTGGATGATTGAGACCGACCATTGTGGGGAGAATCTCGTGATAGTAATGTGACCATTAGGGAAGGACCGGGAAAATACATGACTAGGGACATTAGTGGAGACCACCCAATAGCGAGTTTCGAGCCTAAATGACGCCTTTCATTTCGAGGGATTCAAACACCTAATTCATATACACTTTTTCGAATTTCTTGTCGTGATTATAGAATGATCTCGCTATAATATTGCATTGAGTAGCAAAGACGGCCATCGGGATATTGGGTAAGGGTATAGTAGACCATATCGTGTAGACCTTGAGAGATGATTCCAGGCATTGTGTGCACTTTAACCCGTTTTTGTCTAACGTACCTGTCGACCCATTTTGTGTGTAACCAAAAACCCCTTTGTAGCCAAACACTCACCACCTATTCGTTTCAAACCCACCATTAAACCCCAGCCAAAAGCCTTAGCCAACCCTTATCCGAAAGTGTGTCAATCAGAGGCAGTAATGAACAGCGAAGGATAGAGCAGAAAAGAAAAAGTACAGGCCAGTCATGAGAATAGATTGGGTCATTTTAACCCAAAAGTTAGAAAAGAGGGCCAATGCAGCCCCAATTAAATAAAGAAGGCCAATGATGCCCCACACAAAAAAATTAAATAAATAAATAAATACAGTTAGTTAGATAGTATTTGCAGCAGCTAAATAAGAGAGTCAAAGCGACTCCGGTAGTGACAAAGAGGGCCAAGTGATAGAATGTGAAGAAAGTTCAGAACTGCTAATGATTGACACGCCGAGGATTTTTGATCCTTTTACCCTTCGTTTCTCAACCATAACCCTAGCCCCGTTACAACCCTTGTAAAGACCTGGATGATCTTCTGGAAAATGTGATTAGGGTATACGACCACCTTTACCGATAATCCCTGTCTTGCTACTTGTTTCCTTTCTGAGATCAACTTTTTGGACATTTGTGCGTCTTCCATTAGAGTTGTCATGTAATTTTCGAGTATTCCTGTACATAACTTCCTATACATGACAACATGTGCGACAACCTAGGTTCGAGTGAAATGAGAGTATCCAGTGAGGTAGGGTCGAGGCAAAATGTTTTCCCTAGTATGTTTGGACCTAGTACGACCTTAATGTAATCGGAGCAGTCACGAGTTCAACTCACAATGGAAGGCCATAGATCAAACAGAATAAGGATGAGGAGAGGATGAGATAAGTATTCACGGGTATGGGAAATTGTTAGCTCCAAATATTCATAATATTAGAAGTATTGAAAAATAGGCCAAGTATGAAAGAGTTCCACAGAAGCTCTGCGGTGTTCCACAGAAGCTCTGCCAAAGCAAACGATCATTCAAGGAACACCAAGTCCCAAGAAGAATCTACAGAAGACTACTCACAAAGGACCAAAGAAGGATCTACAGAAGAATGCTCACCAAGGACCGAGCCGCAGAACCTCTGTCACCCTTGACAGAGCCTCTGCGGTTCAGACTGAAGACTTGGAAGATATTTATAATATCTTGCCACTGTTGAAGAAATATCTTGCTACTGTTCCAGGGTCCGTTCATCAACTTGTACAAGGCATGGTCCGACAACAAACACGTGTCAAACTCTGATAGGAAACCTTGCAAGTTGATATTAGTGCATTTAATGCATGCAGATTTCCAACTGTTCATGCCATCCCTTCTTCCTGTAGCATTAGTCCTTTTTGTCTAGAATAGTTCTTTTGTAGTAGTATAAAAGGAAGACTCATGTTTAGTTCTTCCTAACATCAGACAACAAGAAAATATAAAAAGAAAAACACACACACAATTAACGTCAAATCTATTATTAAGTGTTCTTCATCAAATACAGGAAAACTTTGAGATATTCATCTGTTCTTCATATACTGTTTATTTGATATTTTGTATTGTTTCTATACAAACATATCTGTTAGTTCTTCAAATACGCTTCCGCAACACATCTTATTTGAACAAATAGATCTGTTAATCTTTGTTAATCAAATACGGGAACCAACAATTGGTATCAGAGCAAAGCTTGGTTTTCAATATCAAGCGATCCTCATTTAACAAGATTATTGATAGAAACATGGTCTGATTTTAACATGTTATTCATTTCTTCAAACAGATTCTACCTTTCAGCCATTTTCGATTTATTCGAAATTTGGTAAATCTATAGAAACTGTTTCTTCAGTTAAAACTCCATAAAAGTGCACTGTTAAGAGCTTCCAAACCCAGAAAATCTTTCCAGGTTTTTTTCGTACTTTTTCGTGTCATATCTTCATTCTAAATCTTTCCACTCTTAAAATGGCAAACACACAAAATTTCTTCACAACTGGTTCATTAACCAAACCACCATCTCTTCTTCGAAATGAGTATCCTCAATGGAAAATAAGAATGATCCATTTTTTGAGGGTACTGATAAAGAGCTCGTACAATACCTTTATAATCCTCCTCATGTTCCTATGTTAATCGTACCTCGTATACCAGCTACAGCTGACACTCCTGAAATCCCTGAGCATCAAAAACCTAAAACCAGGGATGGTTGGTCAGATCAAGACAAGATAAAAGATGAACTTGCGCAGAAAACAAAAAGAATTCTGATTATGGCAATCCCAAATGAACTCTTCCAGTCCTTGGATGCATGCGAATCTTCGTATGATCTTTGGAAAGAACTGGAGAAACAACTTGAAGGGGGAGCTAAAACTCAGAAAAACCGAAGGGCTCAATACATAAACGAATATTATGCTTTTAAAACCCTGACAAATGAATCTCTGCAGACAACATACGACAGGTTCAACTCTTTGATCAATAACTGCAAAAAGTTCGGCATCCACAGAACTTCTGAAGAGAATAATGTCATGTTTCTCAAAAGTCTGAACGAAGAATGGCTTCAGTTATCTATGTCTTTAAAAACCAATCAAGATTTAGATTCCTGGACTCTCTCAGATCTCTACGGAACATTAGCTAGTCAAGAGCCTCAAATCGCACAAGCAAAGACACTAACCACTACACCTCTTGCTTTGGTTGGCAAATCTACAGAAGATACAGAGAGGCCGAGGAAAGAAAGAGCAGAAGAGGAAAAGAAGAAAGAGAAAAAGAAAAATGTGGTGATAGTTGACAGTGAAGATGAAGAGATTATGGAAGAAGGAGAAATTACTCTGGCATCAATAGCTACATCCTTAGCTCTATTGACAAGAGAATTCAGAGGAAACCAAAAGAGTTTTGGAAATGATAGATATGGCAGAGATAATAGAGAGAGAAGAGAAGATTGGAGTAGAAGGGATCAAGGAAGAAGAGCAGAATCAGCTGACCGACATAGGTCAGACGACAGAAGTAACGACCAACAGAGGTCGAGTGAAAGATACAACAGAGGAAATGACCGACAGAGGTCAGATGACAAGACAAGCTACACACCACAAGAATGCTACAAGTGTGGCAAGCCTGGTCATTATGCAAATGAGTGCAGATCGGAAAAAGGTGGTGACCGACAGAAGACTGACGATCGTGCGGGTAATAACTCCCAGAACCAAGGTTGCTACAACTGTGGGAAGCCAGGCCACTTTGCCAATGAATGCAGAAGCAGGTCAAATCGCCCACAAAAGGACTCAGCTTTTTACAAAAAGAAAGCTGAGTATTATGCTCAAAAATCACTCATGGCGAACAAAGTGGTGAACAAGGAAGATTGGGAGTCAGACACAACCTCTGATGAAGAATTCACCAAAAATGCCTTGTTTTGTGGCATGGCAGACATCAGCTCCGACTCTGACACTGAGGTATCTACCTCAAACTCCACCTCTAGTACTACAGAAGTTGATTTTCTTCTAATTAAAACTGAAAATATTGAACTGAAAAAGACTTGTGATGATATTCAGAAAAAACTCACTTTTTATGAAAGAGAAACTAGACTTCTCACTGAAGAAAAAGCAAAGATTTTCAAAGAAAATGAAGAATTAGAAGTACACTGGAACAAAAATCTATTTCCTTTAAAAGAGAAAATTTCTGAATTAAATACATCTTTAAAATCCAAAACAAAAGAACTTTCAGATTCTGAGAGTGACAGACTTAACATTTTAACTCTTAAAGAATATTTTCAAAAGGAAAGAGAAGTCCTTTGGCAAGATCTACTTAGGAGAGATGTTTTAATTAAAAATTATCGTGATGCTCAAAAGGTGTATGAGAAAATAAATACTCAAATAGGAAGGTGAGGTATTGGATACAGTGACATTAATCAAGGTATTGAAAACAAAAGGAATAAACCTCTGTCATCTCTATTTACTATAGGAAAAGTCAACAAACCTAATTTTCCAATCTTAATCTCTGTAAGTAAGAGAGTAAAAGTCTCTGGGGAACCTCACTTAAGGAAACCTATGAAGATGATAAATGTGTGGTTTGAAAACACAGACTTATCACCTTCAACCTCTGTAAAAAGAGGATCCAAACCAAAGAGATATCTGAAAACTCAAGATCAGATAGGAATCTTTAAGTTTGGTAAACCAGAAACTCAAACTCAAGTTGCTTTTGTCTGCACAATAGATTCTGAGAAAAAATTATCTGCAGAAGCACTTGAGTTCAAACCAAACTTTTCAGAAGAAAAACTAAGAAATATAATTGAAAAGGAAATTATGGAAATTGGGAAAATAAATATATTGAAAAATTCATATACACCTTATGTAGATCAAAAACTCTCTGAAGAGATCTTGCCAGACACCTCTGTTGACTTAGAAAACAATCTTTCAGAGGAAGAAAGCAAGTATGACACATGCTCGGAAAGTCCACTCTCTGTCGAAAGAAATATTGATGACTCAACCTCTGAATATGAGGACGATTCATCATCTGACGAATCAGAGGCTGACAGAATAGAAAAGTTTCCTTGTGACACAGAGGTTGTTAAACAAACCCCTGAAGTTCTTAACAGAACTATTTCTCCAAAAGAGAAAATCACTGGAATTCCTATCTGTCCTGACTTTATGAATATGTGCATACAGGCCAAAACCTCTATTGAGCTTGAAAAGTTGAAACAAAAGAAGTTAATGTCCTCTCAAAATTTAAAAGATTCAACATTTTTAAAACCCTTAAAAATTAAAGAAAAACCAACATGGCAACAAAAGGGTAAATGGACAAAACCTAACAAATCTTTTTCATCTGTGACAGTGAAATCAACAGAAGTTCGCCACAGAAGGGACTCACAGAAGGCTGCTACAAACAAAGATTTTTGCCAACAATCTAATCTACATAAATCTTCTTGTAATAGGAAGCCATATGCTAGAATAGAATGTAATGCCTCTGTGGCCCAGTTTAAAGCTTTCAATAAAAATTTCAAGCAAATCACCTCTGATGTTCAATATTGTCATTGCTTTGATCTAATGTTCAGGTTAAATAATCATTTCTGTAGTTCAAATTGTTTTCTCTCTGCAGTTAAAACAAACATAAAAGAGAAACAAACTGATTCTTCGACAAAAGATAAAATGTATTTCAAAAATGTTAAGGCAAATTTGAAAAATTCTGACGAAACTGGACCCATGTGGATATGGGTACCTAAATCTCTATGATTGTTTTGCAGAAACAGTTTGTGCCAATATGGTATCTAGACTCCGGATGCTCAAGGCACATGACTGGCAACAAAAGTCTTCTATCCACATTCCAAGAAAAACAAGATGGTGGATCAGTGACTTTTGGAGATAACAAAAAGGGGCATATCAAAGGCTATGGAGTCATAAAGAAAGAGAATATCACAGTACACAAAGTTGCATATGTTGATGGCCTAAAACACAACCTACTCAGTGTAAGCCAACTTTGTGACACATGATTCGATGTACTGTTCAAAAGAACATTCTGCTCTCTACTAAGTGAAGACACAGGAATTGAACTTCTACGAGCCAAAAGAAAAGGTGATCTGTATCTAATGAATTTCAATGCCAAAAACAAGGACAACATTTGTCTAGTTGCAAGCAAAAGTGAAGAAGCCTGGCTATGGCACAACAGGTTCTGTCACTTAAACTTTCATACTCTAGATAAACTGGTAAAACTTGATCTGGTCAAAGGTTTACCAAATGTTAAATTCAATAAGGATCATTTATGCTCTGCCTGTGAAATGGGAAAACTCAAAAGAGCTTCCCACAATGGCAAATCTGATGTGTCTTGTCCTAGACCTCTGTACATGCTTCACGTTGACCTCTGCGGTCCAATCGCTATACAGAGCCTAGGTGGCAAGAAATATATATTTTTCTTAATTGATGAGTTTTCACGTTTTACATAGGTTGAATTTGTCAAAAAGAAACCAGATGTTCCTTGCATCTTGATTAATCTAATGAAAAGAATCCAAGTTCTTTATGAGTGCAGAATTCTGAAGTTACGAAGTGACAATGGCACAAAATTCAAAAACTCTGTCATTGAAGCCTATCTCACAGAAGAAGGAATATCCCAGAACTTCTCTGCCGCTCGCACCCCACAACAAAATGGCGTGGTCGAACGAAAGAACCGCACGCTAGTAGAGGCTGCAAGAACCATTTTCTGCATGTGGATTACCAATGACCTTTTGAGCAGAAGCAATTTCAACAGCTTGCTATACCCAAAATCGTTCAACAATCGTGAAAAGACACATCAAAACTCCTTATGAACTGATCAACAAACGACGACCAAACATCAAGTTTCTCCATGTGTTTGGATGCAAATGCTTTGTCTTAAACGACAGAGACTCAAGAGGAAAGTTTGAAGAAAAGGCTGACAAAGGCAAGTTCATCGGGTACTCTGCCGCTTCCAAAGCCTACAGAGTTTATCTTCTGAAGTCACGCATGATAGTAGAAAGCATCAATGTGTCATTTGATGACTCTTTCCAAAAGACTTCTGAACAACTCAGTTCAGAACTCGGGCTAAACATGGAAACCTCTGGCATCTAAAAAACAAATGAAGATTTAAGTCTTCTATTTCAAGAAATGTTCAACAACGACGTTGATCCCTCTGCTGGAACAAAAGGCACCTCTGCAGAATCACCTGTAAACGAAGTAAGTATCTCTCTGTCTGATCCATTTAATCCCCCATCCTCTACTACAAATTCTACAGGTACTGAAAATCTAACAGAAGATACGACGACAAAATATTCTACAACAGAGGTTATCCAAATTCTAAATCCAACAGAAGGAACGCCAGAGGGAAGTGAAGATGAAACCATAATACCTACAGAGAAGGAAATCCCAACCATAATACCCATTCCTACAGAAGCTGAACCATCAACCACTTCAACTACAGAAGTTCAAAGACTTTCCACTTTTCTTCTCAATAACGGCTACAACAGAGGTACCACTGATACAACTCTATTCTTTAAAGGTGAAGGAAATGAGCTTATTCTTGTACAAATATATGTAGATGATATTATTTTTGGGTCTACAAATACACAAAAATGTAAAGATTTTGAAAAACTCATGCAGAGTGAGTTTGATATGAGTATGATGGGAGAATTAACCTTTTTCCTCGGACTTCAAGTCAAACAAACATCAGAAGGAATTTTCATAAATCAATCAAAATATGTCTCAGACATACTTGAAAAATACAGCCTCTCTGATGCCTCTATCATGAAAACCCCAATGGCCACTGGAAATAAACTTTTTTCAGATCCAAATGGCATCTCTGTCGAGTGCACACTTTACAGAGGAATGATTGGGTCTTTATTATACTTAACAGCAAGTAGACCTGACATAATGCATGCCACATGTCTTTGTGCAAGATATCAAGCTAATCCTAAGAAGTCACATTATATTGCTGTAAAGAGAATCTTCAGATACCTCAGAGGGACCAAAAATCTTGGCCTCTGGTATCCGCAGAACTCTGGTTTTAGACTAAAGGCATACACAGATTCAGATTATGGAGGATGCAAACTCGACAGAAAGAGTACCTCTGGGAGCTGTCAATTCCTAGGTGGGAAATTAGTAAGCTGGACTTCAAAGAAACAGAATTGTGTCTCAACATCTACGGCAGAAGCTGAATACGTTGCTGCTGCTAGCTGTTGCTCTCAAGTTCTGTGGATGAAAACTCAGCTGAAAGACTTTGGTCACATAATCTGCAAGATCCCCATCTTCTGTGATTCCAAAAGTGCGATTGCCATATCTGCAAATCCAGTACAGCATTCAAAGACAAAGCACATAGATATCAGGTATCACTTTCTGAAATATCATGTGGAAAATCAAACCATCGAGATGCATTTTGTACCAACAGAATTTCAGCTTGCTGATTTATTCACCAAAGCACTTGATGAGAAAAGATTCCTTTACTTGGTGGGTAAATTAGGAAGGATAAATATGGATTAACCTCTGTAAGTATCTTTATCTTTATATTATACAGTATGTATATTTTCTGTTTTGTTTATTACTTTGTATGTAAATTCTACTAAACTCCTTTCTGAAAAGCAACAGAGATTCTGTAAATCTCCTCAGAACCTCTGACGATCCTTATAGAACCTCTGATACACGACCTATGTTATATACATTCATTTCTAATTATTTGAACCAAGCATAGGTCAAGGGGGAGCAGAGGAAAACGAACTTGATCTACAGAGGATGATTAGATCAAGGGGGAGCAGAGGAAAACAATCTTGATCTACAGAGGTTGATTAGATCAAGGGGAGCAAAAGGAGACCTTGCTTAATCTACAGAGATTTATAAGTCAAGGGGGAGCAAAGGAAGAGATGACAGCAACAGAAAGAAAGATCTGTACCACACAAAGAAGATCAACAAGGTTGGTATCTCGTACAAATTCTTTTTGAAAATAATTTTCTAGGACACAAATTTCCAAATATGTTCTAGAAACATTATTAAACACATTCCAAATTAAATTTGATCAAAAAGAATGTTAGTTTTTTAATTATTAGAAATTTAAGGTCACAGACCCTCTGTTGGGTCCAACAGAGGTTCTGCAGGCAAAAGCTCTGATCTTAAATCAACAATTCTTGGAAACTCTGTCAATCTTTTTAGGTATAAATCAAAGAGTTTCATCGCATACAAACACTACAGAAGAAGTCATCGGTTACAGAGTTCTCTCCACAAGAAAGAACTTCTGTAGACCATCATGTCTTACAAGAATTTTTGCTGCACAAAACCTTTTTCAAAAACAATTTTCTAGGACACCAGCTTTCAAAAAGGTCCTAAAAACATTGTTAAAAACAATCAAAAACATGGATGATCAAAAGTATTTATAAATTATTAGTTATGAGAAATTTCTTGTCTCAGAGCCTCTGCTGGCTCTGACAGAGGTCCAAAAACCTCTGTAAAGGATTTTCTATACAAATAATTTATCGATCCTCTCCATGGACTTTTCAACCATTCTTTGTAAAGGTACAACCTATAGAAACTAAACAAACAAGATTTTCAAAATCACAGAGCCTCTGTCAGTTTTTACATTAGGCATTTCTGTAACAGTAACGGTAACTTTTCTGCGAGTGAGAATCATGTGGAGGTAAAGAGGCCCACGCGCCTAGCATTTATTAAGGCCGCCCACGACGTCTAGTCATAACTGACACAGAGGACGTGTCATCTTTTCATTGGACCTACATGCAACACGTTCCTATGGAAAGTTGAACCCGTCGTAACGACTCAAGTGCGGAACCCAAATTTTTATTTTTACCTCAAAATATTAACCCTTTCAGATTCTACGACCACAAACTCAGTATAAAACCAAAGTTACCATACCTCACAAAACTTTTACTCACTCTCTTCTCCGGGGAACCTGCAATTAAATAACCATCATTTTTACTTTGCAAAATGACTTCCAGTTCCCACGCTACTCAAAACTCTCCGGCGAACTCTCCTCAACACTCTCCAGTGCATTCAGAGCACTCCCAAAACCCTAACATCGCCGCAAATGCTGAAAAAGAAAACTTCGGCGACTCTGCAAACTTTGCACCAACCACCAACCTTCAACACTTTATGAACAAAGAACATTTTGAGGATGTTCTACCTTTAAAATCCAACAACTGCTACCTGGTACCCTCACCAACAGCTTTCGGCGAAGCCCATGCTCTTCTCCTAAATATCCTAGAAAATCATTTCTTATACCCTCTCCTTTCCAAAACCCCAACCAAAATCCAAGCACGATATCTGAATCAATTTTGGCAAAGTTGCCGTTTTGATTCAGATGATTCTTTGATAAAAGGCTACATTTCAAAACCAGACAAGTCTGACTACCTAGAACTCATGTTTAACAGAACCATGTTCTCACTGGAGTTCAACCTACCAACCAGAGGTCTACTTGGAATCAAGAAATATGCTGAGGTTCCTACGGACGAGGAGCTCTGTCGATTCGTCTAAATGTTAGGATACAACACAACCCTGAGGAAACGCAATGATTTCCGCAGAGGCAGACTACCACCTCTGTGGAATACCCTGTTCTCCATCTTGAATCGTTGCCTCACAGGAAAAACCGGTAGCCCTGACCAAAGCTCATTCCAGATCCTGACCATCATGTATGGAATCTATTACGATATTCCACTTGACTATGCGACCATCATTATGCAGGAATTAGTGAACACAATCGACAGAAAGCTCGCAACTCAAAAGGCCAAGAGGAACACACCAGGGTATCTACCTCCTCTGCAATATCAAAGAATTCTAGGAGTCATTTTCGAGCCTCTACTTCAAATGCAGAAGTGGCCGATGGAAGGGCCATCTGTAAAGCTTTACCCGATGAATAAAAATACTCCTACAGAGCATGAAGTCAGTTACCCCCACTGCAGACCTCTGTCGAAAAACCTTATGGCTTATGCAACTGATGAGGATAGGAAATTAGAGTATATACGCGTCCACAGGACTCCAGAACCAAGTCCTGTGACACCCCCGCGTCTAGGAGCCCCCATAGGTGTAGATATAGTTGAGAGGATGACAGAAGAGGAATGGGCTAAAGCTTTGGAGAAACACTATTCAGTACAAGACCAATTCAAAGCCCAAAGAGAAAGCATTTACCCCTCTTCTCCGAAAAGAAAAACCTCTGCAGCAACACCCAAGAAGAAGACAAAGAAAAGAAAATCCACAGAAGAAACTACAACCTCTGCAGTTCAAACCATTTCACCACTTACTACAGAGACAAGAACTTCTGCACCTCCCTCACCTCCAAAACAAAAGAAAAGGAAATTCAAATCCACAGGAAAGGGAGCTCCTAAGCCAAAGAAGAGAAAGTCAAAGAAAAAGAAACCAAGTTCACCTCTGCAGGTCATCACAGAGGATGTCGAACAAGAAGAGGAAGACCAGGCTATACATCTGCAATCTCCCTCCCCAATAACTTATGCAGACCAACAGGGAGATTTCAATGCCTTCCTCAACAATCCAGACATTGCTCAAACCTTAGATCCATCCGGATGGGTCGCAGAACCATTGGATCAGACTACAGAGGCTCTGCGCACAACAGAAGTTATTTCTGCTGCTCAAGGTACATAAACCATGCACCCTCACGTACGACAACTCATAGGATCTCACTTCATTTATGATTCTTTAAGAGAAGCGGCAGAAACTGTAGCGCCTACAGAGGAAACCTCAGAAGAAGAGATAAACATAGAAATAGAGGAAGAGGTTAGGATAGAAACATCAGAGGGTTCTGCAGAAAAAGATGCCGAAGAAGAAGATGGCACACATCCCAAACCCCCTCCTAGTGCAACCCACATTTCTGATACCGTCGGTCTAGCAGCACAAGGTATCATTGAAATAGAGCAGCACAGCTCGATCCCAACCCCTCCCAGCCAGCCAGAGGTTACTCTTTCAACCTCTGTGCCTAATATAAGCGGGGAAACCATTCATGGGGAGTCCTCTCGAAAGGACTCACCCATAGTTCGTGATTTATTGCCCCAAATCACATCTGACATCCTAGCAGAGGAATTCGTTTCCTCTGCCACACACACCACAATAGGGCCCAACATCCCTTCAGAGGGGATTAGAGAGCACCGAGACGAAGAGACTCTAGACAAGTCTCCAAGTCAACAGAAGGATATTCCAATACCCACCTCTGGAGTGGATTTGGACAATGTTCTTCACAAAACTTCTGTAGAGGTTGAAACTCATATTTCTCCTCGAGGATCAGAAGGAAATCCTTCCACCCTCAACGTACAAACAGGGGTGAAAGAAGGTGTCCAAGGAACAAGGACAAACTCTGGAGACGAATGTGTTCCTCCAGAGGTTACCACAAGTTCACACGTATCAAGGGGTGAGTTCCAAACCCTTGTCACCTCTGTGAACCAAACATTGGAAGAGTTGAAAAGCTCTTTCAAATCTTTTGCAGAAGTTACATCTAAGGCCCTCTCAGAACTAAACACCAAAATGGACAACTTGTCCACAGAGGTGCAATCTATAAAGACTGCTGCCACAACTTCTGCCACCACACCTACCTCTGCTGCTGATTTTGAAAAAGCTGCAACTTCTGCCTTCAACAACTCAATCAACATATATCTGGAAAAGATGAAAGAACAAGTGTCATAAAAAGCAATTACTCCAGAAGAACTGCAGAAGGCTCTACGACAAGTTCAGGAACAAACAACAGAAGCTACTCAAGCCATGAAGCCTACCGACTACATGACCAGAGCACAGTTGACAGAACTTGGGCAAAGCATCTTGAATCAAATGACAGAATTTATCAGAGCCTTCACCATAGCCAACACTTCTTACGTAAAAGACTTCAAGGCTAGTGTGGGAAAGATGCGGTTCAACACAGAGGCCGAACTCCAAATTCTTCTTGGTCTCTGTGATGATCTCTGTGCAAAAATGATGGCAGCCGGGGCAAAGAAACCTGACACTTCTTGCAGAGCAGAGGGTAAAGATGATAAGGGTCAGGATGATTCTGATGATGATGATTCATCAGATCATCCTGAGGGGGAGACACAAGGGGAGAAAGAAACAGAAAAACAAAGTGAAACAGTTGCAACCAGTCCACCAATAGCAGCAGTCCCAATCTCTTCTGCACCCCCAACCCAAACCCAAACCAAGGAAACTCAACAGAGTCCCACAGAGGAAACACCAGCCTCTGTGGAAACCACCTCTGTATTTGAAAAAGATGTCCCTGAAGTTCAGATCCTGACATCTTCATCCTCAGAAGAACTTCCCCATTCTCCACCAAAATCCCAACCCAAAACTCACCCATGAAGAAAATCCATTGCCCACAAACCAAAAACAACAAAACGTTCTGCTACGTATGTCCTAAAAAGAATGGAGTTCGTATCCGCTTTTAGAGCCGCAAAACGTTTTGATATCCCTCCACAAACCACAACCGAGCTCACAGAAGAAACATCAACAGAACCCAAATCCCCAATCAAACCAACAGAACCATCCCCACCAAAGTCTTCAGAAACTGAAGTGTCAAAAACTACAGAGGCAATCCCCATCATACCCACAGAAACCTCAATACCCAAACCAACATAAGCAATCCCACAGAGTCCAAAGCTGACAACAGGTTCTGAGCCTTCCCAAACCAAAGATAAAGGTAAGGGAATCATGACATAAGAACCACAGAAGAAAAAGCAAATGCCACAGAAAACAGAGAAGTTGATGAAGAGCTCGTTCGATGCCTTTATCACTCCTAAACCTGAAGACGACTGGGCAACAGAGGGTAGGGTTGCAGAGATAAAACGACAAATGGATGCTCTGCGAAGACCAATACCACCACCAGATACATGACATGCAGAAATGGAAGAGGTGGTGTATAGGTACCTTTACAAACAGCAATATCAGAACAACCCAATACCACACATAGAAGATCCTCAACTCAGAGCTGACCTTGACAACACCTTCAGCAGAACAAAGCCAAAATCAAGGGCAGAAGTCTTCTCAGAGTCCAAAATAGAAAAAGTAATATACTGCAAATTCTCTCAAACGAGAACCTTTCCAAAGATCAGGTACAACATTTACAAAGTCAAAAGGGAGAACAAGTCCGAAAATCAATTTTCAGATGCCGATATAAGGAACTTGAACCCCTACGATCTGCCAGATCTTCTACTTTGGACGGAAGAAAACTTCGACAACGATGCTAACAGAAGGGCCTATCAAGTGTTCAGGAAAGCAATGAAAGAAAAGCTTCTGCTGTATAGCATGATAGACTTTCAATTGGGAAGAGATCTTGGAGTCAGAAACCTAAGCCTGAGACCACCAGAGGATCACAGCCCACCTTCTGCAATACCCAACTCAATCATAACAACACCAAGGTACGAGTTAGTGTATAAGGATCCTGCTGGTCAAGTAAGACTTTTTGTGGAAATGGACTGTCAGAAGTATGCAACCAGTACTCTGAACAAGTTCAGATCCATCTTAGAAGAGAACAGAGGTACTGAGCTTATGGATCAAGAATCGGCAGAAAGAATGATCAGAGAAATAGATGCTACAATCGGCTTGAGAGAACTCTGCATCAATTTCTATCACGAGCTCAGAGAAGTAGGATTCGACAACAGAAGTTTCAATGACTTCAAAGATGCAAATGTCTAAATCTCTTTTACATATCTCTGTAATAGTCAAAATGAAATGAAATGAAATTTTTGAGGTATTGTTTAACCTCTATCTACTTTACTTAGCCTAATTATGCATAAAGTCAAATTTTCATTTTTCAATACTTAGGGGGAGATCGTTAGCTCCAAATATTCATAATATTAGAAGTATTGAAAAATAGGCCAAGTATGAAAGAGTTCCACAGAAGCTCTGCGGTGTTCCACAGAAGCTCTGCCAAAGCAAACGATCATTCAAGGAACACCAAGTCCTAAGAAGAATCTACAGAAGACTACTCACAAAGGACCAAAGAAGGATCTACAGAAGAATGCTCACCAAGGACCGAGCCGCATAACCTCTTTTACCCTTGACAGAGCCTCTGCGGTTCAGACTGAAGACTTGAAAGATATTTATAATATCTTGCCACTGTTGAAGAAATATCTTACTACTGTTCCAGGGTCCGTTCATCAACTTGTACAAGGCATGGTCCGACAACAAACACGTGTCAAACTCTGATAGGAAACCTTGCAAGTTGATATTAGTGCATTTAATGCATGCAAATTTCCAACTGTTCATGCCATCCCTTCTTCCTGTAGCATTAGTCCTTTTTGTCTAGAATAGTTCTTTTGTAGTAGTATAAAAGGAAGACTCATGTTTAGTTCTTCCTAACATCAGACAACAAGAAAATATAAAAAGAAAAACACACACACAATTAACGTCAAATCTATTATTAAGTGTTCTTCATCAAATACAGGAAAACTTTGAGATATTCATCTGTTCTTCATATACTGTTTATTTGATATTCTGTATTGTTTCTATATAAACATATCTGTTAGTTCTTCAAATACGCTTCTGCAACACATCTTATTTGAACAAATAGATCTGTTAATCTTTGTTAATCAAATACGGGAACCAACAGAAATCACCAGGGCATTACGTGGTACCGATTGGGAGTTGTGCAGTTATTATTTCACTGATATGTGCTTTTATTCTATTTTATCGCTAATTTGCTTGAGGACAAGCAACGCTCGGTTTGGGGTTGTTGATAACGCCACTTTTGGCGTTATTTTTGGTCCACAAACCAATGAGATTGGCTTGTGTTGGAGCAAAGAGGCAGAATTTTATGGTTTATCTAGTGAGATGTGCAGGTAATCTAAAAGACGGCAACGATCGAGAAAAGAAGCGAAAATGAAACACCCTAAAAACAGGGTCAATTTAAACCTTGAAATTTACCACGAGTTATGATCAAAAACTTTCAAACTTATATAACCTGAGGATCAAATGTAAGGTTTCTATATACAAACGTCATTATTTAAATAACTTATTAATCTAATCATAACATAACAATCAGATTAATCCAGTTATCTAAACAACCGTCCCAAAAGCATCAAAATCTCTAGATCCTCCGGTATCTCTAGGTATGAATCTTTCCAAAAGTTCTCGTCTCTCATTCCCGCTATTTCCCGGAGCTTGTACCTGGTAAGAAGATTTAACTTGAAACATTAGGCTTTCGCCTAGTGAGGATACTCAATTCAAAATAAAATTTAATAATTAAAACATGAACATATAACTCAAACATGTTCTCATCCATCTTACTGTACGACAACTCCTTTTTAAATCGGGGAATCTACCCCACTCCCAATTTCCTACGACTAACTCATTTAATCGCAACAACCACATAAGAGTTAACTCTGAATCATTCCAGATTCACACTCAATAATCACACACAAGAAATTACAAGTCAAAACCTGCCTATTTCTTAATCAGGAAGTAGAGATTACAAATTACTTTATGCCTATCTCTAATCTTCCTCTCATCACAGGGAAATCTTCGATCTTCCCAAATCGAAATGGGAACTATTAAGCATAATTGCTTTTTCCACATTCCACCTTAGAATCATGGTCCCCATGGGATTATAATATCGCGATACTCAAATCGAGACTCGCGATTCAAGGTACACCCAATTACTAAAATTACATCCCTTTGTTCTATGGCGAGTAATCGGTCCCCATCATACCGTACCCAAATGCCCTCGGTGACCGGATGCCTATTTTAGTAAAAGCACATAATCACATAATATAATATATGTAATAATCTATACAACTATATGCGTCCAGCATACAATGTATCATTTCTCCGAATATATTCTATATGTATAAAATATCAAGAATATTAATATCTCCTCATCTCAATCTCTTAATTATCTCTTCTTTAACTTAGCATGGAAGTTAATATCTCAAGAAAGCTTCAAATCATGTTTAGAGTACATAACCACATATCAAACTCATGTAGTAGGTAAATCAAACTTAGCATGCATGATTAATAATAATACTAGTTCATCAACTTCATATATAATTCCTCTTAAAAGTTTTAGCATGGAATCAACATAATACAACTTTTAATTGCCCTTTTGGCTTATCTCTAATTCAATCAAATCTACATAAAACATATTCATGCATACATATAAAGCATCTAATTCAAGATTAATTACTGAATTTTAAAGAGAGTTGAATAAACTCACCTGATGCGTTATTACTCCTTTTAATCCTTTTTAACACGTAAGGCTCCTTTCTTCACTACCACAGCTTACTGTATTATTCAATTACATATACTGATATTAATCAATCAAAGCAGAACCCTCTATAACTGAAAATCCTTAATTTCTAAAAATCACGTCTCAAGTCGCAATGAACTGAAATCGCAGTCCACTATTGCGATTTCATATCCAAATCGCAGTGAACTGGAGTCGCAGTCCTCTATTGCGATTTCAGTTCCAAGTCGCAGTGAACTGATGCGACTACAGTACCAAGTCGCAACTGCCCATTGCGATTTCGACCCAAGTCGCAACCAACTGTTGCGATTCCAAAGCCAAGTCGCAACTGCCCATTGCGATTTCACTCCGAATCGCAACCAACTGTTGCGATTCCAAAGCCGAATCGCAATGGTCTGCTGTGACTCCAACTCCAAGTCGCAATTGCCTATTGCGACTTCGATGATGTTCATCCAAGTCTCAGTCCACTAAGTTCATCTAAAACCCAGATTTTTTTATACTTTTAATCCATGTTTGTTTATGCCAATTTGCAGATATGTTTATTACACTTATCTTAACATATCCTAAAACTCATATTCTCTTTATCATCAAATTTACCAAAACCCAACATAAAAACTCCATAGAAGACTTTAATCTAAGAAGATGAAGAATTAAATGATATAATTACCTTTATGATTCTTCAACTAACACCAAAACCTCAACTGAATTCCTTGTTTTTCCTTGTTCTTCCTTTCCTTTCTCGACTTCACTCTCTCAATCTCTCTCTCGGTTTTCTCCTTGTCAAACCGTAACACACTCACCAACATAAGATACACACAAAAACTCAATTACTTAGCTTATATGTCTAAATTAATGACACCTCACCAAGTTAAGCATGAGTCATAGGCATAATACCAAATAAACCCTTATCTTTCAAGAAATACACAACCAACCCTCGAATTGGAAATCTCTTTCAACCAACACTTTTAAACAATTACAAATTAACCCCCAAGTTAATTTTATAATTCACAAAAATAATACAACGAAAACTCGGGATGTTACAGAAAAAGAGTCCAAAAGAGAGCCAAAATGAAGCCCAACGGAAGCCCGAGATCCAAGCCCAAGACCCGCACCCGAACCATGAACCAGAACCTGATCCGGACACATCAGGAAACCGCGCGACTTTCCACGCGGCCTGAAGCCGCGGGACAAGTCGCGTAACCCTCTGTTCCAATTCTATAATTAGTGTTTTTCCGGAAATAGGTCAAGATCTCAACACGCGCGACGGGAGGTAGTTTGGGGGCAATTTTCAGAGCACTTTCACGCACTTTGGAGCCACGATAGAGGATCGATCGAGGAGACGTTCACCACGCGAAGCGGATTAGAGCCGAGAGAAGGGAGTTCACCATTACATTCATCACGTCCACGATCATTATGTTTACACACACTATTTCTCTTCTTTTTCTTGTGTTTTTGTCCACCACCAACATAAACTAATCATTAGATGTTGGGGGTTGGTTTGAATTTGGTTTAAGCTTGTGAACAGATGATTTGAGACTTTTATCAGTTTTTCCTAGTTAATGAAGCATGTGATTTGGGTTTTAATGCTTTTGTGAGTTTGACCAACTTTCAATTGTTTTGTTTGTTATCAATAAAGTTCGAGAGAGTTAATTGTTAACTAGAACTAGAAATTGCATGCCTAATGTGATAAATTGGATAGAGATATACAAAGTAAGCCTTAGTCCTATTAAAATCTTGAGTTTAATGTGTTTTGAATCACATAGGTTGAGATCGAGAGATAAAACTTATACTTTCAAAATAAAATCTGTGGTTGCTTAAGAAAGAACCACGGTGATTTTAGAGATTGGGTATTCATTAAAGGGAATAACTGGTGATTGTTTTGAGTCAATTGTTTGTACGTGAAAACCTTAGGATTTCCAACCCTCAACTGTTTTCTCTATCCAAAGTTTCCTCAAAGTTGTCTACTGTCTCGTGTTTGATTTAATTACTTGCAATTAATTAGTTTCATACCCACAACTCAAAATATCGATCGTTCAGTTAATAGCAATTGTAGTCATTGTGATATTTAGTTCCTAGTTCCCTGTGTTCGATACTCGTACTTTCAGTACTATTACTTGATTCGACCCGTACACTTGCGGTTAGATTTAGGGGGTGTAAACTCGCCTATCAGGTATGATGAGTGTACACTGACCACTATTCTCAATAGCTTAGTCACTGAACGACCAATTCATTTGAACATTTCTCACAACCTCATCAATTCAAACTCATCAACAGCCTTTTTCCACTTCTTTCTCGCACTCTAAAACACACGAATCCCCTTCTTCCGTACTCTTTCCAGGAGTTCGCACACTTTCCGAAGTCAATCTACTCACACTACTCCACCCTTCCGATGTTATTACTAACATTTACTGCTTCTAACCCACTCTCTTAGTCCAACGTACTATCCTCACCTCTCCAAGTTAGTGTGGAGCACCGTCCATCAAACATTACTTGCCCCTCTCCTCCGGTCTTTCTACATGCTGAAAATACTTTCTCATTACCATACATAACCACATCTCCATCTATTTCCTTCTAGGGTCATTCCTCCATACATAAGAAACAATTCACGTTCTGTAAAGATTTAGCATCTACTATAACAAATTTTCGACTAACTCATCTATCATCTTCTTTAAACTTCCAATGATTCCAAAATCCACTTACTTAGCGACTCACACATCCAAAAACACTTGGTTTCTTATTTGGGTAACCACCCACTCCCGCTCCGACTCTCTATTCCGATAGCAGTCAAAACAAAATGCCAACTTACAAACCACGTGCTCCAACAACTGGATTTGCAAATCATACACTTCATCCGAAATCCCAAAAGGCTTCCATCTAATGCTTCATCCTTCTAACATCACTTTACTACAACACTGGCTGGCACATTTATCTTGGCAATTGAAGCCGCTACTCATTCGTACATCCTCCACTCCTAACATCGCACTGCCGACCAGGTCTCTCATGGTCATTCGTACACAATTCAAACCTTCTTTCATACTCTCCTGCATACCTAATCGAGTCTATCTCGCTAATTTGTCTTTTACCAATTCTAAAACAACAACTCACGAGTTCTCGACTAACTCAACATATTCGATTCTTGCTAGTTCTTTGTGACTCCGAACCGTCACATAGACAGGGCGCATTCTCTCACAGATCGATATAATCTACACACCCACTTCGTTCGTGCTAAGTACCCCATCCTTTTACGAATCGACCAAATCTCGTAAGTAGAACGTTTATCCCAAACAGCAGTCTCTCACCATCTTAACACCCCTACAAGGTGCTTTATCAACTTTCAACCTTCTGGTTCGAGTCTTTGGCCTCAACCATCTTACCCGGCTGTCGATTTCAACATCAAGAGTCAACCTGTAACTACTTTCTTAACCTATTCTTTAACATGGGTTCCTTACGGAACCTAATCATTCCAATATAACATAATCAACTTCATAATCCGTCTTCCTCATTTCAAAACCTACTCATGTAACATCAAAATTACAAGCTCACTTCAAAACTCATATCCCACGCCGTGGACATTTCATTTCTGTCTCGCAACATTACTCATAACGAGTTGCTAAAACGAACACCTTGATGACTCCTAGTCCTTCCTCAGGCCACCATCGTCCCTTGGCGACTGTATTTCCAGTCGCCGAACAAGGGTACAGACCCTCGTAAAACCGATACCAAGGTCTACTTTCGATTCTATCACTGTTCACCTCTCCTCTTAAACACAAATACTAAAACTACAAACATTCTCCCCAGATTTGTCCAACACCTTTCCACTCTTGCAGATCTTCCTTAGCTTAAAATGTAATACTCTACGACCTAGTGAGTTCGTAGCCTTCATGCATGACAACGCGGTAAATAAATCACTTCGCACATTTTATCATTTTAAATAAACAACACTTGGAACCAGCCTGGGTACACATGACTCCAACATTCTCATAACTCGGATGTCCTGCGCAACGATCTCGAGAATCGTTTGCATGCAACTTTTCGTAGAACTCAATCTTACTCAACCAAACGATGTTGTTACGACGGTAATATATTGAATGAAAATATTTTCATACGACAAAATTTTAAAAGAAAATACCGTCACGAAGTAAATAGGCGGCTCCCACACCCATTTACATTACTTCAACATGTCAATATTCATTTTGGTTATAAAAGTTTTGATGGCAAACATTTTCTTGACTTTTTGCAACAATTTAACTTATCATGAAAAGTGTGAAATATTTTGCAAATCGCCAAGCTCAAAATTTCAATGTGCGACGGAAACGAAATCGCCTTTCCTTTAAACATACGCTTGTACACACTGACTCATTTTCGATCAAAATTTATATTTACACATTTACCTTAAATCGGGAAAATTTCATGTTACATATAAGGACTCCATGCATGAACCTCTACTCGCAAATGAAGGCTACTCACTCAAACAAGGTCAACCGTTTTACTCACGCAACTTATCCTTGACACTCTACCTTCGACCAATGGTCGCCCTCTCGGCCTTGTAACAACTTGCTATACATGCATTCCATGGCCCACTTACTCAACCATTTCATACTATTTTCGTCTTGATCAAATACCTCACATTCTACCTCTACACGTTTTCAATCCGACATTGAAAGGTCGAATAAAGAGTCAGGACTCTAATCCCTCACTCGCTCTTGAATTGACATTTTCAAGATCTCGACACTGTCCTTCTTACCCTCCCAACTGATCTACCTCACGATTTCTACAACTGGGACCCTCTAGAACAGGAGTCTTACTCAAAATCAAACATTCATCCTCTTCACACCCACGAAGATCTACCTCTAGACGCCTCATAACATTCTAAACGACATTTCTTCTCTACGATGTATACATACATCACCTCATAAGTGATCTCTCATGATACTTCCCCAACAAGGGGTCTCAGTCTACCCCTCAGGGGTCTTGCTGACCTTCTAGATTACTGGAACACGACATATAAACTAGCTTAAGACTACGACTTCGGAATAATAAGGCAGGATAAACACATACATGTACCTGTAAGTTCGCAATTACACTGGCCAGGTGTAATCCCAAGCTTACCTTACATGACTGTCCTCGGTACCCTATTAGTCCTACATCTACAATAGTGCCATCCTAACGCATTTCCTGATTGCAGTTGTGATTTCTACTTCCAAAGTTTAAGTTTAGGCCCGTCCGGTCACCTAAATCCCTTAAACTATGGCTCTGATACCATTTGTAACAGCCCAAAAAAATACAACAGGACATGCAAAGTGTTAATTCATAAACATTACAAAACTGGGTCCCAAAATTTCATTACATCAGTCTAAAAACTTAGGTTGGCGGAAACAACCTATGCACAACTGAGAACAACTACTACTAAAAGTGGCACCGACACTGCCTCTATCTGCATCTGTACTCTATCCTGCTCTTGCTCACTTACTTGAACCTCCTACTATTTGCTTACCTGAAAATGGTTTAGTTTTGAAAGTGAGGGTTAGACCAAAAGGTCTAGTGAATTCCCTCCGTAAAAGCGTATGTTAACAGTATAAAATCATTTTATACAAAACATTAGCATTTTCCACATAAGCATCAATCATGGTACTGCACAGTGTTTAAGGATCACATAAGGTAACCGCGATCGGGGCCCAAGCAGACTCCCCTCTCGCCTCATACCGGGGCCCAAGCAGACTTCCCTCTATCCGAGTAGGAAGGAAACGAATTCCCTCCTACAAGCTCGTCACAAATTCGAGTAGAAAGGAAACGAATTTCCTCCTAAAAGCTCGTCATAAAAGCCCAAGGGATCATCGGATCCCGAGGTACTCAGATCCCACTGTGTAGACCGACTCCACATAGCATACACATAAAGTATCATAACTCATGAAACTTGGAATCTTTGTAAATCGTTAACAATAAGTTCATCATGCTAAATAGTCTTTTCAATGAAATATAATTCTCATGGGAAACATGTGTAACAATTGGTAAACATTTCATGCTCATAAACGAACCATAATCAGTAAAACATTTAACATCTCATTTCGTGTAAAAAGGGTTTAGGGAACTCACCTGATAGCAGTAAATTTCTTAATCATGCGTCTCGTTCCGAACCGCTCTTTCACCAAAACGAGCTTCTCCTATCGATTTGATGCCAAACTGATTTCTTCCTTTTCTGCTCTTCTTCTCCTCAGCCGCCAACACAATGCACAAGAATGTTCCAAATGATTGGAAACCTAGGGACATGAATCCTTTTATATCTTTCTCAAATTGCCAAACAGTCCCTCAACTCAAGCTTTTCTTTCTTAGACTTTATCCACCAAACTTTCATATTTTGCTCGAAACCTGGTTGTTACAATTTGGTTCCATTTTTGTAAGAGTGATCCAGATTATACGTGGACCGGTTGCCATCATCAGAAATTCTTCTACTTTTGTAGCATTTACGACCATCCAAATGCTCAAGGATTCAACAAAAATAGGACTAAATAAAAATAGGAGATGTTGTCATCCTTTTGCCCTTATCATTGGCAATGATGTCAACACGATCATGCTGCCAAACACGATGCAAGAGTAAGTGGTTCGAACAAAAATTGATAAGTGTACAGATTTAAGACACATAGTTGGGCAAATAGTTGAGCAAAAAAACATCCATTTGATATGTTGAGCAAACAAAATTGAATTACCAATCTGATAGGAATTACATAATTAACTTATCCAAAAGAAAAAAAAACATATTCAACTTTACCAATTTAAGGCACATACTTTGTTGGGGGATTCGGTACAGTATCGTGGGAGAGATAGAGTGATGATTATAATAACTTGGATAAACGACAGAGATCGCGTGAGAGCTCGCTTTCCGTAAGAGATACTTCGACCCTATTCTGCCCGGGTATCACGAAATTCTCTCGAGGAAAATCTCTATGTTTTTGTGTATCGATTAAGGCAGAAATTGATTCATGCTTATACACCTTAGGAATCGTAACCTTCACCATATTGATTCAGGAAATAATATCTCAATTAATGAGATTGATTGTGGAATTAAAGACGGCGGTTACAAACGTGAAAAACCAGTCCAGACGCTGGTGCCAGTCTCCGCGCCAGTCAACTGGCGCGGGCAAACATTCCAGAGCTTGGCGCCAGTCTTGGCGCCAGCCAACTGGCGCCACAACTGGCGCAGGCAACATTCCAGAGCTTGGCGCCAGTCTTGGTGCCAGTACTGGCCCCGACTCCCAGCTCATGAAACCACTTTGTAACTTGTCGATTTTAACCGTCCAACAATCCCGGGTTCTAGTTAGCTTACACGAGTGTGCACTCCACACCTCCTAACTCATGTTATAGCTTAGCTAACAACCCCATTATTCCCTTTGTGAATCCGATTACACAAAATGAACATGATGATTTCACTAAAATCACCAACATTCCTCCCCCATTTTCGTGCAATCCTTGATTCACAAAATAAAATTCAATACAGGTAAACAAACTCATGCATAAATGAAAATATCTAAAAGATTGAATTTCCATCTTAGTACATTACACATTTCAAATACTCGAGAATCCGGGTGTCCTATGGATTGAACCCGTCAACCCATTTGAGTACCAGAAAATAACATACACATGAATTTAAATGACTCTCTAAAGTATAAACTTGACACTATACAGTCCATGTGTCCTTATCCATTCGTGAGTGCATCAAAGCCAAGTCCAAGCTTCTTGAAGCGGCCACACTTCACACTCATATAGGTAGTTCTTTTCTTCTTGCACCTGCACATGCATTTTTACAAAAGAACAATTACCTCCTTCACTTGCAGTACCGAGCACACACCTTGGGATGAGCATCTTGTGCTCCAATCTCTTAGAGTGAGCTTTCCCATTGAATTCAACTTCCAACGTTGTATTAGAAGGGAATTGGGTATCTCACCGTTAGATATTTAGATGGACTTTAATCCCATCCCTATCACCGACTTATGAACCAAGTCCCTAGCTAACCCCTTCGTCAAGTGGTCCGCTAGATTTTGTTGCGACCGAACAAATTCAACCGAAATCACCCCATTCGTGATTAGCTCACGAATCATGCTATGTCTAACACCTAAGTGTCTAGACTTGCCATTATACACTTGACTATAAGCTTTAGCCAAAGTAGCCTCACTATCACAACGAATAGAAATGGGTGATATTGGTTTCGGCCATAATGGAATTTCATGGACCAAATTCCTTAGCCATTCCGCCTCTTTACCGGCAGCGGCTAATGCCACAAATCCCGACTCCATAGTCGAACTCGTGATGCAAGTTTGCTTATTGGAAGCCCATGAGATGGCACCTCCCTCAAGCAAGTACACCCAACCACTCGTAGAAGAGTGATCTTCCAAATTGGTGATCCAACTTGCATCCGAATATCCCTCCAATATTGAAGGAAACCCGACATATGACAAACCATAATCAATGGTTTTCTTCAAGTATTTGAATACTCGTCTTATCGCTTGCCAATGATGAATACTAGGATTACTAGTATACCTACTTAACTTTCCTATGGCAAAAGCGATATCCGGCCTAGTGCTTGTCATGGCATACATCAAGCATCCAATAGCCTTTGAGTACTCGAGTTGTGACACCGCTTCACCCGAGTTGGGCATAAGCTTCACACTCGGATCCCATGGAGTACTCATCGGAGAACAATCAAAGCAATTAAATTTCTTTAATACTTTCTCAGTGTAATGAGATTGCGTAATTGTAATCCCTTTGTTCTCACGCTTGATCCTTATACCAAGGATGACTTCCGCCTCTCCCATATCTTTCATGGAGAAACTCAACGACAAAAACTCTTTGGTTTTCCCAACTTGATTTTGGTCGGTGCCAAAGATCAACATGTCGTAAAGCCTTGGATTACTAATCGAGCTTTGAACTTGTCGATTGATCCATCCCCTTTCATCTTCCTTTTGAAGATCTACTTGCATCCCAAAGGTTTGCAACCCAGTGGCAAGTCCGATAATACCCAAGTATTATTCCCCATGATGGAGTCCATCTCATCATGTATTGCTTCTTTCTAGAAAGCAACATCTAGAGACTTTATAGCCTCATCAAATGATTTTGGATCATCCTCAACACTATAACAGTTAGGAATTGGGATCCAATCTCATCTCTTGATCCCTCTACCAAGTATATTTGGAAATCGGGACCAAAGGATTTTCCAATCCTTCCTCTTTTGCTCCTTCGAAGCATCGGAGATTTGGTTGGAACAATTGCTTGTTCTTCAACCTCACTAGTTTCACTAGTACTTGGAACTATGTTCTTTGGCCTAGACATTGAAGAGAATCTAGTCTCATCAAAATTACATCTCTCGATTCTATAACGGTGTGAATCGCTATAGAATCATTAGGTTAAATAACATAGAACCTATAAGCTTTGGAATGCTCGGCATATCCAACAAAGATGCATCACCCAAAGTCTTCCTTTTGGGTTCGGGTAATCGAACAACCGCTCGACAGCCCCAAACTTGAATAAAACTCAAGTTAGGCCTTTGAACCAAAGTTCATACGGGGTAATCTTGTTCCTTTTATTGGGAACTCGATTTAGCCAAAAACCAAGCCTAGCATGGCTTCACCCCAAAATCCATCAAGCAGTTACATTTGCAACATAAATCAATTTATAACATAAAGCAACATAAACAGAATTTTAAACAAAAATTCATATGCAACATAAACAGAATTTTAAACAAAAATTCATATGCAACATAAACAGAATTTTAAACAAAATTCATTTGCAACATAAACAGAATTTTAAACAAAAATTCATATGCAACATAAACAGAATTTTAAACAAAAATCCATTTGCAACATAAACAGAATTTTAAACAAAAATTCATATGCAACATAAACAGAATTTTAAACAAAAATCCATTTTCAACATAAACAAAATTTTAAACAAAACTCTTTTTATTCAAGTTTAACTTAAACATGTTATTCAACATAAAACCAAATCCTACAAAAGAGCCACCATTTGACAAGATAAACTTGTCCGACTCATAAACTTGCCTATATCCTAACTTATTCAAGATGCTACCGGAAACCAAATTCTTTTGAATTCGTGGTACATACAAAACATCAAAAAATTCAACTATCTTGCCAGAACTAAATTCTAGCCTAACTAAGCCACGTCCAAGAATGGTAGCACTCGACTCGTTCCCCATGTGTAGCATTGATCCGTCTTCAACCGGTTTCATAGAGGCGAACCAACGGCGATCTTTGCACACATGACTTGTAGCACCCGAGTCGATCCACCAAGCAACATCATCATCCTGCACATAAAAAGATTCGGATATTAGCGGTACATAATTCAAATTTGAATTAAAAACCAAAGTCAAGAAACTGACCTTGTCGTGGGTTTTGATCCTTGGATCCTTGGTCGGTCATCCCACAGGTCCAACAGGTTAATTTAACCTTTTATTGGGCCCTTTCTTGGCTTCATTGAACTTAGGTTTTCCTTTGAAGTTGTTAGTCTTTCCCTCTTCCACCATGTTCACCGAAGGTGCAGAAACCTCCTTTATCTTAGGTTTCTCAGCCTCTTGCGCCCGAAGAGATTCCTCTATGCGCAAGTGACTACCGAGTTGTACAAGAGACAACTCTTCCTTCTTGTGTTTCAACATATGTTTAAAGTCTTTCCAAGAGGGGGGCAGTTTATCAATAATACTCGATAAGGAGATGGATTCGTCCATCTTCATATCATGTTGAGCATATTGGCGGAGAATGCGAAGGAGCTCATTGTATTGCTCCATCACCGGCCTTGAGTCTACCATTTTGTAATTATTAAAATTACTCACCAGAAACTTCTTACTAGAAGCATCCTCCGCCATGTATTTGGACTCAAGAGAGTCCCATATCTCTTTGGCAGATTCCACGTTTTGATAGATGTCAAAGAGAGAGTCACACATATCGTTTAAGACGTGACCACGACAGATGTAGTCTTCGTTCTCCCATTTGCCGCGACGTCGGGTCATCTCCAACGTCTCGTTCTCCATTACCTCCGGTATTGTGGTGCTTAGCACGTACACGACCTTCAATGTCGTCAACAAGAAGTGCATCTTCTTCTGCCATCTATGGAAATTGACACCTTCAAACTTCTCAAGTTTTGTGAACTTGGAAGTCATGTCTCTCACGGACTGATCATTCGCCATCTCTCTCGCGATAAGCAAATATCTCTTACGATTGTTGGGGGATTCGGTACAGTATCGTGGGAGAGATAGAGTGATGATTATAATAACTTGGATAAACGTCAGAGATCGCGTGAGAGCTCGCTTTCCGTAAGAGATACTTCGACCCTATTCTGCCCGGGTATCACGAAATTCTCTCGAGGATAATCTCTATGTTTTTGTGTATCGATTAAGGTAGAAATCGATTCATACTTATACACCTTAGGAATCGTAACCTTCACCATATTGATTCAGGAAATAATATCTCAATTAATGAGATTGATTGTGGAATTAAAGACGGCAGTTACAAACGTGAAAACCCAATCCAGACGCTGGTGCCAGTCTCCGTGCCAGTCAACTGGCGCGGGCAAACATTCCAGAGCTTGGCGCCAGTCTTGGCGCCAACCAACTGGCGCGGGCAACATTCCAGAGCTTGGCGCCAGTACTGGCCCCGACTCCCAGCTCATGAAACCACTTTGTAACTTGTCGATTTTAACCGTCCAACAATCCCGGGTTCTAGTTAGCTTACACGAGTGTGCACTCCACACCTCCTAACTCATGTTATAGCTTAGCTAACAACCCCATTATTCCCTTTGTGAATCCGATTACACAAAATGAACATGATGATTTCACTAAAATCACCAACATACTTGAGCAAACAAAGTAGAATTACCAATCTCAATAAAATGAATTCTCATGGGACATGTTACACCCACAATCTTCTCGTAGAACTTTTTCAGATAATTGAAAGACTATCACAACTTAATCAACTACATCATTACAAAGAACTACCATTTAGAACATGATAAGCTCAAATTGATGCTACTGCTATGCAATATGTAGAACGAAATATAGTCAGCAATAATGACTTTAAAAACCGAACATTCCTTTCTAATACAAAAAGACCAAAAATAAAAATCTTACATATGTTCTGGAAGATAAAAAAACAAAGAACCCAACACATTCAAGTATTCAACAATGAACTATAATTTCCATTTTGAAATGTCTCAAACTTTTCAATAGTAAAACGTTTTTACTTCTGTTTGGTAAAGAACATATGATATTAATTAAAAGTCTCGTATTTATTAAACCAATAACCAAACATCTACTAATTAAAATTAGATCGAGAAAGAAACATTACAAATTGAGAATAGCGTCTTCATTTTCCTCCCTGATGGTAACAACAACTCTTCGCTTCGTAATTTAAAGTCGTTGATATGTACGCAGTTAAACACATGTACAAATAATCACACTTGTATAAGATTTGGGATTAGAAAGACTCACCTGGCGTCCACGCTAAAACGTCCTCACTTGAGAATACTTCCCTCTAGCCGCACACCTTGATGTGGATGACGATTTCACACTCCAAGCTTTCAAATTCCAGGCTCCTAATTCAACAAGCTCCTTCTTCACACACACAGACATCCAGTCGCACCTTTTTCTGATAAGGAGAGAATGAGGGTTTTAGGGGTTTTAACCCAAATCCCTACTAATTGAATTCAAGTCCCTCAACTTTCACTCTTCACATCACACCCACTAACTTCACCTATTTACAAAAATGAACCCGATTATTACAGCATCCTTCACTCAAAAGAATCCCGTCCCCGGAATTCCATTTTCGAACAAATGAGGGTTTCGGGACCTCATATTCGACTCCACTTCCCAACTCGCCACTTGGCCTTTATGGAAGCGCCGCTGAACTTTCACAAGAGAAATCTCTTTAGTTCTCGACCTTTTGACCTTGCGATCCACGATCGCCAACGGTTCCTCCACATAACTCAACTTCTCATCCACGCGAATGTTGTAACGTCCCAAAAACATAACTAACTAGATAATAAAAGGAAATTCTTCTAATCCTTCTAAACGCAAGCTCCGACTCACGTCTTGCCAAAACCTATAAACGAGCTCTCGGCTACCTGCTTACCTGAAAAGGTTTTAGTTTTTGAAAAGCGAGGGTTAGACCATGAGGTCTAGTGAGTTCCCTCAACACCAGACCACACCATAAATATCACAATTTATAAATTAGCTATGAAAGAGTTTATACAAAATCATAACGAGCACGCTTAACATGATATGCACACAATGACACATGCTACTGGCACACGCTATAGTCACACACACCGTGACAGCGTAATAGGGCACACACCGCCCATATATGAAACAAATTCATATATATATATATATATATATATATATATTATGGGACACACCCCCCATTTCACACCATAGCCATAGCACGTCTACACACATTTAAATTATTCATTCCGCCACACATACACACACTCTTCGCTTCGTAATTTAAAGCCGTTGATATGTACGCAGTTAAACACATGTACAAATAATCACATTTGTATAAGATTTGGGTTTAGAAAAGACTCACCTGGCGTCCACGCTAAAACGTCCTCACTTGAGAATACTTCCCTCTAACCGCACACCTTGATGTGGATGACGATTTCACACTCCAAGCTTTCAAATTCCATGCTCTCTTTCCCAATTCAACAATCTCCTTCTTCACACACACAGACACCCAGCCGCACCTTTTTCTGATAAGGAGAGAATGAGGGTTTTAGGGGTTTTAACCCTAATCCCTACTAATTGAATTCAAGTCCCTCAACTTTCACTCTTCACATCACACCCACTAACTTCACCTATTTACAAAAATGAACCCGATTATTACAGCATCCTTCACTCAAAAGAATACCGTCCCCGGAATTCCATTTTCGAACAAATGAGGGTTTCAGGACCTCATATTCGACTCCACTTCCCAAGTCGCCTCTTGGCCTTTATGGAAGCGCCGCTGAACTTTCACAAGAGAACTCTATTTAGTTCTCGACCTTTTGACCTTGCGATCCACGATTGCCAGCGGTTCCTCCACATAACTCAACTTCTCATCCACGCGAATGCTGTAACGTCCCAAAAACATAACATGCATTAATATAGATCAAACATCTCAAATTACAATAATTAAACTGTCTCTAATCGATCATAGTTCTAAACTAGACAAAACTTGGACAACGGAAGCTTCAAATCCACAGCCGAGAGCTTCTATCTATAGTCATACTAGTCAAAATCTTGGAGTCGATCTAAGCTCCATTTCCTTATCATGCCATCTCCTAGTTCTTACCGGAAGAACTAGTGCTACGCTTACCTGAAAATGGTTTAGTTTTGAAAAGTGAGGGTTAGACCAAAAGGTCTAGTGAATTCCCTCAGAAAACAACATATATCAACAGTATAAAATCATTTATAAAACTCATTAACATTCTCCACATAAGCATCAATTATGGTACTGCACAGTGTTTTAGGGTCACATAAGCTAACCACGATCGGGGCCCAAGCAGACTCCCCTCTCGCCTCATATTGGGGCCCAAGCAGACTCCCCTCTACCCGAATAGGAGGGAAACGAATTCCAACCTACCGGCTCATCACAACTTCCCATGGGATCATCGGATCCCGAGGCACTCTGACCCCACTGTGCAGATCGACTCCACATAGCTTACACATAATGCATAATAAATCATGAAACGTGGAATCTCTATAAATCGTTATCAATCATTTCATCGTGCTAAATAACCTTTTAATTAAAATATACTTTTCATGGGAAACATGTGTAACAGTTGGTAAACAATTCATGCTCATAAATGAACCATAATCAGTAAACATTTAGCATCTTATTTCGTGTAAAAAGGGTTTAGGGAACTCACCTGATAGTAGTTACTTTCCTAACCACGCGTCTCGTTCCGAACCGTCCTTACACCTAAAGCATATTGTATAATTTAATTAGTGACAAGTCCACTTCTGATCCTAGATCCTTTTCTAATCTGGACCCAAATTACTAATTTCATATCATTAATTAAATATCGGATCTTCTTTATTTTTAACCTAATCTTAACTAATTTTCTTGGTTCCTTATATTGGATATATGTCCACTAGACCAAGCCCAAGGAGGATTTGAATTTCGGGCTTCTAAAATATCAATAATACCGGATCATGCCTTTAAATACATTCCGGTTTTTACTTTAACCGTACATTTCGTATTCCACTTTATTTTAAGCCCACACACACCATTCCGGATAAACAAAGAATTCTGGTCCGGCCCATAAAGCATTCCGGTCCACGTGGTTTACTTTCCGGATCTCGGTCCAACAAACAAAAAGGTAGACTTCGGATCCTTACATGGATTCCGGATCTGGTCCACGTGAGGAGTCATTCCGGATCCAAATAAATTGGATTCCGGATCCACTAAAGTGAGAGCCCAATTCCGGAACTTAAGGTTCCGAATCCTATATGTCGTTCGGCCCAGTTCCTGTGTTGGATGAAAATTCCGGATCCGCTATCTATCAAGTCCAATTCCGGGACTTCTAGCCCAAACAATGTTTCGGATCTCTTAAGTAGAGAATTTCGGATCCAAAAGAAATTACATTCCGGTTCTACACAGTTCCGGTACTTTCAGTTCCGGAACCAACGATTCTTGCTCTGACGAACCACAAATTTCAGTCTCCTTTAATTAGCCTATTACCAAACAATTTACCAACACAGTCTTTTTTCATAAACTGATGTGAGCTATACTCCAACCTTAAATACTTACATAAACACTTGATTAAATCTTTGTAACGGTTCGATTTAGAGTTAAACCCCATTAATGCTCTTATCAAGATTGCACAGCTCAAACATGAAGAATCATCAAAAATTGATTTGCTCAGCTACCCATTATGCAGGAAAATAACATGGAGGAATTAATTACTTACCAAATTGGAACTTCTCCGAATGAAATTGTTGCTAACACGCTCCTCCTATTTCTTCCTGATTTCTCTCCTCAGCCGCCAAATCAAGAGAATAATGAGACAATAAATGATAACCTAGGGATCTGTATCCTTTTATATCTTTCAAAATTTGCAAAAAGGTCCCTCTTTATAACTTCACTTAATTTGACTTTGGCCACAAAACTTTCAAGTCTTACCTAGAAATCCGTGTTGTTACAAATGTCTTTTAATTGCACTGCCATGCTTTCCTCGGCCAAGCACTTCAACACGTGCAAGGTCGTATAAACTCCCCGAAGCTACTTCGGGCATCCCCAACTTATACGCCACTTCACCCACACGCTTGGTGATGACAGACGACCCGACATACCTAGGACTTAGCTCCCCTTTCTTCCTAAACGCACAACGTCGTTCCACGACAAAACTTTAAGTATCACTTTGTCACTCATTAGAAATCCAATCGATCTCCTCCTTTTCACTCACATATACTCTGTGGCTATCTTGAGCCACTCTTAACTTCTCGCGGATCTGGTTGACTTATCGGCGGTCAACCGCGCGACCTCCGATCTCACCAAATGCCTCTTTCCCACGATACATCTTTATTCCTAGAAGTTTCACAGATACTGCACATGCCAACCTCCTTGCTTTTTTAAGGATTCTATCACCCCCACTATGCATAACCCTTTAACAATAGGGCGCATACCATCAAATTATCACACTTTCGGTCAACTACAATTCTGGCCCAGAAAATTCACGTAACATATAACGCCCCCATGGGACCGGGTTTGAGGTGGTCATACCACTTTCATCCGATATCTAGTTTGAGTTCTAAGACCCTCTCAGGCCAACTGTACACAATATCATTCACACGCCTGGACTCACAGTTTTTAAAACGTGTCAAATTAAGGGTTTCACACACAACTTCACTTTCTTAAAAGAACGGAATTTACCGAAGATAACATCACGACAACATGAATCCCTCAATAAAATAGCAAACACTCAGTTGTCAATCTTAACACAAGGTCAACCTCGAATGTCACTATAACTCGTAATTATAAGTTTCTTCACCAGAAAACACGCAATTCAAAACAATCACTTCTCCCAACACCATATATGTCTAATGCAGATAACACTTTCTTTCCCGAATTGCATTGACTACAGTTCATCAAAGTTAATCAATTCATACCCTCTCACCACATCATCACCCCACACTGTACATAGCTAAAAGTAAGAAACTTCCACACTTCAACATCTGAAGCAGCCACTAACTAAACCGAACCAATATTGAAGACACACATTCAAATTCTCACTGCATCCACAATCGTCCATCCACATATGAAACAAAATACGTGTTTCACCCACTCAACAGGAAGGAGCGACCATACTCACACAAAACTATCCCCAATAGCCTAACACCAGACGATAAGCTTACATGGAATAATTCCATGCCAACCCCAAGTCGAACCCAATGGTCCTTCATTCCAAGCACTACATTCCACTACCTTCTTCTACTCCCTCTCCTAAACTTAAAACATGTTTCCAAAGAACGGTTCACTTGAAGGTGCACACTTTTAACCAACCACGCACGCTAGCTTTCCTCGACCCTTGAGTCATTACGTACTCGCAAATCTCCTTTCTCATACCCCCACTAGGGGTTCACCCGACGATGACGCTCTGTACACATTGCTTCACATTCCTGCACACTCGCCACACTTTCTACTTCCAGTTTACTCACTTATTTTAACATACCATCCCCAGGCTAGTACGGAACATTACCCGGCCAACATTGACCACTCCATACGTGCAATCTCAACGGTTACCATGCCTAACCATCGGTTTCACCACATTTTGCATGAGAGATCCAACCAAGTCATTATGAAATAACTTTCAATGCTCGAAGCCACCACACACTTCTCATTTCCCAAACGAGGTCAACCCACTCCTTTGAATTCCTTTACACACAAGGAATAGTTCAACATTCCCAAGGATTTCGTATCCACCCCGACATCATAAACTAATCAATCCAACATCTTCATAAATATTTTGATGGCACAAGATAACTCACCCATCAGCTCATTGCAACCTACGAACACACGATCTCTCTTCTTGATTGCCACTAACTATCATTCCACTCTTTTATTCTTACATAGCAATACCATAACGCCGAACGAACATCCATGCATCTCAACACTCATTTTTCCACTTGGAGTACTTATCAGAATTTTCGAGCAAGGATTCCGACTTACGCTTACCTTATATCATCAACACTAGTCCACCAAAGACTTGCACATCTACCTTGTATAAGTTACCACAACTTATCCACACAACCACCACACCACAACATCACACTAGAGGCAAAATCCTCTCGATCATTAATACACACAATAGGCCTGGACTTCTCCATACCAACCATATCACACACCTTAGTAATAAGGCTATCTCCTGATTTTGTCTCCCTCGAATAAAGATAAGCCACGAAACTAAGATTGTCTACTTCACTTTTACAAGTCTTCGTCCCCAGCTGGCTCTTCGAAATCCACACGAAACACGCTCAAATAAGCCAAAAGATAAGACGCTCCCTCGTAGACCAACATAATCCACGTGTCCCGCCTGAGTGGTTTTAACTATTTCATTCATAAACGAACATCAACCACATAGGAAAATTCACATATCCAACTAGCGATCCTCCACTTTCATAACACTCACATAAGGCGGTCCAGCACCCTGTCAGATACACATTTTTCCCCAACCGACCTCTTATCTCCGCGTATAAACCCGACAAAATAATCACACCATGGTTACCTTTTCTAATCCCCATCTTCCGATAATGATATCGAAAACCATCATTAACTTCAACATCAACGCCCGACATGAAGATGAGGTTTCAACTGTGCCTCCGACAACGAGAATTTCCATCGAAATCTGATTCTTCCCACGCATCGTAACTAACTCTGTGTCTCGCAGTCCTCATATGTTGAGCCACGAGACTTACCCGACAAATAGCCTAGATACAAGTCCACCTCAAACTCCGGCTCCATGCCGATGTCATTCCATCAACATACTACAACGCTACCTCTCAAAGTACCTTGCCTACTTCGAAATCACGCGAGACACGCCCCCTTCCTACAGCCACACGTCAAACTACCAAACAAGAGCAAAGACTACCATAATACAAACATCTCCAAAGTCAAAGACTGAGACTGCAGTTATTCGCCGCCCTTCCTATAAGGAAACACCAAGGTCACGAATCGACCATCGACGACTCACCCACATATTTCCACTCTCGAAACTTTCCACATCCTTAAGTGCGATACCTCTCACTACCTAGCGAGTTCATAGCCTTCATGCATGACGACACCATGATTTAATCGTTTTACACACATACACCGCAAAACATGGTTTGATATGCATGACACGATACTTCCATGAAGAATAGCTACACACACATCGATCTCGAGGACCGCTCACACGCAACCCAATGATATCACACAACCTTGTCCATCAATCGAAAGTGCATTCACTGAAACTCTTTTCGTGCAAAATTTTAAAATACGGCAAAATCGCCCACACTGGGAGAGTCGATCAGCTTTCACACTCGCTGATATGGCAACAAGTGTTCATGCCGATTTTGCTTATTAAACCATGCAATCAAATGTTGTTATGATTTTTACAATAAAGGTTAACTTACTTGTAAAAAAGGTGAAATAATTCACTATTTCTCCAAGCTCGAAATTTATCACACCACGTAAATAAATGTCTTTTCCTTCAAATACACACTTGCACGCGCCAACTCATTTTCAAAACCAGAAACTTACAAGGCACACACACACACACATTTTGACATGAAGGACTCATGTAACTTGTTTGAAAATACAATGCATGACTCACTTTACTTTGAAGGCTATTCGCTCTAGCAAGGTCAACCGTTTGCAGTTACAACAAATCAACGGCGGCACCTTACTACTGACCAAACCATCAGGTTCCTCACATTTGAAACAACTTTCAGTACCGGTACTTCCCCACACACTTGGATATGCGGCTTCACTTCGACCCCAAATAGGTTAACCAACACTAGTCTTACCAATCCATACGTCTATCATTCCTCAACCACCCTTGTCACTCTTCCACTAACTAGAGAGTAAGAGAGCACGTCTCTACTACCCGATCCTTGAGTTGGAACTCTCAGGATTCCAATTTATCGACATCGAAAACTCCCAGGATGAAGAATCATTCAAAATTAGAAGTTCGCCTCCCATCAATTATTCTTCTCTTATGAACCCAAGAGGTTCTACCTCACATCAGCCACCCACAACTCAAACATTATTCCTTCAAGATGGTGTCATCAATCACACTATGAACGATCTCGCACAACACACTAAGCCATCGTCATCATGGCAAGGTTAGAACTCTCTCTACACACTACCACCAATCTCTACCCACTACCACCACTCTCTACACACTACCACCACTCTCTACACACTACTACCACTCCACATACTACCATCATTCTCTACACACTACCACCTCCATCGATCATCTGAACAACAGTAATCAAGCACACCCATGCACCTGTAAATTCATAATGACATTGGCCAGATGTGATTTGAATTTACCTTACATGAGAGTCCTCACTACCATCGTCCTGAATTCTCGATGATCAAAGTTTTCCCTGAAGGCTTCTTATATCTCAGTTGTGTGCTCCTACTCCACAGTTAAGTTTAGGCCCATCCGGTCACCTAAATCCCTTAAACTAGTGCTCTGATACCAAATGTAACAACCCACACCAAACAATCATGCCAAAAGCTACCTCTTTAAATCAAAACGCCAAAAATGGCTCAACATAATTACACTGCCAAAGATTTAAAACACTGGGTTTGCGGAAATAACCCTAAATACAGTTGAGAAACCTAACTAGATAATAAAAGGAAATCCTTCTAAACGCAAGCTCCGACTCACGTCTTGCCAAAACGTCTAAACGAGCTCTCGGCTACCTGCTTACCTGAAAAGGTTTTAGTTTTTGAAAAGCGAGGGTTAGACCATGAGGTCTAGTGAGTTCCCTCAACACCAGGCCACACCATAAATATCACAATTTATAAATTAGCTATGAAAGAGTTTATACAAAATCATAATGAGCACGCTTAACATGATATGCACACAATGACACATGCTACTGGCACACGCTATAGTCACACACCGTGACAGCGTAATAGGGCACACACCGCCCATATATGAAACAAATTCATATATATATATATATATATATATATATATATATATATATTATCGGACACCCCCCCCATTTCACACCATAGCCATAACATGTCTACACACATTTAAATTATTCATTCCGCCACACACACACACTCTTCGCTTCGTAATTTAAAGCAGTTGATATGTACGCAGTTAAACACATGTACAAATAATCACACTTGTATAAGATTTGGGTTTAGAAAGACTCACCTGGCGTCCACGCTAAAACGTCCTCACTTGAGAATACTTCCCTCTAACCGCACACCTTGATGTGCATGACGATTTCACACTCTAAGCTTTCAAATTCCAGGCTCTCTTTCCCAATTCAACAAGCTCCTTCTTCACACACACAGACACCCAACCGCACCTTTTTCTGATAAGAAGAGAATGAGGGTTTTAGGGGTTTTAACCCTATTCCCTACTAATTGAATTCAAGTCCCTCAAATTTCACTCTTCACATCACACCCACTAACTTCACCTATTTACAAAAATGAACCCGGTTATTACAGTCAATATCAAAATTGAGACTACGAAATTGATAACATACCTGAGATGGATTTGAATCGATCATTTTGGGAGCTTGAAAGAAATCTGAGAAGTGAACCAGAAATTAATAAAAAACATAAACCAATGGTACCTGATTCGTTTCTTTGTTGAGAGGATCGAGAGGAGAAAAGTTGTGATAGCCAGAAGAAACCTTAGGGCATCTCCAATGTATTTCTCTATTTTTACTCTCTATTATAGAGTAGAAAATAGAGAGTATGTTATATCTTCTCCAATGTATTACTCTATTTTACTCTCTAAAAAAGAATATTCCAAGTATATTCTCTTTTATTTTAATTATATATATTTTTAATGATACTCTTATATTTATTAACTTTATTAATTGCATCCTTATATTTTTAATTTTCACAATAACCTTACATTTATTAACTTTATCATATTATTTTGATGACGTTATAATACATATTTAATTCCACATTGAATTATCAAAAACATAATTTCACTAAATAAATAAAACACAAGAATCTAAAAAATTGAAAGACCATAAAAGATTACAAAAAAATAGAGAGTGTGAATAGTAACTCTCTATATATAGAGAGAGTTACTATTCATTTCTCTATATTAGAGAGCAAAATAGAGGGTTCATTGGAGATGATTTAGAAAGTAAAATAGAGATAGAGAGTAAAATAGAGGATTCATTGGAGATGGTCTATATCGAAGGTACATGATTGTACTTTCGTCGAGAGGAGCAAGAGGATAAGAGATGTGATAACCAAATCGTCATGTTTATACTGATAATAACAAGATATGGTTTAAATTTTGAAAACGCGTTCTGGGAGTATGAAAGGACACATTGGGGCTAGAGAAAGTGTGATCCAAATGTAGGTTAAATTTCTCACTCTTAAAATCAAGTAAATGTGCTTTAAATGATGGTACATAATGCTTAAAGTGTTGTTTTTAAATGTTTGGGGGTTGGATGCTTTATAAAATAGTATAGATAGATATATATTTTGGATTATTTTTTATTTTTCAATTATCATGTAAACAAAAATAAACACGTATTGATATAAAAATATATTGACTGATTGAGAAATGTTGATACTTGATATATATTGATCGATTTTTGATTATTTATTTTTCAATTGTCATATAAATATAAATATACATGTATTGATGTAATAAAAATAATTAATTGATTGAGAATTTTTAATATATATATATTGATCAATCTTCAATTATTTATTTATTCTTATTTTGTTGTCATATAAATAAAAATATATGTATTCATGTAAATAAATGTATATTGATTAATTCAGAATTTTTGATACATATTGATCAAATTTTCATTATTATTTTTCCAGTTTTGATATATATTGATTAGTTTTTGATTATTTATTTTTCCAATTGTCATGTAAATAAAAAGGTAAACATATGTATATAAATTATAATGTTAATTGAGAATTTTTGATAAATATTTATCAATTTTTGATTATTTAAATTTTCAATTATCATGCAAATCCTTCCTGCCATCTCTCAGTTCTTACTAGAAGAACCCGTAACACACTTACCTGAAAATGGGTTAGTTTTGAAAAACGAGGGTTAGACCAAAAGATCTAGTGAATTCCCTCCGAAAACAACATGTAACACAGTATGATAGCATTTATAAAAGATTCATAGTAAACCTTAACATATCATCAAGCATGGTACTGCGTTGTGTATTGGATCACATAAACATTCCGCGATCGGGGCCCCAGCAGACTCCCCTCTCGCCTCTTCGGAGCCTCCACAGACTCCCCTCTACCGAATAGGAGGAAACAAATTCCAACCTACCGGTCTGTCATACATATCCAATGGATCATCAGACCCCGAGGATCTCTCTCTGATCCCACAGTGCAGACCAACTCCACATAGCACATCATTCATTTCATAAAACATGCAACTTTGACTCTTTGTAAATCATCATTCTCATTTCATCATGTCAAATATTCTTTCAGATAAAGTAAGTGTTTTTCATGGGAAACATGCACATCAGTTCGTAAACATTTCATGCTCGTAAAGAACCATAATCAGTTAAAGAAAACATTTAACATCTTACGTCGTAAAAAGGAACTCACCTTTCGTTAGCGCTGCATGCACTCCTTAAATATCTCCAAGCTAAACCAATCGAACACCTATGGGCATTAAATTCGAATCAGATCAAACAGTCCGACCCTACAGGTTACTGAACTTTCCGGACACAACATTCTATCCGGACACTCACAAGCTTTCCGGACACCACCAGCTTTCCGGACACAACATTCTATCCGGACAACTCATCCGAAAACTAGGTCATACCCGGGAACCCTATCGTCCGGACACTATGATCACCACCCGGAAACCCCCACTGTCCGGACACTACTGTCCGGACGGGGCGACTTCCGGAAACTACGAATCTGGACGAAACTTACTTTTCTAAAAACGATTAAAACTAGTTTTCTGCTGTGGGTTTGATTAGGCAATCAACTGGGTTCGACCCCAACCATAAAACACTTAAACATTTCGTCTTTAAACTACCAAATCGATACCTCATTAGCCAAAAAAACCCAAAATACCCATTAAAGAGATGTTTAGGTGAAAACATACAATCCCTCACTATTTCATCCCCAAATTCTTAGACAACAGAGAAAGAAAGCTTGCAATAAGCTGAAGAGAAGAGATTAGATGCTTACCTTTACAATTCTTCTCATTGATTAAGAAATTACCCACTTTGCTCTTTCTATCCTTCTCCTCTTAGCCGCCAAACCCTCAAGAGCCAAAATACTTGTTTCTAAAATAGCAACCCTAGGGAATTGGAACTATAAATACTTCTCAACAATTGCCAAAAGGTCCCTCAAGTCTAACTTTCAATACTTAGCCTTCAGCCCCCAAACTTTCATAATTTCTAAAAAAACCCGGTTGTTACAACACTCCCCCCTTAAAAGAATTCCGTCCCCGGAATTCCTTATTGGAAAAGACGCGGGTATCAAGCCCACACCACAACTGACACTTCCCCAAGGTAATGCCACTTCTGACTCAGTCAACCACCTCATTAAATTCGAAACATGGAACATTGGGTGCACTCCCTTCAGTTCTTACGGTACTCTAACTCGTAGGCTACTGTTCCTACTCGATCGGTTTTGCCAATAGAGGATTAAATAAGGCTTCTCATGCACCTATAATTCCTATAAGGAGGAACTTGGCGGAATCCCCCGTTACAACACAAGATCCTCTTACCAAGAAACAATCACTCATCTGACAGCTTGGTACAAAGCCAACCCTGTACATCCCCACAATTCACAATCCCGAGTTCCTTCATTGTACCACAACTCAGAACCTTGCACCACCCAACACTCGTCTATGCATATAACATTTCCCCCTTCTCGGACCACCTAGGCCATAGTTCGTCAACCATCTCTCATATCCCTACCACTTCACTACTCCATACTCATACGTAACTAAGAGTAGGAACCTCCAAACCCATTGTTGAAATGTCCACCTACTCGAATTAAACTTATCCTGAAACATAACTCCGGTTATCCTCACACAACTGGGAGGAGTAACCATGGTCACACCATACTATTCTCACTAGCTTAATCATTGCACGACCAATTCGTTTAAACATTTCTCACAAAGTCACTAACTTAACTCATTCAGTTGCCTCATCCACTTCTTTCCTACACAAAATCATACACAATTCTCTTCCTCAATACTCTTTCCAAAAGTTCGCACACTTATCAGTGACAATCTACACAACACTGCACCTCTCGGCATTACTGTCAAGCTTACTACTCCCAACTTACCCACTTATTTCGACATACGGTCTTCACTTCCCCACGTTAGCGTGGAGCACCGCCCACCAAACATTACTTGCCCCTCTCTCCTGACCTTTCCACATGCTGATACCACCTTCACAATACTTACATAACCAAACAGTTGCACCAAAATCCTAACTTAAGGCATTCAACTAAGTCGTCTCGAAACGACACCAGTGATCGACGTCACTATAAATTCTTTAATCTCCAACTTTTACTTTCTCAGACAAATCTTTCACCCATAAGCAGCAGCTCACGTTCTTTAAGAGTTCACATATATTCCACCTCATTTTGACTAACACACCCATCATCTTCTTTAAACTTCCAATGATCCCAAAATATGCTTACTTAGCGACTCTTACAACCACAAAACAATTGGTTTCTTATTTGAGTAACTACTCACCATCACTCCGTCATTCTATCCCGAACTTAATCATGTTACAACGTCAACTTACACCCTACGTGCTCCAACAACCTGGTTAACAAGTCGCACACCTCATCCAAAACCCCCAAAAGGCTTCTATCTGATGCTTCCTCTCTCTCTAACACCACATTACTACGACACTAGCTGGCACATTTAGCTTGACAAATACTGTCACTACACATCCTTACACTCCTTGCCAATAACATCACACTGCAGACCAGATCTCTCATGATCATCCATACACAATTTACACTCGCCTTCAAAATTACCCGCCTAAAATCGAGCCTATCTCGCTACTTAGTCCTTTCTCAACTTGTTGAACTATAACTCACGAGTTCTCAATTAGCTCAAACACATACATTCTAGATAGCTCTTTACGATCCGATCTCTTACGTAAGCTGAACATAGTCCCTCACTAAACGATAAAGTCTACACACTCGCTTCGCTCGTGCTACTTACCTCATCATTCTACGAACCCTCCATACTTCGTAAATAGAACGCTTATTCAAAACAATAACTTCTCATCCTCTTAACACCCCTACAAGGTGTTCTATCAACTTCTAGCCTTCTGGTTCAAGACTCCGGCCTCGACCACCTTACACAACTGTCGGCTTCTATAACAACAGATAACCTGTAACTACTTTCTTAACTTATTCTTTAACAAGGGTTCCTTACGGAACCTAATCCTACCAACATATCATAATCACATCATAATACGTCTCCCTCTTTTCTGAACTTACTCCTGTAACATCAATATTACAAGCTCACTTCAAAACTCATATCCAACACCGTGGACATTTCGCTTCTGCCTCTCAACACTACTCAACGAGTTGCTAATACCAACACCTCGATGGCTTCTACTCCTTCCCCTGGGCCCAATCCGTCCCTCAACAACCGTACTTCCAGTTACCGAACAAGGGTGCAAACCCTCATACAACCGATACTATAATCTACTTCTGACTCTACCACTGTTCACATTTCCTCTTGAACACAAATACTAAAGCTACAACATTCTTTCCTTATTTGTCCGACACTTTTCCACTCTTGGAGTTCTTCCTTAGCTTAACATGTAATATCTTACGACCTAGTGGGTTCATAGCCTTCATGCATGACAATACAGTAAATAAAACTTTTCGCACATTTCATCATTTTAAATAAACAACGTTTGGAAAACACTTGGGTACACATGACCCCATCACTCTCATAACTTCAACGTCCTGCACAACGATTCGAGAATCGTTTGCATGCATCTTTCCATGAACCTTAATCTTACTCAATTCTGAACGATGTTATTACGACAGTAATACGTAGAATGAAAGTCCTTTCATACGACACAATTCCGAAAGAAATTACCGACACCAAGTAAACCAGTCGGTTCTCACACTCTTTTATATGATATCAACAGGTTAAAACTCATTTGATTGTAAAAGTTTTGCTGGCAAACGTTTTCTCGACCCCTTTTTTGTAACAATTTAACTTATCATGAAAAGTGTGAAATACTTTGCAAATCGTTAAGCTTAAAATTTCATTGTGCAATGTGAATGAAATCACCTTTTCTTTAAACATACGCTTGCACATTCTGACTCCTTTTTGATCAAAATTGATATTTACACATCTAACTTAAATCGTGAAAAATTTCATGTTACATTTAGGAAAGCTATGCATGAAACTCTACTTGCAATTGAAGGCTACTCACCCTAACAAGGTCAACCGTCTTACTCACGCAACTTATCCTTGACACTCTTCTTCGACCAATGGTCGCCCTCTCGGTCATGCAATAACTTGTTGTACATGCGTTCCACATCTCACTTACTCAACCATTTCACCCTATTTTCGTTTTGATCAACTATCTCACTTTCTACTTCTACATGCTTTCAATTCACTATAGGTATCTTATTTCATTTATCCTGTCATTGAAAAGCTCGACTAAGAAGTCAGGGCTCCATTGACACTTTCAAGATTTCGACACTGTCCTTCCTTATCATCCGAACTGATCTACTTCACAATCTCTTGAACTGAGACTCTCCTGAAACAGGAGTCTTATTCAAACTCAACATCCATCCTCTTCGAATCCACGAAGAACTACCTCTAGACGACTCATAACATTCTATACAACATTCCCTCTATTCGGTGTATACATACCTCCCAAACAATGGAGCTCGGTCTATCCCTCAGGGATCTTGCTGACCTATTCCTCAACGTTCTCCCAGCCATAGCGCTAAACTGAAAGAAACCCATAATTAATCCTTGCTAGACATGACACAACAAATTTTGCTATAGTAAGGTATTGTAAGCACGCACATGTACCTGTAAGTTCGTAATTACACTGGCTAGGTGGAATCCCAAACTTACCTTACACGTTTGTCCTTGGCACCTTATTCCTAAGCGCATTTATAGTGATCGTTCCTAGAGGCAATCCTATGTCTCGGCTGTGTTCCTCATCTTACAGTTTAAGTTTAGGCCCGACTGGTCACCTAAATCCCTTAAACTAAGGCTCTGATACCATTTGTAACGTCCCAAAAATATAACATGCATTAACATAGGATGAGCATCCGAAATTACATAAATAGCTTGTCTTTTAAACATCATCAACCTATACTAATCAAAACTTGACAGCGGAAGTCTCTAATCCACAGCCGAGAGACCTATCTATAAATATCATAGTCAAAACTTGGAGTCGCTCTAAGTTCCAAATCCTTCCTGCCATCTCTCAGTTCTTACTAGAAGAACCCGTAACACACTTACCTGAAAATGGGTTAGTTTTGAAAAACGAGGGTTAGACCAAAAGGTCTAGTGAATTCCCTCCGAAAACAACATGTAACACATTATGATAGCATTTATAAAAGATTCATAGTAAACCTTAACATATCATCAATCATGGTACTGCGCTGTGTATTGGATCACATAAACATTCCGCGATCGGGGCCCCAGCAGACTCCCCTCTCGCCTCTTCGGAGCCTCCACAGACTCCCCTCTACCGAATAGGAGGAAACAAATTCCAACCTACCGGTCTGTCATTCATATCCAAGGGATCATCAGACCCCGAGGATCTCTCTCTGATCCCACAGTGCAGACCAACTCCACATAGCACACCATTCATTTCATAAAACATGCAACTTTGACTCTTTGTAAATCATCATTCTCATTTCATCATGTCAAATATTCTTTCAGATAAAGTAAGTGTTTTTCATGGGAAACATGCACATCAGTTCGTAAACATTTCATGCTCGTAAAGAACCATAATCAGTTAAAGAAAACATTTAACATCTTACGTCGTAAAAAGGAACTCACCTTTCGTTAGCGCTGCACACACTCCTTAAATATCTCCAAGCTAAACCAATCGAACACCTATGGGCATTAAATTCGAATCAGATCAAACAGTCCGACCCTACAGGTTACTGAACTTTCCGGACACAACATTCTATCCGGACACTCACAAGCTTTCCGGACACAACATTCTATCCGGACAAGTCATCCGGAAACTAGGTCATACCGGGAACCCTATCGTCCGGACACTATGATCACCACCCGGAAACCCCCACTGTCCGGATACTACTGTCCGGACGGGGCGACGTCCGGAAACTACGAATCTGGACGAAACTTACTTTTCTAAAAACGATTAAAACTAGTTTTCTGCTGTGGGTTTGATTAGGCAATCAACTGGGTTCGACCCCAACCATAAAACACTTAAACATTTCGTCTTTAAACTACCAAATCGATACCTCATTAGCCAAAAAAACCCAAAATACCCATTAAAGAGATGTTTAGGTGAAAACATACAATCCCTCACTATTTCATCCCCAAATTCTTAGACAACAGAGAAAGAAAGCTTGCAATAAACTGAAGAGAAGAGATTAGATGCTTACCTTTACAATTCTTCTCCTTGATTAAGAAATTACCCATTTTGCTCTTTCTATCCTTCTCCTCTTAGCCGCCAAACCCTCAAGAGCCAAAATACTTGTTTCTAAAATAGCAACCCTAGGGAATTGGAGCTATAAATACTTCTCAACAATTGCCAAAAGGTCCCTCAAGTCTAACTTTCAATACTTAGCCTTCAGCCCCCAAACTTTCATAATTTCTAAAAAAACCCGGTTGTTACACTAAAACTTCGGAAAAATATAGAAGACGAAAATAATAAAAGAACTCTAAAATCTTAACAAAATTCCAAAGAAATATGTGTTCATATTAGTCTTCTTGAAATAACCTAAAAACATAAAAATAACCATCGAAAATAACATATTGAAGTTTGTTGTGGTTATATTATACATTGTAATGCGTATTTTCAAGATTCGATTATCAAATCTTTGTTGTCATCAAAACTATAAAACCATTGTCCGATGCCTAGAACAAACCCCCGGTTTTGTTGGAAAAAATTTCAGAAACATATAGATGACAAAAGTAAAAAGAAAAGTTCTAAAATCCCAACAAAAATAAAAAATGAATAATACCTGGATTAGTATTCTCAAACTAAAACTATAAAACCATTGTTCGATGCCAAGAACAACCCCCCGGTTCTATTGGAAAAAACATAAGAAAAATATAGATGACAAAAGTAAAAAAGAAAAGCTCTAAAATCCCAACAAAAGTAAAAAATGAATAATACCTGGATTAGTATTCTCAAACTAAATCTGAAAACAATTTTGTTAAAGAATAACAGTTTGTGAAATGAAAAAACAAATTAAGTGATGGAGGCGAAGAAAAAGAGCTTACCTAAAAAACGATTTTGTGGAAGAATAATGATTTGTGAAATGAAACAACAAATCAAGTGATGGAGTGGTAGAAAAACGATTTTGTTGAAAAATAATGAGTTGTGAAATGAATAATATATAGAAGACGAATACATTTAGTGATGGACAAATCATAATTAATGAGCAATGGAAGGGTTTGGAGGTTTCATCTTCAAGAGTGAAGATGAAAAACTTAGAAGATTAATTTTTTAAAATTACCAAAATTACCTATTCCAATGAATTTTATGTTTTTAGTATAGGGACGAAAACGTCTTTAACATATCAAATATTTTAAAAATCAAAAAAGTTAGAAAAAATGTAGGTTTACGTTGCTTAGATCTTTATAGTACAATATGAATGATTTCTTCTTTAATATATTGAGAGATGAATAGGAGTTAGAAAAAAATGAAGAGAACAATGTTAAATACAAACATAATGAATAATCATGTTAATGAAAAATAAAAATAAAAAGATTAAAATGAGAATTAAGAAGAAAAAAAGATAATTGGATTTCTAGCTTTTAGAAGAAGCTATGTCATCAACTTTGGTTTCTTCTTTAATATATATATTGATGATTTAACAAAAAGTTACTCGTTCCATAAGTTTGTAGAGGGAGCTCTTTACAAAAAGTCAAATAATTTCTAACTTTTCCCTCTCAATTAAAAAACATGCCTCTTCTATCCATAAAAAAAATCCTCATAAACAAAAACTATTTTAATCTATACAAACAACTTTACCTATACTTGTGATAAAAAACCAACAAAAAATCCCTAAATTATATTAGTAAATATTTTAAAACTAAGAGTAAATTACAAATTTCGTCCTTGTGGTTTGATGAAATTTTGGATTGGGTCCCTCAAGTGAAATAATTATCAGGATGGTCATTGTGGTTTCATTTTGGATTGGGTCCCTCGTGTTAACATTCATTTAAAATCTCCATTAACCTAGAAGTATTTTTCATATTTCGTTATATTATGAAATTTGTTATTGTTTTAAGGACCTATTTTGTCAACTTCTAGAACTCCATAATAATAATGATAAAATAATAAGAAGAATAAGAAGAAAGAAAAAGAAAAAACAATAACAAAACAATAACAAATAACATATTTCATACACTTCTTATGGTGAAGAAATCGAAAAACTCAACCCATATATGGTGAAGAAATCGATTTGGTGAGGAAATCGAACCTGTCATTTTTTGTTAGAGTACTGTTGCTTTCAGATTTTTGAATTTGTTTACGTTGGTAGTTTCCTTTATTTTAGCTCGCTTTCTGTTTTGTTTGACCTAGTATTTAGCTAGGCTTAGTCTTCCTTTTTTTTAGCTTTTCTGTTCATTGTACTGGCTATATATATCTAGCCAAGTCTATCTTTTGGAATATCAAGTACTTTGCAATTTGCAGTACCTTTTGTTCTTTGTTTTGACTTTGATCAACATTTGGTATCAGAGCCACAAATAAGGGCCTGGTTTGGGAAGGATATAGAAGAGAGAAAACACGAGAGGAATTGTTCAAGAAATACAGGAGAGCATGGCTGAAGGTAGCAGCAGCAAGTTTGTTCAACCTTCCATTCCAGAGTTTGATGGCTTCTATGAACATTGGGCAAAGTTGATGGAGAATTTTCTGCGATCCAAAGAATATTGGAGCATGATTGAAGAAGGAATCAATGATCCTCCAAAAGGAAGAGAGCCAACCGAGGCAAAATCAAAGGTCATTGCAGAACAACAACTAAAGGACATGAGAGTGGAGAATTATCTCTATCAAGCAATCATGGAAACGATTCTAAATGACGATACTTCGAAGCAGATTTGGGACTCTATGAAGCAAGGTTCAAATAGAGTCAAGATAGCACAACTTTAAAGATTGAAGACCAAGTTCGAGGTTCTAAGGATGAATGAAGTAGAGTCCGTCAATGCTTATTTTATAAGAGCTTTGTCGATAGCAAAACGAATGAAGGCATGTGGAGAGGCCGTCAAAGAAAGCGACATCACTGGGAAGATTCTTAGATTTCTTCTTCCAAAATATAACTATGTTGTTTGCTCTATTGAGGAGTCTGATAATGTAAAGATTTTAATAGTAGACGAGCTTCAAAGCAGCCTACTTATTCATGAGCAAAGAATGATGGGTCCGGTTGAGGAAGAACAAGCATTGAAGGCGATGGTTGAGGAATGTCCCAGTAGAGGAAGAGGTAGAGGTATGATACGAGGACGAGGTAGAGGAAGGCATCAATTTAATAAAGCTTTTGTGGAATGTTACAAGTGTCACAACCTAGGGCACTTTCATTACGAGTGTCCGAGCTGGGAGAAAAAAGGTGAACTATGCTGAGTTCGAGGATCATGAAGATATGTTGTTAATGGTGCAAGTCGAACAAAATCAAAGTACGAAAGGAGTGTGGTTTCTCAACTCCGGATGCTCAAACCACATGACAGGAAACAAAGACTGGGTTGTGCAGTTAGACGAAAGCTTCAGGCAATCAGTGAAGCTGGGGAATGTTTCCAAACTGATGGTCATGGGAAAAGGAAATATTAGAGTGAAAGTGGAAGGCCAAATTCAAACAGTAACTGATGTTTTTTTATTCTAGAGCTACGTAACAACCTACTCAGCATGGGCCAACTTCAAGAGAGGGGAATAACTATTCTAATCCAGAATGGGGTCTGCAAGTTGTACCATCCAAGGAAGGGGTGTATCTTGGAGAGCAACATGTCAACGAACCAGATGTTTACCTTAACCACACATGAACCGGATGTTTACCTTAACCACACATGTTCTTACAACCGAGTCTGCATGCTTCAGTACCAACGTAGAGGAGGTTAGTGAACTCTGGCATCGGAGATTCAGTCACTTAAGCTACCGAAACTTGTCACTTCTTTGCAATAAGAGCATGGTTCATGGAATTCCAACACTCAAGGTCTCAACGAATGTTTGCACAAGTTGCATGGTTGGCAAACAACATCGAGCATCCATTCCAAAACGGAGTATTTGGAGAGCTACAAGAAAGTTACAGCTAGTTCACTCAGATCTCTGCGGGCCAATTTCTCCGGAGTCGCATGGTGGAAAGAGGTACGTACTTACGTTTATAGACGACTTTAGTCGTAAGTTGTGGGTTTATTTTCTAAATGAAAAAAGAGACTTTCGGTGCATTCAAAAATTTTAAAGTTATGGTTGAAAGGAATCTAGTCTTCCAATATGTGGTTTAAGAACAGACAGGGGAGGGGAGTTCAACTCCAATGAATTCTCTGAGTTCTGTAAATAGCAAGGCATCAAGAGGCAGTTAACAACGGCTTATACACCCCAACAAAATGGAGTGGCCGAGCGCAAGAATCGTACGATTTTAAATATCATACGTTGTCTTCTTAATGAAACGAAGATGCCAAAAAGGTTCTGGCCTAAAGCAACAAAGTGGACGTGTCATGTAATCAATAGAAGTCCTACGTCTGCTGTGAAAGATAAAACCCCAGAAGAATGTTGGACCGCTGTGAAGCCCAACGTTGAGTATTTCAGGGTCTTTGGGGGCGTCGGAAACGTCCATATTCCAGCTGCCCAGAGACTTAAATTGGATGCCAGAAGCCAGAAACTTTGATGATTGGTTACAGTGATGAATCAAAAGGGTACAAGATGATCAACCCTTTGAACATGAAGGTTACGATCAGCCGTGACGTGGTCTTTGAGGAGCATGAACGTTGGGACTGGGGGAGGATAGAAGGCGAAACATCAGATGATATTCTTGATTGGGGAGATGTATATGAAGGGGTCTTTGATGATGATGAGGACGACATCAACACTCTCGAAGAAGAAGAAAATGACAATTCCTCTTCCGATAACATCCCGACAACCGATGGCAGCGAGAATATGAATCCCTCAACCCGTGTTGGCAATTCCTCTTCTAGTGAAGTTGCAACTCCGTCGGCACTCGATAAAAGAGAAAGAAGAGCTCCAACTTATTTTGAAGACTACACTAGTGGTGATGGACTCTCGGACGATGAGGTACTAAATCTTCTTATGTTTACTTCTACTGATGACCCTTTTTTTCTATGAAGAAGCTGTCAAATTAGCAAACTGGAAAGATGCCATGAACATGGAAATGGAAGCAATACAAAAAAATCGCACGTGCCAGCTTGTCGAGCCACCACATGGAGTCAAGGTAATAGGAGTAAAATGGGTGTATCGAACAAAGCTAAACAAGAACGGGGATGTGGATAAGTATAAAGCTCGGTTAGTGGTTAAAGGTTATGCACAAGAGAAGGGTATAGACTACAATGAAGTCTTTGCCCTTGTTGCTAGATGGGACACAATTCGGATGGTGATAGCTCTTGCTGCAAGAAATGGTTGGAAGCTTTACCAACTAGACGTCAAGAGTGCTTTCTTGCACGGAATGCTCAAGGAGGACGTGTATGTCGAGCAACCACAAGGATATGTAGTCAAAGGTGAAGACCACAAAGTTTACAAGCTTAAGAAGGCGCTCTACGGCTTAAAGCAGGCTCCACGAGCTTGGTTTAGTAGGATTGAAGAGTACTTCACTAAGGAAGGTTTCGAGAAAAGCTGTTATGAACACACGTTGTTCATCAAGAAGAAAGAAGACAAAATTCTAATTGTAAGTCTTTACGTCGACGATCTCATTTTTACTAGTAATGAACTAACTATGATACAGGCGTTCAAAGGCTCCATGAAAAGAGAATTCGAGATGACTGACTTGGGGAAGATGACTTATTTTCTAGGAGTTAAGGTAAGTAAAAAAAGGTGGAATTCATATTAATCAAAAGAAATATGCAGGGGAGATTCTGGACAGATTTGGCTTAGGAAATTGCAATGGGGTGAAGAACCCCATAGTTCCTGGAATCCCCGTCTTGTCGAAGACAATGGAAGATAAACCGGTAGATGGAACTTTGTTCAAGCAAATGGTGGGATGCTTGATGTATATGACAACAACGAGACCAAACTTAATGTATTATGTGTGTCTAATAAGCAGATTCATGTCTTGTCCAAAGGAAACACACTTGCTTGCAGCCAAAAGAATCCTCAGATACATCAAGGCCACTACTAATCTGGGGATATTTTACGAAAGGGGAAACAAAGATGAAATGACTGCCTACACCAACAGTAACTACGCGAGAGATTTAGATGATCTCAAAAGCACCTCTGGCTATGTGTTTACATTAAGTGGTGGAGTTGTAGTTTGGGCTTCTAAGAAACAACCGGTAGTAACTTTTTCAACTACAGAGGCGGAATACGTAACCGCTGTATTATGTGCCAGCCATTGCATTTGGATGCAACAGATCCTTAAACAAATGGGAGGTACTCGATAAAACTGTGTTCAGATGCTGTGTGATAACTCGTCAACTATCAAAGTTGCAAAAAATCCAGTCCTCCATGGAAGAACTAAGCATATTGAAGTATTTTCCGAGGAACCTTATAAAGGATGGAACTATCAGTATGGAGTTCTGTGGAACAAGGGAGCAACTTGCAGACATTATGACTAAACATTTGAGTTTAGAACAGTTCGATAAGTTCAGAAAAGCCTTGGGAGTTCGAGCAGCTGGTGGATAAATCAAATGTCTTGTGGATGTTTGATTTAGGGGAGGATATGTTAGAGTACTGTTGCTTTCAGATTTTTTAATTTGTTTACGTTGGTAGTTTCCTTTATTTTAGCTTGCTTTCTGTTTTGTTTGACCTAGTTATTTAGCTAGGCTTAGTCTTCCCTTTTTTTAGCTTTTCTGCTCATTATACTGGCTATATATATCTAGCCAAGTCTATCTTTTGGAATATCAAGTACTTTGCAATTTGCAGTACCTTCTGTTCTTTGTTTTTACTTTGATCAACATTTTTTACATTGAATTGAAAAGGTCGAAGGAAACATTCGAAAATCGACAAAAAATAGGAGGTTTTGCATCTGCTCCATCTTCTTCTCTACGATTTTTGGGTATCAATTAGGGTTCTAATTAGGTTTTGGATTTTATGGTTTTGACAATAGTTTTTTGATATGGGATAAATATTAGGGTTTTTGTTTTAGATCTACAATTTTGGTGTATTATTATGAGTTCTTAGCAAAATTGATGTTGTTGACGAACTTCATATTTTTTGTGTTTTCAATTTAATTACGATTTTGTTTTGGAAAGCTAGTAATCTAAAATCCAGATCTGTCCATTGTTGATTTTATTTAAAAAAAGGGTTTGTCTTTTATCTTATTATTAGAAAGTGGATTTATATTATTGATTTTATTCTTTAAAAATTTATTGTTGATGTTCCGCAAGAATGAGTCTTTCTTGATTTTGATTTCAGATTATTGTTTTGGATTTTAATCTTTGTTTTTGTTTGATTTTGGGTTTGAATTTGGGAAAACAAGGCGGTGAGAAATCTGAGCTTGTTCTTGAGTTTTGGATATTGGCAAAACAGGTCCTTGTAATAATTACTAGTTTTATCAAAAAGCGAAAACATGAAAATGTCTTTAAGTTAACGGAAATCTTAAACGTTTGTTAAAATGAGGGACCCCATCCATAACAAAATTCAAACCACAATGACCATCCCTGTAATTATTTTATTTGAGGGACCCAATCCAAAATTTCACCAAACCATAAAGACGAAATTTGTAATGTACTCTATTTTAAAACTAATCTATACTATATTATAACATTATAAAGAATTTATGAAAAACTCTTAGAAACAATTCATAAAGCCTTATGTACTGCTATTTAATGTTGATTATTTAAAATCTTTTAAAAACAATTCACGAAGATTTATGTACCACCTTAAGGCTTTAATGCTAATTACTCAATTTGTTCTTATCTCTAACCCATTCCTTTTAGTCTTTATATCTAACTCTCTACAAACTCTCAAATGATAAACCCCTAAAAAACATCATTCTTTTATCCTCATTAGTTACTTAATTAATCCTTATTTCTTAACCCCTTTCAAATCATCAAATCATGAATCTCTAAAAAACGTCATTCTTTGTACAATTTTATCTAAAAAATATTATAATTTTCTCAAAACTATACAAAATCGTTTTATAAAATCGACAACGATAAAATATAAAACAAAACATTAAAATTGTTGTAACTCATAATTTATGGGTATTGAGTGTCTCATTTAACACCATTATGAAGGACTTTATGTATGAGTTAATGGCCATGTAACTCCCATTTTTCCATTATGTCTTGGCTCAACCCTTCCACTATATAAAGGGGTTGAGGCCTCACCATTGTATACACACTTCTCATTTCAATATAAGAGCTCTCTTGTTTTCTCTCTATAGTAGGCTAATTCCATTTACAACACGTTATCGGCACTTTCGCTCAAAGACGGAGGGATACAAGATTGTTTTCTCGTGTAGATCATCATTTCAACCCGGAGTAAGGTACAATTTACTATTAAAAACGTTGAATTTGTATGGTTAATCAAATATATATATAGTCAAGAAAATAACATTCTTTCGGATGTATATTATCTTCAAACCTTTTTTTAGCAATATGTTTTTTTTTCGATGTTTAAATTTTTTTTTTTTGAGATGAAGTTTGTAGAACCATATATATACACATTTAAGTTGGAAAGATTATGAATCAACTCCAAATAGGCTCACCTATTTGGATACGATGTCTAGGAAAGATATAGGCGGATATTTCTATTCTAATGAGGTCGGTTTTTAAAATGCTTTTGCGCTTACCACCCTCACCGTCTTTCCTGGTTGTGTTCGAGTAGAGCTACCGAAAGGGGTTGAGTAAATAATAGTTTTCCCCGAATGTGTTTATATACTATGTATATTCGCTGAATCGGTGTCTCACAATCGACCTGTCGATCGATCAAGGAGAACCATCCAGCCTTATAGCAAAACTTGTGTTTCTCGAACCTGTCGCTTCGAAACAAAGTTAGTGCTAAATAAAATAAAATAAAACTAGTGTTTATCGAACAGTCGTTTCGAAACATAGTTTATACTGATACAAAACCATAAACATATAAACCCGTCGTTTTATATGACAACTAATCCAGTATTTTTCTCCCATTGTAGAAAAAAATGTCGATCAAACTTGAATTCCCGATCCTAGATGCCGCCGGCAAGAACTATTTGGATTGGACTCAAGATATCCAAAACCATCTAGATGCCCAAAGCCTATTGGATGTTATTTATGATGAGGATGATCGCGAAGTTGAAGTTACCCGCGAAATGAATGCTAAGGCCATGATACTATTTCGTCGTCATTTATCAGATACAATGAAGTCTGAATTTATAGCAATCACCTCACCCAAGGCATTATGGGACTCTTTGAAAGAGCGTTTCGACCATCAAAAAAACATATGGCTTCCCGAAGCCCGCCAAGATTGGCTAAATTTGCGATTCCAAGACTTTACTACCGTTACCAAGTATAATGCTGAAGTGTGTAGAATCCGTTCTCTTCTCCATTATTGTGGCGAACACTTGACTGATAATGATTTATTGGAGAAGACATACACTACATTTCCTAGCTCTGACAACTTGCTTCAAAAGCAATATCGTCAATCCAAGTTCCAAACGTTCCCCGAGTTGATTACCCAATTATTATTGGATGAGAAAAATAGCATCGTTTTAATGAGAAATAACAACTCTCGTCCCGCTGGGACAAAGGCAATCCCAATGCCGGATGCTAATACTGTTCGTGGTCCTCACCCACGACATGGGAATCGAGACAAGGGCCAGTCGTCCCGAAAGCCAGTGAATCGTGGTGAGCATAAAACTCGCCATGCCAAGCGAGGTCCGGAAAATCATCCGTACCGACGACCTGTGGCCCCCAAACAGTCTCGTGGTAGGAACAACAAGAATAGGGTCAGTCGTCCCAAAGCAAGAGATGATGCTAATGATAAAACTCTATGCTACAAATGTGGTGGTTATGGTCATATGCAACGGACTTGTAAGGCTACTCCCCAAGAAGTTGAAAACTATCATAAGGGAAGAAAAGCCGAGGCAAATGTTGTCGAAGCGAACGGGAATAAAAGTCTCGAGACTCCTGATTTTGTGGCTCAAATAAAATAATAACGATATGTTAGTTTATCTTATAATAATTGAGCTATTGTTTTGGATTATGTTTTCCATTTGGACACCGAATATTTCTTTTGGATTATGGTTTTGTTTCTCCGAATAAGTTTTCCTCGATATAATTTAAAGTTACTTCCTTATGAATATTTTTTAGTGTGACCTACTTTAAATTATTTTTTTACTTTTAGGCATGCATTGTGAGACAGTTGATTGTCTGGTTGATAGTGGTACTACCCACACTATCCTAAAAAATAAAAGTTATTTTATCAACTTTACGCCTAAAGTAACCTCATTGACAACAATTTCAGGCCCGTCGACCCTTGTTGAAGGCTTTGGTAAAGCCCAGTTCATGTTGTCAAATGGTACAATTTTAACCATTTCATAGGCCTTATATTCTCCAAGGTCCAGTCGCACATTGTTGAGTTTTAAGGATATTCGAGAAAACAAGTTTCACATTGAAACTGCTAGAGAAAATGGTATTGAATACTTGTACATTACCTCCAATCAATACGACCAAAAGCGTATATTGGAGAAGTTGAGATGTCTTTCAAGTGGTTTGTATGTTACCACGATCCAAAACATTGAAAGCAATCTAATAATTCGTCGGGCGCCGATTGATGAAAGCACTTATATGCTATGGCATGAACGGCTGGGACACCCGGGTCAAAATACGATGCTCCGAACAATGAACGCATCTCATAGGCATCCTCTTGGAGGAAAGAATTTTGTTATTAATCCAAAAAGCCTATGTCAAGCATGCTCAATTGGAAAGACACATCTCAAACCACTACATGTAAAACCTACAAAAGTGGTTTCCCGTTTCCTTGAGAGAATCCAAGGATACATTTGTGGACCGGTCCAACCAACATGCGGACCATTTAAATATTTCATGGTTTTGGTTGATGCATCAACAAGATGGTCACACGTAGCATTGTTGTCCACAAGAAATGCAGCATTTCCTAAACTCCTAGCCCAGATCATTAAGTTGAGGGCTCATCATCCGGATTATCCAATAAAATCTATTAGACTTGATAATGCCGCGGAGTTCACATCGAAAACTTTCGATGATTATTGCATGACTTTGGGAATTGATGTTGAACATCCTGTAGCATATGTTCATACCCAAAATGGTCTTGCAGAAGCTCTTATTAAGAGATTACAGATAATTGCAAGAACTTTGGTCATGCGCACCAAACTTCCCATTTCTGTTTGGGGTTATGCAATACTACATGCTGCTACATTGGTCCGTCTGAGGCCCATGGCCACCCAACCATTTTCTGCGTACCAGCTGGTAACCGGAGCTGAGCCTGATGTCTCACATTTACGCGTGTTTGGGTGCTTAGTCAATGTTCCAATAGAGCCGCCAAAGCGTTCGAAATTTGGACCTCAGAAACGACGGGGAATATACGTCGGTTATGAATCCCCATCTATAATACGCTATTTAGAGCCCTTGACAGGCGATCTCTTCTCCGCTAGACATGCGAATTGTGACTTTGATGAGACAATCTTCCCGTCGTTAGGGGGAGATTTGCACGTTAACGTTGATGTGGAACGACATGAATTAACGTGGCATGCACCCACTTTGTCTCATAAAGATCCCCCTACTGCACATAGTGATAAGGAAGTGCAGCGAATCCTAAGTCTACAAGATGTTGCTAATCAGCTACCAGACGCATTTAATGACTTAGCAAATGTCACGAGATCACATATACCTGCTGCAAATGTGCCTGCAAGGATAGACGTCCCTGTGAGACGCCATGTTCCTGTTGAACATGTTGCACCAGTTGTACCAACCGTGCAAAGGACGCTACCATCGGCCGTCCATTCCGCCGCTCTTCCCAAGAAAAGAGGAAGACCGGCTGGATCCAAATATGTTGTGCCTTGAAAGAGGAAAAATCTTGTTGCATCTGTTTTGCCACACGAGATCATTAAGGATCACAGAGATGTATTAGAGGAACGTGTTCCCGAAGAAACACCAATTTCTCATCATCCTGATAACCTAGAAATATCTGTCGAGTATGCTAGCTTAGACGATATTTTGAAGCGAAACGAGACTGTCATCGATGCTGTGTTCATATATGCAGTGGCCACTGGCATTATGAGCAATGATGACATGGAACCACGTACTATTGTTGAATGTCAACGTAGAACGGACTGGCCTCAATGGAAACAAGCAATCCAGGATGAGTTGGATTCCTTAACGAAAAGAAGAGTGTTTGGACCTGTCGCTCCCACACCACCCAATGTAAAACCAATTGGTAATAAATGGGTTTTCGTAAGGAAGCGTAATGAGAATAATGAGATTTTCAGATACAAAGCTCGCCTTGTGGCGCAAGGTTTTTCTCAACGCCCTGGTATTGATTATGAGGAGACGTATTCTCCCGTAATGGACATAATAACGTTCCGCTACTTAATCAGTTTAGTAGTTTCCGAAAAACTGAATATGCAGCTCATGGATGTGGTTACAGCCTATCTCTACGGGGATCTGGACACAGAGGTATACATGAGAGTCCCTGATGGACTTAAGTTGCTTGAATCAAGTAGTTCCCAACCACGGAACTCGTTCTCGATTAAATTGAGACGATCACTATATGGATTGAAACAATCTGGACGGATGTGGTATAACCGTCTAAGTGAATACTTGATCGTCCTGGGATATTTGAATAACGATCTATGCCCGTGCGTGTTCATAAAGAAATTCACTTCAGGATACGCGATTATCGCAGTCTATGTAGATGATATGAATCTCATAGGAACCTCGAAATAGTTGGTGGAAACTGCTGAAATCTTAAAGAAGGAATTCGAAATGAAGGATCTTGGGAAGACACGGTATTGCCTCGGCCTGCAGATCGAGCACCGTAGAGATGGGATTTTAGTCCATCAAGAAAACTACACTCAAAAGGTGTTGAGACGGTTTAGTCATCATGATGCAAAATCGTCATCTACTCCCATGATCGTTCGTTCTCTAGATATTAAGAAGGACACATTCCGTCCAAAAGAAGACGATGAAGAGATATTGAGCCCCGAGTGTTCATATCTGGGTGCAATAGGCGCATTATTGTACTTGGCCCAATATACTAGACCGGACATTTCATTTGCTGTGAATTGTCTTGCTCGACATAGCAACGCGCCAACACGCCGTCACTGGAATGGCATCAAAGACATTTTCCGTTACCTTAAGGGTACTACGGATATGGGTTTGTTCTATCCCTACGCGTCATCGAGTGAGGATACCGCAACCGGTACTCCAAACAACACGACCCTTGTCGGCTACGCCGATGCAAGTTACTTATCAGACCCGCATAAGGGACGTTCTCAATCAGGTTATGTCTTTACCATTGGGAATACGACGGTATCCTGGAGATCTCGTAAGCAGACTCTAGTTGCTACTTCGACGAACCACTCTGAGTTACTCGCACTCTATGAGGCGACTAGAGAGTGTGTATGGCTTCGAGCAGTTATTGGCCATATTCGAAGTACATGTGATTTAGCTCATGATCCCGATGAACAAATTGTCATCTATGAGGACAACACCGCTGTTATTGATCAAGCGAAACACGGTTACATCAAAGGGGATACCACTAAACACATCTCGCCAAAGTTGTTTTTTACACATGAACAACAAGCACTTCAAAAGATTGAAGTACAACATATTGGATCAGAAAAGAATCATGCAGACTTGTTCACCAAGTCACTGCCAAAGTATTCGTTCCAAAAACATGTCAAAGCAATTGGACTTAGGAAGTTCTCTGAGCTACCATAAATGACATACCTTATTGTGTGCAAGTGAAGATTGCATCCTGATGAATGCTTAACACCATGTTGTGTGAATCTTCACTTCATATTGGATACATGTGAGGGGGAGCATCCCGATTGAATGCTAGTGTACTCTTTTTATCTTTAGTTCAAGGGTTTGTCCCATTGGGTTTACCTTGACAAAGTTTTTTTTAACGAGACACAAACTTGGTCCCATTCTCACTAAGTATTATCGAAATCAGGGGGAGTATCCAGCAACATACTTCTAACCATGGTGCACTCTTTTGTCCTTCGCTTAGAGTTTTTTTCCCCACTGGGTTTTCTCTAACAAGGTTTTAACGAGGCACACTGTGTATGGTTATTTCCCTCTTTACTACTGACTTTGTGTACTCTTTTGTCCTTCGACCAAGTTTTTTCCCACCGGGTTTTCTTGGCAAGGTTTTTAATGAGGCACATATTTCCTAGTCAGATGACTCAAACACTTGTATAGTGTTTTGGCGCATATATTTATCCAATGCATGAAGAGCTCAAGACATCCATATTGTATTTTTTCCTTCGACTAGAGTTTTGTCCAAAAGGGTTTTTCTCCGGCAAAGGTTTTGACGAGGCGAATGTTTGATGCATTATCAGAAGATACAAGACATAGAAGTATAGATGTGAGTTTGTGTAAATTAGGACACCCAAAGGGGGAGTGTTGTAACTCATAATTTATGGGTATTGAGTGTCTCATTTAACACCATTATGAAGGACTTTATGTATGAGTTAATGGCCATGTAACTCCCATTTTTCCATTATGTCTTGGCTCAACCCTTCCACTATATAAAGGGGTTGAGGCCTCACCATTATATACACACTTCTCATTTTAATATAAGAGCTCTCTTATTTTCTCTCTGTAGTAGGCTAATTTCATTTACAACAAAAATCAAGTTATATGGCATCGAAGACTCTTGTAGTAGGAAATAAATATATTTTTGTTGTTGCAAATCTTGTACTCAACACCCCTCCCTTTTTTTCCCCTTAATTCCTACGTTCTAAACTCATTTCCCAACCCCCAATCTCTCTCCTCCTCTCCACACGAGATCCAGCAAACCAAGAATTGGGGTTTGTATCTTCAACGTTCATCGATCGTGCAAACGAAACCCTAAATTTCATTTTCCGTAAGTTGATCTGACTGCATTGTAATCTCCTCCTTCCCTTCTATATCAACTGTTTCTTCGATTTTCTTTTGTGCTTACTTCCTAATTCGTACTTTTTATTATCTCATCGAAATTTTCTGATCAGTATTCGTGTAAACATACTCTATTCTCGATAGTTTATCTGCAATCTTCGCTTCTGTGCATACATGTTCCGTATCGAAACATTTAGCTGTCAAAAACTTAGTTTAAAAGAGCAGTAGACTGTGGTGATCTGTGTTTTCGTTGTTGTTCGAATCGACACACATCAAGAAATCCACGATTTCTTTAGTCTATTATGGACTGGTTAATCGATTGCTATAACTTTTGTTATGTATTCTAGCTGCAGATTTCGATTTTTGGGACGGGGTTGGTAATCAAAACAGTGTATTGCACCTGTTGCCGTTATCTATGTTTGGAGGTCATGTGACTATTCCGGTTAACAGTCCACATCTGCGGAAGTCTGGAAGCAGACAGTTGTTCTCTGACCTTGGTGAGGGGAATAAGTTGATACCAAATTGATTGAGATCTAGCGTTGTTATTTGATCCATATATATATATATATATATTTAGCCTTTATATATAGATGAATAATCGTGTGAGAAGAAGAGTTAAGGTGAGAAGGGATCTAGACCCTTGATCACTTTTAATTTCAAACCCACCCATGAATCAACCTTGATACAAGAATTGATCTGCATGTGGAGATCCCTTCTTACTTTTCTCACCATAACTTTCATCCTCACCGGAACCCAACCCAACCCATCCCTACCCTATGTATATATAGGCCAATGTTATTTTACAAACCAATGAAATTTAACAAGCTGTCGTTTCATTGTTTAATTGAATGAAATTGTTTCATGAAAGTGTTCCATATGATGAAATTGTTTCATATATTTTTGTTTTTATGTAAAAATGAAATTGTTTCATGTATTTCTCATTTTGATTTGTTTCATATATTCTTTATTAATCAACACTCATATATTCTTGATGAAATTGTTTCATATATTCTTGACTAATCAACCCTCGTAATTAAGAAAAAGTGAAAAAGAAAAGAAAACTATGATCGGTTGAATAAGTTTGTACGGTTTGTTAGATTTCACTGGTCTCTAAAATAACCAGACGGGCAGACCCTATATATATATATATATATATATATATATATATATATATATATATATACCAAATTGATTGCACTTTAGCCCGTTTAATTTTTGTGTATTCTGTTGTGTGGGTGATCTAGGAAGTAGTGAAGAAGCTGCATCTTTAGTAGAGAGTGAAATGAAGGGTGTGGGTGGCACACCTTTGGCAGCTGCTGCAATGTTACCATCTCCTGTTTTGCTCTGGAGGCTTAAGGTAGCCTTTTTTATATTTAAATTAGCACTTCTTGATGCTTAAAACTATAAATATGTTCTTAAAGATGCTCAAAAGATCCAGAAACCTAACCCCGTTGTCGTTTTTCATAATCCCTTTTCTTCTCCCATCATCTTCCTTACATGATTTTCTTAGATTAAGTTAAGGCATAGTTTTCGAGATTCCATGTCTTTAATGATGCTGAATCAATGTGCTTTTTCAGGTGATGCTGTTTTTTTTATGGGGATTCAGCTGTTGCAAGGTTTATTTCTCCTTTTGAAGATATTTTGGCTACATTTTTTCTTTCTGCTGGATTAGTATTCTTTAACATAAACAATTGTACTTCCTTTTGTTATTGGAGTTGGATAACTAATATGTATCTATTATATGTTAGATCGGATGGGATTCTGTCATGAGGATGAGTTTGGACCTGCGAGACCTTTTTCTTTATGAGGCGTTTCTGTATTATAATCCTTTCCTTCTCGTGGTGAGTGAGACTTCTGCATTTATTTTGTTTCAAACATAACACAATTCAGCCGGTAATCTGTCATTTGTTGTATATATAAACGTTGGCAGACAGCTGCAGTTTGGTTTTGGGGCGCGAACTTATGGGTGTTTGCTCAGGCTAACGTCAATTATTCCAAGATTTTTGATCTTGATCAGAACCATCTTACTCACAAAGAAATATGGAAGGTAGATATGAAGATGTTATATTATTATTATTATTATTATTATTCATTATTAGGGGAAAACCTCAAAGAAATGAAAAATTGAGGAACACCACAGTATGCACACGTGCATACAAGTAATTGAAGTTGTTTTTTGGTTTTTATGCATGTGTGCATGTGATGCATATGTGTATACCGGACAAGTTGATTACCAATAACTTGTATGCACACCGTCCAAGAATAGTTACCAGGGTGTTCCTAAGTTTTTCATTTTTTTGCGGTTTTCCTTTGAACCTGACCCTATTATCATCATTATATTTATGTCAATTTTATATGATTTTTGGGTGTGTAACTGTAACCACTATATTTGCTTAGAGAATTTTTCTTCCTTGTGTATAAAATTAGAAAGGCCATCTTAATTGCATGAAATAAATCAAAGAAAAGTTAAGATTTCAAAGAAAAGTTACACTTTTGGTTCAAAGTTTATTTATGTATAACTCATGTTGCTTATATTTTTAATCTATGTTGCAGTGTGCTACATGGATGACAATTATTGTTCCAACGAGCATGACTTCATATCTTTATCTATACTCTCATGGAGAAGTCTCATGGGCTGCATCTCAACCAGTGTAATAGATGCTTCCTTTCACATTTAATCTTTACTTGAACTAATAAATGTTCATGTTAAGGCCATGTTTGCCAATCCTAATGTAACACCCCAAATTTTGGGACAAACAGAAAAGTTTCCCAAAACCAAAATGTGGTATATAAATGTCAAAACACGAGCTTTCCCAAAAAGTGGAAACAATACACGCGTGCTTAATTACATGCCTGTAATTCAATGGTAAGAGATAATAACATGTTAATCTAATTCCTATTAAGAATTAAGATTACGAATGAGTGTCATCTATAACCCAAAAATAAGGTTCTTCAAGAAGGGCGCCCCAAAAGTGTATCCCCAAACTTACGCCTAAAGTCCACCTAACTCTTCTTAGCGACCACGCTGCTAGAACCTTAGATACATGTCGACACCAAACAAGTGTTAGGCCAAAAAGCGAGTTTGAACAAATAAAATATCAACAATTAACGATTAAAATACATTTAAACAATAATATAGCTCATTACTTGAAAGTTGGAATCAATGGGGGAGATCCGACACATTGAGGACCACCTTCAAGGCATTACCCCAAATGGTGGAGATCTAGGTGCATACCTCCAATGTGGCACCACAAGACTAAATCCTCCTAGTGCCTACTTGACGGTTCATCTACAATTTCCATATACCAACATACATATTTACTCCAAGCAAATTGTATAAAATTCCAATAAATGCAAATTGTGGTCCGACCACTATATACCATATCACATGCGCCTTACATAATATTCAAGTACCTCTAAATAGGTCAAATAGGCATATAACCCCACGTAAGTTATTCTCAAATAATAGAACTACCTATTATGAGCCCTATGATGGGAAACTACCACGTTAGGTTTGGAGACCCTGAACAATTAGTATTTGAGCACAAAAGGTCTCATATTAGACCAAATCCTCAAGTTAGGTCAAAATCCCAAACATTATGGACATTTGTATAAAAACACCAAATCACCAATGAGTTTCCATAAAACTTCTCCAAAATACTTTAGGTCTAAATCCATGAGTTTTAGGACACAGAGTTTAGAGTTTACACCAACACACTCAATGACCTCCAAAAGTGCTAGTTTGTTCCTTTTACCAAATAAGGAGGGTATAATCAAGATGAATCATGAACTGAAGAAGGATATACACATAGGGACATGTATCTAATTTTACAAAGCATTTAGAACTCACCACTTAGGTTTTAGGAAGAAAAGGTTTTAGGAAGAAAACCTAGAAACTTGCAAACCCTAGAAATGTGTAGAGATGAGGTTGAGACTTGAACTTGCTTGATCCTTCTCACTAAATGACTTTAATGCTCGACCAAAGAATCTACCAAACCCTAGAAGGTAATAAATGAGATGAGGGTTTGGAGTAATAAAAAATCGCCTCCTATGCTCTAAAAGTAGCAGCTCAAAAATCAGATTGTGAGAGAAATGTCCAAGAAAATCGGATGCACTGTGAGAAAGTCGCGGGCGACTATTCTCGGCGACTTTGCTCTATGGCATTGTCGCCAACGATGTCGCCAAAGCAACACCCCCTTTGGTACCTTTTTTGCGACTGTGACAAGCGACTATGCCCTCGTTAATCGCCGGTCAATGTCGCCCCAGCTGTACCGTGGCATCCCCTTTCTCTGTGACCATGACGTGTGACTATGACGCCTGTCATAGTCGCGGGCATTCTCACTGAGAGTCTACCAAGGCCCGATTTTTTCCGATCTAAGTGTCCAAATTAAAAGGTTTAGAACCTCAGACTAGATCCCAATGATTTTAGAACTTAAACCACATATTAACAACAAGAATGAGGAATAGATTCTTGGTATAACTTACTAGAGTTTTCCGGGTGTTGCACCTAAGCTAGCTCATCTTTTGGGCTTATTGAAAAAGCCCATTTGGTTAGCCAACGCTAGAGCTCCAGGTTTTTCCCCACCTTTTTTCCTGTTATGACCATTATGTTTTAAGGCCATGTTTGCCAACCCTAAAGTAGCTTATTTTTTTAGCTTGTTGAAAAAGCCTGTTTGGTTAGCCAAAGCTAAAGCTCCAGGCTTTTTTTCCCACATTTTTCCCACATTTTTCCCGTTATGACCCTTATCTTTTAAGGCCATGTTTGCCAACCCTAAGGTAGCTTATTTTTTTGAGCTTATTGAAAAAGCCTGTGTGGTTAGCCAAAGCTAGAGCTCCAGGGTTTTTTTCCCACTTTTTTCCCGTTATGATCCTTATGTTTTAAGGCCATGTTTGCCAACCCTAAGGTAGCTTGTTTTTTTGAGCTTATTGAAAAGCCCGTTTGGTTAGCCAAAGCTAGAGCTCTAGGGTTTTTTTCCCACTTTTTCTCCCGTTATGATCCTTATGTTTTAAGGCCATGTTTGCCAACGCTAAGCTAGCTTATATTTTTGAGCTTATTGAAAAATCCCCGTTTGGTTAGCCAAAGATAGAGCTCTAGGGTTTTTCCTGTTACGACCCTTGTAGTTTTTCAAAAAAAAAATCACAATGTCTTTTTAAGTCATTTTACATTGTTATCCAGCTTATCAATTTGTTTTTACCAATTATGATTAGCTTATCGGCTAGCAGATAAAAGCTAGCTTATTATCCAATAGCTAGCTTTTCTGCTTATTGACTAGTTTGCCAAACATATTCTAAGTTTGATATTAAATTAATTACATGGTTAATCTCTTGCTGTTTTGCTTCCAATGCTGGCTCCAACTGTGTGATGACGCTTATAATTATTATCATATTTGTAATTGCTTTGGGAAAGGAATTGGAAAACCCTTAAGAACTCACATGTATATCTCGGTATAATAAATTAATATAAGATATAGTGAATGCTTATATATACACATGCTCGGTAGATGACGAAAAAGGCACGCAATTTTAATAATATGTAATTATTACAAATTTTAAATAACTCATCGACAGTTTTACTCTTAATAAAAGAGGGAGTAATGAATTTCTCCATCTCATATTTAAGGGTAGAATTGGAAAGTAGACCCTAAAAAATTCAAGGAGCCATTATGCACATGAACCTTCCTTTTGTAAGTTTTGATTAGCGATTACTACAATACATGACGGTAATATTTACATGTGACCTGGTGCAGGTACTTTTGTATACCGCTGTTGCAATCATCCTGATATTCCCCTTTGACATTTTTTATTTGTCATCGCGCTTCTTTTTGTTGAGGACACTTTGGAGAATAGTCTTCCCATTTCAGGCAAGTTTATTAGCATAAGATTGCCATTATTATGTTACTCTTTTGATGTAATTTATTATGATTCTAATTTTTTATAACTGATGCATGTGGTCAATGTTATTTATTTTCTATATTGTACTTTTATCTTTTTCGATTAAGTGAAGGTGTATGAGAAATGTAATGTTCAATTGAATTTAGTGGTTTATCTTTTTCGATTAAGTGAAGTGGTGTAACAAATTTATAGTTCACACCCTCATCTCTTTTGACGTTTTTGCGCATATGAACTGACATTTTGCTTATTTGATGAATACAGGCAATAGCATTCGCTGACTTTTTCGTGGCTGATATATTAACCTCTATGTCAAAGGTATATATGTAATTATGTATCTCAATGTCGATGATATATTTCAATTTAGTTTAGTGTTCTACTTAAACCAATCGTTTTTTATTATAAGACAAGTGTCCAATCGGTTATTTTTAATGGGTTTTTTGGTCTAGTTGCCACTTGCCAATTGCCATAGAAACTTTTAAATTAAACGTGAAGAGATTTGATCAAATCAGCAAAAATTGACAAGCTTATGAATTAGTTAAACGCTAATTTTGTTGGTCTTAATTTTTAATTAATGTCTGGTTGAAAATCATTTTGTGGTGCAGGTCTTTTCAGATCTGGAACGTTCTGTTTGTAGGATGGTTCACAAGCAGGTTACTACTACTCCTACTCCCTCTTCTTTTGATTTTAGCCATCTGAACTTTAAAATCTTGTCAAAAAATGCTTAAAAAGTTATGTTGTTCCTTCTTTCATTTGATTTGTTTGTCAAAAAGTCTCCAATGAAGCCATGATATTCTGTGAAACAATGAGGTTAACTTCTGAAAAGCATGAAGTGGAGCTTGGTAGTTGACTGGATGACTAGCGCTTAATTGATTAACTAGGATTAAATGGATAATAAGCAGACACATTAAGCAATCCAAGCCAAACCAAACAAGCCCAATATACCCCACCTGGAGGTGGGGTATGGGGAGGGTAGATTTTTGTGAAGACCCTGGCTTGTGAAAAATGTGTGAAAAAGAGAAAAATAAGCTGAAATTTTGAAAAGCTGGATATAGGTAAGAAATATTAGCATTACATTTAAGCAATCAATTTTAATATACATATAAAAACAGTTTACATGTATTAAAAACGTATGAAAATCAAACATAAATCATAACATCTAATATAGTACAAACAATACCGGATCATGATAAGTATTCATCAGAAAAAAGTCAGTTTCCCGAAATGGGAATTGTTTTAATTTTTTTGTGGGATAAAGTGTGTTAAGTGCTGACTGAGTAGTTGTTGGTTCTTGCAGGTTGCAACCATTGCGTGGTTTGAAGCTGATTCCGTTTGCGGCAGTCATGCTGTTGCTATCCCCATCGTTCTTGTATTGCCTTATATATTTCGTTTCTTTCAATGTTTGCGCCAATACAAGGATACCAGGGAAAAAACTTCTCTTCTAAATGGTAAAATCCATATTTTTTATATTTTTTCATATCAATATTTCTTGGTCTAGGTTTTATAGGCCTACCATGTTAGTTGACCATGTAAACAGATTAAAATGATCTCATTCCTCTATGATTTCAGCATTGAAATATTCAACTGCTGTACCGGTGATTTTTCTTTCTGCCTTGAAGTATCACGTGTTCCCTGATAATTGGATAAACTTCTACCGGCCTATGTGGCTGCTGTCAAGTGTTGTAAATTCTTTGTACTCATTTTACTGGGATGTGACCAGAGATTGGGATCTAAGGTATGTAAAAGTTTGTTCTTACGTAATATACGCCATATAATCTAATAACATCTGATACTTCAAATAAACCCGAAGCAAGTAAGCTATTTAGCTTCGTGACATATTAATAAAGTATCCATGTGTACATCTTGGTGAACCTAATGTTGCTGACACGAGACTTGACTTTGTGCATGATATATAGACATATATTGCATGATATATAGACACATATATATATATAAAACGGAAAAAAACAAAAAAAGAACCGAGGAACACCCTGGTAACCATTCATCTGGATGGTATGCACTTGTGCATACAAGTAATGTGTAACATGCACATGTGCATAATGCACACGTGCATAAAAACCAAAAGACAACTTTGATCACTTGTATGCACATGTGCATACAAGTGATCAAAGTTGTCTTTTGGTTTACGGTCCAGATGAACAGTTACACGAGTGTTCAAGGTTTTTTTTTGAGGTTTTCCGTGAACCTCCCTCTCTCTCTCTATATATATATATGTGTGTGTGTGTATTTGTATTCATAAATGATTATATGGGCTATTTGGGATATGTGTGATCATCATATATTCTACACTCACCCTCTCCCATGAAAATTGCAATGTTTTGTCAAATGCCTAAACTAACCTTCAATAATGACAAAATAAGGGAATTTAACCGGTACCCAAATCAATGACAAAATGACAAGTTTGTGTACCACCAACGGTGGGTAAATAAGCAATTGTGACTTGAAAACTTTCCACTAACAAGAGTTTTCAAGCGGGATACACTGGTTTTGCTTGGTTTTGGTTTATCAAAAACTCTTCTAATAACCATTTTCTTCTTTTACTACCAGCTGCTTTACTCGGATCTTCAAGTTCAGCAAACCACATCTCGTCTCGCAAATTGTTTATGGACAAAAATGGGTAAGAAACACCTAAGCCAAGTTTTTTTTTCCAAACCTGCCCCTCCCAGTTAAGTTCAAAACACACTCCTTCCATCTATGAGAAAAAAACCTCAGAAACAAAAACCTTCCAATCTATACAGACGGATTAATCCATACAAACAGCTTTACTCATACATGACTTAATGGAAAACCAAGTGTGTTTGGTATGGTTTTGTTTAATTACCGTGGTTTTTGTTTTTGCAGGTATATTTGTGGGTGATAGGAAGCAATCTGATATTGCGGTGTACGTGGACATACAAGTTATCTGCCCATCTTCGGCATAATCATCTGACTGTTTTTGCAATAACGGCATTGGAGATATTCCGAAGATTCCAATGGGCGTTCTTCCGTGTAGAAAACGAGTGGAACAAAATGAACTCCAAACAGAACCTTCAGATGGGCGACATCTCGGGTGAAGAAGAAAAACTCCTCAACGTCAACAATCACAATGTATAGTTCGCTGCATATTCGACGACTTCTTTTATTTTTTCGATTTGGTGAAAACTTAATTTCTATTGTACCTTTGATTTTTTTTTTCTTTTTCTTCTGGGTATCCTTCCAATAGGGTTTAGCTGAGGGTAGTAGATCACTTAGGTGAGCAATGGATTGGTGTTCTAATGATTTATAACAAGTAACAACCCATATTTACAGCCATTTTTGTAGTTATCTTGATGGGGTGTGCTTGACTTAGCTTTGGAACAGGTTTACTCACCTTTGTGTGTGTGTGTGTGTGTATATATATATATATATATATAGAGAGAGAGAGAGAGAGAAGGGGGGGGGGGGGGGTTGTGTTCTCGTGAGAAGGTGAGGTTAACGTGAGAAGTGGTTATCAACCGTTGGATGAGAAATGGATGCACATTAGGATGAAATGCACCGAGATAAGATACACCAAGATGAACTACATTAATATTCTTCTAAGCCGCAATTGATGGGAGGGTATGAGATTAAAAATGATCAATGGTTCAGATCCACTTTTCACACGATCCTTTGTCTATATATATATATATATATATATAATTATATATACACACACATACACGAAGGATCGTGTGAGAAGAAGAGTTAAAGTGAAAAGCTAATTAAGGATCTCGACCCTTGATCATTTTTAATCTCAAACTCACTTATGAATTGCACTTGATATGAGGACTGATCGGGTACAACTCATCCTAATGTGTTATATATGATTATATATACAAACACATACACGAAGGATCGTGTGAGAAGAAGAGTTAAAGTGAGAAGGTAATTAAGGATCTCGACCCTTGATCATTTTTAATCTCAAACCCACTTATGAATTGCACTTGATATGAGGACTGACCGGGTACAACTCATCCTAATGTGTTATATATAATTATATATACACACACATACACGAAGGATCGTGTGAGAAGAAGAGTTAAAGCGAGAAGGTAATTAAGGATCTCGACCCTTGATCATTTTTAATCTCAAACCCACTTATGAATTGCACTTGATATGAGGACTGATCGGGTACAACTCATCCTAATGTGTATCCAAAGGTGGAGATTGTGTGTGTGTTTATTATGCAACCCTTTGCATTCCTACAACCCTTACAACCAATCAGGAACGTTCATTTGATCGGTTGGAGTGTATAGGTGGGTTGCATCGTGTTGGGATAATCTCAATCATACCTCAAGTACTAGATATGTAAATAGGGCAAAGATGAAAAGATGTGACTTTTCATATGAAAATGTGTGACTTTTCATATGAAAATGTGTGACTTTTCATCCTTAAACTCATTACCGAACAGTTACAATGGTTCATTGGCACCGGTTGATCTAGTATAAATATGAAGCATATGTAACAGATTATCATATACAAAAACACATATTCTCTCAAATTCTCTCAAAGTTCTTCATTGTTCTTCATCATGGAAACATAGTTTGATTCGTCAGGTTCGAGAGTTCGATTCTTGAACGGGTTGTTGTATCCTCTAGATAGACGTCCAATCGATACCATACGAGGGACGAATTTCTGTCTAAGGACACTGCTTTGCAGGCCTCAATCCAACAAACGTTCTTCTTCAAATTTGTGATCAAGAAACTCGAGTTAGTCATTTTCTCCTTGAAACTTTGATTATGTATTTTTTGTTTATATGTAAATTTCATATATACATATCTATATAAATAAATTCAGTTTTCCATTTGATTCAAGATTGTGTGTTACGAATTTCAATTCGTGTATCTAAGGTCTAACAATCTTAGACAGAAGTTTCGTTGACAATAGAAAACTCTTCTTTGTTGAAATCGAATGTGGAGAAACCCGAAAAATTTAAGGGTTCCGATTTTAGAAGATGGCAACAAAAGATGCTCTTCTACTTGACAACTTTGAAAGTGTCTAACGTGCTTACCGATCAAGCACCGACACCGCCGGTTGGAGAAGGAGAAACGCCCCATCCCAAATTGAATTGGCTATGTTCCAACGATCCTTGGATATTTGGAACGCCAACGAATATAATTGTCGGAATTTTATTCTTAATGGTTTGGATGATGGTCTTTATGACATATATTCATCCTTCACCACGGCAAGAGAAATTTGGGAGTCGTTGGAATCAAAGTACAAGACGGAAGTCGCTTGTTCCAAACGATTTATCGTGGGCAAATTCCTAAACTATAAGATGACGGATTCCAAACCGGTCGTGAAACAAGTAGAAGAAATGCAAATCTTGGTCCATGAATTGGAAGTCGAAGGTATGGGCATCAACTCTAATTTTGTTATTGGTTTAATTATTGACAAGTTACCTCCATCCTGGAAAATTTTTAAACTCTATCTTAAACATTTGTCCGAGGATATGAGTTTTGAGCAATTGATACTCAAATTGCGGGTGGAGGAGGACAACCGGATGAACGAGAAGGCGGATGCAATCTCGTTGGAACCAAATGCAAACATGGTTACCGGAAACTCATCAAAGTCTAAGTTCCAAAAAGGAAAGGGAAAGGCGACGGGTTTCAAGCATAATCTCAATGCTTCAAACCCACTATCCGTACAACGAAGGCCTTTCAAGAAGCCTGTGATGAGTTGCTGGGTATGCGGCAAGCCGGGGCATCGAGCGAAGGATTGCCTCCATAGGAGAAACCATGGTGGTCCCGGAGGAGGAGGCGCCGGAGGAGGAGGTGCCGGTGGAAACCCCCATCAAGCCAACGTGGTCAATGCTCCAAATCAATTCGTTGGAGTAATTGAGGCTTTTATGGTTACAAACGTGACCGATTGGTGGGTTGATACCGGTGCCACCAAACATATTTGTAACTCCAAGAACATGTTTGCCACTTACCAAAAAGTTGATGATGAAGAACCCATGTATAAGGGTAATGCCACGAACGCGAAAGTTGAAGGGAAGGGGAAGGTGAATCTCAAGCCAACATCGGGGAAGGAACTTGTGCTCACCAATGTCTTGCATGTACCGGCTATTACAAAGAACTTGATTTCTGGACCCACACTTAGTAACAAAGGATTCAAGATGGTGTTTGAATCTGATAAATTTGTGATTACTAAGGGTGGGATGTATGTTGGTAAGGGCTACCTAAATGAGGGGCTCTTTAAACTCAGTGTGACGAACAATGATGATGTAAATATTGTAAATGTTGTAAATAGCAATAAAACCGCAGGCTCTAGCTCTGCTTCTATGTACATGCTTGACTCTTCTTCCTTATGGCATTCCCGTCTAGGACATGTTAACTTCTGATCCTTACAAAGGATGACAAAACTTGGGTTATTACCCAAGTGTTCCATGGATAACAAGACAAAATGTGAAGTATGTGTTGAATCCAAACATTCAAGCCATCCACACAAATCTGTTGAAAAGTCTAATCAAGTACTTGGACTAATCCACAGCGATTTAGGTGATTACAAAGCCACACCCACACGTGGAGGAAAGAATTATTATGTATCATTTATTGATGATTGCAGTAAATATTGTTATGTATACCTAATACATACCAAAGATGAAGCTTTGAATATGTTTAAGACATACAAGGCTGAAGTTGAAAACCAACTTGATAAAAGAATAAAAATTTTGAGATCCGATAGAGGAGGAGAGTATGAGTCCAAGGACTTTGCAGAATTTTATTCTCATCATGGCATAGTTCACCAAACCACGGCTCCCTATACTCCACAACAAAATGGAGTAGCCGAAAGGAAAAATAGAACATTGAAAAACATGATTAATTCAATGTTGATTACTTCAGGAGCACCACATAGCTTGTGGGGTGAAACATGCTTAACTGCAAACATGATACTTAATAGAATTCCTCATAAAAAGAGCGATAAATCACCTTATGAACTATGGAAAGGAAAACTTCCTTCCTACAAAAGGATGAAAGTGTGGGGTTGCCTTGCAAAGGTTCAAGTACTTTTACCCAAAAGGACAAAACTTGGACCGAAGACCATTGATTGTGTATATCTTGGTCCGACAAGCAATAACGCTGCTTATAGATTTCTGGTCTATAAGTCAAACAATGAAGATATCCACAACAACACAATTATGGAATCAGTTGAGGCTGAATTCTTTGAACACATATTTCCTTACAAGGATAAAGGGAAAGAAATCTCTAATACAAGGAAGAGAGTATGTGAAGTATAGAACACCGATAGTGTTGAGAAACCAAATGAAGAAGGTACATCAAAGGCTCAAGAAGAAAACCTAGAGCCTAGAAGAAGTAAAAGGGGAAAGATTGCTAAAGACTTTGGACCCGACTTCATGACATTTGTTGTCGATGAAGAACCTCAATCCTATAAAGCCGCCATGGATTCATCAGAGGCACCTTATTGGAAAGAGGCTATTCAAGGCGAGATAGACTCCATTGTTCAAAACAACACATGGAGATTGGTGGATTTACCACCGGGTCACAAGGTAATTGGCCATAAATGGATCTTTAAGCGGAAACTAAGACCTGATGGCACTATAGAGAAATATAAAGCTCGATTAGTTTTCAAAGGTTACCGCCAAAAGGAAGGTCAAGATTTCTTTGACACCTATTCACCGGTAACTCGAATCACGTCCATTAGGACATTGATGGCTATAGCAGCAATTCACAACCTACACATACATCAAATGGATGTGAAAACTTCTTTCTTAAATGGTGAATTAGATGGAGAAATTTATATGCAACAACCGGAAGGTTTTGTTGTAAAAGGCCAAGAGAATAAAGTATGCAAACTTGTGAAGTCTTTATATGGACTTAAACAAGCCCCAAAGCAATGGCATAAGAAGTTTGATAACACTCTTCTAACAAATGGTTTCCAAATTAATGAGTGTGACAAATGCGTATATGTGAAACAATGCAAGAACGCATGTGTCATAATATGTCTATATGTAGATGATATGCTAATCATGGGGACCAACTTGGATGTAATCAATCAAACCAAGAAGATGTTGCACTCCTCGTTTGACATGAGGGATCTTGGAGTAGCCGATGTAATTCTTGGGATTAAGATCCAAAGAGATCCTAACGGTTACATTCTGACTCAATCTCACTATGTTGAGAAAGTTCTTAGGAAATTTGGTCACTATGATGATAGACCGGTAGTCACTCCTTTTGATCCTTCAAGCCAACTTAAGAAGAATCAAGGAGAGAGTGTATCTCAATTGGAATACACTCAAGTGCTTGGAAGTTTGATGTACATTATGAATTATACAAGACCGGATCTAGCATATACCGTGAGTAGACTTAGTCGATACTCACATAACCCAAGTAAGAATCATTGATATGCACTTATAAGAGTGCTTCGATATCTTAAATACACAATGAACTATGGGTTATACTATACCAAATATCCTCCCGTACTAGAAGGATATTGTGATGCAAACTGGATTTCCAATCATTCTGAAAGTAAATCCACAAGTGCCTATGTGTTTACACTTGGTGGTGCAGCCATATCTTGTAAATCTTCAAAGCAAACCGTGAATACACGGTCCACCATGGAAGCCGAATTCGTAGCCTTAGATAAAGCTGCCGAAGAGGCAGAATGGCTTAAAAGCTTCCTAGAGGGTATTCCCTTATGGCCTAAGCCTGTTACCGCAGTGTGCATACATTGTGATAGTATGGCTGCTCTTACAAGAGCAAAGAATCAAATTTATAACGGCAAATCGAGACATATCAGGCGTCGCCACAAAACAATACGAGACTTGCTAAAGAATGGAATAATTTCCATCGATTATGTAAAGTCAAAGGAAAATATCGCAGATCCTTTGACAAAATGCCTTAATAGAGAACAAGTCTCTTATACATCGAGGGGAATGGGCTTAAATCCAATCCAATGAGTTCTACTCGGCGGAAACCTAACCTAGTAACATTGGAGATCCCATGGTCTAGGTTCAATAGGACAACTAGTTGAGGAAAACTCAAGACTGAATACACTGGTACGCCTATTCCTATGATGTTTATTTAGTGTATTTTCCGTTGATGATTTAAGGGTTGAATTCTTATTCTTAATAATACTGATAGCTTATTGGTGGAACACTACAGAATGTTCTTGATCAGTATTACCTATATGAGATTGATGTGGGGTCGCATCTTTGAAGACGGATATGGCTACGTCTTCTAAAATTCTCATGAAGAAGGATTGTTCACGACCGAAATGAACACAACGGTAAGAGTCAACTATGCATAAACATGATATGTGTGATATTCATTGCCTTGACTTACTACAAAACGTGGTTAGTTCAAGACTCTTCGTCACTACCCACAAAGTAGGTCCGATGAATACTCACTAAGAACGGTTCAAGTCACCTAGACACCTTTTTCTGATGCATTTCATGTTTATTTCCTGAATAAGAACAATAAATACTTTGAGAATATCTTATTTTCTATTCAAATGTGGGGTATTGTTAGAGTTTGAATAGAAAATGTGGGGTATTGTTGGGATAATCTCAATCATACCTCAAGTACTAGATATGTAAATAGGGCAAAGATGAAATGGTGTGACTTTTCATATGAAAAGGTGTGACTTTTCATATGAAAAGATGTGACTTTTCATATGAAAAACCGCCATAACCGAACAGTTACAATGGTTCATTGGCACCGGTTGATCTAGTATAAATATGAAGCATATGTAACAGATTATCATATACAAAAACACATATTCTCTCAAATTCTCTCAAAGTTCTTCATTGTTCTTCATCATGGAAACATAGTTTGATTCGTCAGGTTCGAGAGTTCGATTCTTGAACGGGTTGTTGTATCCTCTAGATAGACGTCCAATCGATACCATACGAGGGACGAATTTCTGTCTAAGGACACTGCTTTGCAGGCCTCAATCCAACAAACGTTCTTCTTCAAATTTGTGATCAAGAAACTCGAGTTAGTCATTTTCTCCTTGAAACTTTGATTATGTATTTTTCGTTTATATGTAAATTTCATATATACATATCTATATAAATAAATTCAGTTTTCCATTTGATTCAAGATTGTGTGTTACGAATTTCAATTCGTGTATCTAAGGTCTAACACATCGTTTGTATAATCTAGAGGGGTTCTATTTGAATTTGAAACCCTTTAAAAGGTTGAAACCAATGAAACCCACTGCATCACCATTGATTAAATATTTAACGGTTGAGATCAACTTGAGACATAACTAACGATCCACTAAGCTTAATTTTAGGAGATAATTTGGTTAGATCAAGGGTCAAGATGATGGTTTCACAAGTTTCAACCTTTTGGAGGGTTTTAAATTATTCTCCCTCTATATATATATATATATATATATATATATATAGAGAGAGAGAGAGAGAGAGGAAAGTTAAAATAAAGACTCATTTTCAATTGTGAACATGAGGACAGATCTTAGCCTTTCCATCTCTATTGATCCAATGACCCATATTAAATAGAGTTTTTAATTGAAATTATTAATTAAGGTGATTAGGGGTAAAATGAGAAGATAATTTAAACACACGCCTACCTTGTTTGACCTTTTATTTTCTTTTTTAATTAAAAACTTTTACCCCCCTTAAAGTTTAAAATAAATTATGTTAAAAATTACTAATATTTTAATCAAACAAATTACATCAAAAAACGAGAATTCCGTGCTCTTCGATATGACATCCATCTCGATATAGTTTTTTTTTGTTTTAACCGTTTTTACGTGAAATGTCATATATGTGTTATATTCATTATGAATATTTATGTACGTTCAAGTGTGTACAACATCTCGACACCGTAAGTCCGTAACTCGACATCACTTTCTACAACACTTTCTTCAACGTCCTAAGGCATCGTGTTCTTCATTACCTTAACCCAACACCCATCGAGATGAATCGGGAACCTATCGAGTTTCGATTGTGAACCGAAGAACAAAAGAAAGTGTGTCACGTCTTCACACCTTCACGGTCACTCATGTATTATTCTTCATGAATAATGTATCATTTAGTATGAATAATAGATCATTCAAGGTGAATAATACACTATAACAACCCGAATTACTAGCAAGTATGAAAGGTTTAGTGGCTAATGTCTAAGAATTTAAAGTTTAAGTTAAGGGACCCTTTGTGCAATTTTGGAAAGATATAAAAGGGTGAAGATCCCTAGGTTATCATTATTATTCAGTATTGAATTTGTGTTGGCGGCTAGAAGAAGAGGAGAAAGGAGAAGAAGGCGATTGACATTAAATTCAAGAGGAGAACTCCTAATCTGGTAAGAAATCGATTTCTCTATGAAATTCTTTCCTGTCTAAGAATGTTGAATTAATCAATTGTTAGTTTTCTTCACTGTTGAGTTGGGAAGAGTTCTGTAAGATTAGCCAGGGGGTTTAACTCTCTATTGAACCGGGTAATACTTAAATTGAAGGATTGTGTGAGTTAAGCACTTATCATTTTATGAAAAATAAAGCAATGGTTGAGTCTTTCGGTAAAAAGCTACTTAGGAAACACTAATTTATGGTTCGTCAAATCGAGAAGCACCTATTTAGGAACTGTTAATGTCGGAACTCAGGATCCGGAATTTATTTCCCACTTATGATCCGGAACTTAAGTCCCGGAATGCATCTTTAGTCAAGGGCCGGAACTTACTAATTGTTGGGCTTGGAACGAAAAGGATCCGGAATGAAATCGTGAGGATCCGGAACCAATCCATGATCCGGAACCTTGCCCCTTTAATTTGTGATCCAGAATTCACCTTCAAACGGATCCGGAATTCAGTTTCCAAACTGATCCGGAACTCTCACTATAAGAAATTGAATTTGAGTCGGACCTTATGGACCGAAATTGGAAATAAGAACTTAGGCCGGAATTGGGTTTCATCCCAATTAAATTTGGGATTTCTTTGGGCCGTAGCACATGTATCCGGAACTCAAGGTGGGATCCGGTATTTGGAAATTACCTAAGATCTGGAACTGCAGCTAAAACAGATCCGGAGTGATCATTCAAATCCGGAACACGCTGGGCTTGAATAGTGATCCGGAGTCCAAACAATTATGGATCCGGTAGTGTGGGCCTTGTGTCCAGAAGTGTAAGAAAGCATTGGAGTTGGGCCTGCATCTTTAAATGTGGGTCGTGAACTTTGAGTTAGTAAAATGGATGGATTCTTGGGTCTTGTGGATCCGGTATCATACATTAGGCACCGATAATTATTTAGTCTTGGGCTAGACACCAAAAGATCCGGTATTTAATTAAAAACCCGAAATAACTATTTGGGTTCAGATTAGAAAAGGATATAGGATCAGAAGTCGAGTTGTCGCTAATTAAATTATATAATATGATTTAGGTGTAAGGGCGGTTCGAAGCGAGACTCGTGGTTAGGAAATTTACTGCTATCAGGTGAGTTCCCTAAACCCCCTTTTACACGAAGTATTATGTTAAATTATTTTACTGATTATGGTTCGTTTATGAGCATGAACTGTTTTACCAACTGTTACGCATGTTTTCCATGAAATGTACGTTTTATTTTAAAGGACGGCTATTAGCAAGATGAAATGATGTACAAAGACTTCACGCTTTGTGACTTACGTTAAGCTACGTGTATGTTATGTTGAGTCGGTCTGCACAGTGGGGTCAGGGTACCTCGGGATCCTATGATCCCTTGGGCATTTATGGTGAGCTTGTAGGATGGAATTTGTTTCCTTCCTACTCGTATGGAAGGGAGTCCGCTTGGACTCCGGGATGAGCCGAGAGGGAGTCCGTTTGGGCCCCGATCGTGGTAGCTAATGTGATCCTTGAACCCTGTGCAGTACCATGAATGATGCTTAAGTGGAGAATGTTAATGTTTTTGTATAAAATGATTTTATACTGTTGATGTATGATGTTTTTGGAGGGAATTCACTAGACCTTTTGGTCTAACCCTCGCTTTTCAAAACTAAACCATTTTCAGGTGAGCAAGTAGTAGGAAGCTCAGGTAAGTGAGCAAGAGCAGGATAGAGTACAGATGCAGATAGAGACAGTGCCTGTGCCACTTGTAGAAGCTAGAATGTTCTCAGTTGTGTATAGGTTGTTTCCGCCAACCTTAGTTTTGAGACTGATGTAACGAAATGTTTTGGGACCCAGCTTTGTAACGTTTATGATTTAATGCCATGTTGTCCTGTTGCATTTTTGGGCTGTTACATACACGATTTATGAATTCATTTATTATTCATGCTGAATGTTATATAATTCATCATGAATATTGTATTATTCATCATGAATAGTGAATGGACGTTCATCTTTGTTATTCATACTGAATGTGGACACTTGGAGATGTGCATACATATTCATAAAGAATAAAACCAAGTTTCGATTCTGAATCGGAAAACAAAAGAGAGTGCGTCATGTGTTCACACCTTCACGGGTCATTCATATATTATTCATCATGAATAATATATCATTCAGGATGAATAATACAACATTCAAGGTGAATAATACACGATTCATGTTTAATAATACATGAATCAGGAATTCGTGTATTATTCATCCTGAATGTTGTATTATTCATTTTGAATACTGTGTTATTCGTCATGAACGTTCCCCTTTGTTATTCATATTGAATATGGACACCAGAAAACGTGTGTTGGACAACCTAAGGGGGGGGTAAGGTTGTATTTAAAATCTTTTGCTTTCAAAAAATTCTTTTATAAATAAATACAGTAAAAATAAAGCAGAGTATAAACAAGTAAATATACAACAATTATATAAACAGATATAATTTTAAGTGCACAGCGGAAATGTAAAGAGATAAGGGAAAGAGAATACTTGACAACGAGATTTTTAAAGTGGTTCACCAAACACAAAGTTGGCTAGTCCACCTCGAGAAAATAACACTTCTCGGAGATCCAATACGAAACGTGTTCTTTACGGTAGAAACACAAACCTTAATACAACAAACGCGAAACACTCTTCTTTGAGAGATTAATGTGGATCACTCACTCTAATTCAAACACTTACAAGAGGGTATAAATTTTAATATGAATAATCACTCTTGAATAAGGTTTATCACTTGGATATTTTTAGAGAGTTTGATCACTTGAGTTGTGTTGCTGATTCAACTAATCGTGAGATTTTAATCTGCTATCAACTCAAGATTTCTTGCTCAAAAAAATTAATTTATCAGTTTAAGTGATTTAGTGTGAGTAAGAAAGCAGCAGAATAATAATCAAATGCTGAGGGAGAACTTAATGCTGAAGTTGGTGTAGAGTTGAATGCTGCTGGAGGCTTGTATTTATACTGGATGAAAATCAGCCTTGAAGATTTCGCGGTATACCGCCGAACCATCGCGGTATACCTGCGTCATAAAAAGTGTACAGCAAGGAGAAGGTCAACCTGCAAAAACTCAACGGCTTTGTGTACCCGCGGTATACCGCGTTGCACATGGCGGTATACCGCCTGACATACTTTCCTGACAAAAGAAGCTTCTCATGCAGAACAGTTGATGGGAAACAGTACCCGCGGTATACCGCGAATACCTTGGCGGTATACCGCCTAAAATTCTGTCCAATGAGAGCATGGCAACGCAGGTAACTTCGGCTGATCACAATCTTGCAACAGTAACAGTAGCAGACAGCATATATATATCAGAGATTTATATATAAAAGATATTATATATATATTTGATTCAAATATATTTATATAGATACGAAATATCCAAGTGATAAAATATTTTAGGGTGTTTATCATTTTAAAATAAAATGACGAAACTCTTCAGACTTGGATTCTTCAGATAAAAAAAAAATTATCGAGATCATTTAAATATCTGCACACTCAGATAAAATATTAGATAACAAATAATGCGGTGTGTTTTGTAATCATCAAAATAAATATGGAGATGTGATTTTATGTGTACCAAAAATATATCACAATATTTAAAGCTGGGTACACTTGCACCAACAATCTCCCCCTTTTTGATGATGACAAACACAACGCTAAACACGAGAGCATACTCGGTTTCTCTCCCCCTTTTGTCGAAGCAAAAAGGGTTTAAGAAAATCGCTTATGCTCCCCCTCGAAAGATGCTCCCCCTCAAAATATGAAATATTTGAGAGTTAGTATTTATCAAGGGTTATACTCAAGCATGCCTAAACCAAGTCTTAATTTAAAGAACGCTTTTTTGTTTAGAGCTTTAGTAAAAATATCGGCCAAATTATCTTCCGAATCAACCTTTTCAAGCACGATTTTGCCTTTTTGAACATTATCTCGTAAAAAGTGATGTCTCAATTCAATATGTTTGGTACGAGAATGTAAAACGGGATTTTTACTTAAGTTTATGGCACTTGAGTTATCACACATAATTGGAATTTTGGTTAGGTGTACCTCAAAATCGGTAAGTGTGTGTTTCATCCATAGGACTTGAGCACATGCTCTTGCGGCGGCTACATATTCCGCTTCGGTTGTAGACAAAGCTACGGATTGTTGTTTCTTAGAGAACCAAGATACAAGTGAGAGACCTATAAAGGCACATACCCCACTAGTACTTTTTCGGTCAACAATAGATCCACCAAGATCGGAATCGGCGAAACACGTTACTTCTAACTCGGGTTTCTTTGCGTACCATAAGCCAAGATTAGTAGTACCTCGTAAATATCGAAAAATACGCTTGACAGCTTCATAGTGAGATTGTTTAGGTGAAGATTGAAAACGAGCACATAAACATACACTAAACATAATATCAGGTCTACTAGCAGTTAAATATAATAAACTACCAATCATACCACGATAAATCTTTTCATTAAAATCGTTTCCCTCCTCGTCACGAGATAATTGCAAATTTGTGGTCATTGGAGTTTCAACGGGTTTGACATTTTCAAAGTTAAACTTTTTCAACATATCTTTACAATATTTAGATTGACTAATAAAAATACCAGTTTCACATTGTTTTATTTGCAATCCTAAGAAGTATTTTAACTCTCCCATCATGCTCATTTCAAATTCGCTAGTCATTTTTGCAGAAAAATTCATTACACAGTTTTTCATTAGTGGAACCAAAAATAATATCATCAACATATACTTGCACAACCACAATATCATTTTGAACATATTTCACAAATAAAGTATTATCTATTTTACCCATAATATAACCACTAACAATTAAAAAGGTTTTTAATCTATCATACCACGCACGCGGAGCCTGCTTTAAACCATAAAGCGCCTTTTTCAATTTATAAACATGTGTCGGGTTTTCAAAACTTTCAAAACCGGGAGGTTGAGAAACGTATACCTCCTCATTTATAATACCATTTAAGAAAGCACTTTTAACATCCATTTGAAATAACTTAAAATCTTTAGCATTTGCAAAAGCGAGAAGCATTCGAATAGACTCCAACCTTGCAACCGGTGCAAAGGTTTCGTCATAATCTATACCTTCTTGTTGACTGTACCCCTTGGCAACTAAACGTGCCTTGTTTCGTGTGACTCCACCGTTCTCGTCTACCTTGTTACGGAAGACCCATCTTGTGCCAATAATGGTTTGACTACTAGGGCTAGGCACTAAGTCCCACACATCATTCCTAGTAAATTGGTTTAACTCATCTTGCATGGCCAAAATCCAATCCTCATCACCTAAAGCTTCATCTATGGTTTTAGGTTCTATGGTTGAGATAAAGGCATGGAAAGCACAATGGGTAAGGATTTGTGATCTAGTTGTCCTTTGGTTTAGGTCACCTATAATTTGATCTACGGGATGGCCTCGAGCGGTTCTAAGGTTAGGATCATCTATACCTTGTGGAATAAAGCACGGAGGGGCATCACTAGATTCAATATTATTTGTGGAAGGTTGGGTACCTAGATCCAAGGTACTAAGTTGTTGGGCTAAGACGTCTCCTTCACGGATATTATCATTTGCTAAGGGTGCACTCGGTTTGGGAGGACTCTCGTCAAAGCTAACATTAAGGGATTCTTCTACTACCATGGTCTCCTTATTTAGGATTCTATAGGCTTTGCTATTCCAAGAGTAACCTAGGAAAACTCCCTCATAGGCTTTGGGGTCAAATTTGGTTAGGTAGGATTTGGTGTTTAAAATGAAACATTTACAACCAAAAACTTTTAGGTGAGCTAGGGAAGGTTTTCTACCTCGGTAAAGTTCATAGGGTGTCTTATTTAGGATACCTCTAATTAGGACACGGTTAAGCACATAGGTCGCGGTAGCAACGGCATCACACCAAAACTTTTGGGGAACTTGATGTTCGTTTAGCATAGTTCTACTCATTTCTTGCAACGTTCGATTTTTCCTTTCAACAACCCCGTTAGATTGAGGAGTTCGAGGAGCCGAAAAGTTATGAGTTATACCATGTTTATCACAAAAGGCACCAAATTGTACATCATTATCGAATTCTCGTCCATGGTCCGTACGTATGGAAACAATCGTACAACCTTGTTGGTTTTGAATTCGTTTTCCCAAAATTTTAAACTTTTCAAAAGCCTCATTTTTATGTCTCAAAAATAAAGTCCAAGTATAACGGGAATAATCATCCACAATAACCAAAGTATAAAAATTTCCTCCAAAACTTTGAATAGCCATCGGGCCAAAAAGATCCATATGTAAAAGTTCTAAAACTCTTTGAGTAGAAATAACATTTTTTGATTTATGAGAAACGTGATGTTGTTTGCCGACACGACAAGCATCACAAAAATGATTATCAAACTTTAATTTTGGCAGGTCACTCACAAGCTCCTTATTTTTTAAGTTTTGCATTAATCTTAGATTAGCGTGACCTAAACGCCTATGCCATAAAGTAGAAACATCATTAATAGAAGATAAGCATACATTATCAGATACAACAGTTTTACAAATATATAAATTTCCTTTTACAAAGCCATTTAAAAGAACTTTGCCATTTTTTATGATTTTGCACGAGTCTTCTTCGAAGACAACAGTTGTATTATTTTTACACAATTGGCGAACACTTAACAAATTAAAATGTAAATTATCAACATGATTCACATTAAGAAATTGAACATTATTGCAAGAGACTGTACCTCTACCAATTATATTTCCTTTGGAGTTTCCTCCAAAGATTACCTGTCCACCATCACATGACTTATATGATGAAAAGAGATTATTGTTTCCGGTCATGTGACGTGTGCAACCACTATCGAGTATCCAGTCCATATCAAGGTCAATCTACAATAATGAAGATGTAACTTTTATGGTCCCCATTTCTTGTGGGTCCTTGACAATTAGTTTCAAAAGTCAACCAACATATATTTATATAAAGTCAAAAACAGAATATATATATATATATAATATATTACATAATATTAATATATATATATATAAAACACAAATATATATATATAACACATGTTAAGACAAACAACATATATATATATAAGAATTAAAAGAATTAATTAAAATGTATATATATATGTGCAGTACGTAAGTATATATATATATGAATAGTATAAAAAGTATAATTAATATTTTACTTATATATAATATATAACACATATACATAACACATTTAAAACCATAAACGCATACCACCGGGATTATCATTACTAAACATTCCTTTTGGAATCCATTTATTTACCATTTTAATTTTGCGATTATATTTATCATATACATAAAAACAAGCATTTACATTCGCATTATTATTAGGTTTAGAATATTTATCATGGTACATGCGAGCATACGGTTTTCTCGTATTATAATTTACATTATTTATTTTACGCACATATGGAGGTTTTTGCACATATTGATTTCTTGTATTTACTTTAGGTGATTCATAAAATCTTTTGATGGGTATACAAGAACATTTATCAACACAAGTATTGGAACCAATGCCTTTTCTACATTTTATACGGTTAGGCATATTAAGCATGTTAAGAACCTTTTTATTACTACTTTCAAAAGCTTTAGCTAGCATGTTATCTTTTTCATATGAAGCACATTTAGCCTTTAAGCATGTAATCTCATTCTCAAGAATATCACATTTTGTACAAATAATATTTTCATGTGATTTTTTATTTAGGCATGCAATTTCTCTATTTAAAACATCACAAGATTTACAAAAATCTTTTTCTCCTAATTTAGTTTCTAATTTAGCAATTATATCCATATCATTTTCAGATTTTTGTTTAACATTTTTTATTTCCTTTTTACATGCATTTACAGTTTCTTTTAACATAGCATTCTCATCTTGGTAACGATTTGCAAGAGCGGCCATTTTATGAAACGATTCATATAGTTCTTCAAGATTATTTTCATTATCATTTTCATAATCACTATCGTAATCTGAGTAAGAAGATTTTACCTCGTCGTCGCTATCGGCCATAAGACAAATGGCTTGATAGTCATCTTCTTCTTCACTCTCGCTCCACGCGCCTCCAATGAAGGCTTTCTCCTTCTTCTTTTGGAATTTGTTCTTTTTCGGACATTCATTGGCGTAGTGGTCTTTGTCACCACATGAGTAGCAAAAGCCTCTCTTTGGCTTAGCTTTATCGTCTTCACTCGAGTCGCCATTTTTCTTAACTTTTTCGTCTCGTTTATGGAACTTACGACTTCGATTATCACCACCACGACGGTAGTTACCGTTTCTTTGAAATCTGCCATTGTTAGAAAATTTATTATTATTATTAAGAAATTTGGAAAAGTTTCTTACCAACATGGCGACTTCATCGAGAGTTTCGGAAGGATCTTTCGAGGAGCTAGCTTTCTCCTTTTTCTTCTCATCTTTTGGTGTTGAGACATTGAGAGCGATTGATTTCTTTTTAACTTGCTCCCGATCTTTGTTTCTTTTAAGTGCAATTTCATGCACTTTAAGATTACCGATTAAGTCATCTATCTTCATTATGGAGAGGTCACGGGAGTCTTCTAAGGATGTTATCTTTTGCATCCACTCCGAAGGAAGGGCTCGTAGGATTTTCCTTATATAGTCCTCGTTAGGATAAGTGCGATCCAAACCTTTCAAAGTAGTCACAATAAGGTTAAATCTTTTAAACATTGAGTCAATTGACTCATCTTGTTTCATTTCGAATAGTTCATAATCGTGAACTAAAATATTTACTTTACTAGATTTAACCTCCGTGTTTCCACGATGAGTATTATTTAAACTTTCCCATATTTGATTTGCAGTTTTATAAGTATATACTCTTTCGATTTCGTCAGTTGTTAAAGCAGCATATAATATATTCTTAGCTTCAAAGTTTAAACAAAAATGGGCTTCATCAGAAGTAGTCCAGTCATCTAGGGGTTTATCAATATAAACATCATCTTTCACAATGGTGGGTTTAAAATTTCCTTTTTCTATGATGTTCCAAATCTTTTGATTTTTGCCACGCACGTGACATTCAAATAGCTCGGCCCAAATGCCAAACTTTTCAGTATCTATCAAAGGAGGTTTTGAAAACACGATATTAGTTTGTTGAGCCATTTAGAAGAATAAGAGAAAAATATGCAGAATATTTTTTGAAAGACCTGCTCTGATACCAAATGTTGGACAACCTAAGGGGGGGGTAAGGTTGTATTTAAAATCTTTTGCTTTCAAAAAATTCTTTTATAAATAAATACAGTAAAAATAAAGCAGAGTATAAACAAGTAAATATACAACAATTATATAAACAGATATAATTTTAAGTGCACAGCGGAAATGTAAAGAGATAAGGGAAAGAGAATACTTGACAACGAGATTTTTAAAGTGGTTCACCAAACACAAAGTTGGCTAGTCCACCTCGAGAAAATAACACTTCTCGGAGATCCAATACGAAACGTGTTCTTTACGGTAGAAACACAAACCTTAATACAACAAACGCGAAACACTCTTCTTTGAGAGATTAATGTGGATCACTCACTCTAATTCAAACACTTACAAGAGGGTATAAATTTTAATATGAATAATCACTCTTGAATAAGGTTTATCACTTGGATATTTTTAGAGAGTTTGATCACTTGAGTTGTGTTGCTGATTCAACTAATCGTGAGATTTTAATCTGCTATCAACTCAAGATTTCTTGCTCAAAAAAATTAATTTATCAGTTTAAGTGATTTAGTGTGAGTAAGAAAGCAGCAGAATAATAATCAAATGCTGAGGGAGAACTTAATGCTGAAGTTGGTGTAGAGTTGAATGCTGCTGGAGGCTTGTATTTATACTGGATGAAAATCAGCCTTGAAGATTTCGCGGTATACCGCCGAACCATCGCGGTATACCTGCGTCATAAAAAGTGTACAGCAAGGAGAAGGTCAACCTGCAAAAACTCAACGGCTTTGTGTACCCGCGGTATACCGCGTTGCACATGGCGGTATACCGCCTGACATACTTTCCTGACAAAAGAAGCTTCTCATGCAGAACAGTTGATGGGAAACAGTACCCGCGGTATACCGCGAATACCTTGGCGGTATACCGCCTAAAATTCTGTCCAATGAGAGCATGGCAACGCAGGTAACTTCGGCTGATCACAATCTTGCAACAGTAACAGTAGCAGACAGCATATATATATCAGAGATTTATATATAAAAGATATTATATATATATTTGATTCAAATATATTTATATAGATACGAAATATCCAAGTGATAAAATATTTTAGGGTGTTTATCATTTTAAAATAAAATGACGAAACTCTTCAGACTTGGATTCTTCAGATAAAAAAAAAATTATCGAGATCATTTAAATATCTGCACACTCAGATAAAATATTAGATAACAAATAATGCGGTGTGTTTTGTAATCATCAAAATAAATATGGAGATGTGATTTTATGTGTACCAAAAATATATCACAATATTTAAAGCTGGGTACACTTGCACCAACAACGTGCATGCATATTCATACCGAATATAACACATACATAACATTTCACGTAAAACAGTTAAAATGAAGAAAAAACTATATCGAGATGGATGTCATATTGAAGAGCACAAAATTCTCGTTTTTTTATGTAATTTGTTTGATTAAAATATTAGTAATTTTTAAGATAATTTATTTTAAACTTTAAGGGGGTAAAAAAATTTTAATTAAAAAAGAAAATAAAAAGTCAAAGATGGTAGGCGCTAATTTAAATTTCCAGATTTGTCCCTAATCACTTCTCAATTGGTTTCATTAAGTTTTAATCATTGATTAATTTTACAAATCTTGATCAATGGTTGTGACTTGTCCTCATGTTCACAATTGAAAATGAGTTTTCATTTGAACTCACCCCTATATATATATATATCAATATTACCTTATAAAAACATTTCGGTAAAACTCTTAGGGACGTTTGGTTTGATGGAATGGTTCTGATGAATTGGATCTGAAGAAATTTGAAATATTCGGTGTGTTTGGTTTGTATGATTTGGAATAGAATTAATTTCATTTTAATAAAAAATTATTAAAAAATGATTGTATTACTTTTTTATTAATCAATTATTACAAAAAGAATATTTATAACATATTTTAAAACATTGTTACATATAAATCCGTCAAATACTAACCACTTCGTGGGATTTTAAATTTGTATGTTTGTGGGATTTCAAATCCTAGAAATCATTCAAACAAAACATGGGATTCGAATGAATTTCAATTTCAAATCCTTTCAAATCCAATTTAATCCAATCCTACAAACCAAATTTCATATAAGATTACCATTCGTACATCGTTTTGGATGATTGTCGTGGGCTGTGACGTGGAAAAAGCTCTCGAGAGATGAAAAAGAAAAGTGAAAAATAAGTATTTTTATGATAAAAAAATGAACATATGAGATTATTCATTTAATCATATAAAGTTGTTTGTTTACGTCTTAATGATTAAGCCATTAACTGATTTGGCTTAAATGGAATAACCCTCTTCTTTTTTGCTTTATGTATTAAGCTTCACGTTCTTAAAGGCGTGCCATGGTGGCCACTGTGGTACGAGGTTTGTCTGGACGTCACGTTAACCCATATGACATGCATTGGTTCGATGCATGTTTTTTGTAAGGTGTTATTTGATGTATTTTGAATTTCTAAATATCGTTTACTTGTATATGTGATTTCAATATGTTATTTTGTTTTTTCTTATATAAATTTAATTGTTCAATACAATTGACCATTGAGTGATAATATGCACCTAGATATACATATATGACATAATCAATTCAGAACTATAAAAAGACTAAGAATCATGAGAACCACTAATCATGTGTTTGTTTCACATTGTGAAACAAATCATATGAAATTACAATATTGTTTCGTAATGTGAAACAAAAAGTACATCTTAAAACCAATCACATTGTGAAATATCATTGCATTTTCCACATACGTTGTTTTACAAGGTGAAACAATACATGATTATTAGTTCTCACGATTATCAGCATTTTTATGATAAATAAATTTGACATGGTTTTCTAGGTTAAAAATAATATATTTATGTGTATGTATACACATATGTATATATAGATGTGGGTTCAAACGAGAATGAGTGCTATTTAAAAGAATAAAGGAATAGCTCTCAGCGAATCGTTTTTAAAAACATATCCGAAAATAATACTTTCCAAAATGAACCTTAAAAGGGTATTAAGGTCATATTATGATATGATTTAATTTAGGATAGTGTTGACTTCCTAAAACTAAGGAGTCACAATATCTCACTCAAATCAAAATCATATATATCAAATAAAAATCCCGTATTTAAGTATTCATCTAGTTTTGTTCGGTTGTTCAAGCAAATCGTGAATATGTAACCCAAAATCACAGATGATTATATGATAAATAAGTTGAACATATTGTTTAGATATAATATGCAACACAAAATCACAGATGATTTACTGTAAAGAAAATTGGACAAATTGTTTAAGTGTAATATCACTTGTGATTAACAATATAAAAACACAAAAACCTGTTATAGAATATCATTTGGGATAGTCAATAGAGAAACAACAATCACATAATATCTCTTGTGATTAACAATATAAAAACCTAAAATCTGTTATAGAATATCACTTGTGATTAACAGTCTAAAATCCTAAAATTTGTTATAAAAACCTTAGCATGAACGAAGAAGCCAGATTGCTTTATTCGAGTTCGTGAGATCGACGTTTAAGGTCTGGAAAACGTCGACCTCGAGATGTTTGGAATCGGTAAAGGCGCACGATGATGTGGTCAACTCCGTTAGCGCGACCACAGAAGGGTTTGTGTTGACTGGATCCGCCGATGGATCCGTGAAGGTTTGGAAACGTGAAGGCCAAGGTGTCTACGACCGGCGCCGACGATGTCTACGATAGTGCGGTGACGGCGTCGGCGGTGTCTACGACCGACGCCTTCGTGTACTGCAGGATGTCCAACGGAATCGTGAACTTTTGGGAGCGAAGAAAGCATCAAATGCTCACGCCGGAGTTCTCAACGGCCACAAGTTTTTTTGGATAAGGTTCATCTAGGCTTTGCCTAGACTACATCCTTGGCAATTTGGAAACAAACAAACAAAGCGGCCGTCTGAGACTAAGCCTGGCCACAGAATGCTGACGCCTGGACTCGAACCCGGGGTGGATGGGATATTCCACCACATCCTCCAAGCCCTTGCCAACACGCCACCACCCTTGTGGTTAACGGCCACAAGTTGGCGGTGCTGTGTTTGTCGACGGTGATATGTGTGTGGAAGATGGAGGGGATCACACACGTTCAAGAGAGAGAGAGAGAGAGAGAGAGAGAGAGATGTGAATTGAAAAAAAATATGGATTATGATTTGATTAAGATTGAATGAGAAATAAGGGGGATTTGAAATATTCCTAAAATAATCAGTAAAATCGGTTGACATATTTGCCCTTTTAGTCTGATTTTTGGAAATTATTATTTTTGGAATTGTTTTTAAAAATGATTGGTTGAGAGCTATTCCTTTATTCTTTTAAATAGTTGTCCTTCTCGTATGATCCTCTTTCTCTCTCTCTCTCTCTCTATATATATATATATGTTTGTGTGTTATGATATAATTAATATATATTATCCCCTGGAGTTGTTTGCTTGGATCGGAGAAATTGTTTGTTGGCCGACGATTTATCCTCTGGAAGATTAGGTCGGTGATTTGGTCTCTGTTGAAAACCTATCTGATGAGTAACCCCACATTGTATATATATGTATCAGTGTATGTATATATATGTTTGTGTGTTATGATATAATTAATATAGATTTCTTTTATTTCATTTTCTTAAAGAGAAATGATAAAAATCGGGAAAAACCAAAAAAAAAAAAACTATAATGTCCCTCACTTAACGGATTCTTCTACGACCGTTAGAGAGAGGTACCAAATTAGGTCGTTTTTTTCATACCACAATAACGAAACTGTAATATCGAAATTGTAGAAACTAAAAGTGTTGCAAACAAAAACCACAGGGACTAAATTTGTAGTTTACTCAATTAATAATTATACAATCAAAAATAGAAAAAACCCCGGTGGGAGCATGTTTTTATATTCACGGGTATGTTAAAGCATAAAAACTCAAATTTTCATTTGGAATTTGGACCGTAGATTTGATATGAAAAGCAGAAACCGTAGTTTCTTTCTTCTCACCAGCGGCTGCATAATCATCAAAAAACACCCGAATTTAAGAATCTTTTTTCTTCATCAATCAAACCCCAACACCCTCTTCGTTAAGATCTGCCTACCAATTCCTTCCAATTTAAGAATTTGGTCAATGACAGATTGAAGATACTTTTTGACTTATTCTTCTTTTGAGTGAGCGTGCACAACAAGATAGAAGAATTGGTAATCATGGCTGATTACTCAAAGGAAGATTTTATACAGTTTATTAAGCGAATTGGGGCTTATCTATCCACCAAAGTTTCCAAGATTCTAAATACCCAGGTGCTGATTTCTTTGTTTTACCCTTAATGTTTTGTATGCCCACCAGCTGTTTGATGATATGATAGCTTTTCTTTTCTTACTAATTAATTAAAGATTGATGTTTTATTTTCTGATATTTGGAAAACCTTAGAAATTTAATGTCTGCCAAGTTGGTAAATCTCAATTGGAAAGGTTGAAGTAGGTTTTAAAACCTCATCTTGTAGTTGTGTGATCCCCCTGGGGTACACATTTATGTGCACAGAAATCGGTGAATCAAGCCTGCTGACATTGCAATATATGGACTTCTAGTACATACTCTTCAGGCCCCTAGCTGTCAAGTTGTGTATAATATTATGTACCAATACCCCATATGCTTACTGGTAAACCCAACCAAAGGAGCCCGGTACATACCTTAATTGTAAAAATTTATAAGATACACATTTGTAAAATTTACTAAAACAACATAACTTAACTGTATCCAGAAAAATGCAGTATGAACACCGGTGTTAATGCTAGACTTTAATCCAAATGCATCAAATACCGTTTAGTTAACCGACAAAAAACTTATCATTAGAATCTTCTCGATATAAACGCACAGAATGGTACTTATTTGGTATAAAAGTTGTGATTGCGCCACTTTCTCGGCCTGGTATTGATTTCTTTTAAAGAGGAACGCCATCTTTTTCAATCACTACATGTTTTTTTTTCTTGTTGATCCTTCTCATTCACGTTCATATCAAACTAAAGTAGGCAATTAATAACCAAACCAAACGAACCCAGAAAATCCCACACGAAGTAGGGTATGAGAAGGGTAGAATGTACACAAACCTTACCTCAACTCCAAGGAGTAGAGAGACAATTGTGGCCACTGAGGTTTAATCAGGGCTGATGTCTTACAATCATAATTTGCCAAGGGATTAGTCTAGGCATGGTCTAGGACACCCTTCCCAAAAAAAAGGAGTAGAGAGACTGATTTCGTGAAAGACCATTAGGGGATGTTTGGTTCATGGAATTGGAAGGAATTTGAGGGAATTGGAATGGCCAATTCCATTGACCAAATTCCAAGCCCATCTTTGGTTCACAGAATGAAAGCGATGGAATCCTTCCAATTCCAATGAATTCTACAATTTAAGGAATTCATCATTTTCCTTGGCTTAAGCGGGTGAATTGAATTCCTACCAACCAAACGCATGGTCAAATTCCATCAAATTTCATTCCAATTCTTTCAAAGTCAAATTCCTTCGATGGATTCCAATTCCATCAAATTCTATTCTGCGAACCAAACGCCCCCTTAATGTTAAAAAAGGTTTTGTAAAATTTGTGGAAAAAATTGTTCCGAGTGTTTGACAAAAGTTTGTTAGAAGGAAATATAAACGAAATAGAAGAAAGAAAACGAGTTCAGAGGATGTTGGAAAAAAACAAGACAAATGATAAAGTGTATAAATACAATAAAAGCATACTAGAAGGTATGAAATCACTAAACTAAAGAAATTGACCATCCTAGTGCTTTGCTACCTCTTCAGTTTTTTTTCATGCTACTTCCTCCCGAGTACCGTAATTTATACCATTGGCACATAGTTTAAGTTCAAATATCTAAACCACCCTTAATATAGATCAATAAATGAATCTTGTGGTCCCAAACTAATGGCATCATTTAATTTGTAATGATAATATGGGATGAATAATGAAAAAATAAGCAACTTTATCTTAGAATATTTTCAAGTAAAAGAAATGTAGCATTTCCATGGGATAGCGGGAGTGCTTATGACATTTCATTGAGCTTGATTCTGTTGTCACATATGAACTCTTGTTTGTTCAGTATACAAAATACGGGACCCTTGTTATGTTAATATGAAGAGCCTCCTTTATTTGTTTCCGTCATATACCACCATTTATAGATTAGCATAATAGGTGAAGGATCGTGTGAGAAGTTGAGGTTAGCGTGAGAAGTGGATCCGTTGATCACTTTTAATCAAATGCCCTCCCATGAATTGCGCCTTAGAAGGGAATTGATCCTGTGCATCTCATCCTAATGTGCGTTCATTTCTCATCCAACGGTTGGTAACCACTTCTTACACTTCTCACGTTAACCTCAACTTCTCACCGGAACCCAACCCTAGCATAATATCCCTACTGATAAGCTTTTTTAAAGCAATATTTTGTCACAATCTGAAATCTGGTTGCAGGATATACGGTCTGTTTGGGCTATAGTGGCACTTGCAGTTGCAGTAATCTTCACATGGAGACTGTTCAGACCTCGAAGAAGACAACCTAAACGTCAAGCTCCTGCACCTAGCAGTTCTGGAGTCAACACTCATTCAGATGTAAATTTGTTTCATTCAGGGGTTAGTTCATCTTCTGAAGATTCAAGAGCACAAACTGCTATTGATGAGTTCTTTCAGCCCGTAAAGGTAATGGAAAAGTTTAACATCCTTGATGTTTAAAACATTGGCTTAATGGTGGCCGTTTTTAACTTATTGTCTTATTGTTGCTGCAGCCTACTTTAGGACAAATAGTCAGACAAAGATTAAGTGATGGAAGGAAGGTATGTTTCGGAAATAGTTTTATGCATGTGGATTTATTTTCATATTCGTCTTGTTATAATTGTAGGATGGTTGGTTATTTTCTTCTGTTATTAAAATGTTGGTTAAAGCTAGATGGTTTTTATTTTATTTTATGAACAAGACTAGATTTCATAACAAATAACATGCATGATCTGAGAAGACTGTACTTCCTTAATATTTATGTTCTTAAAGTTATTTAAAGGACTCTCACTTGTTTAGAAAAGAAATATAGTCCCTTAAATGCAAACAAGCTTGTTTAGACCTATGAATTTGCATGATATAGCAATTTGGGCGTTATGCTGTCCAAATTTTATTGTTCAAAAACTAACCCTTTTTTATTCTCCTCACTTCACTCCTCGGTATGAGATGTTCCTTTTTAGGGGGGGGGGGGGTATTTGCGTCCTTTTGATTTTGCTGAAACCAAAGGATTTTTTTGTCTTGTGCTTTTTGGGTTTGTGGTGCATTTGTAAAATTCAACTTAATTTTGAAAAACACCACAATTTTGTCATCATCAAAACAACGGGATTGTCAAGTGTTATAATATAATGGAAATTAATTTTCATACACTTGCACCAACAGATAGGATGGCTTCAATTTGTCTAAAATTATTTGTATGTATTAACCATTATATATTCTTTTTCTTGACCCATTAGTCGTTCATTACGACTTTACCTAATATATACAAATGAAACATGTTCTTCCATTTGGGTACAAGGGTGCGTTTGGTACACTGGACAAGACATATAAGGGATTACTGTCCCACGTTTTGGCAGAACTTTTATGTGCAACAGAGTGGAACAGGCCTGTTACCCCATGGAACAAGGTGGAATAGATATATGTTTTACCAATATAACCTTAAAATAAAATCTAATTCTCTTCTAAAACATCAAATACTTCTTATATTTTATATTTTATTCATTCTTCAAAATTTATTTATGTATTTTATGTTCTTTAAACTTTCACTTCACTTTTCTCAAAATATTGTTTTTATAAGATTTCTATGTTTTGATTAATTTATGTAAATTATTAAATACTAATAGTAAAAAAAATATACGAAAGGTTAGAAAATAGAAATTGGAAACTACATATTTTTTATTTATTTTGGTGTCACTTTAATCGTCTTGAAGAAAACCTTCTAATAAATTATTTTGATATAAAAAATATTTATTTCATTATAATTTAATAAATTATATACTTTATAAAATATATAAAATATATAAACAACTTATTAGGGGTAAATTGATCATGTTATATGTTCTGTCCAGTTCTGTCTTACCAAACGTTGAACAACTGTCCTGTTCTGTCATGTCCCGTCCAGTTCTGTCATGTCCCGTCCAGTTCTATCATGTCTACATACTAAACGCACCCTAAGGGGTAAGAACTTGATTCTACGTACATATCCATAGTAAATCTCAATTTAGCTAACAAATCTAGGGTAAAAGTTGTAGAAAATCTTAGAATACGATTTGATCCTCCAATATAGCACGGATCTGGTAAGATTCCCATTCGCTAATGGGATTCACATTGTTTGCTTCATGAATCAAATTGACAACTTTGTCCATAATACTCTAAGAAAGCAAGGAGAATTGATTTAACGATGATACTTTATTATGAGATTGACATTCTCTATTAGGTAAAAGACCAAGGAAGTATGAAGTATCTATTTCTTACACTTATTAGCATCATTCTTCACGTAGCTTTAGCACTTGGTGCATGGAGATCATGTAAATGTTGGTTTATTACACACCTCATACCCATCAAGTCATTTGAAGCAAAAATCTCATCGTATCTGCCTTTCTTGTCTCAAGTTCTTATTTTTCGAAGCCTTCCCCCTTTTCATATATTTCCTCTAACTTTGTGGGCTAACTTCCTCTCTTTCACACATTGAGGTGGCGTTTGTTTTTTTAAAAGGGGCTAAAGTCGGAAGTCTTATTTCACTTCTGATTGATAGGAGGTGGTACCGAAGTATGAAATCTGAATCAATAAGACTGCTTGTTTTTTGTAAACTTATAAATGTTTGAATTTGTTGAAATTATGCATTTGACCCACTAGAGTATTATGTATTGAATTTATATATATATACATATATTATATATATAAATTTATACAACTTCACAAATTTATTCATCATCATTACGAAATTTACATCTAAATTATAAAATTAGCATTCATTTAAATGCATACGTTTGATCAATAATAATATATTTAAATTATATAAATCTAAATTTGAAAGTCACCTAATTGTAGTAAATTGAGTCTTATTATAATCCAAGTGAATCGATTGAGAGAAATGATCTATTAAGGTTAAATCATTGAGAACAATAAGAGGCAAATAAGAGGTTGGTTTACCTCTTACCAGATAAGAGGACGATAAGACATAAGTGGCTATGAAAATTTGGAAAAAACAAACAGTCTGAATGATCCTACCTCTTAACGAATCAGACATAAGAGGCTAATAAGAGCTTTTTCCTAAAAAACAAACAAGGCCTGAGTCTTCACTGAAACAACCACTCTACTCTTGGGGATAGAGGTCATAACCCCCTCCCCTGGTGGGGCGAAACCTTTGGGTGGGTTATACTAGGCTAGTTTGGTTCATTAACTCAAGCACATAATCGTTTTCATGATATTTTTTTGTGTTGAATTTGATGAAGGTAACTTGTCGTTTGCTTGGGGTTATACTTGAAGAAAGTACTCCAGAGGAGCTTCAGGTTGTGATGCTTTTTCTTGTGAATATTTTTATCTACACACATTGATTGTCATTGGAAGATGACTCGCTTGACTGTTTTGGATTAATTGTGTCCAGCAGAACCAAGCAACAGTGAGATCTTCTGTTTTGGATGTCCTGCTGGAAATCACTAAATTCTGTGACCTTTATCTCATGGAAACGGTCCTGGATGATGAAAGCGAAGTATGTGTGAGCTTATTGTTATTCTTATATCTTGTTTATAATGTTTCATTATCATGTATACTTGAGTTTGTGATAAGAACCAAATTGATTGAACAATTGAATATAACCAAGCGACAAGAACACTATAAAATTAAGAAAACAAAGAACAAACTAGCATTCGAGAGGCTAGCACTCTCCCATATAGGAACTCACTAATTTTCTGCCTAACCTACTCTCCCCTCTATTCCCTATTTATTAATGGCTATACAGAATCACTACCAAAATTAACCTTTCTAAAATATGCAACTTATTAATTGCTTATTAATTGGGCTTGGGCTAGGGTTAGTGCCTATCAGTTTGTTGACCCTGTGCTTGATAACATTTTCAAAAAAATTATCTATGTTGTAAGCTGTATTACCCTTTTCAATTTGTGGGTCCCATTTATTGTGGTCATGCATCCCATTTACTTGATGTGATAAGAAATGAAGATGGGAACCACAAAATGGAGTAGAGAATAGAGGAAAAATGGTATAAACTAATGGAATCAAAACATTTGTTTTTATCTTATTTCTCTACCTTCTCTTTTTTGTTCACTATATCTTTTTTAGGTCTAATTATGTTTTCTTGGGACAACCCTTTTTCTGCAATTGCACGGGTGGGATCTGCAAAATTCCCTAGTTGGATAATCCCATGTTAATTTTAGTGGTTCCTTTTGTTGCAAAATTTCAAGCACAAAATTTTACATATTTTGCCTATTGCAGCATTACAAAGATCCCTTGTATTTTTGTCAATTAATTATGGACATTTTAGGCATTTAACTATAGTCAAATGCTTTTATTTTGGGACATAGGGAGTACATTCGAGCCAAGGACGATTTGGTAGGGATCAAGTTTCTAATAGAGATGCAACAAATATCATGTTTATTAAGACTTGATATAGAAGAACTACTATCGTTGAACGAAAATATATACAAACTCAATCGAAAATGTTTTCTTGAGGTCTTATCTAATAATTATCACTTCCCGCATCCTCTATTAGTTTGCATGCTTTAATTTCAAATGTCAATCAAGTTGCTTGTAATTTCAAAATTGATATTTAGATGTATTCTATATTAAGGAAGATCTGCTCCAACTACGTAAAGAAGTGCTACAAATAGAAAAGTAATTGGTGTTAAAATATAAATGTGTATAGAATAATCATAAATTTGACAAATTCTTGGACATTCAAAGTCGCAATTCTACTCTTTGGGGTAGACGACGACCGGTCGTCCCACCCTCCCCCGGACCCCACCTCTGAGTGGGATTTACCGGGTTCGTTTGCTTTACTTGGACATTTTTGCCGGCTAATTATTATTGGTTTTTGTTTGCAGAAAAAAGTTCTATTGGCATTGGAAAATGCTGGGATCTTTACATCTGGTGGCTTGGTCAAAGACAAGGTAAAATCAATTAGTAATTGAATAACTAAATGACATTTTAACCCTTGATAATAGAGAGAGAACTCTCCATCTCATAACTAAGGGTAGAATGGGAAAATGGAAATGTGGACACTTAAGCTAAAATAGAAATGCGGACACTTAATTTGGAACGGAGGGAGTATATAATATTTTAAATACAGGAAATACTCACGCACACTCCTCACCTTTGGCGTCTTGGCGAGGTTTCAACCCTTGACCTAACCCGACCCTTTGGTTACTGGGTTAGTTTGTGATGTTATATATTTTTACGTGTAATCAATGTGCAATTTCAGGTACTTTTTTGTAGCACAGACATTGGACGAACGTCTTTTGTTCGGCAGCTGGAGCCCGATTGGCATATAGACTCGAGTCGAGAAATTACTACTCAATTGGCGGTACGTGCACCCCTTTTATATCTCAATTAACGTATATACTAATTCTATAATTACGCCACTAAAACCGGTTAGCATAGTTCTACTCGCCACAATAAAGAAAGGTATTCAACATGATGAATAGTGTCAAAAAAATGACCGTTCGCTTGAAGCACGTTTTGGTTGCTGAGAAATGTTCGTTTTCAGGGATACCTAGGAAACCTTATTTCTCTAAAAATATGATGGTAGCTACGTGTATATGACCATTAATTTTTTTAACGCTTAGATTGGCATTACACGAATGCCACCAAACTTCCTTGCCACGTTAAATTTTTCATTACTTTTTAAATACAACCACAAAAGTAAGCAACTTGATACCAACCACGAGAACTAGGCTCAACGAGTGTTCTAAAAAGCAGACCAAGTTCCACTCAATTTATTGGACGACAAGAAGGTATATGAAACCAAAGGGTCATATGGTATCTGGGGATTAAGCATCGGCTAACTCTGTGCCAACATCCGCGGTAACATAGAGGATGCAAGCGTTATCTTGGCCTAGGATGCCTACTCATTCTTTTTATTTTGCTTATTATTTACCCGTCTTAGGGGCCGTTTTGCCAAACGTTTACCGGGTAAGCGTTTACCAGGTGTTACTTACCCTACCGGGTGAGCATGGCAAGGATCGAAAATCTTATCTGGTAAGAGGCATGACAATGACCAAAAATCTTACCTAGTAAGTGAGAGAGAAAACTCTTACCCGGTTAGGGCTTACCAATAATCCATTTTGGTGGCCAAAATTGTTATACGGTAAGGTAAGTTAGGGTGTTGACTTTTGCTGCTAAGCGCTTGGCTGGTAAACATTTGGTAAACGACCCCTTAGTTCTTCTAACCTTTTCGCTCACACTTTTCACATACTTTTGAGTGAGATATACTAGGTCTTGTTTCTTCTAGCTTGACACATCTAAAATGGAATTCAATGAAATACGAAAAATCATATATATTTCTTTTAATCTTTGGTCGTTTGTTACAGTAATTCAATGAAATACGAAGAATTGAAAGTTTGTTACAGTAATTAACAGAAAACAAAATCATCGTCACATTAATAGAAAGCAAGACAAACTTCGCTGTATATTGATGCATTTTGCTCTTACAAATTTATATCTTTCTTTTAATCTTTGATTGTTGTATGTTTTTTTGTTTTGTGATTACAGAGGTTCATCAAGTATCAACTTCACATCTCGACAATCAAAACCGAACGGATTGCTTCTAACGTTTTCGGTTCTTCATCTTTGGAACAATTTTTCAGTGGTTGACTTCCGGAAACCAGTCAATATCTCTTCGCTGTTTCTTTTTCATCGTTTTTTGCGATATTCGTAGCTTATCATGTCATGCTCATTATGTGGAGTTGTATTGTGAGGCTTGATTTTCTGCAATAGAGTTGATCAAATTTTACCATCCCAGATACCATGATTCAGAGGGGTTAAGTAATGTATGTAGTTCATGTTACAGTCAAAAGATGAAGAAATTGGTTGATACATAGACTTTGTTACATTTTTAGATGTTTACAAATAAAAACCACCAACTCCATATCTAGTGGTGTAAACGAGTCGAGTTGAGTAGATTATTCGAGCTCAACTCGAGAAAATAATATCAGGCTCGAGCACGACTCGAGCTCGATTAATATTTCAAAGTCGGGCTCGGACTCGAGCTTGAATATTTTTCAATGTTTGAGCTCGAGCTCAATGCTCGTTTATGAGCTATCGATTAACTCATTTATGTACTCAAGCTTGATGATTTTTATATTTTGATTATATAATTTGTAAACATATGTATCAGTCTGGCTTGAAAAAGTGTATGGTCGAATGGCTCGATTCGACTCGTAAAACTTAATCGAGCTTTCAAACGAGTTGAGTCGAACATTGGTGTTATGGAGCTCGACTCGTTAATTATTAGGCTCGAGCTCGAGATAAACAAGCTCGAGTAGCTCTTTAAAAGCTCGACTCGTTACACCTCTATTCTTATCTCCTCTGACTATCAATCATTTTAAGATTTGTCATTATTAGAGTGAGGTCACGGGAAACCCCCAAAAAATAAAAAAACTGAGAAACATCTTAATAACTGTTTATTTGTATGGTATGCACAACATGCACAAATAATTGAATATGTTTCCCGATTTTTATGCATGTGTGAATATTATACACATGTACATACTGAAAAAAGTATTTCAAATTACTAATATACACATATTTAACATACAGATGAATGATCATTAAGATTATTTAATTTTTCATTTTTATATGAGTTTACTATAATGATAAAAGGAGAATAAAAATAAATTAAATAAAACAAGGAACGTCTCGTAAAATGATTGACAATGTCTTAATGGTATAGAAAGTGACATATTCAATAAGCTTCTAGGATGAACCTTTGTGCAAGGACTCTGGTTCGTGTTTTCATATACTTTTGCTAAGAAATAGTACATGAAAAAATTTACTCTTTATAGAAAAGTATAGGTGTAAATTTGTAAATGACTCATTCTACAAGGACTCTGTATGTCAATTGGTCATTTTACAAGTATCTTTTATGTAAAACTCTTTTTCCGAATGGCTTACACGTATAAATCCTAGCGAATACAATCCTCTAAAAAAACACCTCATATGAATGGGTTAACTCCGTCACGCGCCCTGGTCAACTCGGTCGAGTTACCGCCATTGAAGCTCCGCCGTTACAACAAACGCTCCTCTTCATCGCCTGTCGGATTATTGTTCAGGCAAATCTCCGGTGGAGTATCAACAAGAACGCGCACTTTCGCTGTACGACAATTCGCTGTACCTCCAAAACTCCACCGGCGATCCACCGCCACTCTCCGCCACCGTTGTTTGACGGCGATGGATTCGGATGCGCATCCGCTCGCTCCAGAACTAGAGGCAACAACAACAACGATAAATACAACCGATGATGGAGCCAGTTCTTCGAGTTTGGATGATGATCAGAGTGTTGTTGCCAACGAAGAAAATCGCGATGCAAATGACAATGAAGTTGAAGGTGCGAGTTAATTGAATTAGTTTTTGTTGATATTGCATCATATACATAGTTTAGGTAATTTATACTGGAAGTCATAATTTATTGTTTTTACTGATGGAGAAATGAAATTTAACAAAATTTGAAGGTGAGCAAAGGAAAGTGCTTCCTGAAGAGCTATCACGGAGTGTTCTAGCGCTTTCGTGCGAATCATCGGCAGAGGGAGGAAATTGCGATGTTTATTTGGTTGGAACTGCGCATGTGTCTATGGTAATTTCTATTGTTTTATGTTAACTCGTCGGTTTATAGGTTTATTAGTTTTTGTAGTTAGATGGAGTTGTATCGAATGTACATTAATCAATCGGTTTTCTTTCCAATCTTCTCATATTTTTATTAATGTTAAATGAGTTGTTTTTCTGGCTCTCTAGTTTCTTTAGCTTCCGATAAAGCTTAAGAAGGTTTTAATTGTTAATTTGTTATTACTTGTTGCTTAGTTGAGAAGCAAAATAAAAAAATGTGAATCTCAGATCACAGTGAAGCACTTTAGTATAGAGAGGATTGCTTAATCTGCACTTCATGCTCCAACACTTTCACTTTTGAAAGCTAACTAGTAGGAAAGTGATAAGTTGATGATTGAGTTAAGATTAAGGTTCTGTTGTGTCACAGGAAAAATGACTAGACTTTATACAACATTTTAAACCATCACATCAAAAAATCCGACTTTTGAGAAGTTTATTGCTTCAACAGAGAGATAGGTGACCTCAGGCGTGACCTTGGTCGCCTAAGAGGTTGCGGGACCCTCTGTTTAGCCCTGTTTCTTCACTTGAGCTTCTATACACAAGGAACACAAATGCACACTTACATAGCAAGCTTTTTGGGGTCGAATTCATAACAAAATGCAAGGTATTTGGACAATGTGCTCCTTTAGATGCTCATCATCGATTCATGGCGAACGTGGTGGTTGATGATTTTTTTTTGTATTAATTACAAATACAGATTGTATGAATTGTGCACATACTTTTTGTAAATGAACTTTTCTTACATTAGAAACCCAAGGCTCAATTTTTTATTTAAATATCGTTTGTGAAACAATGCAGATTCTAACATAATCGATTTGTGCTTAAAGCACATAATGTGGTGTGACTAGATTTTAATTCAATACATCATAGTGATAGTGCTAATCATTCTTGTGCTTTCTATATGTATGCACTTACAATGTACCATGATTGCATTAATTAGTCTAGGCCTGTGCTATGCATATGGTTTGGTCTGTGGCAATTGTTATTGGTGCGCTAAAGGGAAAGGCGAGAACTACATGCAATGTGGCATTTTCATTATATTTTATTTTTGCTTGAATTTTTTGTGGGTCACCAAGCTAATATAATAATACATAAAAATCCCAGACTTGGTTTTTTTTGGCTCAACCCTCCAATAACTAGCTAAAATGGGACTAAGTATCTGCTTGGCCTTTTGTCTCCAATGACTCTACTTCTCTGCTTTTCCTATCTTTTACCGATTCATCTCTTGCATTACATTCTTTTCTTGTGCTTCTCATTCCCTCCCTTGGTTGTTGTCTTTTACATTTTCCAGGAATTCCAGTTGATTTGTTCTTTTTTTTTCTTTCTTTATTTTGAACACTGCAGTAGAAAATGCTTTTACTTTTTTTAGTACTACAACTTTTTACTATAATTTTTCGCATACCATAGTTTCACAAGTAACTGAATTAAGTAAATGTTATGTATCTCTTCTTAATTTTGTCTTTTCCTACAAACAAGCAAACACCAATTAATGAAAGCCGACTTGTAAGTGACCAACACCCAAGCCATGTAGAAAGATCTGTATTGTTGTTTTACGTTGAAGCAATGGCTATTTATCATCTAATTTTATAATGGCACACTAAATTAAGCTTTGTATGAGTAAATGTGAATCACTCTCATTTTTTTTCATATCTTTTGGTTTTGGTAAGTGACACATGATTAGCCTTCGCTCATTTTTGGATTGCCGCCATGTGTCATGACTGCTGAAGTTTATTACCATATGGACCAAACGAGCCCAATATATCCCACCGGGAGGTGGCTAGGTGGGGTCTGGGGGTTGGGATGGATGCATACCTGACCTCTACTCTAGGATTAGAGTGGTTGTTTTTTTTTTGTGCAAAGTGTGTGAAAAAAGAGAACTTGCTCAAAAGGGGAGAAAAAGAAGAAAATAGGGAAATAGAAAAAAATAAGAACACTCGAAAAGGAAGAACTTGAAAACAAAACAGATACCATGAATAGCATACTGCAATTATGGACCTAACGTAATTAGCTATAATCAGTTGTGCACATATAAAGCAAGCACATTTGGAATTTTGATTATATATCATCTTTTTTGTAGGAGTCCTGCCTAGAAGTCGAAGCTGTGATAAGTTTCTTAAAACCACAGGTGCTTCTCTTTATAACTCATAATACTTGATTGATGGATGCACCTTTTAGCAGGTTAGCTGCCTGCTATCTTTTGTTTATAGTTAATGGATTTTCCTTGGCATTTTTATGAATTCACTGGTAATTGAATGCAGGTTGTCTTTCTGGAGTTGTGCTCAAATCGTGTGGCTGTACTCACTCCTCAGAATCTGAAGGTCCTTGGGTGTATTAATTATCTACTATTTTTCTTGTTCTTTTTGTTGGATACACAACATACTAATTTTTCAGAATCAACTTCGGATATCAAAAGCATTACCCTAACAGTGAACTTATGGAACAATCTAAAAAAGGGTAGACGGCACCCTCTGGAGTGCTCCCACCGCATTGGTCCCATGGCCATCATGGGACATCAGTAAGTGGTGCTGGTGCCTGGGTTTGAACCTGGGACCTCCTTTGTGGATGCTCACTATCCCATCACTGAGGCAACACGCGGGGACTGGAAAAAGCTATCATGCACTCCAATCGGCACATAAAATTTCTCTTTCTCTACAAAAGACTTTGGAAAGGCGGAAGCATAGAAAGCATGCTTTTCTTTGCCTTTTTTGCAGTCAAAGTGTCTATGGCACTGGGCTACCCTTTTCAGAATGATCCACGGGAGCACCTACCACTGTTCTCTGAGGGATGGATTTATAACACAGAAATGTGGGAGATCGATTTGGCAGTTGAGGCATTTAGTAATTTGAATCATATGCTATTCCTTTTAGAAATATAGGACTTGGATCACTCTACCTTAAGGCCAAGGATGAATTTTTGTAGGTCATATGGTGTGGGGTTTTATTTTTACTGTTCTATTTGTATATCAAGTGTGGTTTAGGAAGTTTGTAGTGGATGCTTATACTAGCTCCGTCTCATTTTCTCTGTTCATTTCTCTCATTGCATTCTAAATTTCAATATGTCATGGTTCCAAATATTTTTTAATTACATTCTAATTAGGACTTCATACATGCTTATAGATTGTAGTTTGCAAATGTACTGATCTTTAGGCTGGGCAGGTGCCTACAATGGGAGAAATGGTGGACTTGTGGAAGAAAAACCACAACTTGTTTGGAATACTTTACAGCTGGTTTCTTGCTAAGGCATGATATTATTCTTTAAATTATCGCTCTAGAGTTGCACCTTATAACTATAATTTGATTGGAATAACATTATGTTCATGAGAACAATCGCTCTACTCTTTGGGGGTAGATCTTACACCCCCTTTGACCCACCTCCGCGTGGGATGGCTTGGGACAGTCTGGTTTGGTTTATTTGATGCATATTTCTGTCCTTTCAGGTTGCTAGCAAGCTTGAGGTTTTCCCTGGTAGTGAGTTTCGTGTTGCATACGAGGAGGCCATGAAGTATGGTGGCAAGGTGGTTCTTGGTGATCGTCCAGTAAATGTAAGATTATGGAATTTCAATCTTATATTTTGCAATACTAATATCTATCACATTCTAGATGTCCCAATAAGAATATCTGTATGACCTCAAAGTTGGTAAGATGATTGGAGATGAAGAGGGGGGACGGTTGTGTTTTTACTGTGGGTTTAAATGATTCTATGTCGCATGCATTTAGGTTATGATACGGCGTAGTTTACTAAATAAATATAATAAATATTTTATTTAGTATTTTTGTTATTTCTTTTGGGAGTTGGGACCATTGTACACATGTCTTCCCAAGGGAAAATCTGTTACACATGTCTTCCCAAGGGAAAATCTGTTACAGAGTCTATGGAGGCATGTTAGGCGTGTGTCCTATTTTGGATTTTGGTATGAAAAATATTGAATGAGAAAAACAACACCAGAGCTGTTCTCTGTGCTCACCGATGTCATCTTGGGGAAGAAGAAGAGAAGGGGAAGGGCCACGTACTTGTACATTATATATACAATATTAAAATATATTATACTTTTATATATAACACTATAATATAACTTTTTTATTTAAAAAGATGCTTAAATCAATATAGTTTAATCATTAAATTCAAACTTTCAACATATTCATCAAACAATTATTCAGTGATTAGTATAGACTGGAGGGTAAAATAGTAATTTTTGTCATTCAAACTGTTTATTCAACACAACAAGTGAAAAACAATTTAGTGTAATCCATACAGACAACTGAATTCCTACAGACGGCTTAATCCATACAATGCTTAATGAAAAGCCAACTGAACAGCCCCATAGTCTGATTTGTATCTAGGCTCCATGATTTGTATCTTGACTTTAATTTGTCTACCACTTCTGATGACATTCTTTAAATGCGTGTGACATACTTAAGAAGGTGCTTATGCACTTGAGAGAATGCATTCACATATTCTTTTTCCATCTAATGACAATCGGCACTCTTTGATGTTGCATCTTTTAACGGCAAGGAAGATGCTACTACTCTACCTTAAAAAGGGATACATTTTTCTTCTTTATTCCCCTTCCTTGTCGTTTTGTCTTTTTCTTTGTAACCGTGGGTGTCCGCGCCAACTTGCGTGCACCTCCCCTCTGGAGTTAACAGCCTTGCAAACCCTCCGGTGGCCCTGAGGGCTTGAACCGGTGTCCTCTGCGGAGCAACCCAATAACTTACTTGTTGAGCTACCCCTTAAGGTTACCATTTTCTGTCTTCTGGCAACGTTTTTTCCATTCCCATTCATGCCAAATAGGCTTACATTGTTGAGTTAGACCTTTCAAATCAGATTGACCTAGCAGAAAATAACTCCAGGTCAGTAAGTTGTTTGTTTCGGGGTTGGGAACCTATAGGATTCCACAACTAAGGTCTTTAGGGAAGCATACCTCTACTAGAGATTAGAGATGGCCAGATGGGCCTGGCCTGGTTATGGCCCGGCGGTCCTTAACCGGTTACGATTTTCATCCAAAAACAAGGCCCGGCCCGGTCCGGGACCGGTTATTGGACTGACCCGATTTTTTATATACAATTTATTTTTAAGTATATTTTAAAAAAACGTATTTGTTAGTGTATTTGATTGACCCAATTATAGTAAAATGTATTTTTTTAAATCGTAAGTATTTTTTTAGTGCATTTGATTGACCCATTTATAATAAAATTGTTAGTGCATTTGATTGATCCATTTATAATAAAATTGTATTTGTTAGTGTATTTGATTGACCAAATTCTTCAAAAAAATATTTTTTATTAGTTAAAAATCATTTAATAAAAAAATTTAGTGGGACCGGGACCAGTTCTCCTAACCGGCCTTATAAAGCTTAACCGGGCCTTCGTATTTGGGTCATGGGTCAGGACTGGGACTGGTTACGAGATCACTATTTGGGAACGGAACCAATTTGGGCCCGGCCCGGGACCAATTTTTGGCCATCTCTACTAGAGATGCACAAAAAAGCCCTGGCCCAATCCTCGTCAGAAAAAAGCCCGAGCTTGGACCCAGGCCAAGCCCGATCAAACCAGGTATTTTTTAAAGACTTGGTTAAAGCCTGGCCTGGCCTTTTGAAGGCCCAGAGTTCTTTTTTGCTTACTAAGAACGAGCTTGGAAAACCTGGCCCTTGTGCATCTCTCTCTCTACTCTCTAGTGTCAGGACTGTACGCAATCATGCTGTATATCGTGTTTGAGTCTTAACAATTCACCACATGTTGCAGAAAGCTCCTCAAATGACATGTATTCAGATTAATAAATTAATGTATATTCTGGATGGGACTAAGATCGGTTGAGAAACCTAATCATTATGGGCTAAGTTAATAAAAAAATGCTTGTTTGTTAGTTGCAATTTTCTTTTCCAAGTGAAATGAGCATTAATGGACTGCATGAACATTTAAATCTCAGCCAGCTAAAAGAGTAATATGGATTGTTCCTGTGATTGTTTTCAACTTCTTAATATCAATATACTGACCAGAAGACCAGTAGGTTTTTGGGGTCCTTCTTACAGGCTAATGCAAGAGTTCAAATAATAGAAAAGTAGAAAAAGGCTTCTATTCTACAATTGTCTTTACATGAACAAATATACCATTATCTGTTACATGTTTTTTGTCTTGTGATGAGTAAAATAAAATAGTGGAATAGATGTTGCCGGAAATAAAGCAAACATGCAGGCATAATATAAGTGGGCTTGGGGGCTGTTTGGCAGTTGCTGAATGGTTTGGTGCAGAATGATTAAGTGGTCACAATCATTAAGAGGCTATTATTATATAGTGTAAAATGAACTATGGTTGTTTGGTAATTGTTAAAAATGAAATGAGGGCGCTGAATGGTTAAGGGAGGCGCAAGATACAAAATCATTCAGCTGGTTTTAGAATCATTAAGAGGCAGATTTTTTTTTGCCAAACAAGATTTACCTCTTAACGATTCAGAGGTTTTCTCTTAATGGAACTATTAAGAGGTAAACAAACAGACCTTGTTTGATTTAAGACAACAGAGGGTAGGTGTAGAAAGCAGGCAGGGGATATTGGTGTCTTTGTATATGGGAATGAAATGAAGACAAATGGAAGTCAATGACAATATCTCGGTTACCATGATGGTCCTTGGTAGAGTTCAGTGGCAGCGTCGTTTAGCTTTTTGAGGGCTGACTGTAACTATCTCCAATGAAAGGAGGGGTGAATACTTTAAAAAGTCAAAGTTCTTTTCCAGGACACCGCAGTTCTTTCCGTCCTCCTGTTTCTTGGTACTCTTCCTAACAGGGGTTAGGGTTGTAAACTCATGTCAATGTTATACTGGAGAGACCTTGGGTGAGTTTCTAAGTCCATGGTATCCATTAATTCATCTTTTCTAAGTCCATGGTATCCATTAATTCATCTTCTTAAGCTATATGTTCTACTCTTATTGTCTTTACATTTTTATTTTATTTTCCCTCATTGGACATGGCAGACTTAGGGGCTGTTTGTTTGCATCTGAATGATGCCATCCAGACTTTACATCTGATTCGCTCAGAGTATTGTGTTGTTTGGTAAAAATCTAAGCATCTCTGTATCATGCAAAATCCCTCTGAATCGCTTAGCTTCCGGGATGTTACTATATCATTCAGATGCACCTTATTTCCTGGATTACCCTTGTATCTCCTCTATAGTTTGGAACGATTATTTGATTTTCTGCTTCAACGACTAAAAAATAGACCATAGTTGTGTGGATTCATCCGTTTTTTCTGGAGCTGTTGATTTCAAAATTTCATTTGAGCAAGAATGATGGCGGCGGCGCTGAGGTTTTGTTTAGGGTAGAGAAGAGAAAAACTTTAAAGAGGGAAGTGGGTGTACTTGAGGTAGTGGGGTTGGAAATGGTATTGATAGGGTTTCTTTCCCCTTTTTTATACTTTCATCTTTTCAATTTTGATTTTTCATTATTACAATATTAATTGTCTTTTAGATATAAGTTTTATTAAAGTTATTTCAAGTTTTTTTGAATATTTTTCAAACCAAATAATTTTTTACTTTCCGTCGTATTACGTAGGTACACAACTAGTAATATTTGTAAGGTATGGACTTTGTTGGTGAGGGTTTACAAGCAAAGAGATTTATTTCTTGAATCATGTATACATTGTTATGTTTGTTTGAATTAATATGATATTATGTATTGACTTAGATCATTAATTATCTTTTATTTTTCATTTAGAAATTTCGTTCAAAACTTTTTGTTAAACGTTAATTTTCATTCAACACAAGACTGGGGGTAAAATGATAATTTTATATCATTCAGATCTTTGATTCAGAGATGTTTCCAAACAATCATTTTCTATTTGACACTAAATCATACAGAATCTCTTAACCATTCTGATCACTTAATCATTCTGCACTAAATCATCCAGATACTGCCAAACAACCCCTTAGACATTTCCATGGCCATGACCTCTGATAGGAGTTTTTAAAGATGCAGGACTAGCGTAGTAGAATTAGGTGCAGGGTTATCTAAACATTTCTAAGACCGTGATCTCTGATAGGAGTTTTAAGGCCATGGATCCAGGCCTTGTTGCTAGGCGGGGTTAGGAAGAAGGGAGTTGGAGAAGTTGAGGGTGGAACATGGGCAGGGTTAAGGGAGCTGACATATAGCGTAAAGGGTTGTGTGACATGACATTCCTTACTTTTTATATGTTACAATGTATCTATTTCTTTCTCTCTTTTTCTGCTGCTTACTATTTTGTCTTGGTTATTCTTTCCATTTTGCTCACTTTTGCACGGGGTCGTTTTGGAATCAACCACTCTACCCTCTGGGGCAGACCCCAGACCCTACTTTCGTGTGGGATATAGTGTGTTTGTCATGGTTCTCAAAAGTGTGTGAGGCGAGGCGGCCCAAAATCGCCTCTGAGGCGGCGCCTCTCGATCCCTAGATGAGGCGTACGCCTCAGTTGTTTGAGGTGGTGGAGAGGCGTATGCCTCAATACAGAGGCTAAGTTATTTAAAAAATGAATAGATCAATATTTTTTCTTTGTTACTACCTACTATATCTATATTTCGTAATTGAAAAATGCATGTAGATTCTTTTAGTTTTAGTAATTAGTATGTTATATATATATATACATAGAGGTGGGTTCAAACGAGAACGCTAACTATTTAAGAAAACACGAAAACGGCCGCCCATGTACAAAATCATATGTGATTCACGCGACTTGCCATGCGCGGCCAAGGTCGCCCGCGTTCAGTTTTTTGCAGTTAGTGTAAAATCACATATGATTTTGTACATGGGTGGCCGTTTTTCGTGTTTTCTTAAATAGTTAGCGTTCTCGTTTGAACCTCTCTCTCTATATATATATTGTGTTTTGTACTCAAGTGTCAAGTGTGTGTATATATGTATATATTCCATATATTTTCTGAGTAGAAGCAGTGGATTGCAGATTGGTATAAATATATTTTGTGTAGTATATATATGTCCGCCTCGGTCCGCCTTGAGGCTCTCACCGGCACGATTTTGCATTTTTAAAACCTTGGGTTCATTTGTTTTGGTTTAGACCTATGATTTTCAGTTTCAAGTTCAACCTATGCAATTGGTCGAATTTCAACATTTTTGCTACTTTTACAGATAACATTACGACGGACATGGTCAAAAATGCCACTATGGCATAAGACAAAGTTGATGTATTCCTTGATGTTCCAGTCAATATTTTTACCAAGCTCCACACGTCTTAACGAAATGGTATGTGCGGCATTCTCATATCTTTCCCACAATGAATGTTCTAGAAACTAAACAAATTTGAAGATCTTGGAGATTGTTGTTGGACTTGGTATTTTATATATGTATTTCTTGTTGTAGTTGAAGGAATTGGACAACGTGGACATGTTGACACTTGTTATTCAAGAGATGAGCAAGGAGTACCCTACTCTAATGGAAACCCTTGTACACGAACGAGATCGGTTAGTACCTTTTTTGCTGTGCATATTATATTTTACTTGATATTAAGTTACTTTTATCACTTCTTTTGCAATAGCCAATAGGATGTTATGTTTTATCCTTGTATTTCCCTTTTATGGTATTAGTTAGAGACTTAGATCTCATCCACTAACATCGATAGTAACCATGATAAAACTTTCGCTCTAACAAAATAAACGTATGGTAGTTGGCGAACACAAGTACACAACATGATGTCGGATATTATAACCACTTGTTTGGTAAAGCAACAAAACACAACAGGTCCCATTATCGACATCATGCATATCACCACGATAGCAGCCCAATAAGGAGGGTGGAAAGTGTGACTGTTGAGGAGGTGAGGAGGAAGGACATGCCAAGGAGGACTTGGGTTAAGCAACTACGGATAGATATGGGGGCCTTAGGAACTTTCGAGCACATGACCTCTTATAGGAATGCTTGGGGACACATGAATAAGATAGTATACTCCTTGGAGTAGAGTTCAAGTCTGTGTACATCCTACCCTCTGTAGACCCTGCCCCCGGGTGGATATACTGGGATAGTTCGGTTTGATTTATGCATATCACCAGGATAGCCCCACCCTTATAAAAACCCCGTCATCATTTCGAGGGTTACTTACTTATTTACTAACTTTTTGTTTTTAAAGAAATTTCTTCTGCTTCTAAAGTTTGTGGATATTTTTTATTCATATTTTCTTCTGGATGATCCAAACCCGTGTGTGTAAAATGTGGTTGGTGAGGTTTGATCAACTGCTTTAACATGTCAGTCACTATTTGGCAATATTTAGAGTAAAATTTTGATAGGCAACTCTAAATCCGATAATTTTCTTTTGAGACTAAATTGGCAAGTCCAACGTAATCATTTGTAGTTCATGCTTTAATAGAAATAGTATGGTTCATAGTTTTAAAAAGCGGAACCGGGACTTGAGGCGTTTTCCTTCCACACTCTGAGGCGCAAGCCTCGAGGCGGAAAACAAATAAAATTCATACATATTAATAAAAAGCAAAACATAATTCCATACCAAATTTAAACGTCATAAATTAATAAATTACTAGTTATAAGTCTAAAGCCATAGAAAATACATTATACATATAGTCATTATAGTGATATAAAACATATACTTGATTGAAATATATATATATATATATATATATATATATATATATATATATATATAACACATTAGACATAAACTAAAAATATGGACAAATTTAAAAGAAATTACTTTTGGGTTAGTCTTTGATAGACACTTGTATCTTCTCGAGAGGAATATTTTCTTGAGAGGAAAAAGTGAGAAATGAAGAAGAAGAAAAAAAAAGGTTTTGGAGAGGGATTCTTAATGCTTAGAGGAGAAGAAAGTAGGAAGACAAAAGGACTTCCTAAAAAGGTTTTTTTGTACTTCTAAAATATTAAAAGTACAGTTAACTTTTACTTCGAGTGTTTGACATCAGTCAATTTACTTCAAAAAAAAAGTAAAGAATTCAACTCACCATGCTTTCAACGTTCAAGGCTGCAGAAACTGAGGCATGTGCCTCAGAAACGCCTCATGCCTCAAAGCACCGCCTCACTCATCTAGGCTTTAAGTCTCATCCAGGGACCATGAGGCGCCACCTCATGTGCGGTTTTGGACCGCCTCGCCTCGAGGCGTAAGCCTCGTACGATTTTGTAAACCATGGTATGGTTATGTAATCTATACTATCTTATAAAGCGTTTACGTAGAATCTTAAATTTCAAAGTACAACATAGATGACGTATTACAAATCATCAAGGCATTAAGAGTTATGGTTTTCGTTAGAGACTTTTTGGCTGAAAGCATGTCCCACGTAAGTGGAACAAAAAAATAAGAACACTATAACATATTTAACTATTTATGTTCTAACATAAATTTCAGATTTTCTTTTTCAATGAGGATTTGCATTAATTTTTCCTTCTAGATATACAATACTCGAGGAGTAGTTGGTACTCAAATTGGATGCTGCTTAGCAGGCTGTCAATTGAAGGTCACTTTCGCCTGCTAAGATTGGGTTTGCTTGTCTAGGACTTGCATATTCTTCTGACCCCATCTTTTATTCCATGTTGTCTAGAAAAGACAAATATTTCAGGATATCAAACATCTCTAGAATTTCTCTTAATTACCTTATACTTGGCATCTACATTTCTATTTTAGTTTGTCCCAAAATGAGTGTCCACTTTCAAAAGTAAGTTTCTACTTTCCCAATTCTACCCTTGATTATGAGATTGGAAAAATTCATTACCCCCTATGTTATTAAGGGTAAAAACTGTCATTTTGGTAATTAAGGAGTGTAATGATTATAAATTTCTAAAACTGTGTCTTTTTCGTTATGGACGATTAGTATGGGGTGGAAGGAGTAGGAATTTCCAATGATATACAAAATCTTTTAGTTCTTTTGAAGTTGGAAAAAAAACTGAAATAACCCAAATTTTCAACTGGAACGTACGATTAGTTTTGGAACTCATGACGTTGACTACAGGCTAAACAATCAATCGTGGTTAGCGGCCCTCAACCACGATTCCATATCACAGTATCAAATAGTGGTATCGCCGTTTGTGATAATAAAAAAACCCTGGTATCTCTATCTCAAGAGACAGACACGCTGTGCGGTGTCTGATCAGGATAGAAAGCCGCTATTTCCAATATAGCAAACCAAGGACACATGACCGTGACTACGGTCTATATGATTTTTCTAACTGTGTTATGCAACATAATATAACCGAAATGTTCGAACTCGGATCACCTTTCCCTTTTGTGGTATGTATCATATACTTTTGCTGAAAAGGTATATGATGTTAAATTTTGTAACTGGGTTTTGCACTTAGGTACATGTCATCCAGCTTGCTGAAAGTAGCCCGTGAGCACAGCTCCGTGGTTGCAGTTGTCGGAAAGGGGCACCTTCAGGGAATAAAAAAGTATTGGGAGCAGCCTGTTGAGGTTAGTGATACCTCCCTTAAAAGTCACCCCTTTCCCATAAAAATTGCAAATATTTCATTTCAATATTATCCCATTAAAACTTTAATATTTTTTTGCTAATTTCTGAAGCTAATATTTTCCTGTTATCATCAACCCAAATGTACCCAATATATTCCACTAGGAAGTAGGGTCTGGGGATAGGATGTAGGATAAACTTTCTCTACCCCACCGCCTTGATAAAAGGTTTTGATAAGTCATGAAAAAGTTTAGAAGATTTTGGGAAGTTATTAAAGAGCATGAGACAATAGAGACCCGTAGGAAACCGGACGAATGATCGTGTGAGAAGAAAAGTTAGGTGAGAAAGTAAGAAGAGATCTGGACCCTTGATCACTTTTAATCTCAAACCCACCCATGAATCGTGCTTTATACAGGGATTGATCTGCTGCATCTCATCCTAATGTGCATCCAAGGACCCTTCTCACCATAACTTTTCATTCTCACCGAAACCCAACCCTAGGAGACTGCTGACGAAGGATCGTGTGAGAAAAAGAGTTGAGATGAGAAGCGTAACAAGGGATTTGGACCGTTGATCACTTTTAATCTCACCCCCACCCCATGAATTAGGAATTGATCTGGTGCATCTCGGTGCATCTTAGAGTCCAGATCCCTTCTTACGTTTCTCCCATAATTTCCTTTCTCAGTAGAACCCAACCCGGGTGTAGGCTCTATAACCGTCCATCCCACCCTCTGTCTCCCATCTAAACCAACAAACCCAGTATATCCCACCACCACCCCAACCCATTTTGTTTTTAAATCCAAGGAAAACAAACCCGGTATATCCCACCCGGAGATAGGATCTTGGGAGGGTAGACTATACTTAGACCTTACCCATCTCAAGAGACGGTTCTATCTGCAATATTTGCCACCAATATTTGGCTATCATGATCATTACAAAGAAATACTTGGTTGCATTGATAAAAAAAAGAACATAGCAATAACAGGTTAGATGCAATTATTGTGATAAAATGAGAAGAGTTGTTGGGATTTGGAAATGCAGATGAAAGAGCTTTTGGAGTTGCCATCAACTAAACCATCCGTTTCGGTTTCAAAGGTTCTGTCGACAGTTGGAGTAGCGGTTGCAGGTGTGGCCATTGTTTCCGGTATCTATCTTTCAACCAGGAAATAATTCTTTTACCCGTCCTTAAACCAAACGACTTTTGGACTTTTTTTCTACTTTGCCGTTGTTGAAACTCGTCTTATGCTACAACCAAAAAAGGGAAAGCCACACACACATTAACCGGATACAATCGCTTACATGTGCTTACTTTTACATTTTTGTTTTATAGCAAGTTTGGTGTGTTGTTATCGGGATATTATTTATAAACGTGAAACTTGTTTTCGGAAGCCTCAAAAATTGCAAACTTGTGTTTTGTTTTGTGTTCGGTCATAAACATAAACATAAAGCATCGCCAATAGATTCAACAAATGAAAGTTTTGGGGATTTGGATTTTGGGCTAATTTTTATGCTTCAAAAGATCCTTCAAAATGAAAACACACACACACACACACACACACACGGGGGAGATGAAATCCTCCGTGTATTAAATGTTTAATAGAGAAAAATAATCTTTCAATTAAACGTATTTTAATATTATAATTAATGTTGTAATCTTCAAATAAAGCTAAGACGTAGCCGTATTGAAACTTTTTATTTTTTATTTCATTTTGGATCTTTTTAAAATAACTGTTTGGAGATGGACTAAGGGTTGTCACATTTGTTCATGTTAAATATTTGAATGTGATGGGATGCAGTGTTAAAAGCCAAAAACAAATCCTTAAAAACAGTGCGAAAAGTTGTTTCTTGGATCATGGAATTGCATTGCAACGATTTTTGTTTGGGAAAAAAAGGATTAGAGCATCTTCAACATGGAATTGCATTGCAACGATTTTTGTTTGGGAAAAAAAGGATTAGAGCATCTTCAACAGGTTTTTTATAATTTTTTCAAAATAGAAAGTCAAAAGTTAAAATTTCTAAAAAAAGTTACATTCATCTTCAATAACTTTTCTATTTTAGAGATTTTAACACAAGTTATATTAATATAATATTCTTTAAATTATCTTTTCTATACACCTTTAGAAAAAAAAAACTTAATATAAAATGATAAAAGTTCATTTTCTTCTACCACCAAGTTTTAGAGAATTATCTAAACTTAGAATTTTTTTAAGTTTACTCTATTATAGAGAACAAGATAGCAAAGCTGTTGGAGAGATTTAGGTAGCGTTTGGTATGCTGACTGGATGGAACTGGACAGGACTGGACTGGAGGAGATGATTTTAATCTAGGTTTAGCTATCTGATGTTGGAAAAAAAAGTATTTTAGTAATCTTATGTTTTAGTCCCATGTTCCACCTATTTTGGTGGAACAAAAAATCTTAAGTTTTGTCCCATGAAAACTGAATTTTGTCCCATGTCCTATATGATTTTTGTCCCATGGCATACCAAACATGGGACTTTTTTTTGTCCCGTCCCGTCCCACCCAGTCTGCGTACCAAACACACCCTTAAGGAACAAAAACTCAATTTTATCTATTTTAGCAAAACTGTTGGGGATGCTCTTACATTCTATCGATTCAGAAGGTAGACCCAAAAGGTTGGTAGTTGGTAGAGAATACTTAGGCTGCGTTTGGTTCGCAGAATGTTTTTGGATGGAATGAAATGGAATGGAATGTTTTTGGATGGAATGGAATGGAATGTTGTCAGGTTTGACCAGCTGTTTGGTTGACAAAATTGGAATGGAATCTGTTAAAGGAATTGGAATCTGTCTGTTTGGTTCACAGAATGTAGCTTTGGAATTGGAATGAAATTTTGGTAAATGACCAAAATACCCTTTTCATAATTTTAATTATGGCGGTGTTGGTGGCGGTGGTGGTGGCGGTGGTGGTGGCGGCGGTGGCGGTGGTGGCGGCGGCGGCGGTGGTGGTGGCGGCGGCGGTGGTGGCGGTGTTGGTGTTGGTGGTGGCGGTGGTGGCGGTGTTGGTGGAATGGAGGGTATTTTGGTCATTTATGTAAATTGGGGTGGAATGGAATTCAATTCCATGGCTTTTTGGATGGAATGATGAATTCCAACATTGGAAGGAATTCATGGAATCCAATTCCATTTCATGGAAACCAAACATTGGAATAGAATTTGGTCAACGGAATTGACCATTCCAATTCCGTCCAATTCCGCCGGATTCCGCCCAACCAAACGCACCCTTAGGGAGGCAAGACACCTCTGGTCCTACACCATAGGGTTAAAATGAACTGGAAAGCAAATGGGAACCTCTACTCCTTGATGAAGGTCTTGGCAAGAAGTTATGATTACCTGAACCCTATAATTAAGGGTTGTTTACCAAAAGCTTATTTACCCACAAAAGTCATCATCCTCACTATTAACTGACATTCTCGACCATCAAAGTGATTGTTGGTAAACATCTCTTATCCAGTAAATACTAACCGGATACATCATTTACAGGTAAGATTCTTGGTTCTTATCATACTCATCCAGTAAGATAAATGACACCCGATAAACACTTACCAAGTAAACGTTTGATAAACAATCTTTAAAACAAATGTTTTGATATCTTAAACCACATATTTATATACTCAAACAACAGTTTGGATCTCTTGAACCATAAATTTATATATTATAACTACATTTCATACAAGTACAACCATTGTAGTTTACCCTACTCTATTTGACCTCAATTTTGGTCAAACTAGCTAGAGTTATACACCACCGTCTCAAAAATAAATGTCCATAATAAAAAAGACAAACCCGTTTAGAAAATTTTAATTATCAAACGGACACTTATTTTGAGACAGACTAAAATAGAAATATAAACATTTAGTTCGGAATGGATAAATTTGTATTTTTGATAACAAACCCTTGACGTTGATGGCTCACTTTCATTCAAGTAATCGTTGCTTGTATCGTTAACATCCATCATACGAAAGGCTCAAGCCATACACTGGTTTGGTTCCTAGGAGCAGCATGTCGTCGTTATCCTGAAACTACGGGTGGATTTTCGTCTTATTGAAGGGCATTTTAGACATTTGCGTAATAGTAAAGCGTATCAGTGGATTAAAAATCTGATGTCTCAAAATTTACTTGTGTACACGGGTGATTAGTTGCGTAGATCCTTTACGTATCACGTATGATCCACTCAGTAAACTTTTGTACAACTAATGTGTAATAATAAGAAAAAAAGGAAAAAAAAAACAAAAATCAAACTACCTCATGTTTTGAAGTAAGCGACACGGCTCGAGAAGCTTCCTCTTATCATCGATCACGAACCATTATGCATGCATCGCAATCAGTTCATCGGTTTCACAACGCCGCAAAGAAATAACCATGGTTTCGTTGTACGGTGGCAAGATATCGCAGCATTGACGACGATGTGCATTCATCTGCACGACAATATAATATTTATATACATCAAAACCCTAGTGAAACCTGTAACCCTGATACCGTTGGGCCAATCTGTAATTTTAATGGGTCATGTAGAGCGAAAAAATAAAAAATCATAACAAAATGATATGCATACTTGTTCGGTATCAACATCGAGCCTTCTCGAGAAAACTTTAATACCCCTTAAATCCCGTACAGCGTTACTTCTCGAGCAATTCACCGAAATATGCTTTTTATAGGAAGTGTGAAACCGGTTCGTGTCGGGGTCGATACCTTCCAAGAAGAACGTATCCGGGGCTTTACACGGGTCTTTACGGTCATCCCGCATATTGAACATATGAAGGCTCGATAAGAAGTTCTCTTTCCTCCTCCACGATCCAAACGTCTTTTGTACCTGAATTAAGTCTGGAAGGAATTGATTGCCATCGAACACCTGAACCACGTAGCCCCACGAAACCGACACCGTGATCGAGTTCGAAGAATCGTAGCAGACGGTCTGCTGAAGGATCCGTGTGGGGTCGTGTTTCGCAGCTTCGAAAAGGTGTTTGATCGCTTCGAGCCGAGTCAAACCTGGAAAGATTGGATCTACGAGGTCCAAGTGATGAAGCGATAACAGTGGTGGCAACGGGTGTGCTGAAAGAATCCCAAACATGTCGCCTCGAACGTCCACCTGGCATGCCGTTCATGAAACTCAAGTAAGTTGCAGAACTCAAAAAAGTCAACCTTGGAAAGTCAACAAAATCTAAAAGAAGCAAACCAACCAAATCCAGTATATCCCACACAGAATCAGTATTTAGGTCGTGTGGGTCCCATTTTCATTTTTTTGTAAATGGGATCTGCGACCAAATCATTTTCGTTTATTGTGAACTGGGACCCACAAAATAAAAATCTTATACAAATAAGACCTAAAAGACCATGCTTGAAAACCAAAAATGATGCCCCATGTTGCCCATCAAACACATAATTCAAGATTGGATGTTTGACTATTAGTTAAATGACTAAAATACCCTTTTTTACTTACAAGTCAATGAAAATACGGATATAGCCACTACCCTTTGGGGTGAATGACAAATTTGCATACATCTCACTCTCGTTGCCGGGGCCCACAAAATGTCAATCGATCGAACCAAACAAGACCTAGATGGATCGTGATTACTTAAACGGCAATATCATTAACTTAAAGCTATTCCTTTGTAGTTTCGATCGTTAGTCAAACATCACAAAATGCCAAAACCTACTATCGTGTCAATTGGATTTTGAGACATTCTTATGTCAGAAAGAGTCATTCTAGGCAAAGATCGTTTTAAATCTAAACTAGCCCGGTATATTTCACATGAAATATAAGAGGCAGGTTCGGTTGAGAACCAAATTTCCATTGCGAACCAGGAAACCACTAAAAGTGCGCCACGTGTCCAGGACATTCATCAACAATAATGAATATGGACACGTGACACGCTCTCGGTGGTTCCGGGTCCCTATAGTGTTATAATTTTCAAAAAACAAGGAAAAACAAAAAAAATTGCAAAAAGGGAGACAAAACATGGTCGGACGATTTTACCCCTGACTATAACGCACATAATAAACGAAGATGCTGGCGATTTTACCCCTGACTCTAACGGACAGAATAAACGATTTTACCCTCACTCTAACGGACATAATAAACGAAGATACTGACGATTTTACCCCCGCTCTAACGAACATAATAAACGAAGATACTGACGATTTTATCCCTGACTCTAACGGATAGAAAAAACGAAGGTAATGACGATTTTACCCCTAACTCTAGCAGACTTGTTGAATTTCATGTACCACTTTCAAAGAAATCACTAAAGACTAAAAAAGTAAAGATTTTTCTGACCTGATGAAACCCTGGGTGGTGGGTTAACTCAACACCAAGCTCCACCAAACAAGAAAACACTCTAGAATCACTTCCGTACACATGAGGATACCTCATCAAACAAGAATCCAAAACCCTAGCCAAAACCCTAGCCAACGATCGACTGATCACAAATCCCCCACCGCCAAACGCCATATTAAACGAATGCCGTAAGTTCTGCTCGTAACTTTCCGACACACTTCCGATGTACAACCACCGATCATGATCGTATTCCGCCACAACCTTCACCAAATTCTCCGTCAAAAACACCGTATCATCGTCGCCGAAAACATACCACCGAATATCATCCGATTCGTTCGATTCCACCGCCTCTTTTACGATCCGCGCCACCCGAATCGCCGACCGGAGTCCGCGAGGGAAGGTGTACGGAAACCGCGACGTGTCGCCGGAGATAATTATTGGAGGGAGATCGGAATCGGAATTTGTTACCGGACGGTCTAGGAAGACGATTGCGTTTGTGAAATTAGGTTTGTACCAGAGGCGGAGGTAGGGTTTTCGATTGTTGTATGATTTGTTAGAGGATGCGATGGAAAAGAGGAGGTGGCGGATTGTGGTGGGAGGGGGCGTAACGACGGAGATGAGGTTGGGGGCGGTGGGAATTGGGGCGGTGAGTGGATGAGATAGGAGATAGAAAATTGATAAACTTGAGATGATTAAGCAAATGTCTTTGATATTCGATGGTACGATTCTAAAAATCGACATTTTCCGGCTGTGGTTCTGGATTTCCGGCGATGGTTTTTGATTTTCCGGTGGTGGTTGACGACGGTGGGATATTTTTGAAATGGATGGAGAAATAAGAAATAAAAACAAGGGTGGAGTGAAATGTACAAGTGAATAATGCAGAAAGTGGTTTCTGTATGGGAAATTGTACAACCACTTTGCTTATTTGTGTCAAAAGTTTATTGCAAAATTGTTTTTAGAAGAAACTTTCATGCGCATTAGATGCCAAAAAATGAATTAAATGAATTTTATATTTATTTGTAAAAAGAAATGAAAGGGATGAGGTAATAAGAGGTGTTTGGGAGTGACTAAGCTTTTGGCTAAAAATGCTTATTGATTTATTGCTTTTGGAAAATGAGTTTTTAAAAAAGTGTTTGGATTAGTTTTTGTGGTAGAAAAAGTCAATAAGTCAATAAGTTATTTTTTAAAAAATGTTTGGCTTAGCTTATACATGTAAGATGACCAAAAATGACATCTCTATTTTTAGACAAAAAAAATATTTTTTTTAACAAATATTTTTTTAACAAATAAGTTATTTTTAGACAAAAAATTTTTTTTTTACAAATATATAATATAATAAAATTTATTATATAAAAAAATATAATAAAAAAGAAGGTTATTTTTGTAATTTTGAACTCAATAAGCTGTTTTCAAATCCAAAAGTCAAGAATTCCTGACTTTTGAAAAATCACGTTTGCAAGGGTTTTGAAAAGGAGTTTCAAAAGCACTTTTGAATTTGCCAAACACCATTTTTAACTTATTGGCTTCTTGAGAAGCCAATAAGTCAATAAACACTTTTACAACACACTCCCAAACACCCTCTAAGAGTATTATGTGGAACAAGAATATAATTTACTGAACATAACGCAAAATTACACATCAACTTTCCCCTGATTTCTATTTAAGGATATACAGTAACTTTTAAAATCATCATTAAGGGGTGTGTATCAAATTTTATGTTTATTTAGGGTGCGTTTGGTAGAAGGACATGACAGAACAAGACAGAACAGGACATGACAGAACACCTGTTCAACGTTTGGTAAGACATTTCTAAACCGGACATAACAAGGCTGGACTGGTTAAATGACCAGTTTACCCCTAGTTAGTTGTTTGGTGTTTTTTTTACCAACTAATCAATCTAAATGAAATCGATTGTACAACAACAGCTAAAACCCCAGTAAGAAATCGAAACTAAACTGATTGTACAACAGCAGCTAAAACAAACAGTAAGAAATCGATTTCTGCAAAAATTGAAAACCCCAGATAAGCTAAAACAAACAGTAAGAAATCGATTCCAAAGTAAGAACAAGAATCAACAATCTTGAAGTTATTGAACAAGAAAACCCCAGATAAGCTAAAACAAACAGTAAGCTCAAACAAACAGTAAGAAATCGATCTCTGTTACCTGTAAATCGATCTTTGCGGAAGTTACCCCATAAATCGATTTCTGCAGAAGTTGCCACATAAATCGATTTCTGGTGGTGAAGAAGTCAGACGAGGGAGACGATCATCAAGGAAGAAGAAGAAGTCGATCATCAAGGAAGAAGAACTCGAAAGGGTATCAAGTTAGTGGGTTTGGAGAGAGTCGTGAAAGTCGTGAAGTGGGTTTGGAGAGAGAGAGAACTCGAAAGGGTATCAGGTTAGTCGATCATCAAGGAAGAAGAAGAAGTCCAGAAGAGGGAGAAAGTGTAGGGCGGAGAAGAAGGGTATCAGGTTTGAGGGTATTTTGGTACATCAGGTGTTGTTCTAGTTAGTTCCAGGGTAAAGGGTGGAACACACGGGTTCCAATTTTGTTCTAGTTAGTTCCTGTCTGTTCCACTTCTTGTCATGCCAACCATGGTACACATTGTCCTGTTCCTGTCTGTTCTGTCCATCGCACCAAACGCACCCTTAAGGGTCTAAATAACTTGTTCAACATGTAATATTTGATATTATCAAAATAGAACCAACTTTCATTTGGTTTTTATTTTAGGGAACCAACTTTTAAAATTGGCATTTAGGGGTATATGCCAAACTTTATGTTTATTTAAAGACTTGATTAACCCATTGGCCTGCTAATAATGACATTGTTTGATCTTTGATTACCCGACCCGAAATAATATAAATATATTTTTTAAATATTATATAAACATAATTATTTATGTAATTATCTTTTGAAAATCGTAAATTATAGTCCATCGAAATGTTTTCTAATTTCTAAACTTACTATAGATTTCATCAGTCTTTCAGTTGATTGAATTCGTCCTCAAAATTGATTGAATTTATATATACTTTTTGCATTATCATAATATCCGACCCCAACAGACACTAACCCGAAATCCGACTAATCTGAACCCGAAGCAATTCGAAAACCTAAACTTAAAATTCGAGTCAATAACTTTACTTTATTTCAAATCAATAACTTTACTTTATTTTAAATCAACTTATTAAACGAATGACGTTCGCTATATATATATATATATATAGAGAGAGAGAGAGAGAGAGAGAATTCCTTAACGTATTTTAACGTAATTATGTATGTTAATGTGATATGTTAAAATGTATTTTTTTAACATTAATATATGATTATTATGTTAATGTGATAAGAGTGTAAAACGAAAATTGAAAAGGTAAAATGCAATCCATAATTCACACCGATTCCATACTTCTTTCTTGCTTTCTTTCTTCAATATTTTGTTTTTAAGATACTACTGAAAAAATGAGTTCATCTGTTACAAAAGCTAAGCTATTTTTCTGTTTCGATGGTGAATGGGTGCAAGATAAAAATGAGTGGAATTTTGCTTATAAATCTAAGCATGGTGTAAAATTGTCAGTAAACTATACTTATCAGAAGTTTGTTGCATACACCATGCAAAAATGTGGAATCAACCCTTCTGCTGTTTGCAAGTTAGTGTTTAAGAATGGTGATGGGTCATTTGTGGAGTTATCCAACGATGGGGATATCTCTGGTTTTCTGCACTTTGCAGCCGAATCAGAAAGACCGCCATTACTTTTTGTGTATGCCGAATCCTCGGTGTGCGACAAAGACGATGACGACGGTGACGACGACAGTGACGCCGAAGGTGATGACGACGCTGATGACGAAGACCTCCAAATGGAGCAGCCTGATTCTCAATTTCAGCCGTCCCACGGCCCAACAGTTCATTTGGATCATGCATATGGTCTTAACGACTGTATTCCTGATTATGTTCCGGAGACGCAACAACAACAACCATAAGAAGGACGCTGTGCTGGAGTTGCTGATGACGAAACCTATGTTTTCAAAACGGGTAATGCTGATATAGACAGATCAGATACCGATAGTGATGATCACGAAGAATATACCCCTAGTAATAAATCATTTAGTCAGTTAAATGACTATTTTGATATGCCCCCTATTCTTCCAGACCAAAATACCCATACACAAACCTACGAACCTACACCTTATAATCGCAGTTTAAGGTTAAAAGTAGGTCAGATATTTGATTCGAAGGATCACTTGGCAAGTCAGGTCGGACTTAAGTTCATGGAAGAGGGTTTCGAAAGTCATACGCCGAGATCCGACAAAACCAGATACGAAGTTGAATGTACGAGAGAAAACTGTAAGTGGAGGATGTACGCGATTCCCGCGGGAGAGAAAGGAGTGGTGTTACTTATTAGAAAGTTGCACGACGTACACACTTGTTCGAGGACGCAACTGAATCCCAACCACAAACAAGCCACCAAAAGGACTTTGGGTGCGATACTGAAAAGCAAATTTCTTGATGCTAGCAGGTCATTGCGTCCAAAGGACATCATGTACGATGTACACCAGCAGTTCGGCGTCACGATTGGTTACCACCAAGCTTGGTGTGCGCGATGCAGGGCACTGCTATTGGTGAGAGGCACGTTCGAGGAGTCGTATGAACGACTCCCAGCATATTTATATAATTTGCAGCTGCAGAATCCAGGTACTGTCACCCAGCTAAGGACCGATTCACATGGACGGTTTAAGATGTGCTTCGTGGCCCTTAGACCCGCGGTACGTATTTTAACACGTCATATGTTTACACATTATAAACTATAACATTTACAAAGGGAAACCACCTACGTTTTTGCAGATCCGCACATTTGTGGCAAATCTGCGTCGTGTCCTGGTAATAGACGCTGCCCATTTAAAGGGCCCTTACTTGGGTATGATGTTCCTGCGGTTGCCATGGACGGGTATAACTCCATCGTTCCAGTAGCTTTCGGAGTAGGCAAGTCCGAAACCGGGGACGAGTGGACTTGGTTTCTGACCATGTTGAGACAAGCTATCGGAGACCCGTAAGGGTTGGTGTTTATGTTCGACAGGGCTCCTTCCATAAGCACCGCAATCTCTGCCATGTACCCAAACTTACCAGAGAACATACGCAGAGGTAATAAATCCAGCTGGACCCCCTGAAGCATGGGTGTATCCACCCGACCCCCTTCCGCCATGCTATCCATCATTAAATGATAAGAACAGAGCCGGGAGACCGATAAAGAACAACCGACGTCCATCACGTGGTGAAGGTTCGATACAACGAAAATGTACTCGGTGCCAATGCGTAGGACATACTCGTGGAGAGTGTCCAAATCCCGCCCCTTCAACCGTGCCAAGGAGTAGATGTTCAGTCAGCCAAGTAAGTAACACGCAGGGCCCATCGGAGCTTGAGCCACATGAAACTATACCATATGATACCATTGATCTGAACGTTGATATCCCTTGAAAGGTACTTGAAACAGAACATGGGATGATGATCATAATGGTAGTAGTCTAAATGGAGAGAATAGTAATGGTAGTAGTCTAAATGGAGAGAATAGTAATGGTAGTAGTCTAAATGGAGAGAATAGTAATGGTTATATAGAAATAGGGTTTTGACAATAGGACAAGGTTTCACGAGAAGAATATGAAATGGGGTTTTGACAAGTTGGTATCACTGGACTCATTTAAGAATTGTGAAAATGGGTATTTGGCGAATGATGATTCATGTGTGTTGGAGCTGAAGTATTTGCAGTTACAGAGTATGCACAAAAGGATCGATGTCTGTCCATCACAAAGCCTCCGCCAATTTTTAATACTTACACTTGGACCATCGATAATAAAATAAATAAATCAAAAATATTCAATGATTAGTATGTGTTTGTTATGAAATAATCTTGTATAACATCTATGAGTTGTATTTTTAATATGAACCACTTTTTAGACAAATTTCGGACTACTTAAACACTACTTTTCAGACAAATTAAAGACCTTTATTCATGAAAAATTAAACAACAACATACAAACAGGAAAGGAACGAAACAACAATGTCGAACTGGAAAACTACAAAACAATAACACATAAACAACAAAGTACTAAAGCAACACCCGTACCACCACCTACTGAAACATTGCTTTAGTTGAATCAATCCAACTTTGCTTGTCGCTTATCTGATAACGCCACTTTTTGGCGTTATTTTCGGTCCTAAAACCAATGAGATTGGCTTGTATTTAAGCAAAGAAGCGAAAATTTACGGTTTATCTAGTGGAATGTGCAGGTTAATTAAAAGGCAGTAACCATCGAGAAAAGAAGCTAAAAGGAGCCCAAAAAGAGCCAAAACGGAAGCCCGAGATCCAAGCCCAAGACCCGCGCCCGAACCAGGACCTAAAGCTGACCCAAATACCCTTCAGAAAAGCGGGCGACTTGCCACGCGACTTGCAAGTCGCGCAACAAGTCGCGGGGCCCCCTGTTTCAGCCTATTACTTTGGCGTTTTTTCCAATTTTTAGGGCATTCTCGATACGACTCACACACGACGAACGACAGCGACTTAGGGGCGATTTCTAGAGACTTTTCGGAGTTTTTGGAGCGACGATAGAGGATCGATTGGAGGCACGTTCACTACGGAAAGTAGATACGATCACGAGAGAGGGGAGTTCATCATCACAGCTATCACGTTTACTATAATCATGTTTACATACACTTTCACTTTTCTTTCTCTTGTGTTTGAATCCACCACCAACATGAACTAATTTCTATATGTTGGGGGTTGGAATGAATTTGATTTAATCATATGAACATGTAACTTGAGACTTTTATCAGTTTTTCCTATATTAATGAAGCATGTGATTTGGATTTTAATGCTTTTGTGAATTTGGCCAATTTACAATTGATTTGTTGTTTATAATTAAGTTCGAGAGAATAAATTGTGACTAGAACTAGAAATTGCATGCCTAAGGTGAGAAAGGGGATAGAGATATACCGAGTAAGCCTTAGTCCCGTTAAAATCTTGAGCTTAATGTATTTTGAATTCCATAGGTGAGATCGAGAGATAAACTTGTGCTTTTCAAGATAAAACCCGTAGTTGCTCGAAAGAGAACAAAGGTGATTTTTACAAGATTGGGTAACTGTTTTGAGTCAATTGTTTGTATGTGAAAGTCTTAGGATTTCCAACCCTCAACTGTTTTCTCTATCTGAAGTTCTTAAGCTGTTTACTGTTTGTGTGTTGATTTAGTTTTGTTTGCAATTAAGTAGTTTATAAACCAACCTCTCAAAGTTGCGACATTCAGTTAATAGCAATTGTAGTAATTGTGATACTTAGTTCCTAGTTCCTGTGGATTCGATACTCGTACTTCCGTACGTATTACTTGATTTCGACACCGTACACTTGCGGTTAGATTTAGGGGGGGTGATACCCTCCTATCAAGTTTTTGGCGCCGTTGCCGGGGAACTAGTTGCAACTGATAGCACTACCAGCTATAAGCGCTATTACATTGAACAATTTTATTTTATTTTATTTTATCACTTTAGTTTTTGGATTGCTAAATTTGTTTTCTTTCCGTTTCAGGTACTAATTGGTTTATGCCAAGGAAACTCCGAGGGGAAGGAATCGAACCATTCGACCCGGAAATTGAAAGAACTGCCCGTCGTCTACGAAAAGAAGCAAAAGCTAAAGAACACATCAAGACCGACATGGGCGACGAAGCAAGACGTCCTATGCGGTCGTTTGCCGATCCGAATGTGGCAGCGGCACGCATAGGCATTCAAGCACCCACCACTGCGGCGAATTACTTCGAGATCAAGCCGAGCACCATCGTAATGGTGCAACAAAATCAGTTCGGGGGAGCACCAACTGAAGACCCCCATGCACATCTTCGTGCATTTGAACAGATCTGCAACACGTTCAAGATTAATGGGATGGAGGAGAACGCGATAAAACTGAGGCTATTCAGCTTTTCCTTAAAGGGTAGAGCTAAAATTTGGATAGAAGGCCTACCATCGGATCTTATCACCACATGGGCCGACCTGAAAGCCGCATTCCTCCAGAAATTCATCCCACCGGGAAGAACCGCTCAACTGATGGCCGACATTACCCACTTCGCGCAATGGGACCAAGAGACACTATATGAGGCGTGGGAAAGGTATAAAGATATGTTGAAGAAGTGCCCGCATCATGGATTACACGGCTGGGTAATTATTCAAACCTTCTTTGGAGGTCTTCACCCGCAGTTCAAGAACGAAATCACTGCTGCCGCGGGTGGAGCTTTAATGAACAAAACGTATGAAGAAGTTGTCGACTTGATCGAGAATTTAGCCGAGCATAGCTACGCCACACCACGATCTTCTATCAGACGGGTGGTGAGTGTTCAAGAATCGGATGAGCTGAAGGAAATAAAAGCTCAACTAGCTGCGATCACGAACCATATGAAAGGAGGTAGTCCGCAAGAACCCGAGCAAGTTCAGTTCTTACAGAACCGGAACAACCAGCCGAGGAACGATCCTTTCTCGAACACGTATAATGAGGGGTGGAAGAAACACCCGAACTTTTCATGGAGTCAACCCGGTCAACAACAGCAAGGTAATTTTTCTAACTTTTCTAATTCTTCCAATACTAACAATGTTTATCGTCCTCCAGGTTTCAACCAAAGGAATTCCAATGAAGGACAATCTGGGGAGAAAAAACCGGGGCTAGAATACATGATGATGAAGTTCATGAACAAGATGGACAGCACGGTGGGAGAATTAGCGAGCACGGTCAGCACGGTCAAGGCGGCCACCGAACAAAACACCGCCTCTATTAAGATCCTCGAAAGGCAAGTGGGGCAAATCTCTGAAGCCCTACAAAACCGACCACCCGGAACCTTCCCTAGTCAAACGGAAAGGAAACCGAGGGAAGAATGTAATGCCATTTATCTGAGAAGTGGCAAGGAGCTGAATGGAGAGCCTACACGCGAACCGTCATCAAGGGAGACCGATCCTAAAGAAAAAGAGGTCGAGATCATAGAAGTGACTGAGCTAGAAGCCGACGAGGATATGATTGATCGAGAGAAGCCGAAGGAAAAAGAGGTAACACCTCCATCGAAGCCGGTAGTCAAACCGTTTGTACCACCGCTACCATATCCGAATAGGCTTAAAGCCCAAAGGGAGGATCTAAATTTTTCTAAACTTCTTGAAGTTTTTAAGAAATTGCATATTAATATCCCTTTTGCAGATGCTTTGGCACAAATGCCCTCTTATGCGAGATTTTTGAAGGAAATCCTTTTGAACAATAGGAAAATTGAGGAGCACGCGATAGTTGCATTTACTGAAGAGTGCAGCGCGATAATTCAGAACAAGCTTCCCCCGAAGCTTAAGGATCCAGGGAGTTTTTCTATCCCTATTCAAATTGGGAATCTTTGTTTTGATAAAGTACTGTGTGATTTAGGAGCGAGTATTAACTTAATGCCTTTATCTGTTTTCAGGAAACTTGGCTTGGGAGAGGTTAAGCCAACATACATGACCCTGAAGCTCGCTGATAGATCCATAATGTACCCGTATGGAGTGGTGGAGGACGTGCTCATAAAAGTCGACAAGTTCTACTTCCCGGTGGACTTCGTGGTGATCGACATAGACGAAGATGAAGAAGTCCCGTTGATATTGGGAAGACCCTTTCTGGCTACAAGCAAGGCGTTGATTGACATGGAAGAAGGAGAGATGACTCTAAGAGTTGGAGGCGAAAAGGTGATATTCAAGATGTTCGGGAATGAAAGAGGCAAGGGTGGAGAGAAACCGGATGATCAAGGAAAACCGAAGGAGTGATCGGGAAGAAAGTCGTGCCACGACTTTAACTACGGCGCTGGGTGGGAGGCAACCCACCGAGGTTTGCGTTTGCTTTTATTTTTTTTGTTCCGTTTTGAATGATTTTATTTACACAAAATAATAATAATAATAATAATAAATAATTTCTGGAACAGAGACTTACGCGACTTGTGCCGCGGTTTACAAGCCGCGTGCCAAGTCGCGGGGCTCCCTGTTTGGTTTTTAAAGTTTTTCGTTTTCTTTGCTTTCTTTCGCTTTTTGCTTTGATTTCTTTTGTGTCTACCTTCTCTCGCTCCATTTTCTCCGATATCTCTCGTTCGTGATTGCTCAACCTTTTCTAGAGAATCCCCTCCGCCCGGGCAAACAAGTACGTTCTAACTCCGTAGTTAACGAGTAGGGTATGATGTTTTGGTTCCATTAGCTGAACGAGATGCAACAAACCTAAGTTTCACTTAGGTTTGGGGTGCCTCACCTTTTAAACATCTACACACTCACTTTTAGCCCTGTGCAAACCTCGGTTTCACCGAGGTTTGGGGTTGGCTTTTGTTTTAACAAACCTAGGCCGCGGCCTAGGTTTGGGGTGCCCATTTTGAAAATATTTAGGCTAGCTCTTTGATGTTTCTTGTTAATACTATGCCTTGCCTGTCTAATACCGGTAATAACCACACAACGATACTTTTTTTAGTATCGCCTACGCCGATACTTGCACATTGGGGACAATGTGTGGGTAAGGTTTGGGGTTGCCCAATCGGGCCCACGTTATGCACGTAGATTTCCCGCACCTCTGCATGCTTAGATCACAATAGCTAAATTTTTTTGTTTTGAATGATTGAGAGCGACTATTGTGGGGAGAATCTCGTGATAGTGACGTGACCATTAGGAAAGGACCGGGAAAGGACATGACTAGGGACATTAGTGGAGACCACCCATTAGTGAGATTTGAGCCTAAAAGACGTTGTTCATTTCGAGGGATTCATACACTTGATTCATATACACTTTTTCGAGTTCCTTGTCGTGAATATAGAATGATCTCGCTATATTATTGCATTGAGTAGCAAAGACAACCATCGGGATATTGGGAAAGGGTATAGTAGACCATATCGTGTGGACCTTAAGAGATGATTTCAGGCATTGTGTGTATGTTTAACCCTGTTTTTAGCTATCGTACATTTTTACCCATTTGTGTGTACCCATAACCCAAGTTTGCAGCCAAACACTCACCTTGTTCGTTTCAAACCCATCATTAAACCTTAGCCGAAAGCCGTAGCCAACCTTTATCCGAAAGTGTGTCAATCAAAGGCGGTAATGAACTACGAAAGGTAGAGCGGAAAAACAAGAATACAGGCAAGTCATGAGAATAGATAGAAAAGAGGGCCAATGCAGCCCCAATTTGAATAAAGAGGACCAAAGAAGTCCCAATTTTTTTTATTTAATACAGTTTTTAGATAGCTTCACAACAGCTGAATAAGAGAGTCAAAGCGACTCCAGTAGTGACAAAGAGGGCCAAATGATAGAGCATAAAGCTAGGAAATTCAGAATTGCTAAAGTTTGATACACCAAGGATTTTTGTTCCTTTTTACCCTTCATTTCTTAGCCGGTACCCTAACCCCGTTACAACCTTTGTAAAGACCTGGATGATCTTCTGGAAAATGTGATTAGGGTATACGACCACCTTTACTGATATTCCCTGTCTTGCTACTTGATCCCTTTCTGAGATCAATTTTTGGACATTTGTGCGCCTTTCAATAGAGTTGTCATGTAATATTCGAGTATTCTTGTACATAAATTCTTATACATGACAACATGTGCGACAACCTAGGTTCAAGCGAAATGAGAGTATCCCGTGAGGTAGGGTCGAGGCGAAATGTTTCCCTAGTATGTTTGGACCTAGTACAACCTTAATGGAATCGGAACAGTCACGAGTTCAACTTACAATGGAAGGTCATAGATCAAACGGAATAAGAATGAGGCGAGGGTGAGAAAGGCATTCACGAGCATGGGAAATCACCAGTGCATTACATGGTACCGATTGGGAGTTGTGCAGTTATTATATTTCACTGATATATGCTTTTACTCTGTTTTTATCGCTAGTTTGCTTGAGGACAAGCAACGCTCGGTTTGGGGTTGTTGATAACGCCACTTTTTGGCGTTATTTTCGGTCCTAAAACCAATGAGATTGGCTTGTATTTAAGCAAAGAAACGGAATTTTACGGTTTATCTAGTGGAATGTGCAGGTTAATTAAAAGGCAGTAACCATCGAGAAAAGAAGCTAAAAAGAGCCCAAAAAGAGCCAAAACGGAAGCCCGTGAACCAAGCCCAAGACCCGTGCCCGAACTAGGACCCAAAGCTGACCCAAATACCCTTCAGAAAAGCGGGCGACTTGCCACGCGACTTGCAAGTCGCGCAACAAGTCGCGGGGCCCCCTGTTTCAGCCTATTACTTTGGCGTTTTTTCCAATTTTTAGGGCATTCTCGATACGACTCACACACGACGAACGGCAGCGACTTAGGGGCGATTTTTAGAGACTTTTCGGAGTTTTTGGAGCGACGATAGAGGATCGATTGGAGGCACGTTCACTACGGAATGTAGATACGATCACGAGAGAGGGGAGTTCATCATCACAGCTATCACGTTTACAATAATCATGTTTACATACACTTTCGCTTTTCTTTCTCTTGTGTTTGAATCCACCACCAACATGAACTAATTTCTATATGTTGGGGGTTGGAATGAATTTGATTTAAGCATATGAACATGTAACTTGAGACTTTTATCAGTTTTTCCTATATTAATGAAGCATGTGATTTGGATTTTAATGCTTTTGTGAATTTGGCCAATTTACAATTGATTTGTTGCTTATAATTAAGTTCGAGAGAATTAATTGTGACTAGAACTAGAAATTGCATGCCTAAGGTGAGAAAGGTTAGTCCCGTTAAAATCTTGAGCTTAATGTATTTTGAATTCCATAGGTGAGATCGAGAGATAAACTTGTGATTTTCAAGATAAACCCTTAGTTGCTCGAAAGAGAACAACATTGATTTTTACAAGATTGGGTATTCATTATACGGAATAACTGGTAACTGTTTTGAGTCAATTGTTTGTATGTGAAAGTCTTAGGATTTTCAACCCTCAACTGTTTTCTCTATCTGAAGTTCTTAAGCTGTTTACTGTTTGTGTGTTGATTTAGTTTTGTTTGCAATTAAGTAGTTTATAAACCAACCTCTCAAAGTTGCGACATTCAGTTAATAGCAATTGTAGTAATTGTGATACTTAGTTCCTAGTTCTTGTGGATTCGATACTCGTACTTCCGTACGTATTACTTGATTTCGACACCGTACACTTGCGGTTAGATTTAGGGGGGGTGATACCCTCCTATCAAGTTTTTGGCGCCGTTGCCGGGGAACTAGTTGCAACTGATAGCACTACCAGCTATAAGCGCTATTACATTGAACAATTTTTATTTTATCACTTCAGTTTTTGGATTGCTAAATTTGTTTTCTTTCTGTTTCAGGTACTAATTGGTTTATGCCAAGGAAACCCCGAGGGGAAGGAATCGAACCATTCGACCCGAAAATTGAAAGAACTGCCCGTCGTCTACGAAAAGAAGCAAAAGCTAAAGAACACATCAAGACCGACATGGGCGATGAAGCAAGACGTCCTATGCGGTCGTTTGCCGATCCGAATGTGGCAGCGGCACGCATAGGCATTCAAGCACCCACCACTGCGGCGAATTACTTCGAGATCAAGCCGAGCACCATCGTAATGGTGCAACAAAATCAGTTTGGGGGAGCACCAACTGAAGACCCCCATGCACATCTTCGTGCATTTGAACGGATCTGCAACACGTTCAAGATTAAGGGGATGGAGGAGAACGCGATAAAACTGAGGCTATTCAGCTTTTCCTTAAAGGGTAGAGCTAAAATTTGGATAGAAGGCCTACCATCGGATCTTATCACCACATGGGCCGACCTGAAAGCCGCATTCCTCCAGAAATTCTTCCCACTGGGAAGAACCGCTCAACTGATGGCCGACATTACCCACTTCGCGCAATGGGACCAAGAGACACTATATGAGGCGTGGGAAAGGTATAAAGATATGTTGAAGAAGTGCCCGCATCATGGATTACACGGCTGGGTAATTATCCAAACCTTCTTTGGAGGTCTTCACCCGCAGTTCAAGAACGAAATCACTGTTGCCGCGGGTGGAGCTTTAATGAACAAAACGTATGAAGAAGCTGTCGACTTGATCGAGAATTTAGCCGAGCATAGCTACGCCACACCACGATCTTCTATCAGACGGGTGGCGAGTGTTCAAGAATCGGATGAGCTGAAGGAAATAAAAGCTCAACTAGCTGCGATCACGAACCATATGAAAGGAGGTAGTCCGCAAGAACCCGAGCAAGTTCAGTTCTTACAGAACCAGAACAACCAGCCGAGGAACGATCCTTTCTCGAACACGTATAATGAGGGGTGGAAGAAACACCCAAACTTTTCATGGAGTCAACCCGGTCAACAACAGCAAGGTAATTTTTCTAACTTTTCTAATTCTTCCAATACTAACAATGTTTATCGTCCTCCAGGTTTCAACCAAAGGAATTACAATGAAGAACAATCTGGGGAGAAAAATCCGGGGCTAGAAGACATGATGAAGTTCATGAACAAGATGGACAACACGGTGGGAGAATTAGCGAGCACGGTCAGCACGGTCAAGGCGGCCACCGAACAAAACACCGCCTCCATTAAGATCCTCGAAAGGCAAGTGGGGCAAATCTCTGAAGCCCTACAAAACCGACCTCCCGGAACCTTCCCTAGTCAAACGGAAAGGAAACCGAGGGAAGAATGTAATGCCATTTATCTGAGAAGTGGCAAGGAGCTGAATGGAGAGCCTACACGTGAACCGTCATCAAGGGAGACCGATCCTAAAGAAAAAGAGGTCGAGATCATAGAAGTGACTGAGCTAGAAGACGATGAGGATATGATTGATCGAGAGAAGCCGAAGGAAAAATAGGTAACACCTCCATCGAAGCCGGTAGTCAAACCGTTTGTACCACCGCTACCATATCCGAATAGGCTTAAAGCCCAAAGGTAGGATCTAAATTTTTCTAAATTTCTTGAAGTTTTTAAGAAATTGCATATTAATATCCCTTTTGCAGATGCTTTGGCACAAATGCCCTCTTATGCGAGATTTTTGAAGGAAATCCTTTCGAACAAAAGGAAAATTGAGGAGCACGCGACGGTTTCACTTACTGAAGAGTGCAACGCGATAATTCAGAACAAGCTTCCCCCGAAGCTTAAGGATCCAGGGAGTTTTTCTATCCCTATTCAAATTGGGAATCTTTGTTTTGATAAAGTACTGTGTGATTTAGGAGCGAGTATTAACTTAATGCCTTTATCTGTTTTCAGGAAACTTGGCTTGGGAGAGGTTAAGCCAACATACATGACCCTGAAGCTCGCTGATAGATCCATAATGTACCCGTATGGAGTGGTGGAGGACGTGCTCATAAAAGTCGACAAGTTCTACTTCCCGGTGGACTTCGTGGTGATCGACATAGACGAAGATGAAGAAGTCCCGTTGATATTGGGAAGACCCTTTCTGGCTACAAGCAAGGCGTTGATTGACATGGAAGAAGGAGAGATGACTCTAAGAGTTGGAGGCGAAAAGGTGATATTCAAGATGTTCGGGAATGAAAGAGGCAAGGGTGGAGAGAAACCGGATGATCAAGGAAAACCGAAGGAGTGATCGGGAAGAAAGTCGTGCCACGACTTTAACTACGGCGCTGGGTGGGAGGCAACCCACCGAGGTTTGCGTTTGCTTTTATTTTTTTTGTTCCGTTTTGAATGATTTTATTTACACACAAAAAAATAATAATAATAATAATAAATAATTTCTGGAACAGAGACTTACGCGACTTGTGCCGCGGTTTACAAGCCGCGTGCCAAGTCGCGGGGCTCCCTGTTTGGTTTTTAAAGTTTTTCGTTTTCTTTGCTTTCTTTCGCTTTTTGCTTTGATTTCTTTTGTGTCTACCTTCTCTCGCTCCATTTTCTCCGATATCTCTCGTTCGTGATTGCTCAACCTTTTCTAGAGAATCCCCTCCGCCCGGGCAAACAGGTACGTTCTAACTCTGTAGTTAACGAGTGGTGTATGATGTTTTGGTTCCATTAGCTGAACGAGATGCAACAAACCTAAGTTTCACTTAGGTTTGGGGTGCCTCACTTTTTAAACATCTACACACTCACTTTTAGCCCTGTGCAAACCTCGGTTTCACTGAGGTTTGGGGTTGGCTTTTGTTTTAACAAACCTAGGTCGCGGCCTAGGTTTGGGGTGCCCATTTTGAAAATATTTAGGCTAGCTCTTTGATGTTTCTTGTTAATACTATGCCTTGCCTGTCTAATACCTGTAATAACCGCACAATGATACTTTTTTTAGTATCGCCTACGCCGACACTTGCACATTGGGGACAATGTGTGGGTAAGGTTTGGGGTTGCTCAATCGGGCCTACGTTATGCACGTAGATTTCCCGCACCTCTGCATGCTTAGATCACAATAGCTAAAATTTTTTGTTTTGAATGATTGAGACCGATTATTGTGGGGAGAATCTCGTGATAGTGACGTGACCATTAGGGAAGGACCGGGAAAGGACATGACTAGGGACATTAGTGGAGACCACCCATTAGTGAGATTTGAGCCTAAAAGACGTTGTTCATTTCGAGGGATTCATACACTTGATTCATATACACTTTTTCGAGTTCCTTGTCGTGAATATAGAATGATCTCGCTATATTATTGCATTGAGTAGCAAAGACAACCATCGGGATATTGGGAAAGGGTATAGTAGACCATATCGTGTGGACCTTAAGAGATGATTCCATGCATTGTGTGTATGTTTAACCCTGTTTTTAGATATCGTACCTTTTTACCCATTTGTGTGTACCTATAACCCAAGTTTGCAGCCAAACACTCACCTTGTTCGTTTCAAACCCGTCATTAAACCTTAGCCGAAAGCCGTAGCCAACCTTTATCCGAAAGTGTGTCAATCAAAGGCGGTAATGAACTACGAAAGGTAGAGCGGAAAAACAAGAATACAGACAAGTCATGAGAATAGATAGAAAAGAGGGCCAATGCAGCCCCAATTTGAATAAAGAGGACCAAAAAAGTCCCAAAAAAATTATTTAATACAGTTTTTAGATAGCTTCACAGCAGCTGAATAAGCGAGTCAAAGCGACTCTAGTAGTAACAAAGAGGGCCAAATGATAGAGCATAAAGCTAGGAAGTTCAGATTTGCTAAAGTTTGACACACCAAGGATTTTTGTTCCTTTTTACCCTTCATTTCTTAGCCGGTACCCTAACCCCGTTACAACCTTTGTAAAGACCTGGATGATCTTCTGGAAAATGTGATTAGGGTATATGACCACCTTTACTGATATTCCCTGTCTTGCTACTTGATCCCTTTCTGAGATCAGTTTTTGAACATTTGTGCGTCTTTCAATAGAGTTGTCATGTAATATTCGAGTATTCTTGTACATAAATTCTTATACATGACAACATGTGCGACAACCTAGGTTCAAGCGAAATGAGAGTATCCCGTGAGGTAGGGTCAAGGCGAAATGTTTCCCTAGTATGTTTGGACCTAGTACAACCTTAATGGAATCGGAACATTCACGAGTTCAACTTACAATGGAAGGTCATAGATCAAACGGAATAAGAATGAGGCGAGGGTGAGAAAGGCATTCACGAGCATGGGAAATCACCAGTGCATTACATGGTACCGATTGGGAGTTGTGCAGTTATTATATTTCACTGATATATGCTTTTACTCTGTTTTTATCGCTAATTTGTTTGAGGACAAGCAACGCTCGGTTTGGGGTTGTTGATAACGCCACTTTTTGGCGTTATTTTCGGTCCTAAAACCAATGAGATTGGCTTGTATTTAAGCAAAGAAACGGAATTTTACGGTTTATCTAGTGGAATGTGAAGGTTAATTAAAAGGCAGTAACCATCGAGAAAAGAAGCTAAAAAGAGCCCAAAAAGAGCCAAAACGGAAGCCCGAGATCCAAGCCCAAGACCCGCGCCCGAACCAGGACCCGAAGCTGACCCAAATACCCTTCATAAAAGCGGGCGACTTGCCACGCGACTTGCAAGTCGCGGGGCCCCCTGTTTCAGCCTATTACTTTGGCGTTTTTTCCAATTTTTAGGGCATTCTCGATACGACTCACACACGACGAACGACAGCGACTTAGGGGCGATTTCTAGAGACTTTTCGGAGTTTTTGGAGCGACGATAGAGGATCGATTGGAGGCACGTTCACTACGGAAAGTAGATACGATCACGAGAGAGGGGAGTTCATCATCACAGCTATCACGTTTACAATAATCATGTTTACATACACTTTCGCTTTTCTTTCTCTTGTGTTTGAATCCACCACCAACATGAACTAATTTCTATATGTTGGGGGTTGGAATGAATTTGATTTAAGCATATGAACATGAAACTTGAGACTTTTATCAGTTTTTCCTATATTAATGAAGCATGTGATTTGGATTTTAATGCTTTTGTGAATTTGGCCAATTTACAATTGATTTGTTGTTTATAATTAAGTTCGAGAGAATTAATTGTGACTAGAACTAGAAATTGCATGCCTAAGGTGAGAAAGGGGATAGAGATATACCGAGTAAGCCTTAGTCCCGTTAAAATCTTGAGCTTAATGTATTTTGAATTCCATAGGTGAGATCGAGAGATAAACTTGTGCTTTTCAAGATAAAACCCGTAGTTGCTCGAAAGAGAACAATAGTGATTTTTACAAGATTGGGTATTCATTATACGGAATAACTGGTAACTGTTCTGAGTCAATTGTTTGTATGTGAAAGTCTTAGGATTTCCAACCCTCAACTGTTTTCTCTATCTGAAGTTCTTAAGCTGTTTACTGTTTGTGTGTTGATTTAGTTTTGTTTGCAATTAAGTAGTTTATAAACCAACCTCTCAAAGTTGCGACGTTCAGTTAATAGCAATTGTAGTAATTGTGATACTTAGTTCCTAGTTCCTATGGATTCGATACTCGTACTTCCGTACGTATTACTTGATTTCGACACCGTACACTTGCGGTTAGATTTAGGGGGGTGATACCCTCCTATCAAGTTTTTGGCGCCGTTGCCGGGGAACTAGTTGCAACTGATAGCACTACCAGCTATAAGCGCTATTACATTGAACAATTTTTATTTTATCACTTCAGTTTTTGGATTGCTAAATTTGTTTTCTTTCCGTTTCAGGTACTAATTGGTTTATGCCAAGGAAACCCCGAGGGGAAGGAATAGAACCATTCGACCCGGAAATTGAAAGAACTGCCCGTCGTCTACGAAAAGAAGCAAAATCTAAAGAACACATCAAGACCGACATGGGCGATGAAGCAAGACGTCCTATGCGGTCGTTTGCCGATCCGAATGTGGCAGCAGCACGCATAGGCATTCAAGCACCCACCACTGCGGCAAATTACTTCGAGATCAAGCCGAGCACCATCGTAATGGTGCAACAAAATCAGTTCGGGGGAGCACCAACTGAAGACCCCCATGCACATCTTCGTGCATTTGAACGGATCTGCATTCAAGATTAATGGGATGGAGGAGAACGCGATAAAACTGAGGCTATTCAGCTTTTCCTTAAAGGGTAGAGCTAAAATTTGGATAGAAGGCCTACCATCGGATCTTATCACCACATGGGACGACCTGAAAGCCGCATTCCTCCAGAAATTCTTCCCACCGGGAAGAATCGCTCAACTGATGGCCGACATTACCCACTTCGCGCAATGGGACCAAGAGACACTATATGAGGCGTGGGAAAGGTATAAAGATATGTTGAAGAAGTGCCCGCATCATGGATTACACGGCTGGGTAATTATCCAAACCTTCTTTGGAGGTCTTCACCCGCAGTTCAAGAACGAAATCACTGCTGCCGCGGGTGGAGCTTTAATGAACAAAACGTTTGAAGAAGCTGTCGACTTGATCGAGAATTTAGCCGAGCATAGCTACGCCACGCCACGATCTTCTATCAGACGGGTAGCGAGTGTTCAAGAATTGGATGAGCTGAAGGGAATAAAAGCTCAACTAGCTGCGATCACGAACCATATGAAAGGAGGTAGTCCGCAAGAACCCGAGCAAGTTCAGTTCTTACAGAACCGGAACAACCAGCCGAGGAACGATCCTTTCTCGAACGCGTATAAAGAGGGGTGGAAGAAACACCCGAACTTTTCATGGAGTCAACCCGGTCAACAACAACAATGTAATTTTTCTAACTTTTCTAATTCTTCCAATACTAACAATGTTTATCGTCCTCCAGGTTTCAACCAAAGGAGTTCCAATGAAGGACAATCTGGGGAGAAAAAACTGGGGCTAGAAGACATGATGATGAAGTTCATGAACAAGATGGACAACATGGTGGGAGAATTAGCGAGCATGGTCAGCACGGTCAAGGCGGCCACTGAACAAAACACCGCCTCCATTAAGATCCTCGAAAGGCAAGTGGGGCAAATCTCTAAAGCCCTACAAAATCGACCTCCCGGAACCTTCCCTAGTCAAACGGAAAGGAAACCGAGGGAAGAATGTAATGCCATTTATCTGAGAAGTGGCAAGGAGCTGAATGGAGAGCCTACACGCGAACCGTCATCAAGGGAGACCGATCCTAAAGAAAAAGAGGTCGAGATCATAGAAGTGACTGAGCTAGAAGCCGATGAGGATATGATTGATCGAGAGAAGCCGAAGGAAAAAGAGGTAACACCTCCATCGAAGCCGGTAGTCAAACCGTTTGTACCACCGCTACCATATCCGAATAGGCTTAAAGCCCAAAGGGAGGATCTAAATTTTTCTAAATTTCTTGAAGTTTTTAAGAAATTGCATATTAATATCCCTTTTGCAGATGCTTTGGCACAAATGCCCTCTTATGCGAGATTTTTGAAGGAAATCCTTTCGAACAAAAGGAAATTTGAGGAGCACGCGACAGTTGCACTTACTGAAGAGTGCAGCGCGATAATTCAGAACAAGCTTCCCCCGAAGCTTAAGGATCCAGGGAGTTTTTCTATCCCTATTCAAATTGGGAATCTTTGTTTTGATAAAGTACTGTGTGATTTAGGAGCGAGTATTAACCTAATGCCTTTATCTGTTTTCAGGAAACTTGGCTTGGGAGAGGTTAAGCCAACATACATGACCCTGAAGCTCGCTGATAGATCCATAATGTACCCGTATGGAGTGGTGGAGGACGTGCTCATAAAAGTCGACAAGTTCTACTTCCCGGTGGACTTCGTGGTGATCGACATAGATGAAGATGAAGAAGTCCCGTTGATATTGGGAAGACCCTTTCTGGCTACAAGCAAGGCGTTGATTGACATGGAAGAAGGAGAAATGACTCTAAGAGTTGGAGGCGAAAAGGTGATATTCAAGATGTTCGGGAATGAAAGAGGCAAGGGTGGAGAGAAACCGGATGATCAAGGAAAACCGAAGGAGTGATCGGGAAGAAAGTCGTGCCACGACTTTAACTACGGCGCTGGGTGGGAGGCAACACACCGAGGTTTGCGTTTGCTTTTATTTTTTTTGTTCCGTTTTGAATGATTTTATTTACACAAAAAAATAATAATAATAATAATAAATAATTTCTGGAACAGAGACTTACGCGACTTGTGCCGCAGTTTACAAGCCGCGTGCCAAGTCGCGGGGCTCCCTGTTTGGTTTTTAAAGTTTTTCGTTTTCTTTGCTTTCTTTCGCTTTTTGTTTTGATTTCTTTTGTGTCTACCTTCTCTCGCTCCATTTTCTCCGATATCTCTCGTTCGTGATTGCTCAACCTTTTCTAGAGAATCCCCTCCGCCCGGGCAAACAGGTACGTTCTAACTCTGTAGTTAACGAGTGGTGTATGATGTTTTGGTTCCATTAGCTGAACGAGATGCAACAAACCTAAGTTTCACTTAGGTTTGGGGTGCCTCACTTTTTAAACATCTACACACTCACTTTTAGCCCTGTGCAAACCTCGGTTTCACCGAGGTTTGGGGTTGGCTTTTGTTTTAACAAACCTAGGTCGCGGCCTAGGTTTGGGGTGCCCATTTTGAAAATATTTAGGCTAGCTCTTTGACGTTTCTTGTTAATACTATGCCTTGCCTGTCTAATACCTGTAATAACCGCACAACGATACTTTTTTTAGTATCGCCTTCGCCGACACTTGCACATTGGGGACAATGTGTGGGTAAGGTTTGGGGTTACCCAATCAGGCCCACGTTATGCACGTAGATTTCCCGCACCTCTGCATGCTTAGATCACAATAGCTAAATTTTTTTGTTTTGAATGATTGAGACCGACTATTGTTGGGAGAATCTCGTGATAGTGACGTGACCATTAGGGAAGGACCGGGAAAGGGCATGACTAGGGACATTAGTGGAGACCACCCATTAGTGAGATTTGAGCCTAAAAGACGTTGTTCATTTCGAGGGATTCATACACTTGATTCATATACACTTTTTCGAGTTCCTTGTCGTGAATATAGAATGATCTCGCTATATTATTGCATTGAGTAGCAAAGACAACCATCGGGATATTGGGAAAGGGTATAGTAGACCATATCGTGTGGACCTTAAGAGATGATTCCAGGCATTGTGTGTATGTTTAACCCTGTTTTTAGCTATCGTACCTTTTTATCCATTTGTGTGTACCCATAACCCAAGTTTGCAGCCAAACACTCACCTTGTTCGTTTCAAACCCGTCATTAAACCTTAGCCGAAAGCCATAGCCAACCTTTATCCGAAAGTGTGTCAATCAAAGGCGGTAATGAACTATGAAAGGTAGAGCGGAAAAACAAGAATACAGGCAAGTCATGAGAATAGATAGAAAAGAGGGCCAATGCAGCCCCAATTTGAATAAAGAGGACCAAAGAAGTCCCAATTTTTTTTTATTTAATACAGTTTTTAGATAGCTTCACAACAGCTGAATAAGAGAGTCAAAGCAACTCCAGTAGTGACAAAGAAGGCCAAATGATAGAGCATAAAGCTAGGAAGTTCAGAATTGCTAAAGTTTGTCACACCAAGGATTTTTGTTCCCTTTTACCCTTCATTTCTTAGCCGGTACCCTAACCCCGTTACAACCTTTTTAAAGACCTGGATGATCTTCTGGAAAATGTGACTAGGGTATACGACCACCTTTACTGATATTCCCTGTCTTGCTACTTGATCCCTTTCTGAGATCAATTTTTGGACATTTGTGCGTCTTTCAATAGAGTTGTCATGTAATATTCGAGTATTCTTGTACATAAATTCTTATACATGACAACATGTGCGACAACCTAGGTTCAAGAGAAATGAGAGTATCACGTGAGGTAGGGTCGAGGCGAAATGTTTCCCTAGTATGTTTGGACCTAGTACAACCTTAATGGAATCAGAACAGTCACGAGTTCAACTTACAATGGAAGGTCATTGTAACATCCTAAATTTTCATTATTTGTATTTTAATAAGAATTGGGATGTATTTGTAATTGTGGTAACCTTGGGATTGTATGGAAGTTTTGTAATCCAAATAAGGTTAAAAATGCAAGAATGATAGTTTAGTGTACTTATTGGAATTAATGTAACTATGGGGTAAGTTATGTTACTTTGGAAATGTTTGTGTGGATAAGATACTGAGAATGAGAAATATCTCATTCTTGTTTGTATTGAGTCGGCAAAAGAGAGAAGCAGGAAGAAAAGAGAGAAAGAAGAAAGAAGCTTGGTCCTTCATTTTGGTAAGAGATTTGAAATGATTTCTAGTCGCAATCTGTTGTAGTTATATGTTTATAAACGTATCTGTATTGTGAATAGGGTTGAAAATCGTTTACAACAGATTTGGAGATTTACGATTTTGGCAGAGAAACAAGTTTTGCTGCAAGAGGTGAGTTCATTCGATTCATTGTTTAAATCAGTGTTTTTGAGTTATACTAACCTTAATATAGCTGTATAAATTGACTGAGGACTGAATGGAATACATAGATTGAACTGATTTTATAAGTTAAGTCGATTTGTGGACTTATTGAAATAGACTGCACGAAGTCCCGGTATATGAACGAAAGCCCGGTACTTGTGAGTCCCGGTGCAGTCACGGTAGAGGCAAGTCCCGATAGAGGCAAGTCCCGGTAGTTGGAAGTCCCGGTAGAGGGAAATCCCGGTACTTATAAGTTCCGGTGAAGTTCCGGTACACGTGTTGAATACCGGGAGTGGGGATACCGGGAGTTGGGAATACCAGGAGTTGAATAAAATAGTCAGATTTTGGTAGGTACCCAGAGACTTTGTATTATCTGTACTAGTCTAGAAATTGGAAAGTATAGTTTCGTTAATCGTGGGAAAGTGCGATTTAAGATTTGACATACACCTTATGTTACTTGAACATACGTACCCTTGAAGAGTAGTATGTTAGGTTTATAGACTGCGCTAGTGTGATATTAGGCAGGAATGTGTTAAATGTGATTTGCCCATACAGTTGCTATGAGAAATCTATGAGGTATAAATATGATATTCGCTTATACGATTGCTATAAGGAATTTATATTGATTAAATACCTGTATGAGTACAATTAGGTGATATGGATCCATAGGCACTAAAGTTTGGTAATCACATGGAATAGGCGTGTGGTATTACTCGTTTAATCGTTATTCCAGTGTGTGTGAGAAATCATGGAATAGGTGTGTGGTATTTCTCGTTTAATCGTTATTCCTGATTTCTGAGGAAGAGAGTGAGGTTGACATAAGTACTTGTAATCTCCGCTTCCTTACTGATAAATGGGCGTGTGTAATCACTATTTATTGGTGGAGAGCATTGATCTAGAATTTGTAAAGATTCGTAGTGTGGCTCTGGATCATGATATGCTGATGAAATTGTTATCATCCATAGTCATGGAAGTGGGTAAAAATTGTATAATGGAATAGAATTATACGTACGGTAAGAAAAGGAGTAACCAGGTTTGTTATAACTTGTTTACATTGATATTGCAAATGTTATTATTGAAATGAATGTTCTCACTAGGCGTTGGCCTAATTGTTTCATATAATGTTTTCTTACCAGGTTCAGGCTCGGGCAAATAAAGGGTTGTGGGACGAGTGTTTTGGAATAGTAGAAGTGGCAATTAACAAAAAGGAGATTTTGAAGGATAGCTTAGATAAATCAATTAATCCAATTATAGAGACATGATTAGATTGATTGGTTATTCGAAGTATCCTGTATTGTAATTACACTCTTGATGGTTAATTCCTTTGCTATCTATATAAGTTGAAATTTTATGGTCATAACCTGTTGTAACTTGAGGTTTAAATTAGCTCGGATTTTGGGGCGTTACAATATGGTATCAGAGCTTTAGTTTAAGCGAACTAAGTATGCTGATGAGATACTTAGACTTAAGCTGAGATGAATTAGGTTATGATATGTGAGATATGGGTAGAAGTGCTAAGACGGGATAGTCTTAGAGTCGACGGAAATACGTGAAATTAATACTGTGACAATGGAAGGAGGATTCTTATGTATAGTATGTTCAAAATTTCAATTAGCTACTGTTATTATGAATACATTGTTACACAAGCATACTTATTTCTAAATTGTTACAGTGGTTAATGATCGGTAAAGTACGTTCGTATGTCTAGATTTGTGTAACCATTTCTTATGGTTATTTCTTTGTGTTTTATCAGAAAATGGTAAATACGCCGCCGTTGTCCCCTATTTCTGAAATGAATAGGTCTGGGATTGACTGGACTGAAGAAAGACAACCTGGATTAGGTGGAGTTCCTGAGACTCCGCCGGATTTTCTTTCTATCGGAGGATCACACAGCCGGATGCATGGGGTGGGTACCAGTACTGCCATCCCGAGAACACCGGAAGCAGGAATGGAGTCTCGAATGATGGAAAATATGATGCAGATGATGAACACGCCAATGGAAAGACAATCTGAAATGTTCATGAAGGCGCTTTGTGATCGTACGACGGGGGTACCACGAACAACAACAGATACTGGAATAATCCCTCCACTTCATACTCCGGTAACAGAAACTGAAAGGAGAGTAGAAAGAGGTTGCTCGTATAAGACTTTCCTAAGTTGTAAACCACCGGAGTTTGCTGGAGCTGATAATCCAGCGACGTGTATGAACTGGATTAGAGAGATAGAACAAACCTTTCGGGCTTGCGAGTGTGACGAAAAGTCGAAAGTTAGGTTTGCTTCGCAAATGCTGAGAGGAAATGCGTTGATGTGGTGGAATGTGCTGACTGCCTCAATTTCGACTTCCGTCCTGTCTGCAATGACTTGGGAGACTTTTAAAAAGAAGCTTTTGGAAGAATACTGCAATGAAAGCGAGATGGATCGAATTGAGGAAGAATTTCAAAATCTGAAAAAGGATACTAATACTGTTCGAAAGTATACAGAACTGTTCATGGAGAAGTTAAATCTAGTTGGGCATGTAGCTCCAACTGAGAAAGATAGAGTTAAGGCTTATCTGAAAGGACTGCCGGCGGATATGATGTCGCGAGTGCGGAGTTCTAAAGCTATGACGTTGAGAGAAGCGATTGAAGAAGCCAAAGTGATAGAAAATGTATATGCCATGGATAAAGAAGAAAAGACCCAAGTTAGGGAGAAGTGGAAATGGGAAAGTAGATAAGAGTATTTACAGAAGTCAAGGAGCGCTGATAAAGGTACTTCTTATGAACCACGCCGTGAACCAAACTGGTGTCCAAAGTGTAAGAGCAAGCATTATGGGCAGTGTCGGGTGATAGAAACTGAATGCTTTAAGTGTGGAAAGAGTGGGCATACTGCGAATAATTGTCCAGTGCGGGGAAATACATGTTTTGAGTGTAAGCAACCGGGTCACTTTCGTCGGGAGTGCCCAAGGTTGAAAAAGAGCGGCGATCAGAGTAAGAAACCAGTTATTCCGAAGCCAGCGGGCCGAGCTTTTCAAATGACCGCTGATGAAGCTAAGGAATCAAGGGACGTTGTTTCGGGTACATTCCTTGTTAATTCTTGTCCTGCGCGTATTTTGTTTGATTGTGGAGCAAATTTATCATTTGTGTCCAAATCATTCTATCCTAAATTAGCTACGCCTGTTACTACTTTAGACGATGCTTTAGTAGTAGAGGTAGCTAATGGGGGTCAAGCTTTGGTTCGAGAAAGGCTTGATGGTTGTACTATTCTTTTGGAAGAGACGAAATTTTCGATCAACTTGTTGTTGATGGAAATTGGAGGGTTTGACATAGTTGTGGGTATGGATTGGCTGACGGCCAATCAAGCAGAAATATTTTGCGCAAAGAAATTAATCAGGATTCCGATGACCGATAAGGATGATGTATTCATCTTCGGGGAAAAGCAAAGGGGGGAAATTCCGATAATCTCTGTTGTGAAGGCGCGGAAGTGTTTAATGAAAGGATGTATGTCTTATCTGGCGTATGTCTTAGATGGAAGGTTGTAGAAGAAACAATTGGAAGATATCAAGGTGGTACGTGAGTTTCCTGACATATTTCCTGATGATCTTCCTGGTCTACCTACTGAAAGGTAGGTGGAGTTTAGAATTGATCTCATTCCAGGTTCGTCTCCGATAGCGCGGGCACCTTACCGTCTAGCGCCGTCTGAAATGAAAGAAATGATGACTCAACTCCAGGAGATATTAGATAAAGGTTTTGTCAGACCTAGTTCTTCGCTTTGGGGAGCTCCGGTCCTGTTTGTTAAGAAGAAAGACGGTACTATGAGAATGTGTATAGATTACCGCGAGCTGAATAAGGTGACGATTAAAAATAAATATCCGCTTCCAAGAATCGATGATCTATTTGATCAACTTCAAGGGGCAGGATGTTTTTCTAAGATTTATTTGAGGTCAGGGTATCACCAAGTGCGAGTTAGAAATGAAGATGTTCCTAAGACAGCTTTTAGAACCAGATACGGGCATTATGAGTTTCTAGTAATGCCATTCGGGTTGACAAATGCTCCAGCTGTCTTTATGGATCTGATGAATAGAGTGTGTCGACCCTTCTTGGACAAGTTTGTTATCGTCTTTATTGATGACATACTTGTGTATTCAAAGACTGAAGCAGATCATGAACAACACCTACGTGAAGTCTTAGAAGTTCTAAGAAGAGAGAAATTGTACGCGAAGTTTTCAAAATGTGAATTTTGGTTAAAAGAAGTACAATTTCTAGGTCACGTGATCACTTCAGAAGGAGTCAAGGTAGACCCAGCTAAGATTGAAGCTATGGCAAATTGGGAGACACCTAAAAGTGTATATGAAATAAGAAGTTTCTTGGGTTTAGCAGGTTATTACAGAAGGTTTATTAAAGACTTTTCTAAGATTGCATCTGCTTTGACGATTCTGACTAGAAAGAACGTGAAGTTTGTCTGGACGGAGAAACAAGAATCGGCTTTCAGAACCTTACGTGAAAAGTTGTGTGAGGCTCCAGTTCTTGCTTTACCAGAAGGAACAGAAGATTTAGTGGTGTACAGTGATGCTTCAAAGATGGGTCTAGGGTGCGTATTGATGCAACGAGGCAAAGTGATTGCTTATGCGTCAAGGCAACTTAAAGAACACGAGAAGAACTACCCGACACATGATTTGGAGTTAGCGGCTGTTGTTTTTGCTTTAAAGCTGTGGAGGCACTACTTGTATGGAACCAAATGTACTCTTTTTACTGACCATAAAAGTTTGCAACATGTGTTTGATCAGAAAGAGTTAAATATGAGACAGCGAAGATGGTTAGAATTACTTAAAGATTACGATTGCGAATTGCATTACCATCCTGGTAAAGCAAATGTCGTGGCTGATGCTTTAAGTAGGAAAAAGTATAGTGGATGTTTGAAATCAATCAATGCTAGAATTGATGTGACATCGAGTTTGATGGAAAAGATAAAAGAGGCACAAGCGGAGGCTTTATGGGAAGTAAACCTAATAGAAGAAGTGATGGGCAAGCAACACCTTCAGTTGACTGAAGATGGCCGTGGAATAAAGCTGTTCCAAGGGCGTGTTTGGGTGCCAAAGATTGGAGGAAATCGAGAGCTGATTCTCGAAGACGCTCATAGATCTAAGTATTCCATACACCCTGGAAGTACGAAGATGTACCGAGATTTGAAATTGCATTATTGGTGGCCGGCTATGAAAGTAGATGTGGCCCGGAAGGTAGAAACATGTAGAACATGTTCATTGGTGAAAGCAGAACATCAGAAACCTTACGGAAGTTTCCAATCCTTGGAAATTCCGGAATGGAAGTGGGAGAAGATCACCATGGACTTTGTGACGAAGTTACCCAAGACGCAAAAGGGTAACGACACAATATGGGTAATCGTGGATAGATTAACTAAGAGTGCTCATTTTCTGGCTATGAAAGAAACATCACCAATTGAGAAGTTGGCGAAGTTGTACATTGATGAGGTGGTGTCAAGACATGGTATACCGGTGTCGATTGTGTCAGATCGTGATAGTCGGTTTACCTCAAGGTTTTGGCGATCACTACAAGAGGAATTGGGTACGAAAGTTAATTTGAGCACTGCTTTTCATCCACAGACTGATGGACAGAGTGAAAGGACTATACAAACTTTGGAAGATATGCTCAGGTCATGTGTATTGGATTTTGGAGGTAACTGGGATACGCATCTATCGTTAGTAGAATTTGCGTATAATAACAGTTATCATTCCAGTATCGGAAGAGCGCCCTTCGAAGCCTTGTATGGTCGAAAATGTAGAACTCCGGTATGTTGGTTAGAAGTCGGAGAGAAACAATTTGCTGGTCCAGAATTGGTACAACAAACAGCTGATAAGGTGAAAGAAATTCGGCAGCATATGAAAGCAGCTCAGGACCGACAAAAGAGTTATGCTGACCCGAAAAGGAGACCAAAAGAATTTCAAGTTGGGAAGCGCGTGATGCTTAAAGTATCCCCATGGAAGGGTGTGATAAGGTTTGGTAAACGTGGGAAGTTAAGTCCTCGTTTTCTAGGACCTTTCGCTATCACTAAAAGGATTGGCTTACAAGCATCTCAGTTAGATCTTCCACCAGAGTTGGAAGGGGTTCATAATACCTTTCATGTTTGTTATCTTCGGAAGTGTTTAGCCGAAGAAGAGGATGTGATACCACTCACAGATGTGAGAGTAGATGAAAAGAGTCGCTGTGTGGAAGAACCAGAGGCAATTTTGGAAAGATCGGTTAGAAAGCTACGTAGTGGTAAGGAAGTAGCTATGTTGAAAGTACAATGGAAGCACCATCGAGGTACCAATGTGACCTTAGAGTCGGAAGAGAGTATGAAAGATAAGTATCCTCATTTGTTCACCTGATTCTGATTTCGGGGACGAAATCATTTTCAAGTTGGGGAGTATTGTAACATCCTAAATTTTCATTATTTGTATTTTAATAAGAATTGGGATGTATTTGTAATTGTGGTAACCTTGGGATTGTATGGAAGTTTTGTAATCCAAATAAGGTTAAAAATGCAAGAATGATAGTTTAGTGTACTTATTGGAATTAATGTAACTATGGGGTAAGTTATGTTACTTTGGAAATGTTTGTGTGGATAAGATACTGAGAATGAGAAATATCTCATTCTTGTTTGTGTTGAGTCGGCAAAAGAGAGAAGCAGGAAGACAAGAGAGAAAGAAGAAAGAAGCTTGGTCCTTCATTTTGGTAAGAGATTTGAAATGATTTCTAGTCGCAATCTGTTGTAGTTATATGTTTATAAACGTATCTGTATTGTGAATAGGGTTGAAAATCGTTTACAACAGATTTGGAGATTTACGATTTTGGCAGAGAAACTAGTTTTGCTGCAAGAGGTGAGTTCATTCGATTCATTGTATAAATCAGTGTTTTTGAGTTATACTAACCTTAATATAGCTGTATAAATTGACTGAGGACTGAATGGAATACATAGATTGAACTGATTTTATAAGTTAAGTCGATTTGTGGACTTATTGAAATAGACTGCACGAAGTCTCGGTACATGAACGAAAGCCCGGTACTTGTGAGTCCCGGTGCAGTCCCGGTAGAGGCAAGTCCCGGTAGAGGCAAGTCCCGGTACTTATAAGTTCCGGTGAAGTTCCGGTACACGTGTTGAATACCGGGAGTAGGGATACCGGGAGTTGGGAATACCGGGAGTTGAATAAAATAGTCAGATTTTGGTAGGTACCCAGAGACTTTGTATTATCTGTACTAGTCTAGAAATTGGAAAGTATAGTTTCGTTAATCGTGGGAAAGTGCGATTTAAGATTTGACATACACCTTATGTTACTTGAACATACGTACCCTTGAAGAGTAGTATGTTAGGTTTATAGACTGCGCTAGTGTGATATTAGGCAGGAATGTGTTAAATGTGATTTGCCCATACAGTTGCTATGAGAAATCTATGAGGTATAAATATGATATTCGCTTATACGATTGCTATAAGGAATTTATATTGATTAAATACCTGTATGAGTACAATTAGGTGATATGGATCCATAGGCACTAAAGTTTGGTAATCACATGGAATAGGCGTGTGGTATTACTCGTTTAATCGTTATTCCAGTGTGTGTGAGAAATCATGGAATAGGTGTGTGGTATTTCTCGTTTAATCGTTATTCCTGATTTCTGAGGAAGAGAGTGAGGTTGACATAAGTACTTGTAATCTCCACTTCCTTACTGATAAATGGGCGTGTGTAATCACTATTTATTGGTGGAGAGCATTGATCTAGAATTTGTAAAGATTCGTAGTGTGGCTCTGGATCATGATATGCTGATGAAATTGTTATCATCCATAGTCATGGAAGTGGGTAAAAATTGTATAATGGAATAGAATTATACGTACGGTAAGAAAAGGAGTAACCATGTTTGTTATAACTTGTTTACATTGATATTGCAAATGTTATTATTGAAATGAATGTTCTCACTAGGCGTTGGCCTAATTGTTTCATATAATGTTTTCTTACCAGGTTCAGGCTCGGGCAAATAAAGGGCTGTGGGACGAGTGTTTTGGAATAGCAGAAGTGGCAATTAACAAAAAGGAGATTTTGAAGGATAGCTTAGATAAATCAATTAATCTAATTATAGAGACATGATTAGATTGATAGGTTATTCGAAGTATCCTGTATTGTAATTACACTCTTGATGGTTAATTCCTTTGCTATCTATATAAGTTGAAATTTTATTGTCATAACCTGTTGTAACTTGAGGTTTAAATTAGCTCGGATTTTGGGGCGTTACAGTCATAGATCAAACGGAATAAGAATGAGGCGAGGGTGAGAAAGGCATTCACGAGCATGGGAAATCACCAGTGCATTACATGGTACCGATTGGGAGTTGTGAAGTTATTATATTTCACTAATATATGCTTTTACTCTGTTTTTATCGCTAATTTGCTTGAGGACAAGCAACGCTCGGTTTGGGGTTGTTGATAACGCCACTTTTTGGCGTTATTTTCGGTCCTAAAACCAATGAGATTGGCTTGTATTTAAGCAAAGAAGTGGAATTTTACGGTTTATCTAGTGGAATGTGCAGGTTAATTAAAAGGCAGTAACCATCGAGAAAAGAAGCTAAAAAGAGCCCAAAAAGAGCCAAAACGGAAGCCCGAGATCCAAGCCCAAGACCCGCGCCCGAACCAGGACCTGAAGCTGACCCAAAAACCCTTCATAAAAGCGGGCGACTTGCCACGCGACTTGCAAGTCGCGCAACAAGTCGCGGGGCCCCCTGTTTCAGCCTATTACTTTGGCGTTTTTTCCAATTTTTAGGGCATTCTCGATACGACTCATACACGACGAACGACAACGACTTAGGGGCGATTTCTGGAGACTTTTCGGAGTTTTTGGAGCGACGATAGAGGATCGATTGGAGGCACGTTCACTACGGAAAGTAGATACGATCACGAGAGAGGGGAGTTCATCATCACAGCTATCACGTTTACAATAATCATGTTTACATACACTTTCGCTTTTCTTTCTCTTGTGTTTGAATCCACCACCAACATGAACTAATTTCTATATGTTGGGGGTTGGAATGAATTTGATTTAAGCATATGAACATGTAACTTGAGACTTTTATCAGTTTTTCCTATATTAATGAAGCATGTGATTTGGATTTTAATGCTTTTGTGAATTTGGCCAATTTATGAATTGCATTTTACTGATATTTATGGATGAAATCTCAAACATGCCAGTGAATTTGAACCACAAATTGGTCTTCAAAGTACAATAATTGTGGAAAAAAACAGTAAAAGCATGCAAAGATTCGTGCAAAAAAGGACCAAAAATGAATTTTTTTTGCCCAATGCGGGCCTATCGCGGGCAACCTCCGCGGGGAGGGACCAAAAGTGTCACCGCGGGCATAGTTGGGGGGCTCTGCGGGACACTTTGGCCCAACAGGGGTGACACGTAGGCCCTAGCCCGCGATCGCGGGGCCCACCGCGGAAAAATGGGTATTTTGGTAAAATCAGAGAGAAAATGGGTATTTTGGTAAGTCAAAGTCAAACTTTGGGTATTTTAATTAAATTCCGTTAGTTTTACTATCTTTTTAGATGTACAAAGAGTATTTTGACATTACTTTATATATATACACTTTTTCTAACTTTCGTATTTTTTTAGATAAAAGTATGGAGAGTTGAAAACGTTTGATGAAACAATTACGTATGACATTGTAATTTTGTTAACATATGGATATCTGATACTCCATAAAAGCAAAAAAAAATGAGATATAAACATTGATTATTTTGGATCGAGTGTAGTAATTTACACATTTATTTCACAAAATAGCAATCTACTTTCATTTAATGGGTAAATTCTTTAAAGTACAATGCACTAATAAAAAATAAATTGAAAGTACATTGATGTAATAAGAAAAAGTGAAAGTACAATACTATAATAAAGAAATAAATGAAAGTAGGTTGCTATTTGGTGCATTTTGCCCTAATTTAAATTACATCACACAAACAAGGGAAGGAAAGAACCACAAAGGTTGTGGCGTACTGGTTAAGGTCCTGAGGGATGTGGTGGAATATCTCATCTGCCTAGGGTTCTAATTCAGGCGTACACAATAATTGTGGCTACTGAGGTTTAATCAGAGCTGATGTCTTACAGTCAAAATGTGGCAAGTGATTAGTCTAGGCATAGCCTAGGACCCCCTTCCCAAAAAAAAAAGTTAAAATTAAATGATTTAAAAAATAAACATTTTAATAATATAATTATTATCGTAACTTTATTAAATAATAAAGTTATCACAATTAGATTTAATTTTGTGATGATATTGAGTTGTTCTTAATTCAAAAAATTAAAATATTTTAATCCTCAATAAAATAACAAGTTTTCGACTATATTTTAATAAAATGAGAAGTTTTAAATAGTAATTTTTAAGAATAGAGATTTCTATTCATTATTCTTCAAAATAGGGGAAAAGTTCATGTATTAAGTTTTTAAATATTTTGTTGGTTTAATGAATTTATAAATTTTTTATATTGAATAATTAAGTTTTTGAAAATTTTATATCATTTTAACCTAAAAAAAAGTTAACTGTAACATGTTAGGAATGTTTTAAAGCAAAAAAAAAAGTTAAATCGATTTTACCGATCCTAAATCATACGTCATTCAAACTCTCACACTCAATTGCATCACTCCTTCTTGTCACCCTTGCCACCCCATCACCACCGTTGGCCACTACCATAGATCTCGATCTGTTTGTTTTTCGATTCTCCAAGTTTTACAACTTAATGAAAGGAGAACTGAAAAATCAAAAAGAGAGATCAATGGCAGAAGCCAACGACGGTGACAAGCGCTAATAGAGAACGAACGACTATGGACAATGAGAGATGGCAAGGGGGAAAGGTTACGGGATCTCAAACACATCGGAAAATAAAATCGTAACCCTCCAAGGACCCATACGAATGGAATAAATCTGGTGTTTTGAAATTATACATCACAGTTAGCGAGATTTTGAATCATAACAACAAACAAAGTTTGATGTCTCCACGATATCCACGCGAACAATATGAATCCTTTGCCTTCTCGTGATGCTAGTCACAGTTTCAAAACTTAGAAAGAAAAAATGGAGCATATAGTTGTAAGTGGTTTTGAGAGAGAATTGCATGACTAAAAAATATAGCATAAAAAATCATACATTATATATGGATATGAGAGGCATGGCATGAAATGTAACGACCTGGGTGAGTTAGTTGTTTATTTATTTGATTATTTATTTTATATTTGTTAGTTTAGGGTAAGGTTGTGTCGGTTTGTAAGTTCAAGGGTGTATTCGTCGTTTAAGTATAGTTCGAACCCTCAATCGCAATTTGGTGTTCATATAAATAGAACCGCCTCTTCTTTATTGCATTCAAGTCGGTTCCCTAGTTTGTCTGTGTGTGTATTTGAGCCGAGAGAAGCAGTGAGGTGGTAGATCGATTAAGGCCAATGAGGGATTTCAATTGATGCGATTTGAGGTATTATTCTTTTTCATTTTGTGTTTGTAGTCGATAGTATTAGATTTCTATCGGTTTAGAATTGTTAATTTTGATTCTTATTTGGGTTCGACCGATTCTGGGTTGCGACAAAGTTACCCAGATTCTTCAAATTCCCTGGATTTACTTTCCCGGATTTACATTTTCCTAGGATACGGGGAATTGGATTCCTGGGTATCGGGGAATTGGGTTTCCTGGGATACGGGGAATTGGATTTCCTGGGTACCTGGGAATTGAATTTCCTGGGTACCGGGGAATGGGTTTCCTGGGATACGAAGAATTGAATTTCTTGGGATACGGGGAATTGGATTTCCTGGGTACCGAGGAATTAGGTTTCCTAGGATACGGGGAATTGGATTTCCTGGGTAACGGGGAATTGGGTTTCCTGGATACCGGGGAATTGGGTTTCCTTGGATATCGGGAATTGGATTTCCTTGGGTACCGGGAATTGAGGTACCGAATTTGGGTTTTCTGGGTAAATTTTACCGAGTGGGTATCTAGATGATTATTTCCCGGATTCTTGGTACTGTCCGGATGTTATTTTTATCCGATTGAGGGTTGAACCTGGATGAGAGTGTATCTGGATTGTGGGTGTTTTCGGGTAATTCCTCATTTTGATGTAAGGTTTAGATTTTAGTCTAAATGGGTATGTTAGGCTTATTTAATATTTTTAGCCTGTCAATGAGTTTCATCTGGTAAATGGTTATCTGTAATTTGTGTTATTCGGATTCTGTGAAGTTTGTTGGAAAGTAAGATTCGTACGAGTTTCAAAAGAAAGTGTTGTAGCGTTATTTCCTTCGGATGAGTTTTACTTTAACCATTTTCAAACTGGAATACGTATATATATATATATATATATATATATATATATATATATATATATATATATATATATATATATATATATAAGCATTGCACTACATGATTGCATGTTGGCCGGACTTAGGGCCGATGGAGTTTGGCTGTACTGAGGGACAGCGGAGTTGGATGTATTATAGTGCATCGGAGTAAATTGATTAGTTGGTTTAGCGCATCCAACTAATATGGCCATATGAAAGAATTGAACACAGTGCATACGAGTCATGAATGGTATTTTGACAATTGTTGTATATCAATGTTTTTACAAAATGTTTACTAAACTAACAGGGATTTTCTCACTTAGACCATTGGTCTAACCCTCATTTTTGTTTTCAAAAATCTGTATTCCAAGTCAAGGAGCAAGTAGGAATAAAGGAAAATATAAGATGTAAAGCTTGTATGAAGTCAATGTGTTTATGGAAGTCATGCTGGGCCATTGTATTTAGTTTGTAATATAGTAGTTTAGTAATAAGTTTGTACTGCATTCTATTCTGTGTATTTGTGTAACACCCAGATTTTTAAAATATTTATTTTTTTGTGTTTTAAATAAATATTAGCTTTTGAAATAACTCTTAGATATAATCTTGATTTGGTTGGTATTTTTAGGCATAATTTGAGAAAAGACAAACCAATGAAAATCAAACACATGTCCCTATGATATGATTTTTGTTGGTTGTGTTGATTTTCTTCCCAATTACTTCACCTACCCACTTTTCTCTTTCTCACTTTTAACCAATCTCATGTCTCTCTTCCATTATCTTTCAAGACTTTTCTTCTCTCCATATTCCTCATTACTTTTCCCTCTCTATCCTTCTACCTCCTCACCTCATCTTTCTCTAAACTAAATTTAGTCAAAATATATTTATTCCATCCACAATCGATTCCTCCATGGGTGTTTAAAAGATTTGGAGTTAGAAGTTCAAGCTTGGTGGATGGAAACTCAAGATCTTCATCTTCTTCATCTTCTCTAAATCATCATTTCCACCATTGTTGACCTAGTTTTTGGGTTTCTTCTTTAAAACGAATTGTAAGTCCATCTTGACCTTCTAAACCTTTATTCTTGTCAAAACCTTTCATTTTAACCTTCTAGAACATCTCTCTTGATGTATTTCTCATATTATGAATTTTGACCTATTTTGGGTATTTTGGGAGATTTGAGATTTTGACAAAGATTTGTGTGAATATGATTTTGGGAGTTACTCTTGGTGTGTTTTAGGTTTGTTTGTAACCTAGATAAAGTTTCTAGTGATGGATGGTTGTGGATCTAAAGCTTACACCAAGGAAGCTCAAGATTGGGGTAAAAACTAGATTTAGCTTAAATCTAGCAAAGTGAGTTCAAGTTGATTTGTGAAAACGTTGTACATGCCAAAATGTTCATTTTAAAGTGTTTTAAGTGTTTTACAAGAAAATATGCATTGTTGAGTTATTTGAAAGATTTTGATTACTTGAAATATTTAATTTTATAAATCGTGCAAAATAAGCATTTTTGGGATTTTTGGATAACTTGATAAAATAAGCATTAATGGAAGTGTTTTGATATTTAATGCATAATTGAAGGTTATCTAATAAATACACTTTTAGTGTTTTGTTGGAAATATGCATAATCTTATATGATGGTACGTTTTGAATCATGAACGTGTGCGTCATTGGGTTTTTGGTCATTTCCGACCTTGTGAACATTTTAATAGTTGTAAACCATTCGGTTTGAGAGAAGATGCAAGTTGGGTATTTTGATGGAGGAACCTTAAGCATTGTTATTTTAAATGATCTATTTTACATTTGTAAATCTTTGGGTATAAATACACTTGGATGTGTACTTTGGGAAATGACGTGTCCTAAATTAAGAGTTGTGTTGAATAATTCGAGTCTATGAAGTATCTTTCGCATAAACGTGGGTATAAGTGTTTTACGGTATTATTTGGTTTTCATGAGTGGTTAATTGGTTTTGGTTAAGCTTATGGCTCGGTTTCTGACTTTAATGAGTCTTGAGGACATTTGTCCGGATTTTAACATTTGAATATGGAGTTTTGGTTGTAAGTTGCATTTATTGAATTTTATTTAAAGAGTACATGTTTTGAGTGCGTGTGTCATTCAAGTGGAGTCGTGTACTATTAGACCGTAATGCATTGAATCCATAGGCATATGAGTCGGTCATATTTGTATGGTGGAAAGTCTTAGTATTCTCACTTTGGGAAGTATGCCGTCTTGGCATTTGTGTGTTCCGGTGTCGGGGAGAGGAACCTTATTGGGTTGTACTCCGTAATCTTGGGTTTGTGGTGTGATGTTCCAACACTTGTGCACGAGAGTTGAACATCTTGAGTTATCAAGTAAGGAGTCGAGGCTCCAATTCTTGAATGCTAGTAAGTAGGCAATGTGGGTCCTTTGGGGACCTTGAGGTGTAACTGTTAGTCCCAGATGGCTATAACAAGTATTGTAGAAAGGGGGGGGGGGGTTGAATACAATACTCAAAATTTTCACAATTTTAATTCTATTATTGAAAATCTTCAACAAGAATTACACATAGAAAACTAAAGACTATTGCGGAAAAGAACAGATAAACTATTCTAACAATCTTTCACAAAGTATACTAAACAAGACAACTAAGAACACATAGAACAAAGCTATGAAGTTTTAAGCAATATGGAGATTTCTTGCACTGAGAGAGATTTCCAGAAAGCGTAGTTTGCATGAGAGCCTTCTACTTCCTTTTATAGTGTGAAGAAGTGTACTAAGCATTAAATGCTTGGGACACCTGTCTTCAGGGGACTTGCTTCGTACCAGTAGACTTCTGAAAAGTTGATATGTCATAATCACCTTTTCCTTGGTACAAGGAATAGAACCCATGCTGAAAGGGACCTTATCTAAAAATAGATAAGATGACAAAAAGTCACTTTTACCTGGCAATAGATATTGTCCCAAAATAAATGATCTTCTTGATGTGTATTCCAAGACAATTGCACCGAAGGGGGTTCCACCGATATAATTGTCATAGGTCTTTAAAATCATCTGCAAAGAAAATCATTCACACGAAGATCCCACCGATTTGACCATCCTTATCGGTGGGAACAAACTGGCCGACGTGTGAGCACACAATCGGTGGGAAGGACGTCCACCGATGTGTGGAGACACCATCGGTGGGGAGGATGACCACCGATGTGTGAAGACACAATCGGTGGACATTGACTTGTATGTTTCTTGAGAAGAGTCTTCTTATTTCCACAATAAGAATCTCTTCAAGCTTGGTTTCGGTTGATCTTCGACTTCACCGAACAATTGCTATCCTGTACAAGTCATTTAAAGAACCATGCTAAAATATTCTAAGTAAGAATATAGGGAAGAACATTGGTGAGTCAATTTCAAATCTTGATGACCCAACAATCTCCCCCTATTTGAATTTGAGCTCTATCCTTAGAATATTTAAGAGTAATAAAAAGTAAAATGCATTTTGACCCTTTTTACTCTTTTTGGGTTCTTTTCATATAGACCATTCTTTTTGTTCTTTTTGATCTATTTTTCTTTTGTATGAGTATGTATACTATATACAATATTTACAAGTAAAATAACTATGTGCAACAAGGAAATTCAAATAGAAGAGTACTTGTATTACCGAAATTTTCATACATTGGGAGATGAAGAAAATCTTACAAGTACTTAGAAAAATGAAAATGAAAACACACATCATTTTCTCATTTTCTGTCGGCGCTTGATCTCGGCAAGGATGTTCTGGTAGAGAGGATGTGCTTCGGGGATGTTAGGCATCAGATTGGATATGCCTTCAAGAAGTATGATATCGGCCAAGGGGATTTGAGCGAACCTGAAGAAACGTCGGTGGCCGAATCCATCATTGAAGTATAATCCAGGAATCGGTGAGAAGCTTATCGTGGTTGAGGGATAAGTGGTTGAAGTGGGAAGAGACAAATTTAAATTGTCCATATAGGGAATCCTTCCTTTCTTTGCCAAGTCTTTGAAAATGTTATCGGGGACTTTTTGGTTCTTTGTATTCGGGAGGCGGATGTCTTCTTTCAGGGATTGAAGCTTGGCTCTATCATCGGTGGAGAGGACGATGTTATGTTTCTTCTTCACTTCTTTCATTTTATTCATCAAGCCTTCAATGTAATCGACGAATACATCTTTCTTTAGATTAATGCTCTTCACTAGAAGTTTAGAGAGTTCAAACCATTCGGAGAGGCCGAATTGTTTCAAGTGGTAATCTCTAATACTTCTTGGCACACCTTCTTCTCTTTCGATGATCAGTCTAATGTCGGCCGGATTGGCTTTAGAAGTGGCAATCTTGATACCAGTGATTGGAGACCTGTTGGTTCGGTAGTGCATCGTCTTTTTGTACCAAGAAATTTCCTCATCCTTTTCTTCCTGAAGAGCACTCAGTGCCGATTTCTGAGTTTTGATGGCATCGGTAGATTTTACTTTTGCTGCTTCCTCCTTGGCAGCTTTCAGAGAAAGAGCTTGAGATTCATCCAAAGCTTTCTGATCAAGTCTAGCCTCCTCAATTTCTTGAGGAGATAAACTGATATCGGTGGTAGTTGCTTGAGATGGAGGCTTGAGTTTTAGTGATTGGGCACCCTCAGGTCGGGCCCCATACTTAGCCAATTCCTTCTTCTTCTTTTCTTCTTTTGCCAATTCTTCGGCCGAGATGACTTTCTTGCCTTTGTCTTTGGGGGCCTTGCTAGCTTGCTCCCCCTCAGAAGATGCATGGATTTTCTCCCCCTCAACTGTTGCGTGAGTTGTTTCCACCGATGGTGATTTCGGTGGTGGTGAAGAATTCGGTGGTGAGGAGGTTTTCGGTGGAGACTTTTGTGGAGTAACTTTTGGCGAAGATTTCTCTACAGATTGTTGAGGAGAAGGAGAAGAAGACGTACCAAAAGGTTTCGGTGGAGTACCTGGAAGATCGGTGGCTTTCTTGGAGATGCGGATATGTGGTTGGTCGGTGGAATGTGAAGGCTGATTGATGTTTGTTCGTTTAACCGAGGGCAATTTCGGTGGTAGTTCAGTTTTCTCCCCCTCAGCAACAGCCTTCTCACTCTTAACTGTCAACCCCAACAGAGTAAATACCTGATCAAGTTTTAGATGAAGAAGTTGGATACTTGCAGGATTAACACTCGTCAAGGTAAAATCACCCAGATCTAAATCCCAATCCAGGCTTTGTTCAAGAAGATCAACCTTTTGATGTAGACGTTCATTGAGATAAAGAAGTCCGAAGGGCTTGATGACGAGTTTCTCGATCAATCAGACGAAAAAGCTCGGGATCTTTGACATCAATAGAAGCTTTGATTGAGGCAAGAGACATGGCTAAGTTGTTGTGGGATTCGTTAAATTTTCCACCTTTGAAGATACGGTAGCCACATTGTCAGTGAGAGGCCGAAGAAGGTCTTGAAGAGATGAAACCAAGAACTGAAGCTGTTGAGATTCCAATGCCGAAATACGCTCATTAGCCTGAGCAATCATAGACAGAGTGGAGCGTTTGAACGATTCGAATTGAGTACCCACCATCCTACATTGACGGGCACCTTCTTGTACTTCAGATATTAGGTCACTCGGCAGCCGAATACCTGTAATGGGAGGATCACGAACCTCCGGTAGATCGAAACGTGGATATGTTGGTGACAACCGGGAATGAGGTAGAGGTAGGATTCTATCGTCAACAGATGGGGAGGAGGATGGATGAGTGCAAGAAGGATCGGGGTAAAGAACCCTTTGTCGGGGTATCGGCAGGGGAGATGGCGGATGTTGGGGAGGGGATTGTGAAGAGGAAGAGCTATCCTCAGATCAGTGAGGGGTCGGGGATCGGTGTGGGGTTGGGGATCGGTGAGGGGAGGTGATCGGTGGCGGGGATTGGTGAGATGAAGCGATCGGGGTTGTTATTTTCGGTGATGGAGAAGTGTGTTTCGGTGGAGAAGCTGGATCGGTGGTGAGATCGTCGGTGATCATGGCAACAATCAATTCATTGGAAATGTTTCTGGGAGAGCCAGTGTCCTCCAATAAAAAATCAAAGAAGTTTCTTGGGGGGGACTTTTCTGTGGGGGAACTGTTTAGGCAAAAAAAATCACGTCGTATGACCGCGACCAAAACAGGTAAGACGCACGTTATAATCCAAATCTTGTATTAAGATAAGGTCTCGACAAGAACCCATAAAACATCCGTCGTCTCCCGTAAAAGGTAAGTCGTACGTCCCTCATGACGCTCGACCATAACGTCGCCCGTCCCGCACGACCATCGCGTAAGATTATATAATCTCGACCTAAGCTAACGTTAACCATGACTGTTACGTTTGTTAAGTATTTAATGCAGGAGTCAAAGCCATTAACAGTGAGTAGCCGTAACGGATGAAGAATATTATGGATAATCACTCCGGCGACTGTTTCCAGCCGTTGTAGCCGTTGATCAAAGCATTAATGGAGCTAATTAATGGCGCGAAGACTATAAATACCAAGTTAAGTCTTCACTTCAAAGACCATCAGCTAACACCCGATACACATAAACAATCATCATCGAACATCATCAAACAGCAGAGAAAAACATTCAAACTCATAGCTAAGAGCACTCAAACTCTGGAAATCAAGTACTGAAAGCCAGAACCCTACAGCGAACTCAAGAACACTCGAAGAAAAGCTCAAGACATCGCTGTCGACGCACGACATCCGCCTTCGACCAACAGTTCACACTTTGTATTCACACACGACAAACACTTGTTTTACATTTCAAACACTTGTACTTTACATTTCGAAGCATTTCCTTCACTAGTATTGTAATCATCGTACGATCGACGCCAGTACCAAGGACATCGCCCCTGATTGGCGACCATAGTGCAGCGACGACACCCCCTGTCGTCCGCAGGTTTTTTCTTCGATTGAGGTTTTTCCTGCGTCATCAAATCCTTTGTCTTATTTATTTTTCCCTCGTCGCACGTCTCGTCGAAAGATCCTTTCTTTAGTTGTTTAAGTCCACATCGACCTTAAGTTGTTCCTTTGGTGCGATTTTTGGCATTAACAGTTTGGCGCCATCCGTGGGACTACATCTAGAGAAAATCATCGACGAACGTGCACTTTACTGACGGTTTCTTGGAGTTCTTCTGTTTTCGATTACAGGAAAATGGCAGATAAGGAGAACATGGAACAGATGGTGGGTCTAAAAAATGCGCAAGAACCCCCAACAACAGTCGACGAGTATTATCTGGAGGAAGCCGTTCTAGATCAAAGCAAGCCCGATCAAAAAATCCTCGTGGGTTCATCCCTTGATCCCAACATTAAAGGTAAACTCATATCTTTTTTACAGGAGTATGCCGATTGCTTCGCCTGGTCGCATGAAGATATGGTTGGCATCGATCCCGGCGTCATTTCCCATAAACTTAATGTCGACCCGTCATATAAACCCGTAAAACAAAAGCGCCGCAAGTTCGCTCCAGAAAGAAATAAGGTAATTAACGACGAAGTCGACAATCTCCTCAAGACAGGAAAGATTCGAGAAGTAAAATATCCCGATTGGCTCGCTAACGTCGTGGTAGTAGCTAAGAAGAATGGAAAATGGAGAGTCTGTATCGACTTCACGGATCTCAATAAAGCCTGCCCAAAGGATCCATTTCCATTACCTCATATTGATGCCATGGTCGACGCAACCGCGGGGCACGAGTTATTAACATTCATGGACGCCTATTCTGGATATAACCAAATCCTAATGCACATCAAGGACCAAGAAAAAATTGCTTTCATGACAGACCGAGGTATTTATTGTTACAAAGTTATGCCTTTCGGATTAAAAAATGCAGGGTCTACCTATCAACGACTGGTAAACAAGATGTTTAAAGATCATCTTGGCGACACAATGGAGGTATATATCGACGACATGTTGGTAAAGTCAAAGCAAGCGATCGACCATATCGATCACCTTAGGCAATCGTTCGACATCCTTCGGAAATATAACATGAAGCTCAATCCAACAAAATGCTCCTTCGGCATCAACGCTGGAAAGTTCTTAGGTTACATGATCACCCGTCGGGGGCATTGAGGCTAATCCCGACCAGATCAAAGCCATCATCGAGATCAAGTCTCCTCGAAATTTCAAAGAAGTCCAGAAACTCACTGGTCGAGTAGCGGCTCTAAACAGGTTTATCTTTCGATCCTCCGACAAATGTCACTTATTTTATAACGTTCTCAGGAAAAACAGAGGTTTCGACTGGACCGACAATCATGAGCGAGCGTTGCAAAATCTGAAAAAGTACATGACGTCGCCTCCTTTATTGTCAAAACTATATGATCACGAGATCCTACAGTTGTATTTGGCTGTCAGCCCAAATGCAGTAAGTGCTGTTCTGACACGAGAAGATGAAAAACAGCAATTGCCGATCTATTATGTAAGTAAATCACTTTTAGACGCGGAAACCAGGTATTCCTCTATGGAAAATTTGCTTTTATCGCTAGTCACTGCTGCTAAAAAACTACGTCACTACTTTGAATCGCATCCTATTACTGTCGTGGCTAATTTCCCTCTTAAGTCTGTCTTAAGAAAACCCGAGTTGACAGGTCGATTGGCAAAGTGGAGCATATACCTCAGTAGCTACGACATCGACTTCAAACCTAGAACTGCAATCAAATCACAAGCGTTAGCAGACTTTATCGCCGATTTCAGTCCAGAACTGGAGAAAGAAGCAGAGTCTGAAATATCGACTGTGGCGACTCACGACGATGCACCTTGGATCTTACACGTCGACGGGTCATCCAACACCAGAGGCTCGGGGTTAGGCATCGTCTTAAAGTCACCACAGGGGGGCAAGATGGTATACTCGGTCCGATGCGACTTCAAGACCACCAACAACGAAGCTGAATATGAAGCCCTGATCGTGGGAATGAATATGGCCCACGACTCGGGGGCAACCGCGCTGCATGTCAAGAGCGACTCTCTGCTGGTAGTAAATCAGATCAATGGAGAATTCGCAGCCAAGGATTCAAAAATGACAGCATATCTAAGCGTGGCAAAAGAAATTTCTGAAAAATTTAGATCTTTTTCTATTAAACAGATTCCGCGAGACCAGAACACTCAGGCTGACGCATTGGCAAACCTTGGGTCCGCTTTAGTTGAACCAATATTTGATGTTATCCCTATGATTCACCTGGCAACGCCGTCCATTGGAAACACAGACGTCATCCAGATCGAAGACGAAGAAAATGATTGGTCACGCGACATTCGAAATTTCCTCGTGCACAACCAAAGGCTCGAAAAATCAGATTCAAAACATCTAAGTACGTCATGATCGAAAATAAGCTTTATCGGCGATCATCGACGGGCTTAAATTTAAGGTGCGTCATCAGCAAAAATCAAGCCCAAAAAATCCTCCAAGATATGCACGACGGCGAATGCGGTAATCATTCAGGAGGTCGTAATTTAGCTAATCTGTAACACCCCGCTTACCACGACACAATATTGTCCGCTTTGCTCCACTGGCTCACGGCTTTGTTCTTGGCGACCTGGCGAGGACTTCCCAGGGGGTCACCCATCCAGGTACTACTCCCACCCAAGCACGCTTAACCACAGAGTTCCCAAGGAACCCGCATGCTTGTGGCCCCAAAACGCGTTGTGTCTGGTAAGGCCAAGGTTTACTAATATACCCAGCATCTCTCCTGTCCACGGCCGATGTGGGATATGCCTAAGGTGTTACACACACCCCTTAGGGACTCATCGTCCTCGATGAGGTTTGCCCCACCATCCCGAACGACACAGGAGTGGCTCTGATACCATTTGTAACACCCCGCTTACCACGACACAATATTGTCCGCTTTGCCCCACTGGCTCACGGCTTTGTTCTTGGCGACCTGGCGAGGACTTCCCAGGGGGTCACTCATCCAGGTACTACTCCCACCCAAGCACGCTTAACCACAGAGTTCCCAAGGAACCCGCATGCTTGTGGCCCCAAAACGCGTTGTGTCTGGTAAGGCCAAGGTTTACTAATATACCCAGCATCTCTCCTGTCCACGGCCGATGTGGCATATGCCTAAGGTCTCGTTTTCTACTTGCTGCACACACAAACAATGGATCACCCTCTCTTTCTCATTTGTTTTCACGACTACAAGAAACCCTACGCAACCATCCATCCTTGTTTTCTGAATTTTTGTGCCGCACGCAAGGAAGAAGAAGATCACTAGCCTTCTTTCCTTTTTTTCCCCACCGCCGTTTGCCGCCCTAAACCACCAGTACCGCCGCTGGTCTCGCCGGCGAAGAGATAGAGAGGAGCAGCGAAGAGAGAGAGAGCAGCGAGGAGCGAGAGAAAGGACGCGAGTGATCGTTTCTTCGTCGTAGGTAAGTGTTTTCCCCCTTGATTGTTTCTTTCGTGTCGCCGTGAAACCACCACCGGCGGTGGCTGCCGCCGCCGCCGACCACCACTGCCGGAGGTGGCAGTGGGTGGTGCGTGGGTTGTCCAGCCCTAGTGCAACCCGAACCGTTAAGCCGAACGCGAATCGTTTTATAAAATCGTCATTTTATGTGAAAACGTTTTCTGCCACTGTTTTTGCGACGGCTATAACTTTTCCGTCGTAACTCCGTTTGAGCCGAAACTGGCGCCCACGGTTCAAGTTCGGGGTCGGGCACGTTTTCCGTGTTTTAGCGGAAAACGGGTTCGGTCTCTAGCGGGGCGAAAAAGTGGTCGCAAGTTCGGTGATTCGTCATTTCATGTGAAAAATTCTGGAATCTGCCATTGCCTTGTGAAAGCCATAACCTTTTGCTCGTAACTCGTATCTGAGTGAGACCAGCGCCAAAAGTTCCCTTTTTGAGTCTATAAACTTTTCCGTGTTTTGTGCGAAACCCAGTTCGGGACGTAGCAGGGGTCAATCTGTTGCTTTGCGCTGATAAGTGCTGTTTTTCGCTGTTCTGCGAACTGTTTTTATAAAATCCGTAATAAATTGTAGAAAAATCGTTAGGAGGTGTATAATATGTCCTTGGAACCCTACCTCAGAGTACTTTCTGGTCATGTAATTTAATTGAGGTTTTTCTGGGTTTAAAGAGGTCGAAACAGGTCCCGAACAGACCTGTTTGGCGAGGCCGGGAAATAGTTTTAATGACGGTTTAAGCGGGTGTCGTGTCGTAGGGTCCGGGTCTCGTATTGATACGTTTTAACGTGCGTTTAGGTGCTGGGGAGTGACCGTAATTGGGAAGCTTGAATTTGTATTGTTGGGCTAGGCGCGCATTCGAGGTGAGTTCTCTCACTATAACTAATGTCGGTTACTTTTTACATTACGATTTGTACGTGTGTGGTAGTTTTAATTGTTTGTGATGCGGGACTAAATAGTGGGGCGTCTAGTCGGACCTTTATTGTTATGACTACGCGGGTGGCGTAGGAGTTCGGTGGGGCCGAGGTTTATATACGCGGGTGGCGTAGTGACTCGGCGGGGCCGAGGTTTATATACGCGGGTGGCGTAGTGATTCGGCGGGGCCGAGGTTTATATACGCGGGTGGCGTAGGAACCCGGGGGAGCCGGGTAATGCTTGCACGGTTATTGTGTGGTCGGGTGGACCAGCTTATGCCTTTGGGTGGGATGGTGTAGGTATGCATGTTTAGACATTTATTCCGCTGTTTATTGTTCGTAAGAACATTATTTATGAGTTTGCAAACGAGATGATTGAATTATTAAATGAGTTTTTATTAATGAAATGTTACTTTAAAATTTTTAAATTCTTTGTAATTTTTGGGACGTTACAACTTGGTATCAGAGCACGGCTTGAGTGAATCAAACGCATTTAGGTGTGTTTGATCTCAAGTTTGCGGCTATAAAAATTTTCTTTAAAGTTTTTGGGAAATAAAAAGAAGGAAAAATCCGTTTGAGAAACGGTGATCGGAGGCGCAGTGTGTACAGTCAGCCGGAGCCAAAGGGGAAAGGTACAGTACTTAGTGTTTTATTGCTTTCTAGATCATAGAGTATGCATGCTAGATTGCCTGTTGTGGACACTATGATGTATGTTGTACTGCTTGCTATTAGGAATTTATGCTAATTATGATAGGTTACTAAGTGGATGCCCTCTAGGTTGTATGCAGTAAGAGATTTATAGCCTTAGAATATTTGATTTAGTTCTATTGCGCAGCTCTTGTTTGAGTCCAACCGTTCTAGGATAGAATCTTGTATTCGAATGTCTATTTATTTCGCACTGCATATAATCGGGTATTCGCGAGGTCGCTCGTTATAATTAGTAGGGATTCGGTAGTAGCAAGGGTAGTGGGATAAGAGGAAGTTCCTAGAGAGCTGGGAAGGGTGTTTATGTATGAGTATATGTGCTAGATTGCTTTCTAAAACATAGGAGTATGTATGCTAAATTGCTTGGTGCTTATTACACTGTATTGCATGTTTGTTGCTTGCTAATAGGAGGTTATGCTAGCCTTGATAGGTTGTTAGGTGAATGCACTATAGGTCGTATGCGGTAGGAACCGAATAGCCTTAGAATGTCGAATTTAGTTCTATTGCGCATCTCTTGTTTGAGTCCAACCGTTGTAGGATAGAATCTTACATTCGAATGTCTATCTGGTTTGCACTGTGTGCGACTGTGCATTCGCGAGGCGACTCGTCATGACTAGTAGAAATTTCGTTGTGGCAAGGGTAGTGGTTGGGATGGAATTCCTAGGGAGCTAGGAAGAGTGAGTATATATGCCGGTGCGGGCATATGTGTGTAGTTGCGGCGAGGAACTACTTGGACCCCTTGGGATGGGACTCGGAACGGGCGATGATAGGTGGGGATGGTAGTAGTAGAGCTCCTACTACCGGAAGCACAGGATCAATGCTCGAGTCGGGGAAAGTCACGAGGAATCCGAGGAGTTGAGCGTGAGTGTTGTTAGTGTGAGTTATTATGTGCTGTTAACGCGTTGTGTTATCTACCCAGAATGGCCATCATTAGGAGAAACAACCATATTAAATCTATTAGTACAGGTGTGTACTTGACTTGCTTAGATGAAATGATCGTTGAGGGTAGTGGTGAAGGATCTAATCCAGTAGTCGTTAGAATAGAAGGACGATTCTAGTATTAGTCACTTGGAGTGACGATAAGGATGATGTTTGTTTCGGGCCAAGATGGATGATTGTGCTAGAATCATAGGCTTATAGAGCCGACTTTGATTTGAGGAAAAATCGCAGGGATTATTTGGCGTAATTTCCCAACTTGCCTAAGAGGTTTAAATGTCCGGATGACGTTAGTGGATCGGAGAGATTTGGAGGAGTAGGAGTCGAGGCGTAGAATGCCGACTGAGTCATGCACAAAGTTTGATTTTGAAATAGATTGCATTAACAAATTCTTGTGTTTCAAATCATTTTTATGGATGGTGTTTTGAAATTTTGGGAAGTGTTTAGCACACACACAAGATTTTGAAATATGGTTTTGAAAGTGTATGAGATCGTTTTATCACGGGAGTGCAAACTTTGTTAGAATTTGTCTCATTTCGTTATTTTTCCAACGGTTCTTTCGGGTAAGATGATATCCGTGTTTTGTGGCGTTTAAAATGTTGGGCAAGTGACTACGGCTTGTGACTTTAACATTGGAACTCCTCCACATATGTTAGAGTTGAGACGGAAAGTTACATTCCACGATATCTGTATAAAGCTATTTGAGTGAGTGGTTAAAATAAGTTTTGTTTTACGGCATGTCGAGTCGTGTGGGTTTAATGTCACGAGGTGCATATCTTATTTGTTTATGTGACCATTTGGGGAAATCTTGGAAATCAATTTAAAGAACCCCACCTTTTGAGATTTTATGAGATTTTAGTCGATATTTTCAAATGATGGAAACGGATTGTTTTTTTTATCTTTAAGTTTGAAACTTACACGAGACAGTTGTGTTTTAACAAAAATATATTTGTAAACCGTTTCATCGTTTCGTATGACTATCCGACGCGCGTAAGATTTGTTAGTTAACCATGTGCCACAACATTTTTGTTGAAAAAGAGGAATTTTGGGGTCAAATATCGTGGAACTGATTTTGAAACTATGTGCACACCTTTGTTGCACCCGGTGTAAGGTCGACGGTTACTTTAAATACACGTCATGAGTCAATTCATACTAGAACCGTGACGGTTCATTTACAAAGGAATTATTTATTTCGCTTTACGTTTTGTGAGTAAACTAAGCTGCAATGAAATGATTTTCGACATGATCTTCATTTGTGGGACGAGCGTGTCCATTTTTGCGTAACTACCGACCTGGTAATAGTAGTTTTATTGCTTACGGTCTTTTTGAAATGAAAAATCTTGACGTTGAAAACATTTTTGTAAATGATTTTGTAAACCATTTGGGAAATGCGCTTTTAAGTGTTATGTGTCATTTTGAGAATTTTAAGGGTGTGAGTCCTTTTGGAAAACTCTTTTGTTTAACCCGTGTTGAGTTTGGGACTAATGTTGATTTTAGAGTATTGCTTGCTTAGACTTTATTTAAACGCGTTTTTGACCGACTTATGGGTCTAGCAAGCGTGGAGCATTTTGCTCGGTTTTGACTTGGAGTTAGTCATGGGCTAATTGCCCGGTTTTAATGACTCGAGGTGGAGTCTTGTTGACGAATTGTTTTGTCGCACCGTTCGGCATTCATTGCACGTCGAGTATTTACACGTTTGGGTGAGGGAGACAATCCGGGATAGGCACTTGTGGGTAGGCTGTTTTGCTTTGGATCCTTAGGCACGTTAGTCAGTCGCTGGTAGTGGTCGGTTGGGTATCTTGGAGTGAGGCCCCGGTGTTCAGGTGTTATAGCCTAGGCTTTCTAGTAGGAGCTAGGAGGATATAGTTGTGGGCACTTACCTGAGAGGTAATTCCGATGTGAGGGCCCTGAGGCGTTACCTGAGAGGTAGGCGTCAGGGTGTATCCTCGGTTCAGATACGTCGACGGTGGGAGGTTGGGTATTCCACGCGTGTTGGTAATGTAGGCCGGGTAGTATCGGTTAAGGGAATGACCTACGTGTGTGTTAGTTGACTTGATTGTGGGGGGTATCTAGTTGTGTTAGTGTCTAGGATAATACCACGCTGATGTTTGTTATTGTAATCGGTTGGACCGATGTTCGGCGGGTGGCCGATGTTTGTTATTGTAATCGGTTGGACCGATGTTCGGCGGGTGGCCGATGTTTGTTATTGTAATCGGTTGGACCGATGTTCGGCGGGTGGCCGATGTTTGTTATTGTAATCGGTTGGACCGATGTTCGGCGGGTGGCCGATGTTTGTTATTGTAATCGGTTGGACCGATGTTCGGCGGGTGGCCGATGTTTGTTATTGTAATCGGTTGGACCGATGTTCGGCGGGTGGCCGATGTTTGTTATTGTAATCGGTTGGACCGATGTTCGGCAGGGGGTCGATGTTTTGTTAATATAAGTTATTGAAAATCTTTGTAGTCTATTAGAATTCGTGGAAGTTAATCGACAGTTAAGGGTAGGAATGATCGTAGTCGAGTATCCTGTAGGGTATACTGTGAGCAGCTTTAGAATGGTTAGAGCTTGAAATTTGACTCGGGATACATGGAATGTCTAAGGTTGGGATGCAACCGAAGGCGTTTAACTAGGAATGATTCCAGTTGTTGGGGTGTTCTTCCGATCGTAGAGGAGTGTTGTTAGTAAGGAAGTATTCGGGAAATTTTTAGACGGTGTTAGAGGTTTAGATCCTAGTTAGTGAAAGTCTAGTGGCAACACCGAAAGGGGTCCGAGTGGACTTGGGAACCCGAGAATGATATGCGAGAGCGCTATCCAGAGCTGTTTTCGGGCGTAGACTTCGAGGACGAAGTCTAATTCAAGCAGGGGAGAGTTGTAAAGCCCGTGTCCCGGTACGCCTTTTATTTAATTATGTTTCTTTTTATTTATTTTGTGAATTCGTTTAGCGGGGTTAGGTGTCAAGAACCTAAAGCGAATTATCTAGTATGTTAATGGTCTGTATGTTAAATCCTAAGCTGTTTTGGATATTTTGGGCATACTCTAAAAGTTTAGGGGCTATATAGGAATTTGGTGAAAGGCTTGTTTGGGGGGGGGGGGGGGGGGGGAGGGGGTCCGGCCCATGAAGGGAACCGACCACCCCTTGTCTCGTTTTCTACTTGCTGCACACACAAACAATGGATCACCCTCTCTTTCTCATTTGTTTTCACGACTACAAGAAACCCTACGCAACCATCCATCCTTGTTTTCTGAATTTTTGTGCCGCACGCAAGGAAGAAGAAGATCACTAGCCTTCTTTCCTTTTTTTCCCCACCGCCGTTTGCCGCCCTAAACCACCAGCACCGCCGCTGGTCTCGCCGGCGAAGAGAGAGAGAGGAGCAGCGAAGAGAGAGAGAGCAGCGAGGAGCGAGAGAAAGGACGCGAGTGATCGTTTCTTCGTCGTAGGTAAGTGTTTTCCCCCTTGATTGTTTCTTTCGTGTCGCCGTGAAACCACCACCGGCGGTGGCTGCCGCCGCCGCCGACCACCACTGCCGGAGGTGGCAGTGGGTGGTGCGTGGGTTGTCCAGCCCTAGTGCAACCCGAACCGTTAAGCCGAACGCGAATCGTTTTATAAAATCGTCATTTTATGTGAAAACGTTTTCTGCCACTGTTTTTGCGACGGCTATAACTTTTCCGTCGTAACTCCGTTTGAGCCGAAACTGGCGCCCACGGTTCAAGTTCGGGGTCGGGCACGTTTTCAGTGTTTTAGCGGAAAACGGGTTCGGTCTCTAGCTGGGCGAAAAAGTGGTCGCAAGTTCGGTGATTCGTCATTTCATGTGAAAAATTCTGGAATCTGCCATTGCCTTGTGAAAGCCATAACTTTTTGCTCGTAACTCGTATCTGAGTGAGACCAGCGCCAAAAGTTCCCTTTTTGAGTCTATAAACTTTTCCGTGTTTTGTGCGAAACCCAGTTCGGCACGTAGCAGGGGTCAATCTGTTGCTTTGCGCTGATAAGTGCTGTTTTTCGCTGTTCTGCGAACTGTTTTTATAAAATCCGTAATAAATTGTAGAAAAATCGTTAGGAGGTGTATAATATGTCCTTGGAACCCTACCTCAGAGTACTTTCTGGTCATGTAATTTAATTGAGGTTTTTCTGGGTTTAAAGAGGTCGAAACAGGTCCCGAACAGACCTGTTTGGCGAGGCCGGGAAATAGTTTTAATGACGGTTTAAGCGGGTGTCGTGTCGTAGGGTCCGGGTCTCGTATTGATACGTTTTAACGTGCGTTTAGGTGCTGGGGAGTGACCGTAATTGGGAAGCTTGAATTTGTATTGTTGGGCTAGGCGCGCATTCGAGGTGAGTTCTCTCACTATAACTAATGTCGGTTACTTTTTACATTACGATTTGTACGTGTGTGGTAGTTTTAATTGTTTGTGATGCGGGACTAAATAGTGGGGCGTCTAGTCGGTCCTTTATTGTTATGACTACGCGGGTGGCGTAGGAGTTCGGTGGGGCCGAGGTTTATATACGCGGGTGGCGTAGTGACTCGGCGGGGCCGAGGTTTATATACGCGGGTGGCGTAGTGATTCGGCGGGGCCGAGGTTTATATACGCGGGTGGCGTAGGAACCCGGGGGAGCCGGGTAATGCTTGCACGGTTATTGTGTGGTCGGGTGGACCAGCTTATGCCTTTGGGTGGGATGGTGTAGGTATGCATGTTTAGACATTTATTCCGCTGTTTATTGTTCGTAAGAACATTATTTATGAGTTTGCAAACGAGATGATTGAATTATTAAATGAGTTTTTATTAATGAAATGTTACTTTAAAATTTTTAAATTCTTTGTAATTTTTGGGACGTTACATAATCGTATATCCCGACAAGGATATTTTTGGCCAACACTGCGACAAGACGCCATCAAGTACGTCCAGAGTTGCGACCCCTGTCAACGACACTCATGTATGTCTCATAAACCCTCGGAACCTTTGCACTCGACACTTATCCCATGGCCCTTCATGAGATGGGGAATGGATATCGTCGGCAAGCTACCGCCTGCTCCGGGACAAAAGGTGTTTCTCCTCGTACTTACGGACTACTTTTCTAAATGGATCGAAGCGACTGCCTTCTCCCAAATTAGGGATAAAGAAGTTATCTCTTTTATCCAGACTAACATCATATGCAGGTTTAGGATTCCATCCGAAATTGTTTGCGACAATGGATCCCAATTCATAAGCGACAGGACTCAACAGTTCTGCGAAGATAGGAGCATCAAACTGACAACCTCGAATCCCAGATATCCCCAAGCCAATGGACTTGCTGAGTCGAGCAATAAGACTATTGTAGCTTCGATCAAGAAACGATTGAAAGCTGCAAAGGGAAGATGGATTGAAGAACTCCCCTCAGTCCTATGGGCAAACCGCACGACGCCCCGCACGTCCACAGGACAAACCCCCTTCTCTCTCGTCTACGGTTACGAAGCCGTCATACCAATCGAAGTTCATCTCCCGACCTCGAGGCATACTTCCGTCGACCATAACTTGGTTGATTTAAGTTATGACCTCGACGACCTCGAAGAGCTCAGAGAATCCGCCTTGATCAGGATGGCGTCGCAGAAGTAGGCGGTCGAACGACATTTCAATAAACACGTCAAAGTTAAAGTCTTTCAAGAAGGCGACTATGTCCTTCGACGAGTATTCCCAAATACTCAGGAGCTTAACGCAGGTAAGCTTTCTACTAAATGGGAAGGTCCTTACCGCATCAGCGAAGTCGTTGGTAAAGGAGCCTATCGACTTCAGACCCTCGACAATCAAGAAATCCCGCAAAGTTGGAACGCGACGCATCTGAAAAAATATTTCTTTTAGTGTCGCCTTCCTCTTATACAAAGTGTTTTTCAACACAGTAAAACGTCGTAAGATCGCTGGTGGTCCGACGACCGATCTCTAACGAACTTTATCGCAGGTACGAACGACATGAGTACCCGAGTGTGTGACTTAATTGTTTTACCACAGGGGCATATATTCTAGAGTTTCGTCATACGATACAGTTACATGTAAGGTCTGAACGATCCCTCGATCTAAGTTTCTGGAACTCAGAAAAACTTTGAATGTTCTAACACATCAATGATGTATATTTGTGCTTATTAATGCAGTCCAAATATATGATTTATGTTTCAACCGTTACATTGCAATGAATGCCTAAGTCGCACGATCCTCCGTTTGTTTCATACTTAACGAATTTTATGATCGATATTATATTTATCCACGACATATGTAATTGAAAACACGAGAAGGAACTTCATTGAAAGATTACATATGAACGACCGATAGTCGGACGAGTAAAGACGAAGTCAAAAGTCGTTACATACCAACAACCCGACCACCAATGATCAAACACGAGAAGCCTAGTTCGTAAACCCAAAAATCTACCCTAGAACTAAAGAAGCACATCGATCGCAAGCTCTGCCCAACAGTCTCGACCTTCGAAGCCCTGCCAATCTCGAAGAACTGATGCAAGGATCAAATGAGTATATTAAGAGTTGTCTTCCAACTCCTTACGCCTTGACATTCTGAGAATGTGGCTCTTAAGATTAATGTTAAGGTTGGAGGAAGGAATATATTCCTCTCGACGATCGACCTCCACTCCAACATCTCCTCTGCCTTCACATATTTTATGAGAGGAAACCAAAACATCTGCAAATTACAAAAGAAACATATTAAATGTTCAGCGAAAGAACATCGATAACACAAGTTTTGAAAGAAAAACTTACAAGGAACGCCAGTTCGGCTAAACACAGCCCTATCTCTTCAACAGAGATCCTTTGAAAACACTCCTCGGAAACTAAGGGCTGATGTTTCCCCAGATGCGGAAGTGACTTCATCCTGACGAGGACGTAGTCAAACGAGAGGGATGGCGACAGCGCAAAGCTGATCACCATAACTTCCTCCTCGTTCTCTCCCGTCTTTACACCCTCGCCCCTGTCGGCTGACGAAAGGGTTGACGTGGCAGAAGACATCATCGCCAGATGCGCAGAATACACAGACATCGTGTTCATCATAACCGACATCGTCAACGATTCGGGTATCGCAACCCTTGATAGATCTCCGACCACCCGAGATTTGAACAAAGTCGAGATTCTAGAGAAAGGCCTCATCAGAAACATAAAACTTTTTCTTTAAAGAAAACAACCCATTGTGATCTCTATTTATGCAGGAAATCGCAACAAGTCGAGTCTGCTGATGATCAACACGCGTCCGTACCTATCCGGATCTTCGACACTTGTCTTCGACAGCTGGTAAGCATCATCTTGCGTCAGTATGACGTCACAACTTTTCAACCTCTCGTTCGGTTAAAGGCAAACCGGTCTAGTTCCACGATAACCAGGTAAGTCCCTTAACCCAGGTCACGAGTCTACGCATTCGACAAGCAAAATTTAAAACTTAAATTTGACATTCAATTTTCAAATTTTGGGGGCAAACTGTTTAGGCAAAAAAATCACGTCGTACGACCGCGGCCAAAACAGGTAAGACGCACGTTATAATCCAAATCTTGTATTAAGATAAGGTCTCGACAAGAACCCAGAAAACATCCGTCGTCTCCCGTAAAACGTAAGTCGTACGTCCCTCATGACGCTCGACCATAACGTCGCCCGTCCCGCACGACCATCGCGTAAGATTATATAATCTCGACCTAAGCTAACGTTAACCATGACTGTTACGTTTGTTAAGTATTTAATGCAGGAGTCAAAGCCATTAACAGTGAGTAGCCGTAACGGATGAAGAATATTATGGATAATCACTCCGGCGACCGTTTCCAGCCGTTGTAGCCGTTAATCAAAGCATTAATGGAGCTAATTAATGGCGCGAAGACTATAAATACCAAGTTAAGTCTTCACTTAAAAGACCATCAGCTAACATCCGATACACATAAACAATCATCAACGAACATCATCAAACAGCAGAGAAAAACATTCAAACTCATAGCTAAGAGCACTCAAACTCTGGAAATCAAGTACTGAAAGCCAGAACCCTACAGCGAACTCAAGAACAATCGAAGAAAAGCTCAAGACATCGCTGTCGACGCACGACATCCACCTTCGACCAACAGTTCACACTTTGTATTCACACACGACAAACACTTGTTTTACATTTCAAACACTTGTACTTTACATTTCGAAGCATTTCCTTCACTTGTATTGTAATCATCGTACGATCAACGCCAGTACCAAGGACATCGCCCCTGATTGGCGACTATAGTGCAGCGACGATACCCCTTGTCGTCCGCAGGTTTTTTCCTCGATTGAGGTTTTTCCTGCGTCATCAAATCCTTTGTCTTATTTATTTTCCCCTCGTCGCACGTCTCGTCAAAAGATCCTTTCTTTAGTTGTTTAAGTCCACATCGACCTTAAGTTGTTCCTTTGGTGCAATTTTTGGCATTAACAGGAACCCTCAGCGAGTTGTGCATCATCGATCTCATAACGATCGGGTGTAAGGCTGTGCAGTGCGAATTCGGTGCCTTCGAGGGGAGAGACCTCGAAGTCATCTCCACCACCCAAAGAAGCGAGGGGGGAGGTACGTTATGGTTCCTCCAAATGTAAAACTGAAGCCTGTGGAGAGGCAACAGAGGAGTCGGTGGGGTTGATAACGGATTCCCTTGGCCCGGAGGGGTGAAGTTCAACAACTGGCGATTTTTGAGAATCGTCAGTTGGCTTAGTCGGTTGGGCCGAAGGCTTTCGAGACCTCTTTAAAGGATACCTCGAAGGGGATGTTGAGTGCCTCCGCTTACGAGATGGGTTTTGAACCGGGAAAGCCTCTGAGGGATCTCTCGGTGGCGTGGTTCGAGAAGCGGGTGCGGAGGTGTCGGTGGCCTTTTGTCGTCTCTTTTTAGCGCCACCCAACGTCACTTGGGGACGGGAAGAAGGGGCCACTTCGACTTGGAGTTCCGCGGGAACTTCCAGGTGTTGAAACCCAGGAACTTCCGCGTCGCCCCAGTGAAGATCGGGAGTTACAACAAAAGAAAGCATACCTTGGCGCAATGGAAGATCAGTAGCGAGACGACCAACATCGAGGGTCTTTTGGCCAACAATGGGGGATGACCAATCGTATATGAAACGAGGAGATTGACTTCGGTGGAGATCACCGAAGGGTATTATCGGCCACCGATACTTTGAAAATCGGTGAGCTAGATTATTTATATCACAACCTTTTTTTTAATTATCTAAGTACAACATACCAAGTTCACTTATTAGAAAATTGAACCTGGCTTCATCTAATGGCTTGGTGAACAAATCTGCGAGCTGAAGATCGGTAGGAATGAAATGTAGCTCAATGTCACCCTTTGAGATGTGGTCCCTGATGAAATGATATCTGATGTCTATGTGCTTTGATCTGGAATGTAGAACTGGATTATTTGCAATGGCTATTGCACTTGAATTATCACACAGAATTGGGACTTTGGAATAGACTTGAGCATAGTCCCACAGTTGATTTTTCATCCACAGTATTTGAGCACAGCAGCTTCCCGCAGCAATATATTCAGCTTCAACAGTTGAAGTTGGAACTGAATTTTGTTTCTTGCTGGACCAGCTGACTAATTTTCCACCAAGAAGTTGGCAGCTACCTGTGGCACTCTTCCTGTCAATTTTGGAACCTGCATAATCTAAATCTGAATACCCGATTAGTTCAAACCCCGAGTCTTTGGGATACCAAAGACCTAGGTGCAAGGTACCTTTCAGATACCTGAAAATCCATTTTACAGCAGCCAAATGAGATTCTTTTGGATTTGCCTGATAACGGGCACATAGACAGGTAGCAAACATAATACCCGGTCTGCTAGCAGTTAAATAGAGAAGAGAACCAACCATACCTCTATAATTGGTAACTGTTGGTCCCGAAGGCCTATACAAGTTTGTAGAGGGGGGGGGGGGGGGGGGGTTGAATACAAACACACAGGTTTTACTTTTCTAAATTGTTTATTGATAAATCATTAACAATTTACAGCTTGTTGCGGAAACAAGATTAAGGATAAACCTAAATCTAAACAAGTTGGAACACTAAGTTTCTTGCACTAAGAAAGATAAGGAAATTACTAATAATAACCTATATCAAGATAAGAAGGATGAACTTGTCCAGAGTTAGCAAGTTACTTCAAATGAAGTGAGTTCTTCTTCTTATACACTGCATGCATTTAATGCATGTCAGTTTACACTTTACACGTGGCAGCAGCTGGTTGGTTGCATGTCATTGACCTTTGTTGACAACCTTAGTAGCCGCATGAATGAACAGTGTAGTATCAGAGTGGTTGTACGATTTCAGACAATAAGGTTCTTTTTCTGAAATTTTCGTACGGAGTCGTGCAAGGGTGGTTAAGACAAAAGTACTTTGTACGGAGGACTTCATGATCAGCTTTCGTTGAATCAGAGCTTTATTCATTGCTTATCAGCGAATGATAAAGTTCAGCGATTGCTGAAGTCTTGTACTTGATACTTCACGTTGAGTGGACAAATCTGAGTCTTCGCTGATCCGCATCAGTTCATTAGGAGACTTCTCGCTGGTTCTTGAGCTTGATCTTCGACTTCAGCGTAGAACCTATGTTGACGTGAAACTTGTCTTCAGAGATCATAAGTAAACAACTAACTTATCAGCGATCACCATAAGTACTGAACAGACTCAGAGCATTATGGTGAACAGTGTTAGCTGAATGTTTAATCTAAATAGTGAGAGTTCCTATCAGCGGTACTGTAAGATCTTAGTACTTATCAGCGATAGTGAAACTCTGATACATATTGTTTACTTACAATTTTCACTAAGTATATAAGAGAGGGTCATTATCAAATCACTGAGGGTTTGGATCAACAATCTCCCCCTATTTGATTATGACATAGCAACAAAGAAAATTGCTATTTAATGAAAACATAAGGATAAAAAGAACTCATAAAATATTTGTCCCTTTTACTGTTTTCTGGGATCTTTTCTGTACTGATGGAGTAAAGTACTTTCGCTGAAATCTTTCTTTAAAACTTTGAATCAGGTTACAAAGGGAAATGGAAAGATTACAAGTACAAGCGAAATAAATTACACGTATAAAAGAATAACTGATACAATAGAGAATTAGGCGATCATATCAGCTTATAAAGGTTCTTCCTTGATGAGAAGTTTATCAAGGGTCTTTGATGTGGCGATCATCCAGTCAGGGACCTTTACTCCTTGATTTCTTTTGTTCAGTGCTTCTTCAAAAATCAAGGGTTTTAGATGTCGTGCCTGAATGTCGTTCTTGAAGTCACACCAGTAGATGAGATCTTTCAGCTGTTCGATGGGAGTGATGTGAAGTTCAGAGATGCGTTGAAAACGCTTTCGTCCATCGTAGTCAATGAAGAATATCCTATAGGGTTCGTTTATGACTTTCCCAGGGATGAAAGTCTCACCAAGAGGAAGAGATGTGTCAAGTGCAGAAAGGTCAGGTTCAGGACCAAGGACTTCATTCATAGAAAAACCAATACCTGTTTCATTTCGAATGACAGGACCCTCATTTGCAGATTTAGATTTCTTCTTTGCAGAGGCCTTTCTTTTTTGACTTTCGAGAGGAGGAGGAGGAGGAATATCCACACAAGAATAGACTAAGTCGATCTGTTTGTTTATCAGCTTTTCAAAATGTTCTTTGTACTTAGACTGAGACTTATGTATAGCTAACCTGATCTCCAACCATTCAGAGAGACCGTACTTCGTGATGGCTTCAGCATATAATTTCTCGTACTGGTCATTCTCTCTGAATATCTCGATTTCAGCGATTGAAATTTTGAGGGTTGATCTTCCAGTGACGAGTACCTTGTTGATTCTGGCAGGAGAGAATCTGAAGTTTACCTTTTCTTTGCACCATGCTAAGGTCGATTGAGACACATATCTCTTTTCTTCAGTTATCTTCTTGGCGTCTTCCCAGAGCTGACGTTGAACTTCAATTGGAGCTCTTTTCAGCTTGGGGTCTTTCACTGATTTTCGAGAAAGCTGGATGGCAAGTTCTCTGTCTTTTTATTCAACTTCTCTTCTTTCAGCGAGTAGACGTTCAGCTCTGAGGTGATCCTTGTATTCCTTTTTGGAAAGTTTGAACTTTGGAGGAACGGAAGGAAGTTGATCACGCTTCAGAATTATTCGTTGATCTTCGAACTGCTTTATTATCTCTTATATTCTTCTCTGATCTTCTTCACTTGGTTTTTGAGGAACCAAGGAAGGTCTGCTTTTGTGCGAGAGTAGCTGTTCTTCAGGTTCATCAATCTCAGAGATCAAATCTAAGACTGGGATTATTTCTTCAGCTATGGGAGCTGGAATTATTGGTGAAGTCACAGCTTTATAAACTTCAGCGATATCCTCAAACAGGGGAGAGGACTAGCTGAAACACAGCGATCTTACGAATAAGAACTTGGGTAGAAAGAGAGAAAAAGAATGTGGTTGTGTATAGAGAGGTTGTGGAGTAGAGAACTGATAGTGTATGGATAGGGGAGGGATGGAGTAAGATTTAGTGTACCTGACAAACCGGCTTTGAGAGCAAGATCGTCAGATTGTCATCTTCAACGATGCTTTTTCCTTTGCTTTTCTCAGCTTCAGATGCTGAGGGCTTTGTCTTGGTCCGCTCCCCTGATGGTTCATTTATCGAGATCCCCTTAAGAGCTATCGTCCTCTGAGCAGGTTTGACAATGAAGGAGTCATCATCATCATCGTCGTCATCATCATTCTTTGAAGAAGATGATGGTTCATCATCAGATAGATCGATGGCTTCTTCGTTTTCAGCTTCAGATTCGGATTCTTCAGCTTCTTCTTCGAGTTGCTCCCCCTCAGATACAGAGGCGAGCTTCTCGGTTTCCTCAGGGTTTTCATCTCCCTGAGGTCCAGCGGTGGCTTCTTCAGTTGTCCTCTCATCCTCTTCAGTAAGGGTGAGGTCTTTTGTCTTCTCCCCCTAAACAGATTCATCGTGGGGAAGGTCTTCAGCGTTCTTCTTCTCCCCCCCCCCCCCCTTCCTCATGATGAATGAGGGAGGAATGGGTCGACTCAGCAGCTGTTGTAGGTTCCCTGTCTTCTTGGGCAGGGATCCCCACACAAACTTCAATCACTGCTAATCTGTCTTCTAGGTCAGAAATAGCAGGATTGATCTTCAAGAGCTCAGCACGATCCGCCGCAGAAAAATTTTCAGGTGCAGGGGCAGGGGCGGTCGTGTTTTCCAGTATCTGCTGCATCATAATTTTCATCGAACCAACGTCAGTCTTTAAAGAGCCAACGTCAGTTTTTAAGCAGCTAACGTCAGTCTTTACACCAGACATATCCCCATCGATTCATCCAACCGATGTCTTCAGCGTTGTGACGTCGCTGGACACGGTGGAAACTGAAGTTTTGAGAGATGTGTAGTCTGTGTAGATGTCAGCGAGCACCTTGGCGAAGTCCCTGAGAGTTTTATCAACCTTCTCTAAATCAGCTTTGGATGCTTTCTCTGTCACCACCGTTGTCAGCTTTGTAAGATTTTCTCCAGCGTTTGTTACAGCTGAAGAGTTGTCGGAAAGAGTGGTGGTGAGACCTGTCAGCTTCGTCTCCAGGTTCTTCAGAGAATCGTTGATATCTCCCAAATTAGGACCTGTAACATATAAGAACTTGTGAACAGAGGAAAGCTCAGAAGTTTGGGGTTCAGTCACAGTGTATATGGGTTGGTGTTTACCTGCAAGAGGATTAGTGAATTCATCGAAATCACGATGTCCTGAAAATAGTTCCATGTCGTCAGCGAGAGTACGTGGACGCATGGTCAGTTCTGCAGGTCCTGTCGTCATCATTCCTTGAAGAGTGTCAGCTTTAGCTTCTGGAGGAATGACGACATCTCCAGTGATATCTGGAGGAGAGTCCAATAGAGTAGAGGGAGAAGCGAAGGTTGAGAAAGGAGGTTGGGTGCGGAGTTCAGCGTTGGATCCGCTGAGAATCGCTTCTTCAGTCTTTTGAGAGACTGGAGGAGGTTGGGTAGATTCCAAGTTTGTAACTTCAGCGTTTAGAGACGCTGAAGCTGGGATAGAAAATGTACCTTGTTCAGGTGTGGCAGAGCGTACCACAGAACTTTCCTTCAGCTCTTCAAGATGAGCTGAGGAGTCTTCAGCATGAGATTGTCGGGGTTGCTCCTTGGTTACTTTAGTTCTTTTGGAACTAAGTTGGGTAGTGGAGTGTTTCCTTTTCCTTGAAGGAGAGGATTTTGTGGCATGGGTATCAGCGAGGGGTATTGTCGCTGAAGTAGCCACAGAAATAGAAGAAGTAGGGTTGAGAAGAGTTAAAAGGGTAGAAAGACATACCTCGTTTTCCACCGGTTTGAAGTCGAGTACCTTAGGGCCAACCTGAGAGAGTTTCAGGTCACCCTCTTGCGGGTAGCTGTCCTTCAGGCCTGTCTGGAAGACGACGCTGATAAATCTTGGGTATGGAACCCATGGAGGTCTGTCAGCGGCAAAGTCTACTCTTTGCACCAAGTCATCATAGATTATTGATGCCCAGTCTATATGTAGACCTTTCAGCAGAGTGTATCCCATTTCTTGCTGAGGTTGAGCGGCTTGGTCAGAAGAGCCGGTCTTTGCAGTCATGCAGCTGATTAAGTGAGCGAAGATGAAGTTCATCTCGCTGGGCATTTTCAATTTCTTTATGAGGGTCAGCTTCTTCTCTGGCTTCTTGTCTCTCCCAGTTTCCCATACGTAGCCCATTGCATCGAAGAATGCAGTAATGGCTTCCCTGTCAGCGAGTCTTTTGTGGTCAGGGAAAGGAACAAAAGGTTTTTCTTTTGTGGCTAAGGGAAGGTTAAGGGATTTGCGAATTATGGCAGGGGTAATCTTTATTGTGCCATACTCAGTATCGCAGAGGATGCAGTCGATTGTTTTTTAGGGATCTTTGACATATGGTAGCTGAGAGTGTCTGGCAGAGTACCAGAACTGGGATAGTAATAGCTGATTTGCAGGAGGTGTTATGGTCAGGGTTGTTGAGATGCAACAATTTTTCAGGAAGCTCACAGCATCATTCAGATGTGTGACTTGCTTTCGAGGAGGAAACTCGAGAAGCGCATAAAGGTTGTTAGACTTGGTCCAATCCAGTTCTTCCAGATAGAACTTGACCTGAGGAGCCTTGATTATTTCTAATTCCTCAGCAGCAGCAGCAGTGGTTTTCTCAGCGATAGAAATGTCAGCAGAGGCCATTTCTGTATTATCAGTTCAACCAAAGATGTTAACAAATAAGAATAATCTTAATGTGGAAATATTTTCCAATAAGATGGTTCGAATTTTGTCCATTTCATTCAGACAAAAATGTCTTAATGAAGATTAGGGTTTTTCTTGTTTTTGAAAATGAAATGCACAAACCCATTAAGTCTTGTTTTCCAGTTTCCTTTGAAGATAAGGATTCTGGAGAAAACGAATGAAGAACAAGTTTAAGATTTTTGCATTTAAACTTGAAGAACAACCATGAAAGGTTGTGTTCATAAAACCATGAAAGAAATGATTTCATTTTTAAGAAGTTCTTTTGTTTGATCTTGCTAAAAACAATGAGAAGATCAGAAACAAGTTATACGCATTTGGTAAATAATAAGAACATATTAACCTTCGATGTTTGATGAAGAAGATGATGAACAGTTCTGGAAATATTGATAGCACAAATGCAACAGTGATCTCTTTCTTGCAGAGGAAGTTGTTCGCGTAAAAGGAAAATATAAACCAAGAAATTGTTTATATAGAGAGATTTTAGAGAGAGAAAAACTTGAGCGGGAAAGTTTTTCATCATGACACGGACACGTGTTTGCATTTGATTGGATGGTAAACGAGACGTGCAAACGTGTGTCAGAAAGAAGGAACGTGTCGGGGCTTATCCGTTGCAATGACATCACAATTGTCCTTTCATATTCTAGGATATCTCTGAGGTTTTGAAAAACTCAGGGACACTTTTGAAAACATGAAGCACTGAATAGAAATATCAGTGAAGGTTTTAGAAATTTCAAAGTATCGATGATTAAGAAAGAGATATTCAGCGATTGAGTATGTTTTGAAATCTTGCATTTTCATGCGATTGTCAGAGAGAGAAAAACATACCTTGATATCAGCAAATCAAGTTTATTCAGAGAGAAGATGATAGAATAGGTTATACAAGTTCATTGTTCCCGAGAGCTTATACAAGTTTGTATAATCTTATCGCTGATCAAATGTGAACCGCTGAAGATTTTACTCTTCAAAGTTCAGCATTCCAAGCTTGCTGATGAGAAAGTTGAATCTTGTCTCATCAAGAGGTTTGGTGAACAGATCAGCTAACTGATAGTCAGTTGGGATAAAATGAAGTTCTATATCACCATTCATCACATGATCTCTGATAAAATGATATCTGATTTCGATGTGTTTCGTCTTTGAGTGTAGCACTGGATTGTTGGCTATAGCGATGGCACTTGTGTTGTCGCAATAGATTGGAATTTTTGAGAACTGAAGGTCATAGTCTAGTAGTTGATTTCTCATCCACAAGACCTGAGAACAACAGCTTCCAGCGGCTACGTACTCAGCTTCAGCTGTGGAGGTGGACACTGAATTTTGCTTTTTACTTGTCCAACTCACCAGCTTTCCACCCAGGAGCTGACATCCTCCTGTGGTGCTTTTCCTATCCATTTTGCAACCTGCAAAATCACTATCTGAATAGGCGGTTAGATCAAATCCTGAATCTTTGGGATACCAAAGACCTAGATTTCCAGTACCCTTAAGGTATCGAAAAATTCGCTTTACAGCGATCATATGAGATTCCTTAGGTTCAGCTTGATATCGTGCACACAAACAGGTTGCGTACATAATATCGGGTCGGCTAGCTGTAAGATACAAAAGAGAGCCGATCATCCCACGGTACAGCGTGACATTAACAGGAATACCATTAGTATCCTTATCTATTGTCAGCGGTGGTGCCATAGGGGTTTTCATAGCTGAACTCTGAGTTAAGTCGAATTTCTTCAGCATATCTTTAACATACTTTCCCTGATTAATGAAAGTTCCTTTCTCATTTTGCTTTATCTGAAGACCAAGGAAATATGTTAGTTCACCCATCATGCTCATCTTATACTCATCTTTCATTCTATCAGCGAAACGAGTACAAAGATCAGGGTTAGTAGAGCCAAATATAATGTCATCAACATATATATGAACAAGAATGATATGACCATTTACTATTCTGAAAAATAGAGTTTTGTCGATTTTACCTCGCTCAAATTGTTCAATATGGAGATAAGTTGAAAGAGTGTCATACCATGCACGAGGAGCTTGCTTCAAGCCATAAAGTGCCTTATCCAGTTTATAAACATAACATGGACGCTTAGGATCTGAGAATCCTGGAGGTTGTTCCACGTAGACTTCTTCATTCAGCTTTCCATTTAGAAACGCTGACTTAACATCCATCTGATATACTTTGAAGTCTTTGTGTACAGCGTATGCTAAGAATAGACGAATAGATTCTAGTCTTGCTACTGGAGCAAATGTTTCATCGTAATCTATGCCTTCCTCTTGTCTGTATCCCTGAGCAACAAGTCGAGCCTTGTTGCGGGTTACAGTTCCATGTTCGTCCAACTTGTTTCGATAGACCCATTTAGTGCCTATCACTGTTTTGTCAGTTGGTCTTCGAACAAGTTTCCAAACTTTGTTTCTTTCGAATTCAGTCAGCTCTTCTTGCATTGCGCTGACCCAGTTTGGATCTTTGAGGGTATCATCTATTTTCTTTGGTTCAGTCAGAGAAATAAAGTTAACAAATAAACAAATATTACCTGCACTTCGTCGAGTCTGAACACCAGCGTTTGGATCACCAAGAATTTGATCAATTGGGTGATTTACAGTCCATCGCTAAGCAGGAGCATAAGTCGCTGACTCAATCTGAACTGGAGGAGCTGAAGATGAGGCTTCAACAACTTCTGGAGTATCAGCCAAGAGAGGAGTAGGTGCAGATCTCATTTCATTCACTGATTGCTGAGAAATAGATGGAATGTCTGAGACATTTGGTTCAGCGGCAGGTATAGTGTTTAAAGGAACAACTGAGACCCATGATGTTTCAGCTTCACTATTCTGCATGTTTGGAATGATAGTAGGACCATCATTTTCAACTGTATGAGCATGAGGAGTGGGAATATCTTCTGAATCACCAAGATGAGAAAACATCCATTGATTCAGTTCTTCAGTATCAGCGGACGGTTTAGAGTTCGCTGAACGGGATTCGTCAAACGTGACGTGAATAGTTTCTTCTACAATTTGTCTTCTACGATTGAAGACTCTGAAGGCTTTGAGTATTGAAGAATATCCAAGAAAGATTCCATCATCAGCCTTAGGATCAAACTTTCCAAGGGCATCTCTGTTATTCAGTATGAAACACTGACATCCAAAGATGTGAAGAAAGCTAATTAAAGGCTTTCTCCCATGAAAAAGTTCATAGGCTGTCTTATTGAATCTTTTGACTATCAGCGACCTATTTTGCGTAAAACAAGCAGTGTTGACAGCTTCTGCCCAAAACTGAGTAGGCAGGTGAGAATCGCTGAGCATTGAACGTGCAGCTTCAATAATTGTTCTATTTCTTCTTTCAGCGACTCCATTTTGTTGCGGTGTTCTCACTGAAGAATAGTTGTGATAAATACCCTTGCTCTCAAAGAAGGAATCAAGAGAACTGTTTTTAAATTCAGTCCCATGATCACTCCTTATTGAGCGAACGGTCAAATTGTTCAGGGTTTCCATCTTCCGAACAAAGGTGATGAGTTCTTCAGGGGTGTCACTCTTAGAACGGAGAAACATAACCCATGTGTAACGAGAGAATTCATCAACTATGACCAGCGTATATTTCTTTCCAGCGATGGATTGTTTGTTAACAGGGCCAAACAAATCCATATGGAGAAGTTGTAGAGGAGATGACACTGAGGAGACTTGCTTTGACTTAAAGCTTGCTTTGGTCTGCTTCCCTTTTTCACACGCTAAACATAAAGACTCTTTGGCGTATGAGTGTTGAGGTAGACCAGTGACTAACTCTTTTGAAGAAAGAGTATTCAGTGTCTTGAAATTGAGATGAGATAGCCTCTTATGCCATAGCCAGTTGACATTTGAGGAGGCTTTTGAGAAGAAACATGAGTTCTCAGTGGTTGTTGAGTCCATGTTTATTACATAAACATTTTCCAAACGGGAACCGCTGAGAGCTATCTTCTCCTTTTTGTCAGTGACAAAGCGGGATTCCTTAGTAAAGATTACTTTGTTATCCTTGTCGCAAAGCTGACTGATGCTTAGAAGATTATGCTTCAGCCCTTCAACATATGCGACTCTTATGAAGGTGGTTGTACCATTTGAGAGTACACCAAACCCTCGGGTATGTCCTTTTCCATTTCCACCAAAAGTCACAGAGGGACCCTTCTCTTCCTTGTATTCAGCGAGCATGCTTTTCTTTCCAGTCATGTGTCTTGAGCATCCGCTATCGAGATACCAGATACCCTTCTTAACCTGCATTACAAAGGAAGATTAGTTTTTCTTGGGTACCCACTTTTCAATGTATACACATTTGTCAGTGGAAGTAGTTGGAATGGAAGGTTCAGCAGTCTTCGCAGCATTTGAAGATTCAGCTTTGTCATTCTTCACTTTAGTTAATTTCTTAACCTCAGTGGTCTTCTTTGCCTTGGGGGCATTGATCTTCACCTTAGCTAACTTTTCAGCTTTGGTGGTTGTGGGTCACTTACTAGCAATATGATCGGTAAGTCCACAGTGATAACATTTCCTATAACTAAAAGAAGTTCTAGGACCATTTGAATGCTGAGCTTTTGATTTTGAATTAGAAGGACCAGCACCAAATAAACTATTGGCTTTAGAAATGGGAGGAACATTCAGTTCTTCAGATTTCTTACCAAGGACATCCACTCTGAGTCTAGGAGTAGATCGCTGAATATATCCACGCTGAGTAGATCCAGAGATCTGATTCTTTGATCCAGAGGGGTAGGTCACTGAAGCTTTAGAAGCGTTCAGCTTAGGTACTAAGGTACCCTTCTGAGGATTTTGGTTAATAATAATTCCTTTACCTTTATCTTTAAAGACAGAGATAGGTCTTGGATAAACCATTTTCTCTTTACCTTTTGAAGAGGTAGGAGTTTCCTCAGGGATTGGTGTAAAGGACGAGGAGCACTGAGAAGATGAAGTATCAGATACAGCGGATACGAACGTTCCAAATTTAAGAATGGAATGCTCAGTGGTAGGTTTTTCAGCACCAGCTTTATAACCGAGACCACGTTTATCACTCAGAGGTATCTGAGACTTAATTATCTCAGTGATATTTGTTGAAGAATTACACCATCCTTCAACAGTAGCTTTTTCAGCTCTTAATGCAGCGATAGCTTCTTCGCGCTCGATTTTGACTAGTTGATTTAGGTGAACTTGATCTTTAAAATCTTCTTCAATTTTAGAAAGACTTTCTATTTGAAGGTGACATTTTTTAAGTTGTTCAGCTAGATCAAGGTTCTGATTTTCAACTATTGTTTTGCCATTCATGGCTTCATATAAACTTCTAGTCAAGAGATCGATCTTTCGAAGACTATCAGCTTCATCAATAAAAGCAATATTGGTAAAGAAAGAAGGTGATACCTGAATTGCAGAGGTTGAAGTGGAGGGAATGTCTGAACTTTCTTCCTCATCTTCAATCTTGGCCATAAGACAGAGATTGGCTTCATCATCTTCAGAGTCAGATGATGATACTTCTTCATCAGAAGCAGCCCAATCATAGTTGGCCATAAAGCCTTTGCCTTTCTTCTTGAAGCTTTTCAGCTTCGCATACTTCTCCTTCAGCTTTGCGTATTTGTCATCTTTATTCCTGGGAATAAAGTTTTTCTTTGGGAAAGCTGAGGGTCTAGAAACTTTCTTTGACCTGCACTCATTAGCGAAATGTCCTATCTTTTCGCAGTTAAAACAAGTAGCAGTAGCCTTATCAACAGGAGCTGATGATCTTGGCTTGTCAGTTATAGAAAGAGGTTTGTTCTTTCTAAACATTTTCTTTTTGGCGAATCTCCTGAACTTTTTAGTTAGGAGAGCCAAAGATTCATCATCATCTGAAGAGTCAAAATCTGATGACCTTTCAGAGTTACTCTCCAACTCAGTGATAGTGACCGAGGGTCGCTGAGTGGAAGGTTCCTCTGAGATCAAAGCAACAGGGGTGCTTTTGGAATCTTTTACAAGATTTTTCTTAAGATGACTCGATTGCTCATGATTCACCATCGTGCCATATAAGGTAGAAAGGGTCATTGATTTAAGATCCTTTGACAGCTTGAGACACATAGAATAACTGTCCCAACTTTCAGGTAAACATTCTAGAAACTTTGTCAGCACTTCAAAGTTAGAATATTCCTTACCAACAGTTTTTAGATCTATTATTAAACAGTTAAAACGTTTGTGAACTTCAAAGAGAGTTTCATTCTTACCAGAAATGAAGCTTTCATACTGTCTTACCAGGTTGATCTTTCGAGAGTCCTGGACTTCAGCAGTACCTTCATACTGAACACAGATTGTGTCCCACATAGCTTTTGAGGTTTTCAGGTTCATGACGGAATGGTAGACTTCGTCAGGAAGAGCCATGGATAGTATGGATCTGGCTTTTGTGTCGATAGCCACTTTCTTCTTATCTTCATCAGTCCATTGATGAATTTCTTTAGGAATCAGCCTTTCTGGAATAGCAGGTCTATTCTCAGCGATGGAACTGCAACATCAATTCTTATAGGGATGTATGGACCGTTTTCAAGATAGTAAGGTATAGTAGGGTCTACACCTTCTAAGAAGAGAATCATCCTATTTTTCCATAGATTAAAATTGTCTCTGGAAAATCTAGGGGGTTTTGCAAGAGAACCATTGTCGATATAGTTTGTGTTTGTTTTGGTAGCCATTTTTAGAAAATAGCAAGGAAGAGAAAAATCTTAGTATAGATTAGATCTTGTTTATGAGATTAAACAAATCCGCTCTGATATCACTTGTTGGTCCCGAATGCCTATACAAGTTTGTAGAAGGGGGGGGGGGGGGGGGGTTGAACACAAACACACAATTTTTACTTTTCTAAATTGTTTATTGATAAATCATTAACAATTTACAGCTTGTTGCGGAAACAAGATTAAGGATAAACCTAAATCTAAACAAGTTGGAACACTAAGTTTCTTGCACTAAGAAAGATAAGGAAATTACTAATAATAACCTATATCAAGATAAGAAGGATGAACTTGTCCAGAGTTAGCAAGTTACTTCAAATGAAGTGAGTTCTTCTTCTTATATACTGCATGCATTTAATGCATGTCAGTTTACACTTTACACGTGGCAGCAGCTGGTTGGTTGCATGTCATTGACCTTTGTTGACAACCTTAGTAGCCGCATGAATGAACAGTGTAGTATCAGAGTGGTTGTACGATTTCAGACAATAAGGTTATTTTTCTGACATTTTCGTACGGAGTCGTGCAAGGGTGGTTAAGACAAAAGTACTTTGTACGGAGGACTTCATGATCAGCTTTCGTTGAGTCATAGCTTTATTCATTGCTTATCAGTGAATGATAAAGTTCAGCGATAGCTGAAGTCTTGTACTTGATACTTCACGTTGAGTGGACAAATCTGAGTCTTCGCTGATCCGCATCAGTTCATTAGGAGACTTGTCGCTGGTTCTTGAGCTTGATCTTCGACTTCAACGTAGAACCTATGTTGACGTGAAACTTGTCTTCAGAGATCATAAGTAAACAACTAACTTATCAGCGATCACCATAAGTACTGAACAGACTCATAGCATTATGGTGAACAGTGTTCGCTGAATGTTTAATCTAAAGAGCGAGAGTTCCTATCAGCGGTACTGTAAGATCTTAGTACTTATCAGCGATAGTGAAACTCTGATACATATTGTTTACTTACAATTTTCGCTAAGTATATAAGAGAGGGTCATTATCAAATCACTGAGGGTTTGGATCAACAGTAACATCCACAGATTCACCATTTAGATCAGCATCAAGTTTCAAAGGTGGTGCCATGGGAGTTTTCATAGGAGAGCTATCTAAAAAGTTGAATTTCTTCAGATGGTCACGAATATATTTACTTTGATTTATAAAAATCCCTTCTGAAGATTGTTTGACCCGATGGCCCAAAAAGTATGTAAGCTCTCCCATCATGCTCATCTCATATTCACTCATCATGAGAGAAACAAACTCATCACATAGTGATTCATCAGTGGCACCAAAGATGATGTCATCAACATAGATTTGGACAAGAATGAGATTACCTGAGGTCTTTTTGATAAAGAGAGTGTTGTCAATTTTACCTCTGGAGTATCCATGCTTTAAAAGAAAGTTGGCAAGAGTGTCATACCAAGCACGTGGAGCTTGCTTGAGACCATAGAGAGCCTTGTCAAGTCTGAACACATAGTCTGGATGAGTTGGGTCTTCGAAGCCAGGTGGTTGTTTCACATAGACTTCCTCTGCAAGTTCCCCATTGAGGAAAGCACTTTTGACATCCATATGGAAGACCCTAAAATTTCGGTAGGCAGCATGAGCCAGAAAGATTCTTATGGATTCAAGTCTTGCTACAGGGGCAAATGTTTCATCATAGTCAATGCCTTCTTCCTGTCGGTATCCTTGAGCAACCAGTCTGGCCTTATTTCTGATAATTGTACCTTCTTCATCCATTTTATTTCTGAAGATCCATTTGGTTCCTATGATTGTCTTCTTTCGAGGTCTGGGAACCAATCTCCAAACTTTGTTTCTCTCAAATTGAGAAAGCTCTTCTTGCATGGCAGTGATCTAACAGGGATCTGCTAAAGCTTCATCAATCTTCTTGGGTTCAATGAGAGAGAGAAAATTCACATAGAGACAAATATTTCCAACTCCTTTGCGTGTTTGAACACCTGCTTGTTGATCACCAATGATTTGATCTTTGGGGTGATCTTTGGTCCATTTTGTTGCAGGAGGCAAAGGTGGTGGAATATTTTGAGGGAAGGACGTTGATGGAGTGGGATCAGAGGTTCGGTGGGAAACACTTAAATCGGTGGTAGGTATAGGGTCGGTGGAAGGCTGTGCGTCGGTGGAGAGAGGAATTTCGGTGGGAGAATGTACGTCGGTGGGAGAATTCATGTCGGTGGGAGAAGGATCAGGAATTATGAAAGGTGACCCAACTTGGCTATTTGAAGTAGAAGGATTTGAGGGAATGGATTATGCATCGGTAGGAAAGACATTAGGAGCATAACCTATGCAAGAAGCGATCCATCTGTGCAATTCATCATCATCATTTGAAAGAGATGAAGACCTTAGATCATCAAATTTGACATGAATGGACTCATCAATACATTTTCTCCTGAGATTGTACACACGATAAGCTTTGGAGGATAGAGAGTATCCAACAAAGATTCCTTCATCAGCTTTGGGATCAAACTTCCCAAGATTATCACGATCATTTAGAATAAAGCACACACAGCCAAAAACATGAAGAAAGCCAATATTTGGTTTTCTGCCATGGAAAACTTCATATGGGGTCTTATCATGTCTTTTGGAAATCACCGACCTATTTTGGGTAAAGCAAGCAGTATTAACAGCTTCAGCCCAAAAATAGGTGGGAAGATTTGATTCACTTAGCATTGATCTAGCAGCCTCACATAAAGTTATGTTCTTTCTTTCCACGTCTCCATTTTGCTGAGGAGTTCTAACGACAGAGAAATTTTGAGAAATTCCTTTCTCATTGAAGAAGTCTTCAAGAGCACTGTTTCTGAATTCAGTGCCATTGTCACTTCTCACCGATCGTACAAGTTGCCCATTTAGAACTTCATTTTTCTTGACAAAGTTGATGATATCTTTAGTTGCATCACTTTTATAGCTGAGAAAAGACACCAAAGTATATCTAGTAAATTCATCAACGATAACAAGAATGTACCTTTTGCCACCAAGACTAGGAGTGCTGACTGGTCCACATAGATCCATGTGCGGCATTTGGAGAGGTAGAGTGATGGAAGAGCATTGCTTGGTTTTGAAGGATGTTTTGGTGAGCTTCCCTTTTTCACATGCATCACACAGCTTTTCTTTAACAAAGTTCAACTTTGGCATGCCTGTCGCCAGTTCTTTGTTTGAGATTTTATGGAGTGTTTTGAAGTTCAGATGAGATAGACGTTTATGCCACAACCAGTTCCTTTTGGCTGTGTCATCTGACACAAAGCAAACATTGGATGAATTGTTACTTAGTCCCATATCAATGATATAGACATTTTCCATCCTTTTTCCAGATAACACCACGTTGAAGTTCTTGTCCACAACAGTACAGATACAAAGTTCAAAGATAACTTTATATCCAAGATCACACAGTTGGCTAATGCTGAGAAGATTATGCATGAGGCCTTCAACAAATGCCACTTTATTGAAAGTGACAGATCCATTAGTGAGAGTTCCATATCCTTTGGTGTAACATTTAGAGTTGTCACCAAAAGTTACAGATGGACCTTTTCCAGACACATAGTTGATGAGAAGCGATTTATTTCCCGTCATATGGCGTGAGCACCCACTATCCAGATACCATATTTGATGGTGCTCAAAAGCCTGAGAGTATGATGTCGAGCACCCAGTTGACACCAAAGCCATTGGAGAGGTAGCTTTTTCAGAATCTTCCATATCTTCTGAGATGGCCATAAAGCACTTGTAGGGAGAGTTGTTGTCACTGTCAGAGGTCTCTTCTTCCCAATCATGTATTTCGGCCATGAGGCCCTTTCCTTTTCTAAGAAGACCCTCATTTCTCTCCTTTTCTTTCTTGTATTTGGCTTTGTATTTCTCAGCCCTTTCTTGATGATCTTTGGTCGAGGATTGAGTATCTTTCTTGGCAAGGTTTGATTTGAAAGTGTTATTTTTGGGTTTTTCATACTTGGAGGAAAACTTGTCAGAAGATGAATTTCTAGAGTTCATCACACGCTTACTTCTGCACTCAGCTGTGAAGTGTCCTTTCTTTCCACAATTAAAACATTCCTCATTTGTCTTATCAGTTGAGGAAGCTTTTGTAGAAGAGAAGGGTTTTCTGAAATATTTGGATTTGTTCGAAAAACGAGATTTGTTTTTAAAACCAGCCAACATGGCAATTTCATCAGACAACTGCTTAACCGAGATTTCTTCACCTTCATCATCGGCATCACTTAGATATGCCTCCGATTGGTGAGAATAGTTGCTTTGGGTTTCATTGTCAGAATCTGATGAAGGATAGGTGATGCGTGGGACACTTTGAGATTTCTTGGAATTTTCACTGACAAGAGCAATAGAAGTGCCCTTTATCTCTTTGATGAAAGATTTCCTTTGTAACTTGGTTTGTTCAAAGTTGAAGAGAGTTCCATATAAAACAGTTAAAGGCATGTACTCAAGGTCCTTAGAAGTTTTGATACAAGTGCACATGTTCTCCCAAAAATCAGGGAGACAATCCATGAACTTGTTTAGAACTTCCTCATTATCATAGACTCTGCCTAGTAACTTCAGATCATTCAGAAGGGAGTTAAAACGATTATAGTAGCTAGGAAGAGATTCACCTTTTTCATGAGTGAAGAGTTCATACTTTCTTATGAGAGAAATCTTTTTGCATTTCTTCACTTCCTCTGTACCTTCGTACAGAACACATAGTGTGGTCCACATCTCTTTAGCAGTTTCAAAGTTAACTAGAGAATGATAGACTTCATCAGGAAGTGAGAGGGCAATGATTGCTCTAAGCTTTGAATCAAGAGTAACCAGACGTTTTTCTTCATCAGTATATTTCTTTGGATTTTTGAGAATATAACGTCCAGTACCTTTTGCTTTCTCTTTGTCGGAAGGCTCAGAATCGTCGGAGTCACTAGAGTCCTCCTTATCAGCGGTTTCCTTACCAGACCTCTGCGTTTCATAGCGAGCCCAGACTCTAGGGATAATAGGTCCCTCTTTGAGAATGGTTGGATAACTAGTATCCACTCCTTCCATGAATAGCATCATACGGCTTTTCCAAAGAGAAAAGTTGTTAGGGTTAAACTTAGGAGGTTTGGTAATGGAACCATTTTCAGAAAAGTTGTTTTGAAAAGCATTTTCAACAGTTGAAGATGAAGAGGCAGCCATCGCAGATCAAGTTTATGAGTTAAACTTTCTGCTCTGATACCACTTGTTAGTCCCAGATGGCTATAACAAGTATTGTAGAAAGGGGAGGGGGGGTTGAATACAATACTCAAAATTTTCATAATTTTAATTCTATTATTGAAAATCTTCAACAGGAATTACACATAGAAAACTAAAGACTATTGCGAAAAAGAACAGATAAACTATTCTAACAATCTTTCACAAAGTATACTAAACAAGACAACTAAGAACACTTAGAACAAAGCTATGAAGTTTTAAGCAATATGGAGATTTCTTGCACTGAGAGAGATTTCCAGAAAGCGTAGTTTGCATGGGAGCCTTCTACTCCCTTTTATAGTGTGAAGAAGTGTACTAAGCATTAAATGCTTGGGACACCTGTCTTCAGGGGACTTGCTTCGTACCAGTAGACTTCTGAAAAGTTGATATGTCATAATCACCTTTTCCTTGGTACAAGGAATAGAACCCATGCTGAAAGGGACCTTATCTAAAAATAGATAAGATGACAAAACGTCACTTTTACCTGGCAATAGATATTGTCCCAAAATAAATGATCTTCTTGATGTGTATTCCAAGACAATTGCACCGAAGGGGGTTCCACCGATATAATTGTCATAGGTCTTTAAAATCATCTGCAAAGAAAATCATTCACACGAAGATCCCACCGATTTGACCATCCTTATCGGTGGGAACAAACTGGCCGACGTGTGAGCACACAATCGGTGGGAAGGACGTCCACCGATGTGTGAAGACACCATCGGTGGGGAGGATGTCTACCGATGTGTGAAGACACAATCGGTGGACATTGACTTGTATGTTTCTTGAGAAGAGTCTTCTTATTTCCACAATGAGAATCTCTTCAAGCTTGGTTTCGATTGATCTTCGACTTCACCGAACAATTGCTATCTTGTACAAGTCATTTAAAGAACCATGCTAAAATATTCTAAGTAAGAGTATAGGGAATAACATTGGTGAGTCAATTTCAAATCTTGATGACCCAACAGTAACTTACTAGAGGCTGAACATGCAATGAGATCGTGTATCCTTGAGGTGTAGCTGGGCACAGCAGGCAATGGGGGATACGGTGGTGCCACCCGTATATGGGGTGGTAGACTTGAGGTGTAGCTTAGCTAGCAGGCACTAAAGTCCGACTCGAGTTGGAGCTTATCAAAGCAAACAATAGAGTCACGATCTGTGGTATAGTTCAATAACATAATTATGCGACTTAACTTTGTGCCCGTCACATATAATGGAAGCGAGTCTCCCCCGTCACCGAAAGGTGTTATCTGGGTATTCATTTTTATCCATGTTTTTGGTGACGTCTTAAATATTTGTGGATTGTTGTCCACGATTTATGAGCTGAGTATTATGCCCCATCCGCGTTTTGGATGTTTTGGGATATGATGTTTTATCTACATTTTCATTATTTAAGGGTTAAACCATTATTCACATTTCGGGTGAGTTTTTGGGTTCGAGCTTATATCTTTAAGAAACGATTGATGTTGGTATTTCCATCACCCTAAAATGCATGTTATTGGGAAACGGGTCGTTTTCGTGTTTAAAGTAAATCATTTTGGAAATCATGATTAAAGTTGTGTTTCTTTCCTTTTAACGATTTTATATAATCATGATGTAAACTCTTGAACTCACTAGGCGTTAGCCTAACCTTTTTATTTGTCGGCATGTGCATCAGGTTCAGGTTGGGAATAGTTCTAGCGACACTGTGAAGAGATGAGTGCTAGCTGTGTGCTCGTGAAGTGATTTGCTTAGTGAAGTCTTCCGCACTTGGGAAATAGCAACTTGATTTTGGGGTTGAGTAACACCCGACGTTTTATAGTCTTGGCGAATGACTTAGGTTTTGATTGTTGAAAATATAATGTTTATATTGAGGTAATTCAAGAATAGTTTGTAGAAGGAAATTTATTCTTAAGTGGTTATTTTATTGCAAATTTTATTTAGTTGTTCTTTCTAATTTTTAGGGTGTTACAATTTGGACCATGAAGACCGTATGTGATATAATATGTATCTTTTGTTGTAAATGTTTGACATGTATCTTGTGTTATATGGTGCATGCTTGGGGTGGGTCGTTACATGAACTGATGAAAGCACCACCATCCCTACACCTTACTTGAGTGTATGAGTATCCATGCACCATCACTCACCTATTTAAGACCATCACTAGCCAACTTTACTTATGTCCAACATAAATAATATCTGAATTTATTTATCATATTAAACCAATACAAATCAGATATAATAATAATACGTTTTAATTATTAAAACTTCTTATTCGAATATGTTCAAAGCATGTGACCCAATGGTTTCTCGACATTGTAATAAATATAAATCTCTTTTTTATAGTTAAACTATGAGTGGTATCTAACAATACATCACCATCACCCAAATGACGAGAATTGGTGATACAACAAATTATCGGTTTGTAGTCAATTTTAGTTTACATTTTTTGTCCTTGATGTCCAGATTGAACACGAGACATTGAACGCGTCATTTTCGTTATGTCCAATCTCTAGTTTATTGATATCCTAATATACTAATAAAAACAGAAAATGATATCTCATATAAATTTTATGAGCATCCATGGATTTCCATAGTATATATTTATCAAGAGGCTCATAGACATCACTCCCGTCATAAAGGAGGGACAAATCATATCTCGACACATGCTAGTTCTACCATGTGATTTATAAAATACATTACATGTACATTGACCACATGAGAAACAATTGTGACACTTACATGACATCCAATGCAGTGTTCTCATAGCGAGTCACGTCCGATACATAAAATCTCCATTTTGTATCCATATGCAGATACAATGTCTCTATATGAATCCCTACGTATGCTAGTCATTACCATGTTACTTCAACCTTAAACCCGAAATAATATTTAACTATGACCATTTAGAATACATTATTCTAAGGTTATTATTATGAATAATTAAAACACGAAATATAATATAAACATATAAAATGGGCAATGTCTTTTTATTTATTTATTAATTTCATGAAACAAAACTAAATATTACAATTATCGTATGATTAGTGTTTGGGCATTCACTAACAGAACGATGGTGTATGGTTTACAAACGGCAAAATCCGAGCCGGTTACAAATAGATTTTAGATGAAGTTATCTAAGTAATCAATTTCTAAATGTCTAATAATTTATTGAGTGAATTGTGGATTTGGTCTCTGTGTTTTGATGTTTCTTTGACTATGGTATGTTTATTGTGGATTTGGTTCTTGTGCTATTCAATTTGTCTTGATCATGGTCCCTCTGACTAACGGTTCCGTTAACTCCATTAAATCAAGAACTATTTTTGTCCTTTTACCTATTTTTTGTTCTTTTTCTATAAAAAAAGGTAAAAACAACATATTTTATATACACACAAATATATATATATATATATATATATATAACAATATCAAAATAAATAAAACAATATATTATTATATGATTTAATTTGTTGGAATTTTCTAAATAATTAATTGTATTAAATATGATTTAGTTTTATTAGTTACATCAATGGTGGAAAAAGAAATAGTTTTATTGTTTAAACTTTTAATGTAACTAAAAATTTAATTTAAACAAATCAAACCATAAACCTAAATCTTATTTTATTTAGAGCAAATAAAATAATATATAGTTTTATAATTTGATTTGTTTAAATTAAAAAATTAACTACGTTAAAGACGATTAAATTTTATTGTTTCTTTTCTATCATTACAATAACCAAACTTATTATCGAAGGAAAGATTCACGCATACTGTCATTTTTGTAACATAAAATTTAATAAATCTTTATATAAACATCAACGAGGTTTTCATATCCAAATAGGCAAAATACTAAAACAATAAAATTAAATTGTATTTTATATAATTAATTATTAAATTAAAAAAATCACATCGTAAAATAATACCTTATTTTATTTATTTTGATTCCATTATATATATACACACTTATTAATGGTTAAAAATACTGTTTTTATAATAAAAAGACAAAGGAATAGGAAAAATGCTAAAATAATGCTTGATTTAACGTAGTTAATGAAGACGTTAGTCAGAAGAATCATGACCAAGACAAATTAAATACCAATAAGGACCAAATCCATAATAAACATAACGTATAAACTATAGTCAATGAAAACATCAAATACGGGGACCAAATCCACAATTCAGTGAAATTTATTTATCAAAAAAATCGTTTAGAAACTAAACCATTTAAAAATAAAAAAAACAGTAACTTATTGAGATACGTAAACGTATTGAGCTTTTGACGGGTCAATGGCGCCCCACCATCTTTTACTTGATTTTAGACTTTAGTTGGTTATTGACACGTGTCGCAAAACCCATTAAAGTTAGGTTGTTCTCAATTTAATCAAACAAGTGCTTATTTGATACAAGTGCTTATTTTTATTTCAACATATTTATCTCTCATATTTGATATTTTTCATGGTTCTAAATAACTCGTTATGACCTCGTTATGGTGCGTTATGGTGTCAAGGCTTGGGGTCGCCGCCACGTTAACCACTGTGGCTCCTCCTTAAAACTTGACTTGCATTGTAACGCGTTATGGCGCGCTACGATGCGTTACAACGCGTTACGATGCATCATTTTGTAAGGTGTGAGATTATTGTTAATATGTAAATAAATGATATTTGTTTATGTAACCTAAGACTTAAATACACATAAAAAAAGAAACTTAAAACTAAAAACCCTAAATTTGTAAATACTTACTTCCATTCTCGTACATGGAGAGTCGACCGTGAATTCTTGGAAAATTGAAAAAAGTAGTGAGTAGAAATTCAAGAGATTTACTCTTGATTTTACACTCTTGATATCATTTTTTATAAGCTTTATGGATTTGGTATCAGTTGTCTTTTTTATTACTTTAAATGAATTAACTTTGTTCTACGTTATTATTCAGTACACTAACAAACAAGTGTGTGTGTCTATGTATGTGTGTGTGTATATATATATATATATATATATATATATATATATATATATGTATATGTCGCCTTAGGACACGCCTTGAAAAACGTCATGGTCTCGTCGTAACTTGTAAGGCTTGAGGCTTGACCTCGCCTCCACGCTTCACGTCATTTAGAACCTTGATATTTTTTAACGGTTTTCGTTTCTCATTTAATGGTCATTAACTTTTATGTTAAATCCAACTAAATAAGGGGTATTGTAATCATTTTATCTTTTTGCTAATTTTCTTTTAAAAAATTTGAATAGAATATTATTTTATATATTTATATTATATTTAGTGTATATATATTATGCATATATAAAGTGTAACAACCCACATTTTCACAGCCAACAATATCATAGATAAATAATCTCAAATCGGGTCCTAATACATAATAAGATTCATAAATGAACATTACATGTTCTGAACTATCCAAAATTTTGCAGCGGAGTATTCTATTCTCAGCCGAGAGATCTATCTAAGCAGTACAATTAATAAACTATAGTGCTCCTCGTCAAAGCGCTTCCCTGAAAATGGTTTAGTTTTTAAAAGCGAGGGTTAGACCATAAGGTCTAATGAATTCCCTCAGAAAATTGTTTGAATAAGCATGCATAAAACATTACTTTAAAAAACAGACAGCTCAACGTAATTCCATACATGGGTATTTGCACAGTATTCATAGACCCCATAATTCAACAACCACGATCGGGGCCCAAGCATACTCCCCTCTCGCCTCATATCGGGGCCCAAGCAGACTCCCCATAACCCGAATAGGCAGGAAACAAATTCCATTCCTACTGGTTCATAATAAAATCCCAAAGGATCATCAGATCCCGAGGTACCCTAATCCCACTGTACAACCCGACTCCACATAGCATACAAGCATAGCTAACAATAAACCAGCAATGCATGCAATCTTTATAAACAGTTCAATCATGCTAAATAAGCCTTTCCAAAACATACTTTCATGCGAGAAGTTTATAAAAGCTTGTAAACAAATCATACTCGCAAAGCATACCATGCATGATCAGTAAAAATATTTAACATCTCATTTCACGTAAAAAGGGTTAAGGAGACTCACCTGATCGATATGATTTTCTAGACACGCGGTTCACCTTCGAATAACCCGAACATAACCCAATTCACCTAAAAGATAATAACAACATTCATTAAAAGTTATCCAGACAAAACTTCCGAGCATTTCTCTTCCAGACCACATGACCCTTATCCGGACCACTTGCCCGGATTCCATCCGGACTCACTTCCGGACTCCTTATCCGGAACCCATTTCGGACTCCTTATCCGGAACCCACTTCTGGACTCCGCATCCGGACCACTTCCGGACTCCGCATAATGCGACTTCCGGACTATGGCTCTGCCAAAAACCCACACTCCCCAAAACCGATTAACGTAAGAGATTTAGTCCAAACCCTTGTTAGATACAAGATTAGGGTCATATTTCCATATTAAAACACCCATTTATCCCACCATTTGGCCTCTAATCGGCCCAAACTCAAAAGACTCCATTACATTCTTGAAATAGATAACTCAGAGCAAAAATGGTGTTCACCAAACTATGCAACCCCAATACACCCAAACTTCTTGAATACAAAGGCATACCCAAAACAAACGAGGAGAAAGGATTGAAGTTTACCAATTGACGATTTCTTGACAGTGATTTGCTTGCCGATTGCTTTCCTCTCCTTCCTTTCTCATTTTCCTCCTCAGCCGCCAAACCCAAAATAATGAAATAGAATTTGGAGTGACCTAGGGATTTGCTCCCTTAAGTACCTCCCATAAATTTCCCTTTTTGGTCCCTCATGCTTTTCCCTTATTACAATATGGCCACAAGACTTCCATTTATTACATAAATATCTAGTTGTTATAACACTCCACCCTTAAAAGAATTCCGTCCCCAGAATTCCTTGGTCGAAAAGAGGCGGGTACTTCGCCCTCATCTCCGACTCCAACTCCCAGGTTGCCTCTTGACCTTTGTGATAACGCCACTGAACCTTTACAAGGTTGATTTCCTTGTTCCTCAATTTCTTCACCTTAAAGTTCGAAATGGTTTCGGGCTCTTCCACAAAAATTAGTTTTTCGTCTACTCGCACAACTTGTAATGACACAATCGCATCGACCTTCAATCCACGCTCTAATAATAGAGGCATGAAGCACCTCACGTATCCCACATATCCATAAATCATACTCATTCTATAAACCGATTCTTCAAATCGGAGTATCGCTACAACCGACACACTAAATCGTGGCTCAATCCTCTTTCCTTTCTCCATACCCCATTTCAACATCCAAACTCAACCGAACTAAACCAGACCAAACCAAACCGAATCAAACCAAACCGAGCCAAACCAAACCAAGCTGAACAAAGCCAAACCAAACCATGCCAAACTAAACCAAACCGAATCAAACCAAACCAAACTGAACCAAACCGAACCAAACTGAACCAAACCGAACCAAACCAACCCAAACTGAACAAGTACCTTTGGCATCGAACCGACCCCCAACTTAGGTTTCACGATTCGCACTTCCAAATTTAACAACTTTGGTTCCAAGTTTCCAACTGATCTTCCAAGCAACTCTGTATAAGACCACGACTTCCTTAGGTTAGGAATACTCACATAATGTACTTGTAGCCCTTTCGACCATATACCAGATATAAAAGTAACACCTCAGATCAACACCCCGGCCAACCCCACTAGTTAGAGTTCTCTTGTCCACAAGTCTGGACTCAGGGTTCTTAAAACACGTCTCATCACGACCTTCCCATACCGTTTCACTTCCTTAAAGAAGAAATTTCACCGAGTTTTGCAATAATGACATGAATCCTTTACTAACATTGGCAACCACCCAATTTGCCAATCTTAGCACCAGGTCAAACTTGAACTTTCCAATCCACCTTCCTACCACGTCAAACGCCTAACACAAAGTATTCTTTCCTTCAAAACACGTTGACCACAAGTCAACACTATATACTTATACATATGCTTCCACTATGTCCTATTTCCATACCTATACACCACTAACCCGCCATCCGGGGTAAGGAATAAATAACCTTGAAGTTTTACATTCGCCTTTTCACTACATCCAACAGACGAAAGGAGTGACCACACCTACTCCAACTATTCCAAGTAACACATAATTGAACCCTACGCTCACTTCGGAATAGTTAACATCCCAATACTTATTCAAATCTGACGGTCTTACACTTTGAGTGTCCCGTACAACCACTTATGCCATGCCTTTCCGAAGGTATAGATCACATTCCTTCAAGGAAAGATTCATTGACTCATACGAGTCCCTTCACACTTAAACCAAGACATATACCAAAATGTCCCCCTCTCGTAACTACACGAGTAGTTCCAATACCCGTCATTAGCACATCTTTAAACACTTCTCCCCCATGTGGTGTCAATACCACTCTTCTCACTTTAAGTTCTTCCACTTGCTTGAACATATCGTCCTAACCTCCTCTTGCTAGCCTGGGCATTGCTCGCCTATCAGCATCCACTTCATTCCCAATCGTTCCAAACATGACAACCACACTTGTTTTACCAAGCCCAGCCAACGGTTTCACCACCGTTCTAATTTGAGATAATCAACAAAGTCCTCTTGTAATAACATTCCATGTTTCTCGTTTCCTAAGTAGGGTCAACATGCTTACCAGAATTTCTTCGTCGGTCTTTTACTGATCCCAACATAAACTCACTCAGTGACTCATGCCACTAAAACACCTGGTTCCTCTCTTGGGTAACCACCAACCACCGTTTTCTGGCAATAAACATATCATAACCCTCGATCATAATCCATGCATCCCAACTACATGCTTAGTACTTTGTACTTTCACCTACAATATCACATCGCCGACCAGGTGCTCCCGACCATTTGCACAGATAACAACTCTTGCTTTCATTTTCACCTAAGTTCATAATTAACCAAGCCTATCTCACGACCTGCCTGTCTCTGAATTTAGACAAACCACAGCTCGCGATTTCCCGTGCTTGCTCAGATATACGTCCCTCGATAGACCATTGCGAGCTCCACGAAAGTCATCCTAACGACAAGGCATAATCTCTTACAAATTGATTCTCCAAGCACCAGCTTTGGTTGTGCTGACTGCCTCATTCCTATACAGGTCATCAAATCTCTTAGAGCACACCTAGCTACAACAACTGCTTCACATTCGGCACACCTACACAAAGTGGCCCAACCCCTCACCGCGTATACATTTCTCCCGACAACCCTTCATTTCCTTAGGTAAGTTCCGTGAAATAACCGCATCATAATTTCTTCTCACATCTCAGTCTCCCCATGATGATCTCAAAACTAGACATTTTTAACAGTCGCCCCCTTCAGCATCCATAGCTAACACGATGAAGTTTCCACCATCTCACCGATACACAAAGAGTCCCAATGGAACCTACCGTTTCCAACACATCGTAACTAACTTGCGCCCTACAGTCCATACTAGCTAAGGAATAAGACTCGTATGGTGCGTAGTCTAATTATCGTACCATTCACCCCTCTGGCTCATATCTGAAAGCATTTCATCATGGCACATTATCTACTTATTAACATGCTACTACTAATAGTTTCTTAATAGCCTTTGGCTTCAACATGCGTATGCCCACTCCATGGGAAATCTCATCACCCATTATCCAACATTAACAAGTTCAATACCCAGGACTTCCACTGTTTCCCACTCTCCTCTAACTGAAACACTAAGGTCGTAACCCGACCGAAATCAAACCAATTGAACAGTTTCCATTTGAACCCCTCCTTGTTCTTAACTTTGCTGTCCACTACGACCTACAGAGTTCATAGCCTTCATGCATGACGAAACTTGAAAATTCGATAGATACCATAATGAAAAACATATTGACATAAACATAGCACCTCACTACTCAAGTCGAAACGTAAACACAACGACCCTAAGGTCGCTCACATGTCACCCCAAGATAATTCGTGACTTAGTCAACCGAACCAGTATTGACCCAAATAAAACATGTTTAATAAAATGTGTCCAATACGATTAAAAATCTCAGAACGGCATCACTTTTACGGAGCGAGTTAGTCAGCTCCCACACTCTTTTGTATGTTAAAAGTATTACTATTCATTTCGGTTATAAAACTTTTGCGGTAAAACATTTTCGTGACTTTCACAACAAGGTTTATTCCCACACGAAAAGTAAAATAATTCACATCTTACTATCATAGTACGTTGTAAACAAGTCTATCTTTTTCTTTAAACTCACGCTCGCACGTGTCGACTCATTTTCCAAAAACAAGGAGCTCATTATGCTCGTAAACATTCTTAACACAATAAGAATCCATGTAAATCATTTAAGAAGAACACCATGCATGAAACTAACATTGCGATGAAGGTTATTCACTCTAACAAGGTCCCATATTATTCCTATAGTAACTTATTGTCGACACCCAACTTTCGACCATCGGTCGCCTTCTCGTTCTCATATTCACTTGTGGTACAGTTGCTTTACAACCCTTCAATTTCCATATAGACCAGAGATCCACAACCATGTCATTTCCAAATTTAATCCTTAAGGTCGAGTAACGATCAGTTATCTCATGTTTTACTCAAACACATGTTTGGATCCATTACTTACATCTTTCCTTCACCAATCCGGCCACTACACCGCTTGACTAACAGCCGAGGGTTCATTTTCTTCACTCGAATATTTTGAAGCTCACAAGATTTCCATCACAGTTCTAATCCCAACTGATCGACCCATCAAACCAAGGAATGGGGGCACACTAGGAAATAGGAGTTCACCCCTATTTCGTCCTTCATCCCCTTCTTGAACCCATAATTTCCACCCTTGATCGGTTCATCACCACTTCAAACTACCCTCCTTTTAGAAAGTGCCAACAAATCTCACTATGAACGACCTTACGCATTATAACAAAGTCGTATGCATCATAACCAAACCATGTTACCATCACAGTTACATTCCACCTTCCTCCAAGGATTGCCTCAACCATAACAACCTACCATATAGTACAAGAACTGGAACAACCGCAAACAATCACCACTCAAACTCAACTTCGCAACATAAGGCAATTCGAGTACATACATGTACCTGTAAATTCGCAATTACACTGGCCAGGTGTAATGTAAATTTACCTTACACGAAAGTTCTCATTACCCTATTTTTCTAGCGCACATAGAGTGATATTTCTTAAAGGCATCCTATATCTCGGTTGTGTCTCTCAAATCACAGTTTAAGTTTAGGCCCGTCCGATCACCTAAATCCCTTAAACTATGGCTCTGATACCATCTGTAACAACCCACATTTTCACAACCAACAATATCATAGATAAATAATCCCAAATCGGGTCCCAATACATAATAAGATTCATAAATGAACATTACACGTTATGAACTATCCAAAATTTTGCAGCGGAATATTCTGTAATACCCCGGGTAAGTTCGTTAGTTAAATCCTAGTTTCGTTAAATTTATTTAACTCTATAATTGATGTTTAGGGTAAGTTTAAGTGAAATTATAAGTTTAAGGGTGGTTGGGTCAATATTGGGAAGTCTAAGGTCTAATTAGTAAATATGGTTGGATATTATCCCTTTTGATATCCAGATATTTTTCATAAAAATCAGAAAACATTCAGATCAGTGTGTGTGTGTATTGAGAGCAAAAGGAGAAGAAGAAGAAAGGAAAAGGCTAGGGCTTCAAATTGGTGGACTTGGGGTGATTTTAAGGTATGTTTCTTTACAATTTATGTGTATAATTGTTAGTAGGAAGTTTCTATCGATTTAGAATAGTCGAATTCTTGTCTAATAATAATTCAGTCGATTTCTGGGTTAAAATTGGGTAAACAGTTAGAGGCTTCCGGATGAAATGAATGTATCCGGGTAGTTTGGTTGATGGTGTCCGGTAGTTTATTCTTACAGGTGTCCGGACGATCTTGTATCCGGTAAGTACCCTTTTCTTTAAGTTTTCGGTTAAATTGAGATACCAGATAATGTCCGGATTGCTTTGGTGTCCGAATGTTGTCCAGATTGTTTAGGTAGTCCGGAAAGGTTATGCTGTCCGGATTGGTCATGCTGTCCGGAAAGATCTGCTGTCCGGATTGTTTTTGTGTTGTCCGGAAACTTGAGCTGTTTTGGTTATTTTTGAGATTTTGATGCTTTTAAGTGTCCAGTAATACTGTGTTTTATTGGACTTTGGATAGAGTATAAATGAAGACTGAAAATACTATGGACTTGACTTAAGTTTGGGTTTGGGAAAGATATTTGAGGAATTAAGTTATTCTAAGTTCTTAGACTATTAAGTAAGCCTTATGTGTTCATTTGGTAAAGAGGAGTATGTATTTGATTTGTACAGATTCTGTGAATTTGAAGTGAAAGCAGAGTCGTTTTGAGAAAAGCTTGGAGAACGTTTTGATAGACTAACAGGTGAGTTTTACTTCAAAATGTTTTCAAACTGGAATACATATATGTGCGTATTGGATATGTGATAGATGATGTGATTATGTGCTTATGTTTGAAATATAATATGTGGAGATGTATATTATATTTACATGAGTATTACACTATACGAGAGTGTGTTGGCCGGGCTTAGGACCGGTGGTGTTGGCTGTAATATTCGTACGGTGGTGTTGGCTGTAATTGTCGTACATCGGAGTTAATTTATTAGTTGGCTTGCAACCAACTAATATGGCCATGGGAATGAGACAGGAAAAGTACATGATGCGTGAGTTATGATTGGTATCTATCTTTTGTGATATATATATATATATGGTATTTGTGCAAATGATTTTATAAATGAAAGGGATTTTCTCACTTAGATCATTAGGTCTAACCCTCATTTTGTTTTAAAATATGTATTCTAGGTCGCGGAGCAAATAATGACAAGTGATAGGAAAGATCTATAAATTTCTTTTGAAGACTCATGAAGTGTTTTGTAACTATCATGTTCAGTAGTTGTTATGTAAAAGTTTGTACTTAAAGACTTATTTTGTTAAGCTAAGGGACCGTAAATGCAATATGATGTATCTTGTTATGTAACGACGTTATGCAATTTTTGTTATATGTGTATGTTTGGGAACCGGGTTGTTACAGATGGTATCAGAGCACTAGTTTAAGGGATTTAGGTATTCGTACATGTACCTAGACTTAAACTGCATGTGAAGTAGGATGTCCCTATTATTATAGAACCTTGGGATATTAAATATAAAAAGGTAGAAGGAACATCATGTAAGGTAATTTCAGATTACACTTGGCCAGTGTAATTGTGATCTTATAGGTACATGTTTGAACTGGAATACCTTGTTATATGGGGTATGTGCTTATGTGTATATTAACCTTGTTTGAATCAACAGAATGGCAAGTGGTACTAGACAAACGAATCGAGGGGGAAGAGGAGATCATGATAGAACAAATCCAACAGTTGGGGTAAGAGGAAGAGGGGGAGAAAGAGGTAGAGGCAGAACAGGCGGCAGAGTTCAGCCGCGAGGTAATGAATTTGTAATAAGGGACGATCTAACAGCTGAAATGGGAAGGTTACAAGCAAATATTCAAGCCATGTTTAACCAGACTCGTAATACTGAAACAGAAAGACCAGATCCTAACCGGGAAGATGAGATGCCTATCACACCTACTGTCGTACCAGTAATGAAAAAGTGTGATTATAAAATGTTTCTCAGTTGCAAGCCTCCTACGTACTCAGGAGATCGGGATCCAGTGAAAGCTATGAAGTGGCTGAAGGAAATAGAAGCTATCTTCAAGACTAGTAAATGCGCTGAAGAGGATAGAGTACTTTATGGAACCGCAATGTTAAAAGGCGATGCTTTATACTGGTGGGAAGCTCATATTTCTTCGGGAGGGTCTGACATATATTCTACCATCTCTTGGGAAGAATTTGTTATAGCTTTCAGGAAACAGTTTTGTCCTCAAGCCGCAGTTAAACAATTGGAAGGGGAGTTTATGAACTTGCAGCAAGGGAATTTGTCAGTTCGGGACTACACCACTCGTTTTCTGGAAAAGTCTCGTTTCGCGGAATACTATGTTGCCACGGAGGCAATGAAGATTGAAAGGTTTATCTTTGGGTTGAATGTAGAAGTCAAAAATTTTGTGATTGCTAAAGGACCAGAAACCTTCTCAGCCCAGTAGATGCTGCGGAAACCGTAGAACAGGATAAAGGGAGGAACATTAGTGATAAAGGTATGGGAAAACGAAAGTGGGAAGGACCACCGTACGATCCAAAGAAGTCAAGGTTTCAGAGATACGATAACCGTCCACCTTTCCGAACAGCGGAAAGACCTTGTCCGAAATGCAACCGTATTCACCAAGGAAATTGTCAAGTTGATACTCGGGTTTGTTATAGGTGTGGGAAGACCGGACATGTTGCTAAAGACTGTCGGGTAACGCAGTTTTGTTTCTTATGTAATTCTCCGGATCACATCCAGTCTGATTGTCCGAGGGGAAGAGTACAGCAAGGGGGTACGTCAGGGAAACCAGCGAGTGTTAGACCGGTAGTTCCAAGACTAGAACCACCAAGAACAAGGGGTCGTACGTTTCAAATGACAGCAAAAGAAGCGGAGGAAACTCCGGATGTGGTTACAGGTACATTTTTCATAAACTCAACATGTGCTAAAGTGTTATTTGACTCCGGTGCAAACCGATCGTTCGTATCTCCTGCATTTGCTGCTTATCTGCATTTAAAGCCTAAAGTGTTAGATCATGCTTTAATGGTAGATACTGCAAATGATAATCAAGTATCGGTTAAAGAAGTTTTTGATAGTTGTGTGATAAATATAGAGGGGTGTGGAGTACCTATTCAACTATTTTCTATAGCTTTGATCGAGTTCGATGTGGTAGTGGGGATGGATTGGTTAGCCGAGAATCAAGCTAACATAGTTTGTGATAAGAAGTTAATAAATGTTGTATTACTTGAGAGGGGACCGGTAGTGATTTATGGTGATCGTAGAAATCATCAGTCTTGCCTTATATCTATGATAAAAGCCCGTAAGTGTGTTAATAAAGGTTGCCCGAGTTACTTAGCTTATGTGATAGATATTAAGCCAGAAAAGAATAAGTTGGAAGATATTCCTATTGTTAGTGAATTCCCAGAAGTTTTCCCCGAAGACTTGAATAGTCTTCCTCCCATTAGACAAGTAGAGTTTGGTATAGATCTGATTCCTGGAGCTGCTCCTGTAGCACGTGCACCGTATCGTCTGGCACCTCCGGAGATGAAAGAAATGATGACACAACTGCAAAACCTATCCGATAAAGGCTTCATCAGACCCAGTTCTTCGCCGTGGGGTGCTCCAGTCCTGTTTGTGAAAAAGAAGGATGGTTCGATGAGAATGTGTATTGATTACCGGGAACTGAATAAGCGCACGATCAAGAACAACTATCCGCTTCCCAGAATTGATGATCTCGTCGATCAATTAGTTGGAGCTTGTTATTTCTCCAAGATTTATCTAAGATCTGGTTATCATCAGCTGAAGGTTAAAGAAGAAGACGTTCTGAAAACTGCTTTTCGCACGAGGTACGGTCACTATGAATTTCTGGTGATGCCATTTGGACTGACGGACGCTCCAGCTGCTTTTATGGATCTAATGAATCGGGTATGTAAGCCATATCTCGATAAATTTGTTATTGTATTTATCGATGATATCCTTATCTACTCCCGATCCAAAGAGGAGCACGCACAACATCTTCGTTTAATTCTGGAATTGTTAAAGAAGGAACAGTTATACGCTAAGTTCTCGAAATGTGAATTCTGGCTACGAGAGGTTCAGTTTCTAGGGCATGTAGTTTCTGAGAAAGGCATTCAAGTTGATCCGATGAAAGTGGAAGCGATTGAAAAGTGGGAACCGCCGAGAACGCCAACCGAAGTACGTAGTTTTCTGGGTTTAGCCGGGTATTACCGAAAGTTTATAAAAGATTTTTCTCGTATTGCTACGCCTCTCACTAAGCTGACCCGAAAGAATCTAAAGTTCGAATGGAAAGCAGAACAGGGTGAAGCATTCCGAATATTGAAAGAGAAACTCTGTACAGCGCCGATACTAGCATTACCTGAAGGTTCTGATGATTTTGTTGTTTACAGTGATGCTTCCAAACTAGGATTGGGATGTGTACAAATGCAGCGTGGAAAGGTCATTGCCTATGCTTCTCGTCAACTGAAGGATCATGAAAGACAGTACCCTACACACGACATGGAACTTGCAGCAGTTATTTTCGCGCAAAGATTTGGAGACATTATCTTTACGGCTCTAAATGTCAAATTTATACCGATCATAAGAGTCTTCAACACCTTTTTGATCAGCGGGAATTGAATATGAGGCAAAGAAGATGGCTAGAGCTGGTGAATGATTACGACTGTGAAATTCTTTATCATCCGGGAAAGGCGAATGTGGTAGCTGATGCACTGAGTCGTCAAGAAAGGAGTGGAACAATAAAAGCCATTGCACTAAGAGCTGAACTTCTACCTAATATCTTTGAAGAATTGCAGAAATGTCAAATAGAAGCCTATCAAGAAGAGCATTTGAAATCAGAAAGGTTAGTGGGTATATCAGCATTGCTCGTAAAAGATGATCGTGGGTTATTGTGTCTGGGAAACAGAATCTGGGTGCCCCGTTTGGGTGGTTTACGTGATCGGGTACTACACGAAGCTCATCAATCCCGTTTCTCTATTCATCCCGGTACGAATAAGATGTATAAAGATTTAAAACAATTCTATTGGTGGCCGGGAATAAAAACAAGCATTGCTCAGTATGTAGAAGGTTTTACTACTTGTAAGAAGGTAAAGATTGAACATCAAAAGTCGCTTGGTCAGTTGCAACGGTTAGAAATACCTATGTGGAAATGGGATCAGATTACTACAGATTTCATCATGAAGCTACCAAGGACTCCGAAGGGATTTGATGCCATTTGGGAAATTGTTGACAGATTGACAAAGTCTGCTCACTTCTTACCAATAAAAGAAACTTATTCGTTAGAACGACTAGCCAAGTTGTACATTGATGAAATAGTAACTCGACATGGAGTTCCAATCTCGATTATTTCTGATCGTGATAGTCGTTTTACTTCAAGGTTCTGGAGGAGTTTTCAAAAAGAAATGGGAACGCAGATAAAGTTAAGTACAACATATCATCCTCAAACCGACGGTCAGAGTGAGCGAACAATTCAGACTTTAGAAGATATGCTACGGGCCTGCATTGTTGACTTTGGGGGATCGTGGGATAAGTATTTACCGTTAATCGAATTTGCCTACAACAACAGTTATCATTCCAGCATACAAGCGGCACCGTTTGAAGTACTGTATGGTAGAAAATGTCGAACACCTCTGTGTTGGAACGAAGTGGGAGAGAAGCAGTTAGCGGGGCCAGATATAGTTCAGTTAACCGCGGATAAGATTACTCAGATTCGGGAACGGTTGAAAGTGGCTCAAGACAGGCAGAAAAGCTACGCGGACCGACGCCGGAAACCGTTAGAGTTTCAAGTTGGAGATTTTGTAATGTTAAAAGTCTCACCTTTGAAAGGAGTCATTCGGTTTGGGAAACAAGGTAAACTTAGTCCAAGATATATCGGGCCGTTCGCAATTACAGAAAGGATTGGTGAAGTAGCCTACAGATTGGATCTTCAACCAGAGTTAAGCAGGATTCACAACGCATTTCATGTATCGAATTTCCGAAAGTGTTTAGTTACGCCAGATCATGCCGTTTCTCTACCAGATATACAAATTGATGAAAAGCTGAGTTATGTGGAAGAACCTGAAGCAATAGTTGACTACAAAGTTAAAGTGTTGCGGAACAAAGTAATCAGACAAGTGAAAGTTCAATGGAGACATCATAGGGGTCAGGATGCTACTTGGGAATCAGAGTCAGAAATGAGAACTAAGTACCTGTACCTTTTTGCCTAACCGAATTCCGGGACATAATTCTTTTAAAGGGTAGATGATGTAATACCCCGGGTAAGTTCGTTAGTTAAATCCTAGTTCCGTTAAATTTATTTAACTCTATAATTGATGTTTAGGGTAAGTTTAAGTGAAATTATAAGTTTAAGGGTGGTTGGGTCAATATTGGGAAGTCCAAGGTCTAATTAGTAAATATGGTTGGATATTATCCCTTTTGATATCCAGATATTTTTCATAAAAAACAGAAAACATTCAGATCAGTGTGTGTGTGTGTATTGAGAGCAAAAGGAGAAGAAGAAGAAAGGAAAAGGCTAGGGCTTTAAATTGGTGGACTTGGGGGTGATTTTAAGGTATGTTTCTTTACTGTTTATGTGTATAATTGTTAGTAGGAAGTTTCTATCGGTTTAGACTAGTCGAATTCTTGTCTAATAATAATTCAGTCGATTTCTGGGTTAAAATTGGGTAAACAGTCAGAGGTTTCCGGATGAAATGAATGTGTCCGGGTAGTTTGGTTGATGGTGTCCGGTAGTTTATTCTTACAGGTGTCCGGACGATCTTGTATCCGGTAAGTACCATTTTCTTTAAGTTTCCGGTTAAATTGAGATACCGGATACTGTCCGGATTGCTTTGGTGTCCGGATGTTGTCCGGATTGTTTAGGTAGTCCGGAAAGGTTATGCTGTCCGGATTGGTCATGCTGTCCGGAAAGATCTGCTGTCCGGATTGTTTTTGTGTTGTCCGGAAACTTGAGTTGTTTTGGTTATTTTTGAGATTTTGATGCTTTTAAGTGTCCAGTAATATTGTGTTTTGTTGGACTTTGGATAGAGTATAAATGAAGACTGAAAATACTATGGACTTGACTTAAGTTTGGGTTTGGGAAAGATATTTGAGGAATTAAGTTATTCTAAGTTCTTAGACTATTAAGTAAGCCTTATGTGTTCATTTGGTAAAGAGGAGTATGTATTTGATTTGTACAAATTCTGTGAATTTGAAGTGAAAGCAGAGTCGTTTTGAGAAAAGCTTGGAGAACGTTTTGATAGACTAACAGGTGAGTTTTACTTCAAAATGTTTTCAAACTGGAATACATATATGTGCGTATTGGATATGTGATAGATGATGTGATTATGTTTGAAATATAATATGTGGAGATGTATATTATATTTACATGAGTATTACACTATACGAGAGTGTGTTGGCCGGGCTTAGGACCGGTGGTGTTGGCTGTAATATTCGTACGATGGTGTTGGCTGTAATTGTCGTACATCAGAGTTAATTTATTAGTTGGCTTGCAACCAACAAATATGGCCATGGGAATGAGACAGGAAAAGTACACGATGCCTGAGTTATGATTGGTATCTATCTTTTGTGATATATATATATGGTATTTGTGCAAATGATTTTAAAAATGACAGGGATTTTCTCACTTAGATCATTAGGTCTAACCCTCATTTTGTTTTAAAATATGTATTCCAGGCCGCGGAGCAAATAAGGACAAATGATAGGAAAGATCTAGAAATTTCTTTTGAAGACTCATGAAGTGTTTTGTAACTATCATGTTCAGTAGTTGTTATGTAAAAGTTTGTACCGAAAGACTTATTTTGTTAAGCTAATGGACCGTAAATGCAATATGATGTATCTTGTTATGTAACGACGTTATGCAATTTATGTTATATGTGTATGTTTGGGAACCGGGTTGTTACATATTATATCCTCAGCCGAGAGAACTATCTAAGCAGTACAATTAATAAACTATAGTGCTCCTCGCCAAAGCCTCCGCCTCTATGCTCAAACTTTCTCTTTACCTCTACTTGAAGCACCGCTAAAGCGTTTTCCTGAAAATGGTTTAGTTTTGAAAAGCGAGGGTTAGACCATAAGGTCTAGTGAATTCCCTCAGAAAACGGGTTGAATAAGCATGAATAAAACATTACTTTAAAAACCAGACAGCTCAACGTAATTCCATACATGGGTATTTGCACAATGTTCATAGACCGCACAATTTAACAACCACGATCGGGGCCCAAGCAGACTCCCCATAACCCGAATAGGCAGGAAATAAATTCCATACCTACTGGTTCATAATAAACTCCCAATGGATCATCGGATCCCGAGGTACCCTAATCCCATTGTGCAACCCGACTCCAAATAGCATACACGCATAGCTAATAATAAACCAGCAATGCATGTAATCTTTATAAACAGTTCAATCATGCTAAATAAGCCTTTCCAAAACATATTTTCATGCGAGAAGTTTATAAAAGCTTGTAAACAAATCATACTCGTAAAGCATACCATGATCAGTAAAAATATTTAACATCTCATTTCACGTAAAAAGGGTTAAGGAGACTCACCTGATCGATATGATTTTCTAGACACACGGTTCACCTTCGAATAACCCGAACAGAACCCAATTCACCTAAAAGATAATAACAACCTTCATTAAAAGTTATACAGACAAAACTGCCGAGCATTTCTCTTCCAAACCACATGACCTTTATCCGGACCACTTTTCCGGATTCCATCCGGACTCACTTCCGAACTCCTTATCCGGAACCCATTCCGGACTCCTTATCCGGAACCCACTTCCGGACTCTGCATCCGGACCACTTTCGGACTCCTAATTCGGAATTCACTTCCGGACTCCTCATCCGGAACTCACTTCCGGACTCCGCATAATGCGACTTCCGGACTATCGCTTTGCCAAAAACCCACACTCCCCAAAACCGATTAACATAAGAGATTTAGTCCAAAACCTTGTTAGATACAAGATTAGGGTCATATTTCCATATTAAAACACTCATTTATCCCACCATTTGGCCTCTAATCGGCTCAAACTCAAAAGACTCCATTACATTCTTGAAATAGATAACTCGGAGCAAAAATGGTGTTCACCAAACTATGCAACCCCAATACACCCAAATTTCTTGAATACAAAGGCATACCCAAAACAAATGAGGAGAAAGGATTGAAGTTTACCAATTGACGATTTCTTGACAGTGATTTGCTTACCGATTGCTTTCCTCTCCTTCCTTTCTCGTTTTCCTCCTCAGCCGCCAAACCCAAAATAATCAAATAGAATTTGGAGTGACCTAGGGATTTGCTCCCTTAAGTACCTCCCATAAATTTCCCTTTTTGGTCCCTCATGCTTTTCCCTTATTACAATATGGCCACAAGACTTCCATTAATTACATAAATATCTGGTTGTTACATAAAGTATAGACAGGGACCAATCCTCAGCGATGGGCCAGATCTCCGGCCAAAATTACATATCAGATCTCCAGCCAACCCCATCTCCGACCACTTGATTACCTCATCACCATGGGCGGAGCTATATAAGTTGTTATGGTGGCACGTGCCACTGTACTATTCTTACGTCAAATGGTAAAAAAAATTAGGTTTGTGAAAGATGCAACTGTATCAATTTGTTCTGTGCCACCATATATATTTTGAAACTACAATAAGGACACAAGTTTTCCTTGGTAGAGTCGGTTTGGAAGACTTTTATTCCTCTTTAGACCCGAGTTCAAATCTTATTATAGGCATTTTTGTAGTTTTTAGCTTTTAATTTCGTATTTATTATATTTCTAAAAAATTGCAATAATAGGACTTGAACTTGAGAACTCTACTTTGAAAAACAAAGGACTAACCACCAGACCAATATTAATTTTGTAAAAATATCGTTGTATTTGTTTCTTATAGTTAAATGGTGCCACCATTTGAAAAAAAATTAGGCCCGCCCCTGCTCCTAGGAGCCCTTGATTTATACATCATCGCTCATTATGATGAAACCAAAATGGAGATTGGTAAATATGTGAATGATTTATCAACAATAAAATAAAGACAATTCAAAATATAAAATATACCTTACTTTTTTATAAGATGAGTTATAATTAAAACATTAGTAAAAAAAGGATTTTATAATATAAAATCCATGTTATAGATGATATCTTATATTGATTATTAATGAGTTAAGTTAACAAAGATCCAATATTTACTAAAAAACAAAGCTAGTTGTTTGAAACGAGACTCAATCACATATCATGTCATAACTGGCTAGCTTTCGACCGAAAGTGGTCTTCACGTAAGCCTATGTCGGACTGGTCCTTAACCGGACCTCCAATTGAAGAATGTGTAATTGGCCAGGGTCCCAACTTTCAAGGCCCAGACTTGAAACTGGACCTTGAGGGAGCGGTTTATTTGAACAAGTTTCACGTTGAGTTGACTCAATAACCAATATCGAGTCTCAATGTCCATGTGCAGTTCCGTCTCTCTATCATTTGGGACAAAAGTAAGGTTTACATACATCATACCCCATCTAGTACCGATGTTTGAGGTATAGTATGGAAGATTTAGCCCATTATTACAAACCAGTTCACATGTGGTAGCTTAAACATTTTAAATTGGCAGTTTTTCGCGAGTAAACATTGATTTGGTACTTGACGTTTAGTAAAAAGTTTAAAAGTGGGACTTAGACCTTTGGTAAATCTAGAAATCATCTTTGTAGTTTATATTTTAGTCTTTTTACATTTGTTTTCAGTTTTACCTGTTAATTAACTTTTTCTTACTAAAAAAAGGAAAGAAGATTATATGATATCATTTTAATATTTATATGTAGTATATATATATATATAGAAGAAGGTTCAAACGAGAACTATTTACGAGAACTACGAGAACGGTCGACCATGTACAAAATCACTGGTGATTCACGTACAAAATCACTGGTGATTAAAATTCTGGACACGCACGGTTTGTCCCGCGGTTTGCAAAGCGCGCGGTTTGTCCCGTGGTTTGTACTGTGAATCACCAGTGATTTTGTATATGGTCGGCCGTTCTCGTAGTTCTCGTAAATAGTTATCATTCTCGTTTGAACCCACCTCTATATATATATATATATATATAATCAATTAATATCACATTTTATTTTGTTTTGTTTAATTTTTAAAGAAAGAATAACAAAAAGCATAAAAGGACTAAAATACTCTAATGGAGGTTATTAACAGAGTTTGTGACTAGCAATAGCGGTGTTCACGGTTCGGTTCACCTCGTTAGGCCATCAGTACCGCAAGCCCTCAAGCCCTCAATGCCACATCAGCGCCACATCAGCGCCACATCATCTTTTCTCCTAACCCTCACCTCAAGCCCTCAAGCCCTCAAGCCCTAAAGACCCGTAGCGCTACCCTCAAGCCCTCTTGCCACCTCATTTTTTTAATTCTTTTATTTATACATTTAATTATTTAACAAAATAAAAATATTTATATATTTTTTAATAAATAAAAATAAGATAAATAATAAAAATAAAAATTCATATCATTCATTAAAAAATAAAAATTACAAAATTACAAAATAAATTTAAAAATTACAAAATAAATTTAAAAATCTACTCGTCGTCATTGTTGGGAACTTGGATACGCCAAATATGTTCGACCAAATCCGACCGAAGGTTATTATGAGTGGCCCGGTTTTTGACTTCTCGAACATTTGTCGCGCGTTGTTCCTCACTGATTTGGGTTTCGATATCATCCGTGAAAAGGTCGTTTTAATCGCCACCACAAATAGCATGGTATTCGTCTTCGAGTATCATATTGTGTAATATGACACAAGCGTACATAATGTTTGCCAATCTTGTCGGTTCCCATCCGCGTGCCGGGTTATGAAGTATATGCCAACGTTGTTTAAGCATGCCAAAAGCTCGTTCAACATCTTTACGTGTCGATTCTTGCGCGGACTTGAACTTTTGTCGTTTAGGGTCCTGTGGGCACGTAAATGATTTTACGAAAGTAGCCCATTCCAGATATATCCCATCCGCTAGATAATATCCGTGCTCGTAGGTGGCTCCATTCACCTCAAAAGGGCAGTCCGGTGCTTTTCCATCATATACATCGCTCAAGATGGGCGACTGATTGAGAACATTGATGTCGTTGTTGGAACCGGCAACACCAAAGTATGCGTGCCAGATCCATAGATCTTGAGAGGCCACTGCTTCTAGCATGATTGTCGGGTGCTCATGATCACCTCTCATGAATTGACCTCGCCATGCTACCGGACAATTTGTCCACGCCCAGTGAGTACAGTCTATGCTTCTGAGCATGCCGGGAAATCCGTGTTTAGCTTCATGCGCGACGTACAACTTCTGAATATCAATAAAAGTAGGGTTGCGTAAATATTTTTGACCATACAGTTCAATAATACCTGTGCAGAATTTGTACAGACAATCTCGTGACGTTTTTTCTCCCATACGGATGTACTCGTCAAGTGCGTCAGCAGCTACTCCATACGCCAATTGCCGAATAGCGGAAATACACTTTTGTATCGGAGAAAAACCTTGTTTGCGTCTGCCGTCCAACCGAAGTGTAAAATACGGATACTCTCCTTCTAAATCTGCAACTATTCGTTCGAATAGTTGCCTGCTCATCCTGAACCGCCGCCTAAACATATCCGGTGTATAAACCGGGTTGTTGCCAAAGTAGTCCCGCATAAGCCGCTCGTTTGCAGCTACTCGACCTCTTTCTATGTTCGCGGCCCTCTCTCTTGTTGACGATGAGGCGGTGCTACCATAAATCCATTGTGCAGTCTATCGAAAAACTTCCCTTTGTAGATTCAACAACTCGTCGGTGTCTACGGATGATGATGATGCGGTCGGTGAACCGGGTTGTGGCGAATCCATATTGTTTAAAATATAGAGAATGGAAGAGAATGAGAGAATGAGAGAGTTGTTTTGTGTGAAAAATAAAAGAGGTTTGGGTTAATATATATAGTGTGATTAAATTGAAAATAAAATTAAAAAAAAATAAAATTACATAGCCGTTGGAGTTTATTATTTTCAAAATATTTAAAAAAAATTAAAAAAACAAACAAACTCATCGGGTTTCTCGGGTTTTCAAACCCGCATCCCGTACCCGCATAGGAAGCCCGCAGCCCCCCTACCACTACCCGCAGGAGCCCGAGCCCGAGCCGAGCCCGCAGGCGTTACCGATGGCCTTAGTAGGAAAAATGTGAACCAAACCACATGAGACAGATATTTGGTTACCTGAACCGAAACTAAACCGCGTAATGAACCGAACCGAACCGAAATAAGGCGGTTACCCGCGGTTCGGTTCACAGTTATCCGAATTCATAGAAAAATATTATTTTCAATATAAAAATAATACCAAAATAGAATATTTAAACTAATTACATAACATATACATAAAAATAGTCTAAGAAGAAGAAATTAAAATAAGCTTTATTGTCTAAAAATGTCCATTATTCGATTGATGATTATTTCAAGTTAAATAGTTAGATCATCCACACCCCTGCAAAACCATACTCCTTTCTAAAGTGTCAAATCAGCTTTGCAATAATACCTTCCACACACAAGACCAAACTCTTTTCTAAAATAATAAATTATAATATAAATAATATAGATAATTATAATATAACTAATAAATTAATTATAAAATATAGATAACTAAAATTTTACTTTTGTTTTCTTTTACTATACTTTGTGTAAATATAATTTAATAAACAAATAAAATACATGGATATATTGAGATCATGCAACGTTTATTAAAATACAAATATTACACAAAATACACAATAAACATTACATTACTAATTATTTTATTCTTCTCCAAATCGACTCCAAATCTCTTGTATGACATCGAAGATAGTTCTCATACTCAGGAAGACGACTTTGAGAAATTTCAGGCATGGACAAACTAAAACTAAGATAATCATCTATATAATCGAATTGACGAATATATGAATCGCGTTCATCTTCAACAATCATGTTGTGCATAATTATACATGCTCTAATTATTTCACCAATGTGTACGTTTATCTATTAATATTTGTATTTTCGTAATTTTTATATTAATGTACTTTTATTTTAGTAGTTTAAATAAAAAACATTGCATAAAAATATCATTTTAAAAAAAATAAAGCGTGGGTAAGAAATTTTAATAAAAATATTAAAAAAATAATGTTCAAATAAACTAATAAATGAATTAAATTTAATAAACATATTAATAATTAATGTTTAAACAAACAAATAAATTAATTAAATTAAACAAAAATGCATTTGTTTAATATATATTGTTTGTGAAAGATCCTTCTAATTATGAAAGAAGTGGATTCTCTTGCAAGACCTTGCAAGTCACATGGCATGCCATGTCATCTTGCAAGGAGTCTTGCAAGACGTGTGTGGATGCTCTAAATACAATATTATTAATTGTACTATATATCGGATTGAATCGATTACCTGCTTATACCTATATTTTAAAACCAAAACCGCCCCGTGAATACCCAGTTATTTCGCTTTTCGGTTTATCTAGTTTTTGGTTTTTTCAGTTTCGGATCAAACGGTTCGGCTTGGTTTCTCTGTTTTTTTGAACATCCCTAACTATAGTTTACTCGTTTTTTAAAAAACCTTACTCTCTAGATCTTGCTTCGTAAGGGCTTCACCGGGTTCATTTGGTTTGATTCATATGGTTCGACCATATTTGTCTCAACTGAACAAAAGTCGTCACTCTTTACGTAGAGTTTTGTACGGTCAAGCCGGCTATTTAAAACACGATTTTTCGAATCTTGTTTCAAACCTTAAGGCCATCCGTAGCAATATCCAAAAGCTCTAAAGCCACCTCAGCGCCACATCAACTTTTCTCCAAACCCTCTACAAACCCAAAAGTGGAGTAGCAATACCCTAAAGCCCTCTTGACACCTCATTTTTTTTAATTCTTTTATTTATACATTTAATTATTTAACAAAATAAAAATATTTATATATTTTTTAATAAATAAAAATAAGATAAATAATAAAAATAAAAATTCATATCATTCATTAAAAAATTAAAAATTACAAAATACAAAACACTAAAAACTAATATTAAAAATTATGTAATTTTCTAATTCTATCTTTCTTCGCTAAAGTAGCCCTCAAAATATCTCCCTCAAGGTGATCATGCGGGGCTATGAAAACGTTTGGAAACTAAGCTCCGGGTTTTCTTGCGGATGATAACCTTGTTGTGAAAACGCTTGGAAACCAAGCTCCGGGTCTTCTTGCGGTTGCGGTGCATCCGGTCGGTTACGACGGGATGTAGGTGTTTTGTTTGGATGCATGATGAAATTTGAGAGAATTTGAGAGATTTTGGTGTGAAAAAATAAGAGGTTTGGGTTAATACATATAGTGTGATTAAATTGAAAAAAAAATTAAAAAAAATATATAAACAAAGAGCCGTTGAAAGAGCCGTTAGTTTTTAATATTTTCAAAATTTTAAAAAAAATTTAAAAAAAAAAGAAATGATCGGGATCAATCGGGTTGGGGAACCCGGGGTTGGAACCCGCCCTCAAGCCCGATCACCCCCGTACCGGAGCCCGGCCTACCCGCTCCCTAGCCCGCTCACAAACCCGCCTCCGCTACGGAAGGCCTAGTATCAACTAAACAATTCGATCATCACCTAATATATTCGTTCGACCAGAAATAGTCAACTAAAGAAGTTTCCACACCAGCCAAGTCAACGAACATTTCATAATACAACACAAAAGTCAACTACTCCATCTTCCATTTACTAAATCAACATCATTTGAATAATGCATATAATGGAAACTTCAAAGAAATCCGAACGAATAAACAATGCGGGTTGAATTCGGTATTCCCCCTCCTATCTTTCTATAAATTGATCCCATAACCATCTACTTTCTTGAAAATCACCTGTAATTTCAAGAAAGTTTTCAAGAAAGTAAAAAAGACAATGGCTAAAGTGTCGATCATGAGGATACTAATGGTGTTTGCCGCAACAGCGATGCTACTGGATTTGGTGGCGGCAGTGGATTACACTGTCGGAGCTCCGAGCGGAGGGTGGGACCTGACGACTGATATGCAGTCGTGGGCTACATCCCAGACATTTTCAGTAGGAGACAATATAGGTAATGAATTCATGTTTATAACACTCTTTCTGGTGGCTGCCGCCTTCCACCACCAGCTGCCACCCCTCTTAACAGCACTCTTCAGTTGTTGCAGTTTTCCAGTACACATGAATTTATGTCTATACACTTTTTAGGGTCTATTTGTTAGCAGCTTAATGAGCTTAATGAGACTCACGTCTTATTGATCAGTCAGCTGTTTGGTGGTGGTTTTTTTTAAAAGACTGTTTGGTAGCGGCTTAATGAAATGGAAAGTGGCTTTTTCAGTAAGCTTCTAGGGGGAGCTTTATGCAGAAAGTCGTGTTTTCCAAACATGTCCTCCCAATCAAAAACCTATGTTGCTTCCATCTACGAAAAAACCCTCCCAAACAAAAATATTTCCAATATATACAGAGATTAAACCCCAAAGACAACTTTATCCATACATGACTTAATGGAAAACCAACCAAACAACTCGTTAGTCTAGCATAAACGCACATCGGCCGGTGGCTGCCACCTTCTGCCGCCCCTCTTAACAGCACTCTTCAGTTGTTGCGGTTTTCCAGTAAACATGAATTTATGCATATAACCTGCTTTTAATCTTTGCATAAACACATGAATTTATGCTGGCCAGTGGCTGCTGCCTGCTGCCGCCCCTTTTAACAGCAGTCTTCAATTGTTGCAGTTAGTATACATGAATTTATGTCTATAACCATAGACGGACCCAGGAATTTTTTCTTACGGTGACACTTTTGACGAACCTAAAATTTTTCCACATCGTCCGATTTTGTTTTAACCTAATTTCATTGCTTTGAGAATTTTTTTAATTTTTTTCTCGATTTCGAGGAACTTTTAAAAAAAAAATCAATTTCGAGAGAACTTTTCAGGGTTTTTTGGTTGATTTTAAGAGTTTTTTTGATACGGTTGCACCCTCCAAAATAATACGGTTGCACTCTTCATACCGCTACAAAATTTTACCCTTCGCCGGACAAACGATACGGTGGCACGTGCCACCGTATTCCCAAGTGTAGGTCCGCCCATGTCTATAACTATCTTTAGTCTTGCATAATCGCATACTGGTTGGTGGCTGCCGCCAGCCACCACCTGCTCCCGCCCGTTAACAGTACTTCTTAAGGGTGCGTTATGCATACATGTTATACATAATAGTTGTTCAGCGTTTGGTAAGACAGAACTGGATATTACAGAACAGATAACGTGACCAATTTACCCCTAATAAGTCGTTTATATATTTTATATATTTTGATTAATTATGTAATTTGTTAAATTATAATGAAAAAAATATTTTTTCTATAACTAAATATATTATTAGAAAATTTTCTTCAAGACGATTAAAGTAACACTAAAGTAAAAAGTTTATGTAGTTTCCATTTTCATTTTCTAACATTTTCTATATGTTTTTTTATTATTAATATTTAATAATTTACATAAATTAATCAAAACATAGAAACCATATAAAAAAAATATTTTGAGGACAATAAAGTGAAAGTTTAAAGAGCATAAAATAAAATAAATAAAATTTAAAGAACGAATAAAATATAAAAAAGGTGTATTTGATGTTTAGAAGAAAATTATATTTTATTTTGAGGTCATACCGGTAAAACATAAGTTTGTTCCAACTTGTTCCAGCCTTTTCCATGGGGTGGGGGTGGAACACGTCTGTTCCGCTTTGTTCCACATACAAGTCCTGGCAAACGTGGAACTCTAGTGTACTAAACGCACCCTAATTGTTGCAGTTTTCCGGTACATATGAATTTATGTCTATAACACTCGTTAGTGTACCATAAACGCATACGGGTTGGTGGTTGCCGCCTGCTACCGCCCCTCTTAACCATACTCTATAATTGTTGCAGTTTTCCAGTATGCATCTAATCATGACGTGCTTGAGGTTTCTGAGTCGGATTACGATTCTTGTGCAACCGGACGTTTTATTTCAAGCACTAACGATAGCCCTACTAGAATCGCACTTACCACTGCAGGAAGCCGATATTTCATCTGTGGTATAGGTAACCATTGCAGCCAAGGAATGAAAGTTCGGATCAATGCAGTAGCATCATCATCGCCTGCACCACCACAATCCACCACTCCTTCAGCCCCATCTCCGCCAACAGATGGTCCTACTAGTAATTCGCCACCGCCCCCAGTCACCGGTGAGACTGTAGACCCTCCCTCATCCGCTATAACACTAAAGATGGCTGCTGGTTCTATACTTGGGTTTGGGTTCCTCGTGATGATGTTACTATCCCTCTAAGAATTCCTACAAAATTGTATCGAGGATTTATTGTTTGTGTTCGTTCTACAGTTTTTTTCGACACCAGATCTGGTTCGCATTGTTTGATTTACCCACTTGGAATATAACCATGTATTTTTCGTTCCCCAAAATCTTATGTTCATATTTCTGTGAGAATATGTAGAACCCCATCAGATTACTTTAAAAAAAAACTTCACGAGAGAAAGAAGAGTTCCAACATATATTGAATTAGAAAGGTGCAAAATGCAATTCTAGTCGATGTGGGACTCCAACACTCCCCCTCCAAAGGAGGCTAGACGGGCACAGTCGCACAGATGTATCAAGTATAGCGTCCCGGGCACCGGGGGCTAGGCATGGTACTGGTACCTGACCCGTTGGAGAACCCGGTTCACCGCCCGACCGGGGCCGGGATTCCCCGTAAAACCGAGTACCGGAGCCGAGGCCGGGGATCCTGGATTGCTTAAAACCGGGGCCGGGTAATGCATTCCCCAACCCGCCCCATCCTCGTATATATTTAATATATACTTTTCTAATATTTCTTTTATAATTTCAGCAATCCTAATTCTTTTTATATCATATGTTATACATATTTTTATTAATTCATCTACCGCATGTGTTATTTAAAAAAGATGATTTTTATGTTTCACGAAATTATCTTTTAAAGGAACTTGATTTAAAACTGTATTCTATTCCCCAAATCAACACAATTGACTTTAAAACTGTATTCTATTCCCCAAATCAACACAACTGACTTTAAAAGATGACAATCAGATAAAGAAGACATTCATATTCACAAACAATTATGGTTTTGATTTGATTAACAAGCCAAATTCAAATTGTTATCACACATTACAAACCGAAGAGTTATTTAGGTTTATATTACATCAATCCAGCAGGAAAGGCGAATGGATCACCAATTTGTATGCACATTATTAGAACACACACTTTTTAAATCCCCACAGGTTTAAGAATAATAGCACAGATTGTATCGTTATATTATATCATACATAAATGTTAAGTAGGAAGAAAAGAGAACAAACCAGAAGATCCCTGCAATTACGCAACAGGAGGTCGAAGAACATGATCTTGGGATGTGTCGACCACGGAAGATGGCATGAATTGCCACATGGCGACACTCGGGTAACCAACAAATGGCATCAACTTGTTTCCAGCAGCTTGCTCTTGGGCAGCAAATGCCGCCCGCATTGCAGTCGCGTGTGCCAGATAGCTGCTAGGTTGACCATTCATGGATTTGACTTGTTGTTCCAGTTTGTCTTTCTCGACTTTTAGCCTCTGTTTCTCATCACGAAGTTCGTTCTTCTCAGCCTATCCAATCGTATGCAGAAAATTATAATCGAGTCTTTTCAAGTATACTTATATACGGCAGGGATTGGGACAGGATGGGACAAAAGGTGCATTTTCTTGTTCCACCAAAATATGTGGAATAACATGAGTGGGTCAGAAACTAAAAAAGTACCCTAATATGGTATTTATTTTAATGGTCATCACCACCCATCGCTGCCGGGCCAATGACCCTTTGGTAGAAAGATCGTAAAGTTAGACTTGAATAGACTCTACACATGCTTTATTGGAAGCGTTTTACGATCAGTCAAATGCCTAAAATATATTTTTCAGAAATGACAAAGTGCCGGGAATCGTAGCGACCAAAATTAATGCCATCACTAACGTGATGATGACAATAAGCAAATAGGCTTTAGATTCAAATTTTCCTTGACAAAAAAGAGATGTGCTGAGGTAATATCAACATATCCCAAAAATGGAAAATGTTGGAATTTTCATGGGTGCAGAGGGATTAATTCTTTTGACCTCAATGTACCTCCTTTGTGTTGGAGACTTATGGTGCGTTTTGGTACGCAAACAAGACTGGAATGAAGGACGAGAGTAAGGTAGACGAGTGAAAAAAAAATTCCAGATGGTATTTACTGTTTTAATTTGACAAGGGTAATTTAGTAATTTACCAATCTTGTCCCATCTCCCTGATTTTTATTCCACCTATTTTGGTGATTTTTGTCCCACTTACAGTTACAGTCTAATGTTGTGTCAGTTACAGTCTAATGTTGTGTCAAACGTGGGACAATCAATTTTTGTACCGTACATCACTTATAAAACATCAAAATAAAGAACCCACCTTTAGTTCCTTGATCTTTTCCTGCAAATCAACATTCGACTCATTGAGCCTCTCCGATTCACTTCTCAGTTGCATTATCATTCGAATAGCATCGCTCAGGATAGCTGTCTTGTCTGTTTTCGGTGCTCTTCCAGACTCAAGGATCGAACCCAATTCCAAAAACCTTTAAAATGATTTCAAAATTTGATGTCAAAAATAAAAAATAAAACACTTAACTTTGGATATGAGGAACTAGTGTGGAGTAATAAATACATGCCTCTCATTCATCCTATCTCTACGCAATTTTTCGCGGCCAGCTTTCGACCCAAATACATTGCTAGGTTCAGACTTTAACCTGCAAGATTCAACTGGGCGTGTGTCAAATGGGATACATGCAAATGGATCCATGGAGAACAAGTAAATGTACCAAAGGGTCATTGGCCCAGCAATACTCGGGTTACTGTAGAGACCAACCTCTTAGGTAGGGGTGGCAATGGGCCAGGTTGGGTTGGGTTCGGGTTCAATCCATTTAAAATGGATTGGTAACGGGTTGACCTGTTTAAGATTCTCTCAACCCAACCTGTTAAATAAATTTGTTGAATTTGGATTGACCCATTTAATTTTAAAATTTTAAATAAAAAAGGATTAGACGATCTGGTTTTATATCAGATACAAATAAATTGTTCAAAGTTTGAATAAAACACAACCACAACCACAAATACAAATAAATTGTTCAAATATCATTGGAAACCTTTAATTCTAAGTAACTCGACTTCCACTTTCACCATAATTTAATAATATAATATTTTAAATAGATATTATAATTAAATAATGACTTTAATTAAAAATAACAAAAAATTAAATAATATTTTAACTGGGTTGAAAACAAGTTGTAAACACGTCGGAAATTTCAACCCAACACAACTCATTTAAATAAATGGGTTAGACGGGTTGAGCCATTTACTTAAATGAGTTGAAAATCTCAACCCAACCTGCTAATTTTGAGTTGGGTTCAGGTTGGGTCACTTTTTGCCACTCCTACTCTTAGTAGGTCAAAGGTGCAAAGTTCACAAAACATGAGAAGTGTACGTGAGTATTTGTTGTATATAAATATTATATACTTAAAAAAAACCAAGTGTAGTTCTCTACACCTTGGATCCATCAATCAGGCCTCGATATCAGCTAGAATAAAAAAGAAAGAAAATTTACCGTTTCCGTGGTCCTGCCTCCTTGGGACTTTCAAAATCGATAATCGAGCTTTCAATCTCGATACTGTGGAACAACCAATAGCAATCAAGCAATGAACCTCAAATAACTAAATAAACATTTTTTGAGATGCACTTTGCAACATACCAAACAAGAAAGTGAAAAACAAACTTTAAACATAAAAAACCCAAAAAGTAAGAATCTCATTTGGTGTAAAATAGCACGATGGCCACAAGTTTACAGCTGATCCTTATAATCTCATATGGATTTTGGGAAGTTGATGCTAATTCACAAAGTTAGCATATTCTTCTTCGACATAAAATAAACCAGGCTAACGTGCACCAACGACTACAGAAGGCTGATATGTGATGCTAACTTTATAAGATTTGATTTTTGGTCATGGAAGAATGGCAACAAACTATTAGTTGAGGTATCAAGTATGTGCAAGTTGGTCTAGACACCCACAGTAACACAAAAAAAAAAAAAAAAATTCCATTCACAGGATTCCTGTGACTTTATTTGTCTTTCCTGTTCTCGAAAACATCGAAAATAACAAAAATAATTAAAGAACCAGAAAGATAATAACGTATAGATGATAGATATAATAACCATCTTTTTATGAATAAAGAAATATAAATGTGTTTATAAATACAATGGCATCTAGAAAAGGATATATGGTTGAAAGCAAAAGCACCAATAAGAAGAGACACGTCAAATTTGGATTTAGACTTCAATAATAGATCATATATGCTTCTTTTACTTTTATATCTTCAATCTTTTTATTTATATATCTAAATTGAATAGTGACTTCTGATGATTTATGTATTAAAATCATAAAATATTTCCTCAATTTTCATGTTTTGGGCAAAATACCTATTTAAGAAAAATTAATATCAAATGATCTATTTCCTATAACTCATAAATCACATTTCTCATCCACCTAAGAGCATCTCCAACAGCTTCCCCATTTTGGAGAAAATGAAGATTTTGGGTTATTTTTTTGCTTCAACAGCTTCTCCAAAATGGAGAGAGAAGTAGTTTTTCTCCAAATATGGAGTTAACCCCAAAAATGATTACTTAGTGAGAGCACCAATAGAAATCTTTGAAAAATAATATTTTAATATTATAATCATTGTTTTTTCTCTAAAATGGGGAATCTGTTGGAGATGAATGTAATTTTTTTTAAGGATTTTGACTTTTGGTTCTCTATTTTGGAGAAATTTTAGGGAAGCTGTTGGAGATGCTCTAAGACTCTTGGAAAAATCTAACTGTTCATTGTTGATATCGAGAGTTCGATATACAAAAACGGATTCTAGTGATTTGCTAGGAGATATAGTTGATAAGAGCATCTCCAACAGCTTCCCCATTTTGTAGAAAACGGGGAATATGGGGATTTTGGTCCTAAACTCATCTCCAACAGCTTCCCCAAACCCTTCCCCATTTTGGAGAAAGTTGGAGATTTCCTAAAATTTTCTCCATATTTGGAGAACACCCCAAAATTAGAAATCCTTAAAATGGGGAATCTGTTGGAGATGGAAGCAAATTTTTTTGGGGATTTTGACTTTTGCTTCCCCATTTTAGAAAAAAATTAGGAAAGCTGCTGGAGATGCTCTAATAAAATGTATTTTTCCCAAACACTTAATGTTTTCTAATGTTTATAAAAAAAAACAAACCATACATACCTAGGAGGTCCCACTCTACTCACAAGTAGGATCTGTGAGGTTAATGTGTGCAAACCTGACCTCTACCTCCACCCCTAAAAGTAGAAATGAAAAATTTGGCGATTTAGTCATTTCTTTAAGATGCCCCTTCAATCAAAATCTTAGGGACCGTTTAGCAACACATATTGAGTAAGCGACTAAGCGCTAACGAGGAAAGACTTAAGAGTGCGATCTGGTTCAGAACTAATCACTGACCAAGCAAGAGTCTCTCCCTTGCTTATCAGGTCAGCATCTCAGTTAGCATCATGGATGGGTAAGAGGGGCTTGGTAAACATCTGATCGAGTAAACACCTCTTACCTAGCAATTAGTTAGATCCGCCACATGTGGGGACTGTTTGTGTGTGTGATCATGGGTGCTGGTATTGGCAATGGTAGTGATGGTCTTAACGATGGTGAGGTTGTGTTTTTTCGTAGTGTTGACCACGAAAAAGTGCAGGGGACCAGGCTTCTATGTCAAACCTTTTGTGTTATTTTCTTAGCTTTCTTGGTGATGATTTATTCAACTAATTCTAACTGTAATTCATCAATTTAATCACCAAATTTGTCAAAGCTTACTTAGAAATTACAAAACAGACGATTTAGGTTAGGCAATCGTATGTTTTTCAAAAACAAAATCATATAATCACGCACAAATTTCCTCATCGATCATGTTAACTTCAGAAACTAAAAATGGTGAGTTTATATTACCATCACGAGATTCAATTCCTCTTTTTCAAAATCGTATAAATAATTTAGTAAAATCAACCCTAAACCATCAAAAGAACTTTTGCCTCCAATTTTACCCTAATTGTTAATTAGGGTTAAGGAAACTGGAACAAAAAAAGGAAAGACGACTAACCTTACAGCAGGTACTGGTGCAGGTGAAGGCCAATCAAAAACAATGGGAGGTGGCGGAACGGTGAAGTGAGCGGCGGAGATATCCTCCATCAAGCCATAATCGAAGAGCCAGTTAGGGTTTTCGTCGATTTCCATGAAGAATTGGGGGAGGAATGGAATTGAAATCGGAAAGAAAAAGAGATTTTGATTGGATTGGGGAATATGTGTTGGTGATGGAGGAACAGTAATAGTAGTAGTAGTTTGAGTATGAGATTTTGTCATCATCAAAGTAAACGGTTTCTAGCTGACGTAAGCTGATGCAGAAGGAGGGAGACATCTTTTTTAAATCATTTAAATATAATTATTATATAAAATATAAATGTATATAAAATCCCAACCATTTGAAAATAATAAGGATGTCAAACAGGTAACATTTCCAATAGCTTTTTTATAAATTTATAAAATAAAGAATCAAAGTTAAAATATTTAAAATTTTTAACATAAATTATATTAATATAATATTCTTTAATTTGTATTTTCAATACACTTTAAAAGAAAAACTTAATATAAAATGATAAAAGATTTATGTTATTGACGGGTTGAATAAAATAATTATTTATCTCTTCTATTTAGAGAATCATAGAGGGTTCTCTATATTTAGAGATTTTTCCATGAATCTCTATTTTAGCAATCAAGATAGCAATGATGTTGGAGAAGAATAGCAAACAAAACCCTATTTTTTCTATTTTAGCAATGCTGTTGGAGATGGCATTATCTATAAATTTCTAAAATAGGGAATCAAAGGTTAAAATATTTATAAAAAAATTACATTCATCTCTAATAGATTCTCTATTTTAGAGATTTTAACATAAGTTATATTAATATAATATTTTTTAATCTATCTTTCAATACACTCTTTTTTAAAAAACTTAATATAAAATGATAAAAGTTTAATGTCATTGGTGGTATTGAATAAAGTAATTATTTCTCTCCCCTATCATCAAGTTTTAAGGGGTGTTTGGTTGGGGGTATTGAGGGTCAGGAATGAGAATGATAATGAAAATTGTTGTTTGGTTTGATATAATATAATGGAATCATTACACCAAATTCGTTAATTTTCATTCCTAATCAAATTGGGGGGAATGAAAATTTTATTCTCACTTAGGCATTTTTTCTCATACGTCCCTTCATTTCTCGATGTTGAATGAAAAATACTTTTTATTTTCACGTTGGACGTCACATATTTGTATTAAAAAGTTTATATAAAATATTCTTTTATTATTTATATTGGTTTAAGCAAACAACATCAATGGAATGCTCATTCCTATTCTCATTCTCCTACATTCACATTTTCATTTTCGTTCCTTAAAATGAACCAAACACCCCTTAGAGAATTCTATAAATTTAGAAACTTTTCAAGTTTTCTCTGTTATGAATACAAGATAGCAAAGTTGTTGGAAAAGTTTAGGGAACAAAAACTCATTTCGACCCTCGTTTAAGCCTCCTGATCCCGCCCCGACTAACCCCCGACTAACCCGGAGGGAAAAAATCCTCGACGGGTTTGGGGAGTCTCTTGGGTACCTGTTTAGTAAATACAAAAATGTATTTTAAAATTAAAATTATAATGAATCGTAACTAATTAATTATTAATACTAAAATATGAAATATATTTGTCATTTAATAGAAAGTGTAAAAATATATTCACATATATTTATTTATAGACACTATATACATACATTAAATAAAATAAAAATTAACCGGGGTCGGATTAGAGACGGGTAATGTCATCCTCGACCTCGTTTTGGGTATGAAAATAATTTCCCGTCGCCGTCCCGTTATCCATCAACTCGGGGAATCCCCACCCCGTTAGGGTCGGGTACACTCCCAACGTGTAAAATTTCCATCTCTATTTGGAAATCTCCTACGAAAAGCTTTTGGTTGGAGATGCTCTTACAACCTATCCAAAATAGAGAAAATGAGAATTTTAAGCAATTTTTTTGTAAATTTTGTTCCAACAAGTTCTTCAAAGCCTTTTCCAAAATTGATAAAGTAGGAGAAAGAAAAAGTGCAAAATTCTCCACATTTGAAGAACTATGCAAATATGATTATTATGATAGAGAAATTGATTTTTAGTATATCCCACTGTTAAGATTTACTGGAATGAAATATTTAGAAAAGAAAAAAAACATTTTATTACATATATGTAATATTTTAATAATACAAGTAATGAATGTCATCTCCAAAATAGAGAATCTGTTGGAGCTGAAAGTAATTTTTTTAGAGATTTTGAACTTTGGTTCCCATTTTGGAAAAGTTTTGAAGAATCTTTTGGAGATCTCTAAAAAAATATTTTTCATAATTTTTGTTGTCACATCATTTTTAACTCATCAAATTAAAAACTCAGATCATCCACACACTTGTAAGACCTTACTCCTTTCACAAGTGCCACATCAGCTTTGCAATAACACCTTCCACACACATGCAAGACCAAACTCCTTTCTAAACTAATAAATTATAATATAAATAATATAGATAATTATAATATAGATAATTACAATATAACTAATAAATTAATTATAAAATATAGATAAATAAATTGTGTACGTTTATCTATTAGTATTTGTATTTTCGTAATTTTTATATTAATGTACTTTTAATTTAGCAGTTTAAATAAAAAACATTGCATAAAAGTATCATTTTTTTAAAATAAAGCGTGGGTAAGAAATTTTAATAAAAATATTTAAAAAAATAATGTTCAAATAAACTAATAAATGAATTAAATTTAATAAACATATTAATAATAACTAATATTTAAACAAACAAACAAACTAATTAAATTAAAAAATGATTTGTTTACTATATTAAATTTGTTGCAAGGTCTTGCTAATTGTGCAAGATGTTGGAAGTCTTGCAAGGCTTTGCAAGACACATGGCATGCCATGTCATCTTACAAGAGCTCTTGCAAGACGCGTGTGGATGCTCTCACATAAAAATCTACAATAGTGGTTTTTATAAAAACATTTCAAAAAAACATTTATTGTGGGTCTCATATATTTTTTTCAACACCAGTGATTATTATTATATATATACACACACAATATTAATAATTTTAACGTCAAAAAAAGAAATAAAAAACTAGCAAATTGTCACTCCACACCAGCTTCCAGATAAGAAAAAGGGTTATTGTAAAATAACTCAAAAAAGTGAGGTTCTCATAATAATTCTCTCTAATGTCAGTTCTTGCAATGGGCTACACTTTTTTGCTTATAATAACTTTTTTTTGTGGGTTGCATGTATTTTTTCTACATCAATAATTATTACATATACACAGGGATGAGACTTGATGACCTAATATCCGATTCGAACCAGTACCGAACCGTATGCATGTAATCGGTTCGGTTATCGATTCCCAATTTTTTACAACTACGGGATTCGGTTCTTTGGTTCTCGGTTCCGAAAACCAAAACTTGTACATACCTTTTCGAAACCAAAACCGAACAGGTACCAAACTTGTACACACGGTTCGATTTTTGTCCTAGTTTCGAGTCCAGGAAAAGTCCGTACTACGCGGTTCAGTATCGGTCCTAAAATCTCATCCCTATATATACACATAATATTAATAATTATAAAGTTAATAAAATATATAAAAAACTAGCAGATGATCATTTCACAAAAATTCAAGGTAAAAACTAAACCTTTTTTTTACAAGAACTCAAAGGGATTAAATCTTTATAATAATTTTTTCTAATGTTGGTTCTTGTAAGAAACTACACTTTTTTGTTATAAAAACTTTGCATTGAAATCTCCTAATTCATATAATCAATACACGTCAATCAATTGATATGTTTACGAAAATGATAAAAATTTATTTACGTGATTTGGATTTTATAAAAATGATCAAAGTTTATTTATTATTATCAACGTCTTATATATAAAGGCAAACGAAATATTTATGAAATCAGATAATCATTAGGCTAGAGGGACAGTTGAGATTAGTTTGTACAAATTAAGAGCATCTCCAACAGATTATCCAAAATGAAGAATCAAAAGTCAAAATATCCAACATTTTCTCCAATTTAGATTTACAATATTATTAAAATATCTCCCATTGAGTACCAGTACGAAACATATGTTTTTATATAAAATTATATATTGTAACAACTCAATCTAAAATAAAGCATGCATAACATTAGATAATAAACCTTACAATACCGGGTCTCAAAATTTCTTACATCTGTCTCAAAATTAGGTTGGCGGAAACAACCTATACACAACTGAGAATGAACTAGCTACCAAAAGTATGAGTGGCACTGTCTCTATCTGCATCGCATCTGTACTCTAACCTGCTCTTGTTCACTTACCTGAGCCTCCTACTATCTGCTTACCTGAAAAGGTTTAGCTGGAAAATGCGAGGTTAGACCATGAGGTCTAGTGAGCTCCCTCCTGACAGTTTTCAAAATCAGTTAAAAACAGTTTGTAACTTCCAAATATCTTTGCATAAAACTTTCACATAACTTTCATAAAACTTTCACATAACTTTACGTAAAACTTTCACGGATAAATCCACTCCCGTAAATGGCACCCTGAAGTCACTCGAGAGTGACAACGAGTCAGCCTCACGCTGCCTTACTGGATACTCCCTTCCATGGCATAAACGGGTCACTCCTCCCGGCATGAGCACTGGCGGGTCTACCTCCCAACTTAGCCAGTTTACGTCTAACACAATGTATGCATACATCTCATATCAACTTTCAAACAAGTAAATCATGTACATAAACATGACAATTATACTCATTTACTTTCTTTAGAAAACACGTTTAAAACACGTATTTTTAGTTAGAAAAACTCACCTGGTGCGTTTAACATCTTTCTTTACTTTGCTTCTGATTTACAATCGGGTTACCTGAGAAATGGATGAAATATAAACTGCTCAGACCCTAATACCAACTTTTCGGACACTATCCGGACTCAACCTACCGGATACATAACTTATCGGTCAATCACTACTTTCCGGACAACTTACCGGATGACTCGCTTACCGGATGACTCACTTACCGGATGACTCACTTACCGGATGAAACTACAATCCGGACAATACCCTACCCGGATAGCTATCCGGGAACTTCACTACCCGGTAACTTCCTTTAAACGGACACCTATCCGGAAACTACTGTTAACAGGAAACTTACCCGGACACTTGTCCACCCCTTTCCGAACGACAGCTGCGATACTCCTCTTGAGATCGAAACCTGCTAAAATGCTCTTAATCCATCGATTTTCGAGCAAAACATCAACATAACATATTTAGCTCATTACCTTTCTAAACCCTTAGCTATAAAACACGATTTGTTGCCTCATTTCTCCCTTTTAAAATCAAAACTCTCTCCATAACTCAACAATCCATCATAACATTAACATAAGGTTTGGGATTAGAGATTACCTGATAGGAATGTAGGATGAAAACCCATTCCACTTTATCTTCCAATTTTGATGATTGATACTCTTCTTCTTCAATTGCACTTGAACACCAAAAATCTCTTTCTCTTCTCTCTATTCTCTCTAGCCGCCAACAAGAATGATCTCTCCCTCTCTCTAGGGTTTTGTGCCCCAAATAGATTTCTTTTATACCCTTTTAGAAACTTACATCTCAGCCCTTGCACTTACAACTTTATCCCAATTCTCCCAAAACTTTAGTCTTTCCCCAAAATAAGTCTTGGTTATTACAATACTCCCTCCTCAAAAGAATTTTGTCCCCGGAATTCCATTTTCGAAGGTCTGAGGGTACTTGGACCTTAGATCCAACCCTATTTCCCCAGTCGCCTCTTGTCCCTTAAGAACCGCCACTGAATCGATACCAGTCTGGTCTCTTTGTTCCTTATCTGAAAAATCTTGTTATCCACAATCCCAACGGGTTTCCTTTTCGTAAGTCAACTTCTCAGTAACGCTGATGTCCTCTAAAGGAACAGCCACAACTGTTTCTGCCAAACACTTCTTTAAGTTTGAGACATGAACCGTTGGACGAACTCCCTTTAGTTCCTCCGGCAAGTCTAACTTGTATGTCGCTGCTCTAACTCGCTCAATAATGACAAAAGTCAACTTCCTATCGTCTGTAATTCTTGCAAGGTCGTCATCACCTCACTTCCCACATCGGCTCTCCATAAAAGAGACGTGCAACACACCATGAATTTCTTCTCAAAATCTCATCTGGCACCACAAGATCGTTCATTATCTATTCAACTTTCATAACTCCGACGGACCCACAGACGTAGTCCACTTTACTTATCTCTCAAACTTCAAAGTTCAACAGTCTTATGTTTTCAATCCAACCAATTCAGTTCTACTCGGTTACCCCAAACCGTTCAGATGGGAAACACAGCTGCACCCCATACTTTGAAACCGCCCTCGGCGAGTCACCACTTTGCTATATCGTGCCATCTTGCACCATTTACTTGCAACCTCTCCGAATACTATACTCGCTTAAATACCATTAGAAAATCCAAGGCCAATCGCGCCTCCATTTGCTCGCTTCCGTCCCCACGTCGGGACTCACGGTCTTAAAACACGTCTACTTACGGTCTCTCCTACCTCTTTACTTCCTTAAAAGAAAGAGTTTTTCCGGAAATTCCCCGCCACAACAACGAAAATCTTCGACCAGGAATAATCACTCACTTGACAACTTGGCACCAGGCCACTCTTGCACATCCCGACGAACTCACACTTAAGAGTTCCCTCCTCGGGTTACATGTAATTCTAGATTACTTCTTCCAACCGACATACGTCTATGCGAATCATACTCCCTCCCGAATCACATTGGCTACAGCTCGACAACTAATTCGTACGTTCTCACCACTTCATCACTTCACACTTAACGTGACTAACAACATGAAACTTCCATAATCCCTTATTAAAGTGTTCGCCTATCCGAATTGAACTCATCCTGGAGACACATCAATTTCTCCCTGCTTGCCCAAGCTTCCAGACATATACCATAACTTCAGTTACCCTCACAAAACTATTCTCAATAGCTTATCACTGAACGACCAGTTCGATTGAACATTTCTCACGACCTTACCAACTCAAACCCATTCAATTGTCTTTTCCCACCTTTTCCCGCACTTAAAGCATACACAAATCCCCTTCCTCTATACTCTCTCCAGGAGTTCGCACACTTATCGATGAAAATCTACACACACTACTCCACTTTTCGGTGTTACTGTCAAGCTTACTAATTCCAACCTACTCACTTATTCCGACATACGATCTTCACCTCCCCACGCTGGCGCGGAGCACCGCCCACCGTACATTACTTGCCCCTCTCTTCCGATCTTCCCACATGTTGACAACACTTTCTCATTATTATTCATAATCAAACGGTTGCACCAAAATTCTAACTTAAGGCATTCAACCAAGTCATCTCGAAATGACACCAGTGCTCGAGAACATTCTTTGATCTCCAACTATTACCTTCTCGGATAATTCCTTCACACATAAGAAACAATTCACATTCTTTAAAGATTTAGCATCTACTACACCACCCCTTAGACTCACTCATCCAACATCTTCTTTAGCCTTTTCCAGATCCTAAAAAATATACTTACTTAGCGACTCACGCAACCAAAAATACTTGGTTTCTCCTTTGGGTAACCATCCACTACCGCTCCGACATTCTGCTCTGATAATAGTCATATCACAACGCCAACTTACGACTACGTGCTCCAACCACTTGATTAACAAATTGCACACCTCATCCGAAATCCCGAAAAGGCTTCCATCTAATGCTTCATCTTTCTAACCTCACTTTACTACAACACTGGCTGGCACATTTATCTTGGCAATTGAAGCCACTACTCATTCGTACATCCTTTTCCCCTAACATCACACTGCAGACCAGGTCCCTCATGGTCATTCGTACACAATTCAAACTTTCCTTCATATTCTCCCGCATACATAATCGGGTCTATCTCGCTACTTGTCCTTCCCAACTCTAGTTGAACTATGACTCACGAGTTCCCAATTAGCTCAAACATACTCGTTCTTGCTAGCTCTTTACGATCCGAGCCCTTATATAGACTGGGCACATTCCTTCACTGATCGATATACTCCACACACTCACTTCGTTTGTGCTACATACCTTATCCTTCTACGAACCGACCAAACCTCATAAGTAAAACGCTTATCCAAAACAGCAGTCTATCACCATCTTAACACCCCTACAAGGTACTCTATCAACTTCCAGCCTTCTGGTTCAAGTCTTCGGCCTCAGACACCTTACACAGCTGCCGACTTCAACATCAATAGTCGACCTGTTGATACTTCCTTGACCTATTCTTCAACAAGGGTCCCTTACTGAATCTAATCCTTCCAACATATCATAATCGACTTTACATCCCGTCGTCCTCATTTCAAACTTACTCGCGCAACGTCAATATTACAAGATCACTTTAAACCTCTTATTCGACGTAGAGGATATTTCCTTCCTACTTCACCACACTACTCATAACGAATTGCTAATACCAACACCTTGATGACTTCTAGTCCTTTCCCAGAACACAACCGTCCCTCGGCAACTGTAATTCCAGTCACCGCACAAGGGTACAGACCCTCATACCACCGACACTAAAATCCACTTCCGACTCTTCCACTGCTCACCTCTCCTCTTGAACACAAGTACCAAAACTACAAACATTCTCCCCTGATTTGTCCAACACCTCTCCACTCTAGGAGTTCTTCCTTAGCTTAAAATGCAGTACTCTACGACCTAGTGAGTTCATAGCCTTCATGCATGACAACGCGATAAATAAATCATTTCACACCTTTTTATCATTTTGAAGAAACATCACTTGGAAACAACTTGGGTACACACGACCCCAACATTCTCATAACTTCAATGCCCTGCACAACGATCTCGAGAATCGTTTGCATGCAACTTTCTGTAAAACTTAATCTTACTCAACCAATAATATGTTGTTACGACAGGAAATTATTGGATGAAAATCTTTTCATACGACAAAACTCTGAAAGGAATTACCGACACGAAGTAAACCAGTCGGTTCTCACACTCATTTATATAACTTCAACATGTCAATACTCGTTTTGGTTATAAAAATTTTGCATTCAAACGTTTTCTTAACCTTTTTGCAACAATTTAACTTATCATGAAAAGAGTGGAATATTTTGCAAATCGTAAACCTCAAGACTTCATTGTGCGACGTAAATGGAATTGCATTTTTCTTTAACATACGCTTGCACACGCTGACCCATTTCCTATAAAAATCGATATTTACACATTTACTTTACTTACGAAAAATCTCATGTACCATGTAAAACTCAATGCATGAAACTCTACTTGCAATTGAAGGCTACTCACTCAAACAAGGTCAATCGCTTTACTCACGCAACTTATCTTTGACACTCTACTTTCGACCAGTGGTCTCCTTCTCGGCCTTGCAACAACTTGCTATACATACATTCAACGGTCCACTTTCTCAACCATTTCATACTATCTTCGTCTTTACCAACTCATCTCACATTCTACCTCTACACATTTCAATCTTCCACGGGTATCTTCCCTTTATTGATCCTGTCACTGAAAAGCTCGTCTAAAGAGTTGGGGCTCTAATCATCCACTCGTTCTTGAATTGACACTTTCAAGATCTTGATACTGTCATTCTTACCATCCCAACTGATCTACCTCACGATTTCTACCACTGGGACTCACCAGAACTGGGAGTCTTACTCAAAAGCAATCACTCATCCTCTTCGAACCCACAACGATCTACCTTTAGACAACTCATAACATTCCAAACAACATTCCGTCTCTACGATGTGTACATACGTCACATCATAACTGATCTTTCACGACACTTTTCAGACAATGGGTCTCACTCTACCCCTCAGGGATCTTTCTAACATTCTAGATTACTGGAATATGACATATAAGCTAGCATAAGACTACAGCTTCGGAATAATAAGGCAGATTAAGCACATACATGTACCTGTAAGTTCGCAATTACACTGGCCAGGTGTAATCCCAAACTTACCTTACATGACCGTCCTTGGTACCCTATTAGTCCTATTTATATAATAGTGTCCTCCTAACGCATTTCCTGATTCTCAGTTGTGATTTCTACTCCGAAAGTTTAAGTTTAGGCCCATCCGGTCACCTAAATCCCATAAACTACAGCTCTGATACCAATTGTAACAACCCAGTCTAAAATAAAGCATGCATAACATTAGATAATAAACATTACAATACCGGGTCTCAAAATTTCTTACATCTGTCTCAAAATTAGGTTGGCGGAAACAACCTATACACAACTGAGAATGAACTAGCTACTAAAAGTATGAGTGGCACTGTCTCTATCTGCATCTGTACTCTAACTTGTTTTTGTTCACTTACCTGAGCCTCCTACTATCTGCTTACCTGAAAAGGTTTAGTTGGAAAATGCGAGGGTTAGACCATGAGGTCTAGTGAGCTCCCTCCTGACAGTTCTCAAAATCAGTTAAAAACAGTTTGTAACTTCCAAATATCTTTGCATAAAACTTTCACATAACTTTCATAAAACTTTCACATAACTTTCATAAAACTTTCACATAACTTCACGTAAAACTTTCACGGATAAATCCGCTCCCGTAAATGGCACCCTGAAGTCACTTGAGAGTGACAACGAGTCAGTCTCACGCTGCCTTACTGGATACTCCCTTCCATGGCATAAACGGGTCACTCCTCCCGGCATGAGCACTGGCGGGTCTACCTCCCGACTTAGCCAGTTTACGTCTAACACAATGTATGCATACATCTCATATCAACTTTCAAACAAGTAAAATCATGTACATAAACATGGCAATTCTACTCATTTACTTTTTTTAGAAAACACGTTTAAAACACGTATTTTTAGTTAGAAAAACTCACCTGGTGCGTTTAACATCTTGCTTTACTTTGCTTCTGATTTACAATCGGTTTACCTGAGAAATGGATGAAATATAAACTGCTCGGACCCTAATACCATCTTTTCGGACACTATCCGGACTCAACTGTAACATCCCCAGTCCACCGTACACGATATTGTCCGCTTTACGGATACCCTCTGCATAACAACATGCCGGCACCGTTCACGGTTTTGTTCCTGCCCGCACAGGCATACGCAGGACGCACCCAGACCGCACCCTGTGACAGGCAAAAGGCCTCATGCAAGGAAGGTATCCATCCACCCTTATAAGGAGGACTTCGTTCCCCCTCCTAGCCGATGTGGGATCTCACAATCCACCCACCTAAGTGGGATCAGCGTCCTCGCTGACACATCGACCCGATGACCGTCTCTGATACCATTCTGTAACATCCCCAGTCCACCGTACACGATATTGTCCGCTTTGTGGATACCCTCTACATAACAGCATGTCGGCACCGCTCACGATTTTGTTCCTGCCCGCACAGGCATACGCGGGACGCACCCAAACCGCACCCTGTGACAGGCAAAAGGCCTCATGCAAGGAAGGTATCCATCCACCCTTATAAGGAGGACTTCGTTCCCCCTCCTAGCCGATGTGGGATCTAACATCAACCTACCGGTTACATAACTTACCGGTCAATCACTATTTTCCGGACAACTTACCGGATAACTCACTTACCGGATAACTCGCTTACCGGATGACTCACTTACCGGATGACTCACTTACCGGATAACTCACTTACCGGATGACTCACTTACCGGATGAAACTACAATCCGGACAATACCCTACCCGGATAGCTATCCGGGAACTTCACTACCCGGTAACTCCCTTTAAACGGACACCTATCCGAAAACTACTGTTAACAGGAAACTTACCCGGACACTTGTCCATCCCTTTCCGAACGACAGCTGCGATACTCCTCCTGAGATCGAAACCTGCTAAAATGCACTTAATCCATCGATTTTCGAGCAAAACATGAACATAACATATTTAACTCATTACCTTTCTAAACCCTTAGCTATAAAACACGATTTGTTGCCTCATTTCTCCCTTTTAAAATCAAAACTCTCTCCATAACTCAACAATCCATCATAACATTAACATAAGGTTTAGGATTAGGGATTAGTTGATAGGAATGTAGGATGAAAACCCATTCCACTTTATCTTCCAATTTTGATGATTGATACTCTTCTTCTTCAATTGCACTTGAACACCAAAAATATCTTTCTCTTCTCTCTATTCTTTCTAGCCGCCAATAAGAATGACCTCTCCCTCTCTCTAGGGTTTTGTGCCCCAAATAGATTTCTTTTATACCCTTTTAGAAACTTACATCTCAGCCCTTGCACTTACAACTTTATCCCAATTCTCCCAAAACTTTAGTCTTTTCCCAAAATAAGTCTTGGTTATTACATATATTATCTCGAGATTTACCGTCATAAGTCATGCATCGAAATTTGAAAACACGTTGCCTAGCCATGACTCCCAATGCTTGATGGTTGACCTCACCGCCACGCCATACCTCACACCATTTAGAAGCTTGTAAAATATTCAATGTAATTCATAAAATATACCATTTTTCCTTCATAAACATTTACTTTAAGGATTCTCATTGGTTGAAGAATAAAAAATCATTTATCTTTCTTAAATACTCAATTTTCAAGAGTTTTCTAAATTTTGAAATTTTCATCTATCTCTCTTACTTCTTCCTTCCATTTTAAAGAATCATTATAAAAAAAATCTTCTCTTAGAAAATCTGTGGAAAATGCTCTAACAAGTTTGCAAATTATTATGGCTCAAAATATAAATATTGCCTTGTTTTAACAATTTGTGTTTAAAAATAACGTACTTCCATTCACTTGTCAATTTATTAAATAACATATTTCTAAATGCATGTTTAAGAATGGAGAATATGAAGATTTTGGGTTGTTTTTTTGCTCCAACAGCTTCACCAAAACTATCTCCAAAATAAAAAAGTAGGAGAGAGAATGAGTTTTTCTCCAAATATGAAGTTAACCCAAAAAATGATTATTTAGTGAGAGCATCAATAGAAATCTTTGAAAAATAATATTTAGAGAGAGAAATAATATTTTAATAGATAAATACAGTATTTTAATATTATAATCATTGTTTTTTCTCCAAAATGAAGAATCTATTGGAGATGAATGTAACTTTTTTTAAGGATTTTGACTTTTGATTCTTTATTTTTGAGAAATTTTAAGGATGCTGTTGGAGATGCTCTAATTACATATTTTTTTATGTTCCAAAATAACATCCATTTCTTTATTTAATTATTTAAAAATAAATGTCTACTTTTAAAAAATAAAGAATTATAATTTTTTTGATTTTTTTACCAGTTAATAGTTAACTTATTAAACTAATAGCTAGCCTTTCAACTAACAAGTGATATACCCACCAACAATTAATTTGTCAAACATAACATATAAACTGTATTTTCAAAATAAAAAGTTCCAATAGAAGCATCTTGTTTTTTTTTTCATTTTTAACCAATAAAAACATCTTGTTTTTTTTCTTTTTAACCAATAAAAGCGTCCGAAAACCAAAAAAAAATGTTTGCTGGTCTATTTAAATTTTATTTTATTCGTTTTAAAAAATATTTGTTATTTAAATATATATATTGATATAAAAATTAAATACCCTAAATACCTCTAAATAAGATAAAGTTGAGAAAGGTTGTAGACAACTGGAAATCTCGTTAATGTCTCTTAACAACTAACAATGGAAAACAAGAAAATATGAACAACAATAAATCTCTTCAATCTATTATCCTTGTAATTCTAAGGCCATCCGTACCCGGCTCGGGATGAGCTCGGGATGGCCTGCGGTATCAGCGGGAATGGGCTACGGCCCTTGCGGTATCAGCGGTGCGGGATGGGATGCGGGTTCCCCATCCCGTTTCATCCCGAAGAAAATGTGAGGAGAGGTGGGTCCCAGGTGAGAAATAAGAGGGAGTGGGTTAGGGAATGGGGTAAGGGTGTTTAGGGATTGAGTGAGGGTTGGGAGAAAAGCTGATGTGGCGCTGACGTGGAGCTTGAAAGATTGAAAGATTGAGTGTTGGGGTACTGATGGCCTAACATAGCAGATTTAAAAATGGTTGACTCATTAATTGAGTCAAACTTTGGAAAACAGAATATTTGGAACATTTGTTATCTTCGAGACAAGGATCGAAGTGCAAAACGCATCTAAGCGTAAACGAGGATGCAAATAATATAACTATTTTGTGTCGTGGGCACCTACTTCTTGTTCAGTTATGTCCACTTGTTATTTTAAATATATGAAATATGATACAAACCATGTATTTGTTGCATCCCTTACAAACCAATGTGTATATGTGAATAATGCATCCATAATCTGAGATGTTTATATGCATTATCTCATATGAATGTATGTTCATTATATGTATATTCTTGCACATATGCATATGTATATGCACATTATTCAAATATACACACTAATTTCATATGAATTTATGTTCATTATATGTATATTTTTGCACGTATGCATATGTATATATTCACATTATTCACATATACACACTGATTTGTAAAGTGGTGCAACAAATACATGATTTGCATTTTATGGAGCCTCGTAAGAAATATACATATTAGAAGCTATAACATTATATTAGGTTACATATTTATATTCCAAGTTGTGGGTAATTTGCATACTCTATTACTCATTAATATATAATTATTCTGTTTTAATTAATTATACTAACAAGAGAAATATATAAATTTATATTTGGAAATTACTTAAATAAAAAATGGACTTTGCAAGGACCACCATGGTTGTCCTTTGAGATCTAGCCATAAATATAGTCTTTCTAAGTATTATATTCCTTTTATTTCACATACATTTAATTTAACCCATTATATTTTTAAATTATTTAAGAACACTATTAAATAAAGCTCTTGTATTTTCAATATTATGATTTGATCTAAATGGTATCCAAATAGTGGGACTCGTTTATTTATATACTCATTGATGTTTTCAACGAGACTTATGGGCCGTTTACCAAATGCTTACCCGGCTAAGCACTTACTGGCAAATTCAATACTATAGTTTTCTTACCGGGTAAGATTTTAGGGACCGTTTACCAAATGCTTACCCGAGTAAACGTTTACTAGTCAAATTTAACACTATCACTTATTTATCGGGTAAGATTTTAGTCCGGCAAATTTGTTTCGTATGCAACAATTCACCCGGTAAGCGCTAACCGTGGTAAGAGTTGTCGCCATCACTTACCGGGGTAAGACTCTCGGTCCTTTCATTCGCTCTTACCAGGTAAGTTTTTTGGTAATTGTCATATCAATCAGGTAATCAGGTAGATAATTTGAATTGGTAAGCGCTTACCCGGTTAAGTATTTTGTAAACGGCCCCTTAGTCCACCTAAACGGTATCCTACACTACAATTTTTCCGGTAAGCGCTAACCGTGGTAAGAGTCTTCACCATCACTTATCGGGGTAAGATTCTCGGACTCTCGGTTCTTGCCTTAACTCTTACCGGGTAAGATTCTTGGTCCTTGTCATATTCATCCGGTAAGCTAACGTGACTTGGTAAACACTTACACGGATAAGCGTTTTGTAAACGGCCCCTTAATGATTTTTTATTTGAAAATTTAATTTAATACTAAACAAAATACGAGGATGTACATAACCATTGAATGGGTAAGCGAATTGTTGGTCAGAAGTGACAATTATATGATTAAGAGGCAAAAGAACAACATAGTATCTAATCAGATAAATAACTATTACTTATATAGTTTTAAAGAGTTTTTTATTAAAAAAAACTATTAAAGTTGGTGGGATTGAAAAATGCATCTAAGAGACAGTGAACCATATCTCTTTAAATGATTCAATAACTTGATGAAATATTTTATTATTTATCAAATTTGTATAAGTACATTTTAATAAAATTAAAATTTTAAAAAATAGAAACCAAATCAAGTTATTAATGTCAACTGTATTATAAATTTTACATGAAGATTTATGCATAATTAAAGAGAAAGTAAACCCAAAAAATATTGTTTGACAAACATTTATGTATTTAGTTGTATTTTATATCAATTAACATTTTTCATATTTTATTGCCTTGAACTTGTGCTTTATTTTTTTTGAATTATATAAAGATTTTGTTCATATCTCTCATCAAAAGGCGCTATTCGATAATGACGAAGCGTTAGGAGACATTCATTGGGTAATTCCGTAGAATACCACACATGCCATAGGTAACGGCTTTTGTGAAATCAGGCATAGGGTGTACGAATAGCACTGATCGTAGACCATCCAGATGCTTATGGAACAGAACATGCCGCTTTGTCCAAAAACATTTGGAACGATACCGTGTTATAAAAGGATACATATATGTCATGAGTTCTCGAATTATATATTTATATCTACCACAAATTGAACAAATGATGAGAACAAATTTGGTTGACTATGCACAAGAACATTCTACAACTACCAAGGAGCTGTTTTTTTCCATACTAACACATTTCTTGAATAATATTACTTAATATAAACAACAAATATATGGTAACTTATCTAAGGTGCTGTTCGGTTCATTTTCTGTTAAGACCTGAATCCATATGACTGTCTGAATGGATATGGTTGTCTGGCTGTTAACAAATAAGTTGGTGTTCGGTTGTTGTGCTGAATAAATAGTCTGAATGTCAGAAATGACCATTTTACCCCTCAATCTATATTTTATAACCCAATTCCAAATTACTTCATTTCCAAAGATATCAAACTCAAATAAAAACAAATTCATTCACAAAAATATTAAGATTCTTTACTTTTGGACCTGTTGGTCCATCTTCACCCAACATCTCCCTTGGAACCCTAATATCTCTATCCCAGACAGTTCACAATCTATGATTTATTGGAATCGTCCTTAACAAAAACCCATAGAAATTGAAGCTAAATTAAAAACCAACAGTGGTAGTCATCTGAATTGAAGAGATAGAGGTAAGAAGACAAGGAGGAAGAAGAATGGTAGGTCATCATTTTGGGGCTCGATTTGTGAACTCTGTTCACATCCAGCAACACCGATTTGGGGCTCGATTTAGGGCTCGATTTGTGAACTTTGTTCACACCCAGCAACACCGATTTGGGGCTCGATTTGGGCCGATTTGTGAACTCTGTTGACACCCAGCATCACCGATTGTGTTCAAAATGGATTGAAGTCCCTGTTCCGATTGGTTTCATTTTCTGGCAAGATAAGAGGAGCAGCAGTGAGAGCGACTTGATACATGAGGCGTTCAAAGAGGTTTTATGATCTGTTGAATAGGGATGAAGATTTTGATCTGTTGAATGGGATGAAGATGATAGAGGGTGAAGGGTAAAAGGGGAATAAATTGCTGAATGTAGAGGACTCTACTTTTCTAGCTGAGCAAATAAGCCACCGGCTGAGCGAATAAGCCACAACCGAACAATCATTTATGGCTGAGCGAATCAGCCAGATTGGCTATACAGCCCATTAAGCCACAACTGAACAACCCCTAACTCAACAATATCCATCATCCACTTGTTAAATTAAGGTAAAACATACACTGTTTAATAGTTGAGCAAATAAACCATTAACTTTATTGAGCAACAAACGAATTATAACAACCCAAACTAAAATAAAGCATAGCATTCAATAAATATAAAACATCCCAAAACCTGTCTCAAAATTTCCATTACAAGTGTCGTCCAAAACTAGGTTGGCGGAAACAACCTATTCACAACTGAGAATATTAAATGTCTACTGTAAGTAAAGCTCTATCTTCTAGAAGCGTCCGAACTCTAAACCTGATCTCTTCCCTTAACGGAGCTTCCTACTACTTGCTTACCTAAAAAAGTTTAGCTGGAAAATGTGAGGGTTGTGAGCTCCCTCAATATAACAGTTCTCAAAACATAGTTAAAACAATTCATAACTTTTCAAACAACTTTAAATAAAACTTTCAAGAAATCTCGCACTCGTAAACGGCACACTGAAGTCACTCGAAAGTGACAACGTGTCAGTCTCACACTGCCTTACTGGGTCACTCTTTCCATGGCATAAACGGGTCACTCCTCCCGGTATGAGCACTGGCGGGCCACACCCCCCCCCCCCGACTTAGCCAATTTACGTCTAATCACAATGTATGCATACATCTCAATTTAACTTTCATACAAGCATAAACAAGTTAATAAAACATGGCATTTCTGTTCTTAAACTTACTTCGGAAAACACGTTGTAAAACACGTATTTTGGTTTAGAAAAACTCACCTGCTGTTTCCGCTTAATACTTCTCACTTTTAGTTCAAAACTTTGTTGAAACATATGTAAAAGAAATTACACGGTCGATAAGTTATGTTACCGAACCTCTCAATTATCTAACTACAACAACCGAACTAACCAGACCACTCATCCAGAATTATCCGAATTATACTATTCCGGATTAATAGTTCCGGATCCCCCGACTTCCGGATTCCGATAAAGCTCCCGGAGTTCGATTCCGGATCCACATACATTCCGGATCCCACATACATACCGAACACAATTCCAAACTCGACCCTATACCGGATCTAAAACAATTCCGGTTCCGGTCCCTACTCTCGGTTCCGGTCCATTCCGGATCCGGTTCCGATACCTGACCAAGTTTTCGATCTTACGGTCTCAGAGTGGCCGAATCCTAAAATCCATCGATGCATAATGATCGAAATTATGGAGAATGATTGCAAGAATCTCTAATACGCTTGTAATACCCCGGGTAAGACCGTTAGTTGAATTCCGTATTCCGTTAATGTTACTTACTCTATAATTGGTGTTTAGGGTAATTATGGGTAAATCTATAAGCTTAGGGATGTTTGGGTTATATTTGAGAAGTTCAAGGTTCATTTGGTAGTTGTGGTTTGATATTACCTCTTAAGCATCAAATATTATTCTGATAACCTAAAATAGAAAGAGTGTGTGTGTGCGGGAGTTCTGAAGGCGAAAGGAAGCAAAAGAGGAAACGTACGGATAAGGCTTCAATCGATTGGGTTAGAAGCGATTTTGAGTTAAGTCCCTTACATATTGTGTTTGTAATCATGTATAGAAGATATCTATCGGTTTAGAATTTCTAATTTCGCGTCTGGATTAGATTTCAATCGATTTCTGGGTAAGTGGAAACCGACTGTGTTCTTGAAGACTCCCGGTGGAGTCCCGGTACTGTCGACTCCCGGTAGTGTGGAGTCCCGGTATAGTGAACTCCCGGTATTGTTAACTCCCGGTGATCGAGACTCCCGGTACCAAGGAGTCCCGGTACTGAGAAGTCTCGGTACTCTGTGTAGTCCCGGTAGTTTGTTAAGTTTAGTGATACAGTTGAGAACAGGAACTGGTAGGCTTTATATGTTTGGCTAGTAAAGCGGTGTATGTATATTAAATCGTTTCAGATTCTGTGGAGTCGTGGTAAGAGATAAGACCATTTTGAAAGGAGCTTGCGAGCGTGTGTAATAATCAAAACAGGTGAGTTTTACTTTAAAAAAGTTTTTAACTGGAATACATATATGTATGGTTTGGGAATGTGATAAATGGGTAATTATGTGTTTATAGGTGTGATGTATGTGAATTATAATATATTGAGGTATTATATTTACATGAGTATTATAATGTGTTATAATACGTTGGCCGGGCTTAGGACCGGTGTGTTTGGCTATAGAATCCGTATAGCGTTGTTTGGCTGTAGATGTTGTACAGCGTTGTAAATTTATTAGTTGGCTTGCAACCAACTAATATGGCCAGGAGGAATGAGAAGGGAAGGTATATGATGTGTGAGTTCAAAATTGATATATTTGATCGTGCTGTGTGATTTATATAAATAAGGTTTATATAAATGATTTCAAACTAACAGGGATTTTCTCACTTAGACCCTTAGGTCTAACCCTCATTTTGTTTTAAAAATATGTATTCCAGGTGGTGGATCGCGTAAGAGCAAGTAATTAGAGTAATCGATGGATGGCTTTTGTGAAGGATTATATGACGAAGATTTTGGCATGTTTAGCAGTTGTATTACAATATTAAATATTATGTATGTAATTAGTACAAAGTTTGCTATAGAATGGCTTCTGCTAATTGTAAAAGACTACGGGACCGTACTTGTAATATGATGTTTTTTTTGTTATATCGATGTTATGTTACATTATGTGATTTGTTGCGTATATGGGAATTGGAATGGTATCAGAGCCTTAGTTTAAGGGATTTAGGTATTTGTATCTGTACCTAGACTTAAAGTGCATGTGAAGTAGGATGTCCCTATTATTGTAGAACCTTGGGATATTAAGTATAAAAGGTAGAAGGGACATCATGTAAGGTAATTTCATATTACACCTGGCCAGTGTAATTGTGATCTTACAGGTACATGTTTGAACTGGAATACCTTGTTATATGGGGTATATGCTTAGGTGTATATTAACCTTGTTTGAATCTACAGAATGGCAAGTGGTACTAGACAAACGAATCGAGGAGGAGGAAGAAATCCAAATAGTACGAATCCGCCAATAGGAACATGGGAAAGGGGAGGCAGAACTGGAGGTCGAACAGGGGGCAGAGTTCAGCCACGAGGTACAGAGTTTGTTACCAGGGATGACTTGATGGCAGAAATGGGAAGACTGTAAACTAGTATACAAGCAATGTTCGACCAAAGTCGTCACAATGAAGCTGAAACACCGGATCCCGGGCCAGAAGATGAAATGCCAATTACACCAACTGTTATACCAGTAACAAGGAGGTGCGACTACAAAATGTTTTTAAGCTGTAGACCTCCGACTTATTCAGGAGACAGGGATCCCGTGAAAGCAATGAGATGGATGAAGGAAATAAAAGCTATTTTCAAGACAAGCAAGTGTGCAGATGAAGATAGGGTATTGTACGGGGCAGCAATGTTAAAAGGGGATGATTTGTATTGGTGGGAATCTTTTATTCATTCTAAAGGATCTGATGTTTACTCTACCCTCTCTTGGGAAGAATTTGTGATAGCCTACAGGGAACAATTTTGTCCCCAAGCAGCCGTCAAACAACTGGAAGGGGAATTTATGAACTTGCAACAAGGAAACTTATCCGTTCGAGACTACACCACTAGCTTTCTGGAAAAGTCTCGGTTCGCAGAATACTACGTAGCTACGGAGACGATGAAGATGGAAAGGTTTATCTTTGGGCTGAACTCAGAAGTCAGAAGGCTAGTGACTGCAAAAGGACCTGATACCTTCTCGGCTGCAGTTGATGCCGCGGAGAATGTTGAACGAGATATTAGAAGAGATGCTGGCGATAAAAGTATCGGGAAGAGAAAGTGGGAAGGACCACAATACGATCCGAAGAAGTCCCGATTTCAGAGGTATGATAGCCGTCCGCCGTTTCGACCAGCGGAAAGACCATGTCAGAAGTGCAACCGTGTCCACCAAGGAAATTACCAAGGTGATTTACGAATGTGTTATAAGTGTGGGAAGACCAGGCACGTCATTAAAGATTGTAAGGTAACGCGGTTATGTTTCTTATGCAATTCTCCGGATCACCTTCAGTCGGACTGTCCGCGGGAGAGGATACAGCAAGGTGGGTCATCGGGCAGGCCAACGATTGTTAAACCAGTAATACCAAGACTGGAACCGCCAGTAACCAGGGGTCGCGCATTTCAAATGACTGAGAAAGAAGCGGAGGAAACTCCGGATGTGGTCACAGGTACATTTTTAATAAACTCTACACGTGCTAAGGTGTTATTTGATTCCGGTGCAAACCGATCGTTTGTGTCTCCTGCATTTGCTGCTTGCCTGTGTTTGAAACCTAAAATGCTAGAACATGCTCTATCAGTAGATACGGCAAATGATAATCAAGTGTCAGTTAAAGAAGTATTTGATGGCTGTGTGATAAATATAGAGGGGTGTAGAGTGCCGATACAATTGTTTCCTATAAATTTGATAGAGTTTGACGTAGTAGTGGGAATGGACTGGTTAGCCGAGAATCAGGCTAACATAGTGTGTGATAAGAAGTTAATAAATGTTGTATTACCTGAGAGGGGACCGGTAGTGATTTATGGTGATCGTAGGAATCATCAGTCTTGTCTTATATCGATAGTAAAAGCACGTAAGTGTGTTAATAAGGGTTGTCAGAGTTACTTGGCTTACGTGATAGATATTAAGCCAGAAAAGAATAGGATGGAAGATATTCCTATTGTTAGTGAATTCCCTGAAGTATTCCCCGAAGACTTGAATAGTCTTCCGCCCGTTAGACAAGTAGAGTTCGGTATAGACCTGATTCCTGGATCCACTCCTGTAGCCCGTGCACCGTATCGTTTGGCACCTCCAGAGATGAAAGAGATGATGGCTCAACTACAAGACATATCCGATAAAGGCTTCATCAGACCTAGTTCTTCGCCGTGGGGAGCACCAGTGTTATTTGTGAAAAAGAAGGATGGTTCGATGAGGATGTGCATCGACTACCGGGAACTGAATAAGCGCACGATAAAGAACAAGTATCCGTTACCCCGAATTGATGACCTCTTCGATCAGTTAGTTGGAGCTTGTTATTTCTCCAAGATTGATCTAAGATCCGGTTATCACCAGTTGAAAGTTAGAGAAGAAGACGTTCTAAAGACTGCTTTTCGAACAAGGTATGGACATCACGAATTCTTAGTGATGCCGTTCGGACTGACGAATGCTCCAGCTGCCTTTATGGATTTAATGAATCGAGTATGTAAGCCGTATCTCGATAAATTTGTTATTGTATTTATCGATGATATACTTATCTATTCCCGATCCAAAGAAGAACATGTGCAACATCTTCGTTTGATCCTAGAGCTATTAAAGAAGGAGAAGTTGTACGCTAAATTCTCGAAATGTGAATTTTGGTTACAAGAAGTTCAGTTTCTGGGGCATGTAGTTTCCGAAAAAGGGATACAAGTTGATCCGATGAAAGTGGAAGCAGTTGAAAAGTGGGAACCGCCAAAGACAGCAACCGAAGTACGTAGTTTTCTGGGTTTAGCCGGCTACTACCGGAAGTTTATAAAAGACTTCTCTCGGATCGCAATGCCTTTGACTAAGCTGACCCGAAAGAACCTGAAGTTTGAATGGAGAGCAGAACTAGACGAGGCATTCCGGATATTGAAAGAGAAACTGTGCAGCGCACCGATTCTATCACTACCCGAAAGTTCGGAAGACTTTGTTATTTATAGTGATGCGTCCAAACTGGGATTGGGATGTGTGCTTATGCAGCGTGGGAAAGTTATTGCTTATGCTTCTCGTCAATTAAAGGATCATGAAAGACAGTATCCTACGCACGACATGGAACTTGCAGCAGTTGTCTTCGCGTTGTAATATGATGTTTTTTTTGTTATATCGATGTTATGTTACATTATGTGATTTGTTGCGTATATGGGAATTGGGTTACCGAACCTCTCAATTATCTAACTACAACAACCGAACTAACCAGACCACTCATCCAGAATTATCCGGATTATACTATTCCGGATTAATAGTTTCGGATCCCCCGACTTCCGGATTCCGATAAAGCTCCCGGAGTTCGATTCCAGATCCACATACATTCCGGATCCCACATACATACCGAACACAATTCCAGACTCGACCCTATACCGGATCTAAAACAATTCCGGTTCCGTTCCCTACTCTCGGTTCCGGTCCATTCCGGATCCGGTTCCGAAACCTGACCAAGTTTTCGATCTTACGGTCTCAGAGTGGCCGAATCCTAAAATCCATCGATGCATAATGATCGAAATTATGGAGAATGATTGCAAGAATCTCTAATACGCTTCTAACCAACTTAATCATATTTTTGCACATCTTATACGTCAGTTGATCCTTGAATACACTAAACACTCAACAAACTAAAAAAATCCAACTAATCTGACTCCCTCAAAATAAACCAAGAATAAGGATTGGAAGAGATTACCTGGAAGAATCAGTGTGGAATTAGGCTCAATCTCCCACTTCTTCTTTCAATTTGCAAAGTTGAAATTGCTTTCTTTTCTTCTCTGCTCTATCACTTCAGTCGCACAAAATAAGAGAATTGAATACACCTAGAGTTTTGTGCAAAACCTTGATGGTTTTTATACCTTCCAACAATTTACACTAAGGCCCCTCGAAGCTTTAGACTTCTCAATTCTTCCATCCATCTTATATTTCTTTAGGAAAAGAGAAAATAAAAACTTGGTTATTACAATACCTCCCCATCAAAAGAATTTCGTCCCCGGAATTCCATTGTCCAAAAGTTGAGGGTACCTGGACCTCATGTCCGCTTCTACCTCCCAAGCTGCCTCTTGTCCTTTATGATACCGCCACTGAACCTTTACTAGTCGGACCTCTTTGTTTCTCGTCTTGCGAACCTTACTGTCCATGATTTCTATTGGTTTCTCTTCGTACGTTAATTTCTCGTCAATGCTGACATCTTCCAATGGAATGGCCACGTCGGCCTCTGCTAAAAACTTCTTCAGATTTGACACATGAAATGTTGGATGAACTCCTTTCCTTTCTTCCCGAAGCGTAGTACTCCTTTCCAAGGCGATACTTTCAGCATTACCTTGTCGCCCACCTGAAACTCGATGGGTTTTCTTCTTTTGTTTGCATACTTTCTTTGTCGATCTTGCGTGACTCTCATTTTCTCACGAATCAACTCTATCTTATCTGCCATTAATTGCACAATCTCTAGACCTACTAATTTCCATTCTCCCACTTCATTCCAGCACAACGGCGTTCGACACTTCCGTCCGTACAAGGCTTCAAATGGTGTTGCCTGGATACTTGGGTGGTAACTGTTGTTATATGAGAACTCTATCAAAGGTAGATGCACTTCCCACTAACCTTTGAAATCAATTACACAGGCTCGAAGCATATCCTCCACCGTTTGAATAGTCCTTTCGCTCTGGCCATCCGTTTGGGGATGGTATGCTGTGCTCAACTTCACTTGCGAACCCAGCTCTTGCTGGAGACTTCTACAAAATGATGACGTGAAACGACTATCACGATCGGACACAATAGACCACGGCACCCCGTGCCTCAACACGATCTCATTAATGTATAACCTGGCTAGCTTCTCTAACGAATCTGACTCCTTGATCGGTAAAAAATGCGCGAATTTAGTGAGAATATCCACAATCACCCATATCGCATCGTTACCCTTCAGAGTCCTTGGTAACTTTGTAACGAAATCCATGGTGATGTTGTCCCATTTCCACACTGGTATCATCGTAGACCTAAGTTCTCCGTACGGTCGCTGGTGTTCCACTTTAACCTTCAAACACGTCACACATCGCTCCACAAAATGAGCGATGTCCTCTTCATTCCCGGCCACCAGTAGAACTGTCTTAAGTCCCGATACATCTTATTCGTTCCTGGGTGCATAGAATATTTCGACTTATGCGCTTCCTCTAAAATGCTTAATCTCAAGTTCCCTAACTTAGGAACCCACCTCGGCCTTTCATATACTTCAACCCGCCACTGTTGACACAGAACAATGATGTAATCCCGACGATCCTTTCACTCTTTACATTCTCTTCTAGCAACGCCTCCTCTTGGTCGATTCTCCTCGCTTCTTCCCACTCAACGCGTCAACTACAACATTTGCTTTACCCGGGTGGTAAAGGATTTCGCAGTCATAGTCGTTCAATAGACCCATCCATCTCCTCTGTCTCATATTCAATTCCTTCTGATAAAAAAAGGTGCTTAAGACTCCTGTGATCGGTGTAAATCTGGCACTTCATTCCATACAAGTAGTGTCGCCATATCTTTAAGGCGAACACCACTGCCGCTAGCTCCATGTCGTGCGTAGGGTAGTTCTTCTCGTGATCTTTCAACTGTCGAGATGCGTAGGCAATCACCTTCCCATTCTGCATCAGAATACACCCTAACCCAAGCTTAGAAGCATCGCTATAGATAACAAACCCGTCAGAGCCATTAGGTAACGACAAAATCGACGCACTTCTCAGACTTTCTTTCAATTTCTCGAATGCGGCCTCTTGAGCTTCGGTCCAAACGAACTTGATGTTCTTCCTTGTTAATGCGGTCAGCGGTGTGGCTATACGAGAGAAGTCCTGAATGAACTTCCGGTAGTAGCTCGCTAATCCGAGAAAACTTCTCACTTCCGATGGCGACCTTGGCGGCTCCCAATTCTTAATAGCTTCGATCTTAGCGGGGTCCACTTTGATGCCGTCCGCCGACACCACGTGACCCAGGAACTGAACTTCCCTTAACCAGAACTCGCACTTTGAGAACTTTGCATACAACTTCTCGCGTTTCAGCAATTCCAACGCTGCCCGAAGATGCTCCTCGTGATCTTTACGGGTACGAGAGTAGATCAGAATATCGTCGATGAAGACGATCACACATTTGTCTAGCAACGAGCTACACACTCTGTTCATCAAATCCATGAATACCGTCGAGGCATTAGTCAAGCCAAAGGGCATGACTAAGAACTCGTAGTGCCCATATCTTGTACGAAAGGCTGCCTTGAGCACGTCTTCCTCTCTCACCTTCAGCTGATGGTGCCCCTACCTCAAATCTATCTTCGAGAAGTAGCTCGCCCCTTGCAACTGATCGAAAAGGTCATCAATCCTTGGAAGCGGGTACTTGTTCTTCACTGTTACCTTGTTGAGCTCACGGTAATCTATGCACATCCACATAGATCCGTCTTTCTTCTTTACAAAAAGTATCGGCACTCCCCAAGGCGATGAGCTCGGACGAATGAAGCCCTTGTCTAGAAGCTCTTGCAACTGCATCATCATCTCCTTCATTTCTGCTGGTGCCAGACGATAGAGCGCATGTGTGATCGGTGCCGCCCCCGGCATCAGATATATTCTGAACTTTACTTGAACGATCTGGGGGAAGACTCGTCAAATCATCCGGAAACACTTTCGGGTACTCATTTACTATAGGCACCTCCTCTACTCCCTTCTTCTCTTTCTTAGCATCTAGCACATAAGCTAAATACCCCAGACATCCCTTCCCCAGACATCGCCTAGCTTTCAACATAGAAATCATACATGACTTCCTATCTCGACGATCCCCATAAATAACTACTTCCTTCTTATCAGGCAAGGCTATACGAATCAACTTCTTATTACACACTATGCTAGCATCGTTCTCCGCTAACCAATCCATTCCTAGAACCACGTCGAACTCCCCCATTCCCATAGGGTACAAACGCAAAGGAAACGAGTGGCCGTCTACGTCTATGCTACACCCCTCATAGACCTCTTTCACCCAGACTCGACTATCATCCGCCACTTCTACTTCAAACCCAAAGTTCAAACTCTTGGGTTTCACTTGCAATTTTCGAATAAAATTGGGCGACACAAACGAACGATTGGCGCCTGAATCAAACAATACTTTAGCAAGAGTCGAGTCATAAGGCGTATTCACCGCCTCTTCCGCTGACATGTGGAAAGCCCTCGCCCTCGGGCGAGCCGACTCCACCTTTCTATCTCCGTCTCTTCCTTTGCTACTACCGTCGTAACCCCCAGCTAACCCTTTCTTTAACTGCGGACAGTCCCACTTGACGTGATCTGGCGAACCACACTAATAACATGACCTCGAATTGCGGAAGTCTCGAGCCATGTGCCCTATTTTCCCACACTTGAAACATCTTTCCTCATCTGCCAAACACTCCCCCTTATGCATCCTGTTACACTTGCTACAAGGTTTCTTTCCTGATCTGAAACCCACCTGCAGCTCGGGTTTAGGCGCACTCGGCCTCTTCCCATCCCTGGTTGGTCCTTCCCATTTCCGCTTGTCTCCGACTCTCTCTGTCATATGTCTGATCTTTTCTTTCTCCGTGAGCTCCGTAGTATCTACCCTAGCCTGAAAATTAGTCGGACCCTTCACTTGTACTAACTCCCTTACACTGCTCTTTAGTCCCCAAATGTATCTTTCTATGCGTCTCTCTTCAGTAGGGACATACAGTTCAGCAAACCGAGCCTTCTCAATAAACTTTGACGTATACTCTTGGACCGACATCGTCCCCTATTCCAACCCCAGAAATTCTTCCTCAAGCTTCTTAACTGCCGCTACCGGGCAAAACTGTGCCTTAAACCTCTTAATCAATAGCTCCCATGAAGTTGTCTTTGCTATTTCTGAACCCTTACCGCCAGTCTCGACGTCCCACCAGAATATGGCATCTGCTTTTAGCATAGAAATTGCAAACAACACTTTGTCTTCTTCGGCGCACTTGCTTGTGTCAAAAGCTAGCTCCATCTCGCGTATCCACCTCAAAGCTAAAACCGGATTGCGTTCTCCGTTGAAAGACGGAGGTTTACACGACGCAAAGGTCTTAAAGGTGCATCCCCTCATTGTCTTCGATTCCGTAGCCACAATTGGAGTTTCCATAGAGTAATCTCCCACCACGGTCGGAGGTAGGCTAGACGCCTCAGTCCTCGTCTCTTTCCCACTTCTAGTTCACCCCTCGGACGTAGTCTTAATCTGATTCTCTAAAATGCTTGCAAGGTCTCCTGTAGTTTACCCATCTCTTCAGTCACAAAAGCTTTATTCTTGTTTCTCCTCGGGTTGTCTGACTGACTTCCCCCACCTACTGAAGCGGTACTTTCTTGACGCAAAGGTTCACGCACTTCAGGCGCTCCCGCGCTCTTAGCTCGACGGGTGGTTGGCTTCTTTTTCTTTCCTCGGATTGCCATACCAGTCCCAACTGCCTGAGATGCATCTTGCAACGGTGGTCTACCTCGTCCTCTTCCTCGGCCTCCGCCCCTTCCGTGGGTGGCCGCTTGTCTCGGAGGATTCACTGGTTCCTCCTCAAAGATCTCCTCCACTCGAATCTCTCCCACAACTGGAGTTGTACCCACCACGGGCACAGATCTACTCCTCAAGCTTCTTTCAGACATTCTTGACTACTGAAAATACGACAAAAGAATAACTTAAGTCTACTGCTCAAGAATAATAAGGCAATTTAAGCACATACATGTACATGTAAATTCGCAATTACACTGGCCAGGTGTAATTCCGAACCTACCTTACATGACTGTCCTTGCTACCTTATTAGTCTACACTCGTAATAGTGTCCTCCTAGCGCATTCCTGATTCTCAGTTGTGATTTCTACTCCCTCATTTTAAGTCTAGGCTCGTTCGGTCACCTAAATCCCTTAAACTATGACTCTGATACCAATCAGAACAACCCAAACTAAAATAAAGCATAACATTCAATAAATATAAAACATCCCAAAATCTGTCTCAAAATTTCCATTACAAGTGTCGTCCAAAACTAGGTTGGCGGAAACAACCTATTCACAACTGAGAAAATTAAATGGCTACTGTAAGTAAAGCTCTATCTTCTAGAAGCGTCCGAACTCTAAACCTGATCTCTTCCCTTAACGGAGTTTCCTACTACCTGCTTACCTGAAAAGGTTTAGTTGGAAAATGCGAGGGTTAGACCATGAGATCTACTGAGCTCCCTCAATATAACAGTTCTCAAAACATAGTTAAAACAGTTAATAACTTTTCAAACAACTTTAAATAAAACTTTCAAGAAATATCGCACTCGTAAACGGCACACTGAAGTCACTCGAAAGTGACAACGTATCAGTCTCACACTGCCTTACTGGGTCACTCTTCCTATGGCATAAACGGGTCACTCCTCCCGGTATGAGCACTGGCGGGCCACACCCCCCGACTTAGCCAATTTACGTCTAATCACAATGTATGCATACATCTCAATTTAACTTTCATACAAGCATAAACAAGTTAATAAAACATGGCATTTCTGTTCTTAAACTTACTTCGGAAAACATGTTGTAAAACACGTATTTTGGTTTAGAAAAACTCACCTGCTGTTTCCGCCTAATACTTCTCACTTTTAGTTCAAAACTTTGCTGAAACCTATGTAAAATAAATTACACGATCGATAAGTTATGTTACCGAACCTCTCAATTATCTAACTACAACAACCGAACTAACCAGACCACTCATCCGGAATTATCCGGATTATACTATTCCGGATTATACTATTCCGGATTAATAGTTCCGGATCCCCCGACTTCCGGATTCCGATAAAGCTCCCGGAGTTCGATTCCGGATTCACATACATTCCGGATCCACATACATTCCGGATCCCACATACATACCGGAACACAATTCAGGACTCGACCCTATACCGGATCTAAAACAATATTGGTTCCAACAATCCGGTTCCGGTCCCTACTCTCGGTTCCGGTCCATTCCGGATCCGGTTCCGATACCTGACCAAGTTTTCGATCTTACGGTCTCAGAGTGGCCGAATCCCAAAATCCATCGATGCATAATGATCGAAATTATGGAGAATGATTGCAAGAATCTCTAATACGCTTCTAACCAACTTAATCATATTTTTGCACATCTTACACGTCGGTTGAACCTTGAATACACTAAACACTCAACAAACTAAAAAAGTCCAACTAATCCGACTCCCTCAAAATAAACCAAGAATAAGGATTGGAAGATGCGATTAGCTGGAAGAATCAGTGTGGAATTAGGCTCAATCTCCCACTTCTTCTTTCAATTTGCAAAGTTGAAATTGCTTTCTTTTCTTCTCTGCTCTATCAGTCCAACCGCACAAAATAAGAGAATTGAATACACCTAGGGTTTTGTGCAAAACCTTGAGGGTTTTTATACCTTCCAACAATTTACACTAAGGCCCCTCGAAGCTTTAGACTTCACAATTCTTCCATCCATCTTATATTTCTTTAGCAAAAGAGAAAATAAAAACTTGGTTATTACACGAATAGGTCAAGGTTAGGAAATTTCATTGATTCATAAACTCGTATGTAGTTACTGAACGACACCTCTCGATTCTACCGCCTAAGATGTCCTACTATCTCTTTTAAATCAAAAAATATCTGATCTAATTTAACTGGATCTATCGATTCATACTAAAAGACATGAAATGAATTTGTTTTAGTTTGTCACGATAAACTCTAACATCTTAACTTTATTTGTTCAAAAACAGATATAATAATTACTAAAATATATCGAATGTGATAACCCATCTCACATATTGAAAAAAATTGAGATTTAGAAACTTCTTATATATCTCAATTTATAGATTGTCAATAACTTTCAGTACAAATTTAAATTTTACTGATGTAAGGGTATGTTTGTTAGCAACTCGAGGTTTCATGAGACCCACAACTTATTCGCTTAACTATACGTGACTGCTTGATTGTGGCTTAATGATATGGAAAAATGACTTATTCAGTAAGATTATAGGATTGATGTTTTATGCAAAAAGTCAAGTTTTTTTTTCAAACATGTCATTCCCATTTAAAAAACACGTTTATTTCATTTATGAAAAAACTATTTCAAGTAAAAATCTTTCGAATTTTACCAAACAATTTAGTTCACACAAACAACTTTATCCATACAAGACTTAATGAAAAATCAATTAAATGATCCTAAAAATAGATAAAATTTATTTGGAATTTGATGAATTAAACCACCACGACTCCATCATCAATTTATGCATGACAAGTCCTATTAAAAAAGGTGCATTAAATTATTAATCACATATTGATAATTTAATTAAAAGGTATTTTAAATTCTATAAATGAACTCAATGGCATGATTCATGCTTGACTATTAGTTTAATTAAATCTAATTTTAAACTAATTATCTTCTTAATTAATTATAGAAGTAAACTAAAAAGAACTTCAAATGGATCAAACCCATAATAATAATAAGCAATAAATGGTTAGTGACTATTCATATTGTTTATGCCATTCTTATCCATAAATATATTATTATATTTTTTTAAGTTGCATGCTTTTAAAAAAAATATTTATTCTGTTTTTTCATCATCCTTTGTCCCAATCAATGACAATGAATTTGATTGAAAATTGATGTGAGTACTTTAAAAAAATAAAACAATGGAGTAATATTCTGGAAACGTTTTGGATAGTATACACATGTGAATATAAGTAATTGGAGTTGTATTATTGGTTTTTATGCACTTGTACATACATGTGTATATGAACGTGTTCATGTTACAAATTACTCTGTATACACATGTGCATACAATCCGGATAACGCTCAGGGTGTTCCTTACTATTTTTTTAAGGTTTTGAATCTGATCCTATATATATATATATATATAGAGAGAGAGAGGGGGGGGGGGGGGGGGGGGTAGGGGAAAACTTCAAAAAAACGAAAAAACTAAAGAACACCCTAGTAACCGTTCATCTGGATGGTATATACATGTGCTTACAAATGATCAAAATTGTATTTTTGGTTTTTATGCACGTGCGCATGATGCACATGTGCATATACAAGTGTACAAGTTAAAAATTACTTGTATGCATATGCGCATATCGTCTAGATGAATGGTTATCAGGGTGTTCTTCGGTTTGTTTTTTCATTTTTTTGCGGGTTTCCCCTAAACCTGACTATATATATATATATATGGACTTAATCAAATGAGAACTCGATAATTTGTGATAACTGAAATTTAATTTGAACCAATCATTTAATTTAATTCTTTTAACAACTTATCCTAAAACGATGGTTCAATCCCTAAAATTATTGTCTTGTAGTTATATTATTTACTTCACTCCCTAAACCTCCAACACCTTCTATTGGGCAACACCGTTGAAGTCTAGAACCCATTTTCCATCAACACCATCCACAAATCCAAGTCACTTCGACAGTTCGACTACCCTCCACCTGACCCCACCGCCACCGTCAAATTCCCCAACCACCTCCTCTCAACTCTCTCGTCGGCGGCCAAAGTTTATTTATGGGTTTTGAATAATGAATCACAATGTATTTATGGGTTATATGAAACACATCACAATATATCATATATAGTGTTTTTTGTTTTTATCTTGTGCATATATTCTTTCATAGGTTTGTTTCTTGCTACCAACTCCATAGTGAGACAATATTTTGCATAATGTGATACAACAATCTGTTTCTTGTTTGTATCTTATGTATATATATTCTTTTAACATTGTGTCTTTGAGGTATCATAGTGTGTGTCACAAGTCACTTTTGTCTTACAGTTAGAGGTATCGTATTACAGTGATGTACGTCGGAACAAGTTTAGCTGGAGTAAGGTTTGCCAGAGAGAGGAGAGATAAATTAAAAAAAAAACTAATTTATCCCAAAATATTATCCACAAATTTATATACTTTGAAAAATTAGTGGATCATTACCAAAGTTAATATTTTTGATAATAACCATTGATTATTAATAATGTATGGTTTAGATTGGATCTCACGTTTATCACAAACAAATGCGTTCTCCCTTGAATAACCATATATATATATATATATATATGGTTGTGTTTCGGTGATAATAAAAGTTATGGTGAGAAGGTAAGAAGAGATTTTCACCATTGGATGCACATTAGGATGAGGCACCAAGATGTACCGGACCAATCCACATATCAATCACGATTCATGGGTGGGTTTGTGATTAAAAGTAATCAAGTCCAAATCCCTCCTTACCTTCTCACCCGAACTCTTCTTCTCACACAATTCTTCGTCTATATATATGAGACATTCTTTTGAGAAACTCTAACCGTGAGATATCTTAAAACTAGCGCATCATGTACTATTTTGTATGACTTTTTGTCATTTGTGGCTAAAATTAATGTAGCAATTAACATATATTTGTTTCACAATGTGTCCGTTTCACATGTATTCGGTTAACAATGTGAACTTTTTTGGTTTGTATGTGAAACAAAAAATATACTTAAAAAAGCTTCACATTGTGAACCGAATACATGTGAAACGGACACATTGTGAAACAAATATATGTTGATCAATACATCAAATACTATACTTAGGCATTGTTTTGGGAAAAAACTAGCTTTTTGAAACGCTATTTGGAGTAGTTTTTGAGTAACCTTTTGTGAATATTCCAAATATTACCCTCATTAATATTAATTATTATTTATTAACTATTATTATAAATAAATATTAAGTTTTTAAATTTAATTATTATTTAATATCAACTGAAAATTTAATTGATATTAATTTTTAATTATTTACAGTTATTGTTAATCATATAAATAGTTTTTATATTTTTTTAATATTAATCAAATATTTTTTAATTATCAATTACTATTATCTTTTTAATTATTATCTGATTATTTTCTCATATTATGTTTAACGGTTATTTAAAATCATAAGTTAATATATATATTTTCTAAAACTTGTTTTTAGCAAATTTAAAATTTATAGTATATATGTAATAATAAATTTTAAATTCTTTTAATTAACATGTTATATTATTTAATTTTTTTTACTACATTGGTTGTATTAATTAACATATTATATTACTATAAATTTGTTTTATTAAATATTGTAATTGATAATTTTTTGAAGATGCTCTTTTTGGTCATTTTACATGCTTTTAAGCTAGTTTTTGCCAAACATGACTTCTTCATTAGTTAGCTTATCAGTCAACAACTAGTTTATCAGCTAGTTTGCCAAACATAGCATTAGATGAAAAAATCATGTGAAACAAAACCTTAATGTAGATCATCTTCAAAAAATTTGAAGATCTCAAATGATTTAACCCTTATGTGTGTGTGTCTGTACATATATAGGGGCAGATTCAACTGAGAAGGTAAAACTTATACGAGAAGGCGAGAAGTGTGATATCGTATATGATACACAAGCTTAATCATATATAATTAAACACAAGATTTGGTTTAACACTATTCGTCTACACTACTTTTACATCACTTTTTAGTTACATTTTGGTTCCCTTAATTTTGAGATTTGTTATTTTTGTTTTTTAAAGTGTTAAACTTTTAATGGGTTTTATTTGATATATATATATATATATATATATGTTATAAATTATTTTTATATCAACTTCTTATCTATGATTTAATTAAGTAAATAATATATAACATAATAAAATATTCGATGAAAATAAGCTAATATTAAAGTGTTAAAGTTTTAATAGTTTTTTTGTTATACATATACCTATATTATTTGTTTTATGTATTAAAATAATTTAATTCATAATTAATATGAATATTAATAAATAAAAAATATGAGTATAAATTGTAAAGTTAATAAATATAAGGATATTTGAAAGTTTAATAAATCCATATAAAAAAGGAATATGTCTAGAATATTAGGATTTGATGTAAAAAATAATGTTACCGATTGAAGAAGATTTACTATTAACACTAAAATTACACTACTTTTGAAATTTGGTGTAAAATATAGTGTGATCAATTGGAGATGGTCTTACAACACGTCCTTGTACAATGTTTAATGACGTTGATTTCGTTGATGGATATGGAAGGATTTAAATCATGTGTTTGGTTTGTATAATTTGCAATGAAATTGAATTTCATTTTTTATAAATAATTTATAAATATAAATTATAAATAACTAAAAAAATACCGTTCTAATAGCTGGTTATTATAAAACAAATTTTTAATATATTTTAAAATATTATTACATACAAATTATACGAAATTCCACGAAATACCAACAACCCCATGAGATTTTTAAATCCCATATTTTTGGGATTTCAATGAAATTCCGGACAATCCTTGAAACCAAACATGCAATTTGAATAGAATTGAACTCCAGATCCCCAAATCCAATCCTATAAACCAAACAAGACTTGATGTTATATAAATTGTACCCTTAAATGATTTTATAGGACTCCTCAAATGTCTAACCGTCCTAAAAAATGTATTATGCACACAAACGTCCTATAAAAAGATGAGTTTTTAGGACACTTGACACTTCTCAGAATGTCCTATAAAATAGCTAACAAGACAGATTATTTTAAAAGCGTCATACAAAACTTGTTAAAATGTCCAATAATATTCTATAAACCTATTGTAATATAATGGGATATATATATACATGTAAGTTGTTTCAAATACAAATATTTAAATGTTACACACCATACAAACCAATACCAAACTGGCTATACAAATTCTCAACTCAATGTCAATAATGTTGATTAAATGTATTTCAAAATTTACTCTCAACTTTAAAGCAATCATGTAAAACATTAGAAAAAACACTTAATTTTAAAAGTTAGTAAATATAGCACACATATTGAATAAAAATGATATTTCTATTTTATTTTGTTTATTTGAATTTATAATTTAATATTTTTATAAATATTTAATTAAATAACAAATTGTTATTTGGCATACGTAATATGACATTTAAAGTATTAGATGGATAGCGACGCTTTTGTAAATTAGGTTTTATGGATTAATTTCTTTAATATAATATCTAAAATAAAGTTTAATTTTGACATTTAAAATATTTAGTTTTTCTTTTTTTTCCTTTTAAAATGAATAAAACTTACTATAAGATGTAAAACGGGTTATTATGAAATTATGATAAATAATTATTTCTTTCATCTTAAAATAAGTGTCTAAATTAATATTTTAGTTTGTCTTATAATAAGTGTTCAATTTCAAAATTAATGTCTATTTTATATAGGAAGTTTAGTTTCACCAAGTTGAATTATAACATAAATTAAAGAAAATTCAGAAACAAACCTGCGTATTGAGTCAAGGCCCGTGTTAGACATTGTTTTCTTAAAACTGATTAGCCTCAACCAACGTGTCGGTTTCTTTGGATCCAACGACTTTGAACATAATCGAATTTTCCAGCACTTTACCCCATGCCCGAACTTAGAGAAAACATCTTTCTCTACTTGAGCGTCATTTTTCTATTTGTATTCTTTTTTCCCTTGCAGACCATTTTCCATCTAATTAACCCAAAGAACCCAAGGTTATATATAGAACACATTTGTAAATCATGGAAGCAAAAACTCCAGCATAATGGAACATAATTCCATTGATCGTAATAAAGCATATGTAAGATCTAAAGAGTCCATTCTTAATTTCCATTTAATTTTCAATTAATATAGATAATAATTTTTCAACAATCCCCCACATGAATAGAAATTACATTGAAATTTCGTAAATCAAGTTTAAGGTTTGGATCTTGCAAAAGGAAGGTAGGCGTTAGCTTTTAAACCTTCCCTTATAAAGTATATTTAGTCTACCAACAGATCAGTAGAAGCAATGTCCTTGAACTTTTCTGTTTTTGTGTAAACATTATCACATTTCACACAAGATTATTCATGATATAGTAAAGTTCTCATTGGTGTGTTCGTTCTGGTCATGAACACTTATTTGTTTCTACAAGAACTTTTAGGAACTGAGCCCTGATAATTCCCTTAGAAACGACCCACTTCTTCTCGCATGGGAGATCTCACTATAATCATTAAAAGCCATATGTTTAACCTGATACCACTTACTGTTTATCAAAGGAATGGATGTAGTTTACCCACACAGTGATTTGACTTAGTTCACACAATTAGGTTGTCTCATTGAACCTAGATCTTAGGATCTCCAGTTAGATAGGTTGGGTTTTCCTTCGCATAAAGTTTCTTCATGGGCTTCAGTCCCATTCCCCTTATGCCTTACTTATCAACTCTCTATTTAACTTTTTGGTTAGCAGATCCACAATGTTATCCTTTGAACTCTTTTAGTCAAAAGGGATAACCTCTGTTGAGATTATAAGTTAAATGGTCTTATGTATTTGTCTAAACATTGAACTATTTTAGTCAAAATAGGATATCATTTATATACTGTTAATCATAGCTTACTAATATAATAATTGAAATTACTAAATTAAAATTATTGATATTTGTTTTTCTAAGTTTTATACCGAAATCTCTCAAAATTAATAGTTTTTTGTTTATTAATTTATTTAAGCTTTTTATTTATTTATTTATTTTTTTGGAAGGGTATCTCAGGTGTAACATCCCTAAAAGTACAATAGAACAAACATGGTATTTAAGCATAAAATTTACAATTCTGGGTCCCAATATATCATTACATTCATTTATAACTAAGGTTGGCAGAAACAACCTATACACAACTGAGAATATTCTATCTTCTATGGGTGGCACATGCACTGCCTATAGCTGCATCTGTACATAGTCTTGCTCTTGCTCACTAACCTGAGCCTTCTCCTACTTGCTTGCCTGAAAATGGTTTATTTTTGAAAGCGAGGGTTAGACCAAAAGGTCTAGTGAATTCCCTCCGAAAACAACTTGTAAACATTTATCACAGTATAAAATCATTTCATTGAAAATACATTCACATCTTTCTCATAAACATCATTCAAGGTTCAACACAGGGTTCAGGGATCGCATAAGCTACTCCGATCGGGGCCTAACGGACACCCTCTCGTCTACGCCAGAATCCAAATGGACTCCCCGTTCCTTCATGTGGGAGAAAACAAATTCCAACCCACAAGCTAACCTCCATATGCCCAAGGGATCGGAGATCCCAAGGTACCCTGACCCCACTGTGCAACCGACTCCACATAGCATACACGTACATTGAAATCATATTCATGAAAACTTTAAACTTCATATCATTTGCAAATAAACATGCAATTCATGGAAACATGCATAACTTTATAAATCATTTCAGGCTTGAAATTGAACCATATTCAGTAAAACATAGTACGTCATAAAAAGGGGTTGAGAGAACTCACCTGATAGCAATTCTCTTTCTATTCTCGTGCCTTGTTTCGCCCGTACACCTAATTAATAAATTATAGGCTAATTAGATGTAACTCAATTTTTAAATTCTAAGTATCCCTCTTAACCCGATCTTGCAACAATTTCTCAAAACTATTATCTTCATTCTAGGCCTTACTATAGTTCAGATTTTAAAACATTTAACCCATAAGTAAGCCCAAGCCCAAATTACTTAAATAATTAGGCTACCAATTACATACTAGGCCCTTATTATAATTATAGACTTCAATAATAAACTAAGCCCAAAAGAAAGAATTAATCTTCCGGATCTTAAATAAGTATCGGGTCTCGTACTACGTTAAATATCGAACTTTGCTCCAATATAAGAAGAAATATGGATCACTAAAACATTTAAACTCTAAATAAAATTATAGGTGCCGGCCCATAATAAAATGGAGTTTGGTCCATGAAACATCTTCTAAGACGTCTCGGCCCACACTAGTCGATCTTCCGGTCCATTGACTAGCCCACATGGATGCCTGATCGACTACAAATCTCACGACTCAATTACACCTTTTGGTTTACTTTATTAATAACGATATCGGGTCCTTAAATACAACACACCGGTTCCTATTTTATTGAAACACAAATTACGGAATTCTCCCAAAACATGACGAGGTTCTGATAAATAATAATACCTCATCATAAACCATTCCTAGTCATTTTCTTAGCCTCATACCAACAGATAACATAATTCAACCCAAAGATTACCAATGATTCTAGACCTTAAATTTCAGAACAGCTTAACTAAATCCCAAACCTCATATAAACATGAATTTAGAGAAATCATACTTCAAGACTTGAAGAAATCGAACTTTAGAATTCAGATTAATACCTGACGAAACGGAAACTGCTGCCAACTCGGCCATCACCGCCGACGACCACCACCGGCAGCCAACCGCCGGCGACCACCACCAGCAGCAAACCGTCGGCGACCAGCAGCAGCAGCAAACCGCCGGCGACCACCAGCAGCAGCAAACCACCGGCGACCACCAGCAGCAGCAAACCGCCGGCGACCACCACCTCTTTCTCGCTGCTCCTTTCTCTCTCGTCGTCTATCTCTCTCTCTCGCAACCTCTATCTCTCTCACAGTCTCCTCTCGCTGCTCTCTCTCTCTCTCTCTCTTTCTCTCTCTCTCTCGCTCTCAGCTCTTTCCCTCGTCGAGCAACACCCATACACGCACAGCACCATATGATTTCTTCCTCTGCTTTCCTTTCTCGATGAGCAGCACGTTAAACACACACACATGGCTTTTCATTTCGTTTTCTCTTCTCTTCTCTCTCTCGAAGTTGCAGGTTCACATACATACACACACCTAAACCCTAATATTAACTAAAGGATTCTTAGACAATACAAAAAAAAACGGCGCACCATAATAAGATAGGGATTTAATTTCCCAAGTTTTCAATTTTTACCCCTCCACTTTTCTTAATAATCCCTTTCCTACCTTATTTTTCCATTTAGAACAAAAAGCATATTTGGGTTATTACAATCTCCCCTCTTTAACAGAATTCCGTCCCGGAATTCACTCCAAAAAATACCCGGTGTAATTGGTTATCAAAGCTTAAATTTCAACTCTCGAAAAAAGATCTTATAATAACAAAACAGTAACAACATAGTTCCTTGCTTTCGCTGCGCAACTCTGATTAAGCCCACAACCTCTGATTATAACAGGAAAATACTATCATCTTATTTTTCGTTTCCCTAACAAATCTATAATTCAGGAATACCGCGATACTCAGGTCCCATAATTCTTTCGATTAGCCACAAAGTCCATAAAAATCAGGTAGCTATAAAAATCCTCCCGACTTTCTTACTTAGATTTACCTTAATTAGTTCCTTAACGATCAGTGTGTTAATCTCAATAACACTTCCCCCAGAATTCTCGTAATCCATCTTATAAATCATAACATGCGAACAAAGGTTGCAAACGTCTCAATGCTTACCACTCCTTAATTACCTTATCTGATTCATGACCACTATAACAGTTTTAGAACTCAACTGCCTTTCTTGGCTAGTGCAAAAACAAAACAGTTCCTTCTCTTTATCACTAGCAACATTAACTTGACCAACTCATTCCAATTGTAATTATCAACTTGTTTCAAACGATAAACTCTAAATGAAACTCAGTTCATTTCTTTCTACTAACCATAATTTATCATATTTAATAACTTAATATCAATATCTCGATATTTTGGAAATCACAAGATTCCTCAGTCTAAACTGATTTCTTAACTACCAACTCCCACCGAGTAACCCAACAATTCACAATTTTCAAAATAATTTGAAGATTACTTATTCCATCACTATCAACAACTTCTCACCTTAACATATCGATTCTCCCTTATCAATTCTTAGTAAGAATCTCTGTAGAATTGCAACACATCTTGTAATAACAAATAAATGTCATTACTTAACAAATCCATAACATTTTAATCAACCAATCAAAGGCTTATACATCTATCATGACGTTTCAAATCAGCTAATGATTATACTACCATTCCGACCCATATTCATCATCATGTCATTCTTTAAACATAACCAAATTTCCAACTGATTCCTTCTAGGATCATTCCCTCACACATAAGAAACAATTCACGCTCTTTAGAGATTTATCACTTACTATAACACAATTTGACTAACGCACTCTTCATCTTTCTTTAAACTTCCAATGATCTCAACATATACCTACTTAGCGACTTTTACAACCAAAACACTTGGTTTCTCCTTTGGGTAATCTCCCACCACTACTCCGTCCTTTCACTCCGATCCTAATCACACCACACAGTCAACTTACCCTCTATGAGCTCCAACAATCTGGTTAATAGATCGAACATCTCATCCGAAAATCCCAAAAGCTTATATATGATGCTTTCTTTCTCTCTAACATCACCTCACTACGATACTAGCGGGTACATTTAGCTTGGCAATTAATGCCATTACATAACTGTACATCCCTCACTCATAACATCGCACTGCAAACCAAATCTCTCATGGTCATTCATACACAACCACACATTCCTTCATATTCTCCCGTATACTACAATCGAGTCTATCTCACTACGTAGTCCTTTCCCAACTTGTTGAACTATAACTCACGAGTTCTCAATTAACTCACACACAAACATTCTAGCTAGCTCTTCACGATCCGAGCCCTTATAAAACAGGGCACAGCCCCTCACCGATCGATAAGATCTACACCCTCGCTTCGCTTGTGCTACATATCTCATCATTCTACGAATCCCTCCATACCTCATAAATAGAACGCTTATTCAAAATGACCACTTCCCATCCTCTTAACACTCCTACAAGGTGTTCTATTAATTTAAAACCTTCTGGTTCAAGTCTTCGACCTCGGCCATCTTACACCGCTATCGACTTTTATAATAACAGACAAGTTGTAACTACTTTCTTAACTTATTCTTAAACATGGGTTCCCTTACGAAACCTAATCCTACCAGCATATCATAGTCACTTCGTAATACGTCTCTCTTTTAAAACTTACTACTGTAACATCAATATTACAAGTTCAACTCAAAATTATACCCACCACCGTGGACATTTCGTTTCTACCTCTCAACACTACTCATAGCGGATTGCAAATATCAACACCTTGAAGACTTCAAGTCCTCCCTCCGGACACAACCGTCCCTTGACAACCGTACTTCCAGTTACCGAACAAGGGTGCAAACCCTCATACAATCGATACTATAATCCACTACTGACCGAACACATATCCCGATACTACAACGTCCTCTCTTGGTTTGACCAACAACTCTCCACTCTCAGAGTTCTTTCTTCGTTTTAAAATGCAACATCTTACGACCTAGTGAGTTCATAGCCTCCATGCATGACAACGCAATAGATAAGTCATTTCGTACATTTCATCATTTTCAATAAACATCACTTGAAAACATATTCGGTACACATGCCCCCATCACTCTTAAAAATTCAATGCTCTGCACCACGATCTCGAAAATCGTTCGCATGCAACTTTCCATAAACTTAATCTTACTCCACCAAAATATGTCGTTACGACAGAAATATATTGAGTGAAAACCTTTTCATACGACCGCATTCTGAAGGAAAATACCGACACGAAGTAAACCAGTCGGTTTTCATACTCATAAATAACTTCAACATACCAATACTCACTTTGGTTATAAAAGTTTTGCATTCAGTCGTTTTCTCGACTTTTGCAATAATTTAACTCGTCATGAAAAAAAGTGAAATACTTTACAAATCATAAAACTCGAAACTTCATTGTGCCATGTGAATGAAATCACCTTTTTCTTTAAACATACGCGTGCACATTCTGACTCATTTTCGATCAAAATTTATCTTTACACATTTAACTTCAATCGTGAAAATTTCATGTTACATAAAAGGACACCATGCATGAGACTCTACTTGCATTTGAAGGCTACTCACTCTAACAAGGTCAACTGCTTTACTCGCTTAGCTTATCCTTGACACTCTACCTACGACCAACGGTCGCCCTCTCGGTCATGCAACAATTTGCTGAACACGCTTTCCACATCTCACTTACTCAACCCTTTCATACTATTTCGTTTTAAGCAACTATCTCACCTTCTACCTCTACACGTTTTCAATCAGACACTGAAAAGCTCGACTAAAAAGTCAGGACTCTAATCCTCTACTCGCTCTTTGAATTGACACCTTCAAGATCTCGACACTGTTCTTCTTACCATCCCAACAGATCTCTCTCACAATTTCTACAACTGGGACTCACCAGAACCGTGAGTCTTACGAGCAATTTCTCATCCTCTTCGAATCCACGAAGATTTACCTCTAGCCGTCTCATAACATTCCGAACAACATTCCGACTCTATGAAGTATACACACATCACATTATAAATGCTCTCTCACGATGCTTTCCAAACTATGGGTCTCACTCTACCCCTCAGGGACCTTGCTGACCTTCTGGATTGCTAGAACACGACACACGTCTAGCTTCAGACTACCACTTCGGAATAATAAGGTTGGTTAAGCACATACATGTACCTGTAAGTTCACAATTACACTGGCCAGGTGTAATCCCAAACTTACCTTACATGACTGTCCTCAATACTCTATTAGTCCCATTTCTATATTAGTGTCCTCCTAACGCATCTCCTGATTCTCAGTTGTGATTTCTACTCCCCAAAGTTTAAGTTTAGGCCCGTCCGGTCACCTAAATCCCTTAAACTATGGCTCTGATACCATTTGTAACATCCCTAAAAGTACAATAGAACAAACATGGCATTTAAGCATAAAATTTACAATTCTGGGTCCCAATATATCATTACATTCATTTATAACTAAGGTTGGCGGAAACAACTTATACACAACTGAGAATATTCTATCTTCTATGGGTGGCACATGCACTGCCTATAGTACGTCATTCAAGGTTCAACACAGGGTTCAGGGATCGCATAAGCTACTCCGATCGGGGCCTAACGGACACCCTCTCGTCTACGCCGGAATCCAAATGGACTCCCCGTTCCTTCATGTGGGAGAAAACAAATTCCAACCCACAAGCTAACCTCCATATGCCCAAGGGATCGGAGATCCCAAGGTACCCTGACCCCACTGTGCAACCGACTCCACATAGCATACACGTACATTGAAATCATATTCATGAAAACTTTAAACTTCATATCATTTGCAAATAAACATGCAATTCATGGAAACATGCATAACTTTATAAATCATTTCATGCTTGAAATTGAACCATATTCAGTAAAACATAGTACGTCATAAAAAGGGGTTGAGAGAACTCACCTGATAGCAATTCTCTTTCTATTCTTGTGCCTTGTTTCGCCCGTACACCTAATTAATAAATTATAGGCTAATTAGATGTAACTCAATTTTTAAATTCTAAGTATCCCTCTTAACCCGATCTTGCAACAATTTCTCAAAACTATTATCTTCATTCTAGGCCTTACTATAGTTCAGATTTTAAAACATTTAACCCATAAGTAAACCCAAGCCCAAATTACTTAAATAATTAGGCTACCAATTACATACTAGGCCCTTATTATAATTATAGACTTCAATAATAAACTAGCCCAAAAGAAAGATTTAATCTTTCGGATCTTAAATAAGTATCGGGTCTCGTACTACGTTAAATATCGAACTTTGCTCCAATATAAGAAGAAATATGGATCACTAAAACATTTAAACTCTAAATAAAATTATAGGTGTCGGCCCATAATAAAATGGAGTTTGGACCATGAAACATCTTCTAAGACGTCTCGGCCCACACTAGTCGATCTTCCGGTCCATTGACTAGCCCACATGGATGCCTGATCGACTACAAATCTCACGACTCAATTACACCTTTTGGTTTACTTTATTAATAACGATATCGGGTCCTTAAATACAACACACTGGTTCCTATTTTATTGAAACACAAATTACGGAATTCTCCCAAAACATGACGAGGTTCTGATAAATAATAATACCTCATCATAAACCATTCCTAGTCATTTTCTTAGCCTCATACCAACAGATAACATAATTCAACCCAAAGATTACCAATGATTCTAGACCTTAAATTTCAGAACAACTTAACTAAATCCCAAACCTCATATAAACATGAATTTAGAGAAATCATACTTCAAGACTTGAAGAAATCGAACTTTAGAATTCAGATTAATACCTGACGAAACGGAAACTGCTGCCAACTCGGCCATCACCGTCGACGACCACCACCGGCAGCCAACCGTCGGCGACCACCACCAGCAGCAAACCGTCGGCGACCAGCAGCAGCAGCAAACCGCCGGCGACCACCAGCAGCAGCAAACCGTCGGCGACCACCAGCAGCAGCAAACCGCCGGCGACCACCACCTCTTTCTCGCTGCTCCTTTCTCTCTCGTCTATCTCTCTCTCTCGCAACCTCTATCTCTCTCACAGTCTCCTCTCGCTGCTCTCTCTCTCTCTCTCTCTCTCTCGCTCTCAGCTCTTTCCCTCGTCGAGCAGCACCCATACACGCACATCACCATATGATTTCTTCCTTTGCTTTCCTTTCTCGATGAGCAACACGTTACACACACACATGGCTTTTCATTTCGTTTTCTCTTCTCTTCTCTCTCTCGAAGTTGCAGGTTCACATACATACACACACCTAAACCCTAATATTAACTAAAGGATTCTTAGACAATACAAAAAAAAACGGCGCACCATAATAAGATAGGGATTTAATTTCCCAAGTTTTCAATTTTTACCCCTCCACTTTTCTTAATAATCCCTTTCCTACCTTATTTTTCCATTTAGAACAAAAAGCATATTTGGGTTATTACAATCTCCCCTCCTTAACAGAATTCCGTCCCGGAATTCACTCCAAAAAATACCCGGTGTAATTGGTTATCAAAGCTTAAATTTCAACTCTCGGAAAAAGATCTTATAATAACAAAACAGTAACAACATAGTTCCTTGCTTTCGCTGCGCAACTCTGATTAAGCCCACAACCTCTGATTATAACAGGAAAACACTATCAACTCTGATTGACAGCTTTTTATTTATTTTAAATTATTATATGAAGAAGTTTAATATGATTCGATAAAAAATAGTTTTATTTTATACCAACCAATTGTTTTTATTAAATGCATTTTACTCTTACTATACCATATTTTCATTTAAACTTTATTTTTTGTTAATTAATCAAATTTGTTTGACACTTAAAATTAAGTGTGTGTGTGTGTATATATATATATAGAGAGAGAGAGGATCATACGAGAATGACAACTATTTAAAAGAATAAATGAATAGCTCTCAACCAATCATTTTTAAAAACAATTCCAAAAATATGATTAAAGGGGCAAAAATGTCAACCGGTTTTTTCTGAATATTTTAGAAATATTTCAATTCCCCCTTATTTTTCATCCAAATCAAATCAAGTCATAATCTAGATTTCAAATCCCCCTTTTTTACCATCATCTCCAGCAAGTTCTTTACCATCACGGCCTCCATGGGAGTTCTTCACAATCATCGATTTGTGTTTCAACTACATAAAGACCAAATCGTTGCTCTGCATCTATCTCTGATTTCGATTTTCCCTTTTAACTTTGAATTTGGGTTTTTGATTTAACTCCCGATTGAACATGGGTTTTGATTTTGAGTTTAGCCATCTCTGGCGACTAGGATTGCCTCTCCGACGACTGGGTTTGCCATCTCCATTGTAAAACACACCCACAAAACCACCATCACTTCCGACTCGTAACAGAGAAAGATGAATCTAGGAATAGGACCGAACCCGGAATTCGGGCCAGATCTAAGGGATCCGCTGCTACTGTGTTGCGAAGAAGAAGATGCATGGTTAGGCTTAATAACAGAGTCACCATCTTGATTGCAATTGGAACAACACTTTTCAGGCCACTTTCATTAATTTAATTCCATTCATCCTTATATGTGTGTTGTGTGTGTGCTTGGATTATGTGATATTATGTTATTTTAGGTTTCTCCATTGTTAATCACAAGTGATTTTATGTTTCTCTGTTGTTAATTACAAATGATATTATGTGATTTTAGGTTTCTCTATAACAGATTTTAGGTTTCTCTATTGTTAATCACAAGTGATTTTATGTTTCTCGGTTGTTAATCACAAGTGATATTATGTGACTTTAGGTTTCTCTATAACAGATTTTAGGTTTCTCTGTTGTTAATCACAAATGATATTATGTGATTGTTGTTTCTCTGTTGATTATCACAAGTGATATTCTATAACAGATTTTGTGTTTTTATATTGTTAATCATGAGTAATATTACACTTAAACAATTTATTCAATTTTCTTTACAGTAAATCATCTATGATTTTGGGTTGCCTATTATATCTAAACAATATATCCAACTGATTTATCATATAATCATCTGTGGTTTTGGGTTGCATATTCACGATTTGCTTGAACAACCGAACAAAACGAGATGAACACTCAAATACATGAATTTTATTTGATGTATACGATTTTGATTTGGGTGAGATATTGTGACTCCTTATTTTTAGGAAGTCAACACTATCCTAAATTAATTCATATCATAATATGACCTTAATACCCTTTTAAGGTTAATTTTGGAAAATATTATTTTTGGAATTATTTTAAAAAATGATTGATTGAGAGTTATTCCTTTATTCTTTTAAATAGCACGCATTCTCGTTTGAACCCACCTCTATATATATTTGTTATATATGCATATATATATATGGTGGTTATATAGTTATAAAATATAATAAAGAAATGGAAGCAATTTAAAACTTTATATACCACAAGGACTAAATATGTAATTTCTCAAATCAGCTTTTGAACTTTTTAATGGCTAAACTTAACGGTGTTAGATGCAAGAACGAAAATGGAAGCAATTGGAAACCACAAGGATGAGAAAACAGTTTTAAACTACAGGAACGAAAATCGTTATAAACATCAAACCACAGGGACAAAAATCGCAGTTTACTCAAAAAAATTAGATACACTTTTAAAAAATAAAAATAAAAATCACAATTTTGATCAAATATCACATGTGATATTAATAATCGGTTCATTATTTTTTGTCACAACTTTTCTCTATTGTTTGGATCTACGTTTTGAATCACATGTGATTAGATTCGTTTAACATATGATCTACTATATGAATTTTTGTACATATCATATTTTTATATGTATAATTATAGATAGTTTAGTTAATCATATGTGATTATGTATATTTATAGATTTTTTTGTGATGTAAATATTATCACATGTGACTATGCATCACTTATATTTAGACGTATGTATTATCATATATGATATGTACAAAAATTCACATAGTTGATTATATATGTTGGTCCCAGCTATGGATTAGCAATGGTAAACAAGTATTATAGAATGGGGGGTTGAATACAATACACAAAATTTTTCACTTAATTAATTCTTTATTGATTTAAAATCAAGAATTACACATAGAAAACTTAAAGATTGTTGCGGAACAAAACAGATAAAATCTACTTAAACAATCTAACACAAAGTCACACAGAGAATAAGAACAGTTGTAAAACACTTAGAAAACAAATGAACTTCTGAGAGAGAGAGTAATGCGCCAGCACTTGAAAGCTTGAGAGAGTTTGTAAACTGGTGAGTTGCAAGGATGAAGATGATCTCCTTTTATAGTGCCTCATGCAATAAATGCAATGGACACTTGTCAAGGAGGGCTTGGAAGGCAGAACGGAAACAGTCTTCTGAAAAGTGATTTTGTCTTTTCACTTTTGTCTTCAAGCGTTGACCTGCTTGTTGAAGCTGATGTTTCTTGAAGAAGATAAGAAGTCCAAAGAACCTTTTTCTGATCTTAGGATGATGTCTCTGTCAATGCAAGATATCCTGAATATATTCTGCAGATAAAGTTAATATACCTGCTAAAATTTCTTTGTCGAAGATGTTCCTAACATGTCTTCAAGATTTTGCCTAACATGTTATCCTCTTCAAAGATCTTGCCGAAGATATTGTCTTCAAGATTTTTGATCTTCTTCAAAGTTTTGCTTCTTCAAAACATTTCATCTTCTTCAAAATTTTTCTTCTTCAAAATCTTGCCTAACATTTCATCTTCTTCAAAATTTTGCTTCTTCAAAATCTTCAAGTGACCTGGCTAAGACTTTAGGAAAAGTCTTCAAGTAGCAGCTTAATCTTTGGTTGAGAAGTCTATCTTCAATCCGCTTTGAAGATATACTTCTACTTTGTTTCTTCGGTTGATCTTCGACTTCACCGAACATTTTTATACAATTAAACTGCTTGTAAAGAACCTAAAAATTATTCTAAGTATGAACTGTGAAATTGAGAGACTGAGGTCATCTTCAAATCTAAGTGACCCAACAATCTCCCCCTATTTGAGGATGACATCCATACTTAGAATCTGAGAAGTAAACACTGAATAATTCATTTTTGACCCTTGTTTACTCTTTTGGGTTCTTTTCACATAGTCCATTCTTTTTGGATTTTTTTTTTGTTTTTTTTTTAATTTATTTATTGTATCCGACATTTACAAGTAAAAAAAATGGTAAAGTATACTGTACAAACTATTAACAAAAATGTACTTGTATTGAAAACTTGAAAGAGCAATAATCATAAGTTTACAAGTACATATCAAAAGCATATAAAGATGATCAATTCATCCTTTTCTGTAGTTCAGCTAGGATGGCATGTTGTAGTGGAGGGATTGCAGTTGTGTCAGGGGTAATGATAAGGATGGCTTCAAGGAAGATAGAGTCAGCCATAGATATCTCCTCATATCGGAAGAATTGTTGTGTGCCTTGGGCATTGTTGAAGAAAATGCCCCGATACGGTCTGTATAACACAGAAGGAGATTTTCTGGTGGGGACTGAGGGAGGCGTTAGGTTCAGGTTCTTGATATCAGGAAGAATTCCTATAGCAGCAAGATCTTGAAAGATGGTTTGGTGGAATTCTTTCCTTATCTTCTTTAGATTGTCAAGAAGTCCGCTGATATATATCTTTGCATCAACTAGGTTCGGACTTTTTGAATCTTTAAGACATTCAACAATTTTGTACCATTCTAACATACCATAAGAATCAAGGTCATGAAATCTTACCGGTGTGATGGAGTTGTCAGCCCGAGTAAGTATCACATAGACATCATGTGATTCTTTGTGAGTAGCTAGTTTGGCTTTAACAATTTTAGAGATACTGGTCCTTCCAAGTAACCTTTTCTTGCACCATGCAAACTTTTTGGAAAACTCAGATTGCTCCCCCTCAACTAGTGTACCTGCATTTTCAATGGTTTGCTCCCCCTGAGTTGGTGGATCTGGTTGTGCCAATTTGGATGGGTCAGAGGGACCAGGTGTTACAGAGGAACCCGGTCGGTCGTTGGTAAATTTTTTTGGGCTTTTCTCCCCCTCAGCGGCAGACAGGTAATAACGTTTCACCCATCCAGCAAAGGTGGTGAGTGTGCGAGCCTGATCTTCAGGAAGAGCATCCATCTTGTGGTGAAGAGATATAAGAGAACTGAGGAGCTGAGAATTGATGTCCTTTTGGCTTTGAAGTTCAGATTGGAGCCTATGAACTTCTTGGTCACGAGCATCTGAGGCAGCTTGCATGGCAGTCATGGATAGAGTGAGACCGGCATTTGAGGCTAGGAGAGACTGAACCTGAGATTGTAAGCTTGAGATGGAATCCTGGATGGAGTCAAGTTGTTGTGCTACATATCTGGTGGTTGAGGCTGCAATAAGTGGAGGACGACGAGGAGGAGAAGACCTTGAAGATGAAGGAGAGGATGACACCACCAACATGTTAAGGATAGGATCGTCTATAGGACCCCCAGAAAGTGGTAGAGTGGTGGATGAATCAGCAACATTAGAGCTTGAATGCTCAAATGAGTTATCTTTGGAAGAAGACAACTTAACTTCTTCCGTGGCAGTTGCTGAGTGAGAAGGAGGATCACCTGGAGAATATTCAACAAGAAAGTCAAGTACACATGTAGGACCCGTAGGGGGTCGTGCAGAAACATCGATCGCAGAGCGATCGGGTGATAGGCCGTGCAGTGAGAAAGCAGTACCTTGGGCTGGAGAGACACCCAAGTCATCTTCAACCACCAATAAGTTGGTAGAAGAAGGAGCAGTGTGGGTCCCCAAATTTTCAACCGCAACCTGTTGGGAGGAGACGGAGGAGCTAGCTAAGAGGTTAGCAGGTTCCCTGGGCCCTGTAGGGACAATTTCAACAGTTCCCGATTTTCGAGAATCGGTAGCTGGACGGTGTGGTTTGGCCCTTAAGGATGTCCTAAGCCTTTTCAGGGAAGACTCAGGAGGGGATTTGGAGTGCCTCCGCTTTGAAGATAGTTTTATGACCGGGGAAGCCGCCGAAGGTTTGGTCGGCGGCAAAGTCATGGAAGAGAGTGCGGAGGTACCGGAAGCCTTAGATTGTTTTGAAGTGCTCGCCGGTATCACTCGGGAAGAGGGAGGAGGGTCCACTACATTTGAGGGATTTGCGGACAGTTGAGAAGGAGGAGTGTCCGGATTATCCCCCCATTGTAGATTGGGAGAGTTAAGGATAGAAATCATACCTGGAAGAAGACCATTGTCAGTTGCCTTTGGTGGACGTTGAAGAATTGCCTTCGTGATGGTAGGTGCAAGAAAATCATAGGTGAACTTTGGGTTTGCCGACTTGCGATCAAGATCAAGTAATTTCCCCAATTTATGTTCAATGATGATGGAGAGGAACCTGGGGTAGGCAATATGTGGCCTTTTTGGAGGAGTCACAACTTCAACAATTTCATCAAAAAAATAGCGTGCAAAATCTATTTTTCTTTGAAACATAATGGCATGAGCAAGATTGGTGATATAGGAGGGGGATTGATCATGACCTCCAGTTTTGCGACTTAAGCAGAAAATAATATGAGTGAAGAAGAAATTCCATACCCCACCCATATATTTGCGCAGGAAAGTGCCAGGGCTTTTGTACTTAGCATCGACGGTGTAGTTCATTGCTTGTACCACATCTTCATGTTCGTTGTCAAGCGGAAAAGGTGCATACGAATCGGAACTGTCAAGATGAAGAGCGGCACGGACATCTTCCACATCAAAGGTAAGATCATGATCACCGGTGTCCGAAAGAATGCACGCGGAAATGGTTTTGGGTTCACCATCATGCACAGAGCAAGTTAACCAAAAATTGCCAAGTAGCTTTTTGCTCATTTTGAGAGATTTGGAGAAGGCATAAAGTAGAGGGGTTTGTTGGAGAAAGTGAGAAATGGGTAAGTGATCGGGATAGTCTGGATCATTTTCAAATCTTGCAATATGATTGCAAGTCCTGAAGACAAGATCTTCATAGCATGTGGGAATGATGAATTTTGAAGATTTGGGGTTAGGATTGGGAGAAGAGGTAGACATGAGAGAAATTTGTAGAAGTGGAGATTTGAAGAAATGAGAAGGAAGGAGGTGTATTTATAGGAAGTAAGAGAGGGTAGAGGTAAGGAAAGATATGATGGGTAATGAGATGGAAGGAAAAGTAGGAAAGGTTGAGTGTTTAGGTAGTTGTGAGAAAGGTATGGGGAGTAGGGAAAAAGTAGGAGGGATGGTGTAAGAAAAAATTTGAAAAAAGATGGTTGGGAAGAGTCTAGGGAGAAGGTTCGGCAAAAAAAAAGGGAGGGGGGGGTCGGGAGAGAGGTAGCGGCGGGGGGGGGGGGGGGGTCGGGAAGGGGGTAGCGGCGGGGGGGGGGGGGGTTCGGGAAGGGGGTACGGCAAAGGGGATGGGTTCGGGAAAAGGGGGGTGGCTCAAATTTGGATCGGTGGTTAGGGATTTTGTGAGGGAAGAGTTGTGGAGATGTGGGTTGGAGTAGGAGATCACCAAAAATAAATAGAAGGGTGGGTAAAGATGGTTTAGAGTAGATGTTAGGGTGTGTTTGTATAGGGTAAGGTTTGAGGGTAGGTTGTGTTTGTGAAGATGGAAAAAGGGTGATGTGGATTAAAAGTAAAAGAAGATAGGTAAGAAAATGAATGGTTAGGATTAAGTTGACTTGGATTGAGAAGGGTAAAAAAATTGTGTTTGTTGGGTGAGAGAAAGTTGGTAAAAAATAGAAAATGAGGGTTAGATGGGAAAGGAGGTTGACTCTTCTTGTAACTGATAGAATATCAGTACTTGAAAAATAGAACTGATAAAAAAAAAATATTATATATATATATATTTTTTTTTGTTGATTTTTTTTTTTTGATTTTTTTTCCAACCAAACTATATATCTAAGTTTAACATACCAAGTTCTCCTACGAGAAACTTGAACCGAGGTTCTTCAAGAGGCTTTGTGAAGAGATCCGCCAGTTGAAGATCGGTGGGGATGAAATGCAGTTCAATATCACCTTTGGAGATGTGATCTCTTATGAAGTGATACCGAATATCAATGTGCTTGGATCTGGAGTGAAGCACAGGATTGTTTGCAATGGCAATTGCACTGGAGTTGTCACACAGTATTGGGACTTGAGAATAGATCTGATTGTAGTCCCTCAGTTGATTCTTCATCCACAGTATTTGAGCACAACAGCTACCAGCCGCAACATATTCAGCTTCAGCCGTGGAGGTGGAGACTGAGTGCTGCTTCTTGCTAGACCAACTAACAAGTTTACCACCAAGGAGTTGGCAGCTTCCAGTAGTGCTCTTTCTATCAATCTTTGATCCTGCAAAGTCAGAATCTGAATAACCCATTAGATCAAAACCTGAGTCTTTGGGATACCAAAGACCCAGATTCATGGTACCTTTCAGATACCGAAAGATGCGTTTAACCGCAGCCATATGAGATTTCTTAGGATTGGCTTGGTAACGCGCACACATACAAGTAGCAAACATAATATCAGGTCTACTAGCAGTAAGATAAAGAAGTGACCCAATCATACCTCTAAACTTGGTTATATCAACAGATTCTCCATTTGTATCAGCATCAAGTTTTAGAGGTGGTGCCATAGGAGTTTTCATGGGAGAGCAGGTATCATATTGAAACTTTTTCAAAAGATCACGAATGTATTTGCTTTGGTTTATAAAGATACCTTCAGAAGATTGTTTTACTTGGAGACCCAAGAAAAATGTTAGCTCCCCCATCATGCTCATCTCATATTGGCTCATCATGAGAGAGGCAAACTCATCACACAGTGATTCATTGGTGGCACCAAAAATGATGTCATCCACATAAACTTGAACAAGAATAAGATTACCTGATTTTTGCTTGATGAAAAGAGTGTTGTCAACCTTACCTCGAGTATACTTGTTCTTCAGAAGAAAGTCAGCTAGAGTATCATACCAGGCACGAGGAGCTTGTTTAAGGCCATAGAGAGCCTTATCCAATCTGTACACATAGTCAGGATGAGAGGGATCTTCAAATCCAGGAGGTTGTTTCACATAGACTTCTTCAGCAAGCTCTCCATTTAGGAAGGCACTCTTGACATCCATCTGGAAGACTCTAAAGTTCTTGTATGCAGCATGAGCAAGGAAGATTCTGAGTGCTTCAAGTCTAGCAACTGGAGCAAATGTTTCATCATAGTCAATTCCTTTTTCTTGCCTGTACCCTTGAGCAACCAGCCTGGCTTTATTTCTGATGACAGTGCCTTCTTCATCCATTTTGTTTCTGAAGACCCACTTGGTTCCTATGATTGTTTTTCGGGGAGGACGTGGAACCAATCTCCAGACCTTGTTTCTCTCAAACTGAGAAAGTTCTTCTTGCATGGCAGTGATCCAACATGGATCAGCTAGAGCTTCTTCAACCTTCTTTGGCTCTATAAGAGACAAAAAGTTCACATAGAGACAAATATTGCCTACTCCTCTTCTGGTTTGGACACCAGCCTGTTGATCACCAATTATTTGATCAATTGGATGATCCTTGGTCCATTTTATAGCAGGAGGCAAAGCTGGAGGATAGGAAGGTTGTGGATGAGAGGAGGAGGGTAGATCTTGAGGAGGATTGAAAGAAGAAGTATGTGGTGGATTTGATGAAGAAGGAATATTTGAGGGACGAGAGAGAGTGGTGTTTTGAAGAGAATTTTGGTTTTGGGACGTTTGGATCGGCAGAGGATTTTCTTCTTGGTTTGAAGAAGGGTGTGAGGATGAGGAAGGATTATTATCTTGAGAGGTAGGATTTTGAGGAGAATGTATGGGAATAGTTGGGTTAGGTGGAGAAGGAGAAGCATCACCAATGCAAGAGGTGATCCAACTATTTAATTCATCATCATCTGAGGAGAGAGATGATACCTTGAGGTCATCAAACTTGACATGTATTGATTCATCAATACATTTTCTCCGAAGGTTGTAGACTCTGTATGCTTTGGAGGTGAGAGAATAACCCATGAAGATGCCTTCATCTGCTTTAGGATCAAACTTGCCCAAGTTTTCTCTGTCATTCAAAATGTAGCAGACACACCCAAAGACATGAAGAAAACTGATGTTTGGTTTTCTACCATAAAAGACTTCATAGGGGGTCTTATTATGCCTTTTTACAATGATGGACCTATTCTGGGTAAAGCATGCAGTATTGATTGCTTCAGCCCAAAAGTAGGTCAGTAGGTGAGATTCACTCAGCATGGATCTGGCAGCTTCACACAGCGTCCTGTTCTTTCTCTCTACCACACCATTTTGTTGTGGAGTCCGAACAGCCGAAAAATTCCGAGATATGCCCTTTTCATTGAAGAAGTCAACCAACACACTGTTTTTGATTTCAGTGCCGTTGTCACTTCTCACAGATCTCACCAGCTGCCCATTCATCACTTCAGATCTTTTGATGAACTTTATGATTTCTTCAGAAGCATCACTTTTGTACCTGAGAAAAAATACCCAAGTATAGCATGTAAATTCATCAATAATAACAAGAATGTACCTTCTTCCACCAAGGCTTGGAGTGCTGACTGGTCCACACAGATCCATGTGCAGCATCTGAAGAGGTTGAGAAATGGAGAATCATTGCTTGGACTTGAATGAAGATTTTGTGAGCTTTCCCTTCTCACAAGCAGCACACAACTTTTCTTTCACAAAGGTCAGCTTTGACATTCCAGACACGAGCTCTTTAGAAGAGAGAGAGTTCAAGGTTTTGAAGTTGAGGTGAGAGAGACGCTTGTGCCAAAGCCAACTGATTTTGGCAGAGTTTTCAGAGACAAAACATATGTTTTTTCCAAAAGATGAACTCTGTCCCATGTCTATAACATAGACATTTTCTTTTCGGTACCCGGAAAGTACAACTTTCATGTCTTTGTTAACCACCGTGCAAATGGACAGTTCAAAGATTACTTTATAGCCGAGGTCACACAGCTGGCTTATGCTTAAGAGGTTGTGCATCAAGCCTTCAACGTACGCTACTTTATTAAAGGTGACAGAACCATTGGAGAGAGTTCCGTAGCCTTTAGTGCTGCCACGAGAATTATCGCCAAAGATAACAGATGGACCTTTAGCCGACACGAAGTTAACAAGAAGAGATATGTTTCCAGTCATATGACGTGAACATCCACTATCCAGATACCAGATCTGTTGATGTCCATAAACCTGCAGTCACAAAAGAATTAGTTCTTTGGTACCCATTTGGAGATGGGTCCTTTTGGGTGAGAAGAAGAAACAGAGAGATCTTTAGATGAGTTCCTGTCCATTCTCTCAAGAGGACAATCTTTAGCCATATGAAAAGTGTCACCACAGTTATAGCATTTTCTATAGATAAAAACCTTTTTAACATTATTACCACTTTCCTTGTTTTGACCTTTCGCATTGATTTTTATGATATTGGCCGAAGAGGATGAGCCAAGAGGTGTGGTTCCTAGGATTCCTTTGTAAGGGATGAGGGTTGGTGAGTGACAGGATTCTTTGCAATCTGACTTTTTCAAAAGCACGGATCGAGGAATGGGAAAGATGGAAGAGTTACCAGAATATTTCTTTGGAGTTTTTCTTTTGGGATGGAACACGACGACTGATTTTCCTTTGTCAGAAGTGGAAAATTTGTTTTGAAGAGGTTGAGGTTCTCTCTTTAGGATCTTTGAAGGCTTAGGTTCAGAGGAGGAGGCTTCATCTATGTGTAGGGATTTCATCAGTTCATGAACAGGTTTAGGAAAGTCATTAGAACCTTGGGCTTCTTCAACTTTAGAAGTTGAGGCATCACCTTTAGCTTTAATGAACATCCCAAACTTTAAGGCTTCAGAAAGATCAACAGAGTTCATTGAATGAGTATCACTTGAATGATGTTCAGAGGACTCATAGAATGGAGGAAGCACAAAGGAAGTAGAAGCATGAACATTTGAGGAAGAGTCAATGTCCATTTTGCCAAAGCCAAGTCCAGATTTGTCATCAGACTTCATTTGGTCTTTAAAAATCTTTTCTAAATTCTTAGAAGAATTAGTCCACTTTTTCACAGTTTCTTGTTCTTCTTTGAGTCTTTTGAACAACTTATTTTTCTCTTTAGCAAGTGTAAAGTTTATGGTTTTCAGATCTTCAAGCTCAGCTTTGATTTTGTCAAAATGTTTTAGTTGAGAAAGACAGATTTGAAGTTGAGAAGAAAGAGATTTTATCTGAGCATTTGCCTTTTTCTTAGCATTTTTAGCATCATGGAAGTCAACAGTTAAAGAGTCAAATGCTTCAACTTTTTCAGCATCAGTAAGAGAGTGAAAGGGATGTACCTGAGTGGATGAGGAAGAGCATCCTGTCGAGACTAGAGCAAGAGTGGAAGGAGTTTCCTCACAGTCATTGATGTCATCAATCTTTGCCATGAAACAAATATTGGCCATGTCCTTATCACTGTCAGATGTGGGTTCATCTACCAAGTCATGATACTCATCCAGCATACCCGTTCCTTTTTTGGAAAGAAGTTCATTTCTCTCCTTTTCTCTTTTGTATTTAGCCTTGTACTTTTCAGCACGGTCAGAGTTCACAGAGGAACCAGGTTGGCCAGATTTTTGAGAAGAGGAGTGATTTGAATCGGGTCTGGATCTGTTAGATTTTGAAAAGGGACGACTAGAAGAAGAGTTCTTTGATTTTTCAGAAAGCTTGCTTCTGCACTCAGAGGCAAAATGGCCTTTCTTCCCACATTTAAAGCATTCCTCATTTGATTTATCAGTTGAAGAGTGCTTGGGGAAATTTTGAGAAGATTTTCTAGAAAATTTAGATTTACTAGAGGAGAAACGGGATCTAGGTTTAGAGTAACCTGCCAGCATGGCTATGCCATCTATCAGTTGGTCAACGGGGGTTTCTTCACCTTCATCATCAGCATCACTAAGATATGCCTCCGAATGATCATTGGTATCTTCTTGACTATCATGGTCAGAATCAGAAGGATATGTAATTCTAGGAATACACACAGATCTTTTGGAAGAGTCACTTACAAGAGCTAGGGAAGAGCTTTTGATATCTTTAATAACAGACTTCCTTTGGAGCTTGGTTTGCTCAAAGTTAAAGAGAGTACCATAAAGAGCTGTGAGAGGCATATGATCAAGATCCTTGGTTGTCTTAATGCATGTGCAGATGTTTTCCCAGAACTCAGGAAGACAGTCCATAAATTTGCATAAGACTTCCTCATTGTCATAGATGCGACCCAACAGCTTAAGATCATTAAGCAGACTGTTAAAACGGTTATAGTAATCAGAAAGCGATTCTCCTTTTTTCATGAGCAAACAGTTCATATTTTCTAACAAGAGCGATTTTTCTGCTCTTTTTCACTTCAGAAGTTCCTTCATAAAGAACACACAGAGTAGACCACATTTCTTTAGCAGTAGAAAAGTTTACAAGAGAGTGATAAACTTCATCAGGCAAAGAGAGGGCAATGATGGCTCTGACTTTAGTATCAAGAGCTACAAGACGCTTGTCTTCATCAGTGTACTTACTGGGGTCCTTTACAATGTATCTCCCAGTAGCAGGTGTTCGTTCTTCCTCATCAGAAGAAGAATCATCACCATCCTCATCTTTGTTTTTGGCATTATAACGATCCCAAACTCTTGGGACAAGAGGTCCTTCATGGAGTATAGTAGGATATCTGCTGTCAACTCCTTCTAGAAAGAGCATCATACGACTTTTCCACAAAGAGAAGTTATTAGGGTTAAACTTTGGTGGTTTGGCTATGGAGCCATTGTCGTATGATCCAGCATTAGCAGTAGAGTTTTGAGAAGAAACATTGTTCAAGGTAGAAGATGAAGCCATTGCAGATCAGATCAAGTTTATTAGATTAAACTGACCTGCTCTGATACCACTTGTTGGTCCCAGCTATGGATTAGCAATGGTAAACAAGTATTGTAGAAGGGGGGGTTGAATACAATACACAAAATTTTTCACTTAATTAATTCTTTATTGATTTAAAATCAAGAATTACACATAGAAAACTTAAAGATTGTTGCGGAACAAAACAGATAAAATCTGCTTAAACAATCTAACACAAAGTCACACAGAGAATAAGAACAGTTGTAAAACACTTAGAAAACAAATGAACTTCTGAGAGAGAGTAATGCGCCAGCACTTGAAAGCTTGAGAGAGTTTGTAAACTGGTGAGTTGCAAGGATGAAGATGATCTCCTTTTATAGTGCCTCATGCAATAAATGCAATGGACACTTGTCAAGGAGGGCTTGGAAGGCAGAACGGAAGTAGTCTTCTGAAAAGTGATTTTGTCTTTTCACTTTTGTCTTCAAGCGTTGACCTGCTTGTTGAAGCTGATGTTTCTTGAAGAAGATAAGAAGTCCAAAGAACCTTTTTCTGATCTTAGGATGATGTCTCTGTCAATGCAAGATATCCTGAATATATTCTGCAGATAAAGTTAATATACCTGCTAAAATTTCTTTGCCGAAGATGTTCCTAACATGTCTTCAAGATTTTGCCTAACATGTTATCCTCTTCAAAGATCTTGCCGAAGATATTGTCTTCAAGATTTTTGATCTTCTTCAAAGTTTTGCTTCTTCAAAACATTTCATCTTCTTCAAAATTTTGCTTCTTCAAAATCTTGCCTAACATTTCATCTTCTTCAAAATTTTGCTTCTTCAAAATCTTCAAGTGACCTGGCTAAGACTTTAGGAAAAGTCTTCAAGTAGCAGCTTAATCTTTGGTTGAGAAGTCTATCTTCAATCCGCTTTGAAGATATATTTTTACTTTGTTTCTTCGGTTGATCTTCGACTTCACCGAACATTTTTATACAATTAAACTGCTTGTAAAGAACCTAAAAATTATTCTAAGTATGAACTGTGAAATTGAGAGACTGAGGTCATCTTCAAATCTAAGTGACCCAACAATATATGATACATAATAGATCATATGTTAAACGAAATTAATCACATGTAATTCAAAATATGGATCCCAAAAATAGAGGAAAATGGTGAAAAAGATAATGAAATGATTGTGGATATCACATGTGATATTTGATTAAAATTATGATTTTTTAATCAAAAGGGTATCTAGAAAAATATTTAGAGAATTTAATTAAAATACTCAAAGTTTGACTTTGACTTACCAAAATACCCATATTTTTTCAACTTTTGCCAAAATACCCATTTTTCCCGCGATCAATAGTGGGACAATAGCGGGATCAACATTTTCATTTTATACCCTATCCCGCGATCGCAGGACAATAGCGGGGACAATAGCGGGATCAACATTTTCATTTTATACCCTATCCCGCGATTGCGAGACATATCGCGGGAAAAATGGGTATTTTGGCAAAAGTTGAAAAAAATAGGTATTTTGGTAAGTCAAAGTCAAATTTTGGGTATTTTAATTAATTTCCCTATTTATATATATCTCATAAAAATATATGAATTTATTAAAGTTAAAAAATAATAAATGTAAAAGATATTTATCCAATTCAAAATTAATTATCCTGATTTAAAAAAAATATTTTTTATTTAGAGTATTTTTTTTAATTAATAAATTACGTGACTCATATTCATTCTCGTCTTCTTGAAAATTGACTATTTTTTCGTTTGAATATACATATACATATATATATAGGGGGTCATTCAATGGAGATCCTAGTATTTTTTGGTAACTGTGAGATCCAATCTCAACCACAAATTATAGGATAAATTAGGAAATTAATACATTTGGTAATTTTGACTTTAATTTTAAATAAATGACATTTTAGAAAATTTAGAAAATTTCTCTCTCCTCTCTCCTCTTCCCTCTCCCGTAACATTCCATTGGGTCTAGTCCAAATATGATACCGTCGTGAATCCGTGATACCGACTGTGATACGCCGTGATACCGACTATGATACATTGTGATACGGACTGTGATACCGATTGTGATACGCCGTGATACCGAATGTGATATGTTGTGATACCGTCTGTGATACGCCAATGAGATGACGAAGATTGGTAGATCTTTCGCAACGAGAAATATCGTGATACATTGTGATGTATTTCGCAAAAACCATAAGTAAATTTATTGTGATCCACTGTTCAAAAACCCATAAACATACTTTGATCAATTATGATCCATCTAAATATAAACAAAATAATGAACAAAAAATACTTTTGATCGAGATTATCAACCAAATCTGCAACAAACCCAAACAAAACACACACAAAAATAATATTTAAACCAACTGCAGAAAAACAAAAAAGCCCACCGCAAAATAAAAAAACCCACCGGAAAAATGAAAAAAGACAACCACTTCACAGTAGTTCGCACTTCGTCGACGAAGACGGTGAGTAGGCCCGTTGTGGATGCGGAAACTATGCAATCCCATCTTATCCCATCTTTGCTTGCAATCGATTCTTTCACTACTATGTAAAATCGAGAACGATAAACTGCTAAGAAGCTAGAAACCTCCATTAACATCACCACTTGCATCACCACTTTCTTCAGAAGGGGTTGTACTATACTACTATTTGATAGAAATGAACTCCGTCCAAATTTTTGTTGACATGTAGAAACTGGTTTGAGAGCATCAGTTTCATATGACGTACAACCACATTTTGTGTTCCAAGAAGTACACAGGGGCAAACCACTTTGGCCATAATGCCTATACGTGATGATGGAAGACTATTCACATCATCATCCTTTTTTTTTGAAACAAAAAAAGAAAAAGAAATATAATATAAATCAAATTAAGGTATATTCAAAAACAATTAAGATAACCATGGAATGTTGAGAAAATCATGGTAACCGAAATAGGATATAAATCAAATATTGATTTGTTTAGTAGCAAAAAATAAAATTACTATTTCACCCTTTATCATTAATTAAATAAATGCATTTAATTACTTTAAATGATTGGTTAAAATGAGATCTCATGGTTATCACAAATTATAGAGTTCTCATTTGATTAAGCCCATATATATATATACTAGTTGTGTACCCGTGCAATGCATCGGGGGTGCACAAGTTTTATCTATTACTTTTATAAAACAAAAGAACTATCCCCATTATAAGACTTTCGATTCTTGTCATTGCTCTTACTGAATAAAATTATCGGTCATTTCCTTGTTTATCGGGTAAGGTAATATAATTTAGTAAGCGTTTGGTAAATAGCCAATAAGTTACTCTTGGTTTCTTCAACTCTTCACAAACTATATACCTACTTTGTTTCGGGGTTTGAAATATTTGCTAGCAACAAAACTATAAATCATCATATCCTTTTTTGTGTGTGTATCTATGTTGGGTTTAAAATGTTTAATAGAAAGTAAACTATAATTCTACTTTTTATTAACAAATATTTCATATTATCATTTATGTTAGCTAGTGATACAAGTGTTGTCCAAAAGACCTTTGCTTTTAAATTTCACACATAATAGCTCAAATTACAAAAGAAAATATTTCTTGATGTTTGGTGATAAAAGAAACTATGGGGCACAGAGAGTCCGGGGATGTTTGGCGGTTGCTGAATGGTTTAGTGCAGAATGATTAAAAGACTTTTATTATATAGTGTAAAATGAAATATGGTTGTTTGGTAATTGTTTAGAACGAAATCAGGGTGCTGAATAGTTAAGAGAGGCCCAAGATACTAAATCATTGGAAGGGTTTTAGAACCATTAAGAGATAGTCATTTTTTTTGCCAAACAGGATTTACCTCTTAGCGATTCAGATGTTGCCTCCTAGTGGAACTATTAAGAGGTAAACAAACAACCCCTCATACTACTATTTTAGTTGGTGAATTGTTTCCCATCAACTTATCCATTCTATCATTGGGTCCTTCATGCTCCTATTTTCGAGTCTGTGAGATGATTAGGTTAAGCCTTAAGTAAAACCCTCGTATCATAGAGTGCATCTCCTGCAAGTATTACCACCGACTCACATAAGTTAAAAAGGAAGGAAACTAAACAAGATCAAACACACCATTGCAATAAAAAAAACCCAAAAAAGAGGCCACCATAAATCCCTCTTTTAGGCCTGACAAGAATAGTAGAAATAAACTTGGAGAACCAAATCATAGAAAACCTTATGCTCGTTTGACCATTTGTAATAAAAAACAAAATTCTAATCTGAAAGATCAAGGATATGTCTTAATTATACAAGACAATCCCATTCCTATACGTTTTGTACCAACCTCCAAATTGGACATAAACCATGAATAATCTGATAAAAAGGGTCATCATCCAACAAGCCAAAATAATCTCCTACCACCATGTCCAAATGAAGAATATCACCAAATAAACACAACTCAAACTTTCCATAAAACATACAGTAGACGAAATATGACAGCTCAGATCCCAAATCTGATTCAGAATCCAAAAAATGATGGAAGAAAATAGACCAGATATAAACAATCATACAGATAAAACACATTCAAGCAGGGGGTGGCGCCACTTCAACAAGAGTTTGGTTTATCAAAAGGAAACATAAAACAAAACATAGCAGAAGCAGGGGTGGTGACGGAGAGGTAGGGACAACTAAGAAAGTGAACCCAAAAAGAGTAAATTCAGTATAAGTGCTTGGACATAAGGACGCTCGTGAAATATATAATGTTATGATCAGTAACAATAAAAAGCTATTAGAGAATCGATGTCCTAGCTACAGACATGAAACTACATATAAAGAAAAATCCATTTATATTGCAGCTCAAAATGTGGTTGCTAAAGTATAGAAAGAAACACACACGCACATACATAAACACATCTTGTTGTGTGCTTATGGAAGTGTTGCACGTTAAATGAAAAATTAATACAGAACCATAATATATTGTAAAAACATTAATAAAGAACCTTGGAGTAATCGCTTGCATTGGAGAACTCTAGCTTGGAAGAAAGAGACGCGTGCAAAATGTTTGAAGTTTGTTGCAAAAGCCAAAATTCAGTTCGAACAAAATAAAAAAAATACAATGAGATATGGTCATTCGAACAAAAAAATCCCCAAACCCAACCCAGACTTCTCTCACCCATTTTATCAAACACATTATGTGCATAAACATTTTCTTCAAAGCAAAAAATAACGATGCACATTCAAAATCCATGTGAAAGGAGTGATTCTTGCGAGAACTTCCAAGAAAACGAAGTTGGTTGTTGAATTTGGTCGAACACAAAGAGGACATGATCAACGGTGTTGCTTTTAGAATTGGCATAGAGAGATATAAGACGGGAAGAGATCAAAGGGTCATGGAAAGTTGATGTTTTCGCTGATACAACATGTAGTTGATCGGGTTCAATTAGGTTTCTACAGATTTGGAGATTTGGAAAGAATACATGCTTGGTTTCAATGGCAACGTGTTATATGATACTGATTTGAATACTGAAAAAGCAAACACCCATGACCCATGCTTGTGAAAGCAACACCATACTTCTCTTACAAGTGCCAAGTATGGGACAAAATCCATATTTTGGGTTAAAAGTACTAAATAAATAAATATGCATTATATACTTGTACATTATGCTTTATAGTTTGTAATTAAGAGATTTTGAAGTTTTATGCATAAAATGGTGGTACCATGTGCTTAAAAACTTGTAATTAAGACTTTTGTCTTAAATGCTTATATATGTAGTATAGATATAGATATATATGTGTGTGTGTAGGATACAAGAGGAAAATTCAAATGAAAACTCATTTTCAATTGTGCATATGAGGACGGATCTTGGTCCTTCCATCTTTATTGATCCAATAACTCATATTAAATAGAGTTTTTAATTGAAATTATTATTTAAGGTGATTAGGGGTAAAAAAGGAAAGATAATTTAAACTCACGCCTACCATGTTTGACTTTTTATTTTCTTTTTTATATAAAAACTTTTACCTCCCTTAAAGTTTAAAATAAGTTATCTTAAAAATTACTAATATTTTAATCAAACAAATTACATCAAAAAAACGAAAATTCCGTGCTCTTCGATATGACATCCATCTCGATATAGTTTTTTTTTGTTTTAACCGTTTTTACGTGAAATGTCATATATGTGTTATATTCATTATGAATATTTATATACGTTCAAGTGTGTACAACATCTCGACATCGTAAGTCCGTAACTCGACATCACCTTCTACAACACTTTCTTCAACGTCCTAAGGCCTCGTGTTCTTCATTACCGTAACCCAACACCCATCGAGATGAATTGGGAACCTATCGAGTTTCGATTGTGAACCGATGAACAAAAAATAGTGTGTCACGTCTCCACACCTTCACGGGTCACTCATGTATTATTCTTCATGAATAATGTATCATTCAGTATGAATAATACATCATTCAGGGTGAATAATACACGATTCATGAATTCGTGTATTATTCATCCTGAATGTTATATAATTCATCCTGAATACTGTATTATTCATCATGAATAGTTAATGAACGTTCACCTTTGTTATTTATACTGAATGTGGACACCTGGAGATGTGCATACATATTCATAAAGAATAAAACCAAGTTTCAGTTGTGAATCGGAAAACAAAAGAGAGTGCATCATGTGTTCACACCTTCACGAGTCATTCATATATTATTCATCATTAATAATGTATCATTCATGATGAATAATACAACATTCAAGGTGCTTAATACACGATTCATGTTTAATAATACATGAATCAGGAATTCGTGTATTATTCATCTTGAATGTTGTATTATTCATTTTGAATACTGTATTATTCGTCATGAATAGTGAATGATCGTTCCCCTTTGTTATTCATACTGAATATGGACACCAAGAAACGTGCATACATATTCATACTGAATATAACACATACATAGCATTTCACGTAAAAACGATTAAAATGAAGAAAAAACTATATCGAAATGGATATCATATCGAAAAGCACGAAATTCTCGTTTTTTTGATGTAATTTGTTTGATTAAAATATTCGTAATTTTTAAGATAATTTATTTTAAACTTTAAGGGGGTTAAAGTTTTTTAATTAAAAAAGAAAATAAAAAGTCAAAGATGGTAGGCGTTGATTCAAATTTCCAGATTTGTCCCTAATCACTTCTTAATTGGTTTTAACCATTGATTAGTTTTCCAAATCTTGATCAATGGTTGTGACTTGTCCTCATGTGCACAATTGAAAATGAGTTTTCATTTGAACCCACCTACAAGATACAAATCAAATACAAACCATATATTTGTTGCACCCTTACAAACCAATGTGCATATATGAACAATGTGTGCATAATCTGAGATGCATATATGCATTATCCTGTATGAATGTATGTCCATTATATGTATTTTTTTTTATTTTTTGGAAGGGTATCCGAGGACATTGCACCGACTAATCCCGGCAAGATGAGGCAATTGCCCCAGCTGCTAAAGCGTGCAACCCTGAGTTTATCCCAGTGGCCACAAGTTGGAAGCGCCTGGATTCGAACTTGGGGTAGATGGGTTACTAGCCACATCCCCCACAAGCCTTAACCAGTACGCCACAAGCCTTGTGGTTATTATATGTATATTTTTACACGTATGCATATGCGTATGTATATACACACTGTGGTTCATAAGGTGTGCAACAAATATAAGGTTTGCATTGTTCACATATTTACTCTTATATTAATTGGTTGGATAAGAAGAGAATATAGAATTTTGGCATAACATGGTTTCACCCATTCTTAGCTTTTAGTGACGGGTCTCAAACTAGTGTATAATTATCAACCTTTTAGATATTATGATTAAATTATGTAAAAAACAATGATAGTTTACAATAACCATATGATTGAATTATTATTTTTTGTAAAAGTAATTTTTTCGATGGAATATTATTGTACCACATGCTACCCATGTGGTAGACATATGATATTTTTTTATAACTTATGTGGTTATCATTAATTAAATAAAATAATAATTATGTTTTTGATCTTTTAAATGTTGTAAATCATTTTTTCGATACATGAAAATCAATGATATTTAAATTTTAGGGGGTGTTTGGTTTTGTAAATTGAAATTTGGTGGCATTAGAATGAATTAACTGAATTTGATTTTAAAAAAGTTGAAGTTAAATTCAGTCACTTGTTTGATTGATATAAATTGGAATGAAATCTTTCAAGAGAATTAAGTAGGAGTGAGTGTAAGTGGGTGTTGGTTGTGATAGCAACAATAGCGATGACGACGGTGTTTTGTGGGGATGGGTGGCGGTTATGAGTTATGACAATGTTCGTTTGTGGCGGTAATGATAATTGGTGGTGTTGGCAACTTTGGCGGGGTCGGCCGAGGGTGGTTAAATTACCAGAAAGATTATTTTTGTATTTTAGAACCAAATTATGAGATCAATTACATTGCCAATGAATGAAATTCAATCCTTTATTTATTTGAAAAAATGATCAAAAGCCTCTACCACATAATTCAAAGAAATTTAACAATTTTTCATAAAATGAACCAAACAAAGAAATTAGAATTTGGTCAAAATAATTGATCATTCTTCTTCCATTGAAATCCCATGGATTCTATAAACCAAACAATGCCTTAATGTAGGGGTGTTCATCTAAAGTTCTAAACCGCCAAACCGCCCAACAAAGCGCAGTTTAGAACCTTCGCGGTCTGATTTGCGGTTTGCATCTTTACCAAGCCACATTATGCGGTGCGGTTTTGTAATGTCTCGGGTAAGTTCGTAATTTTAATTTGGATTCCTTTTTATTTATTTAGTTTATTTTTATTAGCTTAGGGTTTGTTTGCGGTGATTTGTAAGTATAAGGGTATTAGTGCCATTTTAGTATAGTTCGAATACTTGATTGCAATGTGGTTATATATATATATATATATCACCTCCTTAGATATTTTTTAGTCGGTTTCAAAATTCGCCTGGGTTTGGAGTCAAGAGAAACAGGGGAAAAGCGACGTTCGGTTAGGGCTTCGATTAAGTTCGTTGGAGGTGATTTTAAGGTAAAATTTATTTTCACTTTGTGTTTAAAATCGTTAGTATTAGATTCCTATCAGTTTAGAATTGTCAATTTCTGATATTTTTGTGGTTTCGATCGAGTCTGGGATTCGGACGTCGTCTGGATTCTTTAGTATCCGGATTCGATTTATCTGGATTCTCTTGAGTTTTCGGATATGAGTTTTCCATATAAGTTGTCCGGATGAGTTTTCCGGATGAGGTTTCCGGATAAGTTGTCCGGTTGAGTTCCGGATTCCCTGACTTTCCGGATAAGTTAATTCTGGATTACGGGTATTTGTTTTCGGGAAAGTTTCCCGGATAGTTCCGGATTTGGGTTCCGGATATAGTTTCCGGATGAGTTACCTGGATAAGATTTTATAAAAAAATTATCGGGGAGCTGCCCCTTGACCCCATCCTCTAACCGGGTAGCGGGACCCCTGTGCTAAGTCGCCGAAGAGGGACATTTGTGGATAAGGGTATGATAGGATTATTTAGGATTCTTAGCCTGTCATTGAGTTTTACGTGGTAAATAGTTATATGTATTTTGTGTAACTCAGATTTGGTGGAGTTACTCGAAAAGTGTAATTCTTGCAAGTTTTCAAGGGAAAAGTGATAGTTGCATTATTTGCTTTCAGGTGAGTTTTACTTTAACCATTTTCAAACTCGAATACATATATACTGGATAATTATGTGGTAGGTAGTGTGATAATGTGTTTATGATTGAAATATGATATATTGAGATATATGTTGTATTTATATAAGCATTACACTACATGATTGTACGTTGGCCGGACTTAGGGCCGATGGAGTTTTGGCTGAACGGAGGGACGACGAAGTTGGCTGTATTTTAGTGCAGCGGAGTAAATTGATTAGTTGGTTTAGTGCAACCAACTAAGATGGCCAAGTGAAAGAGTTGTAAACAGTGCATATGAGTCATGTTTGTTATTCATATACTTGTTGTATATATGTGTTTTACAAAATGATTACTAAACTATCAGAGATTTTATCACTTAGACCAATTGGTCTAACCCTCATTGTGTTTTCAAAAATATGTATTCCAGGTCGAGGAACTTATAAAGGCAAAGGAAAGGATAAAGTGTAATATGCTTTTGAAGACTGGTTGTGATTAAGAAGTTTTCTGAATAGTTTTGTATGGATAGTTTTGTGGAATGTAATGTAATTTATTAGCGAAAAGTTTGTGCTGAAACATGTATTGTATAGTTTTGAGACTAAGGGACCATATGTGATCTAATATGTATCTTTTGTTATGAAATGATAAGATGTATATTATGTTATATGATGTATGTTTGGGTTGGGTTGTTACAGGTTTGGAGTTATCAAACCGCGGTTCATACCGCACCGCATATTTTGTGTATTTTTATTTAATAATTTTATATATAACATATATATAAAGAGAGATAATTTAGTATTTATATGTAACAAATTTTGGATTTCGTTTTTGGCCCAAAGTCTCATCATCCCATAACCTGATTTAGTTTGAATTATAATTTTTACTTCTTAGACTATTTTTAATTATATAATATGTACATTATCGTTGATTTTATAATGTATTTTTGAATTTTAGGCATAAAGTGCGATAGGGACAAACCGCATAAACCGCACTGCATTTTGCGGTGCGGCTTGGTGCGATTTGGAAAAATGTTCAAACCGCATGTTAAGTGCATTTTATGCACCTAACTTCGTGCATTTTTAGTTGGATCTTTCATGCATTTTTGTCATTCCATGCATTTTTATTGTTCTTTTCCCCTTCTTTCTTTAATCACAGTCCATAATGATGTTGGGATAGTTTTTATGCTTTTGGTATGCTTTTGTGCAGATTATACGAGGCGTTTGAGGCGACATGATGGATAGCTTGGAAGGGGTGAAGAGTGACGTGGAGAAGGAAGTGAACAAAGCAAAGACGAGTACCCGTGTTGATGAAGATGTGGAGCGAAAAATCAAATCGTAAGTGTTGAAGATTCTTCGTTGTTAGATTGAGTCTAATGTAGTTTCTTTGCTAGTCTAGGTTTAATTTCGACTTTAATTTCGTTAGAGTCTAGTTAAGTAACTTGTTGCTTGGTTTCGTTCAAATAGTTCGTTTTATTGGGTAATCGTCGCCTTATGATTGAGGTTTTGGTATTGATCAATTGTTTCTAAAACGGATGTTGAGTTTTATTCCATTTCGATTTTAATGAAAGTTTAAATTGATTTAATTGGCTTTTAACAAAGCATTTAGTTAATTCAATGGTTTTTTTTATGAAAACGAAAGTTTGATCTTTTACTTGAGTCAAATTAATCAATGACAACGATCCTAATATGTAAATGGTTAGGACGTTGATTGAAAATATATTTATTTTAAGTCTCAATGTTTCTTCCTAATGTATACGTATTGCGAAAGTAAATACGTATCTTGGTTAGAAAAGCTTTCCTACCTCAAGAGATGGCTGGAGTAGTTTTGAAAAAATGAATTCCCACCATTACCAAAATCCGAGGTTGATATTACCCAGTGTTCTCAGTATTCGTCGTGTTTTATCTTACTTAGTTTTAGTTCTAATTGCTTCTTATTGTGTTTCTTTCCCTTAATCTCTTTTACTTTAAGTTCACTTAGACAAAAAAACATCAAACCAATTTATCTGATTCGCATAACTAGTCATGATTATTAAGTAGTTAGTGTTTGGACCGTTACCTCCCCGTTATCGACCTGTATGCTACATAACACGTACGCTTGCGGTATAAATTTAAAACACATCAAGTTTTTGGCGCCATTGTCGGGGAGGCGACTAGCCTAGCACCGACTTACTTCTTGATTTACTAGTCTACTTCTTGATTTACTAGTAGTGTGTTTTAATAGTTTATAATATCATAAAAAATACTAAGTGAGTTTTATCTATTAATATTTGTATTTGTATTTTCGTAATTTTTTATATTAATGTATTTTTATTTTAGTAACCAAATTAGTAATTTAAATAAAAAACATTCCATAAAAACTATCATTTATTTAAAATAAATTGTGGATAGAAATTTTAACAAAAATAATGTAACATCTAGAATTTCCGTTGTATTATTTTGTAAATTACAAGTATTAACTTTGGGTTAAGTTTGTATTTGTTTTAAGTTAATGGTTGAAGTGGAATCTTAACTTGAGGGTTTGTTATGTAATTCCGTTAAAGTTAGGGGTGTAGTTGGTAATTGAGTTATGACTCAGCAGTTTTTAAACATGAGGTGTCACACAATTAGTCTTAAGTGACTAATTGTGCGTGTGTGTTTACTCAGTAAACAGAGAAAGAGAGAAATCGAGAGTGAGAGATAGAAAGAACGAGAATAAGAGAAAAAGAAAAGAAATTGGTTTGGATTTGGGGTAAGAAACTTGATTTTATTACTGATTTCTTGTAAGGAAGGTATTTAATTATAGTAATTCTGTGTTTAGCTGTTGATTAAGCTGAGGAATTAAGTTTGGTGAAGAACGCAGTGTCCAGAACCTTTCAGGTGAGTTTATTCACTTCTTCTTAAAATTAGCCATTGAAATTGATATAGATATGTTTTAAACTATGTATGAATGCTTTGGTATGAATTAATTGGAAATTAGTAGGCTTATTTAGAAGTTTTTATAAACTGGCTTAATGAAGAAGACGATGAACAGTGCTCGCGAAATGTTCACTTTGCGCAAGCCACTATTGCGAAAAGTGAGTATCTCACAAGCCACTGTTGCGAGAAGTGAGTATCTCGCAAGCCACTGTTGCGAGAAGTGAAGTATCTCGCAAGCCACTATTGCGAAAAGTGAGAATTTCGCTACTGTTGGTTGCGAAAAGTGGAGTATTTCATGACAGTTGGTTGCGCAATTCTCCCTCTGTGACAAAAATGATTCTTATAATTTGTCGATAGTTGTAAGGACTTGTTTTAATCAGTAATGAGTCCAATTAGATGACTTTGAGTTATGCTATGTTGATCCTCGTGCTATTTAAGCAAAGAGGGGATAGTTGAGAAGTCGAGATGTCGGGAGACTAATATTCGTTATAAATATATATATATATAATATGTTTTGAGATGTAAAATAGTGTATGTTATGCACATACCATAGTAAGAGTTATAATACCTATGTATTATGTTGTGGTTGCTAAAAATAGGCATCCGGTCATCGGGGGCACCTTAGTACGGTATAATGGGAACCGATTACTAGCCATTGACCAAAGGGATGTAATTTTTAGTGATTGAGTGTACCTTGAATCATCGGGGGTCCCGGTTGTGTATCGCGATATATTAATCCCATTGGGACCATTGATTCTGAGGTGGGGAGGACGTGAAATGTGGAATAGGCAGATTTTGATCTGTAATTCCCATTTCGAATGGAAGATCGGAGATTTCCATTTTTATAGGGAAGATCAGAGATTTCCCAATTGTGAAAGTAAGATTAGAGATAGACATAAAGTAATTTGTAATCTCTACTTCCGGATTAAGAAATAGGCAGGTTTTGACTTGTAATTTCTTGAATAAGAGTGTTAACCTTGAATATGGGATTATTTGTGGTAAACTCTTGGTAGTGATATTATGGCTAGATGAATTAGTCATAAGTATGGGAGTGGGGTAGATTCCCAGTGTTGAAATGAGTTGTTGTACGGTAAGACGGGAGAAAACAGGTTTGACGTATCTGTTAATATTTTGATTGTTAAATTTTATTTTGATTTGAATATTCTCACTAGGCGAAAGCCTAATAGTTCAAGTTGAATTTTCTAACCAGATACAAGCTCCGGGAAGTAAGCAGGGATGTGTGATGAGAACTTTTGGAAAGATTCAAACTTGGAGATGACAGAGGATCTAGACATTCTTTTGATATTTTGGGACGAAGGATTAGATAACCTAGTTAATCTAATTATGATGTAATGATTAGATTAAAAGGTTATTTAAGTTAGTTGTTTATGTATATAAAACCTTACAGTTAATCCTCTTGTTATATAAGTTTGATGTTATTTGATCATAACTTGTGGAATTTTTAAGGTTTAAATTGGCCCTGTTTTTAGGGTGTTACAAATAATAAACAATAATGTTGAAACAAATTAATAGATGAATTAAATTTAATAAAACTATTGTTAATTAATGTTTAAACAAACTAATAAATTAAATAAATTAAATAAAAATAGAATTGCTTTATCTAGTTGGCATTGCTAATGGCCTTGCTAATTTAGCAAGTATAAGAGATCTTGTTATCTACATGGCATGTTCATGTCATTTTGTAAGGCCTTTTGCAAGATTTATGTGGACGCTCTTAAAATGGTAAAACAATTATTTTCAATGTTACTTATACACTATTATAATTAGTTATTAGTTTACTTTTAATACTTACTTTTTCATCTTTGTAACATCCTGATTTTTATCGCAATTGAAGAAAAACGTTGGACTGGGTGAACCGGTAAAGGAAGAATCAAATATGGAGTATGGCTATAGTGTCATGTGGTTGTGACACTTATCAGTTATCACAATAGCACCAATAGTATTATGAGTACGGTCGTCTCGGCTATAGTGCCATGTGGTTATGACGTCTGTCACAATAGCACCAATGGTACTGAAAGTGTGGTAGTCCCAGCTATAGTGCCATGTAGTTGTCACATATGTCACAATAGCATCGACGTTACCGAGTGTCTGGTCATCCCAACGAATGTGCCAGGAATTTATGACAATGGCACGATAAATGGCATAATAACATCCAATGTATCGAGAAAATGGTTGGTGAACGGTCGGAAAAACGTTCGAGGAGCGACCGGGAAAAACGGTCGAGGTCGAGAAAACGGGCGAAAAGGGCTCTTGGTACCTTCTGGGCGAAAGTGTCATGCGAACATGACACTGACACTTTAGCCTCACTTTCACAGAGAAAAATGAGCTTACGGTACATTTTGGGCGAAAGTGACAATGTGATAACTTCGTTATCTGACGGGTTTTTACCCTCCAAATCATACGTTTGTGGCTTGTCTTGAAGTAAGAATTGGCATTTCGGACTAATATTTTGTGCAAGTGTTGTGCAGACATACATGGTGTCAAATGGAAGGAAAAACAGCCTATTTATACTCCATTTGGGCATCCCGGTAGAAAAGAACGTCGAACCAAGTGAACGAGCGAAGAAAATGAAATAATTGGGTTGTGCTATTGTGCCAAGCGATAGTGACACTGTCACAATCGCCAGGGCACTATCGCACAAAGTGTACCGCGGCCATTTGGAGGCCTGGCGATTGTGACTCTGTCACTATCGCTGGCACTAGAGCCATCGGGGAGCTGGCACTATAAAAAGCTGCAGAATCTTAATTTTTAGGGTTATCTCGGGATTGCTGGAGGCTACACTTCTAGGGGAGCTGTTAGAACCGTTTTTCAAAGACAAAGAAGACCTTGCATTGATTTTGAAGGTGAAGACCAATTTTGGAACTACAAATTGGTAGTGTGTATCAAATCTTGAGGGAGTTTCTTCATTTCCATTGTAATGTTGAGAAACAATGTTCTTGGGTGTTGTCATCTTCTTCTCTTTGATGTTATTTGCTACTAGTAACATGAGCTAAACATTTTGAGGTGGGGGAAAGATGAATTTTGGATTTTTACCGTTAAATATATGAGTATTGCATTTATTTAGTCATTACACTTGTTGGTTGAAGTTTGTCTTGCTTGTTCTTATTGTTTGTGAGATTGGCCTTCTTACTCATCTTTTGGTTGTATTTCCTTTTGAGAAATTGGTTTTATAACTTGATAAAAGCTAGATAAACCTAGGGTGAGATATTGGATAGAGATATACCAAGTAAACCCTAGTTTTGTGTATGTGATTCTTATGCTTAATGAGTTGATTGTTTATGTTTATTGGTTGAGAGACTTTAATATACATTACATGATGCATTCTTGCTATTACTTGAGAGAGAATAGTAAGTATTTTGGGAATTGCTAAATTCAACTTTGTGTTCTAGACTTATGAATGTGTGTTATCTATTGTTGGTGAAATCTAAATGAAATCTAACCCCTAGCCTTTTCTCATCATCTTGGTAATTTCTTTGTGCTATATGAATCATTGTTAACTTGCTCTTCTTTGCTTATCTTCATTTCTTGAGATAGTTAGTTAATTAATCAAAACTCAAACCAAATTTTATCAACCGTCCATTTTAGATGTGTGGCTAGCCTTTGTGATACTTAAACTCGTAGTTCCTTGGATCGATACTCGTACTTAGTATGTATTACTTGATTGACACCGTACACTTGCGGTAGATTTAGAGGGTTGCATAAACCGTCTATCACAATGTCACTTTCACATATCACTCTCGCGGGCGGGGTGCGGTGCATAAAATCCGATTTGGAGCCTATTTCTTCATTTGGTCACATCTCTCTCATCTCAACTCCGATTTTAACGATTCTTTTTGTTATTGTTTCGTTTTTTAGAGCTATTCAAGGATAGACTAAGAGTATTTAAGTTTATTGGAAGATCCAAGAGTATTTTGTGGTGGTAGGTTTCTCATCTCTCATATTGTTAAGTTAGGGTTTGGTGTTTTCACCCCTTTTTCACACATCCTCCAACTTTAGTGTGATTTTGGTGACTTGTGTAGAGAAGGAAACCTTGTGGAAGTATTGGATCTAATATTTAGGGAGATTACTTGAAGATTTCAAGTTTTCATTAAAGAAGATTCAAGATTGGGGTAAAACCTAAATTTAGCCTAAATCTAGCAAGGTGAGTTCAAGTTGATTTGTGAAAACTATGTGCATGCCAAAAATGTCCATTTTGAAGTATTAGTGTGTTTTGCTTGTTGTGTTATCAAATGTATGGGTTATTTGATGAGTTTTGCATATTTGATGTATCTTATTTTTATAAATCTCGTGAGATACCTGTAGTTGGGTTTTTGGGCACTTTGGTTAATAAATCTTGAGAGTGTGTCATTTTGGTGATCTATATCATAAATGAGGATTATATGACATTAATTCACTCTTGGTGTTTTTGGTTTTATAACTCATTTGAGAAAATATACGTTATCGTGTTATAAAGTATTTTAGGTATATAAATAGTTTGATTTCATTTGGAAAATGTCAATGAGTTAATCGTGCCTTTGGAGCATGTCTTTGCATAATGTGGGTTAAATACATTTTATTTGCATATGTTGACATGTGTTGAATAGTCAAATGAATTGTTGAGCTTTTGGATCAATTTTGACTCAGGTGAGTCTTGGGGACATTTGTCCAATTGATTTACTCTATGTCGAGCTTTTAGAGTTATATGCGGTTATGACATATTGAATTGAAAGATTACATGATTTGAGTGTGTTGGTCATTCTTTTGGGGTCATGTATTTTAGACTAAAATGCAATGGATCCATAGGCATAAAAGTCAATTTGACTTATATACACGATGGGTTAGTTGTTCCCATTTATTTAGCTAGATACGGACAATGATTCATCGGAGGAATCAATGTATAGACCGTGGGTGGTTGATCTTGATGACTGTGTGACCCGTAATAATTTGATTCTAGCAAAGGAGCATACCTTAGTACATTGGAGGACTCGATCTATAGACCGTGAGTGATTGAACTCGATGATCAATGTTCTATAATAGAAGCTCTAGAACATGGACTCGTAGCCTACTTTTGTGTTCCACCACTAACCATGGACAGCGGGTCTCCCCAGTCACCGAAATGTGTTGTTTTGGGTATTTAGTTTTATCCATGCTTTTTGGTGACGTTTTGAGTATGAAGTGTTTTTCATAAGTTATAATTTTGGGGCTTAAGTGTTGTTTGGATGATAAATTTTTATCTGAATTTCAATATTTGAGCATTTATCGTTATTCACGTTTTGTGTGAGTATTGGGTTTTGAGATCATATTTGAAAGATATAACTAATGTTATTTCTAAACCAAATACATTAATAAAAATTGAGCAAGCTGAGAATCTGGATCTTTTTTATATGAAGTCACATCTTTAGAGCTTATGTTCATGCGTAGTTCTTGTATTCATGGGATATCAGTCTTGGAAACCAATAGTGGAATGTTATTTCTATCCGTCTATTTTTTTTGAAATTGTGTTACTCAATATTTTCATCATATCACACATAGTTTTTGGGTATTCTTACCATTTTTCTTACATATGATTTGTTTTTTGAGTTTGTTAAACATAAGTTTTGGATTTTAATTTTTTTAACAAGTTACAAAAAATATAAACCAAGGTTGATCTGCTAGAACAACAATGTTATTTGTTTGAAGACCCCACTATCGAACGAATATTTTTCAGATTTTTTTTGACCAATTGACCATGATTTATATACATCCGATATGCGATTAAAAAACATATAAAACCATAAAATCAACATCGTGAGGGAGAATAAAGCTGAATATGAAACAAGATTATTCTTTCGAGTTCTCGGCTTTAGATTTAAGCTGTTTTACACCGTATCACACGCGAATATGTATCCGGTACATTAAACATTTACATAAACTTTTGACTTGATTTCCATAAATGACTAAAAAATAGTAAAGTTGGTTAAAAAGATTACCTAGAAATTATCCTATCGAAACCAATCAATAAATAACTAGCGATCTTTTATTACAATGACACAATGTTCTAACTTTTACTTCTTGAAATTGATGCATCATTAGTTGGGCTCTCTAAAATCATCCCTTTTTCAAGTTTCCAAATAGAGATGGTTATATGGGCTTGGCCTGGTTCGTGATCGGTTTTAGGATTGACTCAAGACTAGAGATGGCCAAATGGGTCCAAGCCCGTCGAGAGCCCGAAGCCCGGTCTAAGCCCCCGGGCCCTGGCCCTGATTTCGCGAGATTTCTCGGCCCGGCCCGGCCCGGTTCCTATTCAAAAAACTAGCCGTTATTTTACTGTTTTAGAGCCGTTTGTAGTCGTTTTTTTAGTTTTTCTTGCCTCCAAAACACTATAAATAGGTAGTGGATGTATTGAGTTTGATATCAACTTACAAAAACGCAAAAAACGCAATTCTCGCTTACAATTCTCGCTTACAATTCTCGATTTCTCGCTTTCTCGTGTTCATTTCATTCAACTTCTCGTTCCTTCAATTTTTCCATCCTTCACTCAAAATGGCCGGCGGTAGTTCATCAAACGATCAAATTAGAGAAGTTCTTCTCGAACACGGACGAAAATCCGAAGTTTAGAATGATTTTAATATGTTGGTTCTCACCGACGGGGAAAAAAAAGGCACAATGCAAAAGGTGTGGAAAAAAAGGCAAAATCTTTATAATTCAATAAATGTACTTCTTTAAATGTATTTTTCTTTATAATTTATATAAAATTAATAGAACGTATTTTTTTATATATGAAATTCCAATAGAACGTATTTTTAAGTATGTTTGAGTGACTCAATTAATTATTTTATAGTGAATACGAATAATATTTACTAAAAATGTAAAAAATACATTTTTTACAAAGCCCGATTTAGGCCCGGTTTTGGGCCCGGCCCGGTCTTTTGAAAAGCCTGATCAGGCCCAGTCCTTATCCACGAAGCCCGGCCTGGACCTGCCCAAAGTCCGGGCTTTTGAACAGTGTTTGGGCTCGGACCCACCCAAAGCCCGGTCCGGGCTAGCCCGGCCCGCCCGTTTGGACTTGTCTACTCAAGACCGATATGGATCGGTTATGGTCTTGCGAACACAGACCGGTTATGGTTTTAAAAGGTTTTGATGGCTTGACTCGATTTTTTCAAAAAAATATAGTCGTTTATAGCCGTTAATATGACCGTTTGGGTTGATTTATGGCTTTTTTTTGTAGTTTTTACCCTCGTACATTATATATAAGTCATATGGTATATGGGGGAAGATACTAACTCACAAACGCAAATTCACAATTCTCGTTATAATTCGTGATTTCGGCTCGTATTCAATTCTCGCAAAAAACTTTCACCCTCCTACTTCTCAATTCTTATCTTTTTATCTCCTCTTCCAAAATGGCCGGTGAATAGCCTGATGCATCAAACGAAACAATTGCCAAAGTTCTCATTGACCACAGACTAAGTCTGAAATTTGGAATTCCTACAACATGGTGATCCTCAGAAACGGGAAAAAGAAGACACAATGCAAAATGTGCCAAAATCTACTTACGGTCGAAGAAAATTCAACTTTATAGTGTATTAGAATAATATTTTCTATTTTTAAAAGTATTTCAATTTATTTTTTAAACCGAAATTTATAAAAGAATTTTTTAGACAAGACTGGTTTCGGCACCGGAACCCGGTCTGATTACAATAACTGGTTACTGTTATGGACTGGGACCGATTACGACGGCGCTGTTATGGACTTGGACCGATTTGGGTCCGGGTGTGAGTCCGGTTTTTGGCCATCTCTAATCAATTCTTAAAACAAAAATATTTGATCTGGCTTGGGCTCGAGGTTTTCTGGGTCGGGCCTTGATTTGAGGGTTTTTTCCCACATTTGTAGGTTGAAATTACATAGGGTTAAATTGAGCCCAACCCAGCCATGGATCGATTGAGACCGGTTCCGAACCGATGACACTTTTTATATACTGTCTAGCTTGCGGCCGGTTAAGAGATCAGGACTAATTATGTAGATGTCCGATCATTAAAAAAGAATTTTTAGTTTTTATAAATTATATTTTAAACCTTTTAAAGATTTTTAAGCTTATTTTCAAACTTTTCAAGTGTATTTCAGTATTAAATTTCAAAAACTATAATTATAAAAACATATGCTACATTAGTGTGTAAAAAATATATATTAAAACGGCTCGGCCCGGGTCGGTCTGATGGAACCGGTAAACGGGCCTAGATTGGTCCTAGAATATTCTGTCGGGACTCGGACTAGTACCAGCCGACCCGATTTTGAAGGGACCTATATGGAGAGGGTGTTTGGGATTGCTTATTTGAAGTGCTTATTAACTTATCGTGGTACCATTATTAACTTATCGTGGTGTGGTACCGGTAATAAGCAGTTTTTAGTGTTTGGATGAGAAGAAAATAAAACCACTTGTAGCGTTTTGACACCGTTGATAAGGAGTTTTTGATAAGTCATTTCATTCTAGCTTATTAACTTATTTAAAACAACTTGCGCTATTTTACATGTATAAGCAATCTCAAACGCCTCTTAAATAACAACTTATTAGCTTATTACATTTTGGTACTCATCCAAACACTTTTTATAAAACTCCGGTTCGAAGTGCACATAACCTAACAAGTACTTTTACATAAAAGTGTTTTAAATAAGCAATCCCCAACACCCCCAAAAGTAGCCGGTGAATTTTCCGGTGAAGCAGTTTTCCGATTCAAAACAAAAGTCAAATATGTTTTGACCGACGACTCCGATCAACCAAACTGCTTACCATTCAACAGGAATTTTCAAGATCAAATTCATCGAATAAAACAAAAACTTCACTATCAAAATCATCAACAACCTAAATGTTTCCATCATCAAAACCAATGGAAACCTTTAAAAAGAAATTAATTAATTACTAAATTAAAAACGACAGATCAATTTTAAGAAGAATTCACCGGACCTGGGGTCACCGGCACCGGACTCGGAGGATTGAATGACGGTGACGGTGGCGGCGCCGGTAAAACCACAGGAGGAGGAGGGGGAGTCGTCGTAACTACAGAGGGAAGTGGCGGTGGAGATTGATTAATACTTGATCCAGATGGCGGAGATGCGAGGGACGCAGCCGGAGGCGGCGGCGGAGATAGATTTGAAGTTGACCCAGATGACGATGACGATGACGGCGGTGGTGGCGAGGGGATGGAAGTGGGATCAGAAGGATTGGATGCATTGGGGTCGGGAGTGGAGGAAATGGGGATTTCCAGCGGCGGCGGCGGAGGATAGCATGATTCGCCGGAGCATTTGTGTGATTTAGGATGAATGGTGCGGCGGAGGACGCTGAATCCGACGACGAGACCAGTGATTACTAAAACTGTGATGATGAAGATGAAGATCTTGGTTGCTTTTCCAACGTAACACATTTTTATTGTATAAAATTGTCAGAATTCAGAGATGAAAATGGTGGATTTCGTCGTCGTCTTCTTCTTCTCCTTTTCAGTTTTCTGATTCTCTCTCTCATGAGTACAGGAGGAGAGAGAGAGAGGGAGAAAGGACAGGTGGTGGTGGTGGTGGTAGTGGTGGTGGTGGCCACCTTTTTGTTTGGTTTGTAAACGGCAGTGGTGGTGGCAGAGTTTGCACGTGAAGTCCAAAATCAAAGATTATTTGAGTTTGAGGAGTTGATCTTTTGAAAAATGGCTATTCAGTCCTTGTACTGTATTTTTCAAGAAGCCACCGCTAATTTGGTTCCGGCCGAAAGGGGTTTGAGTTGGCGGCGACAAGTTTTCAGGTTCAGAGATGGAAATGGGTATTCAATCCATGTATTGTTTTTTCACTATCGAATTGTTCCAATGGAAAAAGGATGGAGGTGAAACAACCAGGTATCTGTTCAAATTCGGGTCTGATAGTTCTACCCTAGGAGAATGTGATTTCCCTATTTTATGATGGTTGTGGAACCAGTATGGTCGGACATCTGGAGGGTGTGTGTGAACCCTTTTCCACAACTTTTATTTATAAAACGATCACTCGATCGCCATGCAAAATCTTGTGAATCGTCGATTGCTCGTGATTTAGGTGATGAATTGATGATTGGCAGTCTTTATCTCTTTTGATTTTGTTGTTAGATTTTCAAATTTTGCACAAACGGATGCAACATAATTCGACCTATTTCCCCCGTCTCATGTAGAGCGAAAGTAACGTGTAGGGGGATAAGCACGTGTTTTTTATTCAATAGAGTCAAGTCTTTAGTTTTGCAGTCACCATGGCTCGATGAATATAATATATTAATGTTGGAATGAAGTAGAATTTATCGAAAAAGGAGTCGAGTTGATTTGTTTAGGTCTTATGAACCACGATACATCATAGGATGCTCTCGATGACTGTATTTGGGATTACTACTTGTTCGTTGTGTCTCAAAGAATATAAAACTTGCAATGGAACATATGACAGGTCACGATTTACACTAAAAGATACGTAAAGGATCACAAATTGTATAATGTAACCGACAAGGGATTAAGACTATTGACATCTTAAAATTGAAGCATATGATAGCAATACTACTAGAAATAGGGAATATAAGAATATAAATTGTTAACAATTGGTTTTCTATGTTCAAATATTGTGTGGTAGATCCATATCACACCCTCATGGTGTTTGAGCTTAATACGAGGTGGATGAATGGAGGTTGAACACCGAAAAACACATATGAATCCCACATAACGTAATGGATTTTCTAGAAAAGAAAAAAACAATATGATATATGAGTCAACAAAGAGCCTTAAACATAGAACAAGATGTTGTGTTAGTTCAGAATTTCCAGAATGACTTTGTTTCAAGTCGAGCCAAGGGTTTTCTACCAAAACTATGTTCAGTCAAGTAAGTTTGATACAAAATCGATCAAAAACCATTAACACACATATGATTTGAAGTACTTGAGAAGAATTCAAGTAAAACGCTTACTCTATGTTGTACTCAAACCTAGCAATAGATGCTTATGATGAGATTGGGCACTTTGTAAAAATGGTGTAAATGCAAGGCCCAAATTAAAACAAAAGAATTTATGTGACCGTTTTAGAAAATTGAAAAAGTACATGAACCAAAGACAATTTTGTGTCAATTTTCAATGCAATTGACCCATGGTGTTTTTGCCATCCCCTTTTTGTTTTTTGTTTTTTTTTACATCCTCCTTTTGACTCTTTTATTTTTTGGAAAGCGTATCCTAGGTTTTACCTAGACTAATCTCTGGCATTAATTGACTGTTAAGCATGCAGTCCTGAGATAATTTCTCAGTGACCACAAGTTGCACGTCTGGATTCGAACCCGGGGTAGATGGGTTTCTGAGCCATATCCCTCCAAGGCCTTAACCAGTACGCCACTAACCTTGTGGTTTCCTCCTTTTGACTCTTATCCATGTATATTTTAGAGAATGGTAGTTACATATAATCTTGGATTATCAATTTAAAAATTATCTTATAAAACTTCAAACATGATATTCTAAATGGACTGTTTGATAATTTTGTGGGTCAATACTGAAGTAGAAGAAGAGGGGAGAGGGTGTTGATCCCGTCAATGTTGATTAAGACAAGAAGGGATAAAACACTTGAGTGAATTTTTATTAAAGTAGTGTTTTGTATGTAAACATGATTAGATTATACTGGACAAGATAAGAGGGCATGATTCGACGAGAAAGGATTGAACATAACAAATGTTTGACTGGTGTTTGGTTAGACTAAGACTACATATGACATCACTAAACAAGTTACCCCTAAAGGTTATTTGATGATTTTATATATCATATAATAATTATAAATGACATAAAAAGGTAATATTTAAATAATTTAACTTATAAACATTTTTACACAAACTTCATATGCATAAATACATACATATGGAGGTGAATGATCGTGCGAGAAGTAGATCTGAACCGTTGATCACTTTTAATCAAATACCCTCCGATGAATTGCGGCTTAGAAGAAAATTGATCTGGTGCATCTCAGTGCATCTTATCTGGGTGCATCTCATTCTAATGTGCATCCATCTCTCATCCAACGGTTATAACCATTTCTCACACTTCTCACGTTAACATCGACTTCTCACCGGAACCCAACCCTACACATAAAATGGTACCAAATTTGAATATATTTTTGATATAATTGATGGTATCGAAAAAAACCCATTTCATGCAAAGGATAAAGTATGTTTTATTCGGTTTAGAATATCCTTTTGGATTGGCGGAAGCACGATGAAAGTTGTTGCAACGAAAATGGTGGTGGATGTAGAGGCGATGGGGGTTTGTGGTCAATGGTGACTATGTAGGCGTGATGATGGTGGATACACGTTGTGGGGGGGACTGATAATGGTGGATAAGGTAGTTGTAGCTAATATGGTGGAGGGAGTGATGGTGGGCAGTAGTATTGGTAGTGGCAATGGTAGGGGTAGGCGATATTGGTGGTGGATGTGGTCGACAGTGGTGATGGTTGTGGAGGCGAAGGAGGTTGTTGTAGTGGATGGGGAGGTGAAGGTGGCCGACGGTGGTAGTCGTGGTGGTGGAGAAGGTTGTTAGTGGAAGGGGATGTAGAGGTGGTTGGTGGTGGCTACCAGTCGGTGGTGGTGAAGACGACAACTGGTGGTGGCAAACAAATACTATATCAGGGTTATATATCAAAGTCTAACGATGACAAATTAGTGATTTTTGGAATCTGTCTCGTCTTTGTCCCATCATGTTACTCTTATTTTGGTTGGACAAGAAAAACTTTTTTTGTCCCATCCTGTCCCAGTTTTTATCTGTCTTATGTCGTACCAAACATGGAACAATGAGGTACAGCATGTCCCATGTCGCGTCAAACGTGAGACTGTGAGTTTTGTTCCCGTCATGTCGTGACCCATATACCAAAAGCAAACTAAGAGATTTACAAATAGTTTTGCTACTGACTCGATCGAGACCTCTCAATACAAAATGCCCGTTACAAAGTTATCAAACATCCCTTATGAGTCAAAATTAAAATGTGCATGAAATATCAACATTTTGGTTTCTGGTTTTAACCTAGCAGGTAAAAAAATAGACATCTTTATAGAATAATAGAAGGTTTGGATACTCTCATTTAACTATAAACACATAGGGGTGTACTCGGGTGGGTTGGGTTGGGTGGTTTTAGCATTTTTACAACCCAACTCAATTATGTCGGTTTGAAAAATCTCAACCTAACTCATTCAAAAGTATAACCCAAGTTAGGGCGGGTTGGGTTAGGGTGACACGTTAGAAATATACATAAAGTTTACGATTGAAATACGACAAATAAAACTAAAAATATATCCAACAAAGTTATTAATTATTACAATCATCCTAATATATACTAAAATGAGCAGAAAAGTGAGAAAACGAGTCGTACCTACTCGTGATGCAGTAGTCTACCGTGAATAGCAAACAGTAGCAATATAATTTTTGGGATGTAAAATATATATTGGAGTAAATATATATATATATATATATATATATATAGATGGATAATAAATTGTAAACCTCTAAATGTGTGTAAACTTTGTCAACTTTGGATTTCATAGGTTTTCTTGATGATCATGAAATTGTTTAATGAAATTGTGTATTTTAATGAAAGTGTTTCATATCATTCGTTTCATGTTGAAATTGTTTCATATATTTGTGTTTCTTATGTAAAAACGACAAAGTTTTATCAAACTGAGAAAATATATGAAACAATTTCATTGAAATGAAAAAAAATATGAAACTACCTAAAAAACACAAATATATGAAACAATTTCATCAAAACATGAACGATATGAAACAATTTCATGAAACAATTTCACCAAGAAACCTATGAAATCCAAAGTTTACACGAAAAAAGTTTACAAAATAGTGGACCTCTCTCTCTATATATATATATGTGTGTGTGTGTGTGTGTGTGTGTGTGTTTGTGTGTGCGCGCGCGCGCAGTTAATTTTTGGGCTATAATTTATAACGATGAAAATACAATATATATATATATATATATATATATATATATATATAATTTTATTAAAATAAAAAATATTAGCGGTGGGTTGAAGGTTTGGTTGGGTTGAGTTTTCCCAACCCAATTTCAACCTTTTTTTTGGAAGGGTGTCCTAGGCTATTTTTTTTGGAAGGCAATGCGGCATCGACCCAACGATCAACTACCACGAACACACGCACACCTCCCCGGCGATATCGGGCATCCAATTGGGCAGCCCCCTAATCCGTCGCTGTCCCGGCCCAGCTTACGCTGGACCTAAAGCCCAACCACAGGCTGGGGGGGTCAGTCCAGTCTAAGACTGGACCAACCCAAGGACTGGGTACTCCTCATGCCCTCAATTGACTCCCTTTGGAATCGAACCCGGGTAGACTGGGATACCATCCACAGTCCCCCCCAGGATGTTACCGTCCTTAGGCAGACCAACTGAGCTAGACATGATTTGTGGGTGTCCTAGGCTATACCTAAACTAATCCCTTGGCAAATTATGACTGTAAGAGATCAGTCTTGATTAAACCTCAGTGGCCACAATTGTTGTGTACGCCTGAATTAGAACCCTAGGTTGGGATATTCCACCACATCCCTCAAGGCCTTAACCAGTACGCCACAACCCTTGTGGTTAATTTCAACCTTTATAATTAGCGGTTTAGTGGTTTAGCGGTTTGACGGTTCGATAAGTTGGGTTTAATTAGGTTGTTAGGCCATCGGTAACGCCTGCGGGCTCGGCTCGGGCTCGGGCTCGGGCTCCTGCGGGCTCGGGCGGGTAGTGGTAGGGGGGCTGCGGGCTTCCTATGCGGGTAAGGGATGCAGGTTTGAAAACCCGAGAAACCCGATGAGTTTGTTTGTTTTTTTTAATTTTTTTAAAAATATTTTGAAAATAATAAACTCCAACGGCACTCCAACGTCTATGTAATTTTATTTTTTTTTAATTTTTTTTTTCAATTTAGTCACACTATATATATTAACCCAAACCTCTTTTATTTTTCACACAAAACAACTCTCTCATTCTCTCATTCTCTTCCATTCTCTATATTTTAAACAATATGAATTCGCCACAACCCGGTTCACCGACCGCATCATCATCATCCGTAGACACCGACGAGTTGTTGAATCTACAAAGGGAAGTTTTTCGACAGACTGCACAATGGATTTATGGTAGCACCGCCTCATCGTCAACAAGAAAGAGGGTCGCGAACATAGAAAGAGGTCGAGTAGCTGCAAACGAGCGGCTTATGCGGGACTACTTTGGCAACAACCCGGTTTATACACCGGATATGTTTAGGCGGCGGTTCAGGATGAGCAGGCAACTATTCGAACAAATAGTTGCAGATTTAGAAGGAGAGTATCCATATTTTACACTTCGGTTGGACGGCAGACGAAAACAAGGTTTTTCTCCGATACAAAAGTGTATTTCCGCTATTCGGCAATTGGCGTATGGAGTAGCTGCTGACGCACTTGACGAGTACATCCGTATGGGAGAAAAAACGTCACGAGATTGTCTGTACAAATTTTGCACAGGTATTATTGAACTGTATGGTCAAAAATGTTTACGCAACCCTACTTTTATTGATATTCAGAAGTTGTACGCCGCGCATGAAGCTAAACACGGATTTCCCGGCATGCTCGGAAGCATAGACTGTACTCACTGGGCGTAGGCAAATTGTCCGGTAGCATGGCGAGGTCAATTCATGAGAGGTGATCATGAGCACCCGACAATCATGCTAGAAGCAGTGGCCTCTCAAGATCTATGGATCTGGCACGCATACTTTGGTGTTGCCGGTTCCAACAACGACATCAATGTTCTCAATCAGTCGCCCATCTTGAACGATGTATATGATGGAAAAGCACCCGACTGCCCTTTTGAGGTGAATGGAGCAACCTACGAGCACGGATATTATCTAGCGGATGGGATATATCCGGAATGGGCTACTTTCGTAAAATCATTTACGTGCCCACAGGACCTTAAACGACAAAAGTTTAAGTCCGCGCAAGAATCGGCACGTAAAGATGTTGAACGAGCTTTTGGCGTGCTTAAACAACGTTGGCATATACTTCATAACCCGGCACGCGGATGGGAACCGACAAGATTGGCAAATATTATGTACGCTTGTGTCATATTACACAATATGATACTCGAAGACGAATACCATGCTATTTGTGGTGGCGATGAAAACGACATTTTCACGGATGATATCGAAACCCAAATCAGTGAGGAACAACGTGCGGCAAATGTTCGAGAAGTCAAAAACCGGGCCACTCATAATAACCTTCGGTCGGATTTGGTCGAACATATTTGGCGTATCCAAGTTCCCAACAATGACGACGAGTAGATTTTTAAATTTATTTTGTAATTTTTAATTTTTTAATGAATGATATGAATTTTTATTTTTATTATTTATCTTATTTTTATTTATTAAAAAATATATAAATATTTTTATTTTGTTAAATAATTAAATGTATAAATAAAAGAATTAAAAAAAAATGAGGTGGCAAGAGGGCTTGAGGGTAGCGCTACGGGTCTTTAGGGCTTGAGGGCTTGAGGTGAGGGTTAGGAGAAAAGCTAATGTGGCGCTGATGTGACATTGAGGGCTTGAGGACTTGCAGTACTAATGGCCTTAGTGGGTTGGGTTGGTCGAATTTTACGGGTTGACGATTTTTTATACACCCCTGTAAACACCACCCCTCATGTGATTTACCTCCTGCCCAATGTTTGTGGGACCAATATGTCGGGATCACTTGGTTCATTTTGTGAAACAATTTGCAAAGACATTAGCCCATAGTATCTTTAGGAACTCATTGTTTTTATCCAAATTATATTGAGGATGAAATTATTCTACCTCCATGTTTTTTGTATCTATTCAGTTTCATTAATTAAAGGATGAAGAATTTTTATGTCAAATAATAATAATAATAATAATAATAATATTAATAATAAGAGTGAATTACACCGGTGGTCCCTATGGTTTACCTAAATTTTGGATCCAATAAGTCCAACATTTATTCCTTTAGATGTGTCAATTGGACAAATACGCCCATAGTGACTAGGATGAATATCTCGTATTGGAAAAGTAGCAGTTCACGCAGTCAATTCCCCCCGGGCCCAAATAACTCAATTTTCTCCCATGAACTATTTGTGTCAATGGATTAGTTCGATCCAAAACTTGAGATAATGGATGTAAACTGCAAAAGCTTTATAAGTACCTGTTAATGGAGTTGAATTTACTAAGTTCTAAGGAGTTGGTATCCAGTTATGCTTAAGTGTTGCATATTTTTATGTGAGGGATGAAGGTGTTGTGATAATAATATACATGGAGGGGTTTGACACCGTCGAGAAAGGAGCAGTTCATCGGAATTGACCATCGAAGATTTGTGAAGATGAGATAAGGTTCAACGAGAATGAAGGGAGAGGAGAGATTTGCCTTCCTTCCAATTTCTATGCCACATGTCATTGAATAAATGGTAATTAAAAAAAGACAAAAACACAAAATACTAAAAAAAAACACTAAGGATGCGTTTGGTACGCAGACATGATAACAGGACGGGACGGAACAGGACAGAACAATTGTCCAGCGTTTGGTAGACAAGACTGGACAGAACAGAACAGATAACATTAGATGAAATAAAATAAATACAATTTAAAGAATGAATGAAATATAAAATAGAACGTGTATTTGATGTTTTAGGATAGAATTTGATTTTATTATGAGATTATATTGATAAAACATAAGTCTGTCCAGCTTGTTCCATGGGGTAGGGGTGGAAAGGCATGTTCCACTTTGTTCCTGTCTGTTCCACATAAAAGTCCTGCCAAACATGAAACAGTGATCCATGTTTTGTTCTGTCATGTCTAGTGTACCAAACGCACTTTAAAAGTTAATCTGTAAAAGGACCAAATACCCTTAAGCTAAATGGAGAAAATAGACGGTCGTTTGAGGCAGGACCAAATCTGTAAAAAAAAAAGATGCATGCCACAAGACATTCTGCATAATAATTGAAGTCTAAGGACATTTTTTTAAAAACTTGCATACCACATAGACCTAATTCATAATTTACCCTTTAATAATTTATGTATTTATTTCTTACGAAATAAGATATTGCATTTTTTATTTAATATTTAATATTGTCATTTTCAGCTAAAGAAATCAAATATCCACAAGTTTGCTAACATAGAAAGGGCCAAAACAATAATTGGCTTTAGCCCATCTAATGAGGCCCAATAGAAACAAATTCACTTTTTATCGCGATTGTAAATCGGTGGTTAAGTCGTCGTCTCAAAGTCTCGGCCCGATTACAACCAAGCACTCGATTAAATGACGGGTCTGATGTAGCACCTACATTTCCACCATGAAGATGTTACGTCTATCTCCGCGTAATACTCCTCATAATTCAACATAAATGTCATCATAGGTGAAACGAAAATCTCCCAAAAGTGAAAACAACTTAGCAGAAGTTGTTTTTACAGCTGAAAAATGAAACCAAATGTCTAACACCTCTAGTTCGTCATATACCGAACTACGACATAACTGAAAAATAATAACTTGAACAGAACATCCCAATACTAGCACAATAATTGAAAACTGAATGAAATGTTAACTAGTCGATCTATACCTTCTCCTCATCTTATATACTTATGGCGTTCCTCCTCCTCAGATGTATGCAACTAGTGTAACATCTCAGGTCAACCGTACCAGATATTGTCCGCTTTGTCCACACACCCAGACTCACGGTTTTAATTAAAACGCGTCTGATAGAAGAGGTATCAAGTCCCTCTTATAAGGCAACATTTGTTCTCTTCCCCAACCAATGTGGGATCTTACAACTAGTCAGCTAATAATTGTATTAAGTTCAATGTTTCATGCAACAAACATGAACATACTGATTGACACATTGTTCCTTAAACATTTGCTATAAAAACATACTTGTAAATTATCTGAATAACAATGATGATAAAAGACTCCATTTAGACTTAGGGGCCGTTTACCTAATCACTTACCCGAGTAAGTGCTTACCGGTAAAATTCAACACTATCACTTACTTCCCGGGTAAGATTTTAGTCCACCAAAATCGCACCATATGCAACAATTTAGCCGGTAAGCGCTAACCGTGGTAAGAGTCGTCGCACTCGCTTACCGGGTAAGACTCTTGGTTTTTGCTTTCGACTCTCGGTCCTTGCTTCCGCTCTTACCGGGTAAGATTCTTGGTTCTTGTCATATTCATCCGGTAAGCTAATGTGACTTGGTAAGCACTTACCCGGGTAAGCGTTTTTTTAAACAGCCCCTTAAGATCTCACTATTCTACGTACGACATGGATGTATAATGCTCCTTTTCTTTGGATTGCGTGGGACACACCTAATCTTCGCATTTTTTATCTTCGGGTGAATAAAGATGGATCCATACGCATACACAAAAACTGTTTTCATGCATAACACTGAAACTAGGGTTGCTCATGGATTGAATTGGTCGGTTTGAAGACGTTTGAACAAATAAACACAACTATTATAGCTTAAAAAATCTCAACTCGTTCAATAATATTTAGGGTGCATTTGGTATGCAGACATGACAGAACAGGAGAGGACGGGACAATTGTTCAGCTTGGTAAAACAGAATTGGACATGACAAAACAAATAACATGATCAATTTACCCGTAATAAGTTGTTTATATATTTTATAAATTTTGATTAATTATGTAATTTATTAAATTATAATGAAATAAATATTTTTCTATAACGAAATATTTTATTAGAAAGTTTTTTTAGACGATTAGAGTAACATAAAAAATAAAAGTTTATGTACTTTCCAATTTTTATTTTCTAACATTTTCTATATTTTTTACTATTAATACTTAATAATTTACACAAATTAATCAAAACATAGAAAACATATAAAAATAATATTTTGAGAACAGTAAATTAAAAGTTTAAAGAGCATAAAATACAATAAATGAAATTTAAGGAATGAATAAAATATAAAAAGAAGGCGCATTTTGATGTTTTAGAAGAGTATTAGATTTTATTTTGAGGTTATGTTAGTAAATCATAAGTCTGTTCCACTTTGTTCCCCAGCTTGTTCCATGGGGTGGGGGTGGAACATGTTTGTTCCACTCTGTTTCCTGTCTATTTCACATAAAAGTTATGCCAAAAATGAAACAGTGTCCCTGTTCTGTCATGTTCTGTCCAGTATACCAAACGCACCCTTAAAGCACGGAGGTTAGGCTGGTTGGGTTCTGACATAATAGCAGACTAGCAGTACTACTACTGTAGGAAACAATTGACCTTTTATGATACATGGGGAACAAAGTAAAATCCAGGTGAACACCAAGAAAGGAAATGATGATTTTTGCAAGTAGGAAGTGAATTTACATGTAGAATTGTGATACACATATGAAAAACCTAACCAGTTGTCTGTTATCGCATGTAGATCAAAAGCAGTGCTAACCAACAATTATGGTCACTGAGGTTTAATTAGGGTTGATGTCTTACAGTCATAATTTGTCAAGGGATTAGTCTAGGCATAGCCTAGGACACCCTTCCCAAAAAACATCTCTAGCAAAAGATGTGTATATCATCATCGGCGGATGTATTGAATACGGTGGCATGTCTATACTGCTATATCGTATTATTTCTCCGGCGAAGTGTAAAAAGTTTTTTGGTTTGTGTAAGGTGCAACCGTATCGTTTTAGAATATGCTACCGTATTATTTTGGGAACTTCAAGAAGATGCAACCGTACCTCGTAATCAACCAAAAAAAAACTCTTGAAATCAACCAAAAAACCAGGAAAAAAATCGAAATCGATAAAAAAAACTAAAAAATCCTTTAAACCAAGCAAAAAACTTTAAAAATCCCTCGAAACGGTGAAATCAGCATAAAAGCAACCAAACAATATTGAACGTCGGCAAAAAGATGTAGGCACGTTGATAAAAACCGTGCTTTTTGTAATTATTTTTTGTTTATATTATATGATGCCACCGTATGAAAAATTTCTGGTCCACGGTCCGCCCCTATATATCATATAAGAGGCGTATTGGGTTTATCAAGATGGGTTGGATTCAAATGATAGTAACACAATTCCAACTTTCACATTCATGTAACATACAATGAAACATGTAACACATACCAAGTCATACAAAGGTATACATAATACATCCTACATAAATCACATGAAATTCACATTATAGAGTAGGGACAAGAAATCGATCGATGGATTAATTACACTATCTTTTAGAGTAGTTATATATCGTATCAGGCCCACAAGGTCAAATATTAACCATTGCATTCATACCCACACGGGTGACCCATGAGGGGTTGAGCAGGGTCCGTGCACCTGCTTAACTGATTTTCGCAAGTAAAATTTGTTTGGAGTATAAAAGGTGTACCTGTCATACTTTGAGGGGATGCTCCCAGGTATTAGAAAATACAAGAAACATGAACCAAAAACCAAAAAAAAAATCTCTCGAAATCAAACAAAAAACCGAAAACGTCTCTCGAAATCAACCATAAAAACCGAAATAGTCCTTTGAAATCAACAAAATATTAAAAAAAATCCCTCGAAATCAATAAAAGAGCTTAAAAAATCCCTTGAAACTAACCAAAAGCCATAAAACATCCCTGAAACAGTGGAATTTGTCTAAAATCACATCGGACGACTTTGCGGGCCTTCAATCCACCTTAAAGATGCAGTCGCTCGACAAAAATCCTAGGACCGCCAATGCATCCCTACACCCCTAAACATGCACCATAACATGTTCCAAATCTACTTAACTAGAACAAAATTATTTCTGCAATAAACTCGTTACAAAACCCAATATTTCCCATACCTCGGGGAGGTTTAGCATACAATATCTAAATAAAACCTTTCTCTTTTTATTCTATAAACTCAAGAATCAATTCAGTCCGAGTTATTATCGATTTTATACGAAGTTTTATAAAATTAATACGCTATTGGTGCCTATTATCCAACCAAAAACCAAGTTATTGTCGTATCAGTCATCACAAAGATTTGTAGTACACATCACAAGCTTTCTAACAACATATCACGCGTCTTATAGAGATTTGTTTCATAGAATTCGAACATTAAGATATAAGTTCTACTATACATATGCAATAATAAGCTGTAAACTAATACGTTGTTTAAGAATTTCTCGGTATTTTATAATATAATAAAGTTTGTATTATATCTGTTGAAACAAAAACATATATAAATTATATAAAACAAAGCCTCATATCTAAATATAACACCCATCTATCTTGAATCACTCGAATCGGAACGTCTAGCACATTAATCATAAAAACGAAAACGATATAAACGGTTATCGTATACATATAATATGACATATGCGCTATGTGGGCCCCTAGTTAGTGAAGAGATAAAGATATCTCAAACCTTATTGGACACTTAAATTTTGTGGGGTATAACTCTATCAACACATGTAACGTGAGCCTAAAAAGCATATGTGACAAATGGTGGTAGAGATTGAGCCAACAATTGAGCCTTTGTAAGATGAAAATTTTGTAGAGGGATATTTATGGGACATATTATTTGAAATTGATAAATATAATTTGTAAAAAAGGATTTTTGGATGCGTTAAAAGTAAGATTATTGTGTGATGGTGTAACGTCCCAAAAACATAACATGCATTCAACCAGAAATAAGCATTCAGATTACATAATTAAGCTTGTCCATAAATATTAATTCTTCTATACTAAACAAAATTTGACAGTGGAAATCTCTAAATCCACAGCCGAGAGCTACATCTATAGTCATTAGGATCCAAAACTCTGGAGTCGCTCTAGTCTCCAAATCCTCCTTGAGTCACTCCTAGTTCTTACTAGAAGAACCCATAGCGCGCTTACCTGAAAATGGTTTAGTTTTTGAAAAGCGAGGGTTAGACCAAAAGGTCTAGTGAATTCCCTCCGAAAACAACTTGTAAACATTTATCACAGTATAAAATCATTTCATTGAAAAATACGTTCACATCTTTCTCATAAACATCATCCAAGGTTAAACACGGGGTTCAGGGGATTGCATAAGCTACTCCGATCGGGGCCTAACAGACACCCTCTCGTCTACGCCGGAATCCAAATGGACTCCTCGTTCCTTCATGTAGGAGAAAACAAATTCCAACCTACAAGCTAACCTCCATATGCCCAAGGGATCAGAGATCCCAAGGTACCCCGTCCCCACCGTGCAACCGACTCCACATAGCATACACATACGTTGAAACCACATTCATGAAAACATAAAACATCTTTCGTGTTGTGGGTAAACATGTAAATCATGGAAGCATGCATAATATTTATAAATCAATTCATGCTCGATAAAGAAACCACATTCAGTAAAAATGGTACGTCATAAAAAGGAGTGAGAGAACTCACCTTTGATTATCGTAGAACGCACTTCTTAAACTTTTTCCAGCTAACCCAATCGAACACCTAAGGGCAATAGATCCTCATCAGATAAAACGGCTTAACCTACTGTCCAGCACATGATTTCCGGGTACTGACTTGTCCGGATACCTGTAATACCCCGGGTAAAGTCGTTATTTAAAACCCTTATCGTTAAATTGAATAAGTTTATAATAAAATATTTAGGGTAAAAGTTTGGTTAATATGGAAGTTTAAGGGTGTGTTTTGCAATTTGATGAAAGTATGGGGTTTGTTTGGTAGCTATGAAGATATTTATCTTCATCCACCGCCTCTTTTTATTTTATTGAGATGAGGTGTCTCATTGTAGAGACTTGGCAAAAAAGGAAAACAAGGTGTGTGTGTTATTGGTTCACGACAGAGAGAAAGGAGAGAAAAGAGAGAAGAGAGGGTTGAGAGGAAATTTAGGAAGAAGAAGAAGAAGGAAGCTGTGGAGTTTCAGCTGGATTATTAAGATCAGTTCAAGGAAGTAAAGGTAACAATCATTTATAACCTATCCCTTTTATAATTATAAGTTGATAAATAGGTATGTAGGTGGGTTTTGGTGTTTTGATAAGATATGTGTATTTTGGGTTTGGGATAGTGTTCTATGGTAGTATGAAACATATCTGTAAATCTGGGTAAAAGATGAACTCAGTGAATTGAGAGGTTTATGAATGTTCATAAGAATCGCAAGCCTTGGTTGCGATGGGATTTTTGGCTCGCAGCCTTTAGCTGCGAGGGAGTTAGGGCTCGCAGCCTTTAGCTGCGAGGGAGTTAGGGCTCGCAGCCTTTAGCTGCGAGGGAGTTAGGGCTCGCAAGCCTTTAGCTGCGAGGGAGTTAGGGCTCGCAAGCCATGATTGCGAGGAAGAGACAGAGAAGGTGGCGAGAGAGAGTGTGTTGCGAGGAAAGAGAGAGAGAGTTGCGAGAGAGTGTTGGCCGAGATAGCAAAATGGGATTTTTAGACTATTTAGATTCATTTAGTATTCTCGACTGTTAAATGTTTCGTAATTAATTGATTACAGATTTTGTGAACTTTGGGAGAAAGATCGAATTGACAGATAAAGGATCCGGAGGTTTTGGATAAAGCAACGAGGTGAGTTTTACTTTAAAAGTAATTTCAACTGGAATATATATACGTATGGTTTGAGAATGTGATAATTAGTGATTATGTGTATATGTATGGTATATGCGAATTACAATATAGTGAGATATTGTACTTACATGTGTATTATAACCGTGTTATAATACGTTGGCCGGGTTTAAGACCGGTGTGATTGGCTATAGAACTTGTATAGCGTTGTTTGGCTGTAGATGTTGTACAGCGTTGTATATTATTAGTTGGCTTGCTACCACTAATATGGCCAGGAGGAAATGAGAAGGAAAGGTGCACGAGGTGTGAGCTTAATTGGATATATGTAATTATGTGGCGTGATTTATATGAATGAAGTTTATATAAATGGTTTTTAAACTAACAGGGGTTTCTCACTTAGACCAACAGGTCTAATCCTCATTTTGTTTTAAAAATATGTATTCCAGGTGGCGGATCAGGTAAGGACAAGTAAGTAGAGTATGAGATGGATGACTAGTAAGGAAGACTAAGACGAAGCTTTTGACTTATTTAGTAGTTGTAATGGAATGTTAAGTGTTATGGATGCAAATAGCACAAAGATTGTATTTCAAATGTTTTCTTTCTATTTGTAAAAGACTACCGGACCGTACATGTAAAGTGAAGTTTGTTTCTTATATTTAATTGTGTTATATTGTGTAATACGTCATGTATTTGGGATAAGGGATGTTACAAATGGTATCAGAGCCTTAGTTTAAGGGATTTAGGTATTTGTATCTGTACCTAGACTTAAACTGCATGTGAAGTAGGATGTCCCTATCATTATAGAACCTTGGGATGATGAAGTATAAAAGGTAGAAGGAACATCATGTAAGGTAATTTCATATTACACCTGGCCAGTGTAATTGTGATTTTTCAGGTACATGATTGAACTGGAATACCTTGTTATATGGGGTATGTGCTTATGTGTATATTAATCTTGTTTAAATCTACAGAATGGCAAGTGGTACAAGAAATTCGAATCGAGGAGGAGGAAGAAATCCAAACAGAACTAATCCGCCAGTAGGAACAGGGGACAGGGGAGGCAGAACAGGGGGCAGAACTGGAGGTAGGCTTCGAGGTGGAGCTGGAGGTAGAACCGGAGGTAGAACTCAACAAAATAGTACGGATTTCATTACCAGAGCTGATTTAATGACAGAAATGGGGAGATTACAAGACAATATTCAAGCTATGCTCAACCAAGCTCATAATACTGAAACAGAAAGACCAGACCCTACTCTTGAAGAGGAGATGCCAATTACCCCAACGGTCTTACCGGTAATGAGAAAATGTGATTACAAAATGTTTCTTAGCTGCAAGCCTCCGACATTCTCAGGGGATCGGGATCCGGTGAAAGCAATGAGGTGGATGAAGGAAATTGAAGCCATTTTTAAAACGAGTAAGTGTGCGGACGAAGATAGAGTATTGTACGGGGCAGCCATGTTGAAAGGAGATGCGTTGTATTGGTGGGAATCGTTTATTCATTCAAAAGGATCCGATGTTTATTCTACCCTATCTTGGGAAGAATTTGTGATAGTCTACAGGAACGCATTTTGTCCCCAAGCAGCCGTCAAACAACTGGAAGGAGAATTCATGAATTTGCAACAAGGAAGCTTATCCGTTCGAGATTATACTGCTAGCTTTCTGGAAAAATCTCGATTTGCAGAATACTATGTCGCTACAGAAGCGATGAAGATAGAAAGGTTTATCTTTGGGTTGAACTCAGAGATTAGAAGGTTAGTGACTGCAAAGGGACCCGATACCTTTTCAGCTGCAGTTGATGCAGCGGAAAATGTTGAACGAGATATGAGAAGGGATACGGGAGATAAGAGTATCGGAAAGAGAAAGTGGGAAGGACCGCAATATGATCCGAAGAGGTCCCGATTTCAAAGGTATGAAAACCGTCCGCCGTTTCGACTAGCGGAAAGACCATGTCCGAAGTGCAACCGTGTCCATCAAGGAAACTGCCAAGGTGATTTGCGAGCATGTTATAAGTGTGGGAAGACTGGGCACGTCATTAAGGATTGTAAGGTAACGCGGCTATGTTTCTTATGCAATTCTCCGGATCATTTCCAATCAAACTGTCCGCGAGGGAGGATGCAGCAAGGTGGGTCATCAGGCAGGCCAGCAAATGTTAAACCAGTAGTGCCAAGACTGGAACCGCCAGTAACCAGAGGTCGCGCATTTCAGATGACTAAGAAAGAAGCGGAGGAAACTCCAGATGTGGTCACAGGTACATTTTTGATAAACTCTACACGTGCTAAGGTGTTATTTGATTCCGGTGCAAACAGATCGTTTGTGTCTCCTGCATTTGCTGCTTGTTTGTGTTTGAAACCTAAATTGTTAGATCATTCTCTATTAGTAGATACTGCAAATGATAACCAAGTGTCGGTTAGCGAAGTATTTGATGGTTGTGTGATTAATATCGAAGGGTGTGGAGTGCCTATACAATTGTTTCCTATAACTTTGATAGAATTTGATGTAGTAGTGGGAATGGACTGGTTGGCTGAGAATCAGGCTATTATAGTGTGTGACAAGAAGATAATAAATGTTATATTGCCTGAGAAAGGACCGGTAGTGATTTATGGTGATCGTAGGAATCATCAGTCCTGTCTTATATCACTAGTAAAGGCACGTAAGTGTGTGAATAAGGGTTGTCAGAGTTACTTGGCTTACGTGATAGATGTTAAGCCGGAAAAGATTAGGATGGAAGATATTCCTATCGTTAGTGAATTCCCTGAAGTATTCCCTGAAGAATTGAACAGTCTTCCGCCAGTTAGACAAGTCGAGTTCGGTATAGACTTAATTCCTGGAGCCACTCCTGTAGCCCGTGCACCGTACCGTTTGGCACCTCCAGAGATGAAAGAGATGATGGCACAACTACAAGATCTATCCGATAAGGGTTTCATCAGACCTAGTTCTTCGCCGTGGGGAGCACCAGTGTTATTTGTGAAAAAGAAAGATGGGTCGATGAGAATGTGTATTGACTACCGAGAATTGAATAAGCGCACGATAAAGAACAAGTATCCGCTACCCCGAATTGATGATCTCTTTGATCAGTTAGTTGGAGCTTGCTATTTCTCCAAGATTGATCTAAGGTCCGGTTATCACCAGCTGAAAGTTAAAGAAGAAGACGTTTTAAAGACTGCTTTTCGAACGAGGTATGGTCATCATGAATTTTTAGTAATGCCATTTGGATTGACGAACGCTCCAGCTGCCTTTATGGATTTGATGAATCGGGTATGTAAGCCGTATCTCGATAAATTTGTAATTGTTTTTATCGATGATATTCTTATCTATTCTCGATCCAAGGAAGAGCACGCGCAACATCTTCGTTTGATTCTAGAGCTGCTGAAGAAGGAAAGGTTGTATGCAAAATTTTCAAAATGTGAGTTCTGGTTACGGAAAGTACAATTTCTGGGGCACGTGGTTTCTGAGAAAGGTATACAAGTCGATCCGATGAAAGTAGAAGCAGTTGAAAAGTGGGAACAACCTAAGACAGCAACAGAGGTACGCAGTTTTCTGGGTTTAGCCGGTTACTATCGAAAATTTATAAAAGACTTCTCTCGAATCGCAACGCCATTGACTAAGCTGACCCGGAAGAACCTAAAGTTTGAGTGGAAAGCAGAACAAGACGAGGCCTTCCGGATATTGAAAGAGAAACTATGCAGCGCACCGATTCTATCACTACCTGAAGGTTCTGAAGACTTTGTCGTTTACAGTGATGCGTCTAAATTGGGATTGGGTTGTGTGCTTATGCAGCGTGGAAAGGTTATAGCTTATGCTTCTCGCCAACTGAAGGATCATGAACGGCAGTATCCTACGCACGATATGGAGCTTGCTGCAGTCGTTTTCGCGTTAAAAATTTGGAGACATTATCTGTATGGTTCCAAATGTCAGATTTATACTGACCACAAGAGTCTTCAACATCTCTTTGATCAGAAGGAACTAAATATGAGACAAAGGAGATGGTTGGAATTGCTGAATGATTACGACTGTGAAATCCTTTATCACCCGGGAAAGGCGAATGTAGTGGCAGATGCGCTCAGTCGTCAAGAAAGGAGTGGAACAATAAAAGTTGTTTCAATACGAACTGAACTCCTACCCAACATATTTGACGAATTGCAGAAGTGTCAAGTGGAGGCTTATCAGGATGAACATCTGAAATCAGAACGGTTAACGGGGATGTCAGCATTGCTAGTAAAAGATGATCGGGGGTTATTGTGTCTGGGAAACAGAGTGTGGGTACCTCGTTTGGGTGGGTTACGTGATCGTGTTTTACAAGAAGCTCATCAATCCCGTTTCTCTATTCACCCAGGTACAAACAAGATGTATAAAGACCTAAAGCAATTCTATTGGTGGCCGGGGATAAAAAGAGGGATTGCTCAGTATGTAGAACGGTGTGATACTTGTAAGAAGGTAAAGATCGAACATCAAAAGCCATTTGGTCAACTACAACGACTAGAAATACCTATGTGGAAGTGGGAGCAGATTACCACGGACTTTATCACAAAGCTACCAAGAACTCCGAAGGGGTTCGATTCTATTTGGGTGATCGTCGACAGGTTGTCAAAGTCTGCACACTTCCTACCAATAAAGGAAACCGATTCATTGTAGCGATTAGCTAAGTTATACATTAATGAAATAGTAACTCGACATGGAGTTCCAATCTCGATCATTTCTGATCGTGATAGTCGTTTTACTTCAAGATTTTGGAGAAGCTTTCAAAGGGAAATGGGGACTCAGATAAAGTTAAGTACGGCGTATCATCCTCAAACAGATGGACAGAGTGAACGAACAATTCAGACCTTAGAAGATATGCTCCGGGCTTGTATTGTTGATTTTGGGGGATCGTGGGATAAGCATTTGCCGTTAATCGAATTCGCTTACAACAACAGTTATCATTCCAGCATACAAGCGGCACCGTTTGAAGTACTGTATGGTAGGAAATGTCGAACGCCTCTGTGTTGGAACGAAGTGGGAGAGAAACAGTTAGCGGGGCCGGAAATAGTTCAGTTAACCGCCGATAAGGTTACACAGATCCGAGAAAGATTGAAAGTGGCTCAAGATAGACAGAAGAGTTACGCGGATCGCCGTCGAAAGCCGTTGGAATTTCAAATTGGGGATTATGTAATGTTAAAGGTTTCGCCGTGGAAAGGAGTCATCAGATTCGGTCGACAGGGTAAGCTTAGCCCAAGGTATATTGGACCATTTGCAATCACTGAAAGGATCGGGGACGTAGCTTACAGATTAGATCTTCCACCAGAGTTGAGCAGAATTCATAATGCATTTCACGTGTCAAACTTCCGAAAGTGTTTAGTTACTCAAGATCAGGCAGTCTCCCTACCAGAGATACAAGTCGACGAAAGACTGAATTATGTGGAAGAACCGGAAGCAATAGTTGATCATAAAGTCAAAGTGCTGCGGAATAAGGAGATCAGGCAAGTGAAGGTTCAGTGGAGGCATCATAGAGGTCAGGATGCCACGTGGGAAACCGAATCGGACATGAGAGCCAAATACCCTCACCTTTTTGCTTAACTGAATTCCGGGACGGAATTCTTTTAAGGGAGAGATGATGTAATACCCCGGGTAAAGTCGTTATTTAAAACCCTTATCGTTAAATTGAATAAGTTTATAATAAAATATTTAGGGTAAAAGTTTGGTTAATATGGAAGTTTAAGGGTGTGTTTTGCAATTTGATGAAAGTATGGGGTTTGTTTGGTAGCTATGAAGATATTTATCTTCATCCACCGCCTCTTTTTATTTTATTGAGATGAGGTGTCTCATTGTAGAGACTTGGCAAAAAAGGAAAACAAGGTGTGTGTGTTATTGGTTCACGACAGAGAGAAAGGAGAGAAAAGAGAGAAGAGAGGGTTGAGAGGAAATTTAGGAAGAAGAAGAAGAAGGAAGCTGTGGAGTTTCAGCTGGATTATTAAGATCAGTTCAAGGAAGTAAAGGTAACAATCATTTATAACCTATCCCTTTTATAATTATAAGTTGATAAATAGGTATGTAGGTGGGTTTTGGTGTTTTGATAAGATATGTGTATTTTGGGTTTGGGATAGTGTTCTATGGTAGTATGAAACATATCTGTAAATCTGGGTAAAAGATGAACTCAGTGAATTGAGAGGTTTATGAATGTTCATAAGAATCGCAAGCCTTGGTTGCGATGGGATTTTTGGCTCGCAGCCTTTAGCTGCGAGGGAGTTAGGGCTCGCAGCCTTTAGCTGCGAGGGAGTTAGGGCTCGCAGCCTTTAGCTGCGAGGGAGTTAGGGCTCGCAAGCCTTTAGCTGCGAGGGAGTTAGGGCTCGCAAGCCATGATTGCGAGGAAGAGACAGAGAAGGTGGCGAGAGAGAGTGTGTTGCGAGGAAAGAGAGAGAGAGTTGCGAGAGAGTGTTGGCCGAGATAGCAAAATGGGATTTTTAGACTATTTAGATTCATTTAGTATTCTCGACTGTTAAATGTTTCGTAATTAATTGATTACAGATTTTGTGAACTTTGGGAGAAAGATCGAATTGACAGATAAAGGATCCGGAGGTTTTGGATAAAGCAACGAGGTGAGTTTTACTTTAAAAGTAATTTCAACTGGAATATATATACGTATGGTTTGAGAATGTGATAATTAGTGATTATGTGTATATGTATGGTATATGCGAATTACAATATAGTGAGATATTGTACTTACATGTGTATTATAACCGTGTTATAATACGTTGGCCGGGTTTAAGACCGGTGTGATTGGCTATAGAACTTGTATAGCGTTGTTTGGCTGTAGATGTTGTACAGCGTTGTATATTATTAGTTGGCTTGCTACCACTAATATGGCCAGGAGGAAATGAGAAGGAAAGGTGCACGAGGTGTGAGCTTAATTGGATATATGTAATTATGTGGCGTGATTTATATGAATGAAGTTTATATAAATGGTTTTTAAACTAACAGGGGTTTCTCACTTAGACCAACAGGTCTAATCCTCATTTTGTTTTAAAAATATGTATTCCAGGTGGCGGATCAGGTAAGGACAAGTAAGTAGAGTATGAGATGGATGACTAGTAAGGAAGACTAAGACGAAGCTTTTGACTTATTTAGTAGTTGTAATGGAATGTTAAGTGTTATGGATGCAAATAGCACAAAGATTGTATTTCAAATGTTTTCTTTCTATTTGTAAAAGACTACCGGACCGTACATGTAAAGTGAAGTTTGTTTCTTATATTTAATTGTGTTATATTGTGTAATACGTCATGTATTTGGGATAAGGGATGTTACAATACCACACTTGTCCGGATACCACACCTGTCCGGATACCATACCAGTCCGGATACCATACCAGTCCGGATACCATACCAGTCCGGATACCATACTAGTCTGGATACCATACTAGTCCGGATACCATACTAGTCCGGATACCATCATGGAGCTTTACCCGGACACTAGCATCCGTATCCGGAAACCACCATATCATCAAGAACTGAAGGTGTCCGGATACGACTGTTGTCCGAAAATAAATTTCTTAAAAGTGATTTCTAACCCGATTTTAGCCATTTGCTTGATTAGATAACCATAAGGGTTCATCCACCAACCCCAAACACCCAATTAATCCCACTTTAATCTCTTAAAACGATTCCAAATGACAAAACCCATAAAACTTCATTTTAAGGGAAAGATGGTGAAAACTCAAGTAATCACCCACCTCAGTCCTAAGGATTCATAGTAATAGGAAGGAGAAACATTAATCTAATCAGATGAACGAATTAGGATACATTACCTTGCAGATTCTAGTTTGATTTCTCCTTTCTCTCTTGATTTCTTCTCAAACCTTCTTCCTTTCTCTCTTTCCTTCTTCCTAGCCGCCAACCAAGAGCACTCCCACACAAAATACTGATTTCAGCAAAAATGGGGGCAGCCCTAGGGAGTGGAGTCTTTTTATACCCTTCATAAATTTACAATCTAGTCCCTCAAGTTAACTTCCATTTATTACACTTTGACCACCAAACTCTAAAACTTACTTGGATTTTTTTTTGGGTTGTTACATCATTCCCCCCTTACAAGAATTTCGTCCCCGAAATTCCTCATTGGAAAAGATGCGGGTATCTAGCTTTCATCTCCGACTCTAACTCCCAGGTCGCCTCCGGACCCTTATGGTGTCGCCACTGTACCTTAACCAGCCTAGTTTCTCTGCTCCGGGACTTCCTTACCTTAACATCCGTGATTGCTTCGGGCTCCTCTACAATGTTCAACTTTTCGTCCACCTTAATTTCATTCAACGGCACTGCTTTGGTTACGTCAGCAAGACATTTCCTCAGATTAGACACGTGGAACGCGTTATGGATACTGCCCAGTTCCTTCGGTAGGTCCAACCTATACGCCACTTCTCTGATTCGCTCAGTAATCTCAAACGGCCCAATGTAACGTGGGCTTAACTTCCCACGTTTTCCAAATCGTACCACTCCCTTCCACGGAGACACCTTTAGCAGAACATGATCCCCGACTTGGAATTCAATGTCTTTCCGCCTCTTATCTGCATAGCTTTTCTGTCGGTCGCGGGCGACCTTCAGTCTTTCACGCACTTGGACTATCTTGTCCGAAGTCAGTTGTACAATTTCCGACCCTACTAACTGTCTCTCTCCGACTTCGTTCCAACACAACGGTGTCCGACACTTTCTACCGTAAAGTGCCTCAAACGGTGCTGCCTTGATGCTCGAGTGATAGCTATTATTATAAGCAAACTCGATTAGCGGTAGGTGCTTTTCCCATGAGCCTTGGAAATCCAAAGCACACGCTCTTAGCATGTCTTCTAACGTTTGGATCGTCCGCTCGCTCTGACCGTCGGTCTGAGGATGATACGCGGTACTCATCTTGATCTGCGAACCCATTTCTCTTTGAAAGCTCCTCCAGAACGTAGAGGTGAATCTGCTATCGCGGTCTGATACAATTGACGAGGGTACCCCGTGGCGGGTTACGATCTCGTCGATGTACAACTTTGCCAACTGTTCCAAAGAGTAAGACTCTCGTATAGGTAAAAAGTGTGCCGACTTCGTTAGTCGATCTACGATTACCCAAATGGCGTCATAACCCTTTGGAGTTCTAGGCAAATGGGTCACGAAATCCATCGTGATCTGGTCCCATTTCCACATCGGTATCTCTAACGACTGAAGCTTCCCGAACGGTCTTTGATGTTCAATCTTTACACGCGAACACGTCATACAGGTCTCTACTAGATGGGCCACGTCTTTCTTCAATCCGGGCCACCAGTAGTCTCGTCGCAGGTCTCCGTACATCTTATTAGTTCCGGGGTGGATCGAGTACTTCGACTTGTGAACTTCTTCAAGAATCAGCTTTCGGAACTCCCCGAGTTTCGGAACCCAGATTCTCCCATTCAGATATTTCACCCCCCGACTATCTTCCTCTAACATGGACGCTTGCCCTAACATTCTCTCTTTCTTAAGATTTTCGGTTTCGAGCGCTTCAACCTGACATTTCTTTATTTCAGCTAACAGATTGAATGTGACCTCAGCCCTCATGGCCACAATCCTGGGGGTTTCACCTCGTTTCTTACGACTCAAAGTGTCCGCCACCACGTTTGCCTTCCCCGGATGGTATTCGATCTTACAGTCGTAGTCGGTCAACAATTCGATCCATCTCCTTTGGCGCATATTCAACTCCTTTTGATCAAAGAGATGACATAAACTCTTGTGGTCCGTGAAGATCTGGCACTTCGTCCCATACAGGTAATGTCGCCAAATCTTCAGGGCAAAAACCACTGCCGCCAATTCTAAATCGTGCGTAGGATAACGAGTCTCGTGATCCTTTAACTGTCGGGAGGCATAAGCGATCACCTTACCTCGTTGTATGAGTACGCAACCCAAGCCGAGCTTCGATGCGTCACTGAAAACCACAAAATCGCCTGAACCTTCCGGTAACGACAAAACCGGAGCGCTACTCAGCATATCCTTCAATTTCTGAAATGCTTCTTCTTGTTTCTCTAACCAGACGAACTTGACATTCTTCTTTGTTAAAGAGGTCAGTGGCGTGGCAATACGCGAAAAGTCTTTGATGAACTTTCGGTAGTACCCCGCCAGCCCGAGGAAACTTCGAACTTCTGACGGATTCCTAGGTTGCTCCCAGTCTCGAATGGCTTCAATCTTAGCCGGATCAACCATGATCCCCGTCTCAGACACCACGTGCCCGAGGAACTGCACTTCCCTCAGCCAAAACTCGCACTTGGAAAACTTCGCATACAACTTCTCTTGCTTCAATAGCTCGAGAATTGTACGAAGGTGGCTTTCGTGCTCCCCTTCCGATCTTGAAAATATCAGGATGTCATCTATGAACACTATCACGAACTGATCCAAATAAGGTTGGCATACTCTATTCATTAAGTCCATGAATGCTGCCGGGGCGTTGGTTAGCCCGAACGGCATCACCAGGAATTCGTAGTGTCCATACCTGGTCCGGAACGCAGTCTTTGGAACATCCTCCTCCCTCACCTTGAGTTGATGATATCCTGACCTCAGATCAATCTTGGAGAAGTAACTGGCTCCCTGTAACTGATAGAACAGGTCGTCGATTCTTGGAATTGGATACTTATTCTTAATCGTGACCTTGTTGAGTTCTCGGTAGTCTATGCACATTCGCATCGTACCGTCCTTCTTCTTTACGAAAAGCACAGGTGCTCCCCACGGAGATGTACTCGGTCTAACGAACCCCTTATCTAATAGCTCCTCTAGTTGAGTCATCATTTCCTTCATTTCGGACGACGCCAATCTTTACGGTGCGCGGGCAATCGGTGCAGATCCCGGCATCAGATCAATTCTGAACTCGATTTGGCGATCCGGGGGTAGACTTGTCAAGTCTTCCAGAAATACCTCCGGGTATTCATTTACCACACGCACATCGCTCACCCCACGCTTCTCTTTCTTGGCGTCCAACACGTACGCTAAGAACCCTTGACACCCCTTTCTCAAACACTTAGTAGCCCTAATCATGGAGATAAGGCTGGTCTTTCTATCACGGCGGTTTCCATAGATCACTATGGTATCCCCATCAGGTGACCGGATCCTGATCAGCTTTTTGTTGCAAACGATATTCGCATCGTTCGCGGCTAACCAATCCATACCCAACACTACGTCAAACTCTCCCATTGCCATGGGATATAACTTCGTAGGTACCAACCTCCCTTCTATATCTATAACACAGTCTTCCACTACTTCCTTAACATATACCCAACTATCATTTGCAGTTTCCACCTCTAGTGCTCTCTCCAAACGTCTAGGTCTCACCCCCAAACATTTCATAAAAGCATGCGATACAAAGGAGCGATTTGCTCCTGAATCAAATAACACCTTGGCACATAGAGAGTTCACTAGAAACGTACCTGTCACCACATCTGAAACTTCCTCTGCCTCCTCCGCAGTCATGCGGAATGCACGTCCTTCGGACGCGCTGGATCTGCTCCCTTGTCATTTCCTTTCCCACCCTGACGTTCACCAAACGGAACTGATCCCCCTTTCTTCAAGTATGGGCAATCACTACGCATGTGGCCAGTAGCCCCACATTCGTAACAAGATTTTCCCCCACTGCGACAATCCTTTGACATGTGACCGGGCAAGCCACACCGGTAGCATGAGTTTGAACCTGCCATGCACTCTCCCCGATGCACCCTGTTACATTTTGCACATGGTTTTCCAACGGTGTCCTTACTAACACGGTTGTCTGATCGAAACACTTTCCCTTTTCTGAAGTCCTTACCCGGTCCATCCCATTTGCGCTTTTCCTCACCCTTCTCAGTCATCTGACGAACCTTCTCCTTCTCAATCATCTCGGCCGCATTAATGGCCGCCTGAAAGGTAGTGGGGTTCCTTGCCAGAACTAGCTCTCGGATGCTGCCCTTCAGTCCATGAATGAAACGCTCCACTCGGCGTTCCTCCGTTGGCACATACAAATCTGCAAAGCGAGACTTCTCAATAAACCTTGTAGTATACTCTCTCACTGTCATACCTCCCTGATCCAACCCCAAGAACTCCTCTTCCAATCTTTTTACTGCCGCGAGCGGGCAGAATTGAGCTTTGAACCTGTCTACGAACGCTTCCCACAACATTCCCTTTGCCATTGCCGAACCCTTTCCCGCAGTCTCAGCTTCCCACCAGTAAACTGCATCAGATTTCAACATGGACAAGGCAAACATTACTCTGTCCCCATCAGCACACTTGCAAGTATCGAAGACCAGCTCCATTTCCTTCACCCATTTCATTGCCAAGATAGGGTCATACTCGCCCTTAAAAGTAGGGGGCTTGCATGAGGCAAAGGCTTTGAAATTGCATCCCTTAGCTGCTAACTCATTCATCACTTGGGGGTTTGAATTCAAGTGACTTCCAGTACCGGTCACTAGTGGACTAGACAGCTCCACGCTTTCTCGGTTCTCACTTGCTTCTTTGCTTCCCGAAGCTGACTCGTTCTGCTTAGTGAGGAGAGCCTGCAAGGTCTCTTGAATCTTACCCAATTCAGCAGCTAGGTTCTTGATAGACGGTTTATGCAACCCTCCAAATCTACCGCAAGTGTACGGTGTCAATCAAGTAATACGTACCAAGTACGAGTATCGATCCAAGGAACTACGAGTTTAAGTATCACAAAAGCTAGCCACACATCTAAAATGGACGGTTGATAAAATTTGGTTTGAGTTTTTGATTAATTAACTAACTATCTCAAGAAATGAAGATAAGCACAGAAGAGCAAATCAACAACGATTCATAAACCACAAAGAAGTTACCAAGATGATGAGGAAAGGTTAGGGGTTAGATTTCATTTAGATTTCACCAACAAATAGATAAAACACATTCATGAATCAATACACAAGGTTGAATTTAGCAATTCCTAAAATACTTACTATTCTCTCTCGAGTAAAAGCAAGAATGCATCATGAAATGTAAATTAAAGTCTCTCAACCAATAAACATAAACACTCAACTCATTAAGCATAAGAATCACAACATAAAACTAGGGTTTACTTGGTATATCTCTATCCAATATCTCACCCTAGGTTTATCTAGTTTTTATCAAGTTATAAAACCAATTTCTCAAAAGGAAGTACAACTAAAAGATGAGTAAGAAGGCCAATCTCACAACAATAAGAGCAAGCAAGACAAACTTCAACCAACAAGTGTAATGACTAAATAAACGCAATAATCATATATTTAACGGTAGAAATCCAAAATCCATCTTTCCCCCAACCTCAAAATGTTTAGCTCATGTTACTAGTAGCAAATAACATCAAAGAGAAGAAGATGAAAACACCCAAGAACATTGTTTCTCAACAAATACTATGGAAATGAAGAAATTCCCTCAAGATTGATACACACTACCGATTTGTAGCTCCAAAATGAGTCTCCACCTTCAATATCAATGCAAGGTCTTCTTTGTCCCTCCAAAACGGTTCTAACAGCTCCCCTATAAGTCTAGCCTCCAGCAATCCCGAGATAACCCTAAATTTTAAGATTCTGCAGCTTTTTATAGCCTAGCTCCCCGACGGCTATTGTGCCAAGCGATAGTGACATTGTCACAATCGCCATGGCACAATCGCCAGCTTCCAAAAAGCCGCGGTACACTTTGAGCGATTGTGCCCTGGCGATTGTGACAATGTCACTATCGCCGGGCACAATAGCACAACCCAATTTTTCCGTTTTCTTCGCTCGCTCACTTGGTTCGACGCTTCCTTCACCCGAGGTATCCAAATGGAGTCTAATTAAGCATTTCTCCTTCCAATTGACACCATGTATGACTGCATAACACTTGCACGAAATATTAGTCCGAAATGCCAATTCTTACTTCAAGATAAGCCGCAAACGTATGCTTTGGAGGGTAAAAACCCGTCAGATAACGAAGTTATCAACAACTCCAAACCTAGCTTTTGCTTGTCCTCGAGCAAAAATTGGCGTAAGACAATATGATAACGATAAAACAGGCAAGCTTCCAAAGTGATGGGTTTTCGAAAGGGGATAATATGAACAAACATTTTAATCATCAAAAACGCAGCAAGACTAATATGAAATTAATAAGAACCAACATACACTACCTGGCTTCTTGATTAACCGAGTTTAGATAAAACTATCATTGACATGAGACTATTATCAAGTGAATGCTCGTTTTGATCAATTTCATCATGCACACCATTAGTGGAGGATTTCGCTTCGACCCTAGCCTCACGGGATGCTCTCTTACGCTCGAATCCTAGGCTCACACATATCACAAACACATGCGGGAGAGTTGATATACAAAAATTCACAAGATCATCCGCATGTGATAGTATAGAAACACGTAGTAATCAAACAAGATCTCATGAAAGGAATTGAGTAATAAGATAAAATTTAAACATGCATTACTTACAAATTATGCTTTCCAGAAGATCAATCGGGGCTTAAGGGATGAGAAATGGTTTAAGGTAGTGGAATAGAAAAAATGGCAAGGTACAATTAGTCCTAAGTGCATCAAAACTAATAGTATCTCTTCCTTTTTCGTCTTCCTTTCTTTGAGTCGCCCAATTTTCATCCATGCATGTAATGCACACTTTCGACTATCATACCTGTACAAAGACTTGCTTACAGCAGATGCAAGTTTTTTTTTTTTTTTAAATTTTTAATTTTTTTTTAAATCCCCTCATGCTTCAACGATCATTTCCAGCTATTTTGGCGTTATTGGTCACTTTTCTCACTCCATGATGCACTTAGACTATGGGTAAGTTGGTGTATCCGGATAAATCAAAGTGTTTAGGCTTAGTAGCGGTTGCAACGTGGCTTAAGGGAATCACACATCAACAAGGGGATAAGAGAAAGGGAGATAAAGATGATAGACCAAAGACTTTGCACACATAGCCCGATATCGTTTCTCAAGGTAAACACAATCCACAAGTAATAAACATGTTAAATTAGAAGTTTAATCATTACTACTCAATGCAAGGAAAAAAAAAAGAGATCACTATCAAATTGAAAGAATTCAGACGTGTATAGGATGGTGAACAAAAATAGAACATCACTCAGAATAGATGGCATTAAGGCTCAAAGTCTTACTAGGGTGGTCTCCACTAATGTCCACAATTAGTGTACACAACTATTTTATCCCTCCACAAGCATGACTCAACATAGATACTATATGTCAATGAAAGTTTTTTCCAATTCGCCTAAACAATAACATCGAGCATATGTATTCATTCCGATTAACTCAACATTATACCCACGACGCATTATTATAATCAAAATAAAGGTTCATGCATATCAACCCACAAAAGAAAATACCAAAAACAACAACTCCAAACCTTTGAGACACATTGTCCCCAATGTGCCCAATTAGTTCAAAAGCATCGTTTGTGGAATTTGTACCATCACATCGAGATATACAGTTTGACATATAACTAGAAATGAAAGCGCACAAAAGTGAAAAAGGAAACAAACCGAGTTGTCATATTTCAGCCTAGGGCTGCCGCGAGGAAGATGTTCCGGCACCTCTGCGCCAACGTTTGCGCACGTAGAAACAGTTCAAGAGGCGGGAAGATGTGCTCGGGCGACGTGGCGACGTGGTAGGGGGTGGTGGCTCAGAGCGTGGCGGGCTAGGAGGCGGCGTTGCTATAAAGTCGGCAACTCGCTCTAAAATCGCCCAATGGGCTAGCTGCGTGGTCCGCACCTCCTGAATTGCCGCGAGAACGGCATCCTGATTTTGCTGTTGCGGCTGTCGCGGTGGTCGTGGTTGGCGTGGCTGCTTCTGCGGTGGTGCCGCTTGATGTTGGGCCTGAGCTGCTCGTTGAGATCTGTTCCGATAACGACCCCCATCAGTGACATTAGGGAACCCGTGTCGTGAGCAAAAAGAATTGTAGGTCTTCCTGCAAATGTCTGCCGGTGGGGCGACAAGGTCTGCCTCCTCAAAAGCCGCCGCAATCCCTGCCCTCCTACAAAATCCTGTGATGAGGCATGGAAAAACGAGAAGGCAACTGGGACTGCTCCCGGTTTTGAAGATGCTCTGAACAATAAAATGCCCAACATCAATGGGCACGTCGCTCTGGATGGCGTGCAGCAATCTTGCGTTCTCGATAGTGACCTTGGTGCGATGAGTGGACGCACTGATGCTATGTGATATGAATACCGCCCAAAAAGCCATGTCGGGCAAGAGATCGCCATGACATAGGTCGGTCGTTCCAGGTACCCACTCATTCGACTGGTCATGGCGAAGTGCAGCAGCCATCACACTAAGCTCCGGGTAGTAATCAGCAGCAACGGGGTATCCTTCGTTGTAGTCCTCGTTGGGAGGTGTCCGGGTTTGGAGGTAGTCATTGATGGCAGTGGCGGTGATTTCCACTTGTACCCCTTGTACCCAAACACGCCCCATGCTTCGAAACACAGTCGGGACCATTGATGCATAGAACTCGCGCACTAGACCCGGATGGTATGGTGCGCGGGCATGAGTGAAATTAGCCCAATGTCGCCCATCAATGGTGGCCGGGATAGTTGTCGTCTGAAGTCCCGTGACGTTGATCCCCCTTTCAACGTTGAACCCACGCCTGGCAGTTTGATCCAGCCGAGTTTGATAAGCGCTATTTCGGGAGCTGGCCAGATTTTCCAACTCTGCCTCCTCCTGTTCATCACGCAGCCTTTGTCGCTGGCTCTCAAGAAGCGCGCTGCGTACCATGGTGTGGATATCTGCAAGGAAACTTGGATAGCTAAGCCACGAGTAAAGGTTTATAAAAAAAATGGATACTTAACAAGGTAGCATGTTGAAAGACGTGCACGGAGTCATGATGATCAATCAAGTAAGAAATGCATGTAGTGTCTTAATGGTCTATCCTTGTGCGCAAAATTCAACCACAAGAGCAAAGAGGTAAATTATGCCTCCACGCCTCCAAGATTACCTTAAAAACATGCTATCAAAGTCAAAAATCCCCTAATTGGGCACAAAACAATTACTCGACACGAAACATTGCATGATACGACTTAAAACGATACATAATGCGATTACAATGTCATATCATCAATAACCAAGGTTAACCCACATAAGAATCAAGCCAAAGAAGATAATTGTAATGTAGAACAATGGCAAAGATTTAAGAGCTCAAAGCGGTTATTATAGGTCACTAGCACAACATGCAAGAGAGATATTTGCGATTCAATCACAACTATGCATGTGTGGCACAACTTGACATCAAGAGGATAATACTCAAACAAAGGGATGGATTTAAGTGTACTAGTGTGCAAGAACTCAACAAGCTCAATTAAACTAGCAATTAACCAAAACCCATAATGTGCAAGTCATTTTAGCATAAGAGTCAAAAATGTGTGCCCTAGTTTCAATCCATGGTGAAATTGTGTGAATGAAGAACAATGTAGAGTTAAAGAATGTATTCACAAGAAGCAAACAACTCCACACCTAAAATGTAGCACAATTTCACAAAATATATGAACATGGAAGAACTTTTGACCAAACCTTGAAATCTCAACAATGGAGATGAGGAGAAGTGAAAAAGAGATGAACAACACTTACATTGAGGTGGAATTGCAAGAAGATATAGCAAAAATGGAACTATGTTAGTGCAAAGGCAAGAAATTGGCTCTCCAAAGCTGTGTCAAAATCGCTACCCTGCTCTCAAAATCGCCCTAGTGAAAAGCTGGTTGTGTGCGTGAGTGACTAAAAGGGCCAGCCTAGGGTTTTAAAGCAAACAGCCCGCCGGCCATTGTGACAAGGCGATTGTGCCCTGTCACTATCGCTATGGCACTATCGCGAGTTTGGTACCGAGACTTGGGTTGGATATGGCGATTGTGACACGGCGATAGTGCCCTGGCACTATCGCTATGTCACTATCGCAAGATTCGTAATTTTTGGACTTGAGCGATTGTGACACCGCGGTTGTGACAATGTCACTTCCGCGGGCACACTAGCTCACCTTGTACCGAGAACAATTTCTTCGAGGGGTGCGTCACGCTTGCTGCAACAAAGATATTAGGACAAAAAAAAGGTATTTTGGCTGGTTTTCACGAGAAAACGCATTGCCAAACAAAAATCGGGCTGAGAATAGACAAAAATACGACCAACCTTGGTGGGTTGCCTCCCACCTAGCGCCTTATTTACGGTCGTGGCACGACCTTGACGATTCTCAGGCTGGTATGGATAATGGGATCGAGTCTTTCACTTGCATCGACTCGCCTTCGAGATACGGCTTCACTCTTTGACCGTTGACCTTGAATACTTCTCCGTCATTCCCCTTTAGCTCGATGGCCCCGTATGAGTGGACTTTTACCACCGTGAATGGACCGGACCATCGTGACTTCAATTTACCCGGAAACAATTGGAGACGAGAATTGAATAATAACACCTTTTGACCTTCATAAAACGTCCGGTTCACGATAAATTTATCATGAAAGCGTTTGGTCCGCTCCTTGTAGATGCGTGCATTCTCGTATGCCTCTAGACGGATTTCGTCGAGCTCGTTTAGTTGCAATGTTCGCTTCTTTCCTGCTGCATTTAGCTCGAAATTCAGGGCCTTGATTGCCCAATAAGCGCGGTGCTCCAATTCCACCGGTAAATGACATGATTTTCCGAAGATTAGTCGGTATGGTGACATGCCTATGGGCGTTTTAAATGCTGTACGATACGCCCATAGTGCATCATCGAGCTTTGCCGACCAATCTTTTCTAGATGAACTAACCGTCTTTTCCAAGATTTGTTTGAGCTCTTGGTTGGACACTTCGGCTAGCCCATTAGCTTGGGGGTGATAAGGGGTAGTGACTCGATGTGTGACAGAGTACTTTTTCAGCACGGCATCCAAATAGCGATTACAAAAGTGACTACCTCCGTCACTCACCAATGCTCTAGGAACTCCAAACCGAGAGAAGATATGCTTCCGTAAAAAGTTGATGACCACTTTTGAGTCGTTCTTGGGGGTTGCGATTGCTTCGACCCACTTGGACACATAATCCACCGCTACCAAAATGTACTCGTTCTTGTAGGACGGCAGGAATGGCCCCATGAAGTCGATGCCCCACACATCAAAGATCTCTACCTCCATGAATATATTCATGGGCATTTCGTTCCGTTTAGAGATCTTCCCGACTCTTTGGCATCGATCACAATAAGCTATGAAGTTCCGGGCGTCTTTGAACAAGGTCGGCCAATAGAAGCCGGATTGTAAGACCTTAGACGCGGTGCGATCGGTGCTAAAATGACCGCCACACTCGAGCGAGTGGCAATGCTTTAGTACATTCGATTTTTCTTCATCGGGCACACAACGCCGAATCATCCCGTCCCCACAATGCTTATAGAGATATGGCTCCTCCCAAAAATAGTACTTCACATCGGCAAAGAATTTCCGCCTTTGATGTGAGCTTAGGCCATGAGGAGTGACACCACTTGCTAGGAAGTTGACCACATCCGCGTACCATGGGTCGGTTACCCCAATGGCATACAATCGCTCATCCGGGAAGGATTCATTGATTGGGATGGCGTCCTCTTGTTTCACTCCCTCTAGCCGGGATAGGTGGTCCGCTACGAGGTTCTCCGTGCCCTTCTTATCCATGATTTCGATATCAAATTCCTGCAAAAGTAAAATCCAACGGATTAGTCTAGGTTTTGCATCTTTCTTGGACATAAGATATTTAAGTGCGGAATGATCCGTGTAAATAATGACTTTAGACCCAACAAGATATGATCTGAATTTTTCGCATGCAAATACAACCGCTAGCAACTCCTTTTCCGTAGTAGCATAATTGACTTGTGCCTCGTCCAAGGTTTTGCTAGCGTAGTATATTGCATGGAGTTTCTTGTCCTTTCGTTGGCCCAAAACAGCCCCCATGGCCAAGTCACTAGCATCACACATGACTTCGAAGGGTAGAGTCCAATCCGGTGCGGTAAGAATCGGTGCGGATGTGAGTTCCTTCTTTAGCTTATCATAGGCTATTTCACAATTCTCGGTGAAGTCAAACTTGGCATCTTTGGATAGCAACTCGGAGAGGGGTTTGGCAATCTTGGAGAATTCCTTGATGAACCGCCGGTAGAACCCCGCATGACCCAAGAAGCTACGGATCCCTTTCACGGAAGTGGGATATGGAAGTTTCTCAATCACTTCAACTTTTGCCTTGTCAACTTCAATGCCCTTAGCCGATACCTTGTGGCCTAATACAATGCCTTCCGTCACCATGAAGTGACACTTCTCCCAATTCAAGACTAAATCGGTCTCTTCACATCTCTTGAGGACCAATTTGAGATTTTCCAAGCAAGCATCATAAGAATCCCCGAAAATAGAGAAGTCATCCATGAATATTTCCATTGTTTTCTCTATCATGTCGGAGAAAATGGCCATCATGCAACGTTGAAATGTGGCATGAGCGTTGCATAATCCGAAGGGCATACGCCGATAGGCAAAAGTGCCATATGGACAGGTGAATGTTGTTTTCTCTTGATCTTCGGGGGCTATTGGGATTTGGTTATATCCCGAATAGCCATCAAGGAAACAATAGTAGGCGTGCCCGGCCAATCTCTCCAACATTTGATCGATGAATGGTAGAGGAAAATGATCCTTTCTAGTGGCGTTGTTGAGTTTGCGATAATCAATGCACACTCTCCAACCGGTAACAGTTCTTGTTGGAATTAATTCGTTCTTGTCGTTTTTCACCACCGTTACCCCACCTTTCTTGGGAACCACTTGAACGGGGCTAGTCCAAGGACTATCGGAAATCGAATAAATAATGCCCGCGTCAAGTAACTTCATCACTTCCTTTCGTACCACTTCTTTCATATTGGGGTTTAACCTCCTTTGATGCTCAATGGATGGCTTAAACCCATCCTCCATATTGATCCGGTGCATGCAAAAGGAAGGGCTTAACCCCTTCAAGTCGGCGATTGTACACCCGATGGCGGTTTGGTGCTCCCTTAACACTCTTAGTAGCTTCTCTTTTTCCAACTTACTTAGATGTGATGATATGATCACGGGCAAGGTAGAGTTTGCCCCTAAGTAAGCGTACTCTAAATGAGAGGGTAATGGCTTAAGCTCGAGTTGCGGAGGCACTTCCGCCGACGGTTGGGGTTTAGCATTTTTAGGCCCCAAGTCTTCGAATTGTTGGTGCCTTGAAAATTTCCGGAAGGGTGTTGCTCCCAATTGCATTACACATTCTTTTCTTTCGCTCTCATCACCGTCTTCTTCAAAGAGACCATTAGTCAACACGTTACCGAGTTCATCATCGGTAGATTCTTGCTCAAAAACATCCTTTACCGCTTCATCCACAACGTCCACACTAAAGCATGCATTCATGTCGCTTTGGCTTCTAGCACAATTGAACACATTGAAGACCGCTTCCTCATCTCCCACACGAAGGGTCAATTTACCCCCTTTGACATCGATTAACGCACCCCCGGTTGCTAGGAACGGTCTCCCTAGAATGAGAGGTACATCGACGTCTTCTTCCATATCCAAGACCACAAAGTCTACGGGGAAGTAGAACTTCCCGACCTTGGTTAGGACATCTTCAATTATTCCGTGTGGGTGCTTTATCGATCGGTCCGCGAGTTGTAGAGTAACCCTTGTGGATTTGATTTCTCCAAGACCGAGTTTCCTGAAAATAGACAATGGCATCAGGTTAATGCTGGCACCTAAATCACATAACGCTTTACCAAACTCAAAATCACCAATTTGAATAGGGATAGTAAAACTCCCTGGATCTTTAACCTTGGGTGGAAGTTTGTTTTGGATGATGGCACTACACTCTTCGGTGAGTGCTACGGTAGCGTGTTCTTCAATCTTCCTCTTATTGGACAAAATATCCTTCAAGAACTTGGCATATGACGGCATTTGAGCTAAAGCATCCGCAAAAGGAATGTTGATTTGTAACTTCTTGAAAACGTCCAAGAACTTAGCAAATTGTTGTTGGTCCTTGTATTCCTTAAGACGGTTTGGGAATGGTATCGGTGGCTTGTAAGCTTTCACGACCGGTTTGGATGGTGACGGTGTCTCTTGTGTCTTCTTGGATGTTTCCACAACATTTTCAACATCTATTTCCACGAGATCGGGCTCTTGCGTGGGTGGCACTTCTTCTTCCTCGGGACCCATGTCATCTCTTGTCGGGTCCTTGATCAACGGTTTTCCACTTCTTAGCGTAATGGCCTTGCATTGTTCTCGAGGATTTTTCTCGGGTTGGCTAGGCAAGTCGCCTTGGTTTCTTGATGATTGTGCATGGGCCATTTGACTAAGTTGCCGTTCAATATTTCGGATAGCAATTGTGTTTTGCTCCTTGCCTTCGACAACCGCTTTGATGGCGGCGGTATTTTGCTCGTGACCTTGCAAAACCGTGTCCATCTTTGATAAACATTTCATCATCATTTCCTCCAAGCCCGATTTCTTTTCATTTGACGATCCCTCCCCGTTATCTCTCATGTTTTGATTTCCTTGGTTTTGGAAACCGGGAGGTCTAAAATTTCGAGATGGAGCAAATTGTTGTTGTGATTGACCTTGTTGTTGTTGTTGCCGACCCGCGTCACCCCCTTGTTGGTCCGTTTGGTTCGTTTGGTTGGACCAAGAAAAGTTGGGATGATTCCTCCAACCCGGATTGTATGTTTTGGAGAAGGGGTCGTTGGGTTGTCGGTTTGGGCGATTTTGCATGTAATTAACTTGTTCAACATTGCTATCGTCCAAGGATGCAACAAATCGGCATTCTTCGGTTTGGTGAAGTTCACCACAAATTTGACACTTTAGGGTACCAACCGCTCTCACCGACATACCCCGCAATTGGTTTGTTAATCCGGTAACTTGAGCCTTCAAGTTCGCGATTTCGGATGTATCTTGTGAAGTTGACCCCATTGGCCTTCGGGAGTGGTTACTTCTCTCGGAGTGCCATTGATAGTTGTTATCGGCCATTTCACAGATTAAGGCGTATGCGTCGTCGTGAGGTCTGGCCATAAGTGCACCTCCCGCCGTAGAATCGACAATACCCTTGTATGCGGGGTGAGTGCATTGTAGAACATTTCGACGACAAGCCATGATTGGAGACCATGGTGAGGGCACTTCCGGAGCAGCTCCCTATACCTTTCCCAAGCATCATAAAGTGATTCTTGGTCCATCTGCTGGAACTGTGTGATCTCCGCTCTCAACCGTGCGGTACGGCCGGGAGGAAAGAATTTTGTCAAAAATGCCTTCACCAATTCGTCCCAAGTAGTGATTTGTCCGGCGGGAATACTCTTTTCCCACGACTTGGCTCGATCCCTCAAGGTGAATGGAAACAATTTAAGACGAACGACTTCATTTGTTAACCCGTTCAACTTAAATGTGCCAAGAATTTCGGTGAACCTATCGAGGTGAGCTACCGGGTCTTCGGAGGGTAACCCGAAAAATTGTTCTTGTTGAACCATATTTATGATGGCCGGCTTGATTTCGAAATTTTCCGCCGTATTTGGTGGGCGGATGCCTTGTCGGTTTGCATCATAAGTGGGGATTGCAAAATCCCTTAGCGGTCGATTATCCGCCATGTTTTTCTCACGCTCTCTTCTCCTTTGTCGAAGCGTACGTTCGATTTCGGGATCTAAGGGCACTTGCGCTCTTCCGCGGTTACGTCTTCTTGGCATACACTAGAGAGACTGAGAGAGTGCCTGAAAACAAACCAATAGAATCGTGAGCAACAAAGAATAATTAAATAAAAGAATGGTGTCCAATCTAGCAGGGCTATAACCGGTAGTGATATTAACACTACAAATAGTTCCCCGGCAACGGCGCCAAAAACTTGATAGACGGTTTATGCAACCCTCCAAATCTACCGCAAGTGTACGGTGTCAATCAAGTAATACGTACCAAGTACGAGTATCGATCCAAGGAACTACGAGTTTAAGTATCACAAAAGCTAGCCACACATCTAAAATGGACGGTTGATAAAATTTGGTTTGAGTTTTTGATTAATTAACTAACTATCTCAAGAAATGAAGATAAGCACAGAAGAGCAAATCAACAACGATTCATAAACCACAAAGAAGTTACCAAGATGATGAGGAAAGGTTAGGGGTTAGATTTCATTTAGATTTCACCAACAAATAGATAAAACACATTCATGAATCAATACACAAGGTTGAATTTAGCAATTCCTAAAATACTTACTATTCTCTCTCGAGTAAAAGCAAGAATGCATCATGAAATGTAAATTAAAGTCTCTCAACCAATAAACATAAACACTCAACTCATTAAGCATAAGAATCACAACATAAAACTAGGGTTTACTTGGTATATCTCTATCCAATATCTCACCCTAGGTTTATCTAGTTTTTATCAAGTTATAAAACCAATTTCTCAAAAGGAAGTACAACTAAAAGATGAGTAAGAAGGCCAATCTCACAACAATAAGAGCAAGCAAGACAAACTTCAACCAACAAGTGTAATGACTAAATAAACGCAATAATCATATATTTAACGGTAGAAATCCAAAATCCATCTTTCCCCCAACCTCAAAATGTTTAGCTCATGTTACTAGTAGCAAATAACATCAAAGAGAAGAAGATGAAAACACCCAAGAACATTGTTTCTCAACAAATACTATGGAAATGAAGAAATTCCCTCAAGATTGATACACACTACCGATTTGTAGCTCCAAAATGAGTCTCCACCTTCAATATCAATGCAAGGTCTTCTTTGTCCCTCCAAAACGGTTCTAACAACTCCCCTATAAGTCTAGCCTCCAGCAATCCCGAGATAACCCTAAAATTTAAGATTCTGCAGCTTTTTATAGCCTAGCTCCCCGACGGCTATTGTGCCAAGCGATAGTGACATTGTCACAATCGCCATGGCACAATCGCCAGCTTCCAAAAAGCCGCGGTACACTTTGAGCGATTGTGCCCTGGCGATTGTGACAATGTCACTATCGCCGGGCACAATAGCACAACCCAATTTTTCCGTTTTCTTCGCTCGCTCACTTGGTTCGACGCTTCCTTCACCCGAGGTATCCAAATGGAGTCTAATTAAGCATTTCTCCTTCCAATTGACACCATGTATGACTGCATAACACTTGCACGAAATATTAGTCCGAAATGCCAATTCTTACTTCAAGATAAGCCGCAAACGTATGCTTTGGAGGCTAAAAACCCGTCAATCGTCGGGCACAATAGCACAACCCAATTTTTCCGTTTTCTTCGCTCGCTCACTTGGTTCGACGCTTCCTTCACCCGAGGTATCCAAATGGAGTCTAATTAAGCATTTCTCCTTCCAATTGACACCATGTATGACTGCATAACACTTGCACGAAATATTAGTCCGAAATGCCAATTCTTACTTCAAGATAAGCCGCAAACGTATGCTTTGGAGGGTAAAAACCCGTCAGATAACGAAGTTATCAGTTCTCTCGAGTGACAAACGTAGATCCGCGGCCTCGACCCCGTCCCCTTGGCTGGGTTACACTCTTTGCCGAAGCTGAACTCTCCTGAAGAGAGTCTTCTTGATGAACAGGGGCTTCCACACTCTTCGTCCTTCTAGTTGCACGAGTCGTTCTCAGGTTCGGGTTTCCTCCATCCCCGGCCACTTGGGTGGCGGCCCGACGGGGTGTTCTTCCCCGACCCCTTCCACGACCCCTACCTCTTCCCCTTCCACGGGTAACAGTTGCCCTCGTTGGTTCCACGAGACCATTCTCTAGTACCACTTCTTCTTGATTCCTTGGCACAACAGGTGCCGACCTACTCCTCAAAGTTCTTCCGGCCATTTCACTAGCGCTGAAAGAAGACAACCATTAACCTTTGCTAGACATGACACAATAATCTTGCTATATAAGGTAAGTTTAAGCACGCACATGTACCTGTAAGTTCATAATTACACTGGCCAGGTGTAACTCCAAACTTACCTTACACGTTTGTCCTTGGCACCTTATTTCCTAGCGCATTTATAGTGATCGTTCCTAGAGGCGATCCTATGTCTCGGTTGTGCCCCTCATCTTACAGTTTAAGTTTAGGCCCTAATGGTCACCTAAATCCCTTAAACTAAGGCTCTGATACCATTTGTAACGTCCGAAAAACATAACATGCATTCAACCAGAAATAAGCATTCAGATTACATAATTAAGCTTGTCCATAAATATTAATTCTTCTATACTAAACAAAATTTGACAGTGGAAATCTCTAAATCCACAGCCGAGAGCTACATCTATAGTCATTAGGATCCAAAACTCTGGAGTCGCTCTAGTCTCCAAATCCTCCTTGAGTCACTCCTAGTTCTTACTAGAAGAACCCATAGCGCGCTTACCTGAAAATGGTTTAGTTTTTGAAAAGCGAGGGTTAGACCAAAAGGTCTAGTGAATTCCCTCCGAAAACAACTTGTAAACATTTATCACAGTATAAAATCATTTCATTGAAAAATACGTTCACATCTTTCTCATAAACATCATCCAAGGTTAAACACGGGGTTCAGGGGATTGCATAAGCTACTCCGATCGGGGCCTAACAGACACCCTCTCGTCTACGCCGGAATCCAAATGGACTCCCCGTTCCTTCATGTAGGAGAAAACAAATTCCAACCTACAAGCTAACCTCCATATGCCCAAGGGATCAGATATCCCAAGGTACCCCGTCCCCACCGTGCAACCGACTCCACATAGCATACACATACGTTGAAACCACATTCATGAAAACATAAAACATCTTTCGTGTTGTGGGTAAACATGTAAATCATGGAAGCATGCATAATCTTTATAATTCAATTCATGCTCGATAAAGAAACCACATTCAGTAAAAATGGTACGTCATAAAAAGGAGTGAGAGAACTCACCTTTGATTATCGTAGAACGCACTTCTTAAACTCTTTCCAGCTAACCCAATCGAACACCTAAGGGCAATAGATCCTCATCAGATAAAACGGCTTAACCTACTGTCCAGCACATGATTTCCGGGTACTGACTTGTCCGGATACTACACTTGTCCGGATACCACACTTGTCCGGATACCATACTAGTCCGGATACCATACCAGTCCGGATACCATACCAGTCCGGATACCATACCAGTCCGGATACCATACTAGTCTGGATACCATACTAGTCCGGATACCATACTAGTCCGGATACCATACTAGTCCGGATACCATCATGGAGCTTTACCCGGACACTAGCATCCGTATCCGGAAACCACCATATCATCAAGAACTGAAGGTGTCCGGATACGACTGCTGTCCGAAAATAAATTTCTTAAAAGTGATTTCTAACCCGATTTTAGCCATTTGCTTGATTAGATAACCATAAGGGTTCATCCACCAACCCAAACACCCAATTAATCCCACTTTAATCTCTTAAAACGATTCCAAATGACAAAACCCATAAAACTTCATTTTAAGGGAAAGATGGTGAAAACTCAAGTAATCACCCACCTCAGTCCTAAGGATTCATAGTAATAGGAAGGAGAAACATTAATCTAATCAGATGAACGAATTAGGATACATTACCTTGCAGATTCTAGTTTGATTTCTCCTTTCTTTCTTGATTTCTTCTCAAACCTTCTTCCTTTCTCTCTTTCCTTCTTCCTAGCCGCCAACCAAGAGCACTCCCACACAAAATACTGATTTCAGCAAAAATGGGGGCAGCCCTAGGGATTGGAGTCTTTTTATACCCTTCATAAATTTACAATCTAGTCCCTCAAGTTAACTTCCATTTATTACACTTTGACCACCAAACTCTAAAACTTACTTGGATTTTTTTTTGGTTGTTACAAATGGATATAGGTTGATTTAAATTATTGAAGATGATGGATATATATTTTGAATCATGAGCTTAATGGTCTAGACGGCTTATTCTCTTAGTCATACATTGAGTGTTTCTTTACGACTTAATCGCTAGGGCATAAACGAAAATGACTATATGGAATAAGCCAATACCCTTCACTTGTCCCCATCAAGCCACCACAAAATAAATTAATGCGAGAAATGCACAAACATAATTCAACCGTCTCTCTTTCCCTTCCTTAAACCCATTGGTCTTTCGTTCCTCAGACAAACAGATTTATCCATACAGACAACTTAACTCATACAATGTTTAATGTAAAATAAAGTAAACAACCTCTTAAGACATTAATCTCGTTCAGCAAAAAACCTTGGGTTGTTAATGACGATTAGTAAACTTGCGATGAATCACAAGTGGCATTCTGTGTTCATTTATAGCAGTGCCGCAAATAGCATCATTTTTACCGCTACTAGGTCGTGTTTTGAACATGCAATGGCGGTGCAAATCCCGAGATGGACTATATCTGATGAGCTTTCAAAAAAAATTCTAAGTAATATCAATCAAGTTACTAAATCGTCTTATTTTGTTTTGATCTTTGCTCGGTTTTCTAGTCTCTTCAGGCGAATCACAATCCAACATTATCTTCTTTTGTTCTTTATTCGTCTTTACTGATATATTTAGGCCATAATTATTGCGCGAATCCTTTTTACACGTTACTTGTTTTCTTTAATCTTGTTTTATTACGTGCTCATCGTCCTCAATCCTCCTTTATCGAACCAGAAGGCAGAAGCAAATGTAAGAGACATGGAGACAAAATAGAGATGATCGGGCGGTTTAAGATTAGTTTACAATTTATATGTAAATATTTAAAATTTATATTAATCAAAAAAGCGTAACAAAATGGCAATTGCTAGTACCAAAAATGTACTTAACTTATGTATGCATAAAATTGTCTGTATAGATTTGAAAAGTTGTGCAGATGGAAGGCGCACGTTTTCTAAATGGGAGGAACAGGTTTGGAAAAAAAAACTTCACTTTCTACATAAAGCTCCCCCTAGTGAATAAGTCACTTTTTATATCATTAAGTCGTACCAAACACACAGATGAGTTGTGAGTCTCATTAAATTGCTAACAAACAGACCCTAAGGGTGCGTTTGGTACACTGGACAAGACAGGACAAGGATCACTGTTCCACGTTTGGCATGACTTTTATGTGGAACAAAGTGAAACAAGCTTGTTCCACCCCCAACCCATGGAACAAGCTGAAACGGACTTATGTTTTACCAATATAACCTCAAAATAAAATCTAATTATCTTTTAAAACATCAAAAACACGTTCTATTTTATATTTTGTTCATTCTTTAAATTTTATTTATTGTATTTTATCTAATGTTATATGTTTTGTTCTGTCCAGTTCTTTCTACCAAACGTTGAACAGTTATTATGTCCCGTCCCGTTCTGTCTTGTTCTATCCTGTCTACGTACCAAATGTGAGATATGAAACATGACTCCGTGTAAGGTGGTGTTTGGTTTTTAAGTGGTGCTGAAGTCTGAAGACTGATTTCACTTCTGATTTTTAAGTAGTGGGGCTGAAGTCTGAAATCTGAATCAAAAAGACTGTTTGTTTTTTGTAAGCTGAAATCTGAAACATCTGAATACGTACTATTGTCTATTTTATTTCTAAAAATATGATACTGTTAAATTAAATTATACTATTAAAATCGATTTTCATAACAACTAAAATACGTTAATCGATTCCACAATATATTATCTTTAGGTTCCACTATACTAAATATACGTTACAATGAATTTTCCATTCTTCAACCATTTTCTTCCCTTATTGAAAACCCCCCAAATCAAGAAATTAATTGAGAAACCCCCTTTCTTCCATTCTTCGACCCTTTCTCCTCTTCTGGAGAAATTCCAAATCAAGTAACTATGCAATCCACTTTCTGTGATCAAGAAACTATGCAATCCACAAACCCCTTTTTTATATTTTCTGGTAAAACACACATAAATCTCAAACAATCCACTTTTTGTGATGAAATGTGTGTAGAGAAGCGAATAGATGCAAAAAAATGTAAAGGAACAAAAGGTCGAAAAAAGTAAAGGAACACAGCTTGGAGATGCAGAAAAAAGTAAAGGAATACAACTTGGAGATGCAGAAAAAAGTAAAGGAACACAACTTGGAGATGCAGAAAAAAGTCGAGAACACAGCTTGGAGATGCAGAAAAAGTCGAAAAAATCTTCCACTTTTGGAGACCGATTTTACCTTGGAGATCGGTTTTGGATTTGAGCATCGATTTTGGATTTCAGTTGCTGAAGATCGGTCTGGCATCAAGATCGATTTGGTTGTTTGATTTTGTTGAAGATGAAGAAAGGCATGAAACTGATGAGGTTGCGGCTGTGATACGAAAAAAGTGATCAAGTTACCACTTTTTCTTATAGACAAAATTAAGTGATAAGTGGGTCTTAAGTGAGGGAAAAAACAAACAGTCTTATTTTTAAAACATCTGGCCGAAAAAGTGATAATAGCCAATTAAGTGCTGAAAAGTAAAAAACAAACAGCCCCTAATTTTTTAAGGTCTAGTCATACATGTTTTACCCTTTACCGAGCTTTCACTCTTTTAACCAATTTGACAATTCCAACTTTCAGAAAATGTTAAAAAATAATTCTATTAAAATAAATTTCATAATTCTATCCCTATCCCCTTGCCCCACTTTTTGTATACCTCCTCCCTCACACACTTTATTTTTTTTATTTTTTTTATTTAAATTTACATTTTACCCCCTTAAACTTATTTATTTAATTTACTTTATACCTTATAGTTTTATATTTATCATTTTATACTTTCATTATATTAACACATATACCCGTATACTAACTAAAATACGTTAAAAAAATACTTTTTAATTTTAACAAGTTACACCATTATAATCGTCTCGTCGATACCTTCGAAATGAGCCCAATATTGAATTTTTTTGATTTAATTATATTATAATATGTCATACGTCTACGTTATTTTTTTATATTGTTATTCGTCGATAGCTTCTTATTTTTTTATTTAATTATATTATTTCGAAATGAGCTCAATATTAACTAAAATACGTAAAAAAAATATTTTTTATTCCAACAAATTCCAACTTTGATTACTCATTTAAATCAATATATCCACGAGTACGAGTACGTTCTATATATTCTTTATACATATCTAATCTACGTCTGTATGGGTCGATCCATGTACTTGCAACTTGAAATCGACAACGTGCCCAATGGGTTGTGAGTGTGGGCATTGGGTATTCTCCGTTTAATACCACTTTTATGTAATGATTACCATTAACATGCACTATTGCAATTGACACGTGTTGGGATGGTGACGGCGGTGGTGTCCTGAATGGTAAGTATGTCACATTACCTGTCATATTGAGAACATGTAGTATGACATTGAACCTTGAAGCAGCTAGAATTCTCATTTCAGGCATAACGATCCAATGCATAGGTGGTGCAAAGACGTCCTTCTGGAAAAAAATCAACGCTTCGTTAATTTTTTGACACTCGTCGCTGCCAATCACAAAAGAGTAATACGGTTGATACTCAGTTAGTTCAGCAATTAACTCTCTGCGGATATCGTCCCATTGGTCTTCATGACCACCCAGACAAGTAGATATGACTCGAAATCCACAATTTTCATCGCCCAATACATCTTGTATTTGTGTGATGTATGGATGAAATAAACTCAGGATTTGATTGAGATATGGATTTGGGGGGGTGGGTTGTCGTGGGAAGTAGGAGCTATGCCTCGCTGATTCTTGATGAGCAAAACCTTCAGGGTTGATAAATGTCGGCGCGTTAGAACAACTGCGTCTACGAGAATCTTCAGGAATCTTTTTTTGTAGAGCTTGATTCTTTTTGTCTTAATCTTTTGAACTTCATTGTATATTGTTTTTGACGTAGATGCATTTTCCACATTTCTACCCTTTAACGTGGATAAAATGTATTGTGGCTTGACATGTTGGGCTGATAAATCTTCAACTAGTTGAAGTTAACCCTCGTTTAGCCGCATTGCATATGCGTGGCCCTCCATATGTTGTGCAAGGGCATGATTATGTGTATCACATATCTTCTCTCATGTTTGTCATCTGCAACTTTGATATATATGTATATATATATATACGAATGATATATAGAGGGAGAGAGTTAGAGTGAGACAAGGAGAGAGTGAGAGTGAGAGTGAGAGAAGATAATGAAAATGGATGAAAATCGAATGAACGATTCGTTCGATTTATAATGAATTATTTTTACTTTATTTCAAATCAATAACTTTTCTTTATTTCAAATCAAATTATTTATATATATATATAGAGAGTTTTTTTAAAAACTGAACCCAACAACACTAACCCGAGGCAAAAAACTCAAACCGAGCCAACCCGATGTATAATCGATACTATTTTTCACCAACCCGCATATATTGGGTTGATAACGGGTTAACCCCAAGCCAAACCGACCCAACCCGCCAACCCGTGATGTCGCATTTATAAACAAAAATACTTTTTATTCCAAAAAATTCAATATTAGGCTCATTTCGAACGTATCGAAGAGACGATTATCATGGTGTAACTTGTTAAAATTAATCCGTATTTTTTAACGTATTTTAGCTAATATACGATTTTATGTGTTAATATGATTAAGGTGTAAAATGAAAATTAAAAAAGTAAATGTATAAAGTAAATTTATTAAATAAGTATAAGAGGTAAAATGTAAATATTAAATTTATATTCGGTTTGTGAGAGGAATTCTATTGGAGGACAAAAGTTGCAGGGGTTGCAGGGGGTATGAATTGTGCAGGGTAGGAATAGTATCTCCCATCTTTATTTCAAATCAATAACTTTTCTTTATTTCAAATCAAATTATTTATCGTTCGATATATATATATATATATAAAGAGTTTTTTTAAAAACTGATTTTTTTGTATATATAACAATTGTACACAATATTCAAAACACTTAAGATAAAAACTGATTTTTTTTGTATATATAATAATTGTACCGACATTTTTAGAGAGAAAATACTTAAAAGATAAATATTTTACTTATAAAACAATATAACAATTTTATTTTCATGCTAAAAAATATTAAGATTTCGTTCTAAATATTTATGTAGTATATATGATATATAATTAAATAATTAAATCAGAAAATATTCAATCTTGGACTCATTTCGAACGTATCGAAGAGACGATTATAATGGTGTAATTTGTTAAAATTAAAACGTATTTTTTTTAACGTATTTTAGCTAATATACGATTTTATGTGTTAATATAATAAAGGTATAAAATGAAAATTAGAAATGTAAAAGGTATAAAGTAAATTAATTATATAACTTCAAGAGTATAAACTGTAAATATGTAATTTGAATTGGGTTTGTGAAAGGAGGGGGTGGCCGACAAATTTGACAGGGGTATGAAATGTGGCAGGGGTATGCATAGTAACACTCTTTAAATATGGTATAAACTTTTATAATTTATTTAACTCATTACTCTTTCAACCAATCTATATTCTATAGTTTTGATACATTGTGGGGTGTTTGGGATTGCTTATTTAAAACACTTATATTTTTTTATAAAAGTGTTTATCAACTTATGTGGTATCAAATCGGAGTTTTATAAAAAAATGCTTTGATTAGCTTATGATGGTACCAAAGCTAGGGGTGAGCATCGGAACTGGGTACCCGCCTTTGGAACTAGAACCGCTCTGGAACTGTCGGTTCTGGAACCGGAACCGACGTGATTGGTTCCGGTTCCGGTTTCTAAAATACGGAACCGATTAGCACTGGTTCCGGTTTTGGTTCTCATTTTTTTGGAACCGTTACCCGCTGGGTACCTGCCGGGACCGGGTATCCAGAACCGGAAGCGACGGGTACCCGCTATTTTTTAATACAAATTATTTATATATTTATTATATTTAAATATTTAATGACGTGTTATTGGTTTTATTAGGTGTTTTATTCGTTTTGATCAAAACCTTTTATTTGTTAGGTCTTGACGTAAAGACGCTATGTGTTATGTAAGTCGTTTTGTTGATGTCAAGACTCAATACGGCGGAGTTTCTAATTTATTTATGTAATAATTAGTTTTTATCTGATTATTTTACTTTATTTGTTGTGTTTATTTCTTTAAGTTGGTACTTTGTAGTTTGCAATAGAAGTTAAATTTTTATTGTATGAAATGTTATATAAAAAAAATTGATAGCGGGTACCCGGAACCGGAACCGCCGGTTTCGGGACCGGTTCCAAAATATAGAGAACCGATTTAAGCGGTTCCGGTTCCGGTTCCATGAAATTTAGCCGGGTACCCGGTTATGCTCACCCCTAACCAAAACAGAATAAGTTGATAATTTGTTTTATAGAGAGTGTTTGGGATTGCTTATACATGTAAAATGACCAAAAAACTGATAAGTTGTTTCAAATAAGTCAATAAGTTAAAAGAGAGTAACTTATCAAATACTCCTTATTACTAATGCCAAACCCGTATAAGCATTTCTTTTTTTTTCTCCATCCAAACACTAAAAACTCCTTATTACGTGTACCACACCAGAATAAGTTAATAAGCACTCTAAATAAGCAATCCGAAACACCCCTAAAATACAAACAAAAGAATGTCGACCCAAAAAAAGGTAAATGGTAAAGGACATACCATCGATTTCTGAATTGTTTGATCCTCGTGAGACCTGTCCAACAACTTCCCACAACCACATAACATATCAATTATCACAAACAAAATAACCAAATAAAAAACACACATTTTCTTTCTTCAAAGCTTTCTACTTCTTCTGGTATATGATGCTATAAAAAAGTGGTGTTTAAATTGAAGATTAGCCGTGTCGAAATGGCAAGCATAGTATGCCCGAAACTAGGTGCTGTGCCACCGGGTCAACGGTCAAACCGCCAAACAGAGTTGCATCTGAAAACGGTACAGAAAAGTACGCAATCCGTTGGCCAACGACTTGGGGAGAATCTGGGTTTCGGTTTTCGCAGAAGCGTTAAAACTCCTCGTGCTTTGGCAACAGAGGTTTCCTTTAGAGAACCCAAGGTAAAAACTACTCTTTTACGGCATTTTCTTTCTAAACCAAACCAAACCAAACCAAACCAAACGAAGCCATTATATCTCTCATTTGAAGGTGGGGTCTAGAGTGGGATGTACGCAGACCTAACATTTACCCCATTTAGCCAAAAGAGTAAAGCAGTTGTTTTTCATTTGTGAAAAGTGCGAAAAATGAAGATTCGATGAAGTTCATCTGTCTAACAATGCAGATGGAAGTAGCTAAAGACCTGAAAGATAGCCAAAATTTTATCATGATTATGTGGCCATATTAATACTATTGCACGCATAACGACAAATCGGATATAAAAACATTTTTAAAAAAATGGGTCCCACTTTTCGGTTACATATAACCATCCGAAATTTAAAACCATATGTCCAATAACTGTTACCATAACTTGTTGTCACAAGAATACAACAGAAACAACTGTTTTACTCTTTTGAGATAGAAGTCAGGTCTGCCTACGTCATCTACTCCCAACCCCACCTCCAAGTGAGAATATCACTTTGCTCTATCAAAATTCAAAATCAGTCAAATGGGTCTTCACGGAAACTATTCTACTTTTTTAAAGTAAAGGTCAGGTCTGCGTACATTATATCTGGGTGGGATATTACCGGGCTACTTTGGTTTGGTTTCTTATAAAAGCCAAAGAAATTCAAAGGAAAAGCATACATTCATCTCTACACTTCACACTTTTCAAAATGCAGGCATCAACCCCTCTTAACGACAACGATAAGATGTTGGCAAACTACGTGCCAATCTACGTTATGCTTCAGGTAAATCCATTAAAAGTTACAATCTCGTTGTTGTTGTTTTCACAAAATTCAATGTTGTAACTTGTATGTCGTATGAACAGTTGGGAATTGTGACAATTGATAATGTTCTTGACGACAAAGTCGGGCTCGAGAAGCAATTGAAGCAATTGAAGGGAGCTGGTGTGGATGGGGTCATGTGTGACGTTTGGTGGGGGATCGTTGAATCCAAAGGACCTAAAGAGTACGATTGGAGTGCTTATCGGGCCTTGTTTCAACTCGTTCAAGAATGCGGGCTCAAAATGCAGGTTGTTATGTCATTTCATCAGTGTGGTGGGAACGTCGGAGATGTTGTGAACATCCTGATCCCACAATGGGTTCGTGACGTGGGGGAAACGGATCCGGATATTTTTTACACCAATAGAGCCGGGAATCGTAATATAGAGTATCTCACGATCGGTGTAGATAATCAACCGCTCTTTGGTGGTCGGACTGCTATTGAGGTTAGGATACTTATGATATAAAAGATACTCCCACTTTGATAAGTCGTTTTCATTTTGCTCTGAAAGTGATCCTTGATCACTAACCCTGTTAAAAAAATTGTTAAATCAAGGGTGTTTTTGTCTTTTAATTAGTTCCATAATTTTGCTTTACTTTTCTTCATATCCTAAATTTTGTTTTAAGGAATTCTGTTTTTGATGGAAAAAAAAATTAAAAGCAAAATTAGTGAAATGAAAGAAAAGACCAAAACACCCTTGCTTAATGAAATTTTTTAACAGGGTTAGTGATCAAGAACCATTTTCAGAGCAAAATGAAAACCACAAGGATGATTTACAGACTTGTCAAAGTTCAGGTCCCACTTTCATACTTTTCATTGAACCTCAAGGACCAAAATTAGAGTTTACTCTTTAGTTAATAAAACTGTGTGCATTTTTCATATTGGACATTTATTTTGGGACGGAGGGAGTACAACTTTTACAAAATATTGCATACTTTTCTTTCTAAACAGGCGCATTTTGAAGCTAAATATGTTCGTGAAACAATTTCGGGATCTTTATGAATGCAGATGTATAGTGACTACATGAAGAGCTTCAAAGAGACCATGGCCGACTTTTTGGAAGCGGAACTTTTTACGGACATTGAGGTCGGGCTTGGTCCTGCAGGGGAGCTTAGGTACCCCTCGTACCCGCAAAGCCAAGGCTGGGTTTTCCCTGGTATAGGTGAATTTCAGGTGAGAAAAAACCGGCACTACAACAAAATGGGCTTTTTAGGACGCCTAGCTGACCTAATATGAGTTCGCTATCAACTTTGAGTCTTATACAATGATGTCACAAAATTACAGAAAGTTGTAAGAACGAAGTGAAGCAACCTAACAAGTTCAATCAACGAAGCTGAAAAATCTAACAAGACACAAGAAGTAAATCGTTTTATTACCTTTTTATTGGGCATTTTTTAGATGTGTCCTATTAGCTTTTTATCTATGTTGTTAATTGCGGTGCAATCGCGGTTATCGCTATAAGCAAAATAGCGGTCGAAATTGTGGTTTCGATAATAGCGGCACAATTTAGTGCTATTTCACCTATATTTGGGTAAAATAGCGGTCCGCAACACCGATATTCTCAGTTGAGCCTCTTTTGAATCTAACGCTCACATTTTTGTCCTTTTTGGGGCTTTTATTTTGACTTAGGCTTCTATTTTGATTTGGGCCCTTATTAATTAATGCATTATACATATAATATGTTAAGTTATGCATGCATATATATATATATTATATATATATAAAATTCTAAGAAATATTATATGAACCTTTATTTTTGGACCACTATACCACCGCGATAACCGCTATTTCAAATGTCAGTCCTGACCGCTATTTTGTATTTTGACCACTGTAACAGCATAACTTTTTATAGGACACTTATGAAAAATATCATGGAAAAAGGTTGATAAGACGATTTATTTCTTATGTCATGTAAGATTGTCCAAATCTGTCGATATAACTTGTTAGGACACCTAACGTCGGCCTAACAACTTATTGTAATGCCATTGTATAAGTCGCATAATTGTTGGCCGACTGGTCTTAAAACTTAAAAAGTCATGTTAAGTACTCTATTAAGACGCCAAAAGACGGTTGGGCATCCTAAAAAGACCCGTCTTGTTGTAGTGTGAACCAAAGGCAAAAAAAATCTTGATTCGGGATTAAACACGAATGGTGCATATTTCAGTGCTACGACAAGTATCTGAAAGCGGATTTCAAAGAAGCTGCAACAAATGCCGGACACCCCGAGTGGGAGTTTCCGGATGATGCTGGAGAATATAATAACAACCCAGATGTAACAGGTTTCTTTGGATCAAAAGGTTACCTTAGCGAAAAAGGGAAGTTCTTCTTGACGTGGTATTCCAACAAGTTATTGATCCATGGCGATCAGATCTTGGATGAAGCCAACAAAGCCTTCCTGGGTTGTAAAGTGAAGTTAGCTTGCAAGGTAATCAAAAGACTTGGTACAAAAAGGAGATTATGTAAGGCGTAAAAAGTATATTGTTGGAATCCCACATCGGCTAGACAATGGACCATTAAACCTGTGTGTGTGTGTATATAGGGGCAGGTTCCATTAGAAATCTAAAATTGATTAGGAACTAGGGGACCGCCACAACATGACAAGTGGCATATTCTTCAGGAATATGGACGTGTTATTCATCATGAATGTTGTAGCATATTCAAGATGAATGTGTGATTCATCATGAATAACACCTACATATTCATCATGAATGTGTTACTCATGATAAATATCCATCTGAAGACAGACGTGTGGCGGTTACCAGGTTCATAATCAATTTTGGGTTCCTAACGGAATCTCTCTCTCTCTCTCTCTCTCTATATATATATATATATGGTGAAATTCTTTTACAAACCAAGCAATTCGTACAAACTATACAAACCAATCTTTGTCGTTCATCAAGTCTAATAAATATCTGATTTTATTATGTTTCCTAATCTAAAGTCATGATCATAATTAATGAACTTAATCATCTTCCATATATATCACAATCATTATTAATGAATGATAATAATTACCATAAATATATCTGTTGTTGCCTAATTTAGTGGTTTGCAAAGTTTGTACAAATTGTTTGGTTTGCAAAAGAAACTCACCCTATATATATATATATATATATGTAATTATGTATGTATAGGGTTGGGTTCCGGTGCAAAGGGAAGTTATGGTGAGAAGCGTAAGAAGAGATCTGGACCTTGGATCAATCATAATTGAAGATCAACACTAATGCAATACACCAGATCAATTCCCATAAGAAGCACAATACATTCGGGTGGGTGTGAGATTAAAAGTGATCAAGGGCCCAGATCCCTTCTTACGCTTCTCACCTTAACTCTTTTTCTCACACGATCCTTCGTCTGTATGTATATATATACACATATATATAATATATAATAATCTCCCCTCTCTGTAATGGTTCTTTTAGAGAAAAAAAAGATTTAAAGGGGTTCCACATATCCTCACACATACTTCCGATATTAATGAATTATTGGATGAAACAGATATCGGGTATCCATTGGTGGTATAAAGACGATTCACGCGCTGCAGAGTTAACCGCCGGATACTACAACTTGAACGATAGAGATGGGTATCGCCCGATTGCACGAATGCTTTCACGGCATTATGGTACTTTCAATTTCACTTGTTTGGAGATGAGGGACTCTGAACAAGATGCAGCAGCCAAAAGTGGACCTCAAGAACTTGTCCAACAGGTTAAATAACTATGAATTTGCTCTGAAAATCTACGAAACTTGATAACCGATGATGATTCAAATATTGTAACAAATAACAGGTGTTTAGTTCGGTGAAAAGGGAAGATGTTCATATGGCAGGTGAAAATGCACTTGAACGATATGATCGTGATGCTTACAATCAAATTCTTCTGAATGTGAGGCCGAATGGAGTCAGCAGAAATGAACCACCGAAACTAAAGATGGAAGCCTTGACTTTCCTTCGATTGGGAGATGAGTTGCTTAAAAAGAAGAATTTTAAGCTATTCAAAACATTTGTGAAGAAACTCCATGCTGATCAGGTATAACACCCTTAAAGATACTCCCTCCGCCCCCAACAAATTAGTTTCCAATTTTACCCCTAATTATGAGATGGAGAAATTCATTACTCCCTAAGAGTAATTTTGTCATTTAAAAGCCAAACTGAACAAACACAATAAAAGTAGGGTTAGGAGGAGGGTGAAAGGGGGGGTGTCATTCACGGAAACAACTGCTCTCCCTGTTGGGATAGAGGTCAGGTCTACGTACATTTATTTCACCCCCTCCTAACTCTACTCTGGAATAGGATTTATAGGGTTTGTTCGGTTTGGTTTTTAAATGACAATTTTGCCCTTAATAATAGAGGGAGGAATAAGTTTCTCCATCTCAAAATTAAAGGTAAAATTGGAAAGTATACACTTATTTTGGACAAACTAAAATAGAAATGGTACTTTGGAATAGGATTTATTGGGTCTGTTCAGTTTGGTTTTTAAATGACAATTTTACCCTTAATAATAGAGGGATTAATGAATTTCTCCATCTCATAATTACGGGTAGAATTGGAAAGTATGCACTTATGCACTTACGCACTTACTTCTAGAAGGGTGCGTTTGGTAGGGTGGACAGCATGGGACAGGACAGGACACACCTGTCCCATGTTTGGTGCGACCAAATGTAGAACTAAGTGGAACTAAGTGGAACTATCATGGGACAAGTGTGTTCTATGCTTACCCCCTAGAACTAAGTGGAACAAGGATTTTTTGACAAATATACCCCTTCTTCTTCTTCTTCTTCTTCTTTCTTTCCCACCACCACTACCGCCGCCACCGCCACCACTACCACCACCGCCGTCGCCGCCACCGCTGCCGCCACCACCACCACCGCCGCCACCACCACCACCACCACCGCCGCCACCACCACCGCCACCACCACCACCGTTGCCGCCGCCACCACCACCACTGCCACCGCCGCTGCCGCCACCACCACCACCGTCGCCGCCACCACCACCGCCACCGCCGCCACCACCACCACTAAACAAATTACTAGGGGTAAATGGGTCATTTAACCGGTCCTGTTCTGTCCTGTCCAGTCCTATTTATGTGTTACCAAACACTGAACAGCTGTCCTGTCCTGTTCTGTCATGTCCTGTCCCGTCCTGTCTGCGTACCAAACGCACCACACTTATTTTGGACAAACTAAAATAGAAATGTACCTTGGAATAGGATTTATTGGGTTTGTTTAGTTTGGTTTTAAAATGACAAAACCCTTAATAATAGAGGGAGTAATGAATTTGTATATATCATAATTAAGGGTAGAATTGGAAAGTGGGCACTTGCTTCTGAAAGTGGACACTTATTTTGGACAAACTAAAATAGAAATGTACTTTGGAATAGGATTTATTGGGTTTGTTTAGTTTGGTTTTTAAATGACAATTTTACCCTTAATAATAGAGGGAGAAATGAATTTCTCCATCTCATAATTAAAGATAGAATCGAAAAGTAGGCACTTACTTCTGAAAGTGAACACTTATTTTGTTACAAACTAAAATAGAAATGTGGACACTTATTTTGGGATGGTGGGAGTATATACTTATTGGTTTATGCACATAGTAGAGCTTGTGAAGCATAATGTATGATCATTCTCCAGGCATACAACGCTGATCCACGAGCATATTCAAGTGTAGTCCCGTTGGAGAGATCAAAACCCGAGATTCCAATTGAGGAACTGCAAAAAGCAAGTGAATGGCTCGAACCATTCCCTTTTGATGATCAAACAGACATGAGTGTCGGGGGTAAACTCAATGATTATATTGACGGTGTATTGAGCATGATCCCTTTCTTCTAAGACAAATGAATGGAAGGAAGGATGGATGGATCGCACATAATGAAGTTTTAAAATTTCACGTTCATACCAGTTGTATTCAAAATGAATAAAAGGACGGGTTGTAGTGCACCAAGTCCTCTGGCTTTGTAAGTGATAAATAAGTCGTCTTTGCATGAAACGTGTAATATAAGATATTTAAGCTTCATGTATTTTTGGAAATTGATGATCCCGGGTTTCGCCTAGACTAATCCCATGGCAAGTCACGACTCTAGGCTTTGCCCACAGCCTGTAAATCCCCAGTGGCCACAAGCGCGTATGTAGATGGCAGGATTTGAACCTGGGTTGATTTTATCATCCCCTTGTATTTATCCACCACGCTACGCTACCCCTTGTGGTTAGCTTCATGTTTTTCACACTAAAACTTCTTTCACCTTACAAAAGGGTCAAGAAAGATGGCCTTAGCTATTGGATAATGAGTATATAAGGTTGGGTTCCGGTGAAAAGTTGAGGTTAACGTGAGAAGTGTGAGAAGTGGTTATCAATTGTTAGAGGAGAAATGGAACAACCAAATTTTGACTTTCGAGTGCCAAAAAAGTTCTTTTTTTTAACCTTCGAAACCAACATTTGGAAGATGTTGCTTCAAAGTTCAAATAAGCTAAGCAAATCTACCAAAACCACAAACACAAATTGCAAATTTCAATATATGGATTATAGTACAAGGATTCATATTAGTCCTTTCGTCCCAAAAAGATACACATTTTGACTTCCTAGGTCAATTCAGGCCTCACGAAATCACAATTCTAATAGATTTTGCTATAAATCTAACACCCGCACCTTTTTTGTTAGAGTCCCAGATCAGCTAGACTTGGACCATTTCTTCTCAATATATGTTGGAACTTTCCTTGTCTCCTCAAGGGATCTTTTGGGAGTAATCTAACGAGGTTCCCTCAGAGCCAAAGTCTATCACTCTGGATACTCGACACTTTGGGGCAATCAATACTCATCTAGCCTTCTCTCGATACTCCGAGACCATTTGTGCCCGTTTGCCCTCCATTAGAGGGGGAGTGTTAGAGTCACACATCGGCTATTGAACCATTTCTCTCCTTATGAGACCTTTTGGAGGCTAATTTAGTGGGGTTTCACATACTCTCTAATTTTTTTATTGTAGTTCTTGTTGAAAATTAGTTCAATTAACCACAAAAACCGATTTGAACTTCTTTTCTTGTAATCCAGTGAGTGAATCATTTTACATAAGAAATTGGTGAACCATCAGGCATGTAAGTAACAATGCACCTGCAACAAAACTTTATCCTCTGAAGACCTGGATTATCGTGTGAAAGAACCCGACCCATAACAAACTGAATCGGATAAAGATGGAACCCTAATTACCCAAATTCCTCTATTAAAAACCAAATAAGCAGAACAGAGAAATAAACAAACACACATATGAAACATATAATGCAATAGAAATTTAGAAACCAGAAACCTACATATGGTAGCCATGGCTAGTTCGTCCATGGCAACAGCAGCAAAACAAATTGAGTTTTCGTTAAAATACCCCAATTCATTTTATGTTTCTGGAATGAGAAAATATTCAAGAGGATAGTACCATCAAATTCTTCATCCTCCGATACTTGCTCAACGATGGGAGGAGGGTTGAGAATAGGGAAGGAAACGGGGCGGATCATCGGTGAATAGATTTTGTGGGAACTTGAGGTTCTCTTTTGAGAATCTTTGAGGACTTAGGTTCAGAGTATTCATCTATGTAAATAGATTTTAATAACTCATGGAGAGGTATGGGAGGATGATCGGTGGGGTTTGATTTTTTCAGCAAGGTGACTTTTGAGGAGTTTGAGGATGAGGCTTCATCAAAGGTTGATCTTTTTGAGGGATCAGGGATGAGTTTTGAAATTTCATCAGAGTCAAGTTCCTCAATGAATTGATTTGAGGAAGCCTCTTTTGCTTTTATAAACATTCCATATTTTCGAGCTTCATACAGATCTAAAAAATTTAAGGAGATGGAATCACAAGAACTTGAATCAGATGCATCATCCCACACACTGGTGATAGGAATAAGTGCATGTGAAGAAACTTCAGGATAGACTTTGCCGAATCCTAGACCGAATTTGCTCTTTCCACTGATTTGACTTTGAAAGAGCTGTTCAAGATTTTTTGAAGAATCTGTCCATTTTCTTACAACCTCTTGCTCCTTTTTAAGTTCCTTAAAAAGCGAGTTCTTTTCTTTTGAAATCACATGATTTATAGTTTTTAAGTCCTCAAGCTCAGCTTTGGTTTCCTCAAACTTTTTAAGTTTAGACATGCAAATTTCAAGTTCAGATTTGAGTTCTTTCACTTGAGCATATTTTCTATTCTTGCTATCTTTGACAGAATAAAAGTCTTTAGTTAAAGATTCATACACATCAATCTTTTCACTATCAGTCATATTATTAAAAGGATGTACCTGAGTATAAGCTGTCGAGCACCCAGTCGACACAAGAGCCATTGGAGAAATAGCTTTGTCAGAGTCCTCCATTTCTTCAGAAATGGCCATGAAGCACATATTGTGAGAATCACTGTTAGTGGTGTCTTCTTCATCCCAGTCATGAGTTTCTGCCATTAGACCTTTTCCTTTTCTTTCAAGACCCTCACTCCTTTCCTTTTCTTTCTTGTACTTGGCTTTATACTTCTCAGCACGCTCCTGATGGTCTAAGGAAGAGGATTGGGAATCCTTTTTGGAAAAGGTTGATTTGAAATGATTATTTCTGGGTTTCTCATTCTTTGAAGAATATTTGTCAGAGGATGGGTTCCTAGACTTAGTAACACGCTTACTCCTACACTCAGATGCAAAGTGTCCTTTCTTGCCACAGTTATAGCACTCTTCATTTGACTTATCAGAAGAAGTCTTGGAAGATGAAGATTTTCTAAAATTTTTGGATTTGTTGAAAGGACGAAATTTGTTCTTAGAGCCAGCCATCATTGCCATTTCTTCAGACAATTGTTCAACCATAATTTCCTCACCTTCGTCATCAACATCACTAAGATATGCCTCCGTTTGGTGGGAAGAGTTATTTTGGTTGTCATTGTCAGAGTCTGATGACGGATAGGTGATTCTAGGAACATTTTGAGATTTCTTGGAGCTTTCACTGACAAGAGCTATAGAAGAGCCCTTTATCTCTTTGATGAAAGATTTCCTTTGTAACTTAGTTTGCTCAAAATTGAAGAGAGTTCCATAAATGACAGTTAAGGGCATGAACTCAAGGTCCTTGGTAGTTTTAATGCAAGTACATATATTCTCCCAAAATTCTGGAAGACAATCCATGAACTTGCTTAAGACTTCCTCATTATCATAGACTTTGCCCAATAACTTCAGATCATTTAAGAGAGAGTTGAAACGATTATAGTAGCTAGGAAGAGATTCTCCTTTTTCAAAAGCAAAGAGTTCATATTTTCTAATGAGACCAATCTTTTTACATTTCTTTACTTCCACAGTACCTTCGTACAGTACACACAGTGTGGTCCACATCTCTTTGGCAGTTTCAAAGTTAACCAGAGAGTGATAGACCTCATCAGGAAGAGAGAGTGCAATAATTGCTCTTAGCTTAGAGTCGAGAGAAACCAAACGTTTTTCCTCATCAGTATATTTCTTAGGGTTTTTGAGGATGTAACGACCAGTAGCACTGGATTTTTCTTCATCAGAATCACTAGAGATTTCTTTTTCTATGGTTTCTTTTCCAGGCCTCTGCGTTTCATAGCGAGCCCAAACTCTGGGGATGATAGGTCCCTCTTTGAGAATGGTTGGATATCTAGTATCCACTCCTTCCATGAATAGCATCATGCGGCTCTTCCACAAAGAGAAGTTGTTAGCATTAAACTTAGGAGGTTTGGTTATGGAGCCATTCTCAGAAAAGTTGTTTTGAAAAGAGTTTTCAATTGTAGAAGAAGAAGAGGCAGCCATCGCAGATCAAGTTTATAGGATTAAACTTTCTGCTCTGATACCACTTGTTAGTCCCAGATGGCTTAACAAGTATTGTAGAAGGGGGGGGGGGGGGGTTGAATACAATACTCAAAATTTTCACAATTTTAATTCTTTATATTGAAAATCTTTCAACTAGAATTACACAAAGAAACTTAAAGACTGTTGCGGAAAAGAACAGATAAACTATTCTAACAATCTTTCACAAAGTAAACTAAACAATACAGCAGAGAACACTAAGAGCAAGGCTATAAGGTTATCAAGCAATATGAAAATCTTGCACTGAGAGAAATCCAGAAAGCGTGATTTGCATGGAGTCTTCATCTTCCTTTTATAGTGAGGATAAGGTACAGAGCATTAAATGCATGGTACTATTATCCTCAAGTCATTTGCAACAAACCAATGGTCTTTGGAAAAGTACCAGTGGACTTCTAAAAAGGTGATAAGTCACTATCACCTTTTGCTTGAAACCAGGAATAGAAGCCATGCTGAAAGGACATCTTCTAAAAAGATAATAAGACAAAATGTTACTTTTGCCTTGTATCAGATTTTGTCCCGAAATAAATGATCTTCTTTATGAGTATTCAAGACAATATCACCGAAAGAGTTCCACCGATAATATTGTCAATAATACATAACCATCTGCAAAGAAGTACTATTTCTTCAAAGTTCCTACCGAGTTTAAGAAGCATATCGGTGGAAGCTGTTCACCGAAATTGAGAGCTTCTTCGGTGGAGATGAAGACCACCGAAATTGTGAAGACAATTCGGTGGGGATGATGGCCACCGAAGTTGTGAAGACAGTTTCGGTGGTGATGATGGCCACCGAAATTGTGAAGACAATTTCGGTGGTGATGACTTGTTTGTTTGTTGAGAAGAGTCTTCTATTTTCCACAAGTAGAGAGTCTTCAGGCTTGGTTTCGGTTGATCTTCGACTTCACCGAACATTTGCTATTTTGTACAAGTCATTCAAAGAACCAAACTAAAATATTCTAAGTAGGATATTTAGGGAAACATCGGTGAGTCAATTTCAAATCCTTGGTGACCCAACAATCTCCCCCTATTTGAATTTGAGCTCCTTTCTTAGAATATTTAAGAGTATTGAAAAGTAAAATTGCATTTTGACCCTTTTTACTCTTTTTGGGTTCTTTTCACATAGACCATTCTTTTTGTTCTTTTTGATCTTTTTCTTTTTGTATGAGTATGTATACTATGTACAGTATTTACAAGTAAATGAAAGTAAGGATATGTACCGAAATAAAATTCAAATAGATAGATACTTGAATTAAGATAAGTTTTCTCGTACATTTTTACAAAATGAGAAACAAACTTTTTACAAGTACCAAAGGAAAAGAGAGAACCTATTTCTCGGTGGTTTGCCTCCGTTTAATTTAATCGGTCACATTTTTTAAGAAGGGTTGAGCTTCGGGAATGTAAGGAAATAGGTTGTAGATACCTTGAAGGAACAGAGTATCGGCAATGGAAATCTGAGCAAATCTGAAGAAGGATCTTCGACCGAAACCATCATTGAAGTAAAGCCCCGGAATCGGTGCAAGGCTCAGAGTTGTGGAGGGATGTGGTACCGAGGTAGGAAGGGATAGATTCAGGTTGCTGACATTTGGAATCTTTCATTCAGATGCCATCTCTTTGAATACTTTGTCTATGGGATTCTTGACCTTGGGAACCCGAATATCTTCTTTCATTGATTGAAGTTTGGCCCTTTCATCGGTGGAAAGGATGATGTTGTGTTTTCTTTTGATCTCCTTCATCCTATCCATCAAACCTTCAATGCATTTGATGAAAGTGTCCTTCTTCGGGTTTGAACTTTTGACAAGATGTTGAGAGATTTCGAACCATTCAGTGAGGCCGAAATTCTTGAGATGGACATCTGTCAAGCTTTTCAACGAACCATCATCTCTGTTAATGATTAGCCTGATATCCTTTGGGTTGACTCCTGAAGTAGCAATTTTGGCACTTGTGATTGTGGCTGAGCTCGTTCGGTGGTGCATGGTTCTTTTGTACCAGACAATTTCTTCGTTCTTTTCTTCTTCAAAAGCACTTAGTACCGATTTTTGAGTTTGGATGGCATCAGTGGACTTTACTTTGGCGGCTTCTTCTTCGGCAGCTTTCATGGATAGAGCTTTAGATTTATCCAAAGCTATTTGGGCAAGTCTAGCTTCCTCAATTTCTTGAGGGGAAAGGCCGAGATCGGTGAAAGCTGTTTGAGGAGGAGGCTTGAGCTTTAGAGTTTCAGCACCTTTAGGTCTTGCCCCATACTTAGCCAATTCTTTCTTCTTCTTTTCTTCCTTTGCCAAATCTTCGGCTGAAATTACCTTCTTTCCTTTATCTTTGGGAGCTTTGCTCGATTGCTCCCCCTCAGATGATGCAATCTCTTCCACACTCTTAGGGATTTTCTTTTTCGGTGAGGAGATGGATTCGGTGGTGCCTGTATGAATTGGTGAGATTTGTGGTGATTTCGGTGGTGGCGATGCTTTCGGTGGAGAATGGGGTTTCGGTGGAGGGTTGTTGCTGGTAGATTTCTTGAGAGTGGGAAGTTTTCCTGGTGTAGTAGTGGTTTTCTCCCCCTCAGCCACAGCCGGAAGCTTAAAACCCATCTCATAAAATACTTTATCGAATTTGGAGTGAAGAGAGGCCAAGCTTGAAGACATGGCATCGGGAACCAGTGAGAAATCACCCAAGCTCATTTCCCATTCAGATTTATCGGGGGCGGAGGCCTTTGCGAGGGATGCCACCTTTGAAGACAACGTATCAAGGGATTCATTTATTGGAGTAAGGGCATCGGTGATGGCGTTGAAAAGAAGTTGAGGCAACTTAGTCTCAAGAGTTGAAATTCTAGAGTTGGCCTGGGAGATCAAGGAAATGGTAGATTGTAGAAAAGTATAGTGTTGGCCATGGTGTGTGGAAACATAACCACCGATTTCTGGGAAAGAACATCGGTAGCATAGGGGATCAGTTTCGGTAGGCCGATGTGGGAGGAAAACTGCTAACTCATCGGGATAGAGAATTCTCGGTGGTGGAGAATCCTGCCGAATCGGTGTTGGTGATCTTTGCGGGGTGAGCAATCGGTGTGGAGTAGGAGATCGTCAAGGAGAATCCAGATGAGCTGGTGAGGGAGTCTCGTTGGGATTTTGTTCGGTGGACGGGATGATTCGGGGAGAACCAGTGTCCTCCAAAAGAAAATCAAAGAAATCTCTCGGGGGGGATGTAATGGGGGGAACCCTGAGTGGGTTGTGCATCATCATCGATCATAAACTGACCGGGTGAAAGGCCGTGAAGTGTCAAATCTACTCCTTCGAGGGAAGAGGGCTCGAAGTCATCTCTTTCACCCGAAGAAGTGGGTGAAGAGGCAAATGTAGGGACTTCCTTTTCTACAACTGTGGTCTTTTGAGAGACCTCAGAGGAGTCGGTTGAGGGTTTAACAAATTTCCTAGAATGGGATGGTTCAGTCAAATGTACCCGAGATCTTTTTAGAGAAGATTTCGGGGGGGGGGGGGGGGGGGGGGGAAGATGAGTGCCTCCGCTTAGAAGGTTTTTGAACCGGGGAAGCCGACAAGGGTTCTCTTGTTGGCGTGGTTCTAGAAGCGGGTGCGGAGGTGTCGGTGGCCTTTTGTTGTTTCTTTTTAGCGCCACCGGACTTTACTCGAGGACGGGGAGAAAGGGCCACAACATTTGGAGTGACCTCGGGAATTTCCAGGTGACGAAACCCGGAAATTTCCGCATCACCCCAATGTAGTTCGGGAGAGAGAGCAAAAGAAATCATACCTGGTCGTAAAGGGCGATCGGTTGCGAGCGGTTTAACATTTAGAGTTTTGGTGCCAACGAGCGGAGACAACCAGTCATATGTGAATCGTGGAGTAGATGAGTTGCGATCGTTGTCCAAGGCTTTAGAAAGTTTATGTTGAATGATCATCGAGAGGAAACGAGGATATGCAACATAGCATTTCCTTGGTTGCTTAATTACCTCAACAAGTTCAGTGAAGAAGTATTGAGCGAAGTCAACTTTCCGTTGAAAGATGAGGGCATGAGCGAGCTTCGTGATATATGATGGTGATTGATCGTGCCCACTAGTCTTGCGAGAGAGACAATGGATAATGTGGGCAAAGAAAAAATTCCATATGCCGCCCATTTTGCTTCGAAGGAGAGTGCTGGGGCCCTTTTTGGATGAATCATCAATAACATACCCAAGAGTTTGAACAACGTCTTCAAATATGGTATCGACATGTAAATCATCATATCGAGAAAAGGTTTGGATTTTGAGAGCTAGTCGAACATCATCGACCCCAAAGGTAAGGTCGTGATCACCTTCTTCATTGGAAAGAATGGAGGCGTGAATGGCTTCGTTTGAGGGATCGTACACACAGGTTAACCAAAACTGTCCAATGAGCATTTTGCTCATTTTAGGGTTGCAGGTGAAAGCATGGAGGAGAGGAGATCGGGAGAGAAACTTGGTTACCGTGGAGAACTCAGGATGAGATGAGTTGGAATCGAAGCGGGCAACGTGATTGCATGCATTGAACTTGAGGTCTTCGAATCGAGTGGGAACAGCGGATCTTGAGGATGCCATTGAAATTGTTATCGAATATGTTTAGAGAGATGAAGGGTTGCAGGTTTCGTGTGAGTGAATAGTGAGGGTAAATAGTATATATAGAGGTGGGAGAAGGTAAAAAGTAATGATGAAAAACGACTGGAAGGGGAAGGGTCTTACATCACTGACAACTTTTAGGTATTTGGAGACTCAAGAAAGCATGGGGAATCGTAATGGATAAGATGAAAAGAAATCGGTGATGGTTCGGTGGACACAGTACCGAAGTTTCACCGACGAAGGAGAGTCGGTGTGAGACTCGAATTTCGGTGGAAGGGCACAAAGGTACCACCGAAGGGGTACCACCGAAGAGCACAAAGGGCACAAAGATACCACCGAAATTTCCTTTGGTGGAAGAATGGAGAAGACCTTCGGTGACGGAAGTTTCCACCGAATTTAGATTTCGGTAGAAGAGAAGAGAGTATCTTCGGTGTAGACTTGATTCTATCGAATTATGTGACAAGTGATTTCGGTGTAGGGGACGGTGTAGGGGAAGTTTCCACCGAATTGATGTTTCGGTGGTAAGGGAAGAAAGTGTGATATCGGGGTAAGGATTTTGGTAGAGAAGAAATCGGTGTAGAAGCACAAAGAAATTTGTCCACCGATGTGAGATCGGTGTAAAATAAACACATTTTATTCTTGTAGATTGCACATTCCAAGTTCACTTATCAGAAAGTTGAACCTGGTTTCATCAAGGGGTTTAGTAAATAAATCAGCAAGTTGCAAATCGGTGGGAATGAAGTGCATCTCAATGTCCCCTTTGGAAATGTGGTCCCTGATGAAATGATACCTGATATCTATGTGTTTAGATCTGGAGTGAAGAACAGGATTGTTTGCAATAGCTATTGCACTGGAATTATCACACAGAATTGGGACTTTAGAAAAGAATTGATTGTAGTCCCTTAGTTGGTTTCTCATCCACAGGATCTGAGCACAACAGCTTCCAGCAGCTACATATTCAGCCTCAGCAGTAGAGGTTGACACAGAGTTTTGTTTCTTGCTGGACCAACTTACTAATTTACCACCAAGAAGTTGGCAACTTCCTGTAGTACTCTTTCTATCAATTTGGGAACCTGCAAAATCAGAATCTGAATACCCAATCAGTTCAAAACCTGAGTCTTTGGGATACAAAAGACCCAAGTGCAAAGTACCCTTGAGATACCGAAAAATCCGTTTTACAGCCTGTGAATGTGATTTTTTAGGATTGGCCTGATAACGGGCACACAGACAAGTAGTGTCAGGATCGATTCCAAACAAGAATAACTATACTTAGAAATCAGAATTAAAGAATCTTGCGGAATAGAACTTTAATTCAAACACACTCAATGAACAACTAATCAGATAACACAATCTGTTTGAATTCAATGCTTCAACTCACAAGTTTACAACCAAACCTCAATCTTGTTGAACAGGCTCAACAAGACGACTTCTACTTCTCTAGAAATAGGGTTCTAAACCTTGAGGTTAATTCTCTCTAAAACAAAAACGAATTCTGAAATCTCTCGTACCGAATAGCTATCTATCAACATCTATTTATACTAAATAATTACAAGATAACTATCAAAACAAAATTGATCTTCAGAATATTCTTTCATGCTTATCTTCATTCATTCCATCTTTATCTCCAACCTTCTCGCATTCCAAAATTATGATCACCAGCAGTATTAACATCGTTATGCACAAGCAGTACTAACATTGTTCCAGCAGCATTAACTTTTACTAGCAGTACTAACCTTGCTCTGGCAGTAGTATTGTTGTTCTGGCAGTACTAATGTTGTTCTGGCAGTACTAACGTTGTTCTGGCAGTACTAACCATACTTAGCAAATCTTCAGTTCCCAACAATCTCCCCCTAACTTGACTTTTTAGATTGAGAAGTCAAGTTCTTCAGATGATGCTTCCAAAACCTAATCATGAACACATAAATCGGGATTCAAACCCAGACTTTGATTGATAATCCTTCTCACCAAGTATCTTCCCATTTCAGAATCCTTGTTGCAAGCCAACTTAGCATGTAGCATTCCATTCAACCTTTTCATGTTGTGCTTGTATGCAACATCCACCAAATAATACTCATGATATGTATGGTCAAGTGTGATGACATACACTCCACATTTTTCAATGAGCATCCAGTTGGTAATGGCTTGAAAATTTCTTTCTATCATATACTGAACTGCTTCTGGTTTGAACATTAGGCACAGGTATTCAAGAACCATTTTGGTGATAGACATCCCTTTTTCATTCAGCATATTTCCATACAGCTTCATTCCAACCTTGTACATCTCCTCTATGTCAGATCTAGAGCACATTCTGATAAGTCTTCCCCATGTAGAACAGACCTCAAACTTCCTATCTGCTCTCTTGACTCTAATGTACTCCTTTCTCTGATCTACCAAGGTATCCCAGAAGATGATCTCAGGAGGCATGGAAGATAATGGGTCATCTTTGATTGGATCAGTATCAACCACAGTGATATACATATCACATTGAGCATTTCTTGGTTGACCTGATGGAGTTGCTACTTCTTCTTCAGCAACCTTTGTATCATCTTTCTTTTCTGGAACATCCTCTTCTTTTTCTTCTTCTACCACTGGTTCTACCCTAGGTTTCTTGACAACTTTCCTCTTGGTAGCTATAGACTTGGTTCTTGCTCTTTTTAGTGACACCAACTTTTCACCCAGAGTTTCTTCTTGCTTTTTAGGAGTGTCATGTTTGGCTTTAATCAAAGCCTCTGCAACTTCAACTTCTTCCAAAGTAGGCTTTTTAGTTTCTGTTGCTTCCTTTGTTTCTGCTGCTTCTTCCGTTTCTGCTGCTTCTTTTGTTTCTGCTTCTTTCTGAATTTCAGCAGCATTAACCATTTCTGCTGTTGGTTCAGTTTCTGCTTCTTTCTCAATTTCAGCAGCATTAACCATTTTTGTTGCATGATCAGTTTCTGCTTCTTTTGCAATTTCAGCAGCATTAACCTTTTCTGCTGCATAATCAGTTTCTGCTTCTTTTGCAATTTCAGCAGCATTAACCATTTTTGCTGCATGATCAGTTTCTGCTTCTTTTGCAATTTCAGCAGCATTAACCTTTTCTGCTGCATAATCAGTTTCTGCTTCTTTTGCAATTTCAGCAGCACACTCATTCTCCCCCTTTTCCTGTGCACTCTCCATGTTGACTTCAGCTTCTGACTCCCCCTTTTTGGGAGCATCATTGTTGGGACTTCTTCTTTTAAGAACATACTGAGCTTTCTTCTTCCTGTGCATCAACATTGTAATCAGCTTCTTATGCTTCTCAAGCTGTGTTTGTTGATATAGGACCACTTTCTTGAGTCCATCTATCTCCTTTTGCTGACTTACAACATCTGTGTTTATATTGGCAATGGTTTCCATCAATTCCTCATATGTATATCTATCCTCACCTTGTTTAGGAGTTTTTACTTCCTTTAAAGGATCACTGGAAATTTTAGTAGGAGTCTTTTGCCTAGCAAAAGCACTGCCTACCCCCTTGGTTTCTTGGCACCTGGGACCTCTGAATGATTTCTCATTCTGAGTTGCCGTGAGGAAGGTCTTAGTTATGTTACCACTGTCCTTCTCTGTGCTAGCAGAAGTAGTGGCAGCCTTGCTACTCACATGCTCAACCTTCTCCTTAGTGAGCACCTTCTTGGGGTTGGGAGACACCCCTGTGGTTTCCCTTTCGATATTCTCTGTTGGAGAATGCTCCAATAGAGGGCTTAAAGGCTTTGGGCTTGTAGGAGGTACATCAAGGGAAGGAGCCTTGTGTACCTTTCTTCTTGTAAACTTTTTGGTTACTTTTGGAGTGGGTCTTTGAAGAATGGACTGAGGAATTTCTTTGGTGATTGAAGGTGGGGTTAGGCTATCAGTGGGTTGGTCTAATGAGGGCCTTGACCCTGATGCCATACCTTCTTGTGTGTGGGACACACCCAACATTGTAGAGAACAATGGAGTGTCAACTCCTTCCGAGTCCCTGGAAGTTCTTCTCATATTTGAGAAGACCTTTCCTTTAGGGGGTTTAGGTACATATACCTCATTAAATTGAGGCAAATCCGTCAATTCCTGAGTAATCACTGCTTGGACAAACCTTGGGTACATATAAAAACTCTTTTTGGATTCCAGGTTTGACACAAGATCATTGAAAATCATTTGTGAAAAATTAAACTTCCTGGCAGTGGCCAAGCAGACCAGGGCATAAGCAATGGTACTGCTAAACTCACTCCATCCAGTAGTTTTCTTTGACATGCAATGCATTAAGGTATGAACAAAGAATCGCCATTGTGTAGAAAATTTAGACTTGAAAAACTTAAAGATTCCAATGGGACCTTCATACCCCATTCTTGTTAAAGTTGAGTATAGATCGTCATTAGGAATAGACGTCATACCTGAGGCATCATCCAATGGAAGAGTGATGCGAATAAGCTCCTCTGTAATATTCAAGGGTTTGTCACACACCCTTGTTTTGATGATTTTCTGCCCATCTTCAGACACCACGGTGGCATTTTCCCAGAACTGCTTCTGATGCTCGATGTAGATAGTCGGGGTCACCGTTAGGGCATATGATATATGCGTGGATTTGAGGAAATCCACAATGTCGTGAAAACCTGCGGACTGTTTTGGCTTCTGGAGCATGGCAATCTCGTTGTGTTCGTCGATAAACTCCATTGTACCTGAGGATTCTTGACAGAAAAACAGAGATTCTTGGGAGAGAATAGTTAGAAAGAGAGAGAGATGAATAGAATTCAAAGAGACGTTATGAACTTTGGCGGGCTGAAAGAGGTATTTATAGCAGTAGTAGCCCTATTTTTTTTTAAAGCAGTATTAACGACACATGCAGTATTAAGTACGAAGCAGTATTAACTATGCACTGGCAGTAGTAACTATGCACTGGCAGTAGTAACTATGCACTGGCAGTAGTAACTATGCACTGGCAGTAGTAACTATGCACTGGCAGTAGTAACTATCCACTGGCAGTAGTAACTATCCACTGGCAGTAGTAACTATGCACTAGCAGTAGTAACTATACTTGCACTTTTCAGCACTTGTCAATCTGAGTCATACAGAAGATCCTGAGAAAAAGAGTTAGTAGTACCAAATATAGAAGGAAATACAGGTATAAAAACTGAAAATCATGACTTTATTCAAGGTTGATCATGCCCACACTTGTTACCAAGAAGGTGAATCTACCCACATCAAAAGCTTTTGTGAATAGATCAGCAAACTGGTCATTGGTATGAACTTTAGCAACTTGAATTAGTTTCTTTTCATTACAATCGCGAATAAAGTGATATCTGATCTCTATGTGCTTTGTTTTTGAGTGTTTGACTGGATTGTTAACAATGCTAATAGCACTGTTGTTGTCAATGAAGATTGGAGTGTGAAGAAATGTTACCCCATAGTCCAACATCTGATTCTGTATCCATAGAACCTGAGAGCAGCAGCTTGCAGCAGCTATATACTCAGCTTCTGTTGTAGATAAGGACACTGTGGTTTGTTTCTTACACTGCCAGGATACTAGTCTTGCACCCAAAAACTGACATCCACCTGAAGTAGACTTCCTATCCATGTTGGCTCCACCCAAGTCACTATCTGAGTATGCAAGTAGATCAAAAGATGATTCATAAGGATACCAGAGACCTAATCTAGGTTGCCCTCTTAGGTATCTAAATATCCTCTTGACTGCATGAAGGTGTGATTGCTTTGGAGTAACTTGAAATCTGGCACATACACATACTGGAAACATAATATCTGGTCTAGAGGCTGTGAGATACATGAGTGATCCAATCATTGATCTGTAATGATGGACATCCACATCCTCCCCCTCAAGATCAGCAGTGATCTGTTTGTGTGTCTCCATTGGTGTGCTTGCTGGCTTTGAGTCTGATAATCCAAACTTATCCAGGATGTCTTTCACATATTTGGATTGGCATATGAAAATCCCATCCTTCTTTTGTTTCACCTGAAGCCCAAAGAAGAAAGTAAGTTCACCCATGGAACTCATCTTGAAGCTCTTGTGCATTAACTCCTCAAAGTCTTTACACATGTTATCATTTGTGGATCCAAAGATAATGTCATCCACATAGATCTGAACAAGTAGGGTGTCCTTCTTTTTCCTTTTGATGAATAAGGTCTTATCAATGATTCCTCTTTCAAATTCATTTTTCAAGAGATAGGTAGACAGGGTGTCATACCATGCTCTTGGGGCTTGATGTAGACCATAAAGTGCCTTCTTTAACTTGTACACTCTGTCAGGATACAATGGATTGTCAAATCCAGGGGGTTGACAGACATACACTTCTTCATCTATAGTCCCATATAGAAAAGCACTTTTTACATCCATCTGGTAGACCTTGAACTTCATATATGAGGCATAGGCTAGAAACAACCTAATTGCCTCAATCCTTGCAACTGGAGCAAAGACTTCCTCATAGTCTATACCCTCTTCCTGAGTATACCCTTGTGCAACCAGCCTGGCTTTGTTCTTGATCACAATTCCTCTCTCATCCTTCTTATTTCTGAAAATCCACTTGGTGCCAATTGCCCTATGACCTTTTGGAAGGTCCACCAAGTTCCACACATTCTGTAGCTTGAACTGTAGCAGCTCCTCTTGCATTGCTTCTATCCAACTTGGATCTTTCATAGCATCATAAGCCTTTTTGGGCTCAATTTGGGATAGAAAGCAAGTGAGTACAGTATTAACTGTATTTTGCTGATCTTGTAGCTCTTGAAGTCTGCTTTGATTCCTAGTCATCATGGGAGAAGCAATGTCTCCAATTACCAACTCAGGAGGATGATTTTTCTGAGTTCTTGATGGATGACCAGATTCCTCTTGTAAGTTCACATCCAGATTCGACTCATTTAAGTCTGGATTTTCTTCAGCTTCTTCAGTCACTTCAGACTCTCTGGAATTTGGACTTGAAGGCTGATTTTCCTCTATTCTTCTCTCTTCTTCATTCTGAATGGGTTCAGCTTCCTTTTCTTTTTCACAGAAGTCAATAGGATCAATGGTAGGGAGTGGAAATATCACAGACTGAATTCTGTGATCTGATGGTGGTGCATCCCTTTGTCCTGCATTTACATCACTACTGATACCCAAAGAATTAGTGAGTGAATCAATGTCAAATAGCCAATCAGGACCTGAACCAATAGGATTTGGTGTGTTCTCATTGCATTTGACATTATCACTTTCTTCAATTATTCTAGAAGAGGTATTAAACACTCTGTAAGCCTTACTCTGAGATGAGTAACCAACAAGAAAACCATCATCTGCTTTGCTATCAAACTTACCTAAGTGAGATTTGGTATTGAGAATTGTACAAGGACACCCAAATGGTTTGAAAAATCCAATAAATGGTTTCTTTTTCTGAAAAAGCTCATAAGGTGTCTTGTTTTTAGGCTTTATTACTAAAACTCTGTTTTGAACATAACAAGCAGTATTAACTGCTTCTGCCCAAAAAGTAGTGGGTAATTTTGAATCAGCTAACAGAGATCTAGCAGCCTCAATCAGTGTCCTATTCCTTCTCTCAGCAACACCATTCTGTTGTGGAGTCCTAGGAGCACTGTATTGTCTCTCAATTCCTTTTTCCTCACAAAAGGTGTTTAGATCAAAGTTTTTAAATTCAGTCCCATTATCTGATCTAATGACTTTCACTTTTTGATTTGATTGGTTTTCAATTCTAAGAATAAAAGATTTGATCAGTCCACTTGTCTCATCTTTAGTTCTCAGAAAATATACCCAAGTAAATCTAGAGTAATCATCAATAATAACTAAACAGTATGACTTCTTGCCAATGCTCATGACATTTGTAGGGCCAAACAGATCCATATGCAACAACTGAAGAGGATTTGAGATAGTGTTTATCTCTTTGGACTTATGAGAAGTTTTGTGTTGTTTGCCTTTGAGACAAGCAACACAATGATCATCACATGAATAAACTTTTGATGGTAAACCCCTAACAAGATTATGTTTAACAAGTTTATTCATTGTTTTAAAATTCATGTGACACATCCTTCTGTGCCAAAGTGATGATTCATCCATTGAAGCTTTTGATACCAAACAGTTTAGGGATGAATCAGATGAAACACTTTCTAAATCTAAACAATATACATTATCCTTTCTAGGAGTTCTCAATAGTATCATGTTTTCATCAACTACTTTGAATCCAGGAGCAAGAATAATGCATTCAGAATCAGTAAATAATATATTATGTTTCTTGTCACAGACCTGTGATACACTTAACAGGTTGTATCTCAATTGCTCAACATAGTAAACATCCTCAAATGTCATCTTACCTTTTGATACATCACCTTTACCACTTATCTTACCTCCTGCAGGATTATTCCCAAAAGCAACATGTCCTCCATCAATTCTTTTGAAATTCTTGAGGCAGGCCATGTTACCTGTCATGTGCCTGGAGCAACCACTATCAACATGCCAGATGCTCTTCCCCTTGAGCTGTTGGTTGCCCTGCACATAAGATAAATCAATTAGTTTTTATTGGGAACCCAAGCCAAAGTGGTCTTGGGTCTCCCTTGCTCATCAAAGTACTTACATTCAGTTTGGATAAGTTTTTCAACCTGAGGAACTTCAGTACTGGAGTACTTTGTCAAGATGATTGGTTTAGCAGCACAAACACTAGAAGCAGTATTATCTTTAGAAGAAGTACTAACAGTGTTAGCAGTACTAACACTGCTAGCAGCAGTATTGCTTCTAGAAAAAGTACTAACAGTGTTAATACTGCTAGCAGAAGTACTAACAGTGTTAATACTGCTAGCAGCGGTACTATCTGAGGCAGCAGTACTATCAGAGGCAGCAGTACTAACACTAGTGCTTTTAGGAACCCACATTGTGACACATTCTTTTTCAGTCTTTTTCCTCATGTGGCTTTTGGATTTAGCTTGTTTCTTAGCCACATGGTTCCTTACAGGCTTCCTATAACCATTTGATTTTTGAAAAGTTCTTTGAAAATTTATCCTTTGGTTAATAGGATTGAAATAACAGTGTTTGGCAAGGTGATTCAGTTTGCCACAGATAAAACAAGGTTTTGGTCTGTTAATCCTTTGCAGATCAACTCCTTGTTTTTGAGCCCACTGATTATTCCAGTTTCTTTGATTTCCCCTCTTTTTATCATGTTTTTGGGGCTCATTCTTTTGAGAATTCTTGCAAGAACAATGTTCACAAGTATTGGAGTTCACAACAGTGGTCTGTGTATAATGAACTCCCTTTCCTTTTTCAGATCTTTTCATCTCATTGTTCTTATCCCAGGGACTTCCACCTTTCTCATTAGACTTGATGTAATTCTCTAAGGGGATCTCACCACTGACATTCTTGTTCCTTTTCTTAGACTCTTCTTTTTCAGTTTTATCCTCAACAACAACTTCATCTAATGGATCTACTTTAGTAGCTCCTTCAGGTAAGTCCTTCCTATCCATGGTTTCTAACAGGTCTGACCTAGGAGGGATGTATGTGTTGTTGTAGGGTGGGGGTGTGGCATTGTACCCTATGCCTGGTTTCATATTACTGTGGATTTGAGCATTTATTATGGTGTCCATGACTTTAGAAGCACATAAAAACTTTTCAACATCAAGTTTTACTTTCTCAAGTTCTCCTTTTAATTTTTCACATTCCTCCCTAGACTCTTTCAGTTGGAACTCCAGACCATTCTTTTCCCACTTCCAGTAGTTTGTATCATATGAGTGTTGAAGTTCATTGGCTTGAAAAGCCTTAATTTGTTCTTCAAACCTCTCAACAATCACTACATAATCTCTTCTATCCTTTTCTAATCTCTTAAGGTCATCACACATTCCCTGGTTGTGATCTCTATACCTTTTCACAGTGTCTATACAAGCTTGAGAACAAAGATTAGATTTTACCTCAGTAGGAAGATCTGAGACTTCTGCCATGAGTGCATGATTCTGAATTGCCTCTTCTGCTTGATCACTCCAATCAAATCCCATTCCTTGTTGAGAAACAAGGGCTTGAACATAGTTTCTGTTCTGGTTGAAGCTTCCAGTCTGAGCTTGTTGATGGTTGTTTTGAGATACTCCACCTCTGCATTCTCTGGCAAAGTGTCCCATCTTATGACACTTGTAGCATTCCACCTTAGACTTGTCAAACCCAGCACCATCTTCTCTTCTTTGGGAAAAGTTGTTTCTCCCAGTCCTCTTTATAAACTTCTTCACCCTCATAGAAAGCATATCCATCTGCCACTTGATATCCATCTCCTCAAGATCATCAGCATTAATCTGTTCTAAGTCATCATTAATCAATGAGGAGTTAACATGACTAGAAAAGAAAGCTTCTAGTACATAATCATTGGCCTTCTCCTGATTGACTCCACCAGCAGTACTAACTGATTCAGGGTTAGTAGTAGAATCAGTTGATGCTGATAGGAGTGCAGCATTATACACATATCCTGAGGGCTTCTTCTTGGCTTCAACCTCTGCTTCAAATACCCTAAGATCATTGTAAAGATCATCAAGCTCTTTATCTTCTAACTGGTCATTCTGTCTGAAAGACACAGTATACATTGTCCATTCCTCACCTAATGATCTTAGAAACTTCCTGTTGACATCATCAGCCTCCATATGAACTCCAACTGTAGCCAATTCTCCAATCAACTTATTAAATCTATCAAAAGTTTGAGTCATAGACTCATTCTTTGTAGAAGTAAAATTTTCATATTGTTGTTTAAGAATTGCCTTTTGGTTCCTCTTGGTGCTCTTGGTACCAGTGAATCTCTTTTCCAATGCATTCCATAAGATCTGAGCATCAGTGCAGTGATGAAATTGGTGCTGATACTCATTGGGAATAGCCAAAAGCAGAGTGCTTAAGGCTTTCATCTTTGTTTGTCTAACCTTTCTTTCTGCATCAGTCTTTGGAGGGGGTCGTTTGCCATCTGGTCCAACTTTTCCTTCAGCACATGGACCATTCTCTATAATATCCCAGATGGAATAATCAGTAAGCAAAATATACTGCTTGATTCTAATTTTCCACATGTCAAACTCATTAGGCCTGAGCATGGGAACCTTTGAAACAAGAGTACTGTTTGATTCAACTGAGTTGTCCATAATGATTGTAGATTTCTAAGAAACCAAGCTCTGATACCACTTGTCAGGATCGATTCCAAACAAGAATAACTATACTTAGAAATCAGAATTAAAGAATCTTGCGGAATAGAACTTTAATTCAAACACACTCAATGAACAACTAATCAGATAACACAATCTGTTTGAATTCAATGCTTCAACTCACAAGTTTACAACCAAACCTCAATCTTGTTGAACAGGCTCAACAAGACGACTTCTACTTCTCTAGAAATAGGGTTCTAAACCTTGAGGTTAATTCTCTCTAAAACAAAAACGAATTCTGAAATCTCTCGTACCGAATAGATATCTATCAACATCTATTTATACTAAATAATTACAAGATAACTATCAAAACAAAATTGATCTTCAGAATATTCTTTCATGCTTATCTTCATTCATTCCATCTTTATCTCCAACTTTCTCGCATTCCAAAATTATGATCACCAGCATTATTAACATCGTTATGCACAAGCAGTACTAACATTGTTCCAGCAACATTAACTTTTACTAGCAGTACTAACCTTGCTCTGGCAGTAGTATTATTGTTCTGGCAGTACTAATGTTGTTCTGGCAGTACTAACGTTGTTCTGGCAGTACTAACCATACTTAGCAAATCTTCAGTTCCCAACAAGTAGCAAACATAATATCCGGTCTGCTAGCAGTTAAGTAGAGAAGAGAACCAATCATTCCTCGATAAAGAGTAATGTCCACAGATTCACCTTTAAGATCAGCATTGAGTTTCAAAGGTGGAGCCATGGGAGTTTTCATAGGAGAGCTATCTAAAAAGTTGAATTTCTTCAGAAGGTCACGAATATATTTACTTTGGTTTATAAAAATTCCTTCTGAAGTTTGTTTGACCTGAAGGCCCAAAAAGAATGTAAGATCTCCCATCATGCTCATCTCATATTCACTCATCATGAGAGAAGCAAACTCATCACAAAGTGATTCATCAGTGGCACCAAAGATGATGTCATCAACATAGATTTGGACAAGAATGAGATTACCTGAGGTTTCCTTGATGAAGAGAGTGTTGTCGATTTTACCTCTGGAATAGCCATGCTTTAGAAGGAAGTTGGCAAGAGTGTCATACCAAGCACGAGGAGCTTGCTTGAGACCATAAAGTGCCTTGTCAAGTCTGTACACATATTCTGGATGAGCTGGGTCTTCAAAGCCAGGAGGTTGTTTCACATAGACTTCCTCTGCAAGTTCCCCATTGAGGAAGGCACTTTTAACATCCATTTGAAAGACCCTAAAATTTCTGTAGGCAGCATGAGCCAGAAAGATTCTTATAGCTTCAAGTCTTGCAACAGGGGCAAATGTTTCATCATAGTCAATGCCCTCTTCCTGTTTGTATCCTTGAGCTACTAGTCTGGCCTTGTTTCTGATAACTGTACCATCTTCATCCATCTTGTTTCTGAATATCCATTTGGTTCCAATGATTGTCTTCTTTCGGGGTCTGGGAACCAATCTCCAAACTTTGTTTCTCTCAAACTGAGAAAGTTCTTCTTGCATGGCAGTGGTCCAACAAGGATCTGAGAGAGCTTCATCAATCTTTTTGGGTTCAATAAGAGAGAGAAAATTCACATAGAGACAAATATTTCCAACTCCTCTACGAGTTTGGACACCTGTTTGCTGATCACCAATGATTTGGTCTATGGGGTGATCTTTGGTCCATTTGGTTGCAGGAGGTAAAGGTGGTGGAATGTTTTGTGTTTGGGGTGAAGAAGTAGTGGGATCAGAGGTTCGGTGTGAGGCAATGGGATTGGTGGATGGATGAGCTTCGGTGGGAAAAGGTACATCGGTGGTGACATGGTCAATTTCGGTGGGAGATAAAGAAGGTGACCCAATTTGATTATTTTCGGTAGAAGGAATTGGTGGGTTCAATGGAATGGGAGAAGCATCGGTGGAGTTGGTTTGGGGAGCATTACCGATGCATGAGGAGATCCATCTGTGTAGTTCATCATCATCATCATTTGGATGAGATGAGGATCTCAAATCATCAAACTTAACATGAATAGATTCATCAATGCATTTTCTCCTTAGGTTGAACACACGATATGCTTTGGAAGAAAGAGAGTATCCAACAAAGATTCCTTCATCAGCTTTGGGATCAAACTTCCCAAGGTTGTCACGATCATTTAGAATAAAACACACACAGCTGAACACATGAAGAAAGCCAATATTTGGTTTCCTGCCATGGAAAACTTCATATGGGGTTTTATCATGCCTTTTAGAGATTACCGACCTGTTTTGGGTAAAACAAGCAGTATTAACAGCTTCAGCCCAAAAATAGGTAGGTAGATTTGATTCACTTAGCATGGATCTGGCAGCCTTACACAGAGTTCTATTTTTCCTTTCCACCACTCCATTTTTGCTGTGGAGTTCGTACTGCAGAAAAGTTCTGAGAAATTCATTTCTCAGTAAAGAAGTTTTCAAGAGCATTGTTTCAGAATTCAGTGCCATTATCACTTCTTACTGACCGAACAAGTTGGCCATTCAGAACTTCATTTTTCTTGACAAAATTGATGATTTCTTCGGTAGCCTCACTTTTGTACCTGAGAAAAGAGACCCAAGTATATCTGGTAAATTCATCAACAATTACAAGAATGTACCTTTTTCCTCCTAGACTAGGAGTGCTGACAGGTCCACATAGGTCCATGTGCAGCATCTGTAGTGGAAAGGTGATGGAAGAGCATTGCTTTGTCTTGAAGGATGTTTTGGTGAGCTTCCCTTTTTCACAAGCATCACACAGCTTTTCTTTGACAAAATTCAGCTTTGGCATACCAGTCACCAACTCTTTATTTGAGATTTTATGGAGAGTTTTGAAATTAAGATGAGAGAGACGTTTATGCCACAACCAATTCCTTTTGGATGTGTCATCTGACACAAAGCAGACATTGGATGAATTGTTACTCAGTCCCATGTCAATGACATAGACATTTTCCATCCTTTCTCCAGATAACACCACGTTGAAGTTTTTGTCCACAACAGTACAGATACAAAGTTCAAAGATAACTTTATATCCAAGATCACACAGTTGGCTAATACTGAGAAGATTATGCATGAGGCCTTCAACAAATGCCACTTTATTGAAAGTGACAGATCCATTAGTAAGAGTTCCATAGCCTTTGGTGTAGCCTTTAGAGTTATCACCAAAAGTGACAGATAGACCCTTTCCCGACACATAGTTGATGAGAAGAGATTTGTTTCCGGTCATGTGGCGTGAGCACCCACTATCCAGATACCATATTTGATGGTGCTCAGAAACCTGCATGCACACACAGATTAGTTCTTTGGTACCCATTTTGAAATGGGTCCTTTGGGGTTAGAAGAAACCGAGTCTTTTGAATTGGTTCTATCTATTCTTTCCTTGGGACAATCCTTAGCCATGTGAAACGTGTCACCACAGTTATAGCATTTTCTATAGATAAAAATCTTTTTAACACTATGACCACTTTTCCTGTTTTGACTTTTAACAATAGGTTTTATTACCGTGTTAGAAGAGAACAAAGCAGAAGGTTTGGACCCAGGAATTCCTTTGTCAGAGTTGTGGATTGTAGAGTTGGATGATTCTTTGAGGTTTGACTTTTTCAAAAGAACAGATCTTGGAATAGGAAGACTAGAAGAGTTATCAAAAAAATTCTTTGGAGTGAATCTTTTGGGATGGGAAATGGCCACTGATTCGACCACTGATTTCCCTTTGTCAGAAGATGAAAAACCTTTTGTGGGAACTTGAGGTTCTCTTTTGAGAATCTTTGAGGACTTAGGTTCAGAGTATTCATCTATGTGAATAGATTTTAATAACTCATGGAGAGGTATGGGAGGATCATCGGTGGGGTTTGATTTTTTCAGCAAGGTGACTTTTGAGGAGTTTGAGGATGAGGCTTCATCAAAGGTTGATCTTTTTGAGGGATCAGGGATGAGTTTTGAAATTTCATCAGAGTCAAGTTCCTCAATGAATTGATTTGAGGAAGCCTCTTTTGCTTTTATAAACATTCCATATTTTCGAGCTTCACACAGATCTAAAAAATTTAAGGAGATGGAATCACAAGAACTTGAATCAGATGCATCATCCCACACACTGGTGATAGGAATAAGTGCATGTGAAGAAACTTCAGGATAGACTTTGCCGAATCCTAGACCGAATTTGCTCTTTCCACTGATTTGACTTTGAAAGAGCTGTTCAAGATTTTTTGAAGAATCTGTCCATTTTCTTACAACCTCTTGCTCCTTTTTAAGTTCCTTAAAAAGCGAGTTCTTTTCTTTTGAAATCACATGATTTATAGTTTTTAAGTCCTCAAGCTCAGCTTTGGTTTCCTCAAACTTTTTAAGTTTAGACATGCAAATTTCAAGTTCAGATTTGAGTTCTTTCACTTGAGCAGATTTTCTATTCTTGCTATCTTTGACAGAATAAAAGTCTTTAGTTAAAGATTCATACGCATCAATCTTTTCACTATCAGTCATATTATTAAAAGGATGTACCTGAGCATAAGCTGTCGAGCTCCCAGTCGACACAAGAGCCATTGGAGAAATAGCTTTGTCAGAGTCCTCCATTTCTTCAGAAATGGCCATGAAGCACATATTGTGAGAATCACTGTCAGTGGTGTCTTCTTCATCCCAGTCATGAGTTTCTGCCATTAGACCTTTTCCTTTTCTTTCAAGACCCTCACTCCTTTCCTTTTGTTTCTTGTACTTGGCTTTATACTTCTCAGCACGCTCCTGATGGTCTAAGGAAGAGGATTGGGAATCCTTTTTGGAAAAGGTTGATTTGAAATGATTATTTCTGGGTTTCTCATTCTTTGAAGAATATTTGTCAGAGGATGGGTTCCTAGACTTAGTAACACGCTTACTCCTACACTCAGATGCAAAGTGTCCTTTCTTGCCACAGTTATAGCACTCTTCATTTGACTTATCAGAAGAAGTCTTGGAAGATGAAGATTTTCTAAAATTTTTGGATTTGTTGAAAGGACGAAATTTGTTCTTAGAGCCAGCCATCATTGCCATTTCTTCAGACAATTGTTCAACCATAATTTCCTCACCTTCATCATCAGCATCACTAAGATATGCCTCCGTTTGGTGGGAAGAGTTATTTTGGCTGTCATTGTCAGAGTCTGATGACGGATAGGTGATTTTAGGAACATTTTGAGATTTCTTGGAGCTTTCACTGACAAGAGCTATAGAAGAGCCCTTTATCTCTTTGATGAAAGATTTCCTTTGTAACTTAGTTTGCTCAAAATTGAAGAGAGTTCCATAAAGGACAGTTAAGGGCATGAACTCAAGGTCCTTGGTAGTTTTAATGCAAGTACATATATTCTCCCAAAATTCTGGAAGACAATCCATGAACTTGCTTAAGACTTCCTCATTATCATAGACTTTGCCCAATAACTTCAGATCATTTAAGAGAGAGTTGAAACGATTATAGTAGCTAGGAAGAGATTCTCCTTTTTCAAAAGCAAAGAGTTCATATTTTCTAATGAGACCAATCTTTTTACATTTCTTTACTTCCACAGTACCTTCGTACAGTACACACAGTGTGGTCCACATCTCTTTGGCAGTTTCAAAGTTAACAAGAGAGTGATAGACCTCATCAGGAAGAGAGAGTGCAATAATTGCTTTTAGCTTAGAGTCGAGAGAAACCAAACGTTTTTCCTCATCAGTATATTTCTTAGGGTTTTTGAGGATGTAACGACCAGTAGCACTGGATTTTTCTTCATCAGAATCACTAGAGATTTCTTTTTCTATGGTTTCTTTTCCAGGCCTCTGCGTTTCATAGCGAGCCCAAACTCTGGGGATGATAGGTCCCTCTTTGAGAATGGTTGGATATCTAGTATCCACTCCTTCCATGAATAGCATCATGCGGCTCTTCCACAAAGAGAAGTTGTTAGCATTAAACTTAGGAGGTTTGGTTATGGAGCCATTCTCAGAAAAGTTGTTTTGAAAAGAGTTTTCAATTGTAGAAGAAGAAGAGGCAGCCATCGCAGATCAAGTTTATAGGATTAAACTTTCTGCTTTGATACCACTTGTTAGTCCCAGATGGCTTAACAAGTATTGTAGAAGGGGGGGGGGGGTTGAATACAATACTTAAAATTTTCACAATTTTAATTCTTTATATTGAAAATCTTTCAACTAGAATTACACAAAGAAACTTAAAGACTGTTGCGGAAAAGAACAGATAAACTATTCTAACAATCTTTCACAAAGTAAACTAAACAGTACAGCAGAGAACACTAAGAGCAAGGCTATAAGGTTATCAAGCAATATGAAAATCTTGCACTGAGAGAAATCCAGAAAGCGTGATTTGCATGGAGTCTTCATCTTCCTTTTATAGTGAGGATAAGGTACTGAGCATTAAATGCATGGTACTATTATCCTCAAGTCATTTGCAACAAACCAATGGTCTTTGGAAAAGTACCAGTGGACTTCTAAAAAGGTGATAAGTCACTATCACCTTTTGCTTGAAACCATGAATAGAAGCCATGCTGAAAGGACATCTTCTAAAAAGATAATAAGACAAAATGTTACTTTTGCCTTGTATCAGATTTTGTCCCGAAATAAATGATCTTCTTTATGAGTATTCAAGACAATATCACCGAAAGAGTTCCACCGATAATATTGTCAATAATACATAACCATCTGCAAAGAAGTACTATTTCTTCAAAGTTCCTACCGAGTTTAAGAAGCATATCGGTGGAAGTTGTTCACCGAAATTGAGAGCTTCTTCGGTGGAGATGAAGACCACCGAAATTGTGAAGACAATTCGGTGGGGATGATGGCCACCGAAGTTGTGAAGACAGTTTCGGTGGTGATGATGGCCACCGAAATTGTGAAGACAATTTCGGTGGTGATGACTTGTTTGTTTGTTGAGAAGAGTCTTCTATTTCCACAAGTAGAGAGTCTTCAGGCTTGGTTTCGGTTGATCTTCGACTTCACCGAACATTGCTATTTTGTACAAGTCATTCAAAGAACCAAACTAAAATATTCTAAGTAGGATTTTTAGGGAAACATCGGTGAGTCAATTTCAAATCCTTGGTGACCCAACATTTACATTTTCACATGCCTTTGGTCCTGTACCCTAACACCATTAGATGATTATGTTAAGTGGGTTAAATTTAAGGGTATTTTAGTCTTTTTATGTTTTCTATTTTCTATTAAAATTTATATATATATATATATATATATATATATATAAAATATATACTCCTCACACATTTAGCAACATCGTCTTCATGAACAAAACCCACCCATCATTGTCATCATCCCCATCGCATCACTCCGGCGACATACACTCCAGCTTGATTTTCTCTTCTCTAATTAAGACACTCTATCATTGTCTTATTCTAGGCCATGAATCCTTGCAAACAGCCCGCTGCAGCAGAAGAAGTTCTCGTGTACTTTCAGTATAAATCCACACATAAATCGAAGAATCTGAAATAAATTCATCCTCGAAATTCTCATGGAGGGACCATTGGTACCCTATTTCCCTAATCGAAGACCTCGATCCCAATCTCCCAATCTTCCAATTTTTGCCTTTTCGATTTAGGGTTTTGCTAACATCTTTGTGGGTTGTTGAAGGAAGGATTAATGAGGATGGACATCTGCAGTTTAGCAACCAACCAAAGTGGGTTTCATACAAATCCCATGTTTGACCGAGCCTTTTTCAGCTTACGAGATACGATGATGATTTGGGTGAAAAAGTTTCTGATTCATATCGGTTAGGAGCCACCACCTACGGCTGCCACGCGGTGGTCGTCGGAACTATTTTCGATTTTAAGTCGGACTGGTTGAAACTCCTCAACGAACTTTACCAAAAGCCTGCCATTTCGGCAGGACTCTTACAGGCAGAAGATGCCGGGGACAATGCATGTTGGCCGGAAACGAGAGAGTGGCTGGAGAAGCATGAGAAAGGATCAGTTGTTTATATTGCTTTTGGAACCGAAACGAGACCGAGTCAGTACGAGTTAACTCAGCTAGCTTTAGGATTAGAATTGTGTGGTTTACCTTTTTACTGGGTGTTAATCGATCAACGTGGGAGGATGGAGGAGGGGGTTGAATGGAGGTGGGGATGGATGAGATTGACGGAAGGGGCGGTGGTTACTGGTGCTAGTGAGGCTGAAGATGGCTCTTGAGGGATGTCGGAATCTTCTTGGGGACGGTGGTTGTCGGAAGAGGCATCGGGTGTTTCACAAGAAAAGTGGGTATTGTTATATATATATATATATATATATTATAATACCCCGGGTAAGTTCGTTAGTTAAAGTCTCGTTCCGTTAAATTTATTTAACTTTATAATTTATGTTTAGGGTAAGTTTAGGAGAGTTTATAAGTTTAAGGTGTTTTGGTCATTAGTGAATAGTTCAAGGACTAAGATTGTAAATGTAGTTGATAATATCCCTTAGACTATCTAGATATTTTCATAAAACCAGATTAATCAGTTCAAGTGTGTGTGTGTGTGTGTGTGTTCTTTGGAAAGAAGAAGAAGAAAAGAAAGAGTTTGTGGTTAAGGCTTCAAGTTGGATTGTTGGAAGTAATATTAAGGTATGTTCCTTTGTATTTTATGTTTGTAATTGTATTTAAAAGATTTCTATCGGAGTAGAATCATTGACTTCATGCCTGAGGTTAATTCAGCCGATTTCTGGGTGAAATTTGGGTAAACCGACAGTGGTTTCCGGACAAAAATATGAATGTGTCCGGTAGTTTGTTGATAGTGTCCGGTAGTTTTGCCTTGCTGGTGTCCGGACGATTAATCTACCCGGTAAGTACCCATTTTCTTTAAGTTTCCGGTTAAATTGAGATACCGGATGGTGTCCGGATTGCTTTGGTGTCCGGATGACGTCCGGGTTGTTTAGGCTGTCCTGAAAAGTCATGTTGTCCGGATTGTTTGGTGTTATCCGGAAACTAAGGCTATTTGATCACTTTTGAGAGTTCATATGCTTTTGAGTATCCAGTAACCTGTATTTTGTTAACTCTTAGATAGGGAATGAATGAGGACTGACTATTCTGTGGACTAGACTTAAGTTCGGGTTTGGGGGTAACATTTGGAGGAATTGAGCTATCTAGAGTTCTTAGCTCTAGTAAGTCTTATGTGTTCTATTTGGTAAAAAGATAATTGTACCTATTTGTTTCAGATTCTGTGGATTTGGGGTGAAGGCTGAACTGTATTTTTTAGAAAGGATTGGAAGCGTTTTGATAAGCAAACAGGTAAGTTTTACTTCAAAATATTTTCAAACTGGAATACATATATGTTTGTATTGAATATGTGATTATGTGCTTATGTTTGAAATATAATATGTGGATATGTATATTATATTTACATGAGTATTACACTATACGAGAGTGTGTTGGCCGGGCTTAGGACCGGTGGTGTTGGCTGTAATACTCGTACAACGGTGTTGGCTGTAATTGTCGTACAGTGGAGTTAATTTATTAGTTGGCTTGCAACCAACTAATATGGCCATGGAAATGAGACAGGGAAGTACACAATGCATGAGTCCTATTTGGTATTTATACTTGTGATATGTATATGGTGTTTGTGCAAATGGTTTCAAACTAACAGGGATTTTCTCACTTAGACCGCTAGGTCTAACCCTCATTTTGTTTTAAAAATATGTATTCCAGGTCATGGATCGGGTAAGAACAAGTGAATAGAGTATTCGGTGGCTAGCTTTTGGGAAGACTTATGTTGAAGACTATGATGTGTTTTGCGTTTATAACCTTGTTATTAGATATAATGTATTTAATTAGCGAAAAGTTGTAATGGAATACCTTATTTTGGATTGTAAGGACTAAGGGACCGTATTTGTTATATAATGTATCTTTGTTATGTAACGACGTTATGAAATATATGTTATTTGTTGTATGTTTGGGATCCGGGTTGTTACAGATGGTATCAGAGCCCTAGTTTAAGGGATTTAGGTATTCGTATCTGTACCTAGACTTAAACTGCATTTGAAGTAGGATGTCCCTATTATTTTAGAACCTTGGGATGATTAAGTATAAAAGGTAGAAGGAACATCATGTAAGGTAATTTCATATTACACCTGGTCAGTGTAATTGTGATCTTACAGGTACATGTTTGAACTGGAATACTTTGTTATATGGGGTATGTGCTTATGTGTATATTAACCTTGTTTGAATCAACAGAATGGCAAGTGGTACTAGACAAACGAATCGAGGGGGAAGAGGAGATCATGATAGAACAAATCCAACAGTTGGGGTAAGAGGAAGAGGGGGAGAAAGAGGTAGAGGCAGAACAGGCGGCAGAGTTCAGCCGCGAGGTACTGAATTTGTAACAAGGGACGATCTAACAGCTGAAATGGGAAGGTTACAAGCAAATATTCAAGCCATGTTTAACCAGACTCGTAATACTGAAACGGAAAGACCAGATCCTAACCTGGAAGATGAGATGCCTATCACACCTACTGTCGTACCATTAATGAAAAAAGTGTGATTATAAAATGTTTCTCAGTTGCAAGCCTCCTACGTACTCAGGAGATCGGGATCCAGTGAAAGCTATGAAGTGGCTGAAGGAAATAGAAGCTATCTTCAAGACTAGTAAATGCGCTGAAGAGGATAGAGTACTTTATGGAACCGCAATGTTAAAAGGCGATGCTTTATACTGGTGGGAAGCTCATATTTTTTCGGGAGGGTCTGACATATATTCTACTTTCTCTTGGGAAGAATTTGTTATAGCTTTCAGGAAACAGTTTTGTTCTCAAGCCGCAGTTAAACAATTGGAAGGGGAGTTTATGAACTTGCAGCAAAGGAATTTGTCAGTTCGGGACTACACCGCTCGTTTCTGGAAAAGTCCCGTTTCGTGGAATACTACGTTGCCACGGAGGCAATGAAGATTGAGAGGTTTATCTTTGGGTTGAATGCAGAAGTCAGAAGTTTTGTGATTGGTAAAGGACCAGAAACCTTCTCTGCCGCAGTAGACGCAGCGGAAACCGTGGAACAGGATAAAGGGAGAAGTACTAGTGATAAAGGTGCGGGAAAAAGAAAGTGGGAAGGATCCCCGTATGATCCGAAGAAGTCCAGGTTTCAGAGATTTGATAACTGTCCGCCTTTCCGACCAGCGGAAAGACCTTGTCAGAAATGCAACCGTATCCACCAAGGAAACTGTCAGGTTGATACTCGGGTTTGTTATAGGTGTAGGAAGACCGGACATGTTGCTAAAGATTGTCAGGTAACACGGTTTTGTTTCTTATGTAATTCTCTGGATCACATCCAGTCTGATTGTCCGAGGGGAATAATACAGCAAGGGGGTACGTCAGGGAAACCAGCGGGTGTTAGACCAGTAGTTCCAAGACTAGAACCACCAAGAACAAGGGGTCGTACGTTTCAGATGACAGCAAAAGAAGCGGAGGAAACTCCGGATGTGGTTACAGGTACATTTTTCATAAACTCTACACGTGCTAAAGTGTTATTTGACTCCGGTGCAAACCGATCGTTCGTATCTCCTGCATTTGCTGCTTATCTGCATTTAAAGCCTAAAGTGTTAGATCATGCTTTAATGATAGATACTGCAAATGATAATCAAGTATCGGTTAAAGAAGTTTTTGATAGTTGTGTGATAAATATAGAGGGGTGTGGAGTACCTATTCAACTATTTCCTATAACTTTGATCGAGTTTGATGTAGTAGTGGGAATGAATTGGTTAGCCGAGAATCAAGCTAACATATTTTGTGATAAGAAGTTAATAAATGTTGTATTACCTGAGAGGGGACTGGTAGTGATTTATGGTGATCGTAGAAATCATCAGTCTTGCCTTATATCTATGATAAAAGCCCGTAAGTGTGTGAATAAAGGTTGCCCGAGTTACTTAGCTTATGTGATAGATATTAAGTCAGAAAAGAATAAGTTGGAAGATATTCCTATTGTTAGTGAATTCCCAGAAGTTTTCCCCGAAGACTTGAATAGTCTTCCGCCCGTTAGACAAGTAGAGTTCGGTATAGATCTGATTCCTGGAGTCGCTCCTGTAGCCCGTGCACTGTATCGTCTGGCACCTCCAGAGATGAAAGAAATGATGACACAACTGCAAGACCTATCCGATAAAGGCTTCATCAGACCCATTTCTTCGCCGTGGGGTGCACCAGTTTTGTTTGTGAAAAAGAAGGATGGTTCGATGAGAATGTGTATCGACTACCGGGAACTGAATAAGCGCACGATCAAGAACAAGTATCCGCTTCCCAGAATTGATGACCTCTTCGATCAATTGGTTGGAGCTTGTTATTTCTCCAAGATTGATCTAAGATCTGGATATCATCAGTTGAAGGTTAAAGAAGAAGACGTTCTGAAAACTGCTTTTCGCACAAGGTACGGTCACTATGAATTCTTAGAGTTGTCGTTTGGACTGACGAACGCTCCAGCTGCTTTTATGGATTTAATGAATCGGGTATGTAAGTCGTATCTCGATAGATTTGTTATAGTATTTATCGATGATATACTTGTTAGTCCCAGATGGCTATAACAAGTATTGTAGAAGGGGGGGGGGGGTTGAATACAATACTCAAAATTTTCACAATTTTTAATTCTATTATTGAAAAACTTTCTTCTGCATGGAGAGGTCTTCCTTTTATAGTGAGGATGAGTGTACTGAGCATTAAATGCTTGGTACCATTATCCTCAAGTTACTTGCTTAGAACCAATGGACTTCTGAAAAGGTGATAAGACACAATCACCTTTTCCTTGAAACAAGGAGTAAGACCCATGCTGAAAGGACATCTTCATTGGAAATAGGAATAATGCCATGCAGATCTCTTGGTGTGTCTTCCAAGACAATATCACTAAGACTTGATATTTTCTTCAAAGAAAATCTTTTGACAAAGGATCCCACCGATTTAAGCACCATCATCGGTGGGATGATTCTTGGCAACTTTAATTTTGTCTCATAATAATTTTGCTTCTCATTTTGTCTTCAAGGATTCCACCACCGATGAAAGTCTGTGAGATATGTAACACATCTTTGAAGAAAAGCATATTTGAGATATGTGACACATCTTTGAAGAAAACCATCTTTGAAATATGTGACACATCTTTGAAGAAAACCATCTTTGAAATATGTGACACATCTTTGAAGAAAAGCATCTTTGAGAACACATCTTTGAAGAGAACCATCTTTGAGATCCCACCGAAATTGGACTTCCATTGGTGGGATTCTTTGGCCGAAACAGAGAGAGATTTCGGTGGAGAGATGTCCACCGATGTGTGGGAACAACATCGGTGGATGATAACTCTATTTTTAGAGTTATTATTTCCATTTATTTTCCACTTTATTTTGTCAATTTTAGCCATTTCACTTCTTAAAACCCCCATTCTTGGTATATTTCATGAAAATGAGCAAAAGGAGTGAACCATGGTCTTTAATAAATTATTTGGTGGAGTTTGGGTGTTTTCACGATTTTCTATCCGCAGTGACGTACACAGTGCCCACTCTACTCCCCACTCTAGAGCTGATGAAAAAGAAATGAAAAAAATAAAGTTCAGCTGATATTTATGCACTTGTGGAGAAGGAATAATGGAAGGAATGGGTCAACATGAGCTGGAAGTAGTACACAAGCCACCTTCCTTAAAGCTTGAATAGTAAAAGGTACAACCACTTTGTCCTTAAAGTGGTTTTGGTGAAAAGGTGAATACTATTCAAGGGATGGTGCAAAATCAGATCTGATTCATGGGACTTACCTAAGACTTTTGTGCCATTGCCATACCTTCTTGCAAGTATAAAAGGAAGCCATGGGGTGCCATTCAAAGGATCATAACTTAGACTTATTATCATCTTTCTTTGCATCAAGTTTTTATGTTTTATGTCATTTACTCTCTTAGTAGTTACTGCTTAAGTTCTCTCCAGTTTAGCATTTAATTTACTGCACTAGTTAGCTTTACATTTCTGTATTTTCTTTTGTAGTTCGTAACACACAGTGGGCAGTGACGAATTCTCGTTCCCCACTGTGAGCAGAAATCAAGTCATTTTCAGTTTTATTATGTGCAACTTCTACTCTTTTGTTTTCTTTACTTTAATTATGGGCTAAACATCCTTAAGGATGTAGGAAGGAGAAGTACCTGAATTTTATTAAAAATGCTTGAGTAATCTTTATACTTGGAATATTTATTGATTTGGTCATTCATTCTCGATTCATGCCCAAGGATGCGAACAAGCCGATCACTTGCAAGGATCTAATATCTAGTTCTCAACTCAGAAATGAGTAGAATGCAGTGACACGAGCTTGGATGATGCTAGGGGATTCGAAAGAATTCTTATGACTCTTACGAAAGTGAGGTCGGCACAGTGAGCTAATCTCATCCCACTGGAGTAGTAGGCAAGCTAGTTGGTGTGTCTAAAAACACTTAGAGTATTTGTCTCTACACATTCCATCGAGACCTGAAAAGGTCCATTTTTGAGATTACCATTGACAAAACAATAAATACTACGAGTATGGGATTTTTATCTAAACGGTGTGAGTATTTTGTAACCGGGCTTTTCTAGCGAAAATGCCCAACTCGAATACAAGGATCACTTTGAGGACCGAGTATTTAGTATAAAATCTAGGGAAAATCTAACCTACATTCCTTCTTTTAATTTCTTGTTAAAACTCGTTAAAATAACTCTTTACCAACCAAACCAAACTATTGTTTCCTCTCTTATCGAAACCTGTAAAAGGAGCTCATGAAAACCGTATTGTCTTGATTGTTCAGTCCCTGTGGATACGATTCTGGTATTTTACCAATTATTACTTGTTAGAACGATCATAGTGGATAATGTACACTTGCACTCCCCACTGTGAGCAGTTTGTAACCCACTGCGATTAAAACACATTTCATACATATCACATTTCGCATGTACTAAGTTTTGTCGTAACAAGTTTTTGGCGCCGTTGCCGGGGACTGGCGTGATTTTAAATCTCAAGACAATTAGTTTTTATTCGAGCCCGAGTAACTAGTTTTTCTAAGTTTTTCGTGTTGCATGCCACGGCAACAACACGAACCTTTGGTACCAATCGATCTTGAAATAGAAAAGACTTTGAGAAGAAGACGTAAAAACAAAAATCGACAACCCTCTGTGATCCCCACTGTGAGAATGGCAGCAGTACCGCCACCCATAGTAGAGACCACAATCACGATTGCCGATACTAAAGATCGAAAAATACGGGACTATGCTACTTCCGGAGTTGGTGATTTGAGCTCCGGAATTTTAAGACCCAACATTGTTGCAACTCATTTTGAACTCAAACCGGTGATGTTTCAAATGATCCAAGCCATGGGTCAGTTTGGAGGATCACCATCTGAGGATCCGCACTCGCACTTAAAATCTTTTTTAGAGATGACCGATTCCTTTCAGTTGCAAGGTGTTAGTGATGAAGCATTAAGACTAAGGCTTTTCCCTTTTTCATTAAGGGACAAGGCGAAGTCTTGGCTGAACGCACATGCACCTCACTCGATAACCACTTGGCAAGAGCTTGCCGATAAATTTTTGCAAAAATACTTTCCTCCAACAAGGAATGTAAGGTTTCGAAATGATATAATTTTGTTTAGGCAAGAAGAAGATGAGGTTGTTTCGGATGCATGGGAACGATTTAAAGATTTACTTCGAAAGTGCCCACATCATGGCATCCCACATTGCATCCAATTGGAGACCTTTTACAATGGTCTTTCCAATGCAGCCAAAATCATCTTAGATGCAACAGCCGGTGGAACATTCACGAGTAAAACCTACAATGAAGGATATCAAATCTTAGAAAAAGTATCCAACAACAATACCAAGTGGTCCAATCCTAGAGCAATAGTACCAAAGACCAACACCATCGATTCCGAAGCACTCAAAACCATGAATGCGCAGTTAGTGGCCTTAACAAAAATTGTTTTAAACCAAAATAGAGGCCAAGTCAACTTTGCAACTCATCTAGCCGAAAACTGCTCCCTCTGTGGAGAGGAGCATCTTTTTGACTATTGTCCAGCAAATCCTGAAGCAGTTAATGTTATAGGAACCAACCCAAGAAACAATCCATATTCGCAGACTTATAATCCAGGTTGGAGAAATCACCCAAATTTCTCTTGGGCTGGTAATTCAGGACTCCAACCCCAAGGGGCGAGTCATGCCCAGCAAAGACCACACAATCCCCCTGGATTTCAGCAACATCACAGTGGGCAGTCCCCACATCACAGTGGGCAGTCCCCACAGAACTTTCACCAAGGGCAGTCCTCACAACCATACCAACCACGATCCAATCAACCAGCTGAGGTTCAACAATCGATTGAATCAATTCTCAAGGGTTTTATGAATCAAACCCAAGCAGCCATTAGGAACATAGAGACTCAAGTAGGACAACTAGCCGTCGAAGTTAAGAATAGACCACCAGGAACATTACCGAGTGACACCGAACACGCTAAGGTGATAGGAAAAGAGCACGTCAAGTCTATCACACTTAGGAGTGGAAAGGATCTGAAAGATATCGTTTTCGAGTCTGACGATCCGCCTCAAATACCCACTGTGATCCCCACAGTGGGCACTCCTCAAGTCACTGTGATCCCCACTGTGGGGACCGACATCCCTGACCTTCCCACTTTTGGACCTGTTCCGAAGCCTACTATTCCAAAGCCAATACCACAGCAAACTCAAATTGACCCAAGAAGTGTCCCTTTTCCTCAAAGAATGAAGCCTAAAAATGTCGATGTTCAATTTAAAAAATTCTTAGACATTTTTAAACAACTTCATATTAACATACCCTTGGTAGAAGCTCTCGAGCAAATGCCAAGCTATGTTAAATTTTTAAAGGATATTTTGAACAAAAAAAGAAAGTTGGGTGAGTTTGAGACTGTGGCTTTGACCGAAGAATGTAGTGCCCTCCTTACTAGCAAGATTCCACCTAAGTTGAAAGACCCGGGTAGTTTCACCATTCCATGTACAATAGGAGGACAAGAAGTAGGTCAAGCACTCTGTGATTTAGGAGCTAGTGTCAATTTGATGCCATTGTCCATTTTTAACAAGTTAGGTATTGGAGAGGCTAGACCCACAACCGTGACATTACAACTAGCCGACCGGTCCATTGCCTACCCAAAAGGAAAAATAGAAGACGTCTTGGTCCAAGTGGATAAATTTATCTTCCCTGCCGATTTTCTTGTTTTAGATTATGAGGCCGATAAAGAAATCCCAATCATCTTAGGACGTCCGTTTCTTGCAACCGGACGTACTTTGATCGATGTGCACAAAGGAGAACTCACGATGTGAGTTAATGACCAAGAGGTAACGTTCAATGTCTTCAAGTCCCTTAAGTATATAGACACTGAAGACTGTTTTGCTTTAAGTTCGATTTATGGATCCTACAATCTTGATGTAATCCCCACAGTGGGAAGTACAATGCCCACAGTGGGGAATGAGAGTGAGCACTCCGACCTTGAGAGTGACGACACTTTTGAGGATGAGTGTAACGAAGTAGTGGCAGCCTTTGAATCTTTGGATTTAAGGATAGAAATGCTCAACCTCCTTCAATAGAACAACCTCCCGAGTTAGAGCTTAAACCATTGCCTTGTCACTTGAAATATGCTTATCTCGCTAAGGATAATAAACTTCCTGTCATTATCTCTTCCAAACTTAGCGAGAAACAAGAACAACTTCTGATTGATTTGTTAATGAAGCATAAGAAGGCAATTGGTTGGACCATAGCGGACATTAGAGGAATTAGCCCTTCTTTATGTCAACATAAGATTAACTTGGAGAGTGACCACCCTGCAAAAGTCCAACCTCAAAGAAGGTTGAACCCCATCATGAAGGAGGTAGTTAAGAAAGAAGTTTTGAAGTGGTTAGACGCCGGTATTATCTACCCAATAGCTAGTAGCAATTGGGTGAGCCCCGTCCAATGTGTCCCTAAAAAGGGAGGGACGACCGTAGTGGAGAACGAAAAGAACGAACTCATCCCCACTAGGACTGTCACGGGGTGGCGAATATGCATGGACTATAGATAACTCAACCTAGCCACTAAGAAAGACCATTTTCACCTACCTTTCATCGATCAAATGCTTGATAGGTTAGCGGGAAATGAATTTTACTGTTTTCTAGATGGATACTCCGGATACAACCAAATCCATATCGCCCCCGAGGACCAAGAAAAGACTACCTTTACTTGTCCTTACGGAACTTTTGCATTCCGGAGAATGCCATTTGGATTGTGTAATGCCCCCGCCACTTTCCAACGTTGTATGATGGCCATTTTCACCGACATGATAGAAGACACCATAGAAGTTTTTATGGACGACTTTTCTGTGATAGGAACATCATTTGACAACTGTTTGGGAAATTTAGAGAAAAGCCTAGTGAGATGTGAAACCCACGACCTTATTTTAAATTGGGAAAAATGCCATTTTATGGTAGAAGAGGGTATTGTCCTAGGTCACCTTGTTTCAAAAAGAGGGTTGGAAGTTGACAAAGCCAAGCTTGAAGTAGTGGCACAACTTCCCGAACCCACAACTGTAAAAGGCATACAAAGTTTTTTGGGTCACGCAGGTTTTTATAGGAGGTTCATCAAAGATTTTTCAAAAATTACCAAACCCCTATGTAACATGTTGCAGCATGAAAAAGAATTTATTTTTACCCAAGAATGCCGAGATGCTTTCGAAAAGATCAAAGAGGCCTTAGTTACTGCACCCATAGTGACCACTCCTGACTGGTCACTCCCCTTCGAAGTCATGTGTGACGCAAGCGATTGGGCGGTGGGGGCAGTGCCCGGGCAAAAGAAGAACAAAATCTTTCACCCCATTTATTATGCAAGTAAAACACTGATTGAAGCTCAGATTAATTATACCGTCACAGAAAAAGAATTACTTGCGGTGGTGTTTGCTTTTGATCGTTTCAGGTCATATTTGATAGGGACGAAGGTAATAGTGCACACGGATCATGCAGCGATAAAATACTTGATCACCAAGGCTGATTCCAAGCCTCGGTTGATTAGGTGGGTTTTATTGTTGCAAGAATTCGATCTTGAGATCGTTGACAGAAAAGGAACAAGCAATCAGGTAGCTGATCATTTGTCCAGGCTCGAGAAGATAGTGGGCACTGTTGATCCCACTCCGGTCAGAGAGAATTTTCCCGATGAACAATTGTTATCAGCCCAACATCTCGAAAATAATATTCCTTGGTATGCTGATATTGCCAACTTTTTAGCAAGTGGACTAAAACCCCATGGGATAAGTGGACAACCATTTAAAAAGTTTTTACATGATACACGACAATATGTTTGGGACGACCCTTTCTTGTATAAGATAGGCACGGACCAAATATTGAGACGTTGTGTCCACGGGAGTGAGCAACACCAAATACTCCATGGTTGTCACGCATCCCATTTCGGTGGCCACTTTGGTGGAAACCGAGCCGCTGCAAAAATCTTGCAAAGCGGTTTCTTTTGGCCCACTGTATTTAAAGATTCTTTTGCATTTGTGAAAAATTGTGAGCAATGTCAACGCACCGGGAATATTTCACATAGGAACGAGATGCCTCTTAACAACATTCTGGAGGTAGAACTTTTCGATGTTTGGGGGATCGATTTCATAGGTCCTTTTCCAAATTCAAACAATAATTTTTATATCTTGGTAGCGGTAGACTATGTTTCCAAATGGGTGGAAGCCGTTGCTTGTCATTCTAATGATGCCAACACCGTGGTGAAATTTTTGCATAAAAATATTTTCACCCGATTTGGAACACCACGGGCATTAATTAGTGATGAAGGCACCCATTTTATAAACAAAGTCATGGCCTCGGTCCTTGCTAAATATGATATACATCATAGAGTGGCCACCGCGTACCACCCGCAAACCAACGGTTTAGCCGAACTTTCAAATCGTGAAATCAAAAGTATTTTAGAAAAAGTCGTTAAACCACATCGTAAAGATTGGTCAACCAAACTTGATGATGCTCTTTGGGCCTATCGTACGGCCTACAAAACTCCTTTGGGAATGTCTCCCTTTAAATTAGTTTTTGGCAAAGCATGCCATTTACCGATTGAATTGGAACAAAAGGCATTTTGGGCCCTTAAAGAGCTTAACATGAGTGAGGATGCCGCAGGTATAAAAAGAAGTTTACAACTGCATGAATTGGAAGAATTGCGTTACCACTCTTACGAAAATGCAAAGTTGTATAAAGAAAAAACCAAGATGTGGCATGATCGTCGAATCAACCATAGGGAATTCATGGAAGGCCAACAGGTATTACTGTTCAACTCTCGTCTAAAACTATTTCCAGGAAAACTCAAATCGCGATGGACGGGACCATACACCGTGGTCAAGGTTAGTCCCTTTGGAACAGTGGAGTTAAAGTCCCCACAGTCTGGTCAAACGTTCAAAGTTAATGGGCAGAGAGTGAAGCACTTTCTGAATGAAAGTGCCCACATTCCATCTCACTCTCCACCCCATTATGGTTAAAAAATAGTCGGAACCGCTTGTAAATATTTAATTTCAGTTGTTTGATTTATTTTTATTAATTTTGATATTTTTAATTCTGCATGGTAGTTTGTTTTAATGTGTGTAGCCAAAATCCCCGATTTTTGAAGAAAAAGGCAAGAAAAATTCGGGCAGTGGGCAGGAGCATGTCCCTGCGCTCCCCACTCCCCAATTGACAAATGAAAGGACATAGTTAGGTGACCAAATGGGCTGACGCACATCAACTTTTTCTACAAGATGTCTACTTTTCTGCACATTTGTCCTTTTATGCATGGTTTCAAGAAAAACTCATCATATCCCTCTCTCTCTCACTCAACCGCCCATACCCAAGCACCCACCCCAACTCCAAATCAAATCCTAAAGAGTAATTAGCTTCCCCAAAAACCACCTTTTCTCCCAAATTTACCCAGCAACTTTTCTTCTTCATTTCTCTCTTCAACAAAAACCCTTCCTAAAACCCTGAAAATGGCAAGAAGCAAGAGGCTAAACACCAACCCCAATGCAACCACACGTGCGGCCGTACGTCGAAGGATCATCGAAGGACAACCACCGGAAACCGTCACCGGCGACCTCAACGAACCGCCGCCGGTCTCCGGTGAAAACCCTATAATCTCCGACGATAACCCCATCACCTCCGGCGCACCAGACGAGGGTTCTTCACAGCATGAAAACCCAAAGGCTATGTCATCCTCGCAAGTCTCCGACACCAGTTTTACCCATTTCGAGACCGAAGCACTTTTAGCCGAGGAAGAAGAGAGGCGGTTGGCAGAGGAGTTCAAACAGAAAATGGAAGCCATTAGAAAACGAAAGGAAGAGGTCGAGCGGAGACGACGAGAAGAAGAAGAAAGAGTACACAAGGAAGAAGAAGAAAAGAGAATGGAGGAAGAAAGGTTGAAGGCTGAGAAGAAAAGGATTTTCGAGGAAGAAAGGAAACAGGCTGAGGCGGAGGTTTTTGTTGAAGATGAAGAGTTGCAGAGAAAGGTGGATGAAGATTATCAGGAGGAATACCGAAAGCTTGAGGAAGATTTGGCAAGGAAGACAGTGAGGAAGGATGCCCACAGTGGGGAGAACCCTATTCTACGGGCCATGAGAAAGAGAGGAGTGGTCACCAGGTCTGCGGTGACCACGACACCGAAAAAACCATCAAAAAGACCGGCAAAACGATCGTCAAGGAAAGGTACCAGTTTCGAACACTCTTTAAGTTCATCCTCTGTGGATGTTGATGTTGGGGATGACCAAACTCAAACCCAAAACCCACATCACTCCACAATAGGCACTGCACATGTTCCCAGTGGGGTGCCCAGGCAGTTCACTTCTCCGGAGGTGGCTGCCCACTATGAGTGCATTGCTAAACAAAAACTTAAGTTGGAGAGGGGTTTTGACCCAAAGTTTGTTAAGGCAAATCCTTTTGTTAAGGATCGAATCATAGCGCAAGACTGGTCGATTTTGGCCGAGGCCAATCGACGCGCGAATGCCTCATTAGTTCGTGAGTTTTATGCCGAAGCATCGCAAGCTAAGGAACCCACTGTGATAGTTAGAGGAAAGCAAGTAAGTTATAATCCAGGAGCAATTAATCGGGTATTGGGAAGAAGGAGCCCGGGTGTGTGCGAATTTGCCAAATTTTTGAAAAAAATGACCCAGCAGATGAGGACCTTATTTTGCAAGAAATAGCTATGGAAGGAAAACCTTGGAACAAAGACGACCAAAGAAGTTGCCTAAACGCTAGCTCCCTCACCACCGAGGCCGCTGTTTGGTTTCAATTTCTTCGTGCCTCTTTGTCCCCTACATCGCACGATACCACCCTATCCATGCATAAATGTGCCCTCTTATACTGCGTGCTCACTGGAAGAAAAATCAACGTTGGGATAGTCATGCATGCGGCAATTGATCAAGCGAGGACCCGAAAGAAGGTAGTCTTACCCCTTCCTTGCCTCATTACTCGAATAATGATAGACGCAGGTGTGCCCTCCTCGGTGGAGGATCAGTGGTTTGACTCCACAAGTAACATCAGCGTCCAAACCATCCGCAAGATGGGACGCCATATCACCACTCCTCCTAACGAACCTGCTGAAGAGATTCCCACAGTGGGGACTGTTAACCCCACTGTGCGCATAGCTGAGGAGCACAATGTGGGCACGCCTCGTGCACCACTCCAACAACCCCCTGCAGGTACCGCAAACACGAGTAGCACCGATCCCATGGCTGAGCTGTTGAGAGCTGTGAAGAAGCTCACATACCGAATTGATTTGCTGGAAGGTGAGCAAAGGTATCAAAACCGGGCCACTCAATCATTTTGGATGTATACAAGGGATAGGGATGAGGTGATTAACCAGATCATGACTGAGGCAAACCCGAAGTTAGCCGAACTGCTCCCCGACTTCCCCGAGGACATCTGCCCAACCAACGCAAGTGATGACGAGTTTGAAGAGGACGACGCCGCAAGTTCACCAGATGCATCCCCGACTCCATGAATGGTTTGTTGAAAACAATGGTTTATTTCGTTTGCTCTCCAAAAACAAATTTTATTTTGTGTTTGTTTGATCTTTTTGTGCCTATGGCTAGGCAGTGACACTATTTGCTGTTTTTACTTTTTTAATATCGATGCATGCAAATCCTACCGGTAGGTAGGTACTTTTGGGTACTAACATGTTTATTGTTTGAATGCGTGTTTGATCTCGTTCCATTTCAAGGTACAACGTTCGGCTTCCAACTTAAAAAGGTCCCTTTTGTAAGTACAAAATCTCAACTTGTCCCATGAAATGATTTAGGCCATTTTTCATACCCAAACACGGTCCTTTTTGTACCCACAACCACCTCTGCGCCCCATAATTCCATGTCACAGTGGGGACACTGTGAGATTCTAAGTTTGAGGTGGGAAGTCCCAGAGTGACTTACAGCTTGCCCACAGTGGGGACACTGTGAAGTCTAAGTTTGAGGTGGGTAAGCCGTACCCACCACCAAAAAAAAAGAGAAAAGACAAAAACAAAAGAAAACCGGAGTGTCACTAACAAAATTGATGGTGTGCCTTTTCTGGACCATCAAAGTGCTTACTCCCAGAAAAAGATGGTGTGCCTATTCTGGACCATCAGAATACCCACTCTCACAAAAATAGTCATACTCCTTATTCACAATAAAGCCTGAAAGTGTACGTACTCATCATTGCAAAATACTAAACACTCACTTCTTGAAGTAAAAATCTCAAAGCGAGATTTTCGGTCCATGTTTGGAAGTTTTTGCCAAAAATCCTTGGGAAAATATTCAAAGCCATAAACCCGTCGAACCCAAGAAAGCCCTATTGATTAATGGAAAACAAGGGAAAGATTTCGTCAAACACAAAAGTGAAATTTTAAAGTTTGAACCGAAGGAAGTATCGAAGGAAGGAGATCAACGCCCATTCAAGTCAAGAAGTATGTAAGTCCCTAAAAATTCTGCTACTTTGTTTTCATTTTATTTCTTTTTATTACTTGGGGACAAGTAATGGTTTAAGTTTGAGGTTGTGATAACTCTATTTTTAGAGTTATTATTTCCATTTATTTTCCACTTTATTTTGTCAATTTTAGCCATTTCACTTCTTAAAACCCCCATTCTTGGTATATTTCACGAAAACGAGCAAAAGGAGTGAACCATGGTCTTTAATAAATTATTTGGTGGAGTTTGGGTGTTTTCACGATTTTCTATCCGCAGTGACGTACACAGTGCCCACTCTGCTCCCCACTCTAGAGCTGACGAAAAAGAAATGAAAAAAAGAAAGTTCAGCTGATATTTATGCACTTGTGGAGAAGGAATAATGGAAGGAATGGGTCAACATGAGCTGGAAGTAGTACACAAGCCACCTTCCTTAAAGCTTGAATAGTAAAAGGTACAACCAATTTGTCCTTAAAGTGGTTTTGGTGAAAAGGTGAATACTATTCAAGGGATGGTGCAAAATCAGATCTGATTCATGGGACTTACCTAAGACTTTTGTGCCATTGCCATACCTTCTTGCAAGTATAAAAGGAAGCCATGGGGTGCCATTCAAAGGATCATAACTTAGACTTATTATCATCTTTCTTTGCATCAAGTTTTTATGTTTTATGTCATTTACTCTCTTAGTAGTTACTGCTTAAGTTCTCTCCAGTTTAGCATTTAATTTACTGCACTAGTTAGCTTTACATTTCTGTATTTTCTTTTGTAGTTCGTAACACACAGTGGGCAGTGACGAATTCTCGTTCCCCACTGTGAGCAGAAATCAAGTCATTTTCAGTTTTATTATGTGCAACTTCTACTCTTTTGTTTTCTTTACTTTAATTATGGGCTAAACATCCTAAAGGATGTAGGAAGGAGAAGTACCTGAATTTTATTAAAAATGCTTGAGTAATCTTTATACTTGGAATATTTATTGATTTGGTCATTCATTCTCGATTCATGCCCAAGGATGCGAACAAGCCGATCACTTGCAAGGATCTAATATCTAGTTCTCAACTCAGAAATGAGTAGAATGCAGTGACACGAGCTTGGATGATGTTAGGGGATTCGAAAGAATTCTTATGACTCTTACGAAAGTGAGGTCGGCACAGTGAGCTAATCTCATCCCACTGGAGTTGTAGGCAAGCTAGTTGGTGTGTCTAAAAACACTTAGAGTATTTGTCTCTACACATTCCATCGAGACCTGAAAAGGTCCATTTTTGAGATTACCATTGACAAAACAATAAATACTACGAGTATAGGATTTTTATCTAAACGGTGTGAGTATTTTGTAACCGGAATTTTCTAGCGAAAATGCCCAACTCAAATACAAGGATCACTTTGAGGACCGAGTATTTAGTATAAAATCTAGGGAAAATCTAACCTACATTCCTTCTTTTAAATTCTTGTTAAAACTCGTTAAAATAACTCTTTACCAACCAAACCAAACTATTGTTTCCTCTCTTATCGAAACCTGTAAAAGGAGCTCATGAAAACCGTATTGTCTTGATTGTTCAGTCCCTGTGGATACGATTCTGGTATTTTACCAATTATTACTTGTTAGAACGATCATAGTGGATAGTGTACACTTGCACTCCCCACTGTGAGCAGTTTGTAACCCACTGCGATTAAAACACATTTCATACATATCACATTTCGCATGTACTAAGTTTTGTCGTAACAGTGGACAATGACTTGTATGTGTTGAGAAAAGATCTTTCACTTCCACAATGAGAGAATCTTCAATCTTGACTTTGGTTGATCTTTGACTTCACCAAACATTTGCTATCTTGTACAAGTCATTATAAAGAACCATGCTAAAATATTCTAAGTAAGATTTAGAGGAAACATCGGTGAGTCAATTTCAAATCTTCGGTGACCCAACAATCTCCCCCTATTTGAATTTGAGCTCCATACTTAGAATATTGAAGAGTATCTGAATAAAATTGCATTTTGACCCTTTTTACTCTTTTTGGGTTCTTTTCACATAGACCATTTTTTTTTGATCTATTTTGTCTTTTATGGATTTGTGTGTGTATGATATTTACAAGTAAGAAAAAATAAAAAATATAGTTGTACAAATAATTGAAAGGAAAATGAAAGAAGTATAAACAATATGAACAGAATGAATATTACTTGCATCTTTGGAGGGGCGAGTTGAAGCTTGTGTCTGGCTTGAGGATTCTTCATTTTGATTAGCAGCCTGTTGATGTGTTGGAGAACTTTATCTTTCAGGCACTTTTGCTTTTCTACAGATGTTCCAAATCTTCAAGTCATTCACTTACTCCAAAAGATTTCATCCAAATGAGTCTGTGTTTTGGAAGGAGACAAACCCATAATGATGACAATCTTTGAGGGAGGTTTGAGATTAGGTGAATCAGCCTCAGGATGCTTCTGCCCATCTGTTGCATCTTCTTTCTTTCTCTTGGCATCTTCAGCTTTTCCTGTTTAGTATCATCAACTTTTGTCTTTGTTTTTGCTCCCCCTTAGTTAGATCAGCCGGTCTTTGTGTTTCTCCCCCTCAGTTAGATCCGCCCGGACTGATATGCTCCCCCTTGACCGGTCCGCCGATTTCCCCATTTTTCGAGTTGGTCGCTGGATGTGAGTACTGAGGGTTGATGTTGCTCCCCCTCAGATGAATTCTCCCCCTCAGCGGCCGACGTAGATAAAATACCAAGAGAAATTGGAAAATCGGCCATAACCAAGACTACATTTTTTTTCCACCGAAAATTAAGGAGATCCCGCCGAAAATTGGCAATTTTCGGTAGGAAAATCAGTAGGATTTTTTTTTTTTTTGCTTCCCCACCGAAAACTAAGGAGATCCTACCGAAAATTGGCTAATTTCGGTAGGATTTTCGGTAGGAAAATCGGTAGCATTTTTTTTTATAAAATTTATCATCCCCACCGAAATTTTGCAAGAGTTTGACAAAAAGTCGGTGGAATTTCTTGAAGATGTTGGAGGAAATCTTCTGGCATCTTCAGAAGAGACTGGATAAAATTTTCTAAGGCATCATGGAGAAAATCTTCAAAGTGAAGAAAAGATTGGAATTTCATCTTCCAGTTTTTGATGACCCACACAGATTGAGTTTGAGGATTTTTGAGTAGAAAGATTTGGGATGATATTTGTGGAAGAGTTTGTAGTATGTGGGTTTTGAGAAAAGGAGAGTTGGGTTGCTGTCCAAGAGTGAAATATGATGGAAGAAGGAATGGGATGAGGAGATGGCACAAAGGAAGTTTGTTCTGGTGATGGTAGATTGGTAAGATGTATGGTGGGAAAAAGAGTGTAGGTAATGAAGTAAGTGATGGCTTCGGTGTAGAGTACTGAGATGGATTTCAGTGTATAGAGATCACATAGATTTAGACATTGAAAAGGATGAAAAAATGAGATTTGGTGTGATGGAGAAAGAGAAGAGTGTCCACCGATGAGAGATCGGTGGATTATGAGAACACATAGTTATTGAAAGTTGCACATTCCAAGTTCACTTATCAGAAAATTGAAGATGTGAACAGATCAGCAAGCTGAAGATCTGCAGGAATGAAATGTAGCTCAATGTCACCTTTGGAGATGTGGTCCCTGATGAAATGATATATGATATCTATGTGCTTTGATCTGGAATGACAAACTGGATTGTTTGCAACAGCTATTGCACTTGAGTTATCACACAGAATTGGGACTTTGGAGTAGATTTGATCATAGTCCCTTAGTTGATTCTTCATCCACAGGATCTGGGCACATCAACTTTCAGCAGCTACATATTCAGCCTCAGCAGTAGAAGTTGAAACTGAGTTTTGTTTCTTGCTGGACCAGCTGACTAATTTTCCACCAAGAAGTTGGCAGCTACCTGTGGTATTCTTTCTATCAGTCTGGGAACCTGCATAATCTGAATCTGAATACCCAATTATTTCAAAACCTGAGTCTTTGGGATACCAAAGACCCAGATGCAAGGTACCTTTGAGATATCGAAAAATCCGTTTTACAGCCTTTAAAAGTGATTCTTTTGGATTGGCTTGATAACGGGCACATAGACAAGTAGCAAACATAATATCCGGTCTGCTAGCAGTTAAGAACGGAAGGGAACCAATCATTCCTTTATAAAGAGTAACATCCACAGATTCACCTTTTAGATCAGCATTGAGTTTTAAAGGTGGTGCCATGGGAGTTTTCATAGGAGAGCTATCTAAAAGGTTGAATTTCTTCAGAAGGTCACGAATGTATTTACTTTGGTTTATAAAAATCCCTTCTGAAGATTGTTTGACCTGAAGGCCCAAAAAGAATGTAAGTTCTCCCATCATGCTCATCTCATATTCACTCATCATGAGAGAAGCAAACTCATCACATAGTGACTCATCAGTGGCACCAAATATGATGTCATCAACATATATTTGGACAAGAATAAGATTACCTGAGGTCTCCTTGATGAAGAGAGTATTGTCAATTTTACTTCTGAAATATCCATGCTTTAGAAGGAAGTTGGCAAGAGTGTCATACCAAGCACGTGGAGCTTGCTTGAGACCATAGAGAGCTTTGTCTAGTCTGTACACATAGTCTGGATGAGCTGGGTCTTCAAAGCCAGGAGGTTGTTTCACATAGATTTCCTCTGCAAGTTCCCCATTGAGGAAGGCACTTTTGACATCCATTTGAAGAACTCTGAAATTTCGGTAGGCAGCATGAGCCAGAAAGATTCTTATTGCTTCAAGTCTTGCAACAGGGGCAAAAGTTTCATCATAATCAATGCCTTCTTCCTGTCGGTATCCTTGAGCAACCAGTTTGGCCTTGTTTCTGATAACTGTGCCTTCTTCATCCATTTTATTTCTGAAGATCCATTTGGTTCCAATGATTGTCTTCTTTCGGGGTCTGGGAACCAGTCTCCAAACTTTGTTTCTCTCAAATTGAGAAAGCTCTTCTTGCATGGTAGTGATCCAACAGGGATCTGCAAGAGCTTCATCAATCTTCTTGGGTTTATAAAAGAGAGAAAATTCACATAGAGACAAATATTTCCAACTCCTCTATATGTTTGGACACCTGCTTGTTGATCACCGATGATTTGATCTATGGGGTGATCTTTGGTCCATTTGGTTGCAGGAGGTAAAGGTGGTGGAATATTTTGTGTTAGGGGTGAAGATAGAGTGGGATCAGAGGTTTAGTGGGAAAGAGAGAGAGATCTTCGGTGGAGATGCTCTTTGATTTGGTGGTGGCTTTGGTGATGGAGAGATTTTAGGGAGAAGTTTTTCTAGAGAGAGAAAAGGTGGTGAAGGTGAGCATGCACTATGGATGTTAGCATGCAGGTTAGTGGCCGAAAGAAATGGGGTGAGTATGGGTTGCTTGTCGGTGTGAAGAACATAGCATTTCGGTGTGGATCATACATGTCGGCGTCGTCGGTGGTTAGAGCGTCGGTGTTGAGGGGATAGTTGGGGGTTAGCATATCGGTGGTTAGGGTGTTGGGAGGAATGTGATTTCGGTGGCCACTTTCATTTTTGTTTCAGTGGCAAGAGTTGAAGAAAGAAGGGAAAGAAAGCGATGACAGTTAAATACGTGAGCTGTGTTTGCATGGGAGTTGGAAGAATGCATGAGTAGGTGATTAAAGAAGGTGATGGATATGAATGCATGGATAGGATATGGATGGGGCTTGGCAAAAGGAAAAGTGTTTCGGTGGTAGGTGGTTTAGAAAAGAATCATGGAGAAAGAATTGAGAACCATTTGAGAACCATCAGTGGTAGTTGTTTTCATCCATTGGTTAATATTATTATTATTGTATTATTATTATTATTATTATTATAGAATAATGATAATAATAATATATATAATAATAATAATATTAATACAACTCAAGAAAAAAATGAGATCTTTCGGTGGGTGAGAAGTATGATGGGAAATGAAATGTATGTGATAAAGGTGAGTGATGGAAGATGTAAGATGTCGGTAAGATGTCGGTGGAGATGAGGTTGGCACTAGTGAGTGTAACCATGAGAGGTTTTTCAAAACAAGGAGATATTTGAAGATTTTGTCAACTTTCTCACTTGTCCACATAGATCCATCTGTATAGCTCAAAATCTGCAATCACAAAGAATTTATTTCCTAGGTACCCATTTGGTGGTGGGTTCTTTTGGGTTAGAAGAAAAAGAACTGGTGTCACTTAGATCAATTCTTTTCTTTCGGACAGTCTTTGGCAAAAAGAGAAACATCACCACAGATATATCATTTTCTATAAAGAAAGATCTTTTTAGAATTGTGATATTTTTCCTTATTTTTCCTTTTAAAAAAATGTCCTCAAAGAATTTGATGAGGAATCAAAGATTTGGGGTGCAGCACCTAAAATTCCTTTTTCAAATTTTGGGAGGACCAAAATCTTTTCCCTTGAATTGGACATTTTGAGACACATAGATCTGGGAAGAAAATCGGTAGAGGAAGTCACACAGGTAGTTCTTAGAAAGATTTGAAGAATTTATTTTCAAGAAAGAATCAGCACCCAGAGACTAGCCTTTTAAAAAATATTCCATATTTTAAGTCTTCAGATGTGTCGGCAGAATTCAAGGACACATATCCAAAAGAATTTGAAATAGGAGGATTCATAAGGATAGATGAAACACATAGTATGTACCTGTGAAGAATAGGAAAAGCACTTAGCTGATACAAGAGCAGTTGAGGAGTCATTCGCTTTCAGATGTGGGTTCATCTGCCAAATCTTGAGTTTTAGCAGGCAGACCCTTTGCTTTTCTGACAAGTTTTTCATTTCTTTCCTTTTCTCTCTTGTATTTCTCCTTGTATCTTTCAGACCTGTCAGAATCTGCAGAAGAGAAAGATTGGTTGAACTTTTGGGAATCATATTTGGATCTTCCCGATTTTGAGGAAAATCGGTCTGAGGAAGAGGTTCTGGTTCTATCAACATGTTTACTTCTACACTCAGAAGCAAAATGACCCTTTTTACCACAGTTAAAACATTCCTCATTAGATTTGTCCAAAGAAGAGTGTTTGGAGAGAGACTTAGATTTTCTAGAAGGGTGGTAGGATTTGGATTTAGAATACCCATCCAACATGGCCATTTCATCAGATAATTTATCAATTGAAGTTTCCTCACATTCATCCTCAGCCTCACTAAGATATGCCTCCGAATGATCATTGGGATCTTCTTGACTATCATGATCAGAGTCAGATGGGTAGGTGATTCTTGGAATACACTTAGTCCTTTTGGAAGAGTCGCTTAGGAGAGCTAGAGAAGAGCTCTTTATATACCTTTGCAGCTTCGTCTGCTCATAGTTGAAAAGAGTTCCATAAAGAACAGTAAGAGGCATATGATCAAGATCCTTGGTTGTCTTTATACAAGTACAGATGTTTTCCCAAAAATCAGGAAGACAGTCCATAAATTTGCACAAGACTTCCTCATTGTCATACACTCTACCTAACAGCTTTAAATCATTAAGAAGACTGTTAAAGCGGTTATAGTAGTTGGATAGAGATTCTTCTTTCTCATAAGAAAAGAGTTCAAATTTTCTAACAAGGCTAATCTTTCTGCTCTTTTTAACTTCATTTGTACCTTCGTACAAAACACATAGAGTGGACCACATCTCTTTGGCAGTAGAGAGATTTACCAGAGAGTGGTACACTTCATCAGGAAGAGAGAGAGCAATGATGGTTCTAACTTTAGAATCAAGAGACACAAGTCGTTTTTCCTCATCAGTATATTTCTTAGGATTTTTAAGAATGTAACGACCATTAACATCAGATTTTTCTTCATCAGAGGAATCATCAGAATCATCTTTGCCAACAACTTTCTTACCGATTTTCTTGATTTCATAGGGAGACCAGACTTTAGGGACTATGGGTCCCTCACTGAGAATGGTTGGATATCTACTATCCATTACTTCCATGAAAAGCATCATCCGGCTTTTCCACAAAGAAAAGTTGTTGGGGTTAAACTTGGGAGGTTTGGCTATAGAGTCGTTTTCAGAAAAAAAAGTTTTGAGAGAGAGCTTCATTTTTTGAAGAAGAAGCAGCCATTGCAGATCAAGTTTATTGAAATTAAACTTTTTGCTCTGATACCACTTGTTAGTCCCAGATGGCTATAACAAGTATTGTAGAAGGGGGGGTTGAATACAATACTCAAAATTTTCACAATTTTTAATTCTATTATTGAAAAACTTTCAACAAGAATTACACATAGAAAACTTAAGACTGTTGCGGAAAAGAACAGATAAACTATTCTAACAATCTTACACAAAGTATACTAACAAAATAACTAAGAACACTTAGAACAAAGCTATAAAATTTTTCAAGCAAAATGGAGATTTCTTGCACTGAGAGAAATCTTCCAGTTCACGTAGAATCTCAGAGCACACAGTAATCTTTAAGTCTCTCAAGAAGTAAGTAATTTCTTCTGCATGGAGAGGTCTTCCTTTTATAGTGAGGATGAGTGTACTGAGCATTAATTGCTTGGTACTATTATCCTCAAGTTACTTGCTTAGAACCAATGGACTTCTGAAAAGGTGATAAGACACGATCACCTTTTCCTTGAAACAAGGAGTAAGACCCATGCTGAAAGGACATCTTCATTGGAAATAGGAATAATGCCATGCAGATCTCTTGGTGTGTCTTCCAAGACAATATCACTAAGACTTGATATTTTCTTCAAAGAAAATCTTTTGACAAAGGATCCCACTGATTTAAGCATCATCATCGATGGGATGATTCTTGGCAACTTTAATTTTGTCTCATAATAATTTTGCTTCTCATTTTGTCTTTAAGGATTCCACCACCGATGAAAGTCTGTGAGATATGTAACACATCTTTGAAGAAAAGCATATTTGAGATATGTGACACATCTTTGAAGAAAACCATCTTTGAAATATGTGACACATCTTTGAAGAAAACCATCTTTGAAATATGTGACACATCTTTGAAGAAAAGCATCTTTGAGAACACATCTTTGAAGAGAACCATCTTTGAGATCCCACCGAAATTGGACTTCCATTGGTGGGATTCTTTGGCCGAAACAGAGAGAGATTTCGGTGGAGAGATGTCCACCGATGTGTGGGAACAACATCGGTGGACAATGACTTGTATGTGTTGAGAAAAGATCTTTCACTTCCACAATGAGAGAATCTTCAATCTTGACTTTGGTTGATCTTTGACTTCACCAAACATTTGCTATCTTGTACAAGTCATTATAAAGAACCATGCTAAAATATTCTAAGTAAGATTTAGAGGAAACATCGGTGAGTCAATTTCAAATCTTCGGTGACCCAACAATACTTATCTATTCCCGATCTAAAGAAGAGCACGCGCAACATCTTCGTTTGATTCTGGAATTGTTGAAGAAGGAACAGTTGTATGCTAAATTTTCTAAATGTGAATTCTGGCTACGAGAAGTTCAGTTTCTGGGGCATGTAGTTTCTGAGAAAGGCATTCAAGTTGATCCGATGAAAGTGGAAGCGATTGAAAAGTGGGAACCGCCGAGAACGCCAACCGAAGTACGAAGTTTTCTGGGTTTAGCCGGTTACTATCGAAAGTTCATAAAAGATTTTTCTCGTATCGCTACGCCTCTCACTAAGCTGACCCGGAAGAATCTAAAGTTCGAATGGAAAGCAGAACAGGATGAAGCATTCCGAATATTGAAAGAGAAACTCCGTAGCGCACCGATACTAGCATTACCTGAAGGTTCTAATGATTTTGTTGTTTACAGTGATGCTTCCAAACTGGGATTGGGTTGTGTACTAATGCAGCGTGGAAAGGTTATTGCTTATGCTTCTCGTCAGTTAAAAGATCATGAAAGACAGTATCCTACACACGACATGGAACTTGCAGCAGTTGTTTTCGCGTTGAAGATTTGGAGACATTATCTTTACGGCTCTAAATGTCAAATTTATACTGATCATAAGAGTCTCCAACATCTTTTCGATCTGAAGGAACTAAATATGAGGCAAAGAAGATGGCTAGAACTGGTAAATGATTACGACTGTGAAATTCTTTATCATCCAGGAAAGGCGAATGTGGTAGCTGATGCACTAAGTCGTCAAGAAAGGAGTGGAACAATAAAAGTCATTGCACTAAGAGCTGAACTTCTACCTAACATCTTCGACGAATTGAAGAAGTGTCAAGTGGAAGCTTTTCAGGAAGAACATTGGAAATCAGAACGGTTAGTGGGGATATCAGCATTGCTTATAAAAGATGATCGAGGGTTATTGTGTCTGGAAAACAGAATTTGGGTGCCTTGTTTGGGTGGTTTACGTGATCGGGTACTACAAGAAGCTCATCAATCTCGTTTCTCTATTCATCCAGGTACGAATAAGATGTATAAAGACCTAAAATAATTCTATTGGTGGCCGGGAATAAAAAGAAGCATTGCTCAACATGTGGATGGTTGTACTACTTGTAAGAAGGTAAAGATTGAACATCAAAAGCCGTTTGGTCAGTTGCAACGGTTAGAAATACCTATGTGGAAATGGGATCAGATTACTAAGGATTTCATCACGAAGCTACCAAGGACTTCGAAGGGATTTGATGCCATTTGGGTAATTGTTGACAGATTGACAAAGTCTGCTCACTTCCTACCAATAAAAGAAACTTATTCGTTAGAACGACTAGCCAAGTTGTACATTGACGAAATAGTAACTTGACATGGAGTTCCAATCTCGATTATTTCTGATCGTGATAGTCGTTTTACTTCAAGGTTCTTGAGGAGTTTTCAAAAAGAAATGGGAACGCATATAAAGTTAAGTACAACATATCATCCTCAAACCGACGGTCAGAGTGAGCGAACAATTCAGACTTTAGAAGATATGCTACGGGCTTGCATTGTTGATTTTGGGGGATCATGGGATAAGCATTTACCGTTGATTGAACTTGCCTATAACAACAGTTATCATTCCAGCATACAAGCGGCACCGTTCGAAGTTCTGTATGGTAGAAAATGTCGAACTCCTTTGTGTTGGAACGAAGTGGGAGAGAAACAGCTAGCGGGACCAGATATAGTTCAGTTAACAGCGGATAAGATTACTCAGATTCGGGAATGTTTGAAAGTGGCTCAAGACAGGCAGAAAAGTTACGCGGACCGACGCCGGAAACCGTTAGAGTTTCAAGTTGGAGATTTTGTAATGTTAAAAGTCTCACCTTGGAAAGGAGTCATTCGGTTTGGGAAGCAAGGTAAACTGAGCCCAAGGTATATTGGACCGTTTGCAATTACAGAAAGAATCGGAGAAGTAGCCTACATGTTAGATCTTCCGCCAAAGTTAAGCATGATTCACAACGCATTCCACGTTTCCAATTTTCGAAAGTGTTTGGTTACACCAGATCAGGCAGTTTCTCTACCAGATATACAAGTTGATGAAAAGATGAATTATGTGGAGGAACCTGAAGCCATAGTTGACCACAAAGTTAAAGTGTTGCGGAACAAAGTAATCAGACAAGTGAAAGTTCAGTGGAGACATCATAGGGGTCAGGATGCTACTTGGGAATCGGAATCAGAAATGAGAACCAAGTACCCGTACCTATTTGCCTAACCGAATTCCGAGACGGAATTCTTTTAAGGGGGAGATGATGTAATACCCCGGGTAAGTTCGTTAGTTAAAGTCTCGTTCCGTTAAATTTATTTAACTTTATAATTTATGTTTAGGGTAAGTTTAGGAGAGTTTATAAGTTTAAGGTGTTTTGGTCATTAGTGAATAGTTCAAGGACTAAGATTGTAAATGTAGTTGATAATATCCCTTAGACTATCTAGATATTTTCATAAAACCAGATTAATCAGTTCAAGTGTGTGTGTGTGTGTGTGTTCTTGGAAAGAAGAAGAAGAAAAGAAAGAGTTTGTGGTTAAGGCTTCAAGTTGGATTGTTGGAAGTAATATTAAGGTATGTTCCTTTGTATTTTATGTTTGTAATTGTATTTAGAAGGTTTCTATCGGAGTAGAATCATTGACTTCATGCCTGAGGTTAATTCAGTCGATTTCTGGGTGAAATTTGGGTAAACCGACAGTGGTTTCCGGACAAAAATATGAGTGTGTCCGGTAGTTTGTTGATAGTGTCCGGTAGTTTTGCCTTGCTGGTGTCCGGACGATTAATCTACCCGGTAAGTACCCATTTTCTTTAAGTTTCCGGTTAAATTGAGATGGTGTCCGGATTGCTTTGGTGTCCGGATGACGTCCGGGTTGTTTAGGCTGTCCTGAAAAGTCATGCTGTCCGGATTGTTTGGTGTTATCCGGAAACTAAGGCTATTTGATCACTTTTGAGAGTTCATATGCTTTTGAGTATCCAGTAACCTGTATTTTGTTAACTCTTAGATAGGGAATGAATGAGGACTGACTATTCTGTGGACTAGACTTAAGTTCGGGTTTGGGGGTAACATTTGGAGGAATTGAGCTATCTAGAGTTCTTAGCTCTAGTAAGTCTTATGTGTTCTATTTGGTAAAGAGACACTTGTACCTATTTGTTTCAGATTCTGTGGATTTGGGGTGAAGGCTGAACTGTATTTTTTAGAAAGGATTGGAAGCGTTTTGATAAGCAAACAGGTAAGTTTTACTTCAAAATATTTTCAAACTGGAATACATATATGTTTGTATTGAATATGTGATTATGTGCTTATGTTTGAAATATAATATGTGGATATGTATATTATATTTACATGAGTATTACACTATACGAGAGTGTGTTGGCCGGGCTTAGGACCGGTGGTGTTGGCTGTAATACTCGTACAACGGTGTTGGCTGTAATTGTCGTACAGTGGAGTTAATTTATTAGTTGGCTTTCAACCAACTAATATGGCCATGGAAATGAGACAGGGAAGTACACAATGCATGAGTCCTATTTGGTATTTATACTTGTGATATGTATATGGTGTTTGTGCAAATGGTTTCAAACTAACAGGGATTTTCTCACTTAGACCGCTAGGTCTAACCCTCATTTTGTTTTAAAAATATGTATTCCAGGTCATGGATCGGGTAAGAACAAGTGAATAGAGTATTCGGTGGCTAGCTTTTGGGAAGACTTATGTTGAAGACTGTGATGTGTTTTGCGTTTATAACCTTGTTATTAGATATAATGTATTTAATTAGCGAAAAGTTGTAATGGAATACCTTATTTTGGATTGTAAGGACTAAGGGACCGTATTTGTTATATAATGTATCTTTGTTATGTAACGACGTTATGAAATATATGTTATTTGTTGTATGTTTGGGATCCGGGTTGTTACATATATATATATATATATATATATATTACATTCTTGGTCTTTATGATTTTTTTAATTAATACATTAATATTTAATGTAAAATAAAAAAGTGATAAAAAGACTAAAATACCCTTTAAGTTAACTTATTTAATAGAATCTTTTAACGGTGTTAGCTCATAGGGACCAAAGGCGTGTGAAAATGTAAACCACATGGACGTTTTACATAATTATTTCATTTTAGGGACCAACAGTGTAATTTTGTATAAACCACATGGACCAATCATTTAATTTACTCTTGTGTTTATTTATTTATATTTTACTTAGTAAGGTTAAATGAACTAAATATTATATTAAGTTATTTTATTAAGGCATTATTTTTTATTTATTTATTTTATTTTAGTAAGCCAACAATGCTTATAAATCAAAAATATCTTTAATATGGTATATTTTTATTTATTTACAATTTTTTGTGTATGCTAACAATACTTATAAATCAAAACATAATTAATATGTCTATTTTTTATTTTTTTATTTTTTGTTTTTCTTAGTAAGTTAACAATGATGATAAATCAAAACTTATAAAATGTTTTATTTTCAATGTTTATATTTCTTTTCTTTTAGTAAGCTAACAATGGTTATAAATCAATACTTATTTTAATAAAATATATAGTTTTTCTTTATTTTTTTTATTTTTAAGTAAGATAACTACTGCTTATAAATCAATTATTTTATTAATAATAATCTTTATAATCATATATGTTTTCACCGCGCAAGGCGCGGTGCCATTACCTAGTTCTATATATATACTATTGTATCAAAACTCTATTTCAGTTCTTTTCACGATTACTCGCACTTTATCTATTTCTGTACTATTTAAGTTATTTTTAAGATTACTTATATTTATGCTTAAGGTACAACCTCTATAGCATAAAATTGAAATTTTCAAGATTTCAAGAATACCATTTGTTAAACATAAACTACAACCATTTACAGCATGCTTGAATTCGGTTTCTTCTTTTCCACGATCCACGACACTCTCTTTCGTCTCCTTCTCCACGTTTCCTAATTTTCTCCTTCATGATCACCGTCAAGCTTTTGGAAAATCCGCTTCTAGCTTCTAAAATTTGGAAAGAAGATCGAAAAAGGAACTTGATTCATATTAAAGGACAAACTATTAGAGGATGGGTGATATATTGGAGTCGGTCTTTTCAGAGATGGGGCATGTAATTGGAAGTTTATTTTAGTTCTCAACTTGATTTTCCTTCCGACAAGTGTTGCAGGTAAATTCATCAACTTTTCTACTACATCAAATCTTCATCTTTATGTATTATTTGATCCTATATGGTCTCATGATCAGTCTGCTATAATTTATTAGTTACAATATGTTATGGAGCGAGTACCATGTGTTTGATGAATTGCCTGTGAGATGCATATTATTCTAACCTGATTTGTGAATTTACATTCGATTTAATTGTTGAACTGATTTGTAGTTTTTGATTATTGATCAGCGCAGTGAGCGGTCCAACATCGGATTTGAGTTGTAAGAGGTTCTTTTTGTCATCATTCGATGGAATAAATGGAATTTTTTTTATTATTATCATCATTATTATTCCAATTGTTTATCAATGTGTATGTCGGTTTGTAAAACCTATAAGAAAATTTGAGCACTTGAAACTACACTTTTCAATATTTTTCAAATTCTTTGACCAATCGATTATATTAATTTTCAATGTATATACTACCTGAGTTGTGATTTAAAACTATAAAATTAGTATCGAGATGCACAAAGAACATATCAAAATATGAACATGATTGTTGTTTCGAGTTCGCGACTTCAAACTCGTGATGTTTCGCGCAACATTGCGAGCGGGTTTGTAACCAGTTTGATTTGAAAAAAAATTCCGAATTTAAAACTTAGGAGATTTTACCATAAACACAAAATTTTAAATTCTAAGAGAGTGTTGGTATTTTAGAATTTCGTATCATTCATAGGTAATGGTAATTTTCCTTTTAAAAAAAAGGTAATGATAATTTGTAAAAATATAATTTAATTTAGTTTCAAGTTCTATATATTAAATAAAACAAAGGTTTTAAATTTAAATCTTTCACAAAATTTAAATCTCTCATAAATTGTTTCATGAAACTAAGTTTTCCCAAGTAATATGAAACGCTGGTGACATTTCTTGACCAAATCAAACCACGTAGGGTGGGATACTGGACAGGACATGACAGAACAGAGATCACTATCTCATGTTTGACAGAACTTTTATGTGGAACAGACAGGAACAAAGTAGAACAAGTTGGAACAGGCCTGTTCCACCCCCACCTCATGGAACAAGCTGGAACAGACTTATGTTTTACCAGTATAACCTCAAAATAAAATCAAACTCTCTTCTAAAACATCAAATACATGTTATATTTTATATTTTATCCATTTTTTAAATTTTATTTATTGTATTTTATCTAATGTTATCTATTCTGTTATGTCCAATTCTGTCTACCAAAAGCTGAACAATTGTTCTGTCCTGTTCTATTCCGTTCTTTCCTGTTCTATCATGTCTGCGTACCAAACGCACCCGTAATATCAATTTATCGAGTATCAAATATAGTTGGTTGACTGTATCACATCAAGTATGAATTTTTTTTTTGATACATGGTATGCAAGTCTTGTATCATCATAATACTATAATACCGACTTGTTTAATCATTGGCTTCTTGTGGATTTTCATGTATTGAATATTAAATACTATAACTTTAACATTTTTTTGTTTGAGTATTTGAGTGTTTTTTCAAATTTTATTTCTGCCAATTAAAAATCCCATAAACATACATGTGTTACCTGCAAGCAAGACTGCAAAACTTAAAATCTTAACAAAATTGCAAATTTAAAAGCTCACTTAAAATTCATAATGGTGATTCTCATAAAAGCATGTCTAATGGAAGATTCTTATAGCATCTCCAATAGTTAAGCTAATTTTTTTCTAAAATAGAGTAAATAAAATCAAAATCTTTAAAAAAATTGCATCCAACTCCAACAACTATGGTATTTTAGCAACTCTAGTATTAATTATTTTATTAAAATATTCAATTTATTTAATTATATTATTAAAATATTCAAAATATGAAAAGTTGGGAGAAGACAAAGTTTGCTTTTTGGGAGGTAATGATTAATTTTTGGGAAAACCATCTATTTAGAGATTCTTTAAATTTAGAGATTTTTATAATTTCTCTCATATTTTCTCAATTTTAGCATACAGGATAACATAATTATTGGAGCAACAAAAATGCTAAAATTTCACTTTTTTCTATTTTAACATGGCTGTTGGAGATGCTCTTATAAGCAAAAAAATGGAGTGACTTTTAGGAACTATCATTGTCGAGGCTAGTTCTTAGAGCATCTTCAATTGAAGGTTCTTAAGCAAAAGGGGAAATGGCTTAGGAAAAAATTAACCGAAAACTGAACGGAATAAAGATTCTTATTCAATTAACCAAACTGTCTAACTCGAAAACCGAATAACCCAAAATCGCTTACCTCAAATTTCATTCGATTCGGGTGAGTTATTCGGTTTCGGTTATTTTTGACACCCGGTCGCCGGGTCTGAAATGGGGCCAGGCCTAGATGAACCCGATCCAACCCGTGAAATTCGCCACTCGGTCTCCCTACTCCATAGTCTCATATCGTGTTCTCGCCCCCGCCGTCGAGGCTCTCGCCGGTTACTCCCTGACATCGACGCCGCCCTCACGAATGGTCTCTGCTGCCGCCTTCCAAGTTCCGACCGCCGCTGCTGGCCTACGTCCGTCCCTGAAAATTGATCATCTCATCCTGTTCCGGTACTCATTTATCTCTTTGTAATTTATGTTTAGATTTCTACTCCTCGAATTTCGTATTTATCATTTGCAAACATGCAATGAAGTGATGTACTTTCTTCATCATGCTCAATCACAAGTATAATTAGACATGTTTATGTCGTATGTACTTTTAATTTCATGAAATCACTCAAGTTAGTCAAGTATAGACGACGATTTATCTCAATTGGAGATAGGGAGTTGATTGAAGTAGGTTTGGTCGGAAATCTAGTAACTGTTTCAAAAGGAAAAAAAAAGGAGTTAGGGTTGAAGTTCTATTGTAAACTGGAATTAATTCAAAGCAATAAACTCTTAAACGATTGGAATCTGAATTGTATGGATCCTTGGAAGCATAAAGCTAACACACAGTTGAAGCTAATCACATTATTTTGAAAATACATAGTGCATGTAACCATCTGGAACAACAATAGGCTACACAATCGCTGCAAGTTGGTATATGCAAAGCATACATTTTTAATAGTTTTAACATCCAGATACAAATCATTCAGTTGAAGTAGAATTTACCAGAAGATATGATCTTGGAAGAATATAACTGATGCTAGTAGATGTTAACAAGTAAAAAGCAAACAAAATATGGTTTCTGAATTATATATATATATATAGAGGGATAATAAATTGTAAACCTCTAAATGTGTGTAAACTTTGTAAACTTTGTAAACTTTCGATTTCATAGGTTTTCTTGATGAAATTGTTTCATGAAATTGTTTATTTTGATAAAAGTGTTTCATATCATTCGTTTCATGATGAAATTGTTTCATATATTTTTGTTTTTATGTAAAAACGACAAAGTTTCATCAAACTGAAAAAATATATGAAACAGTTTCATAGGATTGAAAAAAAATATATGAAACTACATTAAAAACACAAATATATGAAACAATTTTATCAAGAAATGAATGATATGAAACAATTTCATCAAAATAAACAATTTCATGAAACAATTTCATCAAGAATACCTATGAAATCCAAAGTTTACACAAAAAAAAGTTTACAAAATAGTGGGCCTCTCTCTCTCTCTCTCTATATATATATATATATATTCGGATCAAGAATCATAACTAAATTTCACAAAGCTACAGAAAGTAGCATGGCTTTTTTATCTGTTTGTTTTTTTGGAGTGCATAAAGTAAGAACATTTTTAATGAAATTTATCTGTTTCTTTTTTTGGAGTGCAGAGAGTCTGACAGAGGCGTTTTGCCATCTTCTTCCATAAGCATTTGCATCATCGTCTTTGTTGAACACTGCCATCTCCTACTTTGCTAAAATCTCTCTCCATCTGGAATCAGGTATAATGACAATTTTCTAATCATCTCATCTGATAATAGGTTGAATCTGCTTTTTTTTCGTAGGTCTTATTTGATTTCTTCTATTTGTAGACTTGTAGTTTACTGTTTCTTTCATAGTTTATTTTTTTCTGTTCTAATTTTTGTAGTTTAGGTGTATCATGTATATGCTGTAATGAGTTGAAATAAATTTACGGTTCCAAGATAAACATACACATTCGTAGATAACCAAATGCTCCCCTTATGTTTATGTGGTGCACATAAACATAAATCCACGAATCCTACAGTTACTTCACCTGTGAAATTGTAAAGACTCCGTGTTTTTCTAATAGTAAGTTGATAGCTCAATATTCAATCCAACAATGTTTCATCATAAAACACATAGCAGATTGTTAGTCTTAAAATCACTAAAAATCTTAAAGAGAGATCTTGTTCAGAGGTCAGTGCTTTTAATTGAACAAGTAAGCCTCAAATTTTTATGCATTTCATAAATTATTGCTCTTGAATATGTTGTTGCAAAAGTATTTCTGTATGCTAATTCATGATTTTTCATCTTAGTAATACATGAACCTTATATGCAAAAATTACATTTCCTGATTTCCGAACTCTCTCACTTTTTTTGACAAATAAAAATATATCGTCATCAGTTAACGAAAATTTAATATTTTCTTAATTACAGAAAATTTATTCAAGCAATATGGCTTCATCCTTGGATATTACAGCCGCGGAGTTCTTACAGGTATGTGCCACTTTTGCTATTCCTTTGATTTTCTTGAAGTGAATTGGTGTGAAATTCGGTAGTGACCTGTGTAATTTTTTTAATCTAAGTTCCAGGGTTCAAGCCGTCATAACTTTTTCTTGCCAAGACCTTTACCGAAGAGTAGAAGTTCTCATTTGCTTTTTGGTTCATCTCAACACCAAAGAAACAGTTCGGTGAGAATATCCAACAAAGGTGTTCGACGAAATGCTTCTGAGAAAGTCAAGGCTGTGGTATCAGTAGATGCACAAGAGTTGGGAAATGTAGACAAGCCTTATGCTGAACAAGTGATTCATTTTTATAGAACTCCCTTGATTCAAGAAAGTGCGAACGAGGAGTTACTGAAGTCGGTTCAGACCAAGATATCCGATCAAATTGTGGGTCTGAAAACCGAACAGTGTTTTAATATCGGGGTTAATGGGAATTTGTCGAATCAAAAGCTTTCAGTGCTTAAATGGCTTTTACGCGAGACCTACGAGCCTGATAATTTAGGAGATGAAAGCTTTATCGCTAAAGAAAAGAAAGAAGGGTTCAACACAGTGGTAGTTGAAGTTGGACCAAGATTGTCTTTCACCACGGCATGGTCTGCAAATGCTGTTTCCATATGCCAGGCTTGTGGGTTATCAGAAGTAAACAGATTTGAACGATCAAGAAGATATCTTTTGTTTGTTAAAGCCGAAAGTGTGTCTCTTTTAGATAGTCAAATTGATGAGTTTGCAGCAATGGTGCACGATAGAATGACTGAATGTGTTTATCCCAGGAAACTTGTTTCCTTCAAAACGAGTATAGTTCCTGAAGAAGTGTATTACGTGCCCGTTATGGAAAAGGGGCGGAAAGCATTGGAGGAGATTAACCAAGAATTGGGGTTGGCTTTCGATGAACAAGATCTAAAGTATTACACTAGACTATTCAAGGATGACATTCAGCGGGACCCAACAAATGTCGAGCTCTTTGATATTGCACAATCGAACAGTGAGCATAGCCGGCACTGGTTTTTCACCGGAAAGATTGTTGTAGATGGTCAACCGATGAATCGGACTCTAATGCAGATAGTAAAGAGCACTTTGCAGGCGAATCCTAACAATTCCGTAATTGGGTTCAAAGACAATTCTAGTGCAATCAAAGGGTTTTTGGTGAAACAGTTGCGACCTACCAAGCCCGGTTCTACGTCTCCACTAAGCCTGAGTAATCGTGATCTTGATATTCTGTTTACAGCCGAGACCCACAATTTCCCGTGTGCAGTTGCACCTTACCCTGGTGCAGAAACTGGTGCCGGAGGTAGAATAAGAGATACACACGCAACGGGAAGAGGGTCTTTTGTTGTGGCGTCCACGGCTGGTTATTGTGTCGGCAATCTTAACAGCGAAGGTTCGTATGCTCCATGGGAAGATGCATCTTTTGAATATCCATCAAACTTGGCTTCTCCCCTGCAAATACTTATTGATGCCAGCAACGGTGCATCAGATTATGGGAACAAATTTGGCGAGCCATTGATTCAGGGGTACACAAGAACGTTTGGAATGAGACTTCCGAGTGGGGAGAGACGGGAGTGGTTGAAGCCAATCATGTTTAGTGCTGGAATTGGACAAATCGATCACACCCATATCACAAAAGGGGAACCTGAAATCGGGATGCTGGTTGTAAAGATCGGTGGCCCAGCTTATCGAATTGGAATGGGAGGTGGGGCGGCTTCGAGCATGGTTAGTGGTCAGAATGACGCAGAGCTCGATTTTAACGCTGTACAACGTGGAGATGCGGAGATGGCGCAGAAATTGTATCGAGTTGTGCGTGCTTGCATTGAAATGGGCGAGAATAATCCGATTGTCAGTATACATGATCAGGGTGCGGGTGGTAACTGTAATGTTGTTAAAGAAATTATCCACCCAAAAGGTGCCACAATCGATATCAGGGCTATTGTGGTCGGTGACCACACGATGTCTGTTCTGGAGATATGGGGTGCTGAATATCAGGAGCAAGATGCGATTTTGGTGAATGCCGAAAGCCGGGAACTATTGGAATCTATCTGTAAACGAGAAAGGGTGTCGATGGCTGTTATTGGAACTATAAGTGGTGACGGGTTTGTGCGCTTAATCGACAGCCATGCTATTGAAAAACCACCTGCTGTTGATCTTGAGCTCGAAAAAGTTCTTGGAGACATGCCTCAGAAAACATTCGAGTTTCATCGTGTACAAGATGCACGAGAATCGCTCGATATTGCTCCCGGGGTTACATTGATGGATTCTCTCAAGAGGGTATTACAGCTTCCGTCAATCTGTTCAAAACGCTTCTTGACAACTAAAGTCGATCGGTGCGTAACCGGTCTTGTGGCTCAGCAACAAACCGTGGGCCCCTTGCAGATTACTCTTGCTGATGTGGCGGTTATCGCGCAGACATATAGTGATTACAGTGGAGGCGCGTGTGCCATCGGGGAGCAACCGATCAAAGGTTTGCTGGATCCAAAAGCAATGGCTCGTTTGGCGGTTGGAGAAGCGCTTACGAATCTCGTTTGGGCTAAAATTACGTCTTTGAGCGACGTTAAAGCGAGCGGGAACTGGATGTATGCTGCGAAACTTGATGGTGAAGGGGCGGCAATGTATGATGCCGCCATTGCTCTTTCGGAAGCTATGGTGGAACTTGGCATCGCCATTGATGGCGGCAAAGACAGTCTTTCAATGGCGGCACGGGCGGGTGGAGAGGTGGTTAAGGCTCCCGGAAATCTTGTTATTAGCGCGTATGCTACGTGTTCAGATATAACGAAAACTGTGACCCCTGATTTGAAGCTTAAAGATGAAGGCATACTGCTTCATATTGATTTGGCAAAAGGAAAGAGTCGGCTCGGTGGTTCGGCTCTTGCTCAGGTACTTTTTTGATAGCTAAGGGGCTGTTTGGTTGGTTTTCCATCAAGTCCTGTATGAATAAAGTTGTCTGTGTGGATTAATCTGTCTGTATAGATTGGAAAAGTTTTTGTTGGGGAGGGTGTTTTCATAGATAGAATGACCATGTTTTTTAATTGGGAGAGACTGGTTTGGACAAAACTTGGCTTTCTGCATAAAGCTCCCTCCTAAAAGCTTAATAAATAAGTCACTTTCTATATTATTAAGCCACTACCAAACAGTCATGTATAGCTGACTGAATAAGCTATCAGTCCCATTAAGCTCATTAAGCTGCTAACAAACAGGCCCTAAATGATCTTCTGACTAGTGTTTGACCAAATTAAACCGTTGTGTGTTGACTATTGCACAGGTGTTTGACCAAATTGGGGACGAAAGTCCCGATGTCGATGATGTTCGTTACCTGAAAACAGTTTTCGAGGTGGTTCAAGATCTTCTAACCGACGACTTGATCTCGGCTGGTCACGATATCAGTGATGGTGGGCTTATTGTCAGCGTTCTCGAAATGGCTTTTGCCGGAAACTGTGGTGCTCAGATCAGTTTGAATTCACATGGAAAGAGCGTATTCGAAACGTTATTCGCGGAAGAACTTGGGCTCATTATCGAGATTAGCAAGGTGAACCTGGACATGGTGACAACAATTCTCGGGAATCGTGGAGTTTCGGTAGAGATCATAGGACAAGCGACAGCCGAACCAATAATTGGATTAAAAATCGATGGGATAACTCATTTAGACGAGAAAATGACCCAACTTAGAGACATGTGGGAAGAAACCAGTTTCCATCTCGAAAAATACCAACGATTGGCGTCTTCTGTGATCTCCGAGAAGGAAGGATTGAAGAACCGGCGCGAACCATCATGGCGGTTGTCGTTCACTCCGACATTTACCGACAAGAAATACATGACCACCATCACGAAACCGAAAGTGGCGGTGATTCGAGAGGAGGGCAGCAACGGAGACCGAGAGATGTCCGCTGCATTCTTTGCTTCCGGTTTCGAGCCGTGGGATGTTAGTATGTCGGACCTTCTTAACGGGTCCATCTCATTGACCGATTTCCGTGGGATCGTGTTCGTGGGCGGTTTTAGTTACGCTGATGTGCTCGATTCCGCAAAAGGCTGGGCTGCTTCTATACGGTTTAACCAGCCGCTTTTAAACCAGTTCCACGAGTTCTACAACCGCGAAAACACCTTTAGTCTCGGTGTTTGCAACGGGTGCCAACTCATGGCTCTATTAGGGTGGATTCCCGGCCCTCAAGTCGGTGGAGCCATGGCCAACGGTGGTGACCCATCGCAGCCCAGATTCGTGCACAACGAGTCTGGGCGGTTCGAATGCCGGTTCACGAGCGTAACCATAAAAGAATCTCCATCCATAATGCTCAAAGGGATGGAAGGTAGCACATTAGGAGTCTGGGCTGCACATGGAGAAGGAAAAGCTTATTTTCCCGATAACGGGATTCTTGATCGGATTTTATCCTCGGATTTGGCTCCGGTGAGATATTGTGACGATGACGGGATACCGACAGAGACGTACCCGTTTAATCTGAACGGTTCTCCGCTAGGTGTGGCGGCAATTTGTTCAGCAGACGGGCGGCATCTGGCGATGATGCCGCACCCGGAGCGGTGCTTTCTGATGTGGCAATTTCCATGGTATCCGAAACATTGGGACGTCGAAAAGAAAGGGGCGAGCCCGTGGTTGAAGATGTTCCAGAATGCTCGAGAATGGTGTTTGTGAGAGGTTAGTTTTCTTCTAGTATACGATCGCTGAAAAGTGTTGATGTTTAAGGATTTAATTTAGTCAGATGGTTGTTATTTGATATGAATAAATAACTGCAAACTCATTTCACATTGTGAAACAATACATATGAAATATACACATTTTGAAACGACGACTGTGTTTTCAACATAAGTTGTTTCACAATGTAAAACATCACATTATCACTTGGGTTGTGGTGTACTGGTAAAGCCCTTGGGGATGTAGTGGAAGCTCATCTACCCAGGGTTCAAATCCAGGCACTGCCAAAGCCCTTGTGGCCATGGAGGTTCACCTGCGATGACTCCAGGCCATTCGTGGTCGCCCGGGGATTAGTCGGTGCGCGTAAGTTGGCCCGGAAACCCACGGTTACCAAAAAAAACATCACATTATCACAAAATTCTCACGATTTTCAATTTTTTTGTGGTTCTAAGACTATACATAGGCTAACAAGGCCACATTATTCTGTTAACTGAACTGTTTAACCTGAAAACCGAAAAGTGGAATGTATTTCTTCAAATTATATACATAGTATGACCGGTTACGAGTCCCCTAGCCGATGAGTATGATCTTACAAACCAATAACAATATTTAAGGGTTGGATTTGGATTTTACGATAGAAACAACATAACATATTTCAATCGTAAGGTTTCGCTCATTATGGTTTGAATCAACAACCACTACTTTTTTGTACCAAAATGCCGCAAAACGTCCGTTAACTCCAGGGGTATTTTGGTCTTTTCTATATTTGTTTGTTTTCAATTAAAAAAACAAAATATTATAATTGTATTTGTATATATATATATATATATATATATATTCATATTATTATTATATATAATTTATGACATATCTTAAACCCGTAATTTACTCTATTTGTTTTTCTGGCCATTCATCTCCCCAAGAACATTTAAAAAACTTAAATTAAACCCTAAATCGAACCTAGATTCAATCATATACTCGAAAACTTAACTCAAACCCAGATTCAAACTCATATCCAAGAACTTCGATCAAATTCCACGAACATGGAGTGAGAGGCATACGGAGAGACCGAGGGAGAAGACCATCGCCGACCAAACTTAAATCAAACTCCACTATTTGAACTCATAGTCGGAGAAGACCATCCGGTTCGATTTTCACCTACAACCCATCGACTCATATTTGAACGACAAGAAGGGACTGTTCAGTGACGAAAACTTTCGACATCTCTGTGGGGTCTGGTTCTATACTTAAATAAACTGCAACAACTCGAGTATCATCCTCTACTCCTTCAAGAGTATTCTCGAGTTCCAATATACAAGTAAAGACACTCACAAAAATGTCTCGCATAATTATAGGTATAGTAAATTGGATGACAATTTAACTTGATCAGATCACCTAGCTCGAAGACTTCATCGGAAACACAATAACATTGACATTGGCAGATATAAAAATTGAGAAAGTTACAAACTTACCCAACCATAAAAAATGAGCTTAAAATGTGTTAGAGTATTAATGTCAATATGTATAGTTCATGGTCTTTTCTGTAATTATGTGTAACTTACCTTGTATAAATAGTCTCTTAGGGTTTCATTATTAGGTTAGACACTTCATTTGTAACACTCTCTCATTATATGAAAACCGGCCGATTCAGCCATCTCAAGTGTGTCTCTCAATCTATCAATCGACTCTACAATTCTAACATGGTATCAGAGCTGTAGGTAAGTATCCTACCATATCTTCCAGATCTGCATCTCATTATTTTATTCTTTATTTTGCTCCTCTATATTTTGCTTCGAAAAACCATTCTCTGTTGGGTTTTTGACAAAACACCGAGTTTTAAAGTTGCCCAGAATATTGTCACGAACCTGCGTACCAATTTTCAGCCAAAACCGATCATCTTTGAAGTTTCGACTCAAGAACATCTTGAGACTCATAACTCTCGCAACCCACACACTCACAACTATCGCAACCCATAGACTCGTAACTATCGCAACTGACCATTGCGACATTGTCCTATTATCGCAACTGACCATTGCGACAAGCCTCTCTATCGCAACCTTCTATTCCTTGAACAGTGCCTTATCGCAATCTTCTATTGCGACAAGAACTCCTATCGCAACTATCACTTGCGACAAACTTTACTATCGCAACCTTCTATTGCGATATCAGTTGTTTGCGACAAACACCCTTGGTTGCGACATCAGTTGGCTGCGACATCAGTTGGTTGCAACAAGAACCTACCTTAATCTAAATTCCTAAATCAATTCGAATGGCTCTCAATTTCGGTCACTCCAATCCCATCTCAGTCGTTCTCAATGGGAACAACTACGTCCTGTGGCATCACCGTATGTCCATTCTCCTTAAGTCTCATGGACTCTATACCTATGTCACTGGTACATCTACCATTCCAGTTCAAAAAGAAGATTAAAGTGCAGTTGACTTTGCAAAACGTATGAATGATTGGGATATCGCCAATGCTCGCATCCTCGGCTTCATAAACGCTTCTACCACTACTGAGATCAATCAACAATTCCTCGGCTATACCACAACAAAAGGACTATGGGATTTCCTTGCAAACAGGTACACTTCTACATGTTTATCTCATCAATATCAGTTGTGGACTACCTTCCAAAACAAAAGGCAACTGCCTGATCAGTCTATCAACTCCTACATCTCTGAGATGCAAGCTCTTAGAGATCATCTGAGTCTGGATGCACCTCAAGTTTTTGATGAAACTGCTCGGAAGTTTACTGCTTATTTCAGCCAATTGCACTTAATTACTATTCTCATGGGTCTCGCTGATCGCTTTGAAAACGTTCGAGTCTCGCTTCTCCATAGACATCCATTACCTACTCTTGAACAAGCTATCATTGAACTGCTAAGTGAAGAAACCCGTCTTCAACAGCGGTTTCCACTACCATCAGACACTGTGCTCTACACTCCCAGCTCAGGGAAACCAAAAAGCAAATGGGGCAATCACGACCAGTCAAAATCTGCGGGCAAGGGAAACAATAGTGAATGTACCTTTTGTCACTCTACTTCTCATCTTCTCCTCAACTGCCCAACTCGAAAATGTCGCTGGTGTGGGATCACACAGCCACGCCACTATGGGTCTGACTGTCCAAAACACCCAAAGAACTCTGGTAACCAAAGGCAACAGTCCAGGCCTCAACCAATTGCTGGCTCCACCACTCAAGATTCTCCATCGCCAGCAGCTTCGGCTCAGCATAACAACCACTCAACGCCGGACCTTATGGAACTTATGCGCCGAAATCAAGAGCTCATGGAGCAACTCATGACAGGTTCTATGGGTATGAATTCTCAATGCAATGCTACTAGGGATGGTGATTTGACCCGACCCGGCGGGGAACCCGGTCCACCCGACCCGGTCGGGGCCGGGTAATACCCGGTTTTGCGGGGCCGGGGCCGGGGACGGGTGTAGGAGAGTGAAACCGGGGCCGGGTGAACTACTCCCCGACCCGCCCGGTACCCGGTATTATTATATATGCATTAAATATATATTTTTATAGGTATTTATTTATAATATTAGATTATTAGATATCATATTCATATACCTTTCCCTTTCCCACAAATTAATTATGTCAAGCTGCACCAAGTTTTTTTTTTCATTTCCATTTTTGTTGACCGGGTTTTGACCGGGTTTGACCGGGTATGTGACCGGGGCCGGGTAGCTCATCCCCGTACCCACCGGGGACCGGGGCCGGGTGTAGGGGAGTGAAACCGGGGCCGGGTGAGGGGATACCCGCCCCGTTACCATCCCTAAATGCTACTACATCAGGTAACCCTTGGCTATTTGACTCTGGATGTTGTAATCACATGACACCTAAGGCTGATGGGTTTGTCTCTAAACAAACTTCCAGCATGTTTTCATCAGTCCATACTGCTGATGATACTCGCTTACCGGTATCCTTCAGTGGGACTGTATCTACCCCCGATATTCATTTACCTGATGTGCTGCATATACCCAACTTATCTCTGAGTCTGATTTCAATCACTCAGCTTATGGAAGCCGGTCTAATCGTTTTATTTCACCCTTCTGGCTGTGTTGTGCAAGATCCAAAGACCAAGCAGATCCTTGGAGTAGGCCGTAAAGTTGGTCGGATGGTTGAAGTGGTCTATCTCCGCCTTCCCTTACCTTCATCAAATCTTGCTGCTTCAGTTTCCAGTACTCCTTCGTTCGAATTATGGCATGCGCGCTTAGGCCATTTATCCTTGGCAAGAATAAAAGTATTAGCTAGTTCAGGACTGTTAGGAAACACTTCATCTGAAAATGTTTCTTGTCTATCTTGTCAACTTGGCAAACATCATGCTTTACCTTTTCAAATTAATGACTTTAAATCTGCTTCTCCGTTTGATCTTATTCATTCTGATGTATGGGGACCAGCACCACACCCATCTATGGGAGATGCTCGTTATTTTGTCATCTTTATCGATGATCACACACGTTTTACATGGATTTATCTCATGAAAAACCGCTCAGAGCTACCTAAAATTTATATCACCTTCGCTCGTATGATTCTAACCCAGTTCTCCAAGCCTATAAAGGTTCTTCTAGCAGATAATGCTATGGAATATACAGAATCGTCTCTCCTCTCTTTTCTTCAATCTCGGGGTACTCTTTCTCAGTACTCCTGTCCTGGCACCTCTCCACAAAATGGTCGTGCAGAACGCAAACACCGTCACATTCTTGACACTGTCCGCACTCTATTGATATCAGCCAAGTGTCCAGAACGCTTTTGGGGTGAAGCAACCTTCACAGCTGTCTACACCATCAACCGACACCCAACTCCCATTCTCAATCAAAAGTCTCCGTATGAAGTACTCTATAGCGTCTCTCCTACATATGAACTCCTCAAAGTGTGGTGTTGTGCCTGCTTTGTTCAGCTGCAATCTCATGAGCACACCAAACTCGAACCTCGTTCTCGATTATGCTGCTTCCTTGGCTATGGCATTGAACATAAAGGTTATCGTTGTTGGGATCCAGTCTCTAAGAGACTTCGTATATCCCGTCATGTCACCTTCTGGGAACATCTTCCCTTCTCTACAGTGTCAAAATTTTAGGACACACCCACTCCATCTACTTCTTTCTTCACAAACACATCTATCTCATTGGACTCACTCCAACTAGATCCCATACTCTCATCACCATCTGTTCCACCTCCTTCCGCCTCTTCTCAACCTGAATCTTCATCTGTCCCATCTGATCCTTCACCTGCCTCATCTGAACCTTCACCGGCCCCATCTGATCACGATCAATCATCTACACCAACTCCAAGTACTACTTCTGAGCCATCTGCTGAGTCTATGGATCCTAGCTCCTCTCAACCACAAGATGAAGCACGACGCTCCGATCGGGTAAGGCAAGTTCCTTCTCACCTTCGTGATTATCATTGTTATGCCACTTTACTGTCCACCCATGAACCAACTTCCTTCAAGGAAGCCGCCTCTAACCATGTTTGGAAGCAAGCTATGACAGATGAACTTCAGGCACTTGACAAAGCCAATACATGGGAGTTTGTTCCTCTCCCACCGGGAAAGTCACTCATTGGTTGCAAATGGGTCTTCAAAATCAAAACCAAGTCTGATGGATCCATTGATCGATACAAAGCACGCCTTGTGGCAAAAGGCTTCAATCAAGAATATGGCATTGACTACGAGGAAACGTTTGCTCCCGTGGCTCGGGTCACCTCGGTTCGTAGTCTTCTAGCCATCGCTGCCACCAAGAAATGGCCACTCTATCAGATGGATGTCAAGAATGCCTTTCTAAATGGCGATCTCGAAGAGGAAGTCTACATGAGACTCCCTCCAGGTGTGACCTCCCGTCAGGGTAATGTCTGTCGACTTCGAAAAGCCCTCTATGGCCTCAAACAAGCCCCTCGTGCTTGGTTTGAAAATTTTAGCAATACCGTCATCTCATTAGGGTTTTCCCCGAGTAACTATGATTCTGGCCTGTTTACTCGGACCACTGCTGCAGGTACCATCTTACTTCTACTGTATGTTGATGATATGATCATTACCGGCAGTGACTCTACAGGCATTACTCAGCTCAAACATTCCCTCAGCTCGTGCTTTGAGATGAAAGATCTTGGTAAGCTCCACTATTTTCTTGGTCTTGAAGTTCTATCAGACTCTTCTGGCATTTATCTCTGTCAAGCAAAGTACATTTCAGATCTACTGTCCAAAGCTGGGATTAGGGACAACAAGGTTGCCTCTACACCGATTGAGCAAAATCTGCATCTTGCTCCCAATGCTGGAACCCCTCTGCGGGATCCTACACGGTACCGTCAACTGGTTGGATCTCTGGTCTACCTGACCGTTACTCGACCAGATCTTGCCTATGCAGTTCATATAGTTAGCCAGTTCATGGCTGCTCCATGCTCAGATCACTATGCCGCTGTTCTTCGAATACTTCGGTACCTCAAAGGGACAATGTTTCATGGGCTTCACTTCTCAGCCACGTCATCCTTAACTCTTCGTGCCTTCTCAGATGCTGAATGGGATGGTGACATAACAGACCGTCGTTCCACCACCGGCTATTGTTTCTTCCTTGGAGACGCAGCAAGAAACAATCTCTGACAGCTCGGTCCAGTACTTAAGCGGAATATAGAGCCTTAGCTGACACTACACAAGAACTCGTATGGCTACGCTGGCTACTATCTGATATGGGTGCTCATCAATTTCCCCAACACCATTATGGTGTGACAACACTAGTGCTATTCAGATTGCTCACAATGATGTCTTTCATGAGCGTACAAAGCACATCGAGATTGACTGTCATTTCACTCGTCAACATGTTCTTCGCAAGACGGTTAAACTTTTTCCAATCTCAACCATTGATCAGACTGCAGATATCTTCACCAAAGCTCATCTTCCAGGGCGTTTTCGGGCTCTTGTTTCCAAACTCAATTTGACTCATTCTTCCCCTACTTGAGTTTGAGGGGGGATGTTAGAGTATTAATGTCAATATGTATAGTTCAGGGTCCTTTCTGTAATTATGTGTAACTTACCTTGTATAAATAGTCTCTTAGGGTTTCATTATTAGGTTAGACACTTCATTTGTAACACTCTCTCATTATATGAAAACCGGCCGATTCAGCCATCTCAAGTGTGTCTCTCAATCTATCAATCGACTCTACAATTCTAACAAAATGAATATAAACAGAATCATAGAAATACCTTTAAGATGAATATAAATAGAACAATGAAGAAGACCATTCAAAATTATTTGTAATTCAAAATGTAAAGGTCATTTAAAATGAATATGAACACAAGTACGCAACCATGAAGAATGCCATTTAAACTCAAATTTGTACACTGATACGAAGAAGTAAGAACCTTGCAATGACGAATCCTGTGTAGAAACGGGGTACCAACGTAAAAATAGGCAAAAATGGTTTTTATAAGGAGCAACAACGAAGAAACCAATGACCAACCACAAGGGATGTGGCTTACTGGTTAAGCTCTGGGGATGTGGTGGAATATCCCATTTGTCCAGGGTTCGAATCCAGACGTACGCAACTTGTGGCCACTGAGGTTTAATCAAGATTGATATCTTACAGTCATAATTTGCCAAGGGATTAGTCTAGGCATAGCCTAGGACACCCTTATAACAAAAAAAAAACAACGAAGAAACCAATATAGAAGTTAAAAAGAGAGGAGTCGGAGGAGAGACCAATAGAGCAACAACGAGAGGTTAAAAAGTTGAAGTTGATGAAATAAATATGAATGATGAGTAATAGAAAAGCGGTATAAAATTCAAAGTATAAAAGTGTCGGAGATTTGTTTCAGGGTATTAATTAAAGAGTCTTTCATTAAAATACCCCAAGTTTGACATTGACTTACCAAAATACCCCAAAAAATAAAAAGTTTACCAAAATGTCATTTTTTCCGCGAAGAGAGCCCGCTATCGCGGGCAGGGACCAATTGTGAAAATTTTTGCAAGATATATTTACACTTTCAGTCCCTGGCCCGTGAACGAGGCCCACGATTGAGGCCTGCGATGGGGACTGAAAGTGTAAATAATCTTGCAAAAATTTTCACAATTGGTCCCTGCCCGCTATAGAGGGCTCTCTTCGCGGAAAAAAATGGCATTTTGGTAAACTTTTCATTTTTTGGGGTATTTTGGTAAGTCAATTTCAAACTTGGGGTATTTTAATTAATTTCTCTTAATTAGATATTACTTAAAGAACTTATAGTTAATTAAATAAGTATCTAAAACGCGACATAGTATAGTCATACAACGCTATTTGATTTCTTGTACAATGTATAAACTAGCTATATGCATTCTTTGTAGGGTAATTAATTAAAATGCCCCAAGTTGACTAACGATTCATTGAAATGCCCTTTCTCTCTCTCAATTTGCAAAAATACCCTGAAAATCCGTGGCCTGATCAGTGGTCCACGGATTTTTTTCAAAATTTGACTCATCCGTGGTCAAAGCCCGTGGGAGCCCGTGGGAGGGGTAAAAATCCGTGGCCAATACTTTTGTCCGTGGCCCACGGATGTTTTTAGGGTTTAGGGTTTAGGGTTTAGGGTTTAATGTTTTTACAAAATTTGATTGAATTTTGAATTGAATGTTACACTTTCAACCCCTATACTTATTTACTTAATTTACTTTATATCTTTTACTTTCATAAATTTAATTTTACATTTAACACATATAATCATTTATTAACTAAAATACGTTAAAAAAATACGTTTTAATTTTAACAAGTTACACCATTATAATCGTCCATTCGATACGTTCGAAATGAGCCCAATATTGAATATTTTTGGATTTATTTATTTTATTATATATCATATATACTACATAAAAACATTTTTTATATTTAAAATTCATATTCTTATAGTTAATTATTTAACTTATGGTACTCTTGTAGTTAAAATACGTTTTATTTATTTTATTATCGATGGTCCAAGTGTAAGTATTAAAAATTGACGGAGGCTTTGTGATGGACAGGCATCGATCATTTTGTGCTTACTCTGTAACTGCAAATACTTCATCTCCAAACACACATGAATCATTATTCGCCAAATACCTATTTTCACAATTCTTAAATAAGTCCAGTGATACCAACTTGTCAAAACTCCATTTCATATTCTTCTCGTGAAACCTTGTCCTATTGTCATTCACGATATCTATAAACACATACAAATAATAATAATTTAAAACGATTTAATGAATTAGTTAATATATTATTATTATGTTAATGAGATAAGAGTGTAAAACAAAATTAAAAAAAATAAGAGATGTACCATAAATGAAATAATTAACTATAAAAGTATAAATTGTAAATATTAAAAATATTTTTATGTAGTATATATGATATATAATAAAATAAATAAATCCAAAAATATTCAATATTGGGCTCATTTCGAACGTATCGAATGGACGATTATAATGGTGTAACTTGTTAAAATTAAAACGTATTTTTTTAACGTATTTTAGTTAATAAACGATTATATGTGTTAAATGTAAAATTAAAATTATGAAAGTAAAAGGTATAAAGTAAATTAAGTAAATAAGTATAGGGGTTGAAAGTGTAACATTCAATTTAAAATTCAATCAAATTTTGTAAAAACATCTGGGCCACGGACAAAAGTATTGGCCACGGATTTTTACCCCTCCCACGGGCTCCCACGGATGAGTCAAATTTTAAAAAAAAATCTGTGGGCCACGGATTTTCAGGGTATTTTTGCAAATTGAGAGAGAGAAAGGGCATTTCGATGAAACGGTTGTCAACTTGGGGCATTTTAATTAATTTCCCTTCTTTGTATGATGTACCAATCGAAAATATCAACAAATTTGATTAATATAGTTAATATTTTTTTGGCTGAGTAAGCCAAAAAATGCCCCTCATAATGATGTTCTTGGAAACAAGATTTTCATGTGAGACTAGTTAGGACTTAGGGTTAGGGTGACTGGTAATCAATTTTTTTTATCCAAGTATTAATGTGAGACTACATTGGTTGTATTAATTAACATATTATATTGTTATAAATTTATTTTAATTATATAATTAAAAATTGTAATTGATAATTTATTGAAGATGTCATTTTTGGTCATTTTACATGCTTAAAAGCTAGTTTTTGTCAAACGTGACTTCTTTATCAGCTAGCTTATCAGTCAACAACTCAGCTACCAGCTAGCTTATAAGTTATCAGCTAGTTTGCCAAACATAGCCTAAGGGACCGTTTACAAAACGTTTATCTGGGTAAGTGCTTACCATCGGCGGACCTAGCTTGGAGGATACGGTGACACGTGTCACCGTATTATTTCTCCGGCGAAGGGTAAAGAAATTTAGGTACGTGAAAGGTGCAACCGTATCGTTTTGAAAGGTGCTACCGTATTATTTTGGAAAGTTCAAGAAGGTGCAACCCTACCTCGTAATCAACCAAAAAACCAAAAAAAACTCTTGAAATCAATCCAAAAAATCGAAATAAAGCTCTTGAAATCGTCCAAAAAAGGGGAAAAATTCCTCGAAATCGATAAAGAAACTAAAAAATCTCTCGAAATCAAGCAAAAAGTTTTAAAAATCCCTCGAAACAGTGGAATTAGGCTAAAAACACATCAGACAATATTGAATGTCGGTAAAAAGATGAAAACACGTCGATAGAAACCGTGCTTTTTGTAATTATTTTTTGTCTATATTATATGGTGCCACCGTATGTAAAAAAATCGGGGTCCGCCCCTGGTGCTTTACCAAGTCACATTAGCTTACTGGATGAATATGTCAACGACTAAGAATCTTACCCGATAAGAGCGGAAGCAAGGACCGAGAGTCGAAAGCAAGGACCGAGAGTCTACCCGGTAAGTAAGTGCGACGGCTCTTACCATGGTTAGCGTTTACCGGCTAAATTGTTGCATACGATGCCATTTTGGTGAACTCAAATCTTACCCGGAAAGTAAGTGATACTGTTGAATTTTACAGATAAACACTTACCTGGGTAAGTGATGAGATAAACGGTCCCTAAATTTATCCAGATAAATAAAATCAATATATATATTATAAAAAATATAAATTCTCGTTTACATTCTTTTATTTAAATTTAAAATAAAAATACATAAAAAATTCATCGATTTTCGACTGAAAATCCGGTTACGGCCGTTGAGCCGAAATTCATAAGACTATCCGCATCGGACGTGAGGGATGGAGCTGGTTGGGGCTGGTCCGCCTGGAACACCACCGCTGCCGAGCTGGTTGGGGCTGGTCCGAGCCAGCTCTGGTTTGGCAACCAGCGGCTGGTTTGAGCAAAATGTTTTTTTTCTTTTTTTTTTATTTCTAACCGTTAGTTTTTATAAATTACTTTAATTTTTTAATTTTTTTTGTTTTTTCTCTCCTATAAATACCCATCTTCCCCACTTATTTTTTCACACCACCAAATTTTCTCTCAATCTCTCAAACTTTTCTCTACTAGGAAAACAAAATGTCTTCTTCATCAGTGAATTCGTCGGAATGCTATGATTCGTCTTCGTCATCGTCGGACGGGGGAATTAATCTACCCGCGTATCGTCAAATGAATTACGTTATTTTTCGTGGAATAATAACCAATGCTGTAGAAAGGCTTCTCGATCAAGATGAAGAACCAAGTTCGCCTCCAAGACGGAGACGAAGGGGACCGGATCAAGTTAGAGATCGTGAAGCTGCACACGACCGACTTGTTGCAGATTATTTTGCGGAAAACTGTAATTACAGTGACGAGTTGTTTAGGAGACGGTTCCGCATGAGCAGACGACTATTCCTACGAATAGTGGAGGATCTTGAGCGAGAGTATAAATATTTTCAACAGGGTTGGGATGCTAGAGGCAGAAAAGGGTTATCTCCTTTGCAAAAGTGTACCTCGGCAATTCGGCAAATGGCGTATGGGATATCCGCTGACGGCTTTGATGAGTACTTGAAGATGGCGGAGTCAACTGCACGTTTATGCATACAAAAGTTCAGCAAAGGTATCGTCAATCTTTACGGTAAGCGATACTTACGTAAACCTTCTTATGATGATATTCAACGTTTATACGCCGCACATGAAACTAGGCACGGGTTTCCCGGCATGTTAGGAAGCGTAGATTGTATGCATTGGGATTGGGACAACTGCCCAACTGCATGGCGCAGGCAGTACGTCAGAGGTGATCATGGTCGGCCGACTATTATGCTAGAGGCAGTGGCATCACATGATCTTTGGATTTGGCATGCATACTTCGGGGTTGCCGGGTCCAACAACGACCTCAATGTGCTAAACCAGTCGCCGTTATTTAACGATGTACACAACGGGAAAGCACCGCAGTGCCCGTTTCAAGTAAACGGAGTACAATACAAACACGGCTACTATCTTGCAGATGGGATATACCCCGAATGGGCTACCTTTGTGAAATCATTCAAATGCCCTCCGGATCAAAGACGATTATGGTTTAAATCCGCGCAAGAAGCGGCAAGGAAGGATGTAGAACGTTGTTTTGGTGTGCTAAAACAACGCTGGCACATAATACAAAACCCAGCAAGATCGTGGCACCCGAATAAAATACAAAGAGTAATGTACGCTTGCATCATATTACACAATATGATATTGGAAGACGAAGGTAACGCGATTTGTCGTTTCGATGAAAACGCTAATCAAGTTGATGAGGAGGACGACGAAGAGATTAGCGACCAACAATATGACGCTAACGTGTTAGAAGTCCGAAACCGAGAAACGCATCATAACCTTCGGGCGGATTTAATCGAACACATTTTACAGCTTACAAGACACAACAACCAAAGCAACGAGTAGTTATCATTTTTTTATTTGAAATTTATGTATTTTTAATTTTTTTTATTTTTATTATGTAAGGTTAAAATATTAGTTTGATTTATAAATTATAATATTATATATTATTATAAATTACTTATAAAATATTAATTATTTAAATTAATGGTAATAAAAATAAAAATAAAAATAAATAAAAGATGGGATGGTGGTGTGAGATGGATGTGCGGGTTTGTGGGTTGAAAGGAAAAAAATGATGTAGCGCTGATGTTACCGTGAAAAAGTGTCGGTTAGTGAGAGATCGATGCTGATAGTCTAATGGCTGGCTGGCTGCTTCCGTGACTCGTCTTCACCAAAAAACGGATCAAAATTCTCAAACCACCCAAAAATTTCGTCGTCAATATCTTCACCAAATCTTCGAACAAAAAAAGGATTTTCGGATTTTCTGTTTGAAAATCTTAGCAAATCACAAAATTTCAGCAGCTCAGCTTCAGCATTCAACTGTTTTAGAGCAATTACGTGTTTATGCTTTTGAATCAATTCAGTCATTAGGGCACAAAAGCTCCTATTACATTTAGAATTTGAGGATTTCTGAGTTTTTGTTTCGATATTGCATTCGAAATCCCGACATTATCGAAAGTTTTTATTGTAGGGTTTATTTTTGGGGATTTTGTTTTGGATCTCGTAAAATTAGGGTTTGTAATAAGCTTAAAAACAATCTGAATGTTGTTGATTTCGTGAGGGTTAAAGGAATTCTGGATCTGAATCAATAAGAGTTTATGTATCAATGTTGGTTTAATCGTATGCAAACAACATTGGATGAAATGGGGAAGAGAGTATTGTGGAATGAAACGATCGATTAAGAAACCGATGGGCGAATTAGGGTTCCATTTTGTTGGTATTTTTCTAGCTGTTTTTTGCTTGTTCTTCCCCGGTTTTTCTGAAGGAAATCGCAGAATCTCTGAAGAAGTTTCCTCCGGTAATGGAGGCCATTGGACTCATCAGGAAACAGATGAAAACACTGTATGATTCCTCATTTTTCCTCTAATTTAGATTTCATATTATGATTTTGTTGCTCTTTTATATGATTATTATTGAATATTGATAGTTGAAGGTTTGAATTGTATCTGAATTGTTTGATAACACAATAATAGTTGCAGGGAACAAGCACAAAGTATATAAAATCTTATGAAATCCATGGTGGTTGTTAGGATTCCTTATTATATCTTGTGAATTTCAGTAGTATATTCATTAATGAATGACTAGCTTAGCTATATTCATATGAAGAAAACGGGAAACAAAATTGATGAAACTATTTTCTTATAAAAGTTGTGCTTCATATCCAACTTTCTATTCTGTTTTTTTAGATTAGTTGGAAGATAAACTTCAATTGTATTAGAAGAATTGGTTTTCCAAATGGTTTGAGAGAATTTTGCATTAGTTCTTCATATATGAAGACTTGGATTTTATAGAGTTTTGATTTGGTTTGGATATTTCATTTCATTTCTAGTATCCATTTTTGTGGGACCAATGAGTATTCGTATAGATTGGATCGCTTAAATGAATTGGTTCTGGTAGCTTATTGATCCTAGTTATGGAAGTCGTTGTAGAATTGATAATCAACACAACAATAGTTTCAAGAAATAGAAAAGAGCAAGTGTGGATATATGGTTAGAATCTTGATGGAATATTTTTTGTCCAGGCAGAGCAAATGTGGATATATTGTAAAAAAGAGCTTGGAGAAATCGCCAAAACTATCAACGGTTTTAACCTATACTCCGACAATAACCCAAAACGTGATGTAGCATCATCAAGAAAGACACTTGTACATAATCCCGTTACTGATCTGCCTCCACAACTGAAACTTTCTCTTTTGCTGTCTTTGAAGTCCAAAAGATCTCGATCTCGTGTTTCTGACACTGATGGATGTCAAGAATGCCTTTCTAAACTTTATGGTCGTAACATCCATCCAAGAAAAACTATCAGAAGACGTCACCATCACCACCAAAGGAGGAGATCATTAAAAGAGCCATCTCCGGTTCCAACTGAATCTTCTCATAAGCATTTATCCCAAAAACCCGCGATCCAAGGTGAACTGCGACCCAAAAAAAAGCCCCCTGATCATGTGTTACTGATAGGGATTATTGTTTCGACTTCAGTGGCGACACTTGCCCTTTTCTTTTTGCTTTTGATTTGTTGTGTTGGAGGCAATGGCAGCAGAATTGCTGCAATGAGTGCACAAGAAGACGAAAAGCCCGTTATCAACAAATGCCCGGGTGGCATTTCTGGTAAAATTTTCTACTTTTTGAGCTTATAAGAAGCTCAGAAATCTTATTTTTCTATCCATGTGGGAGGGGTTATGATAAATGTTTCCGTTTTCAGATTGTTCACAAATGCCCGAGGCTGTTGAAGGCAATAAAGATTCGATAAATTCTTGCAACAAAAACAATTTGTCTCCCAAGGCTGCTTGCCAAGCACCAGAAGTTGGAAACTTACCACTTCCGCCAGGAAAAACCGCCCCTCCACCACCAGCGCCACCACCACCACCTGCCACCCCAAAAGCACCACCACCACCACCTCCACCAATTGGTCCTCGCCCACCTGATCCACCAAAGCTAGGCAATATGAAAAGGCCACCAGGTCCACCTCCCCGTGCTGGTCTACATAATAGCGGGCGTTCCAATTCTGGAGATGAAAAAGATCAATCCAGAAGTTCCGATAGTCTCAAAACCAAGTTAAAGCCGTTTTTCTGGGATAAGATGAACGCTAGCCCGAATCAAGCGATGGTTTGGCATGGAATTAAGGAGGGATCATTCCAGTGAGGCTCTAAACTCATTTTTATTGTTGATTTGATTCATTATATATGATTTATATCAAACTAAACAACTTTTTTGATGAATAGATTCGATGAAGAGATGATGGAAAGTCTCTTTGGTTATGCGAATGGTCAAAGCAAGGGCGATCGTAAAAAATCTACATCAAACTTAAATCCTCGATCGAAGTTTATTCAGATTATTGATCCCAGAAAAGCACAGAATTTGGCCATTCTTCTAAAAGCATTGAACGTGACAACGGAGAGAGTTTGTAATGCCCTCAAGGAAGGTAAATCTCCCGTTACATGCACTTGTGATTTGAATTATCGACTTCTTGAGTTGTTGTGCAAGCCAACCATAGTTGTGAAAATGCAAAAAAGCACTACATTTTGGAGGAAAATTCAAATGAGAACCATAAATATTTGAAAACATTGAAATCAACTATTTCATGTAGTATTCATAATGAATAACCATGAATAATCATGATTATTATTCATGCATTTTCATCAATCGTGATAGCATGCACTTTTATCATTAATATCTTCCGTAGTCATCATGAATATCATGTAATGCCCTCAAGGAAGGTAAATCTCCCGTTACTTGCACTTGTGATTTGAATTATCGACTTCTTGAGTTGTTGTGCAAGCCAACCATAGTTGTGAAAATGCAAAAAAGCACTACATTTTGGAGGAAAATTCAAATGAGAACCATAAATATTTGAAAACATTGAAATCAACTATTTCATGTATTATTCATAATGAATAATCATGATTATTATTCATGCATTTTCATCAATCGTGATAGCATGCACTTTTATCATTAATATCATCCGTAGTCATCATGAATATCATGCGTATTCATCATGAATATCATGTATTTTCATAATAAATAAAGCATAAATAGTTGGTTCCAGCTTCTGAAAATATTTACGGTTCTCATTTGAACCTACCCCCTACATTTTGCAAGTGATTTTGGACGGAAATTGTCTAAGTTTTATACAATTTGTCCAAAATCTCAGAGGTTCTATAAACCATAGTAATAGTATCTTTTTCTTGCATTTTTGCAACAACAATGGGCATTTTTTTATTTTTGCATCAAGTAAATACCTTTTTGTAACTTATTATTGGCATGATCAAGTTGTGAATAAATGATTAGGTAATGAGCTTCCTGTGGTGCTGATTTCAACTTTGATAAAAATGGCACCGACCCAAGAAGAAGAACTAAAACTTCGGTTGTATAATGGCGATTTAGAGCTTCTTGGGCCTGCCGAACGCTTTCTTAAAGTCGTGGTGGAAATCCCATTTGTGTTTAAACGTTTCGAAGCTTTGTTGTTTATGAGTGCTCTTCAAGAGGAATCTTCTTCGCTTAAAGATGCATTTGCGACCTTAGAGGTGCAATGTCTTCTTCTATCAATTGCAAGGTTATCTTTTCCACGATGTGTAATTTAGAATCAAAATGACTATTTTACCCTTTCGGTATGATCTTTACAAGTGTTTTTGGACCCACCTACCACAAATCCAGTAAATAACAGAATCGGCTTTTTATGACGCCAAACATGTCCTAATAAACCCAGACCAAATAACATTATGTCCTATGTAAAGGTGTTACAATAGATAGTTTGAACGTATTTGGGCACCCTAACATGTTTTTCATGACATTTTTGAAATAAACACTTAGTTTTATAAGACATTGTTTCCGGATAATATCATATAAAAAGACTAATAGGAGGTTTTATTTCCAAATTGTTCTTAAAAACTTGTTAAGACGCCAAAAGGCTTCTATCAGCTTATTGTAACACATGCACAATTGTTTGGTCTTCCATCCTATTTTCTAAAAATAATCCCCATCTTCCCTACTTGATTTACCCGGACCCATATGACCTCCACTGAACCATTGCTGACCACCACCTTTCTGAACCAAAGTTCACCACCACCGTTGTAAAAGGGGTATTTTGGTCATTTATTGTTCACTCATTCCAATTCCAAAGCTACATTCTACCAACCAAAGAGGCAAATTCCAAGTTGTTTAACACATTCCATTCCAATTCATGCCAATCAAACGAGTGGTCAAATTCTATTCCAATTCCTTCATAGTCAAATTCACTTGACAGATTCCATTCTTTCGTAATATTATGCGAACCAAACGCCCCCTTAAGTCCTATAAACTAGTCTATTACGACATTTAGACATTTTTGGCGTCCTATAAAGCTGATTTTGTTGTAGTGTCGTTTTGAGCAGACTATAACTGCTTTTCTCCCATTCACAATCACAGGTAGCTTGCGCAAAGCTGAAAAACAGCAGGCTCTTCCTTAAACTTCTTGAAGCGGTTTTGAAGACAGGTAACCGTATGAATGTCGGTACGCATCGCGGTGGGGCCCAGGCGATCAAGCTTGATAGCCTCTTAAAACTCTCGGACGTTAAAGGCACAGATGGCAAAACGACACTCCTATCGTTTGTGGTTCAAGAAATCATCCGTTCAGAAGGAATCAAAGCCGCTCGGAATTCGTCAACCGTTGACACCGACGATCTTCAAGAAGAACCGACCGAGAGATCGCCGGAATATTACCGAAAACTCGGCCTCGAGGTCGTTTCCCGATTAAGCGACGAGCTGGAGGACGTGAAAAAAGCAGCGGTCGTTGACGGTGATAACATTACGTCAACGGTTTTGAAATTGGGAACCATGTTCAAGAAAACGAAAGATTTAATAGACAACGAGTTGAGTTCCGAAGCTAACGAGTTTTGCAATGCGGTCAACGGGTTTATGGAGCATGCGGAAGCCGAGATCGTTTGGATGCTCGAAGAGGAGAAGAGGATAATGACGCTGGTCAAGAGCACGGGGGATTATTTCCACGGGAACTCGGGGAAGGATAATGAAGGGCTACGATTGTTTGCAATAGTTCGCGATTTCTTGAAACTGTTGGATCGAGTATGTATCGATATCAAGAAAACGGCCAGCAAAAAGAAAGACGAGACCCCGGGTGGAAAAACGAAACCTTCGGGCAAAGAAAACGATGGACGATCATCACAAAAGGTTCACGAGAAACTGTTTCCGGCGATCAAAGACCGCCAGATGGATTATTCGAGTTCAGACGATGAGGATACATCGCCTTAGTTTTCCGCTCGACTTCAAAGAGACAATATAACTGTCTTAAATCGCTTACGTTTGCAAGAATGATGTATGTTTGATATGAAAAGTTGAAGTACAATAGTTCAAAAGGCCGATTGGTCTTAATGTAGAGGGGCATACGCCAACCTCTTGAGCAGGCCCACCGTGCGGTTCCCCACACGCAGGTGGGCCCATATTTGAACCGGAGACCTCACTTATTATGATTGTTCATCTAGACCATCAAACTACACAAACCACCCACACTGCACCGCGAAAGTGCGGTTTTGAACTTTCACAGTATAGTTTGTGGTTTGCATTTCAAACCGCATTTTGCAGTGTGGTTTACGGTTTTGAGACCACCCCAAACCGTACATTTATATATATCTTTAAAATACTAGAAGGGTACTCGTGCAATGCAACGCTATATATCTTAATTTTAACTTTTGTTTTACTTTTTATCATTGTCGATTTTATAAAACGGTTTTGTGTAGTTTTGAGAAAATTATAGTATATTTTTTTTTATAAATTTGTACAAAGAATGATGTTTTTTTAGGGGTTCATGATTTGAGGATTTAAAAGGGGTTAAGAGATAAGGATTAATTAGGTAACTAATGAGAATTAAAAAATGATGTTTTTTAAGGGTTTACCATTTGAGAATTTGTAAGAGCATCTCCAACAGCTTCCCCAAAAAAAATTCCAAAATGGAGAAGCAAAAGTCAAAATCCCCAAAAAAAATTACACCCATCTCTAATAGATTCCCCATATTTGGAAAAACACTTGGTAATCATATTTGGAGTATTCTCCAAATTTGGAGAAAATTTTGGGGAAAATCCTATTATCCCCATTTTGGGGAAGCTGTTGGAGCTTATTTGTGTTCCAAAATGGGGAAGCTGTTGGAGATGCTCTAAGGAGTTAGAGATAAGGACTAAAAGGAAGAAGTTAGAGATAATGACTAATTAAGTAATTAGCATTAACAGTGGTATATAAAGCTTCGTTAGTTGTTTTTAAGAGATTTTAAGTAATCAACATTAAATAGCAGTACATAAGGCTTTATAGATTGTTTTTAAGAGTTTTTCACAAATGTTTTATAATATAGTATAGATATATTACGTATACATTGTCTTTAATTAATTGAAAATAACTAATACAGATTATTTGTTAATAATTCACTTTTCATTATAAATTTTACGTTACAGAGTTTTTATTTGATTCACTTTTTTTTTGTCTTTTGTCACAAGTCATAGTCAAGTTTATTTTGAATTTTACTTTTTAGAGTATTTTAATTAATTATGGAACTCTCTAATTTGCTTTACACTATATCTAATTACATATTTCGGAAGTATTGGAGCTTTTTATTGTATAAATACGGAAACGTCTTTGTCAATTTTATTTTGATGTTGTGATTTTATAGTTGTTGGATTGAAATGCGTTAGGTACAAACTGCATAAACTGCATTGCATACAAACAAGTTTACAAACATCTTACCCTCTAGAACCTATTTCAGGTGGATTATATTGGGCATGTTTGCTTTGGTTTAACATAGACAATTATGGTAGCTTCAAATTTGATTGTTTGGTTGATTTTTTATTAAATCATGTATGGAAACTGTCTGTATGAATTAAACTGTTTGTATAGAGGACGAAGGTTTTTGTTTGGGGTGGGGGTGGGGGTGGGGGGTCATAGATGGAATGCGCATGTTTTTTAATTGGGAATGATGGGTTTAAGAAAGAAAAAAAAACTTACCTTTCTACATAAAGCTCTCCTGGAGAAGTTTACTGAATAAGTCACTTTCTATATCATTAAGCCACTATCAAACAGTCATATATAACTTATTCGGTCAAATATCGTTAAGCTCATTAACCTGCTAACAAACGGACCATTAATTATACACATTTTCATTTGTAGTTATCTTCGGTTTATAACAAACCCAGCCTCTTCATCGAGTTCTTATTCGTCATTAATATTTTTATTATATGGATGTATGATGTTAGTTTGGAATTGTTATAGTTGTTATAACATAAATGAAACAAATGTTTTGTACTGTGTTTTTAGTTTTTTATGGGGTACACTTATGATTCCAAGTACCCATAGTGATTATAAATACATATGGTGTTGTAGCATATGTATTTGAATTAATGTCGAGTCAAATCGTACATTGAAAATGTAAATTTAATGTTTTGATGTTTTTTGTCCGCATAACTGTGAGTATTTGAGGCGGCTTACTTGTACCAGCTAATCCCTCATGCCGTCAGGCAACCATAAATAGTTTGGAGTAATCGCAAGAGAACCTCCATGATCACATGGTCTTTGGTAGCGCCTGGATTCCTCCTGGTCTTAACCAGTGCCCTACAACCCAAATGTTTTCTTGACGTTAATGTGTGTGAGGATTATATTAATAAGTAAATGTGCATTTAACCTGCACCAAACATTCTATATTGATCCTGGCAACCCCAAACAGACACAAGTCTTGTGCAACTTCAAAAGTCACCTTAAGGGCATCTCTAATGCAATTTTCTTACAAGCAAAAAGTAAAAAAAAAAATGACATGTAAAAGACTACCATTACGAAGAGTTCTCACAAGAACCTCATTTTCTTTATGTTCTTAAATAATAACCTTGGTCACTAGTTAAATTTAGACACTTTATTACTTTATTGAAAAAATAAAATAAAATATTTAATCAAATAAATGTATCATTTTTTGAATTAATCAACAACTTTCATTAAATGACTTAGTAGCCCTTGAACTCCACACTTGTACATAACTAGCTCATGTTATTAGGTGGTGTTACACTCAAAAATCAGGACTCATAGGTAGCGTTTGGTACGCAGACTAGATGGGACGGAACGGGACGGAACTGGACTGGATGGGACGGGACGGGACTGGACTGGAGGAGATAATTTTAATCTAAGTTACGTTGGAAAAAGGGGTATTTTAGTAATCTTATGTTGTTCCATCTATTTTGGTGGAACAAAAAATCCTAAGTTTTGTCCCATGAAAACTTGTTTTTGTCGCATGTTGTCCCATCTGATTTTTGTCCAATGGCATACCAAACATAGGACTATTTTTTTGTCCCGTCCCGTCCCGTCCCATCCAGCATACCAAACGCACCCATAAGGTACCAATTTCAAGTTACATATACAAAAATTTATCAATTTTTAAGATTTTAAGTGACATTTTGAGTTTCAAGATACCACATGTGTTTAATTGCAAAGAATAAATAGAACATTCAATCATTCAACCAAAATTGTGAAGTTACCATGTTTATTATTCAATAGCTAAAAAACACAAAAGACTAATAAATAGGTAAAAAAATTAATACCATGATATACAACTTCTAATATCCCATGCCAAACAAATTTGCATATTTAACACAGTACTACCAATCAACAATTCAAATTGTTATAAAATTGCCACCCCTAATAAATAAAAGCCTATATAAATTATGACCCCAAAAGTATCACAAACATGAAGATTAGAGGCAGAGTAGCATATTCACAAGTCATCAACTATGGTTATTATGGTAATGGTAATGGTAATGGGATGAAGAAAAACAGTAAGAACCTCAAAAAGATGTTCATTTTCCTTTTCACTTCTTCTGAAGTAAATAAACCATAAATAAAAACAAAAATTTACTTTTACTTTTACTTTTACTTTTACTTCTTCCTTCACCTACCCAATAATGAATTACAAATTACAAGACCTACAAAAGAGCAAAAAAGAAAAAGGGACTGTAACTATACACAAGAATATGAAAAGAAGCCACCCAGAAATGCTTCTTGTCGGCCCGACCGATTTATAACACCATCTTGCGGGCTCGGTTTTGGGCAACGAATCGAATCCGAATCTAGGGCTGATTTCTCAAGTTAGGTCTGTCATCGGTCCCACATGGCTTGGTAAATAGGCGGTCTGTGTTTCAACCAATGGACCAAGTCTTTGTCTAGAGGAGCCTTGCTTAATAACACATCTAACATCGGACTACCAAAAACTTTCGCATTGCTCTTGAAAGACCATATTTTGTCTTTGGGCCACGGCCTCTGTGGCTGCTTTTCCTGAAGAAAAAAAACATGCCCAAAACACCGTTCAGTAAAACAAAGAAAACGAACCCAATGAATCCTGCAGCTTAACAAGCTTAATGGGTCTCGCAGCTTATTTGGTACTGTTTGGTAGTGGCTTAATGATGTATAAAGTGGCTTATTCAGTAAGCTTTTATGGGAGAGCTTTATGCAGAAAGCCAAGTTTTTTTCAAACCGGCCCCTCCCAATTAAAAATCACGCTCCTTCCAAACGAAAAAAACTCTCCTGAATAAAAAACTTCCTAATCTTTACAGACTATAAAATCCTCACATGTCTATACAGAACTTAATGAAAAACCAACCAAACTGCCCCTTACTCGGTCAAAAATGATGGTCTTTACTAACAATCTTACTTACTGTGTCATTTTGCTAATCAAAAATCTTACCGGGCTTGTGTTGGTAAATGAACATTAATAAGACTATGTTTGGCAAACTTGCTATTAACTGAAAGGTAGTTGTAGGCTGAAAAACTAATCATGTTCCATAAAAACTAGCTGATAAGCTAGATGTCAAATGTAAATGACCCATAAGAACGTGTTGCAAAATTATTTGAAAAACGTAAGGGGTATAATTGGAAAAAAAGTGGAAAAAAACCTCAGGAGCTGATTTAAGTAGCGTTTAAAAAAGCTAGCTTATGGCTAAAAAACGGGGTTTCTCAATAAGCTCAAAAGATAAGTTGGCTAACGGTTCCCACTTCCCAGGCCTGATATACCCCTTACGAGAAGAAATAGAGAGAAAAACTGACCATTCTAGCAAGCATGGACTTGACGGTTCTTGGGCCATAGACACGCTGTGGTGACGGTTTCTGGACTTTGGCATAAAAAGAACCAATTTCCGGTAAGGATAAGCAACCCCTGCTAGCTCTCATCAGGTTCGAATCTGGCTCTGCATAAGCTTGGTTATGCCAAAAGATCAGCTGCCCTAAGCAGTAGTTCTTGCCATATGTCTTTCGGTATTCATGCAATCCCGGTCCCAATTTTTCAGCCGACTTGGGTCCCAGGTCCAGAGGACTAATGTAAACAGGTGGGGATACAACCGTCTCATACTCCTACAACATTATTCAGAAACAAAATGAGAATATGAACATGAAGTCAACAAAAGTCAAAGTCAAACCCAAGGGAATTGAACTCACCCGCACTCTAAAAAAGTACTTTGTGTGAGCATAAATGTGTATCAGGTCGGCAGCAGCATCATGCCGGCATTTGTATGAACAAGGAAGGTTTCGGACCTCATCTCGCAACCTGCAAGACAAACACAAGTCAATATACAGTCAACTTTAAAAGAAAAAGCTATTTCACAGTTCACAGGATCATTCAATTGTTTACCATATCAAAGATTTTCGAAGCCCTCCTTGAAGATCGTCGGAAGATGATGGATCGTGCGCACGAATACTGGCCCTCAGATCATTCAGGTGTCCATCTTCCAAATGCGGTGCGATACATTGAATAAGTTCCTCAATAAAAGATCCCTCCCCTTTCCAGACGGAAGAAACTACCTCTTTGGGAGTAAGCTTCTCTAATAACGGTGGAGCTTTCTTTGGATCTCCAAAAACGGTCCGCATCACATATCTCACCTATAAACAGAAACAACTAGAGTTTACAAAAAAATAATCAAGAAAGTCAAAGTCAAGATTTCCAATCGAGAAAGAAATGTTACCTTGTCCAACGTAAGAGCCAAATTCTGAATCCTTTGATTAAAAACACCCTCTGCCTGTCTCAATCAAAAAGAAAATAGAACTATAGAAACATGGAATCTCGAAACAAAAAAGAAGGGAAAAGAAAGCAACTAGGGCGGGTTCATTTGAGAATGGTAAATATTTTAAGAACCGTGAGAACCACCTATTCATGAATAATTTATCATGAATAACGAAAATGCATACGAGTTATATTCAACAATATTTAGGTATGGGTCAGGTTCGGAGGAAAACCGCAAAAAAAATGAAAAACTGAAAAACACCCTGATAACCGTTCATCTGGAAGGTATGCACATTTGTATACAAGTAATTTGTAACATGCACATGTGCACAAAAACCAAAAAAACAGCGTTTACCTGAATTTCAGCTTCGTTTCTCTCGGTATCCATGCAAATATCTATCAAGTATTTCCTCTTCTCTTCCAAATTATGAGTTAGAATCACCTTCGGAAGCTTAGTTCTTTCAAAATGGATGAACCTTACCTACAATAAAAATGAATCTTACCATGCTATTCACGAATATCACTCACCGACAACTAAATGAAAGAAAAATCATACCACTCGAGCGGTGTATGCAACCAGCCAATCAGGCAACCCACTTAGCAAACAGCTACCGAGTCCGGCTTTACCCAATTCAATATAATCTTCTTCTGATACAGAATTCAATTCACAAGCCTCCAACATCAACTGATGTCGATTTAGAATTCCATGGCATTCTTTCAGCACCTGTTGTGGAAAAACATAACCAGGAAATTAAAATTATAAACAAGGTCAATTATAATTGTATAACATTATTTCCGGGTTTATGGGTTGGGTTCCGGTGAGAAGTTGAGGTTAACGTGAGAAGTGGTTATCAACCGTTGGATGAGAAATGGACGCACATTAGGATGAGATGCACCGGATCAATTCTCTTCTAAGGCGCAATTCATGGGAGGGCATTTGATTAAAAGCGATCAACGGTTCAGATCCACTTCTCATGTTAACATCAACTTCTCACACGATCCTTCGCCTCGGGTTTATTTAGGTCCTTTAAGGTTGATTCATAATTTACATTCCATTCCATTTGGATTTACGATATTTAGGCTCGATTTGCTTAAGATTCAAGACTTTGCTGAACTTACTTTTTGGAAAGCCCCTTCACCAGTCAAATTCAGAAAACTCCCACGGCAAACTTGGCTGCCACATAAGCAAACAGATGCCTCATATTCTTCTTTACTCTGTATCAATCAATATAAGAAAGACACAGAAAGATTATCATCTGAACAAATCCATATTTAGACAACTGAAAGCTACATTCAAGGCTGCATAAGCTCACCTCCGTAACAGAGTTGTAGTCGAAAGTAACTTCTTCTCCATATACGATTGGCCGTACACTATAGATGCCGATTTGATACTGACCATCAACAGCGGTAACTCTGTTCCCAAGATAAACCAGGGAGACTGTAATCAGTGTATCAAAATATATTGTGTTTACTTGCTCCATTCTCTATTGGTTTTCTTACTTCAACTTTGGAAGTCAAATGAACTGCTTCTACTTTCAAAACTGATATGCATAAAACTACTTTTTGACCCCCCAAAAACTAATAACTACATCAAAAAGTGCATCTAATACAAGTAGAAAAAGAAGTTATGTTAAAAATGTATATGAATCCATTATAAATATAAATCTTGCAAATACAAGTTTGACATTCAAAGTCAAGATGACCAGTGATAGAGAATGAAGGTGGGAAAAAATGACATGAAAAGAAAAAAAAATGGGTTGAACTAAAAATGAATACAATCAAATTACAGTAGACCGATAATTATCCATTCTTGTGTATATATTTAACAAATACACAGGCGTGGAGGACATTGTTTAAGAAAACATTAACGAATATGTTAAAGTTGAAATAGAGAGCAAATATGCACATAAACTTCTGTTTCAGAAAGAAAGAAAGAAAGAAAAAGTACATAATAAACTTACTTTGCTTCACAATTTGGTCTACATGAATGACAAATCCGGCTAGCGTAGTTGGCTTTATGCATTGCATCAACTATGACCAAGTCATAACCATCGCCATCCCCCTGCCACAATAGAAATATGATAAGATGATTTTTTTAAAACCGTTAAAAGACAAAGCCTGGTGAATGACATTTCATTAACTTAAATAAATAAATAATACCTTCGGCCTCTCAAGATAGATGTTGTAGAACTCAGGTGCCGGTTCTTTACTGTCTTTTTGCAGACCACGAATACCATCTTGCTTCTCAAACCATCTCCAAGCAGGATAAACCTAAAAATATGCGACCCATTTGTAACAATCATAAATTTGAATCTTCTACAGTTTAAGCAAAATATTGTACAAATGGCAGAAATAAATGTGTATCCTTACCTCTCCTAAAAACTCCACAACAAAATCTTCCTCACCAAAACCAGATTCCTTGTTACAAACAACGCCAAGCCCCTGAATTAACAAATTATAAAATAAGTACAAATGGCAGAAATAAGACAGTTTAAACAACACTTCTTGGTTCTGATATTTGAACTACACAATACAATAAGGCCATGTTTGGCAAACTATATGATAAGCTAGCTGATGAATAAGTAAGTCACGTTTAGCCAAAATTAGCTAATAAGCTAGCTGATGAATAAGTCACGTTTAGCAAAAATTAGCTGATAAGCATGTATAATGACCAAAATGGATGGACATCTTTAAAAATTAAGCAATTACAATATTACAAAATATAACTAAAACAAATTTATAGTAATATAACATGTTAATTTAATACAAACAAGATAGCAAACAAAAATTAAATAATATAATATGTTAATTAAAAAAATTAAATTTTTATTATTATTATATATACTATAAATTTTGAATTTGTTAAAACAAGTTTTAGAAAAAATCTACATTAACCTATGATTTTAAATAACCATTACATATAATTTGAATAAAAAAGTTAAAAAATTGAATAATAATTGATAAGTAAAATATATTGACTAATATTAAAAAATAATATTATAAAAATGATTGATATGATTAACAATAATTCTAAATAATTAAAAATTAACATCAATGTTTAATTAGAAATTTAATTAATAATTTTCAATTAATATTTATTTATAATTAAAAGTCAATAAATAATAATTAATATTAATGAGGTTTTAATTTGAAAAGGTCAAAAAAAGCTCCTCACAAGTGACTCCAACTAGCTTATGTCCATCCAAACATGTACTCAAAAAATAAGTTGGCTTAAGCTAACTTATTTTTGCCAAACGATGTGTAAGTGAATGCATACCTTTCTATAAGCAACATAATTATCATCAGGACGGCTACTCATAGCCTTCAGCATATACTGACAAAGCTCAGCTGTCCTTGCATCATGGATTTCTTTCGCACTTTTTAGTATATCCTCGATAACGGGCCTCAATGAATACTTCATAGGAGTATTCCCAGTACCTGTGAAAGCTCTGACTTGCTTATTCAGGGTACGAAGAAGCACATCTTCAATGAACACATGTTTATCCAAAAGATGCCAATCCGATTCCTCCGGCATAGAATCCAATAGAAGATTATGAGTATATGGATCTATCCCATAAACTTCTTGTTCTATCACTTCATCTCCAAGCTGCTTCCTAGGCTTATAGTCTTTAACTTCCGGAAAGTCCATGTCAGATTCCTCGGTTCCGTTCTTCTGGGCGATGAGCTTCTCAGAATAGTCTTCAGGTAAAGTGACTTGCATTTTTCTTTGGACGCTTTCGTGATCCGTTACAACAACATAGTGATCGATTACTTCGTATTTCCTAGTAACCGGTGGAACAAGGCTCGCCTTTGTCATTCGAGCGCCCCATTCACGGTCATCGGTCAAAGAATCGAATCCGTCATCTGCACTAACGTAACCATCTGTTCTCGACTCCGCTGCTCCGGTTTCCGAACGGGTATCCAAGTCGCTATTTGTATCGGAGGAAGTACTCTCACTGTCGGTCTCGGTTTCTTCTGAGGACCTTGAACGATCATCAGATGTATCGCTTCCGGAATCCAGAGATTTTCTGTTTAACTTGGATAAACGCCTTCTAATTTCACGATCAGATGCATAATATCCATGTTCTGTATTTCCGTTAATAAATCCACTACATCTACCCGTGTACTTTCTTTCTCTATTGACCTTCTTTGACTTCGAAGAAGAAGAAGAACAGAACCCTGGAGGAGAGCCATCTTTCCAATTCTTCATCATCGCATCTTTCTCGATGGAAAATTTGGAACGATCTTCCAAACTTGTGGCAAGCCGGATAAATAATGTGATGATTCGATTCATATCTTTTACATCCCCCTTATTTTTTGCTCTGAAATAACAAATACATAAGGAGAAACTGAGAACTTTGAAAGAGCATAAAAAGAGCTAATAAAGAGAAGAGTAAAAAACGGGACTTACTTTATTGCTTCCCTACACATTCGTCTAATATCATCTTTCACAGAGCTCAACCCCCGCCCGGCATAATAACCATTTCTTATTTTACCCTCAATTTCAGCAACCTGACAATAAAAATAAAAAGTTAGTAGTAGTAGTAGGCAGGTGAAGCGCAGGTGAAGCGAAAAGAAATAAAAATTTAAAGGCGGTGATATAGTACTTTTGGAACGAAAAATTCGAATGTATTCTCCTTCATGATATCCTTCAGACCCAAAGCTAGAAATTCTTTCATCCTCTTATACCCATTTTCAGATTTCTTCATTGCCAAACGCCTCAACTGGGCATCTCTCGATAGCATTGACGATGATTTTCTTGCATCAAATACCTTTGAACGTTTGTACAAGCTTCTCCGGAATAACTGATTTGATGCATCTCTCTTGTCCAGGCTTTCGAAATAATCTCTAAGCCCACTAGAATCCTCCACATGACTATCCCGACTATCATACGTTCTAAAAACAGATGAACTTCTTTCACTCCCCATTGTTGACTGTGGGGTCCGGCTCTTGACCCATATGATATTCGGAAATTTACAAGCCAAGTCTTCAAACTGGCTGCAACCTCTGATATCTACAGATGATAGACTAGGAAGCAACCCCAAAATTTCTTCAAGCGTGCCAGGTGTTATTTTTGTGCAACCACGCAGAACCAAGGAAGTAATTTTCTCTTTATTATAACCATTCTGCAAAGAAAGGATAAATTTACCAAAAATGGAAGGAAAAAAGAAAATTGTAATTAAGAAGCAGAAGAAGATATTAACCGACCATTATGTTGCGGATCATAGAGTCTGTGCAATTTGACACCGAAGAAAAATCAGCCTGTCTAGAGATATCTTTGTAAAACTTTACAACAGATCTCCAGTGCTTACAAGTCAAATTGGCATAAACAAGGGATTTTATATCAGTTCTAAGGAAATGAAAAACTCTTGCCAGCACGTTTCCATCTAGTAGACCCAAATTTTTATTCTCCACCACTGATTCCCCACCTTTTTCTCTGCAGAAAGTAACATCACCACATAGATCTTCAAACCGGCATTCGTCCTTTTCCAATGTAGATACGCCATCTTGTGATTCATAATCTCCGTCAAATCCATCACCCACAAAACGAGCTCTTTTGTTAGCTTGATCTGTGCCCAAAGATTATAAAAGTTAAGTTTTAAGGAGTCTCGTAAACAAACCAGGGAGAAAGAAGAAGAATGACAAAATGGAGATTTGAAAGAGTTCTTAATACCTGATCTTGCGAATTTGTTAGTGATGGCTGGATTATATATGTTTTTCTCTATTTCTTTCCTTGGCTGTCTCAAGTTGATCCATGGGTCCAAAACCTCGTTTATGGCTGCAGCAAACTCCCGACTCTTGTACGACTTCATGATTAATTCATGAAGCTTTCCTCGAGTATAGCCAATAAACTGAGGATGCAAATTGTGGAATGTACTAGAACTTGCACGGGTCCCACTCTGTATAGCATCTGCTGTTTCCAAAGCTGACGCTCCAGATGTATCACTAGAGTTCTCAGTAACTGGGACCCACAGTTTATCGAACTTCCTGAAAACACTACTATGCTTCTGGATGATACCTTGATCAGCCAAGGTTTGAATTTCCGAGTACGTCAACGGGCCCCGCTCATGACCAGCACCATCAAGATAATACCAATCACCGAGATTTAATTGCAAGTCATCTCTAGTGGAAAGATGATCTTTGGGCATCATACTAAGAGACTCGATGCTCTTCCAAGAGGCATGATGATGATGGCCTTGTTCATGAGTACTACTTTTCCTTCTAGAAACACTTTCCTCCGATGATCTCTTGGAATCATTAGCCGCACCATATCGGTGACTAGGCCTCGAAGAGTACCTTTCTTTCCCTCTAGCTTTCATGCGAGGTTCCGATACAAATGAACCATGATCCTTAACAACACAAGTGTTTATCCTTATCACCGGAAGCATCATTCCTTTCACTCCCCTCACACCAAAGTTTTTCGTTTGACTTGACCTGTACTCGGTTGACTCGTCTGATGGGTTAAAAGCCCAAGACGGAAGATCAAGCCTCCTGTTATGAGACGAATGATACAACTCGTCTTTCTGATGCCAACGAGGGTCTTCATGGCCAGACTTTGGCATCTGACACAGAGAATAGCCATCGTTAAGAACAAACTTCTTTCTCGAAAATCTATCTTGACCAGCCTCGTCGATCCTCTTCCAGTCCCCACCCTTGCATGACCATCGGCCGGAAAACCAGTCACAATTATCTCCGAATTCAAATGAACAATCCTTGTCGGAAGGTGTGGGTCCAGTTGGCCTTATATCTGCAACTTCTTTAGATGGAAACTCGGTGTGGGTACTGGATACGTCCTCGCCCGTTTTGAGACTATCATGATCCCCAATCTCACATTGATGAAATGTGAAACCTGTGAAATAAAAGATAGTTGTTTTCTGAAATTAATATGATGTAAAATAAATACCATGTAAACGACTAGAGCCCTCTTTTCATCTTCAGAAATAAAAGAATAATGCTAATTATAAAATCAAACAGATAAATTTGATTAAAAGAAAAAAAGGACGGAATCAGAACTTCCGCAACTGCAGATTCAGTGCAACAGCAACTAACCCTTAGGTGGGATATTTAATGAAAGTGAGTTGCAATAACTAAGAGTTAACATGCATCCTTTAAAACCTAGACCCAAATTTTATTAAACCACTCACAGAACTAGATTAAGTGTCGAATAATAGCAGAACCTTCTTCAAGTATCACATTTAACAATCCCATCTATACACCATAAAAGGTGGAAACCTCATCTAGTTGATGTTTCAGATTTGTTTCCCAAAACGAAAATAATCATTTCAAAATATTCTTAATTAATTCTCAAAACATGCAACTGTTTGGGTAGATTTAGCATCTCTAAATGACATTAATATAATCGTAAGCAGAAGAGGGATAAAAATCACAACTGCAGCGTGTTCAAGTAAATTTGATGACATGTCCTGCCAGGTATATTTCTAGTGGGTGGGTGACAACTAGTGTAAATTTGACCAAGTCCAACCATTTAAAAGGATCATGCTGTATAAGTAACTATGATGTCATTTTGATTGAAATGGCGACTACAATGAAGGGAAACAAACTATAAAAGAGAATGAAATAAGTAAAATAAAATAGTACCTTCAGAGTATCCCCATCTCAGCAGCTCGCCATGGGAAAATGTCATCTGCAGCACTTCTGCAAATAAATAAGTTCCAAATGATGCATATTGTTAAAATAATGATATAGGTATGAAACCAAGAAGCAGAGAAAAATTTTAAGAAAAGTTTGAGTGTACCAGCAACAGTCTCAAGTTCTTTGCCTGGAATGCTCTGAAAGCCGTCAAAAAGTGCTTTGACTCTTTCGTCAATGCAAAGACCTTCTAGAAAATCTGGGTCATTACTTGTTTCTGCAGAAACAGCCAACACCTCTTCACCTACCTGATTACTAGTGGGACCCAACTCACCACCATCTACTAACAAGTTTCCAGGAGCTTCAGGGGGACTAACCAGCTCAGGAAAGCTGGAAGGAAAGTTAGCAGTCACTACTGGTGAAACTGCGTTTTCAACAGTTACCCATCTTTGACTATCCAGGTGTTTGACCAAATGGTCTGAAACAAGAAAACCTTCTTCCACAAGGATCTTTAGGTCACATAGTCTAGATGGTCCCTGTTCCACACCAAGATGATCCAAGTAAAACCATTTTCCTGAAGTTGAAACTGCTGTCTCCGCCTCGGGAACATGTGGTGGGGTATCGCATATATCCATGTCTTCTTCCATAGAAAGCAGTTCCTCGGCAGCTCCATTGACCTCCTGGGGTTGCTTCAAGTCTTCCTTGTGAACCGTTGTTCGAGTGTTTTTCTCAGTAGATCCATCACAAGCACCCAGAGAGGTTCTTATTTCAGACTCTTTTGCCAAGACATGTACCTCCCTTCCAATAGACTCCCTCGAATTCACTTTCTCTTCTTGGCTTCTAATCTCATAATGACTTTTCCTTTTTTCACTTGAGCCTCCTGTCTTTCGACTAATCTCCCGATAATTACTGGCCCTACCGCGATTATGTGGAGAAGCTTCCGTTAAATTTGGAGTTCGCTCCCTGCGGTCATGACCACGTGGGGATCGTTCCGAATAACTGGGGCTCCGATTTCTGTGATCATAATGACGATTTCGACCATATGGGGACCTATCACGGCGGACTGGACTCCGGTGATCATGCTGCCGGGCCCAGTCACGTGGGGACCGCTCAGGATGACGTGGACTGTTATTATGTCTGTCGTATGTTGGCCTAGAAGAAAGTGGAGATTCACAGTTTCTAGAGGAATAACGGTCTGATGGAACATTTCGAGTAGACAAAGAATTTTTGAAAGAGTGGTCCGGATTGTAAGTTGACCGGCTGCCGTCATCAGAAATTCTCCTGCTTTTATAAGGTGGGTACTCATTAAATTCACCATGATGTTTTCTGTCACTGCTATCGTTGTGAACATTATGCCGCTTCAAACGGTTCCCTAAAGGGAAATCTCTTGCATGGCTTTTACCATTGCTAAAGTCATCCTTTGGCAGCCCTTCTTCGTCTACTATTTTCGAGCTGACCCTTGGAGTCCTCTCTCTGTTATTATTTTCCCACCTTGCAGACTTCTTGGCATATTGGTTTCCATTTCTGTTGCACTCTTTTTCACCTGAATACTTGCCGGAAGATGGTGTTCTGCCACGCTCTGATTTCCACCCTTTGTCCTTGGCAGAATCATGGCGTCGCGTTTTCAAGTAGCTATTGTCGTCTCTCGCCACTTCACTTCTCTGCCATCGGTCTGGGATGAATTCGCCTTTCTCAAAGTCATCTTTAGCTCCTTTTGACAACCCAGAATCAGAATTCTCAAACTCCCTCCTCCTATTCGAGTAATCCCCGCTTTGCAACCCGCCTTTTCGCCACTTACCTGGAACAAACTCGCCCTTCTCTGCCTCCCCTTTTCGCCACCTATCCGCTACAAACTCGCCCTTCTCAATTTCGCTCTTGATTTCAAACCTTCTTGGTTTTTCAGGGACAAACTCCCCACTCTCCCATTCTCCTAATTCACCTTCTTCAACTTCTTCTTTATGTCCGTTCCCAATAACTCTATCTTCTCTTTCTTCTACTGACAACTCTTCACTATTATTATCATCACACAGCTCTCCAGTTTTTAAAGGAAACTTGTCTCGCCTCGCCAGCTTCATATTTACCTTGTCTTCTGTAACCTTGATGTTAAACTTGCCACCGTCATTACCGCCGCAAAATGTCTCAGGAATAGAGAATCGCAGCGAAGGCACACATGCAACACCTCCATCGCCCATGGAAATACTCGCTCGCAATGCCGAAAAAGCAAAACCCTAGCTTTTCTCCCCTTCACCGGGGCTCTCGATGCTCATGCTTCAACCAAAAATCTTGGCAAAATCTTCACGCAAAAACCCCTAATTCCAGTCAAAAAATCAAAACCAAATCAGCAACCAATCCTACACAATGTAGGGTTACAACATAATAAAAACAATACATATGCATTAAACACACACAGTCACCGAATTCAAACGAAAATCAAACCATGATTCACCTAAATCAGTAAAAGTCACTCGAAATTGAAAACCCTAGAATCCAAAAACAAAACTTACAAGAGAAATTCACCGAACTGAAACGCTGGATCGAACCCTAACGAATCTTCGAGAGCTTTTTTCAATGAATCAAATACTTTAGATTGAACAGATCGATGAGCAACGGCCCAATGAATAGCTGATAGACGAATCTGTCCTGCAAATCTTTGTTTCTGTGTACGAAAAACCGATTTGAGAGTTGCGGTGTGGGAGACGAACACAAAAAAACTTGTTTTTCTATTCTTTCTTGAACGAAATTTTCTTCGTTTTTCCTCTCTTTACCCCCCTTTTATTCATCCACCCACACACCCGTTACCGTATCCGTATATATTACAGCAAGGGTAAATCCGTCTTTTCACCTCTCGGCAGACTTCTTGTGATTTTGTTATTTTGTACCCTTTGTTTATCCCATAATCACAAATTAAACAAATTACAAGACATTAATTTTATTAATATTAAAGTAATAGTTATTAATATATAAGACATACCAAAAATATATTTTTTTTACAATTATTAGTTTTATGGTATTTGGTAAAACTGATTTCGGTTTTATTGTAAGTCAACGATACGTATTTGATTTATGTATTTTCGTATTAAACATAAATGTGGATATTAATTTTGTATTTTTGCGATTTATTGTATTGGTAAAGTCGTAATTGCGTAATGATGTGTTTTCCTTGATTGCAAAAGCGTAAACGGATACTGTATAGATAAGATCGTAGAAAAAGCATGATTTTCAATGTTAGTGCAATATGTCTTCAAGGTTTAAATATAGAAAGGTCAAAGTCAAAGTCAATGTAATGTGTTTAGTATAAATAGGTTTAGTTGTGTGTTAGTAAAGGACTCTAGACATACTTAACTCACATTCTTATATTCTAGAGAGAGAAACACTTGTACAGAACTCCTAATCTTGTAATGTGTTCTTGAGTAAAATGGATGACGAATTCATATCTTCTCTATCTTGATTGATCTTGGTTTAACAATTGGTATCAGAGCAGATTCAAGATTTAGAGAAGAATTTCTATTGATCTAACACATCAAATTTGCGGAATTCTTAAGGAAATTTGATCAATTTTCTTGTTTTTTCAAGAAAATCTCGTTTTCTTGGATTTTCGTCAAATTTGTGTGATTTTTGGTCGAATTTGATCAAGATTTAGTTCGTTGGATTCGTTTTTGATAGAGGAACACTTTTCGTTCAAGGATCGAAGGCCAGTTTCACTGTTTTGAGTTTCAATTTTGAAGATTTGTGAAGTTTTTGGGGTTCGAACTCGATCTTCTGTTCGATCGACAAAAATCGCATTTCAGACGTTTTCAGTGGTTTTTGTGTGTAGGAAAAACATTCAGACTGATATTTCGAGCATTTCTGTGAAGTTTCGTGCAGAGGTTTTCAGATTTCAGACGTTTTTGGGAATTTTTGTGAACTTTTCGCAAGATCTATTCTTTTCGCAAGACTCATCGTGGTTTTCGCAAGACTCATAGTACTTTTCGCAAGTTCATCATCTTTTGAAGGTCTTCAGAATCCAAGTGGAGTTTTCGCATCCCAAAGACAAGTGAACAGGAACTTTTCGCAAGCTTCTTTCACGCGAACAGGAACTTTTCGCAACCCAAAGACACGCAAACAGTAAATTTGCGTATCCCTCTGTCACGCAAACCTCTCTTCAAGATTTTCTAAGTCTACTTTTCGCAACCATCTAACTTTTCGCAACTGTTGCTTGCGAAAACTTTGGTTTTTCGTTTCTTCAGCTTACGTATACTGGTGGTTTTCGCAACTGTTGCTTGCAAAAACTGACACTTGGTCATTAAAAAAAAAGTATTTTGAGAAATTTATACTGAAATTTTTTCTATAGTGTATTTCATACATTTTAAGAGTTTTTCAAGAAAAAGTTTTATATAATTTTTTCACGATGGCTTATCAAGCTTCAGTTAATTGTCCTCCGGTGCTAATCAAAGATTCAGATTTTGATCAATGGACGATTTCTTTTATTGATTTTATTTCGAGGAGAGAAAACGGAGATTATATGATAAAATCTTTCACCGAAGGTCCGTTGATCATACATAAAAGGGCGGAAGATTTTACTGAAGATGAGATTAAACGGAAGAAAGCAGACAAGGATGCTTTGTCAAACTTACTCTTTGCTATTCTCAAAACTTCGCCTCATATCTACAAACAGGTTGAAGTGTATAAAAATTACCCTTTGCAGATGTGGAATGAATTAACGAAGCTTATGCATGGATCAAAGGTTGAATTCAAGAGAAAAGAAGAGAAGAAAGTTGAAAGGGAAGATGATAAAGAGAAGATTATCGAGCTTACAAAGAAGTTGCAAGAAATGGAAAATCTTTTGAATATGGAAAGAGAAGATTTCAAGAAAGAAAGAATGGGTCTTGCTAAAAGGGTTTCGGAACTTGAAATGGCGTTGAAGTCAAAGACTAAAGAAATTGATGACAAGAAAGATGTTGAACTCAAATGTCTAAGACTTTCCAAGCAGAACTCAGATTTTCAGAAAGTCTTATTTTTAGAGAAGGAAAAGTTGGAAAAGGAAAGGATTGATTTTGAGGTTCAAAGGAAAGGGTTTGAAGCAAAGAATGCTAAGCTGACTGAGAAAATTTCTGAAATACAAATGGAGTTGGATAGAGAAAGTGAAGAACTTGAGAAGATGAAGAAAGCGGATTTTCAAGCAAGGAGCGTAAAGGATGATTTTTCTGTAGAACGGAAGATATTTCAGCAAGAAATTCAGAAACTCACGAAGAACTTGGTGGGTTTATCTACAGATATCATGAAGGAAAAGAGGGTGAATTGTGATATTCGGAAGAAGCTCGAGTTGATGACAAAGGAACGAAATGCCTTAAAAGACAAAGTGAGGTCGTTCAACAACTCCGAGTGTTTTTCAGAATGTTCGATGCGTCCTTCTAACATTTTCTACGAGCATTCTGTGGATATGTCTTCCAAATACTATGTTGATCTTCCTTCCTACAAAAGAGTCAACATGCAATGGAAGGTAAAAGGTAAATTTCCTGGAAAAGATGTACCAAAATCATCATTTCCAAATAAGAATTTTACAACGAAAGTTAATTCTTTTGTTAATTCTTATTGCGGAAATAATGATTTTGTTAATAATAATTATGTTCAATATTGGTATGGTACTTACCATTTTCATTCTTATAGAGCTCCGCTTAACGTGTCAGGACCCAAGACTCGTTGGGTACCAAAATCTACTTAATCTGTTTTGCAGATTTAGAGACAAGTGTTGAACTCTCGGAAGATGAAGTACTTGTGCATTCAAGAAGATATTGAACATCACATATTTTCAGGGAGTTTATTATTTTTTTATATACATGTGATTAATGACAAATTTTTTGGTATTTTGTAGGGGGAGAAAGATAAAAGATAATGGCTTTTGAACACATCAGTTCAAAACCCACACTTCAACGGTAATGGCTTCTGAACAAATCAGTTCAGGACCCGTACTTCAAAGGCTATGACTTCTAAACAAATCAGTTTAGAACTCGTACTTATCAGGTGATATCTTTTTGAACTTTAACTGCCATATTTTTTTGTTTCTCAAATCAAGTGATAAAAAGGTAACATTGTGTTATATTTTATTTCTACTAACGTTGAAAGTTTGAACCTTCACAAATTTAATTCAATGAAGTGAAAATTTTCAATTTTTCATTCAATGAATAAAATGTGTGTTAAGGATGATTTTACGAGCATTTTTGTATCGTCAGAGTTATATTTGTTTCTACTTTCGCTTCTGAAATAAGTCGAAAGGTCAGCGAAACATGTTTGAGATTTTGATATAAGTGCAAAATTGTGTAAATCTAGACTTATACAGAATACAATGCTCACAAAGCCTATTCGTCTTAATCATGAATGGAAACGAAAATATGGGAGAAGCACTACGTTTTTGAACCAAGTGATTGAGATGCTATAATAATAATAATCAAAAAAAAATTATATATATATATATATATATAATAAAATCATTCAGTTTGATAGTCTGTGCCTGTGGCCTATCTGGTTTGGGAGATTAAGTCCCAAGGGGTACTCATTACCTAGCCCCTAAGATCAACTGATATGGGATTGGCTGACCCAAATCCTGCTATAGAACCAGGTAGAAAGCCATGTTCTACTGGTACAGATGGGATTAAGGTATATCGATGTAGCCTTTCTGGTTCGGGAGAGTAAGTTCCAAGGGGTGCTTGTCACCTAGCCCCTAAGGCCAACTGGTCTGGGATCGGCTGACCCAAATCCTGCTATAGGACCAGTTAGAAAGTTACGTTTACAGTGTATCTTAGTCTTAATAAACTGTTTGATTATAAAAGATGCCAATGAGCACATAATAAAAGTTGCCAATGTGCACAATATAAAAAGATGCCTAAGAGCACACATCTCTTGAAACTTGGGGAAAATACAAAGTCGCGATAAACCTGTAAATTTGTGAAAATTCTGTTTTTGGACAAATAGTGTGAGTAAGAGCAAAGTATTCTTATAGGTTTTAGAAGTGCATTTGCTTGTTGCTAATCATATTTCGCATGCTAGTCCACCAAATAGACTTTATAAAGGGGTTGAAATTGAACTTTTGTAACTCGATATACGATGATGTCTTGTTTTTGAATCCAAACACATGCATTTGATTTCACTTGATGGAAATATCTGTTACATTTCATTAAGTTGAATTTCTCTTGTTTGGTGTTCAAATGAGTAAATGTTAGTAGTTATAAAATGTTGTTCAATGAATTCTATTTTCTTTATATAAGTTTGTTAAAATGTGTGCTTATATGATTTTTATGCAAATTTTCAGGTGGAGAAAATCAACTTGCTCTACAATTCTTATTTTTAGGGGGAGCAAGATCTTTCACTTATGGGGAGATTGTTCGTGTTTTTCAAGGGGAAGAAATGTTTTTGAAGAGGGAGATTGTCCGTGACTGAAATTGAAAAGATTTTCGATGCTCGTGATGCTCACTTTCATCGAAAAAGGGGGAGAATGTCTACATCAATTTCATGTCAAAGAAAGTTTAAAATCAAAAGATTTGTTTTTATTGTCAACGGGGAGATTTGTAGAAAGAAGACGTCGTTTCAAGAAATGATAGGGGGAGTTTTATTCTTCAAGAGTTTTTAAGAAATCGATTGATCATTTCAGTGATCTCTTTCTTTTGAACTCGCGCGTTTATGAAGATTGACACTGAAGAATGAAATTCTCAAGTCAATGGAAATGGGGAGAATTCTTCAAGAGTTTGAGGAAAATCGATTGATCATTCTGTGATCTCTTTTTCTTGAACTTGTGCTTATTTTTGTTAAAAAGCTTTGTGTGAAGATTCATATTCTCCTGTTCGAAGAAAGAAGTTCGTTATTTGCCGTTTGAAGATTGGATGACGTTTTGACTTTGACAAGCTTTGATGAAGACCGAAGATTCAAGATAGCTAAAGCTTGCTGATCGCATTTGTTTAAACCTTGAATCCAAAGGGGAGATTGTTAGTGCAATATGTCTTCAAGGTTTAAATATATAAAGGTCAAAGTCAAAGTCAATGTAATGTGTTTAGTATAAATAGGTTTAGTTGTGTGTTAGTAAAGGACTCTAGACATACTTAACTCACATTCTTATATTCTAGAGAAAGAAACACTTGTACAGAACTCCTAATCTTGTAATGTGTTCTTGAGTAAAATGGATGACGAATTCATATCTTCTCTATCTTGATTGATCTTGGTTTAACATTCAAAATTCTAACGGTCACCACACAGATAAAATTTTGAAAACATGTGTTTTTATGATTCTAACGATCGAAAACTGTTTGCGCACCATAGATGAAATTTGAAATACAGTACTTGATGATGGTTTGAACTTTGAAGGTTTATGGGCCTAGGGAGATTGGATTTCCACTAGTAGGGATCTTAAAGAGACCTAGATGGAAAATAGGTTTTATTGATGGACTGGATAGAAGATAATTGTAACACCCTCAAAATTGGAACGAGCAACTAACTTCAATTTCAATAAAATAACTAAAAGATGATAAAATCATTTCTACATATCATCCTTAAAAATACCTTAAAGTTTAAACATAACGAATTAAACAACTAACAACTCAAGGCGGGTGTTACTTAACCCAATTACAAGTTTCTAATCCCAACAAGTGCGGAAGACTTCGCTAAGCATCTCACTCCTCGTGCACTCTACTAGCACTCATCACCTCACAGTGTAGCTAAAGCTATTCCCAACCTCAACCTGTTGCACATGCCGACAAATAAAAAGGTTAGGCTAACGCCTAGTGAGTTCAAGAGTTTACATCATGAGCAAATCATTTAATGGACCAAAAGATTCAACTTAATATATGATTTTCAAAAAGGGTTTGTATAAAAGACATCGACAACCCAATTTCCAAACGCACACAATTCCTGTGAGGAAATCCTCTAATGAAAATCATTTCTCTGCAATGGACTCAAATCCAAAACTCACATCAAGGGTTAATTAAATAATAATTTCTCAATTAATCGTCAATGCAAATAATACTCAAATAGTTAAAACATCCAAACAAGGATGAAACATAAAACACGTCCATCAATCATGGAAAACAATCCATACGCGTATAATATGACATCAATAACGCGGATAAACAAAATACTCGAAAATCAACACCCTTCGGTGACGGGGGAGACCCAATTTCATCGAATGTGACAAACACACAAATTAAACCACCATTAATAAATACAAGTAAGCTTATTGGATGTGGAAAGCGTATGACATCAACCATACTAGGTCTTTAGTCAAATCTTAGACATCAACCATACTAGGCTGAAACCACCATCAAAGATTCTCACCATAATGGGTTTGTCTCTTTCCAGAAACCACAGACTCATTTGGCTGAAATCTTTTGGAGCAAGTGAATGGCTTGAAGATTTGAAACATCTGAAGAAAAGCAAAAGTGCCTGAAAGATAAAGTTCTCCAACAAATCAACAGGCTGCTGATCAAAATGAAGAATCCTCAAGTCAGACATAAGTTTCAACTCTCCTCTCCAATGATACAAGTAACATCTGCTTTGTTCATATTGTTTATACCTCTTTCCATTTTTTCATTCATTTGTACAGCTATACCTTTTTATTTTTTCTCATATGTAAATATCATATATACATACACAAAAAAATGGACTGTGTGAAAAAGAACCCAAAAAAGTAAAGAAGGGTCAACATGCATTATTCACTGTCTTACTCATGTTTTTCTAAGTATGGATGTCATCATCAAATAGGGGGAGATTGTTGGGTCATCAAGATTTGAAGATGACCTCATGATCTCCTTTTATACTTTGAAAAACATTTTATACTTAGAGAAATTTTGGATGCATGGTTCTTTGTAATGGCTTGTACAAGATATCAAATGTTTGGTGAAGTCAAAGATCAACCAAAGTCAAGATTAAAGATTCTCTCATTGTGGAAGTGAAAGATCTTTTCTCAAACATACAAGTCATTGTTCACCGAAATTGTTCTCACAATTTCGGTGGACATATCTCCACCGAAACTTCTCTTTATTTCGGCCAAGAAGTCTCAAAGAAGTTTTCTCCAAAGATGATGTCACATATCCCAAAGATGACGTCACATATCTCAAAGATGTGTCACATATCACAAGGCTATCATCGGTGGGATCTCAAAGAAATCTCAAAGAAGCTTTCTCCAAAGATGATGTCACATATCCCAAAGATGATGTCACATATCTCAAAGATGTGTCACATATCCCAAATGACATTTCGGTGGGACCTCAAAGAAGCTTCAAAGATGTTTTCTCCAAAGATGTGTCACATATCCCAAGCTTCCTTCGGTGGTGCAATATTTAGAAGACAAATTGAGAAGATATTTTCTACATGGATAAAGTGACATTTTGTCTTATTATCCATTTCCATGCAAAGCTCTTTTCTCATGCATGGGCTCTTCTGATTGTACCTTGTAAAAGGTGACAAGGACTTCACAACTTTCCAGAAGTCAACATTCTCAGCAAGTGTGAAGATGACAAGTGTCCCAAGCATTCAATGCTTGCACACTCCTTGTCACTATAAAAGGAAGAGCTCTCCATACAGAAAATACACACATCTTGAGAGACTTTGAAGATTACTGTGAGCTCTTGATATTCTACGCAAACTGGAAGAATTCTCTAAGTGCAAGAATTTCCAGTTTGCTTGAAAAACTTTATAGCTTTGTTCTAAGTGTTCTTAGTTATTTTGTTGTATACTTTGTGTAAGATTGTTAGAATAGTTTATCTGTTCTTTTCCGCAACAGTCTTAAGTTTTCTATGTGTAATTCTTGTTGAAAGATTTTCAAATATAAGAATTAAAATTGTGAAAATTTTGAGTATTGTATTCAACCCCCCCCCCCCCTTCTACAATACTTGTTATAGCCATCTGGGACTAACAAGTGGTATCAGAGCAGAAAGTTTAATTCCATAAACTTGATCTGCGATGGCTGCCTCCTCTTCCTCTACTATTGAAAACTCTTTTCAAAATAACTTTTCTGAAAATGGCTCCATTTCAAAACCTCCTAAGTTCAATGCTAACAACTTCTCTTTGTGGAAAAGCCGCATGATGCTGTTCATGGAAGGAGTGGATACTAGATATCCAACCATTCTCCAAGAGGGACCCTTTATCCCCAGAGTTTGGGCTCGCTATGAAACGCAGAGGCCTGGTAAAGAAACCATGGAAAAAGATAATTCTGATGATTCGTCTGATGAAGAAAAATCTGCTGCTACTGGTCGTTACATTCTTAAAAATCCTAAGAAATACACTGATGAGGAAAAACGGCTTGTGTCTCTTGATTCTAAAGTTAGAACTATCATTGCTCTCTCTCTTCCTGATGAAGTGTACCACTCTCTGGTAAATCTCTCTACTGCCAAAGAGATGTGGTCCACTCTGTGTGTTTTGTACGAAGGTACAAATGAAGTTAAAAAGAACAGAAAGATTGCTCTTGTTAGAAATTATGAACTCTTTGCTTTTGAAAAAGGAGAATCTCTTCCTAGCTTCTATAATCGCTTCAACTCTCTTTTAAATGATCTTAAGTTGTTGGACAGAGTCTATGATAATGAGGAAGTCTTGTGCAAGTTCATGGATTGTCTTCCAGATTTTTGGGAAAATATATGTACTTGCATCAAAACTACCAAGGACCTTGAGTTCATGCCCTTAACTGTGCTTTATGGAACTCTTTTCAACTATGAGCAGACGAAACTGCATAAGTTTATAAAGAACTCTTCTCTAGCTCTCCTAAGTGACTCTTCCAAAAAGACTAAGTGTTTTCCAAAAATCACCTACCCATTTGATTCTGACCATGATAGTCAACAAGATCCCAATGATCATTCAGAAGCATATCTTAGTGATGCTAAGGATGAATGTGAGGAAACTTCAGTTGATAAATTATCTGATGAAATGGCCATGTTGGATGGGTACTCTAAATCCAAATCTCATCTCTCTTCTGGAAAATCTAAGTTTGATAGAAATTCATCCTCTTCTCTCTCCAAACACTCTCCTTTGGATAAATCTAATGAGGAATGTTTTAACTGTGGTAAAAAGGGTCATTTTGCTTCTGAGTGTAAAAGTAGAAACCTTGAAAGACTTAGAAGTGCTTCCCACCGATTTTCCAAAAATTTCAGCCAATCTTCCTCTTCTGCAAATTTTGACCGGGCTGAAAGATACAAGGAGAAATACAAGAGAGAAAAGGAAAGAAATGAAAGACTTGTCAGAAGAGGAAAGAGTCTGCCTGCTAAAACTCATGATTTGGCAGATGAACCCACATCTGAAAGCGAATGACTCCTCAACTGCTCTTGTATCAGCTAAGTGCTTCTTCTACTCTTCACTGGTACATACTATGTGTTTTATCTATCTTTTATGAATTCTCTTATTTCAAACTCTTTTGCTATGTGTCCATAATTTCTGCCATCACATCTGAAAACATAAATTTTGGAAATTTTATTTGGCTAGTCTCTGGGTGTTGTTTCTGTCTTAAAAGGAAATCCTCCAAAATTTTTCCAAAAATAACTTTATGACTTCTCATACCGATTTTCTTCTTCAATCTGTGAGTTTCAAAATGTCCAATTCAAAAGAAAGGATTTATGTACTCCCAATTTTTGAAATAGGAATTCTATGTGATGCACCCCCATTCTTTGTTATCTCTTCAAAATCTTTGAGCAAAAGCTAGGAAAAATGTCAAGTTTCTAAAAGGAACTCTCTTTATAGAAAATGCTATATCTGTGGTGATATTTCTCATTTTGCCAAAGACTGTGTGAAATAAAGAATTATTCTGAGTGATATAAATTCTTTTCATTCTTTTTCTAACCCAAAAGGACCCACCTCCAAATGGGTACCTAGGAAATAAATTCTTTGTGATTGCAGATTTTGAGCTGGGCAGATGGATCTATGTGAACAAGTGAGAAAGTTGACAAAACCTTAGAATTCTTTACTCTCATGACATCATAAGCATGATGATGTCATTCTCATGACATCACCATCTCCAATCTCTTAAAATTCCATTTCTTTTCTAAACCTCACCACCGAAATTTTCCTTAACCACCAAACCAAAACCATATCCCACCATACTTGACTTCCCATCATATGTTTTGCCTCCTCGATCGGTGGTACCCCTCAAATTCGGTGGAACCCTTCACAGATCCACCACCGAATCTCCACCGATCTCTAAGCTCGGTGGTACCCCTCTAATTCGGTGAAACCCTTCTAAATTCGGTACAATCCTTCAAACTCCTCGGTGGAATCCTCACGCTTGATCCACCACCGATACTTCAAATCCTCGGTGACATCCTCACACCGATCCACCACTGAGTCTACACCGACCCACACCGATTCTACACCGAATCTCCACCGATCCACCACCTCAAATCCCACCGATCTCTCCTCCTCAATAAGAATCTTTTTGACTCATGCTACCTTCAGAAATTTCAGAGTCTTTCAAATGATGTCATCCCATGCATGGTAGACACCTTTTTTTTCTTTTAATGATGTCATCACCATGATCTCATCTCACCAAAGTTGTAGACCTCTACCATTTCCTCTACCGATTCTCTCCCCACCAATTTTATCTAGCTTCTCATATACTCTCCCTCTCACCTAACCCAACTTCCTATGTGTAATCTCCTCATCCCATCCCTTTTTCCATCTCTTTCACTCTTGGTTTGCAACCCATCTCTCCTTTCATCAAATCCACCCACTACAAACTCTTCTACAGATGTCACCCCAAATCCTCAAACTCAATCTTTTTGGGTCATCAAAATTGGAAGATGAAATTCCAATCTTTTCTTCACTTTGAAGATTTTCTCCATAATGCCTTAGAAGACTTTCTCCACACTCTGCTGAAGATGTCTTAGAAGTTTTCGTCAACCTCTTCAAGAAATTACACCGAATTTTTGTCTAACTCTTGCAAATTTTCGGTGGGAATATTTTTTTTTCAAAAAAAAAAAAAAAAAAAAATCCTACCGATTTTCCACCGAAAATCCCACCGAAAATAGGCAATTTTCGGTGGATACTCCTTCATTTTCGGTGGAAAAGCAAAGCAAAAAAAAAAAAAAAAACCTACCGATTTTCCACCGAAAATAGCCAATTTTCGGTGGATACTCCTTCATTTTCGGTGGAAAAAAAAAATCTCTCCAGATTTTCCTACCGAAAATTGCCAATTTTCGGCCGATTTTTTCATTTACTCTTGGTGTTTTTCCTGCGTCGGCCGCTGAGGGGGAGAATTCATCTGAGGGGGAGCAACATCAACCCTCAGTACTCATATCCAGCGACCAACTTGAAAAAATGAGGAAATCGACGGACCGGTCAAGGGGGAGCACATCAGTCCGGGCGGATCTAACTGAGGGGGAGTAACACAAAGACCGACTGATCTAACTGAGGGGGAGCAAATAAAAGACAAGTTGATGATGCTAAACAGGAAAAGATGCCAAGATGCAACAGATGGGCAGATGCATCCTGAGGCTTATTCACTTAATCTCAAACCTCCCTCAAAGATTCTCACCATAATGGGTTTGTCTCTTTCCAGAAACCACAGACTCATTTGGCTGAAATCTTTTGGAGCAAGTGAATGGCTTGAAGATTTGAAACATCTGAAGAAAAGCAAAAGTGCCTGAAAGATAAAGTTCTCCAACAAATCAACAGGCTGCTGATCAAAATGAAGAATCCTCAAGTCAGACATAAGTTTCAACTCTCCTCTCCAATGATACAAGTAACATCTGCTTTGTTCATATTGTTTATACCTCTTTCCATTTTTTCATTCATTTGTACAGCTATACCTTTTTATTTTTTCTCATATGTAAATATCATATATACATACACAAAAAAAAAATGGACTGTGTGAAAAAGAACCCAAAAAAGTAAAGAAGGGTCAACATGCATTATTCACTGTCTTACTCATGTTTTTCTAAGTATGGATGTCATCATCAAATAGGGGGAGATTGTTGGGTCATCAAGATTTGAAGATGACCTCATGATCTCCTTTTATACTTTGAAAAACATTTTATACTTAGAGAAATTTTGGATGCATGGTTCTTTGTAATGGCTTGTACAAGATATCAAATGTTTGGTGAAGTCAAAGATCAACCAAAGTCAAGATTAAAGATTCTCTCATTGTGGAAGTGAAAGATCTTTTCTCAAACATACAAGTCATTGTTCACCGAAATTGTTCTCACAATTTCGGTGGACATATCTCCACCGAAACTTCTCTTTATTTCGGCCAAGAAGTCTCAAAGAAGTTTTCTCCAAAGATGATGTCACATATCCCAAAGATGACGTCACATATCTCAAAGATGTGTCACATATCACAAGGCTATCATCGGTGGGATCTCAAAGAAATCTCAAAGAAGCTTTCTCCAAAGATGATGTCACATATCCCAAAGATGATGTCACATATCTCAAAGATGTGTCACATATCCCAAATGACATTTCGGTGGGACCTCAAAGAAGCTTCAAAGATGTTTTCTCCAAAGATGTGTCACATATCCCAAGCTTCCTTCGGTGGTGCAATATTTAGAAGACAAATTGAGAAGATATTTTCTACATGGATAAAGTGACATTTTGTCTTATTATCCATTTCCATGCAAAGCTCTTTTCTCATGCATGGGCTCTTCTGATTGTACCTTGTAAAAGGTGACAAGGACTTCACAACTTTCCAGAAGTCAACATTCTCAGCAAGTGTGAAGATGACAAGTGTCCCAAGCATTCAATGCTTGCACACTCCTTGTCACTATAAAAGGAAGAGCTCTCCATACAGAAAATACACACATCTTGAGAGACTTTGAAGATTACTGTGAGCTCTTGATATTCTACGCAAACTGGAAGAATTCTCTAAGTGCAAGAATTTCCAGTTTGCTTGAAAAACTTTATAGCTTTGTTCTAAGTGTTCTTAGTTATTTTGTTGTATACTTTGTGTAAGATTGTTAGAATAGTTTATCTGTTCTTTTCCGCAACAGTCTTAAGTTTTCTATGTGTAATTCTTGTTGAAAGATTTTCAAATATAAGAATTAAAATTGTGAAAATTTTGAGTATTGTATTCAACCCCCCCCCTTCTACAATACTTGTTATAGCCATCTGGGACTAACACAAGCCATCAAGTTCAATCCTACTGGATCTTTACCTTGTGAAACCCATCATCCGGAACAAGCTTACTCGACTTAAATATAAACACATGACCCCAAAAGAATAACTAATGCATTCAAATCATGTAAATCTCAAATATAATGCAACTCATGCAATGCAAACCCCAAGCGGGTGAATGCCCTCAAGACTCAACCGAGTTCAAAACCGAGCCCTCAGCTCAAAGATCTAATGATCATTTATCAACATCATTTCATGCAAATAAAATGCATCTAACCCACATCATGCAAACACACGCTCCGAAGCATGATAATCTCACAACCCCTTCATTGCCACCTTCCCAATGAAGTCAAATCATATATGCATCTATATGTATACGTATATGCAACTCTTTCATAACTCAACAATGCATATAACTCACCGAGGTTCATTAGTCCCAAAGGTACTAAGAATACGAAAACATCAAACGGTCTTCACACATAAGACCAACACTCAAACCGGCACATATTCAAATAAAATGAAATTAAGCATATAACACATCCAATACTCCACCTCGAGTCACTAAAACCGGAAAACACTCAAAAGACTCATTTGAGTATAAGTCAAGCCTTTAAAGGCCAGAATAAACGTTTGACCAAATACGTGTTGCTCACACGGTTACGTAAACCAAAATACATCGTTTCTCAAAATCTTTACCCTCCTAGCTTCTCAAATGGCCATCGGCCCAAAATAAAAGGTTTACACTCCCAAAATATTCATATGGCCAAGATTGACCCAAAACCCCAATTCACACATTCACATTTTCGAAATGTAACATATCATAATTATTGCACAATCACATAAACACTAAAAGTGTATTTCGTCCAAATAACTTTCACTTATGTAGTAAATTAACAAAACCTCTTTCACTCGTGATTTATTCATCAATCATTCAAATCCCCAAATGTGGGTGTTTTACAAGTTATGTAAAGCTCAACACTTTGATTAAATCAAAACCCACTAAACACTCAACAAGAGATAATTTCATATAAAGCACATAAATACTTTAAAATAAACATTTTCGCATGTACAACGTTTTCACAAATCAACTTGAACTCACCTTGCTAGATTAGGCTAAATCTAGATTTTCCCAAACGTAAACTCCTTTGAAGAAACACAAATCTTCAAGCTCAAATCTTCCAAAAAAACCTAGATCCATAAGTTTATAACCATAAATAATCATCCTCAAACACCTACATACGTTTCCCCCAACATAAAACATCCAAAATCACAAGAATACCAAAACCCTAACTCCTTAAATGGAGAAAAGTGTAAAGCTTACCTCAACCACCACAAAATACTCTTGGATCATTCAACATACTTCAAAACTCTTTCTAGATCCTGGAAGAGCTCCCAAAAACTAAACCATAGCAACTTGAATCACTTAAATCGGAGTTGGGATGCAAAAGTTATGAAGGTTTGAAATTTGGGGCTGAAAGTTCGCGACTTAATGCTGCAGGTCCGAACTCCAGAGAGTTGCGCGGTTTAGGCCGCGGCCTAAGGTCGCGCAGCCTCCTTTTGGGTCCGATACTATTTCGGCCGTAACTTCTTCGTTATAGCTCCGTTTTTGCTCCGGAAAGAACCGTTGGACTCGTATTCGAATTTCCCCATCCAACAAGACCATAAAATATAAGATTTAAACCAAAATCCTATTTTTCATATTTTTCTTAAAAGATCGGTTTCCCTCTGATTCGAAATTGTACTTATCCGAAAATTACGGGTGTTACAATCCTCCCAACCTTAGAATGATTTCGTCCTCGAAATCTAGTTCTCACACGATCCATGGCTACCGCGCCCAACACATTCCAAGTTCCTTCTGCTTCAACCAGATTCGAATCTTAATCCCCACAGAATTGCACATAACAACTTCTTGGTGTTACTCACAACGAGTCCCTGCTTAGGCATAATACACATACATCCAATTGAAAGCCTAATCTACTAGAGTGGCTTCCGACCACCAGACTTAAGTTATCTCCCAACCTTAAGTAATCCATACTATCCCAACGACAGATTCGAGCTCCCCAATCACTCCACATCCACACGTTCTTAAATTTTATCTCCAAACTAGCCCAAAGTTCAATCACCACCGATATCAATTAAAACCTCTGAATCCCAAATATTTCCGTCACTTGGACTAGCGTTAACTCCTAACGGATTCCATTAATGCCAACACCGACGGTCATCACTGACCCCTCAATTACACAACTCCAAAGATACGTCCAATTATCAAATATCCAACCGACATATTTTCTTACCACACAAGGAAGGTCGTTTCACTAATTCGCTCATCACAATTGAACATCCTAAGATTACTCTAACCATTGCCATCATTCCATTAAAATCGGACTACAATCCTCCGATTACACTAACGGTGTTTGGCCTCAAGCCTAAAAGTTGACACCTAGTTATACCACAAAACTTTGAATCACAGCAGGCTCAACACCCGAGTTTCACTCGTCGAGCATTCTTACAAAACCAAGGTTATCAATATGGTGTCCACAAGGTCCTACACGTCCCTTTATGTGAAAAATTGGCCAAGACCCAAAACAAAGTTGCCAACAAGACGGTTATCACCAACACTAACGGGAAATCCCACGAGTCTACACTTCCAGCTACAAAATGCGTCGACTCTACAAACGGCACTACTCGACCTACGGTACCAACACGCGTTAAATTACCCGACTTTCCACTGTCGAAGTTCCCCACACACTTACTTTTAATCGGGGTCACATACCATTTTCAAGGTTCCTATGAGTTCAAGGTTTCTCAAGCGGAATATTTAACAAGTATGCCAATCGAAAACGTTTATAGAAGCTTTCAACATAAAGGTTTTCATATCAATTTAATTGTACGCATAAAATCCATTACTATCAATTCGGTAGTCGTGCAAAAATGGACATACTCGTCCCACATACGAAAATCATATTCAAAACCATTTCACCGAAATTTGTATCGTTAGCAAAGCGTAAAAGCACAATAAACAACTTTTCTGAAAGAAACCGATACGGTCCTATCATAGATTTTCTTATGTCAAACACGCAAGGTAATTTCCTACCTTAAATTAGCATTCAACAACCTGTTTGTACAAACTTCAAAAGAAGGATTTACCCGACATCAATTCCCAAAACTCTTTTTTAACCATAAAACGTCACAACTGAAATTCGTTAGCAAACCACACATGTGTCAGTTCGTTCACAGAGAAACAATTCATATACACCTTGGTTAAAACACGACATGATTTGGGTCATCATCCCAGTTTTAAATCGAATAACAAGGTACTTCATTACTTGGAAATATCGGTTTAAACATCGAAAAAGAATTTCCAATCAAAATTATGCATGCCATTTTGTAACACTTTCTTAGTAGTTACTCTGAAATAGTATAGCACATACCAGGTAGTCCATACTAAATTTTCAAGCAGAGATTCATTAAATCTAATTTTCAAAATTCTTCTTTCAGTCATATAATGACAAAGAAACAAAATCTTTTGACCAGGCTTGCACACCTCAATGTGTTTTTCTCACAACTTCGGAAAACAATACGTACACATAATTTGATTGACACATAAAATGATTCAAATCAACTTCAAACCTTAAACCGCACAAGCGATGCGCATTAACGCCCCAAAATAGTGGCTACAAAAATATTCATGTCAATAAATCAATATAGTGCATTTGCGAGTAAGAACATAAAAAATGCCAGCAAATGAGAGTGCATAATACAGAACATTAAAGATGTACTATCATGATGCTCTTATATGCATTACTCATGCCACGTATAAATCAATTTGCACATCTAGCAAGTTGCAAGAAATATACTACCACAATTCTCAAAGGAGAAGCCATACGACATTAAAACTCCAAAACTACTCTTTTGGTGCAATACGTCATAAAACACATTTCTCGACAAAATTCACATGAGGCGTAATACTCACTCAAACCCATGTATTAACGCACACAAGCATTCAAGTTATGCACACAACAAAGTGTCACCCATGCACCGCAAAACGTCGTAAAACGAAACTCCGTCATACTTCACAAAACTTCTATAAAACCCAATGGAACTCCACCGCATCCAACCAATTAAATAGTGTAAAAGTTTTCGTTTTCAAAAATCAACTCGCATAAAACAATATGATCAAATCATCAAAATTCCAAAATCTCCCTCTTACGAGATAAAACAACACTTCTTTGTCAAGACTCGCAAAATCCATATTCCCATTAAAGGTCAACACTAAAACAAGGGAATGTAACTCTCCGTCCAGGCCTTAACATATGTGGAGGAGATCCAATGTTAAAGTCGTAAGTCGCGGTTACTTATCCAAAACTATAAACGTCATTAAAACATGGATATCACAATATCCAAAAGTAGTAGTGGACGACTACAAGGAATAAAATAAATCCCGACCAGGTTCAAAACCGCCTTTCGTAAAATAATTTCATGCATGTTCCAGAATCATGATTTAGAAATCTTGCGTATGTCAAACTTTTCCCAAGATTTAGCAGTACCGTCCGTCCGACGATTCGAAACACAAGAAATAATCGATGCAATTTATTTTAAAAGCAAATAAATTCATGCATGCATTTTTGTCGGCACTCAACGTCTAGGTCACATTCCTCCAATTACTCTGATCACACTAATGTCATCCGGATACTCACACATCTTAACGCAAAATGGAAAGTCACATCGACTAACCCCACATTTCTCATCGAATCAAGTCAATTCAATAAGCCTATGGCTCCAATCCATCTATCAAGTTTGACCCGAATGGTCCACTTAATACAATCAACATGTTTACCACCCCTCCAAATGGAAAATGCTAAAGTCGTCAACCTTCTTTAACGACTATTCGATTAGAACTCCTTCACTACCCCAGCGATCATCACGCTAGGGTCGTCCAAGTACTCTAATGTAACCGGTAGGTCCACCATAACACTGGCCAGGTGCAATTATGAACGTACCGTACATGATCGTCCTTGCTACCCTTGACGTGACTTCTCGTTTCTAGTAACTCCAACAACCTTCAAACATCCTATCTTAGAGTGCCTAATGGTGCAACCTCGCTCTCAATTACTTAAAACAATGCTAGTTTGAGTCTAGGTATTCAACAATCAACACCTAATTCTCTCAAACTTATGCTCTGATACCAACTTGTAACACCCTCAAAATTGGAACGAGCAACTAACTTCAATGTCAATAAAATAACTAAAAGATGATAAAATCATTTCTACATATCATCCTTAAAAACACCTCAAAGTTTAAACATAACGAATTAAACAACTAACAACTCAAGGCGGGTGTTACTTAACCCAATTACAAGTTGCTAATCCCAACAAGTGCGGAAGACTTCGCTAAGCATCTCACTCCTCGTGCACTCTACTAGCACTCATCACCTCATAGTGTAGCTAAAGCTATTCTCAACCTGAACCTGTTGCACATGCCGACAAATAAAAAGGTTAGGCTAACGCCTAGTGAGTTCAAGAGTTTACATCATGAGCAAATCATTTAATGGAATAAAGATTCAACTTAATATATGATTTTCAAAAAGGGTTTGTATAAAAGGCATTGACCCAAAACCCCAATTCACACGTTCACATTTTCGAAATGTAACATATCATAATTATTGCACAATCACATAAACACTAAAAGTGTATTTCGTCCAAATAACTTTCACTTATGTAGTAAATTAACAAAACCTCTTTCACTCGTGATTTATTTATCAATCATTCAAATCCCCAAATGTGGGTATTTTACAAGTTATGTAAAGCTCAACACTTTGATTAAATCAAAACCCACTAAACACTCAACAAGAGACAATTTCATATAAAGCACATAAATACTTTAAAATAAACATTTTGGCATGTACAACGTTTTCACAAATCAACTTGAACTCACCATGCTAGATTAGGCGAAATCTAGATTTTCCCAAACGTAAGCCCCTTTGAAGAAACATGAATCTTCAAGCTCAAATCTTCCAAAAAAACCTAGATCCATAAGTTTATAACCATAAATAATCATCCTCAAATACCTACATACGTTTCCCCCAACATAAAACATCCAAAATCACAAGAATACCAAAACCCTAACTCCTTAAATGGAGAAAAGTGTAAATCTTACCTCAACCACCACCAAATACTCTTGGATCATTCAACATACTTCAAAACTCTTTCTAGATCCTGGAAGAACTCTCAAAAACGAAACCATAGCAACTTGAATCACTTAAATCGGAGTTGGGATGCAAAAGTTATGAAGGTTTGAAGTTTGGGACTGAAAGTTCGCGACTTAATGCCGCAGGTCCGAAATCCAGAGAGTTGCGCGGTTTAGGCCGCGGCCTAAGGTCGCGCACCAGGCCGCGCGGCCTCCTTTTGGGTCCGATACTGTTTCGGTCGTAACTTTTTCGTTATAGCTCCGTTTTCGCTCCGGAAAGAACCGTTAGACCCATATTCGAATTCCCCATCCAACAAGACCATAAAATCTGAGATTTAAACCAAAATCCTATTTTTCATATTTTTCTTAAAAGATCGGTTTCCCTCTGATTCGAAATTGTACTTATTCGAAAATTACGGGTGTTACAATAACTTGTGTTGATACGCTTCGGTTATAAACGATAGTAAGTTGGCTGAGTCAACCATTTTCTTGAAATCGTAAACGAGGAGAGTAATGGGCTTCTGAAAAGTCATCATGTCGTCAATTTGTCGAGACATTGAAATTCGGATAACATGTTGAGCAAAAATCTTAACCCAATAAACAGTTATGTGAAGACGAGTGTGGATGGCGAAAATCAAGTCGACAAACTAAAACCGTTGATGTTCATGTGAATGTGTTAATGTCAAAAGGATGTTATTTCTTTGTAGTGTTATTCAAAATGTAGGATGAGGGGAAACAAGCAAGATTCCAGCTCAAATTGGTACATTTTATGACATAAGTGGAGTGTTAAACACAATAAGTTTATTTTGTTTATTGACCAAAATATTTACCAAGTCAATTGATCAAAAACATGAACTCGCAAAAATATATAAGTTTAACTTTTATTTGATAAAAGAACTGGTATAAACCACGCTCTTACATTGCTCGAAGTCAACATTTTACAAAAACCATACGAGTTGATGATGAAGTTGACGAGGGTCAAGTGACAAGTGTAAGCCTTGCCATATTAGTGGTGAAGCAAATGGTTGATAGACAAGACAATGAGGGTGCGTTTGGTACGGTGGACAATGTGGAACGGGACAAGACAGAACACACTTGTCCCATGTTTGGAGTCACCATATATGGAACAAAGTAGAACTAAGTTGGACAACCATGGGACACGTGTGTCCCCTCCTTCCCCCTGGAACTAAGTGGAACACACTCCCATAAGACCAATCTACCCTCACCCTTCTCTTTATCCATGACCCTCCTAAAATCCAAAATCAAAATACGCAATCGAAATCTATCCTGGAACCATTTCAGCAAAAAACCAATATCTGCAATCTAAATCTCTCCTGAAATCTCTTCAAAATATGGAATCGAAATCTTCTGAATGAAGATTTCAGCCTTTCATCGAAGTCACCCACAACCCTCCTGAAAGAAATCGTCTTCTACTTCTTTCACGAAATCGTCTTCTCCTGAACGAAATCGTCTTATCCTGAACGAAATCGTCTTCTGCTTCACCACAACCCTCCTGAACAAAATCGACTTCTTTTGAACGAAATCACCTTTCTCTGAACCTTAGTTCTTCGATACGGCTTCTCTTGCTTGTGGTTTGTTGCAGGTTATGTGAAATATTCGGCTGTGGACGAAGAACATATTCGGTTCTGGATGAAGAAGAAATCCGTCTGGTGTGTGATTTGTGTATGCTTCTCTTCACCCCCTCCTCAATCAGGTAATCGACCCATTTGATTTTGTATCTGATTTTGTCTCAATTTTGTATCTGATTGGGTCTGATCTTTGATTTTGGGTCTGATATTTGATTTTGTATCTGATTTTAATTTTGTATTTGAATTTGGGTCTGATCTTGTTATGGTTATTGATTTTGTTATGATTTTGTATCTGATTTTGTATTTGATTTTGAAATATGATTTTGATACATATTTGATTCATGCTCATACATGTTTTTATATAACATTTTGATGCATGTTTGGTTCATGTTGATACATGTTTTGGTATAGCATTTTGATACATGTTTGATTCATTTAGACTGATTATTTGGTGTAAAAATACTAAATATCTTACTAGGGGTAAATTTGTCATTTAACCGGTCATGTTCTGTGTTGTCCAGTTCTGTCCATGTCTTACCAAACGCTGGATAGCTGTCCTGTCCTGTCCAGTTCTGTCCAGTCCTGTCCTGTCTGCATACCAAACGCACCCTGAAAGAATGACAATGCAAATGATGAAAAACATGTATTTGGAATAATAAGACCACAAATGGTAAAACACTAACAAAGTAACAAGATCAGAGGACGGGAAACATTGACCTCGAGTTATCTCCAACCACTTGAGTTGTGGTGCAGTAGTTAGGGACGTTTTGGATATCTCATATTCTCTGGGTTTAATACAACCTATTAGGGGTGTCAAATTTGTACTATGTCAAACCAATTCAATATCAATTGTACCATTTCAATTGGTACCAACTAAATTGGTTGGTGCTACCGTATCAACTTCACAAACTTGGTTGATACGTGGTATTGAAAGTTGTGTACCACGATAATACCGTACCGTACCGACTTATATATATATTATTTTTAATAATTTATTAAATGGGAAATTAAATAAAATATACATATATTAATGATTTAATGTAGAAAAAATATTGATCTGTTTGTTTTTTAATGTGTCTCATAGATGGGTTGTTGAATATTGACTTACAACTCACTAAAGTTAGGCCATTGACTTTCTATTCGTAAGTTTTAAATCTTCTAACTTATGTCTTTTATTCTCAACGCAACTACGCAAATGCAATTACACGAAACTCTTAACTCCCTAAATCTATTCTCTTCATAAACGCAACGCTAAAAATACGTTATTTGGACAGTCTGTAGGCATAGGCGGTGTAACGACCCATCCCATATACATCACATAACATAACATACAAATCATTGATTCATAACAAAAAGTACATCATAGATCACATTCGGTCCGAAAGTCTTAAAACGTACTTTACATAAGAACTTCCTAATCAACATTAATCATCAAAAGCATCCGACATCTTATCCTTTCCTTTGCCGCTATAAGTTCCTCTACCTGGAATACATATTTTTGAAAACAAAATGAGGGTTAGACCAAACGGTCTAGTGAGATAATCCCTGTCAGTTTAGTAAACCTTTATAAAACCAATTTATATAAAACTATGTATCAAAATAGTTTATGTAAAAACCTTTGTAAGAACATACATATACCAATCAAGACTCGTGCACTGTGCTCAACTCCTCATCCTCATTCCCCTGGCCATATTAGTTGGTTGCGAGCCAACAACACCGCTGTACAACAACTACAGCACCGCTGTACAACAACTACAGCAACACCTCCGCCGACTATAGTTCGGCTAACGTATCTTCGTGTAGTGCAATATACATATAAATACAATATATATCTCAATATATCATATTGTTATTTATAAACACTTTATCACATTCCAACCACATATCTATCTCAAACATAAACACATAATCACATCATTTGTCACCTTCTCAAACCATACATATATGTATTCCAATTGAAAACATTTCAATAAAAACTCACCTCGTGTATTTATCTCAAAACTCTTCCAAGAAAAATTCACGCAAGACGATCCTTCACAGAATCTGAAATCAGATAAATTACCAAATATCTCTTTTAATACTTAAACTTACAAAACTCTCATCTCAAATCGCAATGAACAGTACCAAGTCGCAATCTCCTATTGCGATTCCATCCTGAAGTCGCAACCCCTTATTGCGATTCCACTCTGGAGTCGCAACTCACTATTGCGATTCCACCCTGGAGTCGCAACTCACTATTGCGATTCCACCCTGGAGTCGCAATCAACTACTGCGATTCCAAACTCAAATCGCAATCAACTACTGCGATTTCAAGCCAAGTCGCAAACGACCATTGCGACTTCAATGCCAAGTCGCAACCAACTGTTGCGACTTCGTTGAATGTCGCAGTCGTCTATTGCGACTTCGATGAATGTCTCAGTCTACTGTTTCGTCCTAAAACCCAGATTTTTGCAGTTTTATACTATGCATGTTTATGTAACTTTGCAGATATGTTTTATACTACCATTAGAACACTATTCCAAACCCAAAATTATATACCCTTCTAAAAATAGCATAACCCACTTCTAAAGTTCATGTAAAACCTATTATACATAAAAAGAAGAATTAGGATGGATTGTTACCTTGTTTTCTTCAGTTGATGTAACAAAACCCAGCAGAATTAAAAGCTTTACTTCTTCCTCTTCCTTAGCTTCTTTCGATCTCTCTCTCTCTCCAAACCGAAAACACACACTACACCATAGGATATTTAGATATTTTGCTAAGAAAGAGACTTCATTTGCCAATTGAAGTACTAAAGGCGGTGGAGGTGGTGTATGGTTTTTGTAATAATACCAATCTAACCCTCAACTTCTCCTATATGGCAAAATACACCCCTTAACTTCTAACCCCATAAAATTAATTTAAAGTAATACTTATAAATAAACCAATAATATACCTCGTTATTACAATATCTCTCCCTTAAAAGAATTCTGTCCCGGAATTCGGTTAGACGAAAGATATTGATACTTAACCTCCACTATTACCTCAAACTCAATCAAAACCGTAGAAACTAACTGAGTAGACACTCCACACTCACTTATATTTCTAATACAGATAAACAACAAAGCACGGGAATATCAATACCGCAGTCATATAACACCTTAACACGTATAGAGTTTATTAGAAGTATACCTGTAACCCTATCAGGGAATTTCCTCCTCTTCTTGAGTTGTCATTTGGAATATTCGGCCTTTTGCTTTCGGTTCCCCAGACCCTTCTATTTCTCCCGACCTAACATTCGTTGGTTTCTCCGGCATACTAACCTGTTGTACTTTCCATTGTGGACAGTCTGACTGAATATGATCAGGGGAGTTGCAAACGAAACAGTATCGAGTTACCCGACAATCTCTCGCAATATGGCCACTCTTTCCACACCTATAGCAATTTCGGGAATCACCAGAGCAGTTTCCTTGGTGAATACGGTTACATTTAGAACATGGTCTTTCAGTTGATCTATAAGGTGAATGACTATCAATCCTCGGGGATTCATATTCCTCCAGATTGTACGTCGTTTCTTCCAATTTTCTTTTTCCAGTACTCTTATCACCAATGTCTCTCTTATTATCCTGTTCCACATTTTCCGCGGCATTTACTGCTGCTGAGAAGGTATCAGGTCTTGTTGCAGTCACTAACTTTCTAATTTCTGAATTCAATCCGAATATGAACCTTTCCATCTTCAGAGCCTCGGTGGCAACGTAGTACTCCGCGAAGCGAGACTTCTCTAGAAAACGAGCAGTGTAATCCCTAACCGATAAACTTCGCTGGTGAAGGTTCATGAACTCTTCTTCCAATTGTCGGACTGCTGCTTGAGAACAAAACTGTCCTTTGAATGTTGTTGTGAATTCGTCCCAAGTAAAAGTGGAGTATACATCAGGTCCTTCAGAGTCAATGAGGGCCTCCCACCAATACAAGGCATCTGCTTTCAACATTGCTGTTCCATATAACACTTTATCTTCTTCCGCGCATTTACTGGTTTTAAATACAGCTTCAACCTCTTTCAACCACCGCATCGCTTTTACTGGATCTCTGTCCCCTCCATAGGTGGGTGGTTTACAGCTTAAAAACATTTTATAATCACACTTTCTTGGTACTGATGTGACAATAGGTGCGATAGGCACTTCGTTTTCAAAGGTAGGGTCTGGTATTTCCGTTTCCGTATGGTGAGTCTGGTTAAACATAGCTTGGATATTTGCCTGTAGTCTTCCCATTTCAATCGCTAGATCGTCTCTTGTAACAAACTCTGTGCCTCGCCCCTGTACTCTGCCCCCTGTCCTACCTCTGCCTCTTTCTCCCCCTCTTCCCCTTCCTCCGGCTGTTGGATTAGATCTATTCGGATTTCCTTCCCCTTCTCGGTTTGTTTGTCTCGTTCCACTTGCCATTCTGTGGATTCAACAAAGTTAATATACACATAAGCACATACCCCATATAATAAAGTATTCTGGTTCAAACATGTACCTGTAAGATCATAATTACACTGGCCAGGTGTAATCTGAAATTACCTTACATGATGTTCCTTCTACCTTTTTATATTTATCATCCCAAGGTTCTATAATAACAAGGACATCCTACTTCGCATGCAGTTTAAGTCTAGGTACATATACTAATACCTAAATCTCTTAAACTAAGGCTCTGATACCATCTGTAACGACCCGTCCCATATACATCACATAACATAACATACAAATCATTGATTCATAACAAAAAGTACATCATAGATCACATTCGGTCCGAAAGTCTTAAAACGTACTTTACATAAGAACTTCCTAATCAACATTAATCATCAAAAGCATCCGACATCTTATCCTTTCCTTTGCCGCTATAAGTTCCTCTACCTGGAATACATATTTTTGAAAACAAAATGAGGGTTAGACCAAACGGTCTAGTGAGATAATCCCTGTCAGTTTAGTAAACCTTTATAAAACCAATTTATATAAAACTATGTATCAAAATAGTTTATGTAAAAACCTTTGTAAGAACATACATATACCAATCAAGACTCGTGCACTGTGCTCAACTCCTCATCCTCATTCCCCTGGCCATATTAGTTGGTTGCGAGCCAACAACACCGCTGTACAACAACTACAGCACCGCTGTACAACAACTACATCAACACCTCCGCCGACTATAGTTCGGCTAACGTATCTTCGTGTAGTGCAATATACATATAAATACAATATATATCTCAGTATATCATATTGTTATTTATAAACACTTTATCACATTCCAACCACATATCTATCTCAAACATAAACACATAATCACATCATTTGTCACCTTCTCAAACCATACATATATGTATTCCAGTTGAAAACATTTCAATAAAAACTCACCTCGTGTATTTATCTCAAAACTCTTCCAAGAAAAATTCACGCAAGACGATCCTTCACAGAATCTGAAATCAGATAAAATACCAAATATCTCTTTTAATACTTAAACTTACAAAACTCTCATCTCAAATCGCAATGAACAGTACCAAGTCGCAATCTCCTATTGCGATTCCATCCTGAAGTCGCAACCCCTTATTGCGATTCCACTCTGGAGTCGCAACTCACTATTGCGATTCCACCCTGGAGTCGCAACTCACTATTGCGATTCCACCCTGGAGTCGCAATCAACTACTGCGATTCCAAACTCAAATCGCAATCAACTACTGCGATTTCAAGCCAAGTCGCAAACGACCATTGCGACTTCAATGCCAAGTCGCAACCAACTGTTGCGACTTCGTTGAATGTCGCAGTCGTCTATTGCGACTTCGATGAATGTCTCAGTCTACTGTTTCGTCCTAAAACCCAGATTTTTGCAGTTTTATACTATGCATGTTTATGTAACTTTGCAGATATGTTTTATACTACCATTAGAACACTATTCCAAACCCAAAATTATATACCCTTCTAAAAATAGCATAACCCACTTCTAAAGTTCATGTAAAACCTATTATACATAAAAAGAAGAATTAGGATGGATTGTTACCTTGTTTTCTTCAGTTGATGTAACAAAACCCAGCAGAATTAAAAGCTTTACTTCTTCCTCTTCCTTAGCTTCTTTCGATCTCTCTCTCTCTCCAAACCGAAAACACACACTACACCATAGGATATTTAGATATTTTGCTAAGAAAGAGACTTCATTTGCCAATTGAAGTACTAAAGGCGGTGGAGGTGGTGTATGGTTTTTGTAATAATACCAATCTAACCCTCAACTTCTCCTATATGGCAAAATACACCCCTTAACTTCTAACCCCATAAAATTAATTTAAAGTAATACTTATAAATAAACCAATAATATACCTGGTTATTACAGGCGGACCCATAATTTTTTTCAAACGGTGGCACCATTTGACTATAAAAAAATAAATATAGAGATATTTTTCATAAAATTAATATTGGTTTGATGGTTGGTCTCTTGCTTTTCAAACTAGAGGTCGCAAGTTCGAATCCTAGTATTGTTATTTTTAAAAGCTAAAAACTACAAAAATGACTCTAAAAAGACTTGAACCCAGATCTTAGTAGAATAAAAGCCCTTCTAAACCAACTCTACCAAAGTAAACTTGTGTCCTTATTGCAGTTACAAAATACATATGGTGGCACAAAACAAATTGATACAGTTGCATCGTATTTCATTAACTAGGTCCGCCCATGTCTGCAGGTTTGTACCATCAATTTGTATTAATTCATTTAATTGTAATTTCAACTTTTGAGATGTTGGTACAAACCCGTACCAACATGTACCAACCGAAAAATGTTGGTACCAAGTAGAGTTGGTTGGTACATGATATAATTTTTGGCCTACCAATTATAATTAGTTGGTATATGGTATTGAGAAAAAAACATGGTACCGTATCATGTTCACCCCTACAACCTATGTCAAGCTCTTGTGATCATTGAAGTTCACCTACAATGATTTCATGTCATTCATGGTCACTCGATATTTTAGTGGATGCATGTAAGTTGACCATCTAATCCTAAGGGTACAAATGAAATTTTCATGACGATTGTGACATGCAAACAAGCTAGAAAGGGAAGTGTATGCTAACAAGCATAAAATACAATACACTATAAACGTAGCATATATATGGGGTGTTTGGGAATGCTTATATTTTTTACTTATGCTTATTTGCTTATGTTGTGAGGAAAAACAATTTTTAAAAAGTGTTTGTTAAAAATTGAGGGTAAAAAGGTAATTTGGATAGATAAGGAAATAAGGAGAAGTAAATAAGTAGATATGGATTGACTTATCAAAAGCAACTTATTTGTGGTGAGAAGAAGCAAATAAGCACTTTTGATTTTTTCTATCCAAACACTCCAAACTGCTTATTTGCGGTGGGAAAAAGCTATAAGCAAATAAGTAAAAAATATAAGCACTCCCAAACACCCCATAATGCGATAACAATCAAACATAAGTTGGAAATCTCAAACCCTTTTTTTGAATTGTTGAAATTTTATGGGCAATTTTGGAATTTAAACATGGTCCGTACTCTTTTTTAATGAGTAAAGAGCTAATTTCAACAATTTTTTTTAATGGCGTTTTGTGAAATTACATTATTGTCCCTCATTGGGACCATAAATCTAGGCCAAAAAACACCATTTGGCGGGTCATTTTGGCGCTCTAACTTCACACCTAAATATTGCAACATGGAGGAAAGCACCAAGCCAACCAAACCTTGCAATAAAAAATCACAAAGTCAAAAGGTTAAAGGGCATTTTAGGAATATACATTAAGTTTTATGGTTTTTACTTTTTGGGTTTTTTTTTACAATTGGAATTATGTAACATAGTAAATTAGATACAACAAAAGAAAACCTATCTAAGGAGTATATTTTTAAAACAATATTTGAATAGATTAAGTTGTATAAAACCGTTATTATCTAATTTACTATGTTACATAATTCCAATTGTAAAAAAAACCCAAAAAGTAAAAACCATAAAACTTAATGTATATTCTTAAAATGCCCTTTGATCCAAAAAAAAGTCAAAGGGCATTTTAGGAATATACATTAAGTTTTATGGTTTTTACTTTTTTTTTTTTTTTTACAATTGAAATTATGTAACATAATAAATTAGATAACAACGGTTTTATACAACTTAATCAACAATTATTCAAATATTGTTTTAAAAATATACTCCTTAGATAGGTTTTCTCTTGTTGAATTTTAATCAACTTATCTAATATAAATAGTAAGTACTTATTAAAATTAATTATATTATATTAGTTAAAAAAGATATTGTAATTTTAATTATACCATAATAAATTGTTATATGATTAATTAAAAGTGTCATACTCGCAAGTCACAATCAAACATCTTTGTAGTTATTGTCGGGTTTTTTCTTTTTTTTTAAATGTATGGTTGTTAATCTAAGGGAGCAAGGGACTTTTGAACTAACTGATACTAGTGTTATGTGTCGCGCGTTGCGCGACGACGATCAATTCTTTAGAAATATTAATGTTAAATGGGTCGATTAACTCATATTATATATTAAACTAATAAGAATATATATTACATTTGATATGAAGTTACCTCGGTATCCTCAGTTGTTCTTTTAATTTATCATTAAATGATAATTTACGTATATACCAATCTTTTTTATATCAAACTTTGTAATGCTTTAAATTGATAAAAGAAATGTGAGAATACGGATTATAATGATCAAAATTGTTATGTCATAAATATTTCAATTTAATCCCCTACATATATTTTAATAAAATATATATAATCACCAACAGACACGGTATTGTTACCTAATTTTGTATATACAATTGTGGATATTTTTATAATTCTATTACGTTTGTTGTAGAATACGTAACGTCCCAAAAACAAAACATGCAATCAACCGAAAATAAGCATTTCCAATTACATAATTAAACTTGTCCAACAATATTCATTCTTCTATACTAAACAAAGTTTGACAGCGGAAGTCTAAAATCCACAGCCGAGAGCTACATCTATAGTCATTAGAATCCAAAACTCTGGAGTCGCTCTAGTCTCCAAATCCTCCTTGAGTCACTCCTAGTTCTTACTAGAAGAACCCATAGCGCGCTTACCTAAAAATGGTTTAGTTTTTGAAAAGCGAGGGTTAGACCAAAAGGTCTAGTGAATTCCCTCCATAAACATTTATCACAGTAAAAAGATCATTTCATAAAGAAAATACTTTCACATCTTTCTCATAACATCATTCAAGGTTAAACACGGGGTTCAGGGAATTGCATAAGCTACTCCGATCGGGGCCTAACAGACACCCTCTCGTCTACGCCGGAATCCAAATGGACTCCCCGTTCCTTCATGTAGGAGAAAACAGATTCCAACCTACAAGCTAACCTCCATATGCCCAAGGGATCAGAGATCCCAAGGTACCCTGTCCCCACCGTGCAACTGACTCCACATAGCAAACACATACATTGAAACCATATGCATGAAAACATAAAACATCTTTCGTTTGTGGGTAAACATGTAAATCATGGAAGCATGCATAATTTTTATAAATCAATTCATGCTCGATAAAGGAACCATATTCAGTAAAAATGGTACGTCATAAAAAGGAGTGAGAGAACTCACCTTTGATTATCGTAGAACGCACTTCTTAAACTCTTCCCAGCTAAACCAGTCGAATACCTAAGGGCATTAGATTCGGATCAGATTAAACGACTCAACCTACTGTCCAGCACAGATTTTCCGGATGCACCTACTTGTCCGGATACTAACTTGTCCGGATGCCTGCTTGTCCGGAGACCAGCTTGTCCGGATACCTACTTGTCCGGAGGCCAACTTGTCCGGATAACTACTTGTCCGGAGGCCAACTTGTCCGGATAACTACTTGTCCGGATATCTACCCGGAAAACATCCACCCGGAAACTACCATAAAGGTTCACCCGGAAAACAGCATCCGTATCCGGAAACCACCATATCATCAGGAACTGAAGGTATCCAGATACGACTGCTGTTCGAAAATAATTCCTTAAAAGTGATTTCTAACCTAATTTTAGCCATTAGCTTGATTAGATAACCTCAAGGGTTCATCCACCAACCTCAAATACCCAATTAATCCCACTTTAATCTCTTAAAATCGATTCATTAAGACAAAACCCATAAAACTTATTTTCAAGGAAAAAGTGAAAACTCAAGTAATCATCAACCTCAGTCCTAAGGATTCATAACAAAGAGAAGGAGAAGCACTATCCTAATCAGAAGAACGGATTAGGATGCATTACCTTGCAGATTCTAGCTTGATTCTTCCTTTCTCTTGATTTCTCTTCAAACTTTTCTTTCTCTTCTTCCTTCTTCCTTAGCCGCCACCACCAAGAGCACACACACAATCACACTACTGATTTCAGCAATTGGAGGCTGCCCTAGGGATTGGTGTCCTTAAATACCTTTCACAAAATTGCTATCAAGTCCCTCAATTTAACTTTTATTTATTCCACTTTGACCACTAACTCTAAAACTCACTAGAATTTGGGTTGTTACAACACTCCCCCCTTAAAAGAATTCCGTCCCCGGAATTCCTCATTGGAAAAGATGCGGGTATCTAGCTTTTATCTCCGACTCCAACTGCCAGGTCGCCTCCGGACTCTTGTGGTGTCGCCATTGTACCTTAACCAACTTAGTCTCCTTGCTCCGCGACTTCTTTACCTTAACATTCGTGATTGCTTCGGGTTCTTCTACAAAATTCAACTTTTCGTCCACTTTAATGTCATTCAACGGCACAGCTTTAGTCGTGTCGGCTAGACATTTCCTTAGATTAGACACGTGAAACACATTATGAATACTGCTCAATTCTTCCGGTAGGTCCAACCTATATGCCACTTCTCCAATTCGTTCAGTAATCTCAAACGGTCCGATGTAACGTGGGCTTAACTTCCCACGTTTTCCAAATCGTACCACTCCCTTCCAAGGAGACACCTTTAGCAGAACATGATCTCCGACTTGGAATTCAATGTCTTTCCGCCTCTTATCCGCATAGCTTTTCTACCGGTCGCGGGCGACCTTCAACCTTTCACGCACTTGGACTATCTTGTCCGAAGTCAGTTGTACAATTTATGGCCCTGCTAACTGTCTCTCTCCGACTTCGTTCCAACACAACGGTGTCCGACACTTTCTACCGTAAAGTGCCTCAAACGGCGCTGCCTTGATGCTCGAGTGATAGCTATTATTATAAGCAAACTCAATTAGCGGTAGGTGCTTTTCCCATGAGCCTTGGAAATCCAAAGCACACGCTCTTAGCATGTCTTCTAACGTTTGGATCGTTCGCTCGCTCTGACCGTCAATCTGAGGATGATAAGCGGTACTCATCTTGATCTGCGAACCCATTTCTCTTTGAAAGCTCCTCCAAAACGTAGAGGTAAATCTGCTATCGCGGTCTGATACAATTGACGAGGGTACCCCGTGGCGGGCTACGATCTCGTCGATGTACAACTTTGCTAACTGCTCCAAAGAGTAAGACTCTCGTATAGGTAAAAAGTGTGCCGACTTCGTTAGTCGATCTACGATCACCCAAATGGCGTCATAACCCTTTGGAGTTCTAGGCAAATGGGTCACGAAGTCCATCGTGATCTGGTCCCACTTCCACATCGGTATCTCTAACGACTGGAGCTTCCCGTACGGTCTTTGATGTTCGATCTTTACACGCGAACACGTCATACAGGTCTCTACAAGATGGGCTACGTCTTTCTTTAATCCGGGCCACCAGTAGTCTCGTCGTAGGTCTCCGTACATCTTGTTAGTTCCGGGGTGGATCGTGTACTTCGATTTGTGAGCTTCTTCAAGAATCAGCTTTCGGAGCTCCCCGAGTTTCGGAACCCAGATTCTCCCATTCAGACATTTCACCCCTCGACTATCTTCCACTAACATGGACACTTGCCCTACCATTCTCTCCTTCTTAAGATTTTCAGCTTCGAGCGCTTCAACCTGACACTTCTTTATTTCAGCTAACAAATTGAATGTGACCTCGGCCCTCATGGCCACAATCCTGGGGGTTTCACCTCGTTCCTTACTGCTCAAAGCGTCCGCCACCACGTTTGCCTTCCCCGGATGGTATTCGATCTTACAGTCGTATTCGGTCAACAATTCAATCCATCTCCTTTGGCGCATATTCAACTCTTTTTTATCAAAGAGATGACATAAACTCTTGTGGTCCGTGAAGATCTGGGCAATATTCAACTCTTCACATGCACCTGACAGATATTACTATGCATCAATATATAAGGACAATATAATAATAGATAACGATATCTACAATCCATTAATAGGATAACTCCATGGTATTAATAAACATGATCACTTTATCCTAATTCTACAACTTCAAAATTAAAGCATAACTCCATAATAAAAAGCAATTCCATGTTTTAAAAACTCAAATAATTAATTCAACATTTGATAAAAAAAATAGACATAAACTTGCACAAAGAGTAAAATCTATTGAAGAAATGTTTCATTTATACTTTAAATGAAACGAATAGAATATAACATTGTGATTTGTACTTGCATACTTCTTTATATACATATCAACAACTTTAATCAATCACATTGAAAGAGTACATAGCAAAAAGATTACATGAACTTGTTTCCCATTGAAAAAATCTTACTTTCCTTGAAGAAGATAATGGTTACGTACATGTTCGAGATGTTGATTGAAGGTATTCTTCTTCCTGATTATGAATTCTTTGAATCACATACTTCACAATTCATTTCTTCCACTTCTATTTCTCAAGTACCTCTTGCTCTCCTCTTTATATATACCAACTGAATTTCAAGAGTTTCAATCTTAAAAAGTAAGAATTAAAAAGGATTTAAAGGAAAGAGAAAATGAATAGTCATAGGTTAAACCCATGAATTAGCAATAAAAAAAGACCAATGTAATAATGAAAAGTTTGAGAAAATTCATAGCCTCAATTCCTACTACACTGTACACCATTGGATGTGGTTTGCTTCTTAGTAATAATAGATATTTTTAGGATGAACTCCTAGACATCATAATTTATCACAAATTGATGATGTCAACATAATGTTTTTGAAGTAGAACGCAATTATCATTCATGTATAAATGGTTAATGTCAACAGAGCTTAAGTTTGGAAAAAAATTATCAGATCACATAATCACAAAATATTTAATGGTGGTGGTGGTTGGCGATGGACAGTGGTTGTTGGTGGTCGACGATGGTCGTGGAGGTGGAAGATGAGGTTCTTGTGGTAGAGGATGAGGTGGAGGTGGGCAAAGGTGGTGATGGCGATGGACGGTAGTGGTCGGTGGCTGTGGAGGTATCGATGGGGTGGTGGTCGGTGGTCGACGATGGTTGTGGAAGTGATGAAAGAGGTTTTTGTAGTGGAAGATGAGGTGGATGTGGCCGACAGTTGCTACAGGTTGCGGCAACCGTGACTAGCAGTTGTGACCACTAAAACAAATATCATATTAAGGTTATATATCAAACGAGGGTTAATTAGTAATATTTTAGTTTGTCTAATTCCTGTCCCATGTTGTCCCTCCTTGTCCCAGTTATTGTCTTTGTCCCATGTCGCACCAAACGTGGGACAATGAGTTCTTATTGTGTCCCATGTCGTGCCAAACATGGAATAATGAATTTTGTCTCGTTCTGTCATGTCCTGTCCCATGTACCAAACGCAACCTTAATAAGCATTTACCGGGTAAAAGCTTACCAATATCATATACCCTATTGATTGAGCATGATAAGAACCAAGAAGCTTATCGGGTAAATAACAAGGCAAGGACCGAGATTTTTACTCGGTAAACGTGTGAAACAACTCTTACCCGGTAAGAACTTACCGGGTTTAAGATGCTTACCAACAATCCATTTTTCATAGCCAAAGATATTGCACGATAAGGTAAATGAAGTCGAATATCTTGCCGGTAAGTGCTTACCCGATAAGAAATTGGTATACAGTCCCTACGAGCTAAAATTGGCAAAGTACATAGACTTGGGAATCAAAGAGAAGACTAGGGAACTCAATTTTCTTTCTAAAAAAGAGACGTGTCCATGGATTGTATGATTATTGATTAAACAACTCAATGATTACTTTTAAAAGTTATATAACTTCAAACATTTTAGAAAGCAGTACAATGTTATCAACAACAATTATTGACACAGTAAATAAGAAATATGCATCATCATCAATGATGCCACAAAACACTCGGATGTTTTAAGACAAATTCATCATTATTGATCGATTTTTTGTGGTCTGGTATTTTTGGAATTAAGTTTGGTTTACTAGCCACATCCCCACAAGCCTTAACCAGTACACCACAAGCCTTATGGTTTAATTTTCTTCTCTTTTACGAAATACAAATATGAATAGGGTTGACAAAAAAACAAACTCACACCGAATGGGAACCCGATGCCCAAACCCGAGTTAGCATAGGAATCCCGAATTTATAATCCAGGGATGGGGATACCATTCGTCCTTGTCCAAACCCTGAGTATTAATAATAATTTTTTTATATGTATATATAACTATAAAATGAGAATCGTGGCTATTATATATGATATACAAGTATAATAAATATAATTGATATTAGATGACGAGAACTTGTAAAATAATTTACATCATTAGTTTGATTGCTCGTAGAGAATCTTTTGGTGATATAACAACGTGGTTATATAAAATTTAAGTAATTAAATACTGTATTGATATATTTATGTTTGAACTATTTTTTTTATGTTACTCTTATATAAATGTAACAACAAAAATTTGGTTGATTAGGCTTTTAGCATAATATGTTGTTTAAATGTGAATTTGACACACACACACACACAGCATAAATAATAACTTTTTGTAGAACGAGAAAATCGCCAATTCGCTAATGGGGACACCCGTTTCCGGATAAGAATGGAGACGAACTTATTCCGAACAGGGATGGAGATCGGGGTCCCAATACCCCCAACTTTGTTATCATCTTTAAATAGGTTTTATTTCTATATATTACTTATATTGGATGCATGGATACATATTTATTTATATCAAAAATGTTAAATTCATACTATATTTAGATATTTAGATGTTTATCGATAGGCTTATTTAGGGGGTGTTTGGGAGTGCATATATTTATTTGCTTATGTGGTGAGGAAAAACAGTTTTAAAAAGTGTTTGTTAAAAATTGAGGGTAAAAAGATAATTTGGATAGATAAGGAAATAAGGAGAAGTAAATAAGTAGGTATGGATTGACTTATCAAAAACAACTTATTTGTGGTGAGGAGAAGCAAATAAGCACTTTTGATTTTTTCTATCCAAACACTCCAAACTGCTTATTTGCGGTGGGGAGAAGCTATAAGCAAATAAGTAAAAAATATAAGCACTCCCAAACACCCTGAATCATTATCTTTTGAGTTAAATTCAAATTTGGTCCTTGTGGTTTACATAAATTAACGAGTAAGGTCTCTTAACTTTTTTTAACGAAGAACGTCCCTATAATTTCATGTTTTATAACGAATAAGGTCCCTCCCTCTAACGTTGTCAAGTAATTTCCGTTAGTGACCCTCCCCTCCCTCAACTTTCATTTTTATTAACAGGTTTAGTCCCTCCAACTACTTTAACAGATTTGGTCCCTCGTAGTACTTTTATTTTTAAGATATGGTCCCTCAAAATTTTCAACAAGCTTTTTGACACAAACATATATCTTCTTAATATAATGAGAAAACTAATTAAATAACACTTGAATCTTAAATTTTACTATTAAAGTATTTTATCTTTTTTGGAATTTTATTTTCCTAAAATCGATTAGCTCAAATAAAATATAAACTTGATAAATATTTTGTTGGTTAGCTAAAAAAAACACTAAAATTAAATATCTGACAATATGTTAGATACTAAGATATAAACCTAGATGTCAAATTAATCAATTTACTAGAACTAATTAATATATATATATATATATTAATTTTTTTGGTTAGCTAAAAAAAACACTAAAATTAAATATCTGACAATATGTTAGATACTAAGATATATATACTAGTTGGGTGCCCGCGCAATGCGGCAGGATGTCAAATTTCATTGAAAATCAGAAAACATAATCAAACATCTATATCTAATTCAAAATCAATGTCTAAGTACATAAAGTGTACAAATGCATTAATTTAGCCAAAAATAATAGACTACACCAACACCTAATGTAAAAGTTAACTTCATTGTTGTCATACTCCAACCATGCGACATGAACGTTTTAAAATGACGCTAAAACTAACACTTGTATAAATTGAGATGAACTTTCAAGCCAATCTTAGACAAACACTAATTTTAATTTATCTAAAGTTAAGTGACGTTCAACAAGTTATTTCATGGAATATAAATATATGAAAAAAATATATCATAAGTCTGTTTACTTGTTTAACATTCACAAATTAGCAAAAATACATAAAAACGCTTGATTAAGGTGTCGTTTACCAGAACACTTACCCGTTAAGCGCTTATCGATAAATCCAACATCACTTACATAACGGGTAAGATTTTAGTCCACCAAAACGGCATTGTATGTACAATTTACCCGGTAAGCGCTAACCGTGGTAAGATTCTTTGTCCTTTTATATTCATCCAGTAAGATGATGTGACTTGGTAAGCGTGGCGTCTTAAATATCTATATCAATCGTATACTTATATTTTATAATAATATCAATCAATTTTTTTTATATAATTATAACCAAATCAACTATTATGAAAGATTAATTTAAAGTGAATTGACGGGAAGCATAACAATTTGACTTTGAAAATATCATTAACAAACCATCTGTTGATAACTGATATTATGTAGTTCAATTAAAATTAGAGGAAATAATATAATCATGATTAAGAAAGTATAAATAATTAAATATACTATACTAAAATATTTGCATATTTATATTTTTAAAAAAGTTTCGAACTCATAATCCAAAAGTCAGTTGATAAGTGACATCTTTTTTTTTCCAAGTAATTAAATCTCTTATGATAATTCTAAGGGTGTTTCGTTGACAGAATGTAATTTGATAGAATTGTAATTCGTCGAAGAATTCGACTTTGAAGTAAAAATTGATATGAAATTGCAAAAAGAAAATCACGACAATTTATTGATTATTTGTATCAAATCTCATACTAATTTCAACAAATATCATACTAATCACGACACATTAATTCGTATATATTTATGATATTTAATAATATAATTAAATCCAAAAATATTCAATATTTGGCTCATTTCGAAGGTATTGACGAATCGATTACAATGGTATAATTTGTAAAAAATAGAAATGTTTTTAATGCATTTTAGTTCATATACATTATTTATGTTTATATGATAAGAGTCTAAAATGAAAAATAAAAAAGTAAGGGATTAAAAGTAAACTACATACCTAATTATAAGGGTAGTAAATGTAACGTATAAATTAAAAAAATTGAATTAAGGATAGATTTAAGGAAGAGTGAATGTGGGTGTGCTAATTGAACTTATAATGTAAACTGCGTCCAGATACATGTTTAGGCGGAAAAATACTGAAGTCGGCTCACCAGAAGACGACACGTGGCATGCTAGTTACTTATTTATCATACGTATAGATATAATTATTATGGTTAAATATGATATAAAAATATAAATTGAACTAAACTATTTGATATATACTAAAAATGGGTCAGTCAAATGATAAATTATAAATATATATTGTAATACCCCGGGTAAGTTCGTTAGTTAAATCCTAATTCCGTTAAATTTATTTAACTCTATAATTGATGTTTAGGGTAAGCTTGGGTTAAATTATAAGTTTAGGGGTGCTTTAGTCATTAGTAAATAGTACAAGGTCTAAAATGGTAATTTTGGTTTGATATTATCATTCAGCCTTCAGATATTTTCATAAGCAGTAAACAATGAGTGTGTGTGTGTGTGTGTTTTGAGAAGAGAAAAAGGAGAAAGGAGGGTCTTGTGGCTAGGGATTCAATTTGGTGTACTTGGAAGTGTTATTAAGGTATGTCCCTTTACATTTTATGTTTATAATTGATAGTAGAAGGTTACCATCGGAGTAGAATAGTCGATTTCACATCTGGTAATGATTTCTGTCGAATCTGGGTAGAAAATGAGCAAACCGACAGAGGTTTCCGGACACAGTATGAATGTGTCCGGTAGTTTCTATGGTGGTGTCCGGTAGTCTCTTTTGATAGTGTCCGGAAGTTGTTATAATGGTGTCCGGACGAGTCATTTATCCGGGTAAGTCATCTTTTCCATAAGTTTCTGGTTAAAACTAGTTACCGGATAGTGTCCGGATTGCTTTGGTGTCCGGGTGTTATCCGGATTATATATGTTGTCCGGACAGCTGTGTTGTCCGGAATGTTTGTGCTGTCCGGAAAGTTGTGTTGTCCGGATAACTTGTGGTATCCGGATACTTTAGCTGATTTGGTCACTTTTGAGAGTTTAGATACTTTTAAGTATCCAGTAACCTGTGTTTTGTTGACTATTGGATGGGGAATGAATGAGGACTGAATATACTATGGACTCGACTTAAGTTCGGGTGTGGGGGAAACATTTGAGGATAAGAGTTAGATAGATTTATCTAAAGTTCTTAGTCCTAGTAAGTATTATGTGTTCTATTTGGTAAAGAGATATTTGTATTTGAATTATTTCAGATACTGTGAATTTGGGGTAAAAGACAGAACCTTTTGGAAAGGCTTGGAAGAGTTTTGATAAGCAAACATGTGAGTTTTACTTTAAAACGTTTTTAAACTGGAATACATATATATGTGGAATGAGAATGTGATAAATAGTGTAATAGTGTGCATATTATGTTTATATGAGTATTACACTACATGAGTACAAGTTGGCCAGGCTTAGGACCGGTGGAGTTGGCTGTACGAAGGGACAGCGGTGTTGGCTGTATTAAGTACAGCTGAGTAAATTGATTAGTTGGCTCGCAACCATCTAATTTGGCCATGGGAATGAGACAGGAAAGTACACAATGCATGAGTCCTAAGTGGTATTTATATTTGTGTTATGTATATGGTGTTTGTGCAAATGAATTCCAACTAACAGAGATTTTCTCACTTAGACCACTAGGTCTAACCCTCATTTTGTTTTAAAAATATGTATTCCAGGTCGTGGATCGGGTAAGAGCAAGTGAATAGAGTAATCGGTGGCTAGCTTTTGGGAAGACTTATAATGTGAAGACTATGGCGTGTTTTGTAGTTATAACCTCGTTATCAAATATCATGTATTTAGTTAGCGAAAAGTTTGTAATGAAATACCTTATTTTGGATTGTAAAGACTAAGGGACCGTACTTGTTATATGATGTATCTTGTTATGTAACGATGTTATGCAATGTATGTTATTTGATGCTTGTTTGGGAATCCGGGTCGTTACAGATGGTATCAGAGCCCTAGTTTAAGAGATTTAGGTATTCGTATCTGTACCTAGACTTAAACTGCATGTGGAGTAGGATGTCCTATTATATTAGATACTTGGGATGCTAAATATAAAAAGGTAGAAAAAACATCATGTAAGGTAATTTCAAATTACATTTGGCCAGTGTAATCATGAACTTACAGGTACATGTTTGAACTAGAAAACCTTATTATATGGAGTATGTGCTTATGTGTATATTAACCTTGTTGAAATCTACATAATGGCAAGTGGTACTCGACGTACAAATAGAGAGGAAGAAGGAAACCCTAGTAGAACTAATCCAACAGTCGGGACAAGGGGAAGAGGGGGAGAAAGAGGCAGGGGCAGAACTGGAGGCAGAGTTCAGCCGCGGGGTAATGAATTTGTTACAAGAGACGACTTGACGGCTGAAATGGGAAGACTGCAAGCAAGTATACAGGCTATGTTCGACCGAACTCGTAATACTGAAACTGAAATACCAGATCCTAATCTGGAAGACGAGATGCCCATTACACCTACTGTCATACCAGTGCCCAGAAAGTGTGACTATAAGATGTTTCTAAGTTGCAAACCTCCAACCTACGCAGGAGAAAGAGATCCAGTGAAGGCCATGAGGTGGCTAAAAGAGATAGAAACTGTCTTTAAGACCAGCAAGTGCGCTGAAGAAGATAGAGTGCTATACGGAACCGCGATGTTGAAAGTATATGCTTTATATTGGTGGGAAGATCTCATTACCTCTAGAGGATCTGATGTGTATTCTACTTTCTCTTGGGACGAATTCACTACAGCTTTTAAGAGAGAGTTTTGTCCACAAGCAGCAGCTAGACAACTGGAGGAAGAATTCATGAACCTACAACAAGGGAGTTTATCGGTTAGGGATTATACAGCTCGTTTCCTGGAGAAGTCTCGTTTCGCAGAGTACTATGTTGCCACAGAGGCACTGAAGATGGAAAGGTTTATTTTCAGGTTAAAGTCAGAAATCCGAAGTCTTGTGATTGCAAAGGGACCGGAAACCTTCTCAGCCGCAGTAGATGCCGCGGAAAATGTGGAACGGGATAGAGGAAGAGATGCTGGTGATAAGAGTACTGGAAAAAGAAAATGGGAAGGACCACAGTATGATCTAAAGAAGTCCAGATTTCAGAGATTTGATAGTCGTACATCTTTCAGACCAGCTGAAAGACCTTGCCCAAAATGCAACCGTTTTCATCAAGGAAATTGTCAAGTTGATCCTCGAGTGTGTTACAAGTGTGGAAAGACCGACCATATTGCTAAAGACTGTAAAGTAACTCGATTCTGTTTCTTAAGCAATTCTCCTGATCACATTCAGTCTGATTGTCAACGAGGGAGAATACAACATGGTGGTACTTCAGTGAGACCAGCGGGAGTAAGACCGGTAGTACCAAGACCAGAGTTACCAAGAGCTAGGGGTCGTGCCTTTCAGATGACAGCACAAGAAGCGGAGGAAACTCCTGATGTGGTTACAGGTACATTCTTAATAAACTCTACACGTGCTAAAGTGTTATTTGACTCCGATGCAAACCGATCGTTCGTGTCTCCTTCATTTGCTGCTTATATGCATTTAAAACCTAAAGTGTTAGATCGTGATTTAATGGTAGATACTGCAAATGATAATCAAGTATCAGTTAAAGAGGTATTTGATAGTTGTGTGATAAATATAGATGGGTGTGGAGTACCTATCCAGTTGTTTCCTATAGCTTTGATCGAGTTTGATGTGGTAGTGGAATGGATTGGTTAGCCGAAAATCAGGCTAGTATAGTTTGCGATAAGAAGTTAATTAATGTTGTCTTACCTGAGAAGGGACCAGTAGTGATTTATGGTGACCGTAGAAATCATCAGTCTTGCCTTATCTCTATGATGAAAGCTCGTAAGTGTGTTAATAAAGGTTGTCCGAGTTACTTAGCTTATGTGATAGATACTAAGCTAGAAAAGAATAAGTTGGAAGATATTCCTGTTGTTAGTGAATTTCCGGAAGTTTTTCCAGAAGATTTGAATAGTCTTCCGCCCGTTAGACAAGTAGAGTTTGGCATAGATCTGATTCCTGGAGCCGCTCCTGTTGCTCGTGCACCGTATCGTTTGGCACCTCCAGAGATGAAAGAGATGATGACACAACTGCAGGATCTTTCAGATAAGGGCTTCATCAGACCCAGTTCTTCGCCATGGGGTGCACCGGTTCTGTTTGTGAAAAAGAAGGATGGTTCGATGAGAATGTGTATTGATTATCGGGAACTGAATAAGCGCACGATCAAGAACAAGTATCCGCTTCCCAGAATTGATGACCTCTCCGATCAATTAGTTGGAGCTTGTTATTTCTCCAAGATTGATCTAAGATCTCGTTATCCCCAGCTGAAGGTTAAAGAAGAAGATGTTCTGAAAACTGCTTTTCGCACAAGGTATGGTCACTACAAATTCTTAGTAATGCCCTTCGGTCTAACGAACGCCCCAACTGCTTTTATGGATCTAATGAATCGGGTATGTAAGCCATATCTCGATAAATTTGTTATTGTGTTTATCGATGATATCCTTATCTACTCCCGATCCAAAGAAGAACACGCACAACATCTTCATTTGATTCTTGAATTGTTGAAGAAGGAACAGTTGTATGCTAAATTTTCTAAATATGAATTTTGGCTACGGGAAGTTCAATTTCTTGGGCATGTAGTTTCAGAAAAAGGCATTCAAGTTGATCCGATGAAAGTAGAGGCAATTGAAAAGTGGGAACCGCCGAGAACGCCAACCGAAGTACGAAGTTTTCTGGGTTTAACCGGCTACTATCGAAAGTTTATACAAGATTTCTCTCGTATCGCTACGCCTCTAACCAAGCTGACCCGAAAGAATATAAAGTTTGAATGGAAAACGGAACAGGATGAAGCATTCAGATATTTGAAAGAAAGACTTTGTAGCGCACCGATTTTGTCACTACCTGAAGGTTCCGATGACTTTGTTGTTTATAGTGATGCTTCCAAACTAGGATTGGGATGTGTACTAATGCAGCGTGGGAAAGTTATAGCTTATGCTTCTCGTCAACTGAAGGATCATGAACGGCAGTATCCTACACACGACATGGAACTTGCAGCAGTTGTTTTCGCGCTGAAGATTTGGAGACATTATCTGTACGGTTCTAAATGTCAAATTTTTACCGATCATAAGAGTCTCCAACATCTTTTCGATCAGCGGGAATTGAATATTAGGCAAAGAAGATGGTTAGAACTGGTGAATGACTACGACTGTGAAATTCTCTATCATCCGGGAAAGGCAAATGTGGTAGCTGATGCACTGAGTCGTCAAGAAAGAAGTGGAACAATAAAAGCTATTGCACTACGAGCCAAACTCCTACCTAACATCTTTGACGAATTAAAGAAGTGTCAAGTAGAAGCCTTTCAAGAGGAAAACTTGAAACCAGAACGGTTAGTGGGTATATCAGTATCACTTGTAAAAGATGATCGTGGGTTACTGTGTCTGGGGAATAGAATTTGGGTGCCCCGTTTGGGTGGTTTACGTGATAGGGTACTACAAGAAGCTCATCAATCTCGTTTCTCTATTCATCCAGGTACGAATAAGATGTATAAAGATCTACGACAATTTTATTGGTGGCCGGGAATGAAAAGAAGTATTGCCCAACATGTGGAAGGTTGTACCACTAGTAAGAAAGTAAAAATTGAACATCAAAAGCCTTTTGGTCAGTTACAACGTTTAGAAATACCTATGTGGAAGTGGGATCAGATTACTACAGATTTCATCACGAAGCTACCAAGGACTCCGAAAGGGTTTGATGCTATTTGGGTGATCGTTGACAGGTTGACAAAGTCTGCTCACTTTCTACCGAGAAAAGAAACCTATTCGTTGGAAAGACTAGCCAAATTATATATCGATGAAATAGTAACTCGACATGGAGTTCCAATCTCGATTATTTCCGATCGTGATAGTCGTTTTACTTCAAGATTTTGGAGAAGTTTTCAAAAAGAAATGGGAACCCAGATAAAACTAAGTACAACGTATCATCCTCAAACTGATGGTCAGAGCGAACGATCGATTCAGACTTCGGAAGATATGCTACGGGCCTGCATTGTTGATTTTGGGGGATCGTGGGATAAGCATTTGCCGTTGATTGAATTTGCCTACAATAACAGTTATCATTCCAGCATACAAGCGGCACCGTTTGAAGTTCTGTATGGTAGAAAATGCCGAACGCCTATGTGTTGGAACGAAGTGGGAGAAAAACAATTAGCTGGGCCAGATATAGTTCATATAACCGCGGATAAGATTACTCAGATTCGGGAAAGATTGAAAGTAGCTCAAGATAGGCAGAAAAGCTACGCTGACCGACGCTGAAAACCGTTAGAATTTCAATTGGGAGATTTTGTAATGTTAAAAGTCTCGCCTTGGAAAGGAGTCATTCGATTTGGGAAACAAGGTAAACTGAGCCCAAGGTACATTGGACCGTTTGCAATTACAGAAAGGATCGGAGAAGTAGTCTACAGGTTAGATCTTCCACCAGAGTTAAGCAGGATCCACAACTCTTTTCACGTATCAAATTTTTGAAAGTGTTTGGTTACGCCAGATCAGGCAGTTTCTCTACCAGATATTCAGGTTGATGAAAGGTTGAATTATGTGGAGGAACCTGAAGCCATTGTTGACAGTAAAGTCAAAGTGTTGCGGAATGGTAAGGAGATCAAACAAGTAAAAGTTCAGTGGCGACATCATAAAGGGCAGGATGCTACTTGGGAATCAGAATCAGAAATGAGAACTAAGTACCCGTACCTTTTTGCCTAACTGAATTCCGGGACGGAATTCTTTTAAGGGGGAGATGATGTAATACCACGGGTAAGTTCGTTAGTTAAATCCTAATTCCGTTAAATTTATTTAACTCTATAATTGATGTTTAGGGTAAGTTTGGGTTAAATTATAAGTTTAGGGGTGTTTTAGTCATTAGTAAATAGTGCAAGGTCTAAAATGGTAATTTTGGTTTGATATTATCATTCAGCCTTCAGATATTTTCATAAGCAGTAAACAATCAGTGTGTGTGTGTGTTTTGAGAAGAGAAGAAGGAGAAAGGAGGGTCTTGTGGCTAGGGATTCAATTTGGTGTACTTGGAAGTGTTATTAAGGTATGTTCCTTTACATTTTATGTTTATAATTGATAGTAGAAGGTTACCATCGGAGTAGAATAGTCGATTTCACATCTGGTAATGATTTCTGTTGAATCTGGGTAGAAAATGAGCAAACCGACAGAGGTTTCCGGACACAGTATGAACGTGTCCGGTAGTTTCTTTGATGGTGTCCGGTAGTCTCTTTTGATAGTGTCCGGAAGTTGTTCTAATGGTGTCCGGACGAGTCATTTATCCGGGTAAGTCATCTTTTCCATAAGTTTTCGGTTAAAACTAGTTACCGGATAGTGTCCGGATTGCTTTGGTGTCCGGGTGTTATCCGGATTATATATGTTGTCCGGACAGTTGTGTTGTCCGGAATGTTTGTGCTGTCCGGATAACTTGTGGTATCCGGATACTTTAGCTGATTTGGTCACTTTTGAGAGTTTAGATACTTTTAAGTATCTAGTAACCTGTGTTTTGTTGACTCTTGGATGGGGAATGAATGAGGACTGAATATACTGTGGACTCGACTTAAGTTCGGGTGTGGGGGAAACATTTGAGGATAAGAGTTAGATAGATTTATCTAAAGTTCTTAGTCCTAGTATGTAATAACCAGGTATTTTAATTATTATTGACCAGTATTTTAGTATTTTAGAATTCGGAAGTTTATTTATATAAGTTTTATTTTAGTTAATTATGGGAAAATAAGTTAAGGGTTAGTCTTGGATATTATAAGGAAGTTAGAGGGTTATTTTGGTCATCTTCTTTTTAAAAGAAAAAGAAATAGGGGAGTGGTTGGGGAAGGGTATGGAGGTGTTCCCTCCATACCATCCTTCTTTGGATACTTAGGAGGAGTACCTCTTTTCTTATTTATTTTTGAAAGGAAGCAAGTGTTAGAGTGTGTGTGTGTGTCTTTGATGGAAAGAGAGAAAGAGAGAGATCGAGAGAAAGATTGAAGGAAAGAAGAAGGAAAAAGCTTTAGGAATTTGTTGCTGAAATTCAAGGTAAACAATCCCTACATTGTTGTGTTCTAATTACTTAAAAGTGTTCTTGAAATGCTAGTTGAATTTTGGTGGGTTTTTGGTTAAAATTGATGTTTTGGGAATTCTAAGTTTAAGGATAGGTTATGTATATGGTCTTGAACATATCTGCACTTTTATAGTATCATACATAGAGTAAAACTGCAAAATCTTGGTTTTAGAATGAGTAGTGGGCTGAGATTCATCGAAGTCGCAGTGGTCTGAGATTCATCGAAGTCGCAATGAACGACTGCGACATTCATCGGAGTCGCAATAGTTGGTTGCGACTCGGGTATGAAGTCGCAGTGGTCGTTTGCGACTTAGGTTGAAATCGCAGTAGTTGATTGCGACTCGGGTTTGGGATCGCAATAGTGAATTGCGACTTGGAGTGGAATCGCAGTAGTGGGTTGCGATTCCAGGGTGGAATCGCAATAGAGGGTTGCGATTTGGGTACTGTTCATAACGATTTTTAGTGGGTTGCGACTTCAGATGTGAATTTTGTAAGTTTAGTTTTTAAAAGAGATATGTGGTATTTTATATGATTTCAGATTCTGTGAAGGGTGAAAATACGTGATACTAACTTGGGAAAGCTTTGTGATATACGTTTCAGGTGAGTTTTTCTTTAAAATATTTTCCAACTGGGATACATATATATGTGATATATAGATGAGATGGATATGTTCGGATTGAGAATTTTTACATGATGTGATGATGTGTTCATATTGAGATGTATACATGTTTGGAATGGGATAACGTTTTTATAAAAATATGTGATGTCTTTATACATGGTTGAAATGTCATGAAAGGTTTTATAAAATGACAATATGATATATTGGTACATATATATATTGTATTTATGTGAGTATTCTACGAGAATACTTGGTCGGGATCCGAGGGGCGGACCGGTGAGTGCCGGGTTCCGGTGGGCGGACCGGTGGGTTTACCGTAGTTGTTGTACGGCAGAGTAAATTAACTAGTTGGCTTGCAACCACTAGTATGGCCATTTGGGGAGGGATAAGGCAGAATGACTTGATCATTTGTGGAGGAACAGGGTGGAATGAGTTTGATTACGATACTCTAGTCTTGGTTGGTATTTACTTACGTGTAAAATATATGTGTGTGTTTGTATAAAGAAGTTTTATATAAATGGATTTTTTTTGACAGGTTTCAATTGACAGGGATTTTCTCACTAGACCTGTAGGTCTAACCCTCATTTTCTGTTTTAAAATATGTATTCCAGGTTAAGGATCGTTATTTAGTAAAAAGGGAAGAATTAAAGTTTGAGACGCAGTTGATAGCTGACGAGGATTAGGAACTGGAAATGTTATGTTTGTATAGTTTCGAGACTGCTGGACCGTACGTGATTTATTTGTATTTATTTTTATGAATATAACGATGTGATACAATATATGTTATTTGAAGCATGTTGGGAAAACGGGTTGTTACAGATGGTATCAGAGCCTTAGTTTAAGGGATTTAGGTATTAGTATCTGTACCTAGACTTAAACTGCATGTGAAGTAGGATGTCCCTATTATTGTAGAACCTTGGGATATTAAGTATAACACGGTATAAGGAATATCATGAAAGGTAAATTCGAGTTACACCTGGCCAGTGTAATTGTGAGCTTACAGTTACATGATTGGACCGGAATACCTTATTATATGGGGTATGTGCTTATGTGTATATTAACCTAGTTGAAATCTACCGAGTGACAAGTCGGTCTCGACATGGATAGAGACGAAGACAGGTATATTTATACAAACTCTACACGTGCTAAAGTGCTATTTGACTTCGGTGCGAACCGATTAATTGTGTTTTCAATCTTTTGTTGACTTAATTGCATTAGGAAAGGAATTTGATAAATGTGTTGGTATTATAGATAAGAGTGGAGTGCCTATTAAGTTATTTTGAAAATCTTGTTGGAATTTGAGGTAGTAGCAAGTATAGGATGGTGTTGGAACTTGATTTTGTTAAACCTGTCAATTAAGTAATGATTTGTCGATTATGTAAAGTGAAGTGAATGATGATGAATTTCCTTTGCGGAACAAACTTAAGTGAATTGTATATTATTAAGTACTGCTCATGATGATCTAGGGTGTTTAAATAGTTGATTATATTAATGATGGATGGTAGCGGGACCGTTTGTTTAGACTTAGTATAGTAAATATATTGTGGTGTAGGAGTCTGATCTTGTTAAAACCTTTGATTAAGAAATGATAAGTGATCCTTGGTATTTCGGTATGAGAAAATAAAGTTGATTTATTGGAGTAAGTGGTTATGATGAAAGAAGAGATTGTCGGGTGATTGACTTAAAGTTTTCGTTTGTTAACAAATTTTATATTAAGGATATATGAGTTACTTTTGATAAGACTTAGTAAGAGTGTAGGTTTGGAAGCATTTGGTGTGAAAAGAGATTAGTTCTAATTTAATAAGAGTGTAACAAATATTTCGGATGATATCGAAATTAGCATGGTTATTCATTAGGATATAGCATGATAAATTTAAGTGAGAAATCAAGGATAATTGAAACTAGAAAGTAAATAGTGTTTTGGGAATGATTAGTAAGGAAAAGCTTTTAGTAATCAAAAGTGATAACCGTTGTCATATGTGTTTGAATTTGGAAGATTGTTCAAAGTGGTAAATTAAATTTATATTTTAGGGGCGAAAGTGGTTAGTAGTTTAATTTGGGATGTTTTATCTAACGCTTGCAATTGTTAGAAATTTTCAAATTGAATTGTGCATGTTAGAATTTTGAAAAGATTTTGTGGAAGTATAGAATGTGGCATTGTGTATAAATCAGTTTTCAAACACTAAAGTTATGTCTCCAAATGTTAAAGTTTATGTTATGGATAAAAATTTCAATTGTGATAGATGATTCGTGATATACAAAAATTTTATTTATATATATATATATATATATAACTGTGTGCTGAAAGAGGCACGGGGAAATGTTGTACGTGAAAAGAGACACAATGACGTATATTTGTGCTAATTGGGGCACGAGGTGAAATAAAGAGGTACGGATTTTATTAACAAAGATGTTTTTATGGTTGTTATATTTTGGGGATGGGTGTACAGTGTGGTTTCAAATCGTTTGTTATCATTTTGAAAGAATATGTATTGATTTTCGAAAATTGAGGAAGTGTGTGGGTGTTTCGAACAATGAGTGAGATTTCAAATTAACTCGGTTAAATTTTTTTTTCTCTTCGATTTGAACTATGGTGAAATTATTGGGAAAATATAGCGATGGTTGAAATTGAGCGTGTACGATCGGTATGGAGATGAAAGAAAGCTAGCTCGTAGGATCGGTCTAGAGTGAGCACCTCCTAATGAGCTATCCTTGGGAAATTGTGTTTTATGTTGAAAGGAGAGTAGAAGAAAATAGTCGAATGAATTAATCGGGGTGAAGGATCGTTGGTTAGAACGTGGTATTAATACGAGAGAGATGTGGTGGTGAGTATGGAAATCAATTGTAGTCTAATGTTCATAATCGGTATAATTAATGCAATAAAGTGTTGTCTGTTTTAGATGTATTTGTGGAATAGGGATGTGACTGTAGGGTTGGTGATAACCTATGGAGAAAAGTTCGACTGCGGATTAAGGTGATACTCCAAGTTGATTTTGTAATCTTTTGGGGAGAAGAGTGTCGTTATTTTTTTTTGGAGTGTTGGATTGTTGGGACATTTTAGAAACTGTGATCGAAGGCGTGGTGTGTACAGTCAGCCGATGTCAAGGAAAAGAGTAGAGTACTTGGTGTAATTGATTGCTTACTAGAAAATAAGAGTATGTAGGCTAGATTGCCTGGTGCTTATCACTTGCAGTATGACTATTACTTGCTAGTAGGAATTTATGCTAGTCCTGATAGGTTGTTAAGTGAATGCTTTACAAGTGGTACTGTGGAAACTAAATAGCCTTAGAATGTTTGATTTAGTTCTATGGCGCAGCTCTTGTTTGAGTCTAACCGTTGTGGGATAGAATCCTTATTTCGAATGTCTATCTGATTTCACACTGTATGCGTTTGTGCATTCGCGAGGCGACTCGTCGTGACTAGTGGGGATTCCGTCATAGCAGGTATAGTAGGTTGAGGTGAACCTGGAGTCTAGAGGTGTGAATGATATTGGTATGATCGATCTAGAATATTATACCTTGTTCGTATTTTGTGGGTTTTCTTCTTGGTGTAAGAGTTGTTGTAGTTAGGAGGGTATTAAATTTTTGGTATGTGCCTTGGTACCGAAGGGTTTCGCATAGTGAGAGTTCATTCGGCCTTTCCTGTGTCGAGCCTGCGGAAGGGCTTAGCCGAAGCGAGTAAGGTTGTACCGTTAGAAAACACCGGATTGGATCAGAGAAATTAAGTTGTAAAGATTTTATGGTCATGTGATGAACTTAGTGGTGTGGTTCGTAGTAGATTTATTATATCTTTGGTTGGAAATTGTTGTGGTTAAGCAAGGCAAGATTAATGTTGATAAAACTTTTTTATGGAGTTGTTTAAGTTAAAGAGATGTTTTTTTACTTAGTGCTGGACTTTGCATGATTGAGCCGTTAATAAGTTATATTATTAGTGACATGAAATTTTAACGGAGTTGTGATGAATTCTTTCGGCTTAATTTTATAGTGAAATTATATGATGTTTTGAGTATTTGTGTTAGTGGGGTAAGGTGAGACCGGTATTGATAAATTTCAATTGCGGAGTGGTTAAAGTGAAACCAATGTCTAAAGAGCTGTGAAAGTATTTTAGTGCTAAATTGGAAATGTAAGGACTTGATATGATAGCGAGTTTGTTATTTATTAAGAAATGAATTGGTATTGATATTTGGATAAAAGACGGTATGAGTTTTGATGATGAGGTTATTAAGATAATTGAAGTGATTAAGGTTGTGCTTTGTTGATATTCGAGAAATTAAGTTGCTTTGTAGACCTTATTTTATTTTGATAAATGATTTGGTGTCCAGTGCAATTAAGCATTGATGTGAGATCATTTCGGTTATGCTATGCTAGTTTAAGAAATGGAAATAGTAGGATGAAGTTTACGGGTTTGATAAAAATTAAGAAATTTCCGTGATATAAAGTGATTGTGATTATGTTATGAGTATAAGTGAATTTCGAGTTAATTTGGACTTTCGTGAGATTTGAGTATTGAGTGTTTATCGTTATTTTAAGGGGGCGGATTTCTTGTGAGAAATTAAAACTCTTGATGTTTTAGGTTGAAGTATTGAAGCAAGAGCAAATGGTAAACTAGAAACAGTAAAGCGGGTGGTCTAGTAAAAGTCCTTTGAGGGTTCCGTAAACACTTTGATGTGTTCATGGATTTTGATATCAATTCGGTGGTAGTTACCCTAGTTCGTTGCTTGTATGAATTCCGGGACGGAATTCTTTTAAGGGGGAGATGTTGTAATAACCAGATATTTTAATTATTATTGACCAGTATTTTAGTATTTTAGAATTCGGAAGTTTATTTATATAAGTTTTATTTTAGTTAATTATGGGAAAATAAGTTAAGGGTTAGTCTTGGATATTATAAGGAAGTTAGAGGGTTATTTTGGTCATCTTCTTTTTAAAAGAAAAAGAAATAGGGGAGTGGTTGGGGAAGGGTATGGAGGTGTTCCCTCCATACCATCCTTCTTTGGATACTTAGGAGGAGTACCTCTTTTCTTATTTATTTTTGAAAGGAAGCAAGTGTTAGAGTGTGTGTGTGTGTCTTTGATGGAAAGAGAGAAAGAGAGAGATCGAGAGAAAGATTGAAGGAAAGAAGAAGGAAAAAGCTTTAGGAATTTGTTGCTGAAATTCAAGGTAAACAATCCCTACATTGTTGTGTTCTAATTACTTAAAAGTGTTCTTGAAATGCTAGTTGAATTTTGGTGGGTTTTTGGTTAAAATTGATGTTTTGGGAATTCTAAGTTTAAGGATAGGTTATGTATATGGTCTTGAACATATCTGCACTTTTATAGTATCATACATAGAGTAAAACTGCAAAATCTTGGTTTTAGAATGAGTAGTGGGCTGAGATTCATCGAAGTCGCAGTGGTCTGAGATTCATCGAAGTCGCAATGAACGACTGCGACATTCATCGCAAACAGGTGAGTTTTACTTTAAAACGTTTTTAAACTGGAATACATATATATATGTGGAATGAGAATGTGATAAATAGTGTAATAGTGTGCATATTATGTTTATATGAGTATTACACTACATGAGTACAAGTTGGCCGGGCTTAGGACCGGTGGAGTTGGCTGTACGAAGGGACAACGGTGTTGGCTGTATTAAGTACAGCTGAGTAAATTGATTAGTTGGCTCGCAACCATCTAATTTGGCCATGGGAATGAGACAGGAAAATACACAATGCATGAGTCCTAAGTGGTATTTATATTTGTGTTATGTATATGGTGTTTGTGCAAATGAATTCCAACTAACAAGGATTTTCTCACTTAGACCACTAGGTCTAACCCTCATTTTGTTTTAAAAATATGTATTCCAGGTCGTGGATCGGGTAAGAGCAAGTGAATAGAGTAATCGGTGGCTAGCTTTTGGGAAGACTTATAATGTGAAGACTATGACGTGTTTTGTAGTTATAACCTCGTTATCAGATATCATGTATTTAGTTAGCGAAAAGTTTGTAATGGAATACCTTATTTTGGATTGTAAAGACTAAGGGACCGTACTTGTTATATGATGTATCTTGTTATGTAACGATGTTATGCAATGTATGTTATTTGATGCTTGTTTGGGAATCCGGGTCGTTACATATATTAAAGAAATATTGATTACATATTAAATATATAAAATGTTATAATTTTGTATTAACCGCATAGATTTTTTTTAATATTTTGCCTAATTAGAATATAAAATTTATCAAATATTTTATTTGAGCTAAAAAATAAAAATAAAGTTGTGAAAGGATAAAATATTTTAATGATAAAATTTAAGATTCAAGTTTTATTTAATTAATTTGCTCATTATATTAAGAAGATATATGTTTGTGCCAAAGAACTTATTGAAAAATTTGAGGGACCATATTCTAAAAATGAAAGTTGAGGAAGGACCAAATCTGTTATAAAATGAAAAGTACTATGATGGACCAAATATGTTAAAGTAGGTGGATGGACTAAACCTGTTAACAAAAATGAAAGTTGAGGGAGGGGAGGGTAACTAACGGAAATTAATTGACGGCGTTAGAGGGATGGACTTTATCCGTTATAAAACATGAAACTATAAGGACGTTCCTCGTTAAAAGAAAAGTTCAAGGACCTTACTCGTTAATTTATGTAAACCACAAGGACCAAATTTGAATTTAACTTTTATCTTTTATTGGAAGATAAAGAAATTGGGCCTATGTTATAATCCATGCCTCCTTGGTCCAAAGTCCAAACTCCAAAACCAATGGGTCATTAAACTTTCATATAAGCCCACTATGTACCCCAAATAAGAATTAAATTTTTGCAACATAATTAAACATAAGAAAAGAACGTTTGGATGTACATTAGGACGAGAAGCAACGAAATGAGATGCACCATAATGCATAGTATCAATATTCATATCAAGCGTGATTCATGAGTGAATTTGAGATTAAAAGTGATCAAGGGTCCAAATTTTTTTCTTACGCTTCTCACCTTAACTCTTATTCTCACACAATCCTTCGCGCGCGCGCGCACACACACACACACACACATATATATATATATATATGTAGAGTTGAGTTTTGGTGAGAAAAGAAGTTATGGTAAGAAGCGTAAGAAGAGGTTTGCACTCTTAGATCAATCCTAATTGAAGATCAACATTAATGAGATGCACTAAGATTAAGGTTCTAAATAGCGCGAGTTGTGGCGTGACGGCGAGACCAAACCTTAAGTCTTAGGAGCCACGGTGAGGCCACGACGTTTATCAAGGCGTGACTTATGGCGACAAATCTCTATATCATATATAATCTTATATATAAAAACATATGTTTTGTACTATTACTCGACGAGTCAATGATAATAAAAAGTTAAATTATGCTATATATTAAAAACTAGGAAATAAGATATTAAAACGTAAAGAAAAATCAAATATCGCGTCATAAAAGACCGCACATTAGGCCATGGCGTGCCACAGACATAACGTGGCGTGAGACACAAGTTTTAAGCCACGTCGCGCCATGGCGGCGAGCCTTTTAGAACAGTGACTAAGATGCACCGGATCAATTCCTGTGAGAAGCGCATTTAATGGGCGGGTGAGATTAAAAGTGATCAACGGTCCAGATCCCTTTTTACGCTTCTCACCTTAACATTTTTTCTCACACGATCTTTCGTCTGTATGTTAACTGGTAGATGGTTTTTGTATGATATCTACATCATTAGCTCTATTTAGTTAATGAGGTTAATGTTAAGTAATAAATAAATGATTGCGTGTATAAAATCGGTTCAAAATGCCAGTACAAAGAACTGATCCAGACCCAACCCAATTTGTTTTCTTAAGTTTTTTTATAATTATTTTAAACTTAGTAGGATGTCGTTTTAAATTCATATTTAAGTTAATCTCATACTTGTATCGGTTCACTGTCCAGTTTGGGATCACATATACGTGGTTCTCTCGTCTGGAAAGAAGTAATTAAAAGAAGCCTCACATGAAGATCGTCGTATGTATGCTCGACTTGGGGTGTCGGGAACCGACATATATACATATAACCCCGTCACATTAGGCTATCGGATAGTTTTTCGACCATGGAGTTAGGATTGGAGAGCCATGCATGATAATCTCTCCATATATGTATATGAATCAGAAAGAAAGTCGTGGATGAATGGGAGATCGAGCATTCGAAGGCATGGTTTTTCACTTCGGCTCACAAAATCAGAAGCGATTCAAGAGAAAAAAATTCCATGGTTTAGCAAGAAGAAGGAGAAGAAGGTTTCTATATATATATGCTCTCGAAACCCATATGGGGTGCAGAAACTTCAGACAACAAAGTCGTCGGTTAGTATGTGAATCCTTCTTTTAATCCGTTTCTAGAATACAGGTTTCGACTCTAGGTTGTTTAAGCATCATTTACGATAAGTACGTCTTGAGCATTGTTATTTTATGTGAAACATTGAGTTTAGAACGGTTTACGGTTCGTCGGACAAGTCAGACAAGGCTGTTGCTTCCATCGGCGAGCCAAGTTTGGCTAAGACCGACGAAAGTAAGTTGTGGGTTTCTGGATGCCGACGCTGTCGCTACTAGTCGGTAAAGTGAGGGCTGCATTAAGTAGAATTAGGGCCAAGTACGTCCTTTGTTTCCTTGGATAATATGAGCAGCAACCTTAGTTTTCTTGGAATTGTGTAATGCATGTGATGGTAACCAAAGGCTCATATTGGTTTTGAATGGAGAAATTAATGTTATTATAATCATTAGTGTTAATTGTGCAATTTAAATAATTGTGTGATAATAAGCTAATGCAAGGGTTGTGTCAATTCATTTACACTTTCAATTCTGCCACATCAGCTTTTGCAATTACTATCCACACACCTGCAATTCATTTACACTTTCAATTGGTCCCCACTATAACATTTATTAATTACTTTATAAATTATTATATATATTTTAATTATTTTTTATTAATAAATATATGATATAATAATATAAAGTAAGAGTTTGACCCCACATTCACTTGCAAACACAATTGCAATTTTTGACTATTTATGGGACCCAATTGCACTTGCAATTCAATTTGCAATTCGTGTATGGATGCCCTTATAGTTAATTACTAACGTAATATAGCAAGTTAGTAAAGTTAATTAGTCGAGAGGTTTTAGTAGTCCTTTTTTATGTCATATTTAGTTTATAATTATTTTAGTGTAATTAAACTTGGAACCTTAAATTTTTGTTTAGGTGTTCGGTTCGCAACAAGTTTGTAGCAATCAATATTAGCCAATCACTTGGTGACTCAGGTGAGTTTTCATGACTCGTTTCCCCAAGGACATGATACACGACTAGTTTAGTTTCAGTTTTTGCAATTTAACTATTATGTTTATTTATTTAAATTGCTTAGCATGTTAATGCTTTAGTTCACTCGTTTAGCTTATAAGTGTTCATATATGATTGACTATTAGTGTGTAAGACTCGTTCAATTATGTTCAGTGGTACTAGACATGTTTCAGGGACGGTTATTCTTATGGGAACCGTCAGGAAGTAGCAGTTCAGAATGTGTAGTTGTGCACGAGTTGCACGATAAACTGCATAGTTATAATTGATTTCCATGTGTTATGTGCATTGTAATAAATGTATTTGATTTTGATTAAACTACATAACCTCTCAGACTTTAAAACGACACAAATCGAAGAATGATATTCTTTTTTAACAAAACGATAACAACTGCAATTTAGAACACTGAATCTTCATGATGATTGAATCCGAAAGTTGCAAAACTTATGTTTCCAACCTTCAACAATCTCTACGATCATGATCATATCGTAGGAATGTCTTTACTTCATTATGGTGCTAACAATCGCTATTTAGATGGTGGAAGTAGCAAAAGTTTCACTTTTAGGCATTGTTTGGCAAAAAAAGTTAGCTTATAAGCTACCTTTTTTTGTGTATATGTTTGGATGACCATAAGCTAGTTTTTGAAACGCTACTTCGAGTAGCGTTTCAGTAGCTTTTTGTGAATATTCCAATATTGCTCTTATTATTATTTACTAACTATTCTATACATATAATAAATAAGTAACTAGCATGCTACGTGTTCTAGTGAGCTAACTTCAGTATTTTCCCGATTAAACATGTATCTGGACGCAGTTTACATTATAAGTTCAATTAACATACCCACATTCACTCCTCCTTAAATCTCTCCTTAATTCAATTTTTTTATTTTATACGTTACATTTACTACCCTTATAATTAGGTTTGTAGTTTACTTTTAATCCCTTATTTTTTTATTTTTCATTTTAGACTATTATCATATAAACATAAATAATGTAAATGAACTAAAATGCATTATAAAATACATTTTTTTTTATAAATTACACCATTGTAATCGTCTCGTCAATACCTTCGAAATGAGTCCAATATTGAATATTTTTGAATTTAATCATATTATTAAATATCATGAACATGTACGAATTAATTTGTTTTATACCCCTTACATTATTTATTTTCATTTTACACCCTTATAATATTAAAAATACATAATCATAGTTTAACTAAAACATATTAATAAATGCATTTTTTACAAATTATATTATTACAATATTATCGTCAATAATTTCAAGATAAGTTTATTATTGAACATTTTTTAACTTAATAATATTGTGAAATATCATAAATACGTATAAAAAAAATTCAAGAATGACGTACCGAGAATTTTTTTAAACTTATACATTTTACGCTCTTATCTATATTTATCTATTATACTTTTTTAAAAATAATTCCAGTTACGGTTATTCTAAATTTTTTAAAAAGTACAAATTTCAATACATCATGTACGAGTTTAAAAGTTTACAACCTCCAACGTTCAACATCATAATTAAAAATAAAATTATTTTTTATTTTTAAATTACACTTTATATCATTATAATTAGTTATTTAATTTACTTTATATTCATTCTCCTTTAATTTTTCATTTTACATCCTTATCATATCAACATACATAAACTAAAATACATTAAACAAAATATGTTTTTTTTTATAAATTATACCATTATAACCGTTCATCAAAACCTTCAAAATGAGCACAAATGTTATGGGTTTGAAGACCCCACTATCGAACGAATATTTTTCATTTTTTGACCAATTAACCATATTGACCTTTAATTTTATACATTTAATATGCTATTTAAAAGCGAATAAATATGAACATGAAACAAACTTATTTTTTTGAATTCTCGGTTTTAGATTCAAGATACTTCGCGCCGCATCGCGCGCGGATACATATCTAGTATTATTAATAAATATTAATTTTTTAAATTTAATTATAATTAATTAATAAATATTAGTTAATATTAACTGAAAATTATTAAATTAAGTTTTAATTATACATTGATATTAAATTTTAATTATTTAGAATTATTGTTAATCATATAATTTTTTTTTTTAATATTAATGAATATATTTTAATTATCAATTAGTATTATTTTTAATTATTATTTGATTATTTTTTCATATTGTATGTGTTAGTCACAGGTGGCTAAACAAGTATTGTAGAAGGGGGGGGGGGGGGGGGGGAGGGTTGAATACAATACTCAAAATTTTCACAAATTTAATCCTATTATTGAAAAACTTTCAACAAGAATTACACATAGAATCTAAAGAATGTTGCGGTGCCGACCTACTCCTCAGGGTTCTTCCAGCCATTTCGCTAACGCTGAAAGAAGACAATAATTAACTTTTGCTAGACATGACACAGTAATCTTGCTATATAAGGTAAGATTAAGCACGCACATGTACCTGTAAGTTCGTAATTACACTGGCCAGGTGTAGTCCCAAACTTACCTTACATGTTTGTCCTTGGCACCTTATTTCCTAACGCATCTGTAGTGATCGTTCCTAGAGGCAATCCTATGTCTTGGTTGTGTTTCTCATCTTACAGTTTAAGTTTAGGTCCTATTGGTCACCTAAATCTCTTAAACTAAGGCTCTGATACAATTTGTAACGTCCCAACTTCATATTCATGCGATAACATAACATAGGTATTCGGATTACATAAATAAACTTGTCTTTTTAAACTTCAATGAGCTAAACTAGGCAAAATTGACAGCGGAAGTCTCTACATTCCACAGCCGAGCACTATCTGAACTACCATATCCAAAACTGGCGTCTCTCTAAGCTCCATGCCTCTTTTGCCTCCTTTCCTAGTTCTTATTGGAAGAACCTGTTACGCGCTTACCTGAAAATGGTTTAGTTTTGAAAGCGAGGGTTAGACCAAAAGGTCTAGTGAATTCCCTCCAAAAACAACATATTTAGACAGTTGGAAAACATTTGAAAGACTTATAAATAATCTGTAACATATCATCAAACATGGTGCTGCACTGTGTTGTGGATCACATAACATATTGCGATCAGGGCCCCAGCAGACTCCCTTCTCGCCACTTGGAATCCCCGCGGATCCCCCTCTACCGAATAGAATGAAAACAAATTCCATCCTACCGGTCTATCATACATAACCAAGAGTCCTAAGACCCCGAGAACCTCTCTTAGATCCCACAGTGCAGACCGACTCCACATAGTGTACACATATGTTCATGCAAACATGTAAAATATACTTTTCATAAATCATATCTTTCATAATGTCATGCTAAACACCTCTTTCGTTTAAGATAAGATCATTCGTGAAAATCATGCAAATCAATTCATACTTTTCATGCTCGATAAACCATACTCAGTAAAAGAAACATTTATCACTTCGCGTCGTAAAAAGGGTTTAGGGAACTCAACTGATAGCAAATTATCTTCCTAACCTCTTGCCTCGATCCGACCGTGCACCTAGTAATTAAATTTAGAATTTAATTAGATGCATTTAAGTTTTCTTAGCGGGTCTCTTCTAAAGCTTGCTAAGTTCAAGGTTAGCCCCTACCTTAGCCCAACAGGGACCCGAAGTCATTTGGTCCAACTCAATGCGTCGGTCCACTAGACTACATGGCCCACCACCGAGTTAAGCCCGAGACTGAATCTAGTCCCGATAGTTTCCGACTCCCGGTACCCGACTCCCGGTACCCCGACTCCCGGTACCACCGACTCCCGTACCACTGACTACCGGTACCACCGACTACCGGTACCACCGACTCCCGGTACCACCGACTCCCGGTACCACCGACTACCGGTACCACCGACTCCCGGTACCCCCGATTACGAGCAGAAGACAAGCTCCACTCGTTTTCAACACCAATCCTTCCTATTCGGTCCAATATACGAGGTTTTGACTCAACATTCTTACCCAATTTATTCCATAAATTCCTTAATCAAGCAACTTCCTAATCGATCGATTCATTGGATTATCAACCCAATCGTAAGATAACTTCCCTACAGTGCTCTGATACAATATCCCAACTACAACATGAATTTTAGACTGGAAAAATAACTTATCTATCTATTTCATTAAGTATCAATAAACAAGGAATGAAAGATTACTCACCTGATAGAGCCTCTTCCTCAAGAAATCGTAATCCCAGCCCTCATTTCACTGTTCCTTCAATTCCAGCATTCAGCCGCCCGCAAAAGCAAATGATTAGTAACCCTAGGGATCTGGTCCTTTTTATAGTTCCCACATTTTCAAAACAGCCCCTTGAATAAAACTTTCATTTCTTCCACTTTGGCCACCAAACTATGCACTTGACAGAAACGGGTTGTTACAACACTCCCTCCCTTAAAAGAATTCCGTCCCCGGAATTCCTTATTGGAAGAGAAGCGGGTACCTAGCTTTCATCTCCGACTCCAACTCCCAAGTTGCCTCGGGGCCCTTGTGATGCTGCCATTGTACCTTTACCAGTTTAGTCTCCCTGTTCCGTGACTTCCTTACCTTAACGTCAGTAATGGCTTCTGGTTCCTTCACGAAACTCAGTTTCTCATCCACCTTAATGTCGCTTAACGACACCGCTTTGGTCACATCGGCTAAACATTTCCTGAGATTCGACACATGAAACGCATTATGAATGCCTTGTAGTTCTTCCGGTAAATCCAGCCTATACACCACTTCCCCAATTCGCTCTGTAATCTCGAACGGTCCGATGTAACGTGGACTTAGTTTCCCTCGTTTCCCAAACCGTACAACTCCCTTCCACGGGGACACCTTAATCAAAACAAAATCCACGACCTGAAACTCTATGTATTTTCGTCTCTTATCCGCGTAACTCTTCTGACGGTCGCGAGCGACTTTCAATCTCTCTCGCACCAGGACAATCTTGTCGGAAGTCAACTGGACGATTTCCGGTCCAGTCAACTGTCTCTCCCCCACCTCATTCCAGCACAGAGGTGTCCGGCATTTCCTACCATAGAGTGCTTCAAACGGCGCTGCCTTGATGCTCGAGTGATAGCTATTATTATAAGCAAACTCGATCAATGGTAGATGCTTTTCCCATGAGCCTTGGAAATCCAAAACGCACGCTCTCAACATATCTTCTAATGTCTGGATCGTTCTCTCACTCTGACCATCGGTCTGAGGATGATATGCAGTACTCATCTTTATCTGCGATCCCATTTCTCTTTGGAAACTCCTCCAAAACGTAGAGGTAAATCTGCTATCTCGGTCAGATACTATCGCCGAAGGCACCCCATGCCGGGTTACAATCTCATTAATATACAACTTGGCTAACTGCTCCATCGAGTAGGACTCGCGAATTGGTAAAAAGTGTGCCGACTTCGTGAGGCGGTCCACAATCACCCATATGGCGTCATAACCCTTTGGAGTCTTAGGCAAATGGGTTACGAAGTCCATCGTAATTTGATCCCACTTCCATATAGGTATCTCTAAAGGCTGAAGTTTCCCGTATGGTCGTTGGTGCTCAATTTTAACCCTCGAACACGTTGCACAGGTCTCCACAAAGTGAGCTACGTCCTTTTTCATTCCAGGCCACCAATAGTCTCGACGCAGATCTCCGTACATCTTGTTAGATCCGGGGTGTATCGTGTACTTGGACTTGTGAGCTTCTTCTAGTATCAGCTTCCGGAGTTCTCCGAGTTTTGGGACCCAGATCCTTCCACTAAGACACTCCACCCCTCGACTATCTTCCTCCAACGAGTACGATTTTCCCACCATTCTTTCCGTCTTAAGGTTTCCGGCTTCGAGCGCTTCAACTTGACACTTCTTTATCTCCGCAATTAAATTAAACGTCACATCGGCTCTCATAGCCACAATGCTGGGGATCTCACTTCTTTCCTTACGACTCAAGGCGTCCGCCACTACGTTTGCCTTACCCGGATGGTATTCGATCTTACAATCGTAATCAGTCAACAATTCAATCCACCTTCTCTGACGCATGTTCAATTCTTTTTTGTCAAAGAGATGACATAAGCTCTTGTGGTCCGTGAAGATCTGGCACTTCGTCCCATACAGGTAATGACGCCAAATCTTCAAAGCAAAAACCACTGCCGCCAGTTCTAAATCATGAGTGGGGTATCGAACCTCGTGATCCTTTAGCTGCCGCGAGGCATACGCGATCACCTTCCCCCACTGCATGAGTACGCAGCCCAAGCCGAGCTTTGATGCGTCACTGAAAACCACGAAATCGTCGGAGCCGTCCGGTAACGACAAAACTGGCGCACTACTTAGCATGTCCTTCAACTTCTGAAATGCCTATTCTTGATCCTCTAACCAGCTGAACTTGACATTCTTCTTCGTCAAAGAGGTCAGTGGCGTGGCAATACGCGAGAAGTCTTTGATGAACTTCCGGTAGTACCCCGCCAGTCCGAGGAAACTCCGAACTTCCGACGGATTCTTCGGTTGCTCCCAATCTCGGATGGCTTCGATCTTAGCCGGATCGACCATGATCCCCTTCTCAGACACCACATGCCCGAGGAATTGCACTTCCCTCAACCAAAACTCGCACTTGGAAAACTTTGCATACAACTTCTCTCGCTTTAATAGCTCGAGGATTGTACGAAGGTGGCTAGCGTGCTCCGCTTCCGACTTTGAGAATATCAGGATATCATCTATGAACACTATCACGAACTGATCTAAATAGGGTTGGCATACCCTATTCATCAAATCCACGAATGCTGTCGGGGCGTTGGTTAACCCGAACGGCATCACCAAGAATTCGTAGTGTCCATACCTGGTCCGAAACGCAGTCTTCGGCACATCCTCCTCCCTCACCTTGAGTTGGTGATACCCTGACCTCAGATCAATCTTGAAGAAGTAACTGGCTCATTGCAACTGATCGAACAGGTCGTCAATCCTAGGTATCGGGTACTTGTTCTTGATCGTGACCTTGTTGAGTTCTCGGTAATCAATACACATCCGCATAGTACCGTCCTTCTTCTTCACGAAGAGCACAGGTGCTCCCCATGGTGATGTACTTGGTCGGACGAATCCCTTGTCTAACAGTTCTTGCAACTGGGTCATCATTTCTTTCATTTCGGATGGTGCCAATCTATAAGGTGCGCGGGCAATCGGTGCAGCTTCGGGCATCAAATCGATTCTGAACTCGATCTGACGATCCGGGGGTAGACTTGTCAAGTCGTTCGGAAATACTTTCGGATACTCATTTACCACCCGCACATCACCCATCACACGCCTATCTTTCTTGACGTCCAACGCGTACGCCAAGAACCCTTGACACCCCTTCCTCAAACACTTAGTAGCCCTAATCATGGAGATAAGACTAGTGGTTCTATTACGGCGATTCCCATAGATCACTACGGTTTCTCCATCAGTAACCGAACCCTGATCAGCTTTTTATTGTAAACGATATTCGCATCATTCGCGGCCAACCAGTCCATACCCAACACCACATCGAACTCTCCCATTTCTATGGGGTATAATTTCATAGGCACTAACCTCCCTTCTATCTCTATAACACAACCCTCTACCACCTCCTTGACGTACACTAGGCTATCATTGGCGGTTTCCACCTCTAGTGCCCTCTCCAAGCGTCTAGGCCTTACCCCCAAACATTTCATAAACACATGCGATACAAAAGAGCGATTCGCTCCCGAATCAAACAACACTTTAGCACACAGAGAGTTCACCAGAAACGTACCTGCAACAACATCCGGTACATCCTCCGCCTCTTCAGCGGTCATGCGGAACGCACGTCCCTTTGGGCGCGCCGGTTCTGCCCCCTTGTCACTGCTTCTTCCCCCTTGACGGCTCCCGTACTGAGCTGACCCATCCCTCTTCAACTGCGGACAGTCGTACCGTACGTGACCCATCGCCCCACACTGATGACATGTCTTCCCCTTGGGACAATCCTTTGACATATGACCGGGCACCCCACACCGGTAGCATGAGTTTGAACCTGCCATGCACTCTCCCCGGTGTACCCTGCTACACTTACTACACGGTCTACTGGTTGGACCCTTACTAGCACGGTTTTTTGGTCGGAACACTTTCCCCTTTCTGGAATCATTACCCGGCCCATCCCATTTACGTTTATCACCTCCCTTCTCAGTCGTCTGACGATCCTTTTCCTTTTCGATCATCTCGGCCGCATTAATGGCCGTTTGAAAAGTAGTGGGGTTCCTTGTCAGAACTAGTTCTCGAATGCTGCCCTTCAATCCGTGAATGAAATGTTCCACTCGTCGTTCTTCTGTTGGCACATAAAGGTCTGCGAAGCGAGATTTCTCGATGAACTTTGTAGTATATTCTCGCACTGTCATCCCTCCCTGATCCAACCCCAAGAACTCTTCTTCCAATCTTTTCACTGCCGCGAGCGGGCAGAATTGAGCTTTGAACCTGTCTACAAAAGCTTCCCATAACATTCCCTTTGCCACCGCCGATCCCTTTCCCCCAGTCTCCGCATCCCACCAATAAACGACCTCAGATTTCAACATTGATAAGGCATACATCACCCTATCCCCATCAGCACACTTACACGTATCGAACACCAGCTCCATCTCTTTCACCCATTTCATTGCCATGACCGGATCACACTCACCCTTGAAAGTAGGGGGCTTGCATGAGGCAAAGGCCTTGTAACTGCACCCTTTAGCTGCTAACTCATTCACCACTAGAGAAACTTCCTTTGAGTGACTCCCATTACCAGTCTCTACTGGGCTTGACAATTCTACACTCTCCTTGTTCTCACTTGCTTCTTTACTTTCCGAGGCTGACTCATTCTGTTTGGTCAGGAGAGCTTGCAGAGTCTCCTGAATTTTACCCAGTTCAGCAGCTAGGTTCTCTCGAGTGACGAAAGTAGATCCGCGGCCTCGACCCCGTCCCCTTGGCTGTGCTACCCTCCTTGCCGAAGCTGAACTCTCCTGAAGAGAGTCTTCTTGATGAACGGAGGCTTCTACACTCCTCATCCTTCTAGTTGCATGAGTCGTTCTCAGGTTCGGGTCTCCCCCATCCCCGGCCACTTGGGTGGCGGCCCGACGGGGTGTTCTTCCCCGACCCCTTCCACGACCCCTACCTCTTCCCCTTCCGCGGGTAACATTCGCCCTTGCCGGCTCCACCGGTCCGTTCTCTAGTACCTCGTCATCTTGATTCCTTGGCACAGCAGGTGCCGACCTACTCCTCAGGGTTCTTCCAGCCATTTCGCTAACGCTGAAAGAAGACAATAATTAACTTTTGCTAGACATGACACAATAATCTTGCTATATAAGGTAAGATTAAGCACGCACATGTACCTGTAAGTTTGTAATTACACTGGCCAGGTGTAGTCCCAAACTTACCTTACATGTTTGTCCTTGGCACCTTATTTCCTAACGCATCTGTAGTGATTGTTCCTAGAGGCAATCCTATGTCTCGGCTGTGTTTCTCATCTTACAGTTTAAGTTTAGGCCCTATTGGTCACCTAAATCTCTTAAACTAAGGCTCTGATACCATTTGTAACGTCCCAACTTCATATTCATGCGATAACATAACATAGGTATTCAGATTACATAAATAAACTTGTCTTTTTAAACTTCAATGAGCTAAACTAGGCAAAATTGACAGCGGAAGTCTCTACATTCCACAACCGAGCACTATCTGAACTACCATATCCAAAACTGGAGTCTCTCTAAGCTCCATGCCTCTTTTGCCTCCTTTCCTAGTTCTTATTGGAAGAACCTGTTACGCGCTTACCTGAAAATGGTTTAGTTTTGAAAGCGAGGGTTAGACCAAAAGGTCTAGTGAATTCCCTCCAAAAACAACATATTTAGATAGTTGGAAAACATTTGAAAGACTTATAAATAATCTGTAACATATCATCAAACATGGTGCTGCACTGTGTTGTGGATCACATAACATATTGCGATCAGGGCCCCAGCAGACTCCCTTCTCGCGGATCCCCCTCTACCGAATAGGATGAAAACAAATTCCATCCTACCGGTCTATCATACATAACCAAGAGTCCTAAGACCCCGAGAACCTCTCTTAGATCCCACAGTGCAGACCGACTCCACATAGTGTACACATATGTTCATGCAAACATGTAAAATATACTTTTCATAAATCATATCTTTCATAATGTCATGCTAAACACCTCTTTCGTTTAAGATAAGATCATTCATGAAAATCATGCAAATCAATTCATACTTTTCATGCTCGATAAACCATACTCAGTAAAAGAAACATTTATCACTTCGCGTCGTAAAAAGGGTTTAGGGAACTCACCTGATAGCAAATTATCTTCCTAACCTCTTTCCTCGATCCGACCGTGCACCTAGTAATTAAATTTAGAATTTAATTAGATGCATTTAAGTTTTCTTAGCGGGTCTCTTCTAAAGCTTGCTAAGTTCAAGGTCTGCCCCTACCTTAGCCCAACAGGGACCCGAAGTCACTTGGTCCAACTCAATGCGTCGGTCCACTAGACTACATGGCCAACAACGAGTTAAGCCCGGGACTGAATCTAGTCCCGATAGTTTCCGACTCCCGGTACCCAAGACTCCCGGTACCCCGACTCCCGGTACCCGACTCCCGGTACCACCGACTCCCGGTACCACCGACTACCGGTACCACCGACTCCCGGTACCACCGACTCCCGGTACCACCGACTCCCGGTACCACCGACTACCGGTACCACCGACTCCCGGTACCACCGACTACCGGTACCACCGACTCCCGGTACCACCGATTACGAGCAAAAGACAAGTTCCACTCGTTTTCAACACCAATCCTTCCTATTCGGTCCAATATACGAGGTTTTGACTCAACATTCTTACCCAATTTATTCCATAAATTCCTTAATCAAGCAACTTCCTAATCGATCGATTCATTGGATTATCAACCCAATCGTAAGATAACTTCCCTACAGTGCTCTGATACAATATCCCAACTACAACATGAATTCTAGACTGGAAAAATAACTTATCTATCTATTTCATTAAGTATCAATAAACAAGGAATGAAAGATTACTCACCTGATAGAGCCTCTTCCTCAAGAAATCGTAATCCCAGCCCTCCTTTCACTGTTCCTTCTCTTCCAGCATTCAGCCGCCCGCAAAAGCAAATGATTAGTAACCCTAGGGATCTGGTCCTTTTTATAGTTCCCACATTTTCAAAACAGCCCCTTGAATAAAACTTTCATTTCTTCCACTTTGGCCACCAAACTATGCACTTGACAGAAACGGGTTGTTGTTGATCCAAACCCTCAGTGATTTGATAATGACCCTCTCTTAAATACTTAGTGAAAATTGTAAGTAAACAATATGTATCAGAGTTTCACTATCGCTGATAAGTACTAAGATCTTCCAGTACCGCTGATAGGAACTCTCGCTCTTTAGATTAAACATTCAGCGAAACTGTTCACCATAATGCTCTGAGCCTGTTCAGTCCTTATGGTGATCGCTGATAAGTTAGTTGTTTACTTATGATCCCTGAAGACAAGTTTCACGTCAACAAAGGTTCTACGCTGAAGTCGAAGATCAAGCTCAAGAATCAGCGACAAGTCTCCTAATGAACTGATGCGGATCAGCGAAGACTCAGATTTGTCCACTCAACGTGAAGTATCAAGTACAAGACTTCAGCTATCGCTGAACTTTATCATCTGCTGAATAGTAAATGATAATCGCTGAATCAACGAAAGCTGATCATGAAGTCCTCCGTACAAAGTACTTTTGTCTTAACCACCCTTGCACGCCTCCGTACGAAATGTCAGAAAAGAACCTCCGACTGTCTGAAATCGTACAACCACTCTGATACTACACTGTTCATCCTTACGGCTACTAAGGTTGTCAACAAAGGTCAATGACATGCAACCAACCAGCTGATGACACGTGTAAAGTGTATACTGACTTGCATTAAATGCATGCAGTATATAAAGAGATGAACTCACTTCATTTGAAGTAACTTTCTAACTCTGGACAAGTTCATATCTCTTATCTCAAGATAGGTTATTATTAGTAATTTCCTTATCTTTCTTAGTGCAAGAAACCTTAGTGTTCCAACTTGTTTAGATTTAGGTTTATCCTTAATCTTGTCTCCGCAACAAGCTGTAAATTGTTAATGATTTATCAATAAACAATTTAGAAAAGTAAAATTTGTGTGTTTGTATTCAACCCCCCCCCCCTTCTACAAACTTGTATAGGCATTCGGGACCAACAAGTGGTATCAGAGCGGATTTGTTTAATCTCATAAACAAGATCTAATCTAAGATATTTCTCTTCCTTGCTATTATCTGAAAATGGCCACCAACTCAAACACACATTATATAGACAATGGTTCTCTTGCAAAACCCCCTAGATTTTCCAGAGACAACTTCAACTTGTGGAAAAATAGGATGACACTCTTCTTAGAAGGTGTAGACCCTACTATACCTTACTATCTTGAGAACGGCCCACACATCCCTGTAACAATTGATCCTTTAGTTCCAGCCACTGCAAATAGACCTGCTATTCCAGAAAGGCTGATTCCTAAAGAAATCCATCAGTGGACCGACGAAGATAAGAAGAAAGTGGCTATAGATACAAAAGCCAGATCCATACTATCCATGGCCCTTCCTGACGAAGTCTACCATTCCGTCATGAACCTGAAGTCATCAAAAGCCATGTGGGACACAATATGTGTTCAGTATGAAGGAACGTCTGAAGTCCAGGACTCAAGAAAGATCAACCTGGTAAGACAATACGAAAGCTTCATTTCTGGTAAGAATGAAACTCTCTCTGAAGTTCACCAATGTTTTAATTGTTTAATTATAGATCTAAAAACTGTTGGTAAGGAATATTTTAACTTTGAAGTGCTGACAAAGTTTCTAGAATGTTTACCTGAAAGCTGGGACAATTATTCCATGTGTCTCAAGCTATCAAAGGATCTAAGATCAATGACCCTTGCTACCTTATATGGCACGTTGCTGAATCATGAGCAATCTAGCCATCTTAAGAAGAATCTTGTAAAAGATTCCAAAAGCACCCCTGTTGCTTTATTCTCAGAGGAACCTTCTACTCAGCGACCCTCGGTCACTATCACTGAGTTAGAGAGTAACTCTGAAAGGTCATCAGACTCTGATTCTTCAGATGATGATGAATCCTTGGCTCTCCTAACTAAAAAGTTCAGGAGATTCGCCAAGAAGAAAATGTTTAGAAAGAACAAAACTCTTTCCATAGCTGACAAGCCTAAAACATCAGCTTTTGTTGATAAGGCTGCTGCTACTTGTTTCAACTGCGAAAAGACAGGTCATTTCGCTAATGAGTGCAGGTCAAAGAAAATCACGAGACCTTCAGCTTTTACAAAGAAATCCTTTGTTCCAAGGAATAAAGATGACAAATACTCAAAGCTGAAGGAGAAGTATGCAAAGCTGAAAAGCTTTAAGAAGAAAGGAAAAGGCCTGATGGCTGACTATGATTGGGCTGCTTCTGATGAAGAAGCATCATCATCTGATTCTGAAGATGATGAAGCAAATCAATGTCTCATGGCTAAGATTGAAGAAAAGGAAGAAAGTTCAGACATTCCCTCCACTTCAACATCTACCATTCAGGTATCACCTTCTTTCTTTACCAATATTGCAAATATTGATGAAGCTGATAGTCTCCGTAAGATCGATCTCTTGACTAGAAGTTTATACGAAGCCATGAACGGCAAAACTGTGGCTGAAAACCAAAATCTTGATCTCGCTGAAAAGCTTAAAAACTGCCACCTTCAAATAGAAAAGCTTTCTAAAATTGAAGATGATTTTAAAGATCAAGTCTATTTAAATCAGCTAGTCAAAATCGAACGAGCAGAAGCTATCGCTGCATTAAAATCTGAACAAGCTACTGTTGAAGGATGGTGTAATTCTTCAACAAAGATCACTGAGATAATTAAGGCTCAGATTCCTCTGAGTGATAAACGTGGTCTGGGTTATAAATATGATACTCCAAAACCAACCACTGAACGTTCAATGCTTAAATTTGGAACGTTCGTATCCTCAGTCGCTGACACTTCATCATCTCAGTGCTCCTCGTCCATTACACCAATCCCTGAGGAAACTCCTACCTCCTCAAAAGGTAAGGAGAAAATGGTTTATTCAAAACCTACCTCTGTCTCTAAAGACAAAGGTAAAGGAATTGTTATTTATCAAAATCCTCAGAAGGGTACCTTAGTACCAAAGCTGAATGCTTCTAAAGCCTCAGTGACCAACCCCTCTGGATCTAGAAAGCTGATCTCTGGATCTATTCAGCGATCTACTCCTAGACTCAGAGTGGATGTCCTTGGTAAGAAATCTGAAGAACTGAATGTTCGTCCCATTTCTAAAGCCAATAGTTTACTTGGTGCTGGCACTTCTAATTCAAAATTAAAAGCTCAGCATACAAGTGGTCCTAGAACTACTTTTAGTTATAGGAAATGTTATCACTGTGGACTTACCGATCATATTGCTTGTAAGTGCCCCACAGCCACCAAAGCTGAAAAGATAGCTAAGGTGAAGATTGCCCCCAAGGCAAAGAAGACCAACCCTGGTGCAAATCAGGTCAAGGTGACTCCTACCACTGAGGTTAAGAAATTAACCAAAGTGAAGAAAGACAAAGCTGAATCTTCAAATGCTGCGAAGACCGCTGAACCTTCCATTCCAACTACTTCCACTGACAAACATGTATACATGGTTAAGTGGGTACCTAAGAAAAACTAATCTTCCTTTGTATTGCAGGTTAAGAAGGGTATCTGGTATCTTGATAGCGGATGCTCTAGACACATGACTGGAAAGAAAAGCCTGCTCGCTGAATACAAGGAAGAGAAAGGTCCCTCTGTGACTTTCGGTGGAAATGGAAAAGGACACGCCCGAGGGTATGGTGTACTTTCAAATGGTACAACCTCCTTCAGAAGAGTCGCATATGTTGAAGGGCTGAAGCATAATCTTCTGAGCATCAGTCAGCTTTGCGACATGGATAACAAAGTGATTTTCACTAAGGAATCCTGTTTTGTCTCTGACAAAAAGGAGAAGATAGCTCTCAGCGGTTATCGTTTGGAAAATGTTTATGTAATAAACATGGACTCAACAACCACTGAGAACTCATGTTTCTTCTCAAAGGCATCTTCTGATGTCAACTGGCTATGGCACAAGAGGCTCTCACATCTAAATTTCAAGACACTGAATACTCTTTCCTCCAAAGAGTTAGTCACTGGTCTACCTCAGCATTCATACGCCAAAGAGTCTTTATGTTCAGCGTGTGAAAAAGGGAAGCAGACCAAGGCAAGCTTCAAGTCAAAGCAAGTCTCCTCAGTGTCATCTCCTCTACAACTACTCCATATGGATTTGTTTGGCCCCGTTAACAAACAATCCATCGCTGGAAAGAAATATACGCTGGTCATAGTTGATGAATTCTCTCGTTACACATGGGTAATGTTTCTCCGTTCTAAGAGTGACACCCCTGAAGAACTCATCACCTTTGTTCGGAAGATGGAAACTCTGAACAATATGACTGTTCGCTCAATAAGGAGTGATCATGGAACTGAATTCAAAAACAGTTCTCTTGATTCCTTCCTTGAGAGTAAGGGTATTTCTCACAACTTTTCGTCAGTGAGAACACCGCAACAAAATGGAGTCGCTGAAAGAAGAAATAGAACAATTATTGAAGCTGCACGTTCAATGCTCAACGATTCTCACCTGCCTACTCAGTTTTGGGCAGAAGCTGTCAACACTGCTTGTTTTACGCAAAACAGGTCGCTGATAGTTAAAAGATTCAAAAAGACAGCCTATGAACTTTTTCATGGGAGAAAGCCTTCAATCAGCTTTCTTCACATCTTTGGATGTCAGTGTTTCATACTGAACAACAGAGATGCCCTTGGAAAGTTTGATCCTAAGGCTGATGATGGAATCTTTCTTGGATACTCCTCAGTTTCCAAAGCCTTCAGAGTCTTCAACCGTAGAAGACAAACTGTAGAAGAAACTATTCACGTCACGTTTGACGAATCCCGTTCAGCGAACACTAAACCGAACGCTGATACATAAGAACTGAATCAATGGATGTTTTCTCATCTTGGTGATTCAGAAGATATTCCCACTCCTCATGCTCATCCAGTAGAAGATGATAGTCCCACTATCATTCCAGATATGCAGAATAGTGAAGCTGAAACATCTTGGGTCTCAGCTGTGCCTATAAACACTATACCTGTAGTTGATCCAAATGTCTCAGAAATTCCGTCTATTTCTCAGCAATCAGTGAATGAAGTGACAAATGCAAACATTCCTCTCTTAGCTGATAATCCAGAAGTAGCTGAAGCCTCATCTTCAGTTTCTCCAGTTCAGACTGAGTCAGCGACGTATGCTCCGGCTCAGCGATGGACTGTAAATCACCCAATCGATCAAATTCTTGGTGATCCCAATGCTGGTATTCAGACTCGTAGAAGTGCAGGTAATATTTGTTTATTTGTTAACTTTATTTCTCTAACTGAACCAAAGAAAATAGATGATGCCCTCAGAGATCCAAACTGGGTCAGCGCTATGCAAGAAGAGCTGACTGAATTCGAAAGAAACAAAGTTTGGAAACTCGTTCGTAGACCAACTGACAAAACGGTGATAAGCACTAAATGGGTCTATCGAAACAAGTTGGACGAACATGGTACTGTAACTCGCAACAAAGCTCGTCTTGTTGCTCAGGGATACAGACAAGAGGAAGGCATAGATTATGACGAAACTTTTGCTCCAGTAGCAAGACTCGAATCTATTCGTCTTTTCTTAGCATATGTTGTACACAAAAACTTCACTGTACATCAGATGGATGTTAAATCAGCGTTTCTGAATGGAAAGCTGAATGAAGAAGTGTATATGGAACAACCTCCAGGATTATCAGATCCTAAGCGTCCAGGTTATGTTTATAAACTGGACAAGGCACTTTATGGCTTAAAGCAAGCTCCTCGTGCATGGTATGATACTCTCTCTACTTATCTCCATATTGAACAATTTGAGAGAGGTAAGATTGACAAAACTCTATTTTTTAGAAAAGTGAAAGGTCATATCATTTTAGTTCAAATATATGTTGATGACATTATATTTGGTTCTACTAACCCTGAGCTTTGTACTCGTTTCGCTGATAGAATGAAAGATGAGTATAAAATGAGCATGATGGGTGAACTAACATATTTCCTTGGTCTTCAGATTAAGCAAACTGAAAAAGGAACTTTCATTAATCAGGGAAAATATGTTAAAGATATGCTGAAGAAATTCGACTTAATTGAAAGTTCAGCTATGAAAACCCCTATGGCACCTCCGCTGACACTTGATAAGGACACAAAGGGTGTTCCTGTCAATGTCACGCTGTACCGTGGGATGATAGGCTCACTATTGTATCTTACAGCTAGCCGACCCGATATTATGTTTGCAACATGCTTGTGTGCACGATATCAAGCTGAACCTAAGATATCCCATATGAAAGCTGTAAAGCGAATCTTTCGATATCTTAAGGGTACATCGAATCTAGGTCTTTGGTATCCCAAAGACTCAGGATTCGATCTAACCGCCTATTCAGACAGTGATTTTGCAGGTTGCAAAATGGATAGGAAAAGCACCACAGGAGGATGTCAGCTCCTGGGTGGAAAGCTGGTAAGTTGGACAAGTAAGAAGCAAAACTCAGTGTCCACTTCCACAGCTGAAGCTGAATATGTAGCCGCTGGAAGCTGTTGTTCTCAAGTCTTGTGGATGAGAAATCAGCTACTAGACTATGATCTTCAGCTCTCCGAAATTCCAATCTATTGCGACAGCACTAGTGCCATCGCTATAGCAAACAATCCAGTGCTACACTCAAAGACAAAACACATAGAAATCAGATATCATTTTATCAGAGATCATGTGATGAATGGTGATATAGAACTTCATTTTATCCCAACTGATTATCAGTTAGCTGATTTATTTACCAAACCTCTTGATGAGACAAGATTCAACTTTCTCATCAGCGAGCTTGGAATGCTGAACTTTGAAGGGTAAAATCTTCAGCGGTTCACATTTGATCAGCGATACGTTTATACAATCTTGTATAGCCTTCGGGATAAAATCAACTTATATAATCCATTTCATCATCTTCTCTCTGAATAAACTTGGTAAAACTGATATCCAGGTATGTTTTCTCTCTCTGACAAACGCATGAAAATGCAAGATTTCAAAAACAATTGCATCGCTGAATATCTCTTCTTTAACAGCGATATTTTGAAAGTTCTTTAAACCTTCACTGATATTTTCTATTCAGTGCTTCATGTTTTTCAAAAGAGTCCCTGAGCTTTTAAAACCTCAGAGACATCCTAAAAGAATGTGAAAGGACAGTTGTGACGTAATTGCAACGGATAACACTAGGCACGATTTCTTTCTGACACACGTTTGCACGTTTCGTTCAAACTTCCAATCAAATGCAAACACGTGTCCGTGTCATGATGAAAACCTTTTCCCGCTCAAGGTTTTCTCTCTCTAAAAATCCATATATAAACAACTCTTGGTTTATATTTGTCTTTTACGCGAACAATCTTCCTCCGCAAGAAAGAATCCTCTGTTGCATTTGTGCTCTCAAAAACCTCAAGAACTGTTCATCATCTTCTTCATCAAAACATCAAGGTTAATATGTTCTTATCTATTATCAAATGCGTATAACTTGTTTTCGATCTTCTCATTGTTTTAACAAGATCAAACAAAAGAACTTTGTAAAATAAAATCATTTCTTTCATGGTTTTATGAACACAACCATTTCATGGTTGTTCTTCAAGTTTTAAATCTAAATCTTAAACTTGTTCTTCATTCGTATCCAGTTTTCTTTTAGAAACTGGAATACAAGACTTTATGGGTTTTACATTTCATTTCAAAAATCATGAAAAACCCTAATCTTCATTAAGACATTTATGTCTGAATGAAATGAACAAAATTCGAACAATCTTAATGGAAATTCTTTCCATACTAAGACAATTCTTATTTGTTAACATCTTTGGTTGAACTGATAATACAGTGAAATGGCATCTTCAAAGATCAATGTCACCGCTGAGTCCATCTCCGCTGACTCTGAGGAAGTGGACATCATCAAAGCCCCTCAGGTAAAGTTCAAGCTGGATCAACTAGATTGGACTAAGGTCAACAACCTCTCTGCGCTTCTCGAGTTTCCTCCTCGAAAGCAAGTCACACATCTGGATGATGCTGTGAATTTCCTGAAAAACTGCTGCATTTCAACAGCCCTGACCATCACACCTCCTGCAAGTCAGCTACTACTATCCCAGTTCTGGTACTCTGCCAGACACTCTCAGCTACCCTCCGCCAAAGACCCCTCCAAAACCATCGATTGCATACTCAGCGATACTGAGTATGGCACAATTAAGATAACCCCCGCAATCATTCGAAAAGCCCTGAACTTTCCCAATGCCACCAAAGAAAAACCCTTCGTTCCATTCCCTGACCATAAGAAGCAAGCTGACAAAGATGCCATCATTGCTTTTCTCGGCACAATGGGTTACATCTGGGACATTGGAAGGGACAAGAAGCCCGAGAAGAAGCTGACGCTGATAAAGAAGTCCAAAATGCCCAGCGAGATGAACTTCATCTTCGCTCACCTGATCAGCTGCATGACAGCGAAGTCCGGCTCTTCTGATCAAGCCGCACAACCTACGCAAGCTATGGGATACGCACTGCTGAAAGGTCTAAACATTGACTGGGCCTCTATTATATATGATGACCTAGTACAACGCGTGGATTCTGCCGCTGACCGACCAACATGGGTTCCTTACCCCCGTTTCATCAGCGCCATCTTCCAATATGCCCTGAAGGACAGCTATCCTGAAGAGGGTGACCTGAAACTTTCTCAGGTTGGCCCTAAGGTGCTCGATTTCAAACCTATCGCCAACGAGGTACGTCTCTCTACTCTTCTCACTCTTCTAAATTCTCCGCTTTCTGTGGCTCCTTCAGCGACAATACCCATCGCTGATACCCCGGCCACACAATCCTCTCCTTCTAAGAAAAGGAAGCCCTCTCACACCCAACTTGATTCCAAAAGGATCAAGAAAACCAAGGAGCAACCCCAACATTTCCATGCTGAAGACTCCTCAGCTCATTCTGACGAGCTGAAGGAAAGTTCCGTGGTACGCTCTGCCACACCCGTTCAAGCCATCCCTCCAATCCAGACTTCAGCGTCTCCAAACGCTGAGGTTAGAAACTTGGAAACTACCCAACCTCCCTCAGTCTCTCAAAAGACTGATGAAGTGATTGTCAGCGATTCCAACGCTGAACTCAGTACCCGAATCCCGGTCTTATCCTTCGCTCCTCCCTCCACTTCTTTGGACACTCCTCCAGCTAACACTGGAGATGCCATCATTCCAGAAGCCACCGCTGACGCTTCTCAACAAATGATGAAGACAGGACCTGCAGAGATCACCATACCTCACCGTACTTTCGAAGAGGATATGGAACATTATTCAGGAGTCCGCAACTTTGACGATTTCGTCAATCCTCCTGCAGGTACAAATCAACCCATATACACTGTAACTAAACCTGAAACTTCTGAGCTTTCCTTTGTTCACAAGTACTTATGTGTTACAGGTCCTAATTTGGGAGACATCAACGAGTCTCTGAAGTCCGTGGAAACTAAGCTGACTGATCTCACCACCACACTCTCCAACAACTCTACAGCTGTAACAAACGTTGGAGAGAATTTGACAAAGCTGACAACGGTGGTAGAAAAGAAAGCTTCCACAGACGACATCAAGATTGTTGATAAGACTCTCAGCGATTTCGCCAAAGTGCTCGCTGACATCTACACAGACTACACCTCACTCAAACAATCAGTTTCCTCCATGTCCGGCGAAGTAACAACGCTGAAGACATCGGTTGGAGCACTAGAAGGTGATATGTCTGCTGTGAAGACAAATGTTCAAACTCTGACGACTGACTTAGGCTCTGTAAAGACCGACGTTGGTTCGATGAAAACAATGATTGAAGAGCTGCTCAACAAGGCAAGAACTCCAGCTCCTGCTCCTGCCCCTGCCCCTATTTTGGAATCTTTCACAGCGGCGGATCGCACAGAGCTGAAGAAAATCACGCCTGCTATTTCTGGCCTAGAAGACAGAATAGCAAAGCTTGAAGGTTGTGTGAAAATCTCTGGCCCAGAAGACAGAGATAACACCAACGCTGAGTCTACCCATTCCTCCCCCAGTCATCATGAGAAAGAGGGGGAGAAGAGCGCTGAACATTCCGGTGAGAAGAGCGCTGAAGATCTAAACAAAAGCGCTGAAGATCTGAACAAGAGCGCTGAAGACCTTTCCCATGATGAATCTATCAGGGGAGAGAGGAATGAAGATCTAATCGCTGAAAAACCTCAGGGAGATGAAAACCCTGAGGGAACCGAGAAGCTCGCCTCTGTATCTGAGGGGGAGCAACTCGAAGAAGATGCTGAAGAATCCGAAGCAGAAGATGATGAAGCCGTCGACATCCCTGATGATGAACCATCTTCTTCTCCAAAGAATGATGATGATGATGACGAAGATGACGATGATTTCTTTATCGTCAAACCTGCTCCAAGGATCAAAGCTCTTAAGGGAATCTTGATAAATGAACCTTCAGGGGAGAAGACAAAGACAAAGCCCTCAGCCTCTGGCGCTGAGAAAGGCAAAGGCCTCACTGAAGATGAAAATCTGGCGATCTTGCTTGAAAAGCCGGTTTGTCAGGTACACTAATCATCTCTTACTCCATCCCTCCTCTATCATACACTATCAGTTCCTCTACCCAAGACTATACACTTAAACCAATTCTATCTATCTGTTTCTACCCAAGTTCTTACTTGTAAGATCGCTGTGTTTCAGCTAGTCCTCTCCCCTGTTTGAGGATATCGCTGAAGGCTCCACAACTGCGACTTCACCAATAATTCCAGCTGCCGCTGAAGAAATAATCCCAGTCTTGGATTTGATCTCTGAGACTGATGAACCTGAAGAACAAACTCTCTCACACAGAAACAGACCTTCCTTGGCTCCTCAAAAGCTAAGAGAAGAAGAACAGAAGAAAAGAGAAGAAATGATAAAGCGATTCGAGGATCAGCGAATCATTCTAAGGCGTGATCAACTGCTTTCAGTTCCTCCTAAGTTCAGAATTTCAAAAGCTGAATACAAGGAACACCTCAGAGCTGAACGCCTCATCGCTGATAGAAAGGAAGCTGAAGAAAAAGACAGAGAATACGCCATCAAGCTTACTCAAGAATCTGTCAAAGACCCCAAGCTGAAACGTGTTCCCATTCAAGTCCAACGAAAGCTTTGGGAAGAACCCCAGAAGATCGTGGAAAAGAAAACTGAAGTTTCTCAGACCACCCTGATCTGGTGTAAAGAGAAAATCCACTTCAGATATCGTCCAACGAAGATCAACAAGGTATTTATCTCTGGAAGAACATCTATCGGAGTACCTATTGTTGACATCAAACTTTTCAGAGAAGATGGCCAATCTGAAACCTTTCGCGCTGACACTGTAAAAAGGTATGGTCTCTCTGAATGGCTGGAGATGAGGTTAGTTATCCAATCGTCACAATCTAAGTACAAGGATCATTTCGAAAAGCTGATAAACAGACAGATCGACTTGATATCTTCTTGTGTGGACATTCCTCCTCTTCCTGATCTAAAGCTGAAAAGAAAAAGGGGCTCTCCAAAGAAGAAACGTCAAGATTCAAACTCAGGTCCTGTCATACGAAATGAAACTGGAATTGATTTCTCTCGCGCTGAAGTGCTTGGTCCTGACCCTGATCTATCTGCCCTTGACATTTCTTTGCCACCATGTGAACTTTTCGTCCCTGGTAAAGTCATCAGTAATCCTTATGGAATATTCTTTCTCGACTACGACGGACGTAAATGTTTTCAACGGATCGCTGAGCTTCCAATCACTCCAATCGAACAGCTCAGAGATCTTATCTACTGGTGTGACTTCAGAAAAGACATTCAGGCACGACACCTAAAACCCTTGATTTTTGAAGAAGCGCTGAACAAAAGAAAACAAGGCGTAACGGTTCCTGACTGGATGATCCCCACTGAAAATACGACCCTTGATGAACTTCTCATTAAGGAAGAACCTTTTGAAAACTGATATAATCTCCTTTTTCTCTATTGTATCAGTTATCCTTCTGTACTTGTAAATTATTTCTCTTGTACTTATAATCTTTCTGTTCTTCATTGTAACCTGATTCAATATTTTAAAGAAAGATTTCAGCGAATGTACTTTACTCCATCAGTACTGAAAAGATCCCAGAAAACAGTAAAAGGGACAAATATTTTATGAGTTCTTTTTATCCTTATGTTTTCATTAAATAGCAATTTTCTTTGTTGCTATGTCATAATCAAATAGGGGGAGATTGTTGATCCAAACCCTCAGTGATTTGATAATGACCCTCTCTTAAATACTTAGTGAAAATTGTAAGTAAACAATATGTATCAGAGTTTCACTATCGCTGATAAGTACTAAGATCTTCCAGTACCGCTGATAGGAACTCTCGCTCTTTAGATTAAACATTCAGCGAAACTGTTCACCATAATGCTCTGAGCCTGTTCAGTCCTTATGGTGATCGCTGATAAGTTAGTTGTTTACTTATGATCCCTGAAGACAAGTTTCACGTCAACAAAGGTTCTACGCTGAAGTCGAAGATCAAGCTCAAGAACCAGCGACAAGTCTCCTAATGAACTGATGCGGATCAGCGAAGACTCAGATTTGTCCACTCAACGTGAAGTATCAAGTACAAGACTTCAGCTATCGCTGAACTTTATCATCTGCTGAATAGTAAATGATAATCGCTGAATCAACGAAAGCCGATCATGAAGTCCTCCGTACAAAGTACTTTTGTCTTAACCACCCTTGCACGCCTCCGTACGAAATGTCAGAAAAGAACCTCCGACTGTCTGAAATCGTACAACCACTCTGATACTACACTGTTCATCCTTACAGCTACTAAGGTTGTCAACAAAGGTCAATGACATGCAACCAACCAGCTGATGACACGTGTAAAGTGTATACTGACTTGCATTAAATGCATGCAGTATATAAAGAGATGAACTCACTTCATTTGAAGTAACTTTCTAACTCTGGACAAGTTCATATCTCTTATCTCAAGATAGGTTATTATTAGTAATTTCCTTATCTTTCTTAGTGCAAGAAACCTTAGTGTTCCAACTTGTTTAGATTTAGGTTTATCCTTAATCTTGTCTCCGCAACAAGCTGTAAATTGTTAATGATTTATCAATAAACAATTTAGAAAAGTAAAATCTGTGTGTTTGTATTCAACCCCCCCCCCCCCCCCCTTCTACAAACTTGTATAGGCCTTCGGGACCAACAGTTGTTACAATAATTCTTCAGAAAGCGTAGTTTGCATGGAAGCTTCTTCCTCCTTTTATAGTGTGGGAAACATTAAATGCTTAGGACACTTGTCATCAGGAGATTTGCTTGTAGGTGTTGACCTCTGAAAAGTTGATGTGTCCTTGTCACCTTTTTCCTTGGTACTAGGAAGAATACCCATGCTGATTGAGACATTATCTGAAAATGGATAAAAGGACAAATAGTCACTTTTACCTGGCAATAGATATTGTCCCATAATAAATAATCTTCTTGATGTGTTTTCCAAAGCAGTTCCACCGATAATGTTCCACCGATATGAGTGCCTTGGAGTTTGCAATTGAGAACATCTGTGAAAATACTTGAGATCCCACCGATTTAAAGCTCTCATCGGTGGGACTCATATTTGGCCGACCATCAAAAGGATCGGTGAGAGATGTCCACCGATGTGTGACACAACCATCGGTGGGTCTTGAGTTGGACGACCAAGGGATGGTCGGTGAGAGATGTCCACCGATATGAGGACCATCGGTGGATAATGACTTGTAGATTGTTGAGAAGGTTATTCTTCATTTCCACAATGAGAATATCTTCAAGTTTGGTTTCGGTTGATCTTCGACTTCACCGATCATTTGCTATCTTGTACAAGTCATTGTAAAGAACCATTCTAAATGATTCTAAGTAAGATTTAGGAGAAACATCGGTGAGTCAATTTCAAATCTTTGGTGACCCAACAGTATGTAACGGTTATTTAAAATCATTAGTTAATATATATTTTTTTCTAAAACTTGTTTTAACAAATTCAAAATTTATAGTATATATGTAATAATAAATTTTAAATTTCTTTTGATTAACATATTATATTATTTAACTTTTTATTATTACATTGGTTGTTTTAATTAACATATTATATTGTTATAAATTTGTTTTAATTACATAATTAAATTTGTAATGATAATTATTTGAAGATGCCCTTTTTGGTCATTTTACATGCTTATAAGCTACTTTTGCCAAACGTGACTTTTTTCATCAGCTAACTTATCAGCTACCAATTAGCTTATCAGTCAACAACTAGCTTATCAGCCAACATCTAGTTTATCAGCAAGTTTGCCAAACATAGCCTTAGACATTGTTTGGCAAAAAAAAGCTAGCTTTTTGGTGTACATGTTTGGATGACCATAAGCTAGCTTTTTGAAACGCTATTTGGAGTAGCGTTTCAGTAGTTTTGTGAATATTCCAATATTGCTCTTATTATTATTTACTAACTATTATTATTAATAAATATTAATTTCTTAAATTTAATTATAATTAATTAATATTAACTGAAAATTATTAAATTAAATTTTAATTATAAATTGATATAAAATTTAATTATTTAGAATTATTGTTAATCATATTATTTTTATTTATTTTGTAATATTAATGAATATATTTTAATTATCAATTAGTATTATTTTTTAATTATTATTTAATTATTTTTTCATATTGTATGTAACGGTTATTTAAAATCATAAGTTAGTTTATATTTTTTTTATAAAACTTGTTTTAAAAAATTCGAAATTTATAGTATATATGTAATAATAAATTTTAAATTTCTTTTAATTAACATATTATATATTTTTTATTGTTACATTGGTTGTATTAATTAACATATTATATTGTTATAAATTTGTTTTAATAACATAATTAAATTTGTAATTGATAATTAATTGAAGATGCCTTTTTTGGTCATTTTACATGCTTATAAGCTACTTTTGCCAAACGTGACTTTTTCATCAGCTAGCTTATCAATTACCAAATAGCTTATCAGCTAACAACTAGCTTTTTGAAACGTTACTTGGAGTAGCGTTTCAGTAGCTTTTTGTGAATATTCCAATATTGCCCCTTATTATTTACTAACTATTATTATTAATAAATATTAATTTTTTAAAATTTAATTATATTAATTAATTAATATTAACTGAAAATTATTAAATTAAATTTTAATTATGCATTTATATTAAATGATAATTATTTAGAATTATTGTTAATCACACAAATTAATTTTATTTATTTTTTAATATTAATGAATATATTTTAATTATCAATTAGTATTATTTTTTTATTAATATTTGATTATCTTTTCATATTGTATGTAAAGGTTATTTAAAATCATCAGTTAATATTTTTTTTTTCTAAACTTGTTTAAACAAATTCAAAATTTATAGTATATATGTAATAATAAATTTTAAATTTCTTTTAATTAACATATTATATTATTTAATTTTTTATTATTACATTGGTTGTATTAATTAACATATTATATTCTTATAAATTTGTTTTAATTACATAATTAAATTTGTAATTTGTTAGGACAACCTTAGGGGGGGTAAAGGTTGTATTTAAAAATATTTCACAAATAAAATTCTCTTATCAAAATCAACAACAAATATTGCATGCACAACAAATATATAAATAAAATTAAGTGCACAACGGGAATATAAAGAGATAAGGGTAGAGAATATTGATACCGACACCGAGATTTAAAGTGGTTCACCACCAACTGGCTGGCTAGTCCACTTGCCGAGACACTTCTCGACACACTGATTCACTATAAGTGTTCTTTATGGTAGAACACAAACCTTGATACAATGATAATAAAATCTCTTGCTTTTGCTCGAGAACGTGAATCACTCACACTATTCAAATACTTACAAGAGAATATATCTCACAATATTAATCACTCTTGTATAAGTATAACACTTGGATCTTTGAGAGTTTGATCACTCAAAAAATATATTGAATAAGTGATGGGTGTAGCTGGTAGTTTCTCCAAGAGATAGATTTTTCAATTATGTATATTTGCATGGAGTTGAGAAGCTGCATGTATATATACTTGGAGCAGCAACGGTCGAGAGGGTGCCGCGGTATACCGCCTATATGGGCGCGGTATACCGCCCAGAAAAAGGTGCTGACAAAAAGAAGTCAACCTGCAAAAGCAACCTGCAACACGTGTAGCAGAGCCGCGGTATACCGCCATACACCACGCGGTATACCGCCTGAAAAAGTGGCTGACAGCAGGAAGGTCAACCTGCAAGAACCTGCCACACGTAACAGAGCCGCGGTATACCGCCGAGCACCACGCGGTATACCGCCTGAAGAAAACAGCTCCTTTGATTGAACGACCATAGCTTAAAAAGGCAACTGAATTCTTTTTCCCTTATTCCAAAAGAGTCAACAGTTATTCTTTTGGCTTAAAATTAAATAATTCAATTTTAAATTCAAAACATTTCTAAATTAATTTAAATCAAAGATTTAGTTTAGTTTAAAAATAGTGTTGGGTTAGGTTTTTGAAATATCCAAGTGGTATATTATTTTAGGGTGTTTATTATTATGAGATATATGATGACGTAAACACCAGTCTTGGACTCTTCAGATAAAATCTTCATGTTGTCCAATTAACTGCACACTTGGATAAAATTGTTAGAAAAACAATAATACGGTGTGTTTGTAATCATCAAAATAAATATATAAAATATATAGAGATGTGGTACACTTGCACCAACAATCTCCCCCTTTTTGATGATGACAAACACAACCGCTAAACACGAGAGCATACTCGGTTTCTCTCCCCCTTTTGTCGAAGCAAAAAGGGTTAAGAAAGACGCTATGCTCCCCCTCGAGAGATGCTCCCCCTCAAAATATGCATATAATTGAGAGTAGCATTATCTCATGGGTTATACTCAAGCATGCCTAAACCAAGTCTTAATTTAAAGAACGATTTTTTGTTTAGGGCTTTAGTAAAAATATCGGCCAAGTTGTCTTCGGAATCAACTTTTTCAAGCACAATGTGGCCTTTTTGAACATTATCTCGTAGAAAATGATGTCGCAACTCAATATGTTTGGTACGAGAATGTAAAACGGGATTTTTACTTAGGTTTATGGCACTTGAGTTATCACACATAATTGGAATTTTGGATTGACGTACCTCAAAGTCGGTAAGTGTGTGCTTCATCCATAGAACTTGAGCACACGCTCTCGCGGCGGCTACATATTCCGCTTCGGTAGTGGATAAGGCTACGGAATGTTGTTTCTTGGAAAACCAAGACACAAGCGAGAGACCTATAAAGGCACATACTCCACTAGTGCTTTTTCGATCAACCATCGAGCCACCAAGATCGGAATCGGTGAAGCATGTTACTTCTAGCTCGGGTTGTTTTGGATACCATAGTCCAAGATTCGTAGTCCCTCTAAGATATCTAAAAATACGCTTGACGGCTTCATAGTGAGATTGTTTAGGCGAAGATTGAAAGCGAGCACATAAACACACACTATACATGATATCAGGTCTACTAGCAGTTAAATACAATAAGCTACCAATCATGCCACGATAAATCTTTTCATTAAAATCGGTTCCCTCTTCGTCACTAGATAATTTTAGATTGGTGGTCATCGGAGTTTCAACAGGTTTGATATTTTCAAAATTAAACTTTTTCAGCATGTCTTTACAGTATTTTGATTGACTTATAAAGGTACCATTTTCACTTTGTTTTATTTGCAATCCTAAGAAGAATTTTAATTCTCCCATCATGCTCATTTCAAATTCATTAGTCATTTTTGTAGCAAATTCATTACAAAGATTTTCATTTGTAGAACCAAAGATAATATCATCAACATACACTTGCACAACCACAATATCATTTTGAGCATATTTGACAAACAAAGTATTATCTATTTTACCCATAATATAACCACTTGTAATTAAAAAGGATTTTAATCTATCATACCACGCACGCGGAGCTTGCTTTAAACCATAAAGCGCCTTTTTTAATTTATAAACATGCGTCGGATTTTCAAAATTTTCAAAGCCGGGAGGTTGGGAAACATATACCTCCTCATTTATAAAACCATTTAGGAAAGCACTTTTGACATCCATTTGATATAATTTAAAATTTTTAGCATTCGCAAAAGCGAGAAGCATTCGAATAGACTCTAACCTTGCAACTGGTGCAAAGGTTTCATCATAATCGATACCTTCTTGTTGATTGTACCCCTTGGCAACTAAACGTGCCTTGTTTCGGGTGACTTCACCGTTTTCGTCTACCTTGTTACGAAAGACCCATCGTGTGCCAATAATGGTTTGACCGCTAGGGCAAGGAACTAAGTCCCACACATCATTCCTAGTAAACTGGTTTAACTCTTCTTGCATGGCCATTATCCAATCCTCATCACCTAAAGCTTCTTCTATGTTTTTAGGTTCTATGGCTGAGATAAAGGCGTGAAAGGCACAAAGGGTATGGATTTGTGATCTAGTCGTTCTTTGGTTTAGGTCACCTATGATTTGATCTACGGGATGGCCTCTAGATGTTCTAAGGTTAGGATCATCTACTCCTTGTGGAACATAACATGGAGGGGCATCACTAGATTCTACATTGTTTGTAAGAGATTGGGTTCCTAAGTCCAAGGTTCTAAGATGTTGGGCTAATGCATCTCCTTCACAACCATTATCATTTACTAAGGGTGCACTAGGTTTAGGAGGACTTTCATCAAAGCTTACATTTAGGGATTCTTCTACAACCATGGTCTCTTTATTAAGGACTCTATAGGCTTTGCTATTCCAAGAATAACCAAGGAATACTCCCTCATAGGCTTTTGGGTCAAATTTGGTCAAATAAGATTTGGTATCTAAAATAAAACATTTACAACCAAATACCTTAAGATGGGCTAAGGAAGGCTTTCTACCACGTAGGATCTCATAAGGGGTCTTATTTAGGATACTCCTAATTAGCACACGATTGAGGACATAGGTCGCGGTAGCTACGGCATCACACCAAAACTTTTGGGGAACTTGATGTTCATTGAGCATAGTCCTACTCATTTCTTGTAGGGTTCTATTTTTCCTCTCCACAACCCCATTAGATTGAGGAGTGCGAGGAGCAGAAAAATTGTGCGTTATACCATTTTTGTCGCAAAACGCACCAAATTGAGTTTCATTATCGAATTCGCGTCCATGGTCCGTACGAATCGAAACAATCGTGCAACCTTGTTGGTTTTGAATTCGTTTTCCCAAAATCTTAAATTTTTCAAAAGCTTCATTTTTATGTTTTAAAAATAAAGTCCACGTATATCGGGAAAAATCATCTACAATTACTAGAGTGTAATAATTTCCTCCAAAACTTTGAATGGCCATAGGGCCAAAAAGATCCATGTGTAAAAGTTCTAAAACTCTTTTAGTTGAAATCACATTTTTTGATTTATGAGAGACATGAGTTTGTTTGCCGACACGACATGCATCACAAAAATGATTATCAAATTTTAATTTTGGAAGGTTACTCACAAGCTCCTTATTTTTCAAAATTTGAATTAATCTAAGGTTAGCGTGACCTAAACGTCTATGCCACAAAGTCGAATTATCATATACGGAAGATAAACAAACATTTTTATTTACATCAGTTTTACAAACATAAAGATTTCCTTTTATAACCCCATTCAAAAGAACTTTACCATTTTTCAGAATTTTGCAAGAGTCTTCTTCAAAAACAACAATTATACCATTTTTGCACAGTTGACGAACACTTAGCAAGTTAAATTTCAAATTATCAACATGCGTAACATCTAAAAATGTAACATTGTTGCAAGAAATTGTACCTTTCCCAATTACCTTTCCTTTGGAGTTTCCTCCAAAAATTACTAGTCCACCATCACATGACTCATATGATGAAAAAAGATTATGGTTTCCGGTCATGTGACGTGTGCATCCACTATCAAGAATCCAATCCATATCAAGATTTATCTACAACATTTAAAGTACAACTTTTATGGTCCCCACATCTTATGGGTCCTTTGAAAGTTAGCATAGAAAACCACATATAATAATAAATATATTTTCACAAAAAATATACAGACAAGAAAATTATTTACTCAACCCTTTTCGGTAGCTCTACTTGGAAGCGACCAGGAAAGACGGTGAGGGTGGTAAGCGCGAAGGCACTTTAAAAACCGACCTCATTAGAATTCGAAGAATTCGCCTTTATCTTTCCTAGACACCGTATCCAAATAGGTGAGCCTATTCGGAGTTGATTCATAATTTTCAAACACAGAATATATATATATATATGTATATAATATATATATACAAAAAAAAATTTAAAACCATAAACGCATGCCACCGGGATTATCAACACTAAAGGAGCCTTTAGGAATCCACTTTGGTACCATTTTAATTTTACGATCATATTTATCAAAGACGTAAAAAGGAGCATGCATATTCACACTATTTTTTGGTCTAGAAAATTTACTATTATACATGCATGCATAAGATTTCCTAGACTTATAATTCACATTATTTATGTTGGACATATATGAGGATTTTTGCACATACGGTTTTCTCATTTCAACATTTTTAGGTGGTTCAAAATATCTTTTGATAGGCATACATAAGCACTTATCTTTACACGTATCGGAACCAACGCCTTTTCTACAATTAGTGCTATTTGACATATTTAACATTTTAAGCACTTTCTCATTGCTACTTTGAAAGGCATGTGCTAACAAATTATCTTTTTCATGTTTATCACATTTTTCTTTTAAACATGCATTTTCCTTTTTAAGCACATCACAATTAGCACATAAATCATTTTCAACTATTCTTTTCTCAAGGCATGCAATTTCTTTATTTAAAATGTCACAAGAATTGCAAACATATTTTTCACTTAATTTATTTTCTAAATTTATGATTTTTTCATTATCGCATGCAATTTTTTGTTTGCTATCATGAATTTCCTTTTTACTTAATAATAATTCTTCCTTTAATTTTGCGTTCTCATCTTTATAATTATTTGTAAGCATAACCATTTTTTGAAAGGCATCATTTAACATATCAAGATCATCATCATCATTACATTCATCATCGCTAGAGTAATTTGAGTAACACGAGTTTACCTCATCGTCGCTTTCCGCCATGAGACAAATGGCTTCATACTCATTTTCATCTTCACTTGCGCTCCACGCGCCTCCAACGAAGGCTTTCTCCTTCTTGATTTTAGGTTTATTTCTTTTTGGACACTCGTTGGCATAGTGATCCTTGTCTCCACATGAGTAGCAAAAGCCCTTCTTTTTCTTGGCTTCTTCATCATCACTTGATTCGCCATTTTTATTTATTTTGTCGTTCCGTTTATGGAACTTTCGGCTTCGGGGGGTAAAGGTTGTATTTAAAAATATTTCACAAATAAAATTCTCTTATCAAAATCAACAACAAATATTGCATGCACAACAAATATATAAATAAAATTAAGTGCACAACGGGAATATAAAGAGATAAGGGTAGAGAATATTGATACCGACACCGAGATTTAAAGTGGTTCACCACCAACTGGCTGGCTAGTCCACTTGCCGAGACACTTCTCGACACACTGATTCACTATAAGTGTTCTTTATGGTAGAACACAAACCTTGATACAATGATAATAAAATCTCTTGCTTTTGCTCGAGAACGTGAATCACTCACACTATTCAAATACTTACAAGAGAATATATCTCACAATATTAATCACTCTTGTATAAGTATAACACTTGGATCTTTGAGGGTTTGATCACTCAAAAAATATATTGAATAAGTGATGGGTGTAGCTGGTAGTTTCTCCAAGAGATAGATTTTTCAATTATGTATATTTGCATGGAGTTGAGAAGCTGCATGTATATATACTTGGAGCAGCAACGGTCGAGAGGGTGCCGCGGTATACCGCCTATATGGGCGCGGTATACCACCCAGAAAAAGGTGCTGACAAAAAGAAGTCAACCTGCAAAAGCAACCTGCAACACGTGTAGCAGAGCCGCGGTATACCGCCATACACCACGCGGTATACCGCCTGAAAAAGTGGCTGACAGCAGGAAGGTCAACCTGCAAGAACCTGCCACACGTAACAGAGCCGCGGTATACCGCCGAGCACCACGCGGTATACCGCCTGAAGAAAACAGCTCCTTTGATTGAACGACCATAGCTTAAAAAGGCAACTGAATTCTTTTTCCCTTATTCCAAAAGAGTCAACAGTTATTCTTTTGGCTTAAAATTAAATAATTCAATTTTAAATTCAAAACATTTCTAAATTAATTTAAATCAAAGATTTAGTTTAGTTTAAAAATAGTGTTGGGTTAGGTTTTTGAAATATCCAAGTGGTATATTATTTTAGGGTGTTTATTATTATGAGATATATGATGACGTAAACACCAGTCTTGGACTCTTCAGATAAAATCTTCATGTTGTCCAATTAACTGCACACTTGGATAAAATTGTTAGAAAAACAATAATACGGTGTGTTTGTAATCATCAAAATAAATATATAAAATATATAGAGATGTGGTACACTTGCACCAACATAATTGATAATTATTTGAAGATGTCATTTTTGGTCATTTTACATGCTTATAAGCTACTTTTACCAAACGTGACTTTTTCATCAGCTAGCTTATCAACTACCAAATAGCTTATCAGCTAACAGCTAACAACTAGCTTATCAGCTAGTTTGCCAAACATAGCCTTAACCATCAAGCCATAACCAATTAAGACTTTGGATTTAAAATGGAGGGGAGATGATTAAGGACATATTCACCTCCTTTTTTAACCTTTTGTGTAATAACCGTAACCTTATTTTTCAAGATGATAAAAATAAAGGAGATTTTGGAAAAATTTCAAGTTGGAGGGCCTAAAAATAAATAAAAGAAAGAGGGTCTTTGTGCAATTAGTGAAAGGTATAAGAACCCTCCATTTACCCTAAATTCATTTCATGTGTGTGTGTGGAGGATGGAAGAACTCAAAGAGAGATAATAGGGTGGTCATCGATCGATCGCACCCAAATTGGAAAAATCTAAATATAAATCTTTTTTTTTATTATATTATTCATTAAATTAAATTCAAACATACCTATATATCATTAAATTAAGGATCATAAATATATAATTAATTTGTTGGTAGCAATATGAATTAACTAGTAAGAAAACTAAAATTAATTACACAATACGTATAATGTACAATATATAACACATAGTTTATTACATTGAACATAACAAACTATTCATTTTTCACTAATAATTTGACACTACAATGTATGTTTTTTCAAAAGAAAAAACAAGCAATAAAGCATTTCTATTTTCTAAATATAGATGTCAGAAACTTTTAAAGTTCATTAAATAATCAAACAAATTTGGAGAAGAAATCATTGAAAAATAAAATAAATAAAGAATAGTATTTCATAGATTGGGATATGTACTTTGAAAGTGGAAGAACCTAACTACACATACTTAGGCCATCCACAACGCATAGATAAAAGCCCTCAACGCCACATCAGCTAAGCCCTCAAGCCCTAAACACCCCCAACGCATAACTAAAAGCCCTCAAGCCCTCAATGCCACATCATTTTTTTAATTCTTTTATTTATACATTTAATTATTTAACAAAATAAAAATATTTATATATTTTTGAATAAATAAAAATAAGATAAATAATAAAAATAAAAATTCATATCATTCATTAAAAAATTAAAAATTACAAAATAAATTTAAAAAGCTACTCGTCGTCATTGTTGGGAACTTGGATACGCCAAATATGTTCGACCAAATCCGACCGAAGGTTATTATGAATGGCCCGGTTTTGGACTTCTCGAACATTTGTCGCGCGTTGTTCCTCACTGATTTGTGTTTCGTTATCATCCGTGAAAAGGCCGTGGTCATCGCCACCACAAATAGCATGATATTTGTCTTCGAGTATCATATTGTGTAATATGACACAAGCGTACATAATGTTTCCCAATCTTGAGAGTTCCCATCCGCGTGCCGGGTTATGAAGTATATGCCAACGTTGTTTAAGCACGCCAAAAGCTCGTTCAACATCTTTACGTGCCGATTCTTGCGTGGACTTGAATTTTTGTCGTTTAGGGTCCCGTGGGCACGTAAATGATTTTACGAAAGTAGCCCATTCCGAATATATCCCATCCGCTAGATAATATCCGTGCTCGTAGGTGGCTCCATTCACCTCAAAAGGGCAGTCGGGTGCTTTTCCATCATATACATCGTTGAAGACGGGCGACTGATTGAGAACATTGATGTCGTTGTTGGAACCGGCAACACCAAAGTATGCGTGCCATATCCATAGATCTTGAGAGGCCACTGCTTCTAGCATGATTGTCGGGTGCTCATGATCACCTCTCATGAATTGACCTCGCCATGCATTCGGACAATTTGCCCACGACCAATGAGTACAGTCTATGCTGCCGAGCATGCCGGGAAATCCGTGTTTAGCTTCATGCGCGACGTACAACTTCTGAATATCAATAAAAGTAGGGTTGCGTAAATATTTTTGACCATACAGTTCAATAATACATGTGCAGAATTTGTACAGACAATCTCGTGACGTTGTCTCTCCCATACGGATGTACTCGTCAAGTGCGTCAGCAGTTACTCCATACGCCAATTGCCGAATAGCGGAAATACACTTTTGTATCGGAGAAAAACCTTGTTTGCGTCTGCCGTCCACCCGAAGTGTAAAATACGGATACTCTCCTGCTAAATCTTCAACTATTCGTTCGAATAGTTGCCTGCTCATCCTGAACCGCCGCCTAAACATATCCGGTGTATAAACCGGGTTGTTGCCAAAGTAGTCCCGCATAAGCCGCTCGTTTGCAGTTACTCGACCTCTTTCTATGTTCGCGGCCCTCTCTGTTGTTGACGACGAGGCGGTGCTACCATAAATCCATTGTGCAGTATGTCGAAAAACTTCTCTTTGTAGATTCAACAACTCGTCGATGTCTACGGATGATGATGATGCGGTCGGTGAACCGGGTTGTGGCGAATCCATATTGTTTAAAATATAGAGAATGGAAGAGAATGAGAGAGTTTGAGAGATTGTTGGTGTGAAAAAATAAGAGGTTGAGGGTTAATATATATAGTGGGATTAAATTGAATTTTTTTATATAAAAGTAGCCGTTGGATTTATTTATTTTTAAGATCTAAAAAAAAATGCCAAATAACTTTCGGGTTCCTCGGGTTTGAAAACCCGCTGGCCGAGCCCGAGGACCAAGCCCGCGTACCCCGCACCGCTGCCCGCACGAGCTCGCAGCGAGCCCGAGCTCGTGGGCGCTGCGGACGGCCTTACAATATATATGATGACAACAACAAAATGATACAGAATAAATAAATTGTAGACTTTAGTCTTCTTAAAAATAATTTAAATAATAAAATTTAGTATGCATACGAGGTTTCAGTCTATTCATTAAGGTTTTAATAAGAAAGTTACTATTAATAATAAAAAAACAAATAATAAACGATATATACAAAAACATATAAACAAAAATAAAGAAATAAGGTATAGATAATTTAAGAAGCGTATAAAAAAATAAAGGACACAACTTGATATTATGGTTTAAATCAGTAGTAAATAATTAAAAATTAAGTAAATATAAAAAATAAAAGAGTGAATTGAATTTTTGGTCCCTGCGGTTATATGTTTTCTTTGAAAGAGAGACATGTACTTCAATATCTCAAGTTGTGGTCCCTCAGGTTTGGATTTTGCTTTGAAAGAAGGACCTGATCACTAACTTCGTTAAAAAACTCAGTTAGAGTCAGGGGTATTTTTGTCCAACCATATTTTGAATCCTTTTTGCAATTCGTTTTGTTTTTTTATATTTTTGTTAAAACCATAAAATTACAGGGACCAAACACGTAATTAATTTAATTATATATATATATCTCATAGGGATGAGATCTCTATCTCCATCACTCTTTGTAGCAAAAGAACTAATTTTTTTTCTAAGGTAAAATGGAGTCATGTTTGAGATACATAAAAAACTGCAATAACTCCATGTGATGTGGCTCTGCATTTTTAAAGCAGGGACATGAACATCGACCGGAAGGTGTGGCTTACTATAAAGACCAGACCAAAATTAACATGCAAAACATCAATTTCATAACATCCTGTAACGTCCCAAAAATTACAAGCAAATTTAAATTTTTAAATAAACAATTAATTGATAACAACTCAATAAATGATCCCAACGTTTCGTTTGCAAACACATAATTAATGTCTTTATAAAATAAAACCAGCGGAATAAACGTTTAATTATTAAAATCATAAAGCAACCAGCTCTTCTCGCGCGCCAGTGTGTACTCGTCACGCCTTGGAGCCGCCCGTACCTGAAACCACAGTTTATTGGGAAAGGGTAAGCACGAAGCTTAGTGAATTCCAACACATGCGCAGATAGGAATTATATACACATCACCCCTATCCGCACATAAGCAACAACATCACAGTTACATAAAACGAGTAAACATCTACAAGTAATTATGTATCCAACACCTCAGTACCATCGAGGCCTCGGTCCCACCGAATTGTAATGTATCCAACACCTCAGTACCATCGAGGCCTCGGTCCCACCGAATTGTAATGTATCCAACACCTCAGTACCATCGAGGCCTCGGTCCCACCGAATTGTAATGTAACCAACACCTCAGTACCATCGAGGCCTCGGTCCCACCGAATTGTAATGTAACACACTCGTCACACCGAGTTCCCACAACGTTTCTTTCCACTTTCTCGGTCTCACCGAATGGTAATATAAAACATTTATACTAAGCATTCAAACCAATCAAATATTACACACCACAAAGACAGTAGTACATACAAACTATTATGACATGCATACAACCCCTAACTACACAGTGAGAGAACTCACCTCGAATGCGCGCCCAGCTTAATAACACAATTCAAGCTTCACAATAACGGTCACTTCCCAGCACCTAAACGCATGTTAAAACGTGTCAATACGAGACTCGGGCCCTATGACACGACACACGCTTAAACCGTCACTAAAACTAATTTCCGCTCTCGCCAAACAGGTCTGTTCGGGACCTGTTTCGACCTCTTTAAACCCAGAAAAACCTTAATTAAATTACATGACCAGAAAGTACTCTGAGTTAGGGTTCCAAGGACATATTATACGCTTCCTAACGATTTTTCTACAATTTACTACGGATTTTACAAAAACAGTTTCCGGAACAGCGAAAATCAGCACCTTTCAGTATAAAACGACAAATCTACCCATGCTACGTCCCGAACTGGGTTTTGCACAAAACACAGAAAAGTTTCTAGACTCAAAAATGGAACTTTTGACACCGATTTCACCCCAAACCGAGTTACGAGCAGAAAGTTATGACCATGACAAAACAGTGGCAGATTACAACACTGTCGGTTTACCGACCTGCTGTAAAAACAGAAGTTTTCCGCCTAGCTAGGGGCCGAACCAGCCTTTCGCTAAAACACGAAAAACGTGCCCGACACAGAATGTGAACCGTGGACACCAGAATCGCCTCAAACCGAGTTACGACGAGAAAGTTATGGCCGAAATACGAACTGGACAGAAAACTAATTTTCACATAAAATGACGAAACACCGAACTTGCGACCACTTTTTCGCCCAGTTAGAGACCGAACCAGTTTTCCGCTAAAACACGGAAAACGTGCCCGACCCCGAACTAGAACCGTGGGCGCCAGTTTCAGTTCAATCGGACTTACGACAGAAAAGTTATGGCTACATGAAAACTAGACAGCACACTTAGAATTTACGTAAAATTACGATTTATAAAAACGGTTCAAGGCTTAAACGATTCGGGTTTTACGCTACGAGTGACACCCACTGCCACCGCCCTCCACCCACAGCCACCGCAGCGGCGGCGTGCGGCGGTGGTGGTCTCGCCGGAAAAACGAAAGGAACAAGGAAAAGAAAAGAACGAGACTAACGAGAACCACGTACCTCACGACGGCGTCTCACCACCACAACCAAACCGCTCTCTCTCGATCACTCCGACGACAGCGGGTGGTGGCGGTCTCCGGCGACAGCAGTAGCGGCGGCGAGGGCTGCTGCTGTATCCTTTCTTCTCGACACTCTCTCCTTCTCGCGATTTCACTCTCTCTCTTTGTTTCTATCTTTCCGGCCGCACAACACAAACCAAACGAGAAGGGAGGGTCGTAGGGTTCTTGGGAGAGGTTTGCTTGCTTGATTCACAAGGAAAGACAAAGAAAAGGAAAACGAGAATAGGGATACGGCCATGGGCCGTGAACCATGAACAAGTTCCAAAAAAATTGCACCTTTAGCCCCTCAACTACACCTCATCTCACAATCTATAACGAAAGACACGAAGGCTAACATTTTTGGTCCTTTTGACACCAAACCACTAACCAAAAACAATTAAAGGTGAACATTTTAAATTATTAAAATTAATTAATAAACGTACCGGGACACGGGCTTTACAACTCTCCCCCACTTGGATTAGACTTCGCCCCCGAAGTCTACGTCCGCAAACAGCTTCTAATAAATCTCTCGCATTTGATGATATCCCAAACTCAAACCACTTTCAAGCTCTAACCCTTCTAATGGTGCTCACCAATATACCCTACAGAATACCCGACTACGATCATTCCTACCATTAACTGTCGATTAACTACTACGAATTCTAATAGGCTCCAAAGATTTTCAATAACTTATATTAACAAAACATCGACCCCCTGCCGAACATCGGTCCAACCGATTACAATAACAAACATCGGCCACCCGCCGAACATCGGTCCAACCGATTACAATAACAAACATCGGCCACCCGCCGAACATCGGTCCAACCGATTACAATGAATCACATAAGCGCGGTATTATCCTAGACACTAACACAAATAGATATCCCCCACAACCAAAACAACTAACACACACGTAGGTCATTCCACCGTAACCATTCATCACAAGTGATCATTTCAGGGTTACTACTACCATCACCACGATTATCTTAAAATCGGCTACAACTCTCCGATTATACTAAAGGTGTTTGGCCTCAAGCCCAAAAGTCGACACCTAAATATACCACTTACCTCAAAAGGTTCTACGCATTTATTCTCTTAATAACAAAGGGCATCAATCCCTTAACCGATACTATTCGGCCTACAGTACTAACGCGCGTGGAATACCTACCTTCCACCGTCGACGTATCATCCACACGTGCTCTACGAAGCCAAGTCACACCGAATCGAGGATACACCTTGACGTCTACCTCCCAGGTAACGCCTCAAGACCCCGCACACTGGAACTACCTCCCAGGTAAGTGCCCACAACTATATCCTCCTAGTACCTACTGGAAAGTCTAGGTTAAAACACATGAATACCGGGGTCCCACCCCGAGATACCCAACCGACCATTACCGACGACTGACTAACGTGTCTAGGGATCCAAAGCAAACAGCCTACCAACAACATGCCTATTCATGATTGACTCACTCACCCAAACATGTAAACACTCAACGTGCAAAGAATGCCAAACGGTGCGACAAAAACAACTCATCAACTAGACTCCACATCGAGCCATTAAAACCGGGCAATTGGCCCATGACTAACTCCAAGTCAAAACCGAGCAAAATGCTCCACGCTTGCTAGACCCCTAGGTCGGAAAAATACGTTTAACAAAGTTTAAGCAAGCAATACTCTGAAATCAACCTTAGTCCCAGACTCAACACGGGTTAAACAAAAGAGTTTTCCAAAAGGACTCACACCCTAAAAATTCTTGAAATGACACATGACACTTAAAAGCACATTTCCCCAATTGGTTTACAAAATCATTTACAAAATATTTTCAACATCAGGATTTTCATCTCAAAAAGATCGTATGTAATAAAACTACTATTACCTGATCGATAGTTACGCAAAACTGGACACGCTCGTCCCACATAGGAAAATCATGTTGAAAATCGTTCCATTGCAGTTCAGTTTACTCACACAAAAGCAAAGCGTAATAAATAATTTCTTTAAAATGAACCGCCTCGATTCCAGTATGGATTGACTCATGACGTGCACTTAAAGTAACCGCTTGACCTTAAACAGGGTGCGACAAAGGTGTGCACATAATTCAAAATAAGTTTCACGACATTTGACTCAAAAATTCTTCTTTTTAATCATAAAATGACGTGGTACAGGGTTCGCCACAAATTTTTCGCGCGTCAGCTAGTCACACAAAACGATGACACGGTTTACAAATATATTTTTGTTAAAGCACAATTGTCTCGTGTAAGTTGCAAACTTGAAGACAGAAACCGGTCCGTTTCTAGTAATTGGAAATATCGACTAAAAACCTCATGAAATCTCAAACTGGGGGCAGGCATGTAAGCTTGTAACACTTCCTCAAGTTTCGTACTTGAAACTTAATAACGTCAAAACATTATAGTTTAAAAATATATTTATCGAAAATGCTCAAAATACCCGTTTCCTCCAAAGCAAAAGTTTTTAATTTCCCAAAAAAGAAAAAAAAATGATCGGTAATTCTAAATTAACCGAATGTCAAAAATCTACGCATTTATATTTCCAAAATATAACACATTTTAATCGTATGCATGATGTTCACAACATTAAAACACTCCTTGGATCAAATGGTCTTTCATTTCGACAAAAAGGAACTAAAACATTTTCATGCACGACTCGTTCATCAAAATGTCGAGAACAAAGGTTACCTCAGTATGCATACCCCTAAGTCGATAAATCGCATTTTCATGGAAATGTCAATAAAACCTTTAGCTGACTAAAAAGCGCACTAAACTACTCCTTATGAAATGTTACCAAAATTCCTCCATGCATCACTTATGTCACGCATGAATCAATCCACACACTGAACTATTTGCAATAAAACACTTAGTAATACAAACTCTCGAACGAAAAGTTAAGCGACACTAGAATTCCAAACTCATTTTAGACAAATCACTAAAATAGCCTTTAAACAGACATCGTGGAATGTAACTTTCCGTCTCAACTCTAACACATGTGGAGGAGTTCCAATGTTAGAGTCTCAAGCCGTAGTCACTTACCCAACATCTTAACCATCACAAAACACGGATATTATCGTACCCGAAAGAACCGTTGGAAAAATAATCAAATGAAACAATCTTTTACAAAGTTTTCAACTCCCGTGATAAAACGGTTTCAAGCATTTTCCAAAACTATAATTCGAAATCTTGTGTGTGTGCTAAACATTTCCCAAAGTTTCAAAACACAATCCATAAAAGGATTGGAAACACAATGATTAGTGAATGCAATCCTATTTTCAAAATAAACTCTGTGCATGACTCAGTCGACATTCAACGTCTCGACTCATGCTCCTCCCTACCTTTCCAATTCACTATCGTCCTCCGGACATTTAAACCTCTTAGGGCAAGATGGAAAATTACGTCAAATAATCCCTACGATTTTTCCTCAAAACAAAGTCGACTCTATAAGCCTATGACTCTAGCGCAATCTTCCATCTTGGCCCGAAACAAACATCATCCTCGTCATCACTCCAAGTGACTAATACTAGAATCGTCCTTTTATTCCAACGACTACTAATTTATAACCTTCGACACTACCCCAACGATCATCCCATCAAAGCAAAACAAGTACACACCTGTACTAGTAGGTTTACTATATTTGTCTCTCCTCGTGACGGCTATTCAGGGTAGATAATACAACGCGTTATTAGCACATAACAACGCACACTAACAACACTCACGCCCAACTCCTCGGATTCCTCGTGACTTCCCCGACTCGAGCATTGATCTTGTGCTTCCGGTAGTAGGAGCTCTACTACTACCTTCCACACCTATCATCGCTCGTTCCGAGTCTCATCCCAAGGGTCCAAGTAGTTTCTTCGCCGAAACTATACACATAAAATAATTTATCCACACATGCCAGTTCAAGAACATATCCTAAACAGGCAACTCATACAACTATTGTATATATAAAACCATCGGTCTCCCCGATCAGACAACCACAATTGTATACATAATAAACCATCGGTCACCCCGATCATACAACAACAATTAAATATATAAATAACCATATGCCTGCACCAACATATATATACATCCACCCTTCCTAGCTCCCTAGGAATTTCCTCTTATCCCACTACCCTTGCTACTACCGAATCCCTACTAATTATAACGGGTGACCTCGCGAATACCCGATTATATGCAGTGCGAAATAAATAGACAGTCGAATACAAGACTCTATCCTAGAACGGTTGGACTCAAACAAGAGCTGCGCAATAGAACTAAATCGAATATTCTAAGGCTATAAATCTCTTACTGCATACAACCTAGAGGGCATCCACTTAGTAACCTATCATAATTAGCATAAATTCCTAATAGCAAGCATTACAACATACAACATAGTGTCCACAACAGGCAATCTAGCATGCATACTCTATGATCTAGAAAGCAATAAAACACTAAGCATTGTACCTTTCCCCTTTGGCTCCGGCCGACTGTACACACTGCGCCTCCGATCACCGTTCCTCGAACGGGTCTTTACTTTTTCTTTTATTTCCAAAAAGATTTAATAAAGAATTTGAAAATTTCCCAGCCGCAACTTGAGACCAAACACACCGAGGTGCGTTTGATTCACTCAAGCTGTGCTCTGATACCAAGTTGTAACGTCCCAAAAATTACAAGCAAATTTAAATTTTTAAATAAACAATTCATTGATAACAACTCAATAAATGATCCCAACGTTTCGTTTGCAAACACATAATTAATGTCTTTATAAAATAAAACCAGCGGAATAAACGTTTAATTATTAAAATCATAAAGCAACCAGCTCTTCTCGCGCGCCAGTGTGTACTCGTCACGCCTTGGAGCCGCCCGTACCTGAAACCACAGTTTATTGGGAAAGGGTAAGCACGAAGCTTAGTGAATTCCAACACATGCGCAGATAGGAATTATATACACATCACCCCTATCCGCACATAAGCAACAACATCACAGTTACATAAAACGAGTAAACATCTACAAGTAATTATGTATCCAACACCTCAGTACCATCGAGGCCTCGGTCCCACCGAATTGTAATGTATCCAACACCTCAGTACCATCGAGGCCTCGGTCCCACCGAATTGTAATGTATCCAACACCTCAGTACCATCGAGACCTCGGTCCCACCGAATTGTAATGTAACCAACACCTCAGTACCATCGAGGCCTCGGTCCCACCGAATTGTAATGTAACACACTCGTCACACCGAGTTCCCACAACGTTTCTTTCCACTTTCTCGGTCTCACCGAATGGTAATATAAAACATTTATACTAAGCATTCAAACCAATCAAATATTACACACCACAAAGACAGTAGTACATACAAACTATTATGACATGCATACAACCCCAAACTACACAGTGAGAGAACTCACCTCGAATGCGCGCCCAGCTTAATAACACAATTCAAGCTTCACAATAACGGTCACTTCCCAGCACCTAAACGCATGTTAAAACGTGTCAATACGAGACTCGGGCCCTATGACACGACACACGCTTAAACCGTCACTAAAACTAATTTCCGCTCTCGCCAAACAGGTCTGTTCGGGACCTGTTTCGACCTCTTTAAACCCAGAAAAACCTTAATTAAATTACATGACCAGAAAGTACTCTGAGTTAGGGTTCCAAGGACATATTATACGCCTCCTAACGATTTTTCTACAATTTACTACGGATTTTACAAAAACAGTTTCCGGAACAGCGAAAATCAGCACCTTTCAGTATAAAACGACAAATCTACCCATGCTACGTCCCGAACTGGGTTTTGCACAAAACACAGAAAAGTTTCTAGACTCAAAAATGGAACTTTTGACACCGATTTCACCCCAAACCGAGTTACGAGCAGAAAGTTATGACCATGACAAAACAGTGGCAGATTACAACACTGTCGGTTTACCGACCTGCTGTAAAAACAGAAGTTTTCCGCCTAGCTAGGGGCCGAACCAGCCTTTCGCTAAAACACGAAAAACGTGCCCGACACAGAATGTGAACCGTGGACACCAGAATCGCCTCAAACCGAGTTACGACGAGAAAGTTATGGCCGAAATACGAACTGGACAGAAAACTAATTTTCACATAAAATGACGAAACACCGAACTTGCGACCACTTTTTCGCCCAGTTAGAGACCGAACCAGTTTTCCGCTAAAACACGGAAAACGTGCCCGACCCCGAACTAGAACCGTGGGCGCCAGTTTCAGTTCAATCGGACTTACGACAGAAAAGTTATGGCTACATGAAAACTAGACAGCACACTTAGAATTTACGTAAAATTACGATTTATAAAAACGGTTCAAGGCTTAAACGATTCGGGTTTTACGCTACGAGTGACACCCACTGCCACCGCCCTCCACCCACAGCCACCGCAGCGGCGGCGTGCGGCGGTGGTGGTCTCGCCGGAAAAACGAAAGGAACAAGGAAAAGAAAAGAACGAGACTAACGAGAACCACGTACCTCACGACGGCGTCTCACCACCACAACCAAACCGCTCTCTCTCGATCACTCCGACGACAGCGGGTGGTGGCGGTCTCCGGCGACAGCAGTAGCGGCGGCGAGGGCTGCTGCTGTATCCTTTCTTCTCGACACTCTCTCCTTCTCGCGATTTCACTCTCTCTCTTTGTTTCTATCTTTCCGGCCGCACAACACAAACCAAACGAGAAGGGAGGGTCGTAGGGTTCTTGGGAGAGGTTTGCTTGCTTGATTCACAAGGAAAGACAAAGAAAAGGAAAACGAGAATAGGGATACGGTCATGGGCCGTGAACCATGAACAAGTTCCAAAAAAATTGCACCTTTAGCCCCTCAACTACACCTCATCTCACAATCTATAACGAAAGACACGAAGGCTAACATTTTTGGTCCTTTTGACACCAAACCACTAACCAAAAACAATTAAAGGTGAACATTTTAAATTATTAAAATTAATTAATAAACGTACCGGGACACGGGCTTTACACATCCCAAAATCACGGTCTCAAAATTTCATTACAATTACTTAATAGGTTTGCGGAAACAACCTACACAACTGAGAAAAACTAATTACTAGAGTGTCGCTACGCTTCTTGACTCTTCTTGCTAAGCTCAGCCTATTTGCCCGAGCTCCTGGAAACCTGCTTACCTGAAAAGGTTTTAATTTGAAAATGCGAGGGTTAGACCATGAGGTCTAGTGAGTCCCTCCTAACAGTTATCAAAGCGTTTAAGAAAACAGTTTATCTTTTCAGCTTTAAACATTTATATTCAACACGTCAAAATCATATACGGACTGAAGTCCGCCTCCTCGTAATCTAACACCCTGAAGCCACCCGAGGGTGACAACGAGTCAGCCTCATGCTGCCTTGCGGAGCCTCGCTCCTGGCATATAGGGACCTCTCTTCCCGCACGAGAGCTGGCGGAACGACTCTCCCGTCTTTGCCAGTTTACGTCTCCTTGATGTATGCATACATTCTACATAAAACTTTAAACAACTTTCATGCAATTAAAGCATAATAATAAAGCATGGCAATTCTCAACATTCATAACATTTTTGAAAACACTTTAAAAGCCACACATTTCAGTTTAGAAAACTCACCTGAGCGCTTTAGTATCTTCTTGCCTCAAAACTTCTTACTTACTTTCCCGACCTCTAAGTAGAACACCTAGAAATGTAGGAGACGTAACTCATAAATTTGTCATAAATTGTGTACTAAGCTACAAGATTGGTGAACCGACAACAGAAGGGTTCGGCCCAAGCAACTACCGGAACTTACACTACCGGAAGTCGCAAAAACCCAAGTACCGGGACTCTCTCTACCGGGAGTCGCAAAACCAAAGTACCGGGACTCACTCTACCGGGACTTAGGTTTCTTACCAGCGCCAGGCGACTGGTTAAATCAAACTTTCACTCGCTTAATCGAAGAAACAGGTTACGAGAAGAGTTTACAATGGTTCCCATTGCAACTCAAACATCCCAGAAATTCCTTAACCCAAAACCTCCGATTCACTCAACCAACACTGCTATTTACCACTTTAATAATAAACAGAACTCCAAAACCCAATTCTAAACACAGAGCAGAAAACTAAGGAGACGAAGGTGGTTTAGATTGCATTACCTCAGCTTGATTTGAGAGTTTCTTCCCCTTTTTCTCTTCAAATTGCAAGAATTCTCCAAATATCCACTCTACGTCTTCTCAGCCGCAAAACACTGAAATGAAATAAAATTCCCTAGGGTTTTGAGCCCTTTTATACTCCATCCCAAAAATACCAACTAGCCCCTCAACTTTCACTTATTAACAAAACTTGACGAAAAGCGTAAAACTTTCCAATTTGGTCTGGGTCGTTACACTTACGGACCCGAGAAGTCTACTGGGCTCGAGAACCTGCAAATATCGCGGCTGTAAGATCGTTCTTTACGATTTGATCGAGAGGTGGAACACAGTGGGGACAATAGTGGTTCTGCACAGAGGTTGTCCAGAGTATTCAAACACAGGAGCTGATCGGGTGAACATATACAGGACATGTCTGAAAGATTGGTCTGAATGGCCTGAAAAGAGGTGCTGAATGGAGGGCTGTTTGGGTCTGGAGTTGTGCAATGTGTGTTGTGCAGTGAGTATCATGTCTGATTCATTTTAGACGTGTTGTTTGGGTGACTTAGAGTGTGGTTGTTTGTGTTTTTATTTTGGTTCTCGTGGGTCCAGGCGGTCAGTGTATTGTATCGATTGTCTAAGTGATGGTTGTGGTTGTGGTTTTTTCCTTGTACATTTGTATAATTTGTGCAGTGAAATAAATCCTTTGCTTGCCTTGCAAAAAAAAATTAAAGCAGGGAGTATTCAGAATTCAGATATAAGTTGCTTGCAATTTAGGCTGTTAGGCATCAATAACTACTAGAAAAATGGAACTTTAACTGAATCAACCAACTAAAAAGCATAACAACATGAAAACAAGAGACTTTAATTAGACTTCTCAAACGATAACAAATAACTGCATCATCACTTAGAAAACTTTCTCTTTTGGAAGAAAACAGGGTAATAATATTAGCTTCAATCTTATATAGATTTGAAATATATGTTCTATGTTCTATCCGTATTCACGCCCTTTGAAACGTTTATGTAAGTTGTAAATATTACCTAGCTTCCTAAGTTGAGTACTATGTTATCTTTTTAATTTTGAGTGAGGGGCTATCATTACAAGATGATTGTTTTTAAGATATTTTTTAGTACTTGTCAATTTGCAGGTAGGAGTTGCAGAAACAAAAATCCACAAAGAGTGATGCTAATGTTCATGTTTGTACATGGCCGTCGGTGATGAACTGTGAATGAGAACTTGGTCGGAGATGAACTGGGTTTGGTCCCTGTGATAAACCATGGATATGTATATGTATGTATGTATGTATGTATGTATGTATATATATATATAATTGTAGTTATTTACATATGTGGTCCCGTAACTTTGTTGGATTTTACAAATACAAGGAGAAACAAAAAAAAGTTGCAAACAGGGATGGAAATATTGGTTGGACGAAAATACCCCTGACTCTAACTGAGGTTTTTTAACGAAGTTAGTGATCAGGTTCTTCTTTCAAAGCAAAATCCAAACCTAAGGGACCACAACTTGAGATATTAAAGTACATGTCCCTCTTTCAAAGAAAACATATAACCACATGGACCAAAAATGTAATTCACTCAAAATAAAATAATTAAAAATAAGATATTATTATATAATTATTTCTTTTTCTTTTTTAAATTTATATATAAGTTGCTTTAAAGAGAATGAGACCCATAACTTTAATATATATAGTTATATATACATAGTTAAGAAATTGTTTAAAATAAAAAATAGGATACTCCGTTCAAAAAACATATTTTTAAATGGGGTACTGCAATAATCGAACTCAGAGTAGGCGCTAGAGAAAAGGAAGCGCTACCCACCCAAGGCACATAATAACTTGTTTAATGAAGCGGATTACATAATTTATATATCAAGTTATATATATATAAATATATATATATATATATATAAATATATATATATATATATATATATATATATATATATATATAAATAACTTCAAAAATCGGAGGCCCTGTGCGACGACACCACACCGAACACCCCATGGCACGACCCTGTTTGTTGGTATTGAAAGAATCAAGTATTTGAGCCTTTTGTGGGTAGATGGTGTTTTATTGGCTAAAATCGAATCTAGCAGTGTAAATCGTTGAGATTAGCGGTAAGGAAAGGATAAGAAATGGTTAAGTATCGTCATTAATACATTTATTACTTGTGAATCAAGATTATTTGAGTTTAGCGGTGGGTTTAATATTCCAATCGGTCATCAGACCGCGTCCGATAAGTGACCTTGTGCAGGTCTCCGGATAGAGTAGTTGTCCGGATAAAGCAGTCGTCCGGATAGAGTAGTATGGTATCCGGGTAGCTTATGTTTCTCATCCTTTTACTCAGGTATTTACTCTGGAGGACAAAAGTGATAGAAATATCCGATCAAACGCAACAAGTGAGTTTTTCTAACTAAATACGTATTTTAATGTGATTTCAGAAGTAGGGAAGAAATGCGAAATGGTTTATCTATGTTGTATGATGATGTGTTTGGAAAGTTAGTTTAAAGTGTATTCATACATTGTTGATAGATGTGTCCCGTTTATGCCATGAGAGGAGTGACCCAGTAAGGCTGTATGAGACTGACACGTCGTCACTTCCGAGTGACTTCAGTGTGCCATTTACATGTGTGGTTGTTACATGAAAGCTTTGTTAAAGTTGTTGTTTATAAATGTTGTGAAATGTTTTAAATATTTGATAATGAAACTGTTGCCACTAGAGAGAGTTCACTAGACCTCATGGTCTAACCCTCGCATTTCCAAAAACTAAACCATTTTCAGGTAAGCACTTAGTAGAAGGCTCTAGTAAGGGCAAATAGAAAGCGCGAGCGTGAAGCTTTGGACTAGAAGGAAGCTGTTATATTTAGCATGTCAAACATAGTCTTTAGAAATCTCAGCTGTGTAATAGGTTGTTTCCGCAAACCTTGTTATGTACTCATATGTTTAAGACAATATTTTGGAGTCGTTTCGGCGAGTTGCTTAATTCATGTTGTTTAAGTTTTATTCTTTGATTTGGGTTGTTACATTTTGATTTCATTTCATTTATAACTCAGCAAATTAAAAATTCATATAAAAATCTATAATGATAGTTTTTATAAGAATCTCATCTTTATAGGTCTCATTAATTGTCAACAACATATATTTATAAATAAATATAAAACATTTTATTTAAATACCAATAAAAATGAAGAAATTGTTTTTTCACACAAACTTCATGGTAATAACTAACGTTAGCAAATAAGAACTCAAAAAGAGTAAGGTTCTTATACGAACTCTCAATAATAGTAGTTCTTATAAGTCACTCCACTTTTTGCTTATAGAACCTTGCATTGGAGATACTTTAAAGAGGGGGCCCTTTTTTAAGATATTAAACAAGTTTTCTTGTTATTTATAGGTGAACGGGAAACTTTAATCACTTTTATACATGCATAAATTTGTTAACGTTTCGATCATGATAAACGTAGGTAAATAAAAATATACAAATGTTTTGTTTTAACCATAACTCATATTTTCACCAAAACCCAATCATAAATTTATATCTAGACTTGTGCAAAACCCGATATGAAAGTGTAAAACCGATAAACCAAGGAAGAACCATGATACTTGGTTCATGGTCTGGTTTGGAACAAAACTGCTGTCATAATTCATGAGGCGAGGTTCTCCATTTTTATTTGTAGTTGTAGTTTTCAATAAATGTAACAAAATCCATACAGGGTTAGTTTCCGGAGAGAAGTGTAAAATTTGGTGAGAAGTGTGAGAAATGGTTATCAACCCTTGGATGAGAAATGGACGTACATTAGGATGAGAAGCACATGCTCATAAGCTGCAATTCATGGAAGGGTATTTGATTAAAAGTCAGGGACGTTCCAATCTTTTTGGAGGCTCTGCTACATTTATAGCTTTTGATTACATTACATAAATGGGATAACATAGATACATATAAGTTAAGCACAAAAGAGGGTTAAACCTAAGCAATTAACAATTTGAATCTAAACCCAAACAATCAACAATCTAAATCTAAACAAAATCTTTTTTGAATTTAAACAAATTGAACCAGTTTGAACCTAAAAAAATTGAGATATAACTTTACACAGGTCGACGAAAGACCATGTACACATGTAAAATTGGGCCCGAAAAATTTGGAGGCCTTGTTCTAAATCCCACATTTAACATGCTAAGGAATGACCTTGTTAAAAGTGATGTTTAAAAGCACTTCTCACACCTCTACAAAAAATGACAATCTCACATGATCCCATACCAATCCATATATTCATCCAACTTTTGCAAGATTTTAAGTAATATATAAGATTTTGGAAATAGATAGCAAAATACAATTATTGGCAAGCTTCAATGTTCCGATTCATCCCACTACATATATACCTTACAAACCACAGTGTACATATATACAGAACCAGTGTGCATATATGAACAATGTGCATATGCATACGTGCAAGAATATACATATAATGGACATACATTAATATGGGATAATGCATATATGCATCTCAGATTATGCATATATGCAAATTGGTTTGTAAATAATGCAACAAATACATGGTTTGTATTTGATTTATACCATATATATTGGAAACAGTTTTCATTGTTTACAAAGGATTAGGGGAAAACAGAAAGGAGAAGACGTGACCAATCTTCAAAATCAAACTAGGAATGGTGCTGGAGAGAAAGCTGGGAGAGCCATTGGATGAGTCGATTCCCTACAATTTACCCTAAAATTAGGTATGTATGATTTAGAGATGAATATGGTACGATATCATGTATTTTTTTCTTAATATCGTGTACCAACCAATTATAATTGGTACGCAAAAATTTATATCGTGTATCAACCAACTCTAATTGGTACCAACTTTTTTCGGTTGGTACGGTTTTATACCAACATCTCAAAAGTTTACAAACTTGTTGTTCAAAACCTATTATCCGTAAAACTTTTAGTTGGAAAACAATAAAATGCACTAGTTTAGTTCTTTGAGTTTGAGAACCAGTTAAAACATTGTTTTTTACTATAAATGTAAGGGAAATTAATTAAAATACCCCAACTTTGAAGATGACTTACCAAAATACCCAAAAAAAATTCAAGTTTACCTAAATGCCCAAAATTTCCGCGATGAGTGCCCGTGATCGCGATCAAGGACTGAAAGTGAAAAATTTTGCGACATTATTTACATTTTCAGTCCCCATCGCGGGCCTCGATCGCGGGCCATCGCGGGCCGCGGAGGACCATCGCGGGCATCATCGCGGAAATTTTGGGCATTTAGGTAAACTTGAATTTTTTTTGGGTATTTTGGTAAGTCATCTTTAAAGTTGGGGTATTTTAATTAATTTCTCTAAATGTAAATATAACAAAATGTTAATTTACTAAATAATCAAATCTCTTTAAAATGCATATAATCAAATATATTACATTTCATTTATTTTTTCGGTACAATTTCAATACCAAATACCAACTAAGTTTGAAAAGTTGGTACGGTAGCACCAACCAATTTAATTTGTATCAATTTAGTTGATACCAATTGAATTAATATAGTTAGTAATGAATTGATTAGTTTGTCATGCTACAAATTTGACAACTACTGTTGACTATGAACAAACTAGGTTTAAAAAAATCAAATCAGAAACAAAAAAAAACAATAAAATGAGTTTTTGCTTCAAGAACCAGTAGGGCTGTAAATGAACCGAACGAACACGAACGGATGCTTGTTCATGTTCGTTCGTTTAACTTAGCCGAACAAACGAACGAACACGAACGATAAACGAACAAGATTTTTTGTGTTCATGTTCGTTCGATAAGAATTTTTGTTTGTTCGTGTTCGTTTATTAAGAGTTAAACGAATGTAAACGAATGAACATAAACGAACGTAAACGGACGACTTTAAATGAACATAAACGAACGAACCCAGATGAACAAAAACAACCACCGTTCGTTCGTAAAAAATACCTTAACAAAATGAAAAACCGGGTTGACTTAGAAGGTATAAAAAATAAATTCTAAAAATCAATTTACTTGATGATTTTACACATTAATTTCATATTATATAAATATGTTTATATATATAAACAAGCATAAACGAACGAACATAAATGAACGAACGTTCACGAACATAAATGAACGAACGAGACCATTGTTCATGTTCGTTCATTTAACTAAACGAACAAAAAAACGTGTTCATGTTCGTTCATTTATTAAATAAACGAACATAAACGAACTTCCCTTCGAATGGTTCACGAACGGTTCGTTGAAACGTTCGGTTCGTTTACAGCCCTAAGAACCAGCATCGAGGAGAGTGAAAAATTATGGAGCTCGTGTTAATTCCATAGCAGAATCGCAATTTAGCAAAACTTTACCAAATCTCAGAATCAGAATCGGTTTTCAAACTTTATTTGATAAAAAAACACATAATGATGTTAACAGAAGGAGGAATTCACCTGTAATCAGAACCATAAGAATCAGATCGAGTTTTTCCCGCCAATTTACTTTTAATCAGCGGTTTTTTCTCAGATCTGAACGAAACCGCCGATTCAGCTCTCTGCCTACGCGCTTCCCGAGCAACACCGTCCTCCGCAATCGCTGTAAGCGCCGGCTTCCAATGTTTTGTCGAGTTACCTTGCGTCATACGCCGCCGCTGCCGCCGACTCGGAACCTCGGCGGTGATGGTCTCAACCGCCGGTGTACCACCGAAACAATAGCTGATCTCCGGGAAGAAAAACTTCATAAATAGAATTCACTCTCTTCTCTGTCCTTGCAACCAATAAGCTGCAAAGTTTGATGTAAAAATAATAGATTGGCAGAACACGAAGTTTCCGTGAGTTTCTCTTTTATGGCGGACGTGAAACAGATTGCTTCTGTTTATATACTTGTTATGACCTACTTCTTCCAGAGCTATAATTGCTAGATAGTGTATAATCATGCTATATACACTTGTACATCAAAGATAACATCTTGTACATATTATAAAAGCTGAAAATAACCTTAGTTGAGAACTAAGGGTGCGTTTGGTTTACGGGAATGAATTGGAATGGATTGGATTTTAATAAATCCCACATGCTTCACAAAAATGCCTCACGTGCTCTCCCTCGTCATCATCATCAAACATGGGAAGTAAAAAAAATAGCTAAATTCTATTCATGAAAGCCAGTCCAGATTGGATTTCAAATCCACCCTTCACCAAAGGATTTTAAAATCAACCAGACATGAGATTTCAACAAAAAATCCAAGGATTTCAAAACCCTCCAATTCCAAATTCTATGAAAACGTGGGATTGAAATGTATTTGAAATCCAAATCCAATCTATTCCCGTAAACCAAACGCACCCTAAGTTTTTTTTTTAATTGAAGTAAGCTACAAATTTGGTCCATGTAGTTTGTGGAAAGTAATATTTTTTGTCTTTGTAATTTTGAAATTATAAGATGGTCATTATTATTGTAAAAACGTCTCGAGTTTGGAGTTGATCCCTCTTTTTAACGACTATTAAAAATTTCCATTAAGTAAGAAGCATTTTTGTTATTTTATCAATTTTTTTTTTGTTTTTTACCGAATCAAAAAGTATATTTTTTGATTTAGACTTATGGGTTTTGATGGGGTAAAAGAGAAAAAATTTGATAAAAGGATTAAAATGCCTCTTATTTGACATGAATTTTGTAATGTTAGACTAAGGTATTATTTAATTGTTTAACTACATTGGTTGTATTAATTAACATATTATATTGTTATAAATTTGTTTTAATTATATAATTAAATATTGTAATTGATAATCTTTTAAAAATGTTCTTTTTGGTCATTTTACATGTTTATAAGCTAGTTTTTGCCAAACATGATTTTTTCATCAGCTAGCTTATCAACTAGTTTGCCAAACATAACCTAAAAGATTAAATCTAGACGTTTTTGTAAACTACGATGGCCATCTTGCAATTTTGAAATTGCAAAGATGAAAAGTATTATTTTCGACAAACAACAAAGACCAAATTGGTAGTTTACTCTTTTTATTATAATAAAATATCTTTCAATACGGATTAGGCCGAATGATTTAAGGCATTTAATAGCTTTTTCAATAGATTATCCAAAATCCTAAACTGAAGAATTAAAAACCAAAATCCTTAAAAATGTTAAAGGAAAAACTAAACAGAACAACAATATAATGTAGAGAATGAATCGTAATTTTCATTAATCATAAGTCCTTTATATAGGGATGAATTACAAGTAGATAACTACAAGATATTTCAATTCTAATCTATCTCTATCCCTATCTCTATCGTCATATCCTTTAGACGATGACACATTTATCCTACAACACTCCCTCTTGTGCCGAGTCAAAGGAGTGAAGGTGCACAATTGTTGCCTCGTTAAAACCTTACGCCAAAATAAAAACCCAATGGGAAAAAATAAAAATATGACGAAGGAAAGAGTACAATGCACTAGCTTATTTCCAATACATAGACTTTTCCTTTAGTCTAGTTTTCTCTTAGATTCGTACATTAATCGTGAGAGTTAAGAAAACATGATGGTATATAAAATGTTGTCTCACTAAAACCTTACACCAAGGAACAAAACCCAATGGGAAAAATAAAACATTGGTTGAAGGAAAGAGCACAACATACCAATATTACATATATAGTAGACTCCCCCTGATTCGTGCATTAATCAAAGAAGGTTTAAAACATTTCCATTTTAATACTTTCTACTTGTTTCCCAAATATGGTTTTAAGTATTGATTTGGTAAGCAAACATGTCACATTTTCCCCACTTCTTATTCAGTTCACTTGAATCTTGAGGAGAATTGATTGTATAAAAACTTAAGCAAAATATGTTTTGTGTTATAACCCTTGATATATCTTACTTTCATTTCTTCGATACATGATGCATTATTTCCATACATGCAAGTTGTATAGTGATCAAAATCAAGATTACTAGCTCCTCTTATATATGTAATGATAGTCCTTAACCATATACATTCTTGAATAGTCTCATGGAGAGTAAGATTGCTGATAATATAAGAAGATAGCTATTAAGGGTTTGCTTAGTTTACTTCCAAGCAATCAGCATGTTCCATATGATAATTCCTTATCTAGTTTGGGAACAACCTTTATATGAGTCAAACATATACCTAATATCAGCAAATATATACCAAGACATTATTTGGTGTTTTTCTATAAGAGCCAGTACTTTTGCCGCTCACAATCTAAGTAGGTATTGAAGTTTCATTATCAATCCATTTATCTACGTAGGAAAATTATAAGCCCACGTCAATGATGCCAAAAGATTAATTTGAAATCATTCCAATGACGTTGCGTTGGCGCTGAGCTAAATCTAGCTGACAAGTTCAGTGAGAAGTACAATATACGGTCAAGTGTATTATGTTGAGTACAATAATGCGCCTATTGTACTTAGGTATGGAATTCCAGCTCCTAACACCTCTTCGTCCTCATCCTTTAGACAAAATGGATCTTTCCTTATATCCAACACTTTGACCGATCATGGGAGTGCTAATCGGATGCGCTTTGTCCATATTAGGTCGCCTGATCATTTTCTAGATATATGCGGATCGGTGGATTAATATTCTACAAACTCGGTGTCGTAGCTCAAGTATCTAGACAAAACCAAGTTTTCCCACGATCTTTCATCTCAAATTCAGATTTCAAGTAGCTTGTGTTTTCTCTTATTTCATCAAGAGTGCCTATTATGTTCATAACAACGACATATAGAGCTACTATGAAAATCTGGGACTTGTTTTCTTATATAAAAACTCAAGGGCACAGTTCATCGTTCTTATTTATCGTTTCCCAATCAAGTATTCACTCAGGCGGGTATACCACATCCGCATAGATTGCTTTGATCTATAAAGTGAGTGTTTCATATTTATTGTAATCGCATTTCATAGTTTAAGTTACTTGATATTGGTATAATGCCATCAAGCACTTTTATATCTCTGAATTTAGATCCCCATAGAGATATGTAGTAACTACATCGTTGAGCTGCAATTTCCAGTCCTTCGGAAACTACTTGGCTAATTTAATTAGCAGAACGTTGTCCATCACGAGAGAGTAAGTCTTATTGTGGTCAATCCAGTGCGTTGTGAGAAACCTTGCGCCAAAGGAGAGCCTTATATATTATGACTTAATTATTCTCATTACGCTTCCCTGACAAAATGATTTATCTATGTCCTACAGGCTTTACACTTGGTCGGTTAGCACTACCGAACCAAATACCTGTTCATTTGTCAAATAATTATCCTGGATTGCTTCTTTTCATTTAGGCCAATTTGCTCTTTGTTGACATTCTTCAATTGAGCATGGTTCGATGACATCGTGCTCTGTTATCTCATAAGCAACGGTATATGCAAATATATCATCATTGAGTATGTATGATCTGTCCATCGACTCATATTCATTTGATATTTCTTTGATCTCTGGAATCAGTATTAACTTCGGAGCGTCCTCCAGTAATGATTCATAGACATAGATTTAATCAGAGATAATCTCATGTATTGATGATATATAGTGGTGCCTTATTCTTCTCTTCCTTTAGATGAGTATCTATCGAACCAAGTAGCTTCCCCCATTTCCTTTTGGGAGATACGACCTCAACCACACCTCCACCATGTGTGATTGCAACGTACTTCCAGCGACGTTGTGCCCTTGTTTGGGGACTTTTGATCTTGCGAGTATATTTGCAGCTCGTATATGTGATCTTGTCAATCTATATAATATTAAACGTATCAGGTATCGAGTCTGATTCATCTGACTTCAACTTTACGTTGTGAAGTTTTTGGGGATCAAAATGAGACACAATTGAAATATTCAATGACACTTCCTGTCGTTCACATGGAAAATCCTTTTTCATATCTCCCCCTAACGACAGGAAGGTTGTCTCATCAAAATGACAACCCGCAAATCTAGCGGTAAAGAGATCACTCGTCAAGGGTTCTAATTAGCGGGTAATTGTTGGGGGTTTATATCCAACATTTGATTAATCGTCTTTAAGACCCATTTTGGTACGCTGTGGGGGCATAATTGGCACATATACAACACAACCAAACATACGTAAATGTAAAACATCAGGCTTATAACCAGTTACCAACTGGTACGCACAAGATTGGTTGGTTGGTTGTGGGTCTGAACACGAATAAGTAAAGTTGCATGTAATATTGCATTACCCCATGCAGATGTGGATAAATTGGTGCGCATAACCAATGCCCTAGCTACCATCTATATTCTTTTGATGACAACTTTTATCATTTTACGAGACCATTTTATATATACACATGCGATACAAATGCAATAATCATGAAATCCTTATGATGTAAATTCTCCATCATTCTAAGTCATGTAGACTTGATGAGAAAAAATCAGGGTGGTGAGTCCTTAATGTATGAGTGCAACATTTCATGTGGACTATAATACGACACGTGTTCATCGTGTGAAAACCAGAACCATAAAGTACTTTAATGGCCCGCATTCTGGATGTTTATGTCCATAAATATCACCTTGTATTCGTTGTAAGAATGAAATATTTTTATATCATGTCCTTAGCTTTAGGATGGTCTCATTCCTGATTTGGCTAAGGATCAGGGTATATAAAAGTTCTAGGTATTAGAGAGGGCATGTTATGATGGTGGTGTTGCTTCTTGTGCAGTAGAAGTCAACAGTTACAATTTGGTTAATTCCCTCGTTTTATCTTTCACTCGAAAGAGAATGTATCTAAGTGTATTTTGCAATACATAGATCACTATGTCATGACCATGGTGTCCCACGTGGTCATGCCGAAACATATATGTGTCATTGTTCCAAAGTTCTTTATTGGTGACAAAATATGATTTACTAACATAGATAATCCATTAATCTGATACATTAATTTCTCTAATATATTTTGCTTTCATATCATTAGAGTTGATGTACATATACCCATTTCCATTCTTATAATATGATTGGTACGAATATTTTAACAAGGTTCATATTGATATAGTGCTCTAGCAACAAGTGACAGTCCATCGTCTAAGTGTTTAGAGGAATTAAAATAATTAATTAAATGAAAATAATCTATTTCTTAGGATTGTATGAGATGCCAAAAAAACAATCAAGTTCTCCTCGATACATTCCTACATGGAACGAAGAACGTTGAGAGTTTTGCATTTGTTTTTGATGTGATCATTTACATCTCTAATGGTTATAAACTCAGGTGTATATATACACAAATGCAATTAACTTGATAGTTAAATTATATTTAAATAAATTTATACTTAACCAATCTTAGATATGACATGACTCATTTATAACTTGTTCCATTTTCTATTGGGAGTTCGTTCCCCACTATTTCCATGAATTTAACCCTTTCCACAACCTTGTCCATATGGTACATATGTGTGTGGACTAATAGGTTCAACTCACTATCCTTTGGAGTTCTTTCCACATCCAACGCTTGCCTTATTAACCCCAAGAATTTTCTTTATCCGAGTATGTCTAGCGTTGTTAAAAAACATTGCTACAACTCTTAACCACTTGCATTAAGTTAATGAGTTTGTTAAAGGTTATATTGCAGCTTATATTGTTTCATTAGTATGATTGGTGATATAGGAAAGATGAAAAGATGTTATGATTCGCATAATCTTTTGTGAGTTCCTTGTCACAAAGATTGAGATGCATTTTGAGACATGACATTTCTTTGTCAAAATCGGTTACCTTCTTGTAATCAAGTAAGTAGGTTTCTTTCCACTGTATGATTAGTTTGAGAAGTATATGGTACTGAATATTCCCCAATTTCCTTTTTTTGGGACTACCCACGGTTCGTGGGGGTTTCTAGTTATTCTCTCTGAAGGTTGTGACTGATATATCGTCTCAAAAATTTTAATGTATTTAATTGTATCTTAACATCTAGTGTTTTTTTTCTTTAGGGTCAAAATGGTTCGATGATTTTTGCGTATTTTCTTGTGTTTTTCCGAACCTATCTTATGGTAATCAAGTACTTTTGATTCAAAGATGTCGTACAGAATGGAGAACATATTATTTTCTAAAATAGTGAATTATGGTTTATACTTATTATGTTATGAATGAAATTTTATTGCGAATAAAAATCACTCAATCTATTGGATCTCCAGATAGTAGGGGAATCACGTGGATTTCTTAAGTCTCTACAAACCTTAGAGCTATTTACACCCGTTTGACAAAATCCAAATCGATATTTGCGATTTAATTAATTTGAATATAATGTTGTTAATTATAGAGCTTTTGGCAAGATGCCAAAATAAATATGAGATTGGCATATGAAGCCAATTTCAATGTTGTAAAACCTTAATTGTATTTTAAGAGATTTTGTCATTAGACAAATAAATATTGGTTTTGACATAAAGTCAAATTCAAACTTTTAACATCTTAATAGTATTTATAGATCTTTTAGTAAAAAAACCCAAATATATAGAGGTTGGAAGTGTAACTTCCAAAAATTATTTATCAGATTGAAATTAATGAGTAGAAACTCATAATTAACCAAGATAAGCATTTGAATTATAGCAATAATAATTAAATTAATATAAACATTTGAAATATAACAATAATAAATTAAGATAAGCATGTGAATAATGAAGTGGAGAAAAAAATAGATTATCAGATGCCAAGTTTCTTGATGTTATTTACTGCAAATTATTTGATCCTAGTATGTGTAGATTAATTAATAAAGCACACAAATAACAAATAGAGACAAAGCAAGTATAAAGAGGCTTATTTGGATTGCATTAGGAAGAACTATTTTTTTTTGTGACGAAACTGAACAAACGTTTGCATGGTGGCCACAATCATCAAAAGCTATTTGGAGGATGACAGTTGTTTCTAATTTCGGAGCTTTTCGTGCTGATAACGTGTTAAAGGAAAAACTAAACAGAACAACAATATAATGGAGAGAATGAATCGTAATTCTCATTAATCATAAGCCCTTTATATAGGGATGAGTTACAAGTAGATAACTACAAGATATTTCAATTCTAATCTATCTCTAACCCTATCTCTATCGCCATATCTTTAGACGATGACACATTTATCTTACAACAAAAAACATATTATAATAAACTCCAACCATTTTTCTATTTTCTGGATTACCACATTAAATATATTATTAAAATATTCAATACAAATTAATAAAATATAAATTCCTTTTCTAAAAGTTTTGGAGGGTAAAAAATATTTTTCCCACATAAGAACATCTCAAACAAATTATCTAAAAATGGAGTTTTTCTAGAGTTTTTGCTCTGACATATTATCCAAAACCTTCTCTAAAATGGAGAAATATAAGAGAGGTGATAAAAATCCCAAATATGGATAACTCCCCAAAAAAAAATTACCTATGAAAGATAAATGGTTTTTTATCCTTCCAATCAATGAGATTACTTGAATTTAATTGTTCATAAAAACCCAATAAACTATTCCATTTTGAGTGATTAAGCCCTTGAATTAATTAAAACTACAAACTACAAACTACGGGAATTTTTGGTACTTGTTAAAGCACACAAGCGATAACAAAAGAAAATCCATTTGTGGCTCTATTAAATCAGTAGGAGAAACCTATCCTTTTTCGGCGACTCCACTTCATTCTCCTCCCTAGTAACTTCTTCAGCTCCAAACTGTTAACCTATTCACGTTCACTCTCTCTTCCTCCCCCTTCTCTTGTTTTATTTCGGTTCACCATGTCCTCTACAAATGAAGTTGTTGATTTTGGCCTCTCTCACCCGACAAGCTGCATGTCACAGACAACTTCGACATAGAAGATGTTGAGAATGTTACTGAAGCAAGCCTGGAACAACAAGTGGACGAACTTGGACTTGTTAAATTAACATATATGCAAAAATCTGAATCAAGTCCAAAATTAACATATATGCAAAAATCAAAATGACCCATTTGCACTTATTCCTAATATCTAAACCTGATTACAATGAACATATATGCAAAAATCAAAATGGTCCACATTTGCACTTATGCCTAATATCCAAAATCATAGTTTCACATATGCAACATAAGTTAACGTAACTTCATTAATCCAAATCAGGTCTAAAACGGGTCAAAAGCTACTTTGTTCTAAACACTAAACTTACATTCATATACGCATCCATTTAGAATTTGCAATCCTGCCCTAAACAGATCACCAAAAACCCTAAGATGACAATCACTTTTTTCACGTATTCTCATATATGAAGATCTTAAGCATGATTACCTTCCAAAACTTCGTTCTTGATGACAGTTCTTCTCTCGATAGCCGTTGTCGCTTATTCAACCCTTATCTTCTCCCGTTGAACATCGTTCCCATCTGCATCCAAACACATTGGGTTTTCCTTTGTGTTAATGAACCGAGAGAAATGTGTTTTAAACATGATTCTCTCACTTGGCTTCCTAAGCGCAAGATGAATGTAACTCGGAATACATCAAATACAACTTATATGGACAAATTTATGGAGGGAAAGAAAGTTTCGAATTCTTTGAATTTCTTTAGTTTGCGCCATTTTCTTCCAAGGATTAAGAGGTTTTTGACAATATCAGGTACCGATTTCATCTACAAACGTACGATATCTCATAATCCAGTTGTTTTCCCCTGTCGTCAGAATGGAAGCTATGAATTCGCGTTTGTATCAGTTTTTGAAAAGGGGTCATGTTTTGAAAAAGAATTGTAGTTTATTTATTATGCCCTTTTCGTCATATTATTTGTTACATATTTGGTATCTCATTTTCAAATATTTACAAGTTACACCCTTTTAAATCTAGACCATTCATTTACAAATGTAAGGATAAGATTGGTTTGTAAAGGGTGCAAGATATGCACAGTTTGTATTTTACGGGACCTCTATATACTATTTTATAGTTAAATAGGTGAAAATAATAGTGTAACACCCTCGAATTAGGAAAGAGCAACTAAATAAAAATTTCAATAAGACATCCAAAAGAATAGAATTTCTTCCTATAAGCCAACACGGGAAATACCTCAAATTAAAATCTATGATTAACGTCAAACAAATTATAACCCAAGTCTTATTACAAAGACTAAATCCACATCGGGTGTTACTTAACTCAAGTACAATTGCTATTCCCAAAAATGAATGCGGAAGACTTCACTTAATCAATTCACTTCTTGAGCACACTACTAGCACTCGACCCTTCGCAGTATCACTAGAACTACTCCCAACCTGAACCTGTTGCACATGCCGACAAATAAAAAAGTTAGGCTAACGCCTAGTGAATTCAAGAGTTTACAACATGATTTAAATAATTTATTAAATGAAAGATTGCAACTAAAATCATGTTTTCCAAAAGAGTTTAGGATAAGGATGTAAACGACTCATTTTTCAACGCACACGAAATCTATGAGGATAGTTCCCAAAATGTACATAGCGTTTTCCAAAATGAATTTCAATCCAAACTCACTCAAAACGTGAATAAATCTATATTATGCAAAACCTTCAAATACGGATGATGACATAATACCCAACCCATAAATCATGGAAGAACAATCCATATAAGTATAATACTTCACCGAAAGCGTGATACGAAATCCAATACTCACACAAGCATAAATGGAATGAAGTCCAAATACAAAAAATATGGAAGCGACATGCTTCATTCAAACTTTAATATACATGGAGGGAATTCCAATATTAAAGTCGTCAATTGCAGTCAATCGCACAAGACCAACGATAATAAAGCAAGGGCATTATAAAATCCCAAAATAATGTTGGCCGACAACGGGGGAGACCCGTATCCATTGAGAGTGGAAGAACACAAAAGTATGCCACTCATACAACGTTAATCGTATGACACTTCACGACATGAAAGCCCAAGTGTCCCTACGACTCCTTTCAAGACACACCCAAAGAGACAGCTGACCTTAGCGGATATTACCATGAATACCACCAAAGGCTTGGCATAAGCGGGGTTATAACCATGGCATTGCCCCGACATGGCGAAGGTCATAAACGCCCATCAATCATGATAGCACAACCGGACTCATCCCTCCTAGTGTACCCTTGAAAAGTAAAGGTCATAAAACATGGGGCCCGGTCAAATCCCGCAACACCAGTAGACCATCAAATAAAGACTGACTTACGTGCCTACGGATCCAATGCAACACAGTCTACAATTACATGCCTATCTCGGAAATGACTAAAGCATTCGAGCATGTAAATATCAATAAAATGCAATAAAATGCAATAAGTTGCAATAAATGCAAACCATAGATAGGACTCCACATCGAGCCATCAAAATTGGACAAAATGTCCCCAAAGACTCCCTTAAAGTCAAAACCGAGCGAAATGCTCAAAACCCATTAGACCAATAAATAACGGTCCTCGTAAAATAAAATGCATTTAAACATCGCTTAGGTAAACGTATACCACAAAATCATCATTAACCCAAAATTCGTCACGGGTTAAAACGAATGGTTTCCAAATGGACTCATACTCTTATAATTCTCAAAATGACTCATGACACGAAAATGTGCATTTTCGCAAATGGTTTACAAAATTAATTACACCAACATGCTTAAACCATTGAATAAACTCCATTTGAGCAATAATTCACTTAAGGACATATTTGTGGTTTCTACACATCAAAATATCCGAAAATCCCAAATATGGGTGTTTTACAAAGTTTAATAAGTTAAACACTTCAAAAGATTAAACTTACCAAGTAACCCAACAATTGATAATTTTAAGTAAAACACACAAATATTTGGAAAATAACATTTTTGGCATGTACAACGTTTTCACAAATCAACTTGAACTCACCTTGCTAGATTTAAGCTAAATCTAGATTTCCCCCAACTTGAGCTCGTTTGGAGAAACTCGAATCTTCAAGCCAAAACTTTCAAAACCTAGATCCACAAGTTTCCAACCATAAACAATCATCCCTAAACACTTAGATACGTTTCCCCCAACATAAAACGTCCAAAACCACCAAAATACTAAAACCCTAATTCTTAGATGGAGAAAAGAGAGAAGTTTACCTCAACCACCACCAAGTACCCTTGGATCTTCCAATAAACTTCAATACTCTTTCTAGATCCTTGAAGAGCTCTAAAAAACGAAACCATAGCAACTTGAATCACTAAAATCGAAGTTGAAATGAGAGAGATATGAGGAAATGAAGTTTTGGGCCGAAAATCGCGTTTTTATGCAGACCAAGCGCTCCGCGCGGTTCTCCGCACGGGTACATCAGCGCCAAAACCCGCACGAGACTCTGGTCGCCCGGTTTCTTCCTAAATAATGTTTTGGCCATAACTTCTTCGTTTTAACCTCGTTTTTGCTCCGGAAAGAACCGTTGGACTCGTATTCGAATTCCCCATCAACAAGACCATAAAATCTAGGATTTAACCCAAAATCCTATTTTTCATATTTATCTTAGAAGATCGATTTCTACACTGATCGAAATTGTACTTATCCAAAAATTACGGGTGTTACAAATAGTAAGACCAAATTATCATTTAGTCAACTGACTTTTGTGTTGGTGCAAGTGTACCCAGCTTTAATATTGTGATATATTTTTGGTACACATAAAATCACATCTCCATATTTATTTTGATGATTACAAAACACACCGCATTCTTTGTTATCTAATATTTTATCTGAGTGTGCAGCATTTAAATAATCTCGATAATTTCATCTGAAGAATCCAAGACTGAAGACTTTCGTCGTTTTAATTTTAAAATGATAAATCACCCTATAATAATATACCACTTGGATATTTCTAAAAACCCAATTTTAATTAATTAAGGTTTATTGAGAAGATCCAGCAGTTTGGTTGCGTCCTGGAGAAGTTGCCCTTTCTGACGCCGGCATACCGCGTGGTACCGGCGGTATACCGCGGCAGGGCTGCTGTTCATCTCTGATTGGTTAGAAACTCTTTTGTCTGCACGGTATACCGCGGTGTATAGCCGGTATACCGCGGGTACAGTTTCCGTTTGTTTTTGCAGGGTTGACCTTCTCATCTGACACGGACTTTTCCTCTGCACGGTATACCGCGAGAGTTTGCCGGTATACCGCGAAGCCTCAGCACCAGTTGTTCATCCAGTATAAATACATGCAAGCACCAGCCTTCAATACTACAAATTCACAATAACTCTCCCTGCATTTGATAAAGACTCTGCAGCATCCTCTCTTGATATTTAAACTGTTAAAATTATAAAACACGTTTTTGAGTAAGAAATCTTGAGTTGATAGCAGATTAAAATCTCTCGATTAGTTGAATCAGCAACACAACTCAAGTGATCAAACTCTCTAAAAATATCCAAGTGATAAACCTTATTCAAGAGTGATTATTCATATTAAAATTATACCCTCTTGTAAGTGTTTGAATAGAATGAGTGATCCACATAATTCTCTCAAAGAAGAGTGATTCGCGTTTGTTGTACTAAGGTTTGTGTTCTACCGTAAAGAACACGTTTTCGTATTGGATCTCCGAGAAGTGTTATTTTCTCGAGGTGGACTAGCCAACTTTGTGTTTGGTGAACCACTTTAAAAATATCGTTGTCAAGTATTTCCTTTCCCTTATCTATTTACATTTCCGCTGTGCTTTTAAATTATATCTGTTTATATAAATTGCTTTGCATTTATATTTATTTATATAATATCTGTGTATCTGTTTGTATTTACACTCTTCTGTATTATTCCGTACTTACTCCGTTTTTTTTATAAAAAGATTTTTTGAAAGTAAAAGCTTTAAATACAACCTTACCCCCCCTAGGTTGTCTAACAATTGGTATCAGAGCAGGTCTTTCAAAAATATTCTGCATAAATTTCTTTTATTCTTTTAAATGGCTCAACAAACTAATTTTGTGTTTTCAAAACCCCCTTTGATAGATACTGAAAAGTTTGGCATTTGGGCCGAGCTATTTGAATGTCACGTGCGTGGCAAAAATCAAAAGATTTGGGATATTATAGAAAAAGGGAATTTTAAACCCACCATTGTGAAAGATGATGTTTTTATTGATAAACCTATAGATGAATGGACTACTTCTGATGAAACTCATTTTTGTTTAAACTTTGAAGCTAAGAATATATTATATGCTGCTTTAACAACTGATGAAATTGAAAGAGTATATACATATAAAACTGCAAATCAAATATGGGAAAGTTTAAATAATACTCATCGTGGAAACATGGAAGTTAAATCTAGTAAAGTGAATATTTTAGTTCACGATTATGAACTGTTCGAAATGAAACAAGATGAGTCGATTGACTCAATGTTTAAAAGATTTAACCTTATTGTGACTACGTTGAAAGGTTTGGATCGCACTTATCCTAACGAGGACTATATAAGGAAAATCCTACGAGCCCTTCCTTCGGAGTGGATGCAAAAGATAACATCTTTAGAAGACTCCCGTGACCTTTCCATAATGAAGATAGATGACTTGATCGGTAATCTTAAAGTGCATGAAATTGCACTTAAAAGAAACAAAGATCGGGAGCAAGTTAAAAAGAAGTCAATCGCTCTCAATGTCTCAACACCAAAAGTCGAGAAGAAAAAGGAGAAAGCTGGCTCCTCAAAAGATCCATCCGAAACTCTCAATGAAGTCGCCATGTTGGTAAGAAACTTTTCCAAGTTTTTTAATAATAATAAATTTTCTAACAATGGCAGATTTCAAAGAAACGGTAACTACCGTCGTGGTGGTGAAAACCGAAGTCGTAAGTTCCATAAACGAGACGAAAAAGTAAAGAAAAATGACGACTCAAGTGACGACGAAAAAGCCAAACCAAAGAGAGGTTATTGTTACTCATGTGGTGATAAAGACCACTATGCCAACGAATGTCCTAAAAAGAACAAATTTCAAAATAAAAAGGATAAAGCCTTCGTTGGAGGCTCGTGGAGTGGAAGCGAAGAAGAAGACGAATATCAAGCTATTTGTCTTATGGCCGAAAGCGACGATGAGGTAAAATCTTCTTACTCAGATTATGATAGTGATAATGAAAATAATCTTGAAGAATTATATGAATCTTTTCACAAAATGGCTGCTCTTGCAAATCGTTACCAAGACGAAAATTCTAGATTAAAAGAAACGATATCTGCATGTAATAAGGAAATTAATGATGGCAAACAAAAATCTGAAAATGATATGAATATAATTGCTAAATTAGAAACTAAATTAGGAGAAAAAGATTTTTGTAAATCTTGTGATGCTCTAAATAAAGAAATTGCATGCTTAAATAAAAAGTCACATGAAAATATTATTTGTACAAAATGTGATATTCTTGAAAATGAAATTGCATGTTTAAAGGCTAAATGTGCTTCATATGAAAAAGATAACATGTTAGCTAAAGCCTTTGAAAGTAGTAATGAAAAAGTTCTTAACATGCTTAATATGTCGAACCGTATAAATTGTAGAAAAGGTATAGGTTCAAATACATGTGTTGAAAAATGTAATTGCATGCCTATTAAAAGATGTTATGAACCACCTAAGTTTAATACACGAAAGCCGTATATGCAAAAACCTCCGTATGTACCTAAAATGCATAATGTAAATTATAATACGAGAAAACCGTATGCTCGCATGTATAACGATAAGTATTCTAAACCTAAAAATAATGCGAATATAAATGCTTGCTTTTATGTGTATGATAAATACAATCGCAAAATTAAAATGATAACTAAATGGATTCCAAAAGGAATGTTTAATAATGATAATCCCGGTGGTATGCGTTTATGGTTTTAAATGTGTTATATATATATATATATATATATATATATATATATATATAGTTTAAATATGATATATTTTCTTGTATATATTATATATAAGTAATATATTGTTATATGTACTTTTGTTTATATATATATATACATACGTACTACATATATATATATATTCTTTTTGATCTATTATATATATATATATATATGCTTGTTGGTTTTTATTAAAACTAATTGTCAAGGACCCACGAGAAATGGGGACCATAAAAAATTACATCTTTATTATTGTAGATAAACCTTGATATGGACTGGATACTCGATAGTGGTTGCACACGTCACATGACCGGAAACATCAATCTTTTTTTATCATATAAGTCATGTGATGGTGGACAGGTAATCTTTGGAGGAAACTCCAAAGGAAATATAAATGAGGAGGTATACGTTTCTCAACCTCCCGGTTTTGAAAATTTTGAAAATCCGACACATGTTTATAAATTAAAAAAAGCGCTTTATGGTTTAAAGCAAGCTCCGCGTGCGTGATATGATAGATTAAAAACCTTTCTAATTGTTAGTGGTTATATTATGGGTAAAATAGATAATACTTTATTTGTGAAATATGATCAAAATGATATTGTAGTTGTGCAAGTATATGTTGATGATATTATTTTTGGTTTCACTAATGAAAAACTGTGTAATGAATTTTCTGCGAAAATGACAAGCGAGTTTGAAATGAGCATGATGGGAGAGTTAAAATACTTCTTAGGATTGCAAATCAAACAATGTGAAACTGGTATTTTTATTAGTCAATCTAAATATTGTAAAGATATGTTAAAAAAGTTTAACTTTGAAAATGTCAAACCCGTTGAAACTCCAATGACCACAAACTTACAATTATCTCGTGACGAGGAGGGAAACGATTTTAATGAAAAGATTTATCGTGGAATGATTGGTAGTTTATTATATTTAACTGCTAGTAGACCTGATATTATGTTTAGTGTATGTTTATGTGCTCGTTTTCAATCTTCACCTAAACAAACTCACTATGAAGCTGTCAAGCGTATTTTTCGATATTTACGAGGTACTACTAATCTTGGCTTATGGTATGCAAAAACACCCGAGTTAGAAGTAACGTGTTTCACCGATTCCGATCTTGGTGGATCTATTGTTGACCGAAAAGGTACTAGTGGGGTATGTGCCTTTATAGGTCTCTCACTTGTGTCTTGGTTCTCCAAGAAACAACAATCCGTAGCGTTGTCTACTACCGAAGCGGAATATGTAGCCGCCGCAAGAGCGTGTGCTCAAGTCCTTTGGATGAAACACACACTTACCGATTTTGAGGTACACCTAACCAAAATTCCAATTATGTGTGATAACTCAAGTGCTATAAACTTAAGTAAAAACCCTGTTTTACATTCTCGTACCAAACATATTGAATTGAGACATCACTTTTTACGAGATAATGTTCAAAAAGGCCAAATCGTGCTTGAAAAGGTTGATTCGGAAGATAATTTGGCCGATATTTTTACTAAAGCTCTTAACAAAAAAGCTTTCTTTAAATTAAGACTTGGTTTAGGCATGCTTGAGTATAACCCTTAAAAATACTAACTCTCAAATATTTCATATTTTGAGGGGGAGCATCTTTCGAGGGGGAGCATAAGCGACCTTCTTAAACCCTTTTTGCTTCGACAAAAGGGGGAGAGAAACCGAGTATGCTCTCGTGTTTAGCGTTGTGTTTGTCATCATCAAAAAGGGGGAGATTGTTGGTGCAAGTGTACCCAGCTTTAATATTGTGATATATTTTTGGTACACATAAAATCACATCTCCATATTTATTTTGATGATTACAAAACACACCGCATTCTTTGTTATCTAATATTTTATCTGAGTGTGCAGCATTTAAATAATCTCGATAATTTCATCTGAAGAATCCAAGACTGAAGACTTTCGTCGTTTTAATTTTAAAATGATAAATCACCCTATAATAATATACCACTTGGATATTTCTAAAAACCCAATTTTAATTAATTAAGGTTTATTGAGAAGATCCAGCAGTTTGGTTGCGTCCTGGAGAAGTTGCCCTTTCTGACGCCGGCATACCGCGTGGTACCGGCGGTATACCGCGGCAGGGCTGCTGTTCATCTCTGATTGGTTAGAAACTCTTTTGTCTGCACGGTATACCGCGGTGTATAGCCGGTATACCGCGGGTACAGTTTCCGTTTGTTTTTGCAGGGTTGACCTTCTCATCTGACACGGACTTTTCCTCTGCACGGTATACCGCGAGAGTTTGCCGGTATACCGCGAAGCCTCAGCACCAGTTGCTCATCCAGTATAAATACATGCAAGCACCAGCCTTCAATACTACAAATTCACAATAACTCTCCCTGCATTTGATAAAGACTCTGCAGCATCCTCTCTTGATATTTAAACTGTTAAAATTATAAAACACGTTTTTGAGTAAGAAATCTTGAGTTGATAGCAGATTAAAATCTCTCGATTAGTTGAATCAGCAACACAACTCAAGTGATCAAACTCTCTAAAAATATCCAAGTGATAAACCTTATTCAAGAGTGATTATTCATATTAAAATTATACCCTCTTGTAAGTGTTTGAATAGAATGAGTGATCCACATAATTCTCTCAAAGAAGAGTGATTCGCGTTTGTTGTACTAAGGTTTGTGTTCTACCGTAAAGAACACGTTTTCGTATTGGATCTCCGAGAAGTGTTATTTTATCGAGGTGGACTAGCCAACTTTGTGTTTGGTGAACCACTTTAAAAATATCGTTGTCAAGTATTTCCTTTCCCTTATCTATTTACATTTCCGCTGTGCTTTTAAATTATATCTGTTTATATAAATTGCTTTGCATTTATATTTATTTATATAATATCTGTGTATCTGTTTGTATTTACACTCTTCTGTATTATTCCGTACTTACTCCGTTTTTTTTATAAAAAGATTTTTTGAAAGTAAAAGCTTTAAATACAACCTTACCCCCCCCCTAGGTTGTCTAACATTTTGTATTGCAAGTTAGTTAAAGGGATACAAATATAACAAAATAGCAACCACAATGACCAAAACTGTAATTATTAAGACTTAGGGGCCGTTTACAAAACGCTTACCCGGGTAAGTGCTTACCAAGTCACATTAGCTTACCGGATGAATATGGCAGGGACTAAGAATCTTACCCGGTAAGAGCGAAAACAAAAATCGAGAGTCGAAAGCAAGGACCGAGAGTCTTCTTCCGTAAGTGAGTGCGACGTCTTTTACCACGGTTAGCGCTTACAGGCTAAATTGTTGCATACGATGCCATTTTGGTGGACTAAAATCTTACCCGGAAAGTAAATGATAGTGTTGAATTTTACCGGTAAGCACTTACCCGGGTAAGTGATTAGGTAAACGGCCCCTTAATATTTAGTGGCAACTACATGGACCAAAAATGTAATTTACTCAAATATTGTATAGAGTAAACTATATTTTTGGTCCCCAGGTTTTTTCAACTTCCCCGATTTTTGTCCCTACAGTTTAAAAAATTATAGCTTCACTATCGTAGTTTGCAAAAGAGAAAAATGCTCAAATTCAATCCACCTCTAACAATGATTAACTATCAACCTTTAATTAAAATTCATGATATTCATGATTATTTAGTGTTATTTATTACAATTAGTTGGCTTCCTAATTACAATATGGAACCAATTTTTTTTTTCATACAATGACACCATATAATATGACAAAAAATAATTACAAAAATACGATTTTATCGACATGTCTTCATCTTTTCACTGACGTTCAACATTTTCTGATGTGTTTTTAGCCTAATTCCACCGTTTCGAGTGATTTTTAAAGCTTTTTGTTTGATTTCGAGAGATTTTAAGTTTTTTTATCGGTTTCGGGAGATTTTTTCCGGTTTTTTAGTTGATTTCAAGAGTTTTTTTGTTCGGTTTTTTGGTTGATTTCACGAGTTTTTTGGTTGATTATGAGGTACAGTTGCACCTTCCGGAACTTTCCAAAATAATACGGTTGTATCTTTCACGAATTTAACTTTTTTTACCCTTTGTTGGAGAAATAATATGGTGGCACGTGCCACTGTGACCACCATGCCAGGTCCGTTTATGCTCTCAATGAAAGGGGGAGAGAGAGAGAGAGGACGATGGAGGGAGGGAGAGAGAGCGAGAGGAGAGAAATAGGGAGAGAGAGAGAGAGATGGGAGAGATTGCGAGAGGAGAGAAATAGGGGGGAGAGAGATTGCGAGAGGAGAGAAATAGGGGGGGAGAGAGAGAGAGAGATGGGAGAGAGAGAGAGAGAGATGTGTGCTTGTAGTGCATGCCTTACGAGCAAGGGAAATGGCAAAGGATGGGCACCACAAAAGGTGGCAGTAATTAGTCTCTGTCTCAAATGCACATGCCATTAAATATGGGCCTTTAATGGGCTTTTCATCCTTGCTTCACCTACTGGATTTTGAATAGTATCACCTTTTTTAATTAAAAAAAATCTTTATTTATGATTCACCTACTCGAGTTTAGGTTCGTTGACGAAACACTTATCGATCTATTTACCTTACTGAATAAGCATGACAACACGAACATATCCACTCTATAGAATATGGTGGTACGGGTCATCACTTCATTTCTCTTGGCAGTGTAAAAAATTATAGGGTCGTGAAAGGTGTTACCGTATCATTTTGTTGTGTGTCACCTTGGCAGTGTATATATTCTGAAACTATAAAGACGATACAGGTTTCCTTTGGTAGAATTGATTTGCATGACTTTTCTTCTACCCTAGACGGAAGTTCGAATCTCGTTTGTGTCATTTTTTTAGTTCTTAGCTTTTAATTTCCGATTTATTATGTTTCTGATTTTTTTTACAATAAAAGACCCGGACACACAGTGGCGGATCCAGGATTTTTGCATAGTTGGGTCACTTTTAAGGTAGATTAAAGGTCCGCAAAGTCGTTCTAGCCTAAGTATACAGTTTCAAGAGATTTTTGAAGTTTTTCGGTTGATTTCGAGAGATTTTAAAGTTTTTTTTGTCGATTTCGAGGGACTTTTTCGTTTTTTCATTGATTTCAAAGGACTCTTTTTTGTTTTTTGATTGATTTTGAAGTACTTTCTTTGGTTTTTTAGCTAGTGGGGGGACATACAAAAAACCACTGGGGGAAAACCATGCTATAACGCTATAAAATAATTGTTTTTACACTAAAAAATCATTTTTTTTATTTTAGTGGGGGGATGGGACACCCCCTTTTGGCTACTGCATCCGCCAATGCGGACACAACACCTTACATATGAAAAACAAATAATTAACCAACAGACCAACAATGATTTTGTGAAAAATATCTAAATCTTTGTTTCTTATAGTCAAATGGTGTCAGCACTTGAATTTTTTTAGGCCCGTCTCTACATGATATATAGTGTACGATAATCTTCTTACCTAGTAAAAGGTATAGAAAAACAGTGAATCCTACCATCAACTGATTAAGTGAGAGAAAAACTCTTACGTAACAGGTGTTTATCGGATAAAAAATATTTACCAATAATATATTTTGATTGCTAAAAATATTATCCCATAAGAAAATTGAGGATGATCCATTTTGGTAGTCTAGTACTTTTTAACGTTTTTATTCTTTGATAACATTTTTAAAATTTCATTAGCCTTACATTTTTTTATCCGAAAATATAATAATAATATCATAAAATAAAAGGGAGGACAAATATACCCTTGGGGAGTTGGGGGACCATAAGAAGTCTTTGTACTTCTCCTTGAAAATATCCATTCTTTCGTCATTTTCATGGATTTGTGGCCATTTGAACCATTATATCTATTATATAAAAAATAGGTTAATTTTGAATCTATTTTTTATTTATAATATGTATATATATACATATTATAGGAGGCTTTTTTAGCTATAAATCGTAAAATCTCTAAGAATTAGTGTATTATATGCTATTTCATATGATTTTTTTTATCTATGACTAGAATTTAATATAGTGAATAAGATATGTTTGTTTCACGATGAGTATGTTTCACATGTACTCGGTTCACAATGTGAACCTTTTTTGCGTTTTTGTGAAACAACACACGTAAAAAAGTTTCACATTGTGAACTGAATCCATATAAAACAAACACATTGTGAAACAAATGTATGTTAACAATATATTAAATATACTTAGATGGAAAAAAATAATCTGAAACAAAACCTTAGGTAGAAGGTGTGATCGGATTTCACAAAATTCGGAGTTCTCAGATGATTAAGCCCCTACTCGGTTATGTTCTAGATCTAAATGGTCAAATAGGTAACTAGCTTATAAACTATGTGTTAGCTGTTGCTAGCTAATAAACTAGTCATTTTGATTAAAAAAAAGTAACTGATAAGCTAGATAATAATGTAAAAGTACCCTAAAATAACACGTTGATAAATTACTCATGTCTAACATACAAGAGGAATAACTGAAAAAAGTAAAACAAACACAATTTATAGAGTTTATCGAAAATTGTATGACTATCTTTTTAAAAAGTTAGCTTATGTCTTAATTAGGTGTGATGAGGTGGCGAGGTCAAACTTCAAACTTTACGAGTTATAGCGAGACCACGACGTATTTCAAGGCACGTCTTATGACAACATATGTATACATATTTGTATGTGTATATATACATGTATATATACTTGTGTGCGTTAGTGTTTGAATAATCCAAGAACAATGTAAAAGTTATAAAAGTAAAAAAGGAAAGAAGAACCATTTATATCAAATATATCGAGCTTATAAGAAAATGATATTAAAAGTGCAAAATCATGATTAAATCTCTTTAGTCTTTACTCATTACTTTCTTCAATCTTCAAAAAATTCCTATTCGACTCACCTTGCATGGGAATGAGAGTAATAATTTATCTATTTAGGGTTTTAGTTTTTATATTTCTATTTGATGTTTATTTAAGTCTTAGATGTCATACATAATTATCATTACCCCCAAGTTACACGTTTAAAAAAACATATACTTTACAAAATAACGCGTCATGACACATCATAACACGTTACAACATAAACCAAATCTTAGAGTGCAGCTATATGGGTTAACGTGACAACAGTATCAAGCCTTATAATGAAGCCACAAAGGTTAACATGACGACAAATCCAAACATTGATGCCATAACACACCATAACGTGACTATAACTAGTTATTTAGAACCGTGATTTGGGACAATTTGAATTTTGTTTTATGGAGGATTCAATAAAAGATTTATTTAAAAAAAAAGTATCGGCCGAATGACAGTAAACAACCTCCTTGGGCTTATAAGCTGGATTAACAAAAAGACAAAAGAATATATATATATATATATATAGAGAGAGAGAGAGAGAGAAGATTCAAACGAGAACGCTAACTATTTACAAGAACACGAGAACGGTCGCCCATGTACAAAATCACATGTGATTCACGTACAAAATCACATGTGATTTTACACTACCTGGATTTTGTACAAAATCACATGTTATTCACGTCCAGATTTCCAGGTAGTGTAAAATTACATGTGATTTTGTACGTGAATCACATGTGATTTTGTACATGGCGGCCGTTCTCGTGTTCTCGTAAATAGTTAGCGTTCTCGTTTGAACCCACCCCTATATATATATATATATATATATATATATATATAGCCTTAGGTTCATTTGAGAAGTGCTAAATATATGAGAAATAAAAAGTAATCTTGGCCTTTTATTCGGTCAAGATGAGCTTTAATTTGTCAAAAGTTGCGGCTGTTTAAAAAATAGAAGAACAGTTTCGTAACTTTTACAAAAATACGGGACTAGTTCATATATGAACCTGTGTGATTCACATATGAACTCTTTTTAATTAATTCATATATGAACCTGTGTGATTCACATATGAACTCTTTTTAATTAATTCATATATGAACCTTTGTGATGCATATATGAATCTTTGTGTTTCATATATGAACTAATTAACTGTAGGTGCATATATCTACATATATGAATCAGTTGAACCAATTACCTGATTCATATTAGTCATAATGGGACCAAAACAATAATATCTTGTTCTCAGATTTAATATATTTTAGTATTTCGATTCTGATCGGTTAAGTTTAGTTCGGTGTAGTCTCGCTGCACAACCCTATTTATCCTTGCCAATTTCCAAGTCATTGCCAACACGATTAGTCCCTTTGGTTCTTTTATTATGAGTGAAATGATGATGTGCTCTTCTTTTTGGAAAAACTAATAATAGGAGAATACTATGTTGGATGTGTTTAGATATATGTTTTAATAGGGGTATTCATTTAAACGGTTAAATCATATAAATCGTCTTATCGCATTGCACCATACCATAAAGTGCGGTTTAAAATTTTCGTGATGTGGTTTACAGTTTGTATTTTTTTTCAAACCGTACGATGCGGTGCGGTTTGTGGTTTTGAGTTATCAAAGTGCGGTTCAAACTGCACCGCACCGCATATTTTGTATATTTTTTTTATATATAACATAGACATGAGATCATGTGAGAAGTGTCATTTTTGGTGAGTAGTGTGAGAAATACTTTTAAACCGTTGATCACTTTTAATCAAATACTCTCCCATGAATTGCGGTTTAAAAGGGAATTGATCTGATGCATATCGGTGTATCTCATCCTAATGTTCACCCATTTTTCATCCAACGGTTGATAACCACTTCTCACGCTTCTAACCAAATTTGACACTTCTCAACGGAACCCAACCCATATAATATAACACACACACACACACATATATATATATATATATATAGAGAGAGAGAGAGGTTTAGTGTTTATATGTAACAAATTTTGGACTTCGTATTTTGGCCCCGAAGTTCCAGTATCCCATACGTGATACGTCTAATTTAGTTTGAAGTATACTTTTTTGTTATTTCTTAGACTATTTTTAATTATATAATATGTATTTGGAAATCAGATGTATTAAAAATCTTTATTTTTTTGATTACGGTCACTTTATCGTTTGATTTTATTATGTATTTTTAAACTTATAATTTTTGGATTTTAGGCAAAAAGTGCGACAGAGACAAACCGCATAAACCGCGGTGCGGTTTGCGATTTGGAAAAATGCTCAAATCACATATGCGGTGCTGTTTGCAGTCTGACCCAAAACCGCACCGCAAAGGCGCAAACACCCCTATGTTCTACGATCAATTTCTATATAATTTCTTTGAATTAAAGAAAAACTTAAAATCTCTAGAAAATATTTTATTTGACTCTAATATTTAGAGATTTCAATTAAACTTATATTATTAAAATATTTTATAAATTTATCATTTCAATAATTTGAAAAACAGTTTATATAAAACAATAATAATTCAATCTCATTGATGAGAATAAATAAAATATCAATTTCTCTTTCTACACATCATCAAGTTTTAGAGAATTTTCTGAATATGAAGTTTTCTCTAATGAACAATGCAGAGAATCCGTTGATGCATAATAGAGAACAAAACCCTTCAAGTTATCTATTTTAGAGAATCTGTTAAAGATGATATCAGATTGCGCTAAATGATAGTCATCTCCACCTTCCCCGCTAACTGGTCATCGCTCTTTCCTTGATGACTCCTTTACAATTTTAATGTTTCGTAACGGTTGGCACTTTGATTACTTTGAGTATTTATAGAGAGGGCGGGAGGTTTAGGTATTGTTGGCAAAAATAAGTTAGCTTAAACTATGTTTAATGGTGATTGTGAATAAGATAAAAAGTTTAAAAAATAAAACAAAAAAGAAAATAGACAATATGATTTCATCCAACGTGTGAATCATGGGGTGAACAAATAATGTGAGTTTCTTTTCTTCACATTTTGACACGTGTCACAATATGATTGGTAGATATAAATTTTTTATAATAAAAATCGTACAATTAGAAAAAAGACTTTAAAAAAAATTAAAAATTAAAAAAAATATACCATTTATGGATTGCCGATTGCGGACCCAACTTAAAAAAAACGAATCTGATCGAATTTTCTATTTTTTTGTATATTGCGGACCTGGGGTATACGGACCTGCGTCAAATTTTTCTTTTTTTAAAAGAACATTAATCATATTTGTATTTTTTGTGTTTTTGAGTTACGTTGTCAATTTGGTGCTATTTTGGTAAAACCTAGAGAAAAGTGACTAAGAACATTAATCATATTTGTAGGAGTAGCTTATGAAGAAGTTTTTTGTCACTTTTTTCAATTATAACACTCATTAATATTAAATATTAATAAAAATTAATTATTAATAAACATTAATAAAAATTAATTATTAATAAACATTAATAAAATTAAGTATTTACTAATATTAATTAAAAGTAATTAATACTATTGCAAGTTATTAATCAATTATTAATTATACGTAAATATTAATTATTTAAAATTATTGTTAATCCTATAAATTAATTTTTAATTATTATTCAATATATCTAGCTATCAAAAACTAGAAGATAACAATTTTGAATATGTTTATGTAAGTTATATGAAAATTAAAGGTATACTTATTTGTTCAAAAATAATAAAACCGTGATAGATTATTTTAATAAAGTATTATTTTAATTATTAATTATGAAATTTCTTAGCTAATAACTAATAAGGATTTGTGAAGTAATTGACTGATTTTATGTTTATTCATATTATTTGTAATAGTTATTTAAAATTGAAACACCATACAACCACAATAAATTTAAACCTTCAATTTTTAAAGTCCACAACAGATTCTTCCAAAACTTTCATAAATAAATGGAGAATTAGATACGAAGGCTCACATGTACAACTGAACTATCAAAACAAACATACTAATCTAATCCTTAATACTAAGATCAGATTATACGGGCTGTCTAGACAATTCATCAAAACATTTTCATATACACTAACTTCTCCACACATCACCAAAAGTAGGACTCCGGTATCACTCGTCACTCATCCCTTTGTAATCTTCCCTGAGCTAGTACCTGGTAAGAAAATTTAAATTGAAAAGATTAGCCTTACGCCTGGTGAGAACATCAAATTTTCAAATCAAAATCTTTATAAGCTTTGAGAACCAAAACTGTAAACAAAGCGTATAAATAAACCTGTGCCCAACTTTCTTACCGTACACCTAGCATCTTTCGATGACGGAAATCATACCCGATTCCATGAGTATGACCAACACTAAGTAGGTCACAGTCTCATGTTCCAGAGCGCCACTACGAATCTCCACGGATTCTAAATTACAGCTCATGTCCATGAAATTACAATTATACCTTGCCTATTTCTTGGAATAGAAGTAGAAATATCAATTATACCTTGCCTATTCTTAATCTTCCAAATGAAAGTGAAAATAGCAATTATACCTTGCCTATTTCTCATCTCTTAATATGAAACAGAAATAGCAATTATACCTAGCCTATGTCACCGTTTCTCATCATGATACAAAAGGGAATAACAATTATACATTGTCTATTCCTCAATTCTAATACAAACGAGAATAGCAATTTTACCTTGCCTATTCCACGTTATCAAATAGTACTAGTGTCTATGGATCCATAACACTCACTAACATACGTGCATTACATCAAAACAACCATCAAATTATATCGTACTGTTAAAATTAAAACTCTATTAATTAAGAATGTTCATTGTCAAAAGTTACCAGGAACTCTTTAGTTACCGGAACATTAGAACTGACCGGACATCACAACTTACCGGACATCAAGACTATCCGGACAAGGCGTCCGAGAATCATATCCGGAAACTACCAGAATCCGGGAACAATCCGGAACTAGTATCTGGAAACACAACTTACTGGATACTTTCGTAATACATACCGGAAACACATACAATCCGGATGACGTCCGGAAACCAAAGTAATCCGGGTAACATCCGGTAACCTATCTATCCGGAAACTACATCTTTACCGGATACTGCAGGAAATAAGATTTACCGGATACTTTACTTTGTCCGAACACCATCGAACAGGGTTTTACCGGATACTACATTTTTATCCGGGAACTATCGATCTGCACTCAATTTTCACCATTGATTCCTCTATAATTAAATTTCCAGTCACATAAATATCACTCCAGTATTTCTAAAACACTTAAACCATTTAATTTCATGAAAACTACTCAATTTTAGTTGCAACAATATCCAAAAGAGATGAACTCACCTGGACAAAAGTCGACTTCAAACAGAACTTTGATTTCCAAATTGCCTCTCCAACAATTCGATAACCTAATTCAAGAGATAGATTGGCTCATAAACATCCATCTTAAACAATCGATTTGAAGGAGAAATCGAATTCCTTACCAAAAACGAGATTAAACTTTGGTTTTTCTTCTGCACCTTTGGAACCGACTTCACAACAAAGAAATTGAGATACATCTCAATCTCAGCCGACTACACCCATTAAATACATAACCAACTATACTCAAAAGACCAAACCAACCCTGAAGTTTCACAATTTCATAAATAGATTCAAACTTTGGTCAATTACACTTTGACCCTTCGGCACTAAATCGTACATTTTGTTTAAAATACATCCCCTAATATTTTAAACGTTCTCCCAAAATGTACAATCATTATGGAAATTTCGAGGTGTTACAAAAATCATAAATAGTATAATATATTTCTAAAATCTTTTTAACAAAGTCAAAATTTATAGTATATAATTTTAAATTATTTAGTTAACATATTATAATTTTTGATTTTTTCTTTACTATTTTTATATTTATTTAACATATTATATTATTACGATTTTGTTTTTAATTATATTATGAAATATTGTAATCGAAAACCACAAGGGTGGTGGCGTGTTGGCAAGGGCTTGGGGGGATGTGGTGGAATATCCCATCCACCCCGGGTTCGAGTCCAGGCGTCAGCATTTTGTGGCCAGACTTAGTCTCAGACGGCCGTTTTGTTTGTTTGTTTCCAAATTGCCAAGGATGTAGTCTAGGCAAAGCCTAGATGAACTTTATCCAAAATATTGTAATCGAATATTTTTTATATATACCCTATTTGGTCATTTACATGCTTATAGCCTTATACGTTACTATATTTTAACAAACATGATGTGTTTATCATCTAGCTTGTCGGCTATTTTGCTAAACATAGCCTTAAATGACCCCCTCCCTCCCTCTCTCTCTCTCTCTCTATATATATATATATATATATATATATATATATATATATCGAATGATCTTGTGAGAAGTTGAGTTAACGTGAGAAGTTGATCTGAACCCTTTATCACTTTTAATTTCAAGTCCACCTATGAATCACGCTTGATACGGAGATTGAACTGGTGCATCTCGATGCATCTCATCCAAAAGTGCATCCAACAGTTAATAACCACTTCTCACGTTAACTCAACTTCTCATCGGAACCCGAACATATATATATATATATATATATATATATGTATATATATGTGTGTGTGTGTGTGTGTTTGCATGTATGTATGTATAGGTTGGGTTCTGGTGAGAATAAAAATTATTGTGAGAAGATAATAAGATATTTCCACTATTGGATGCACATTAGAATGCACCGAGATGTACTGGATCAATCCCCATATCAAGCGTGTGATTCATGGGTGGTTTTGAGATTAAAAGTGATCAAGAGTCCAGATCCCTTCTTGCCTTATCACCTTAACTATTTTTGTCACACGATGTCTCGTCTATATGTATATATCAACTATTTTGTAAAAATATTAGATACAAATACTGTTTTCTGAAAGGCAAGCGACAAATTTATAGAGCAAAAAAGTTAGGGAAGAACAAACAAGCCAATGCGAGGTGCAGAGGCCAAAGGAAACACGAAACTAAACAAAACGGTCACAAGCTATAAGAAGACAAAACAAAGACCGCATAGGCGATACAAGCCCGAAACAACAAAAAGGAAAGCCAAAAGAAATTAAGAGATGTGAGAAATATGATGCGGCCCTGCGATCCATTGCTCCCAATTCAAATCTTCGAACGTCTCGAAATCCACTCGAACACACGAACTCTTATTTCCGCAAATAAAACATCTTTCCGAAGCAACTTGCCGTGAAAAAACCACGCTATTTTGGTGACCCCAAACTTGGTAGAGAGTAGCCCAAACGGAGGCTTGCCAAATCTTTTGAAGCCAAGGGAAAAATGTTAGAACACCTGGATGGTTTAGAATGTCGCACACCGTGTTTCCATGTTGTTCTCAAGAGCTCACCATATCCGAAATAGCACCCAAATTTCTGACACAAACTTGCAATCCACAAGAGAATGATCCAACGTTTCCTCCGAATTGTTACAAATTGGATATAAAACCGAATGCAAATCTATGCCGCGATCATTCAAGGTAGTGTGAACCGAGAGACGATTTATGTAACACCCCGAAATCTCGGGTAAGATTTCTTGTCTTTTCCATTCAAAGTAATTGGGTTATAGTATACCTTGCAATATGCGTACTTGCGTTATGAACCGTTACCCGTTTTGTACTTATGCATGGGAAGTTGGTGCAACATGAATCGTGTTTTGGACCTCGAAATTATTGTATTTCTCTCGTTAATCCTATTCTTATGAACGTTTTGACTGAGCACCGTTGTGAAGATCGGAAGCAGCATCGAAATCGACCAAGCATGGCCACGGTACGATCTGGGCGAGAGTGCCCGGCTAAAGTGCCCAAGGCACTCTCGTGGTGTCATTCTCGCCGGGGAGGACTTCAGCGGATTAGGGGATGCTTGCTGTACATTTTCCGCGAGAGTGACCGGAGAGTATGCCATGGTCACTCTCGCATGGCACTATCGCTGGCGAGGGGGCAACCTCATTTAAATCGACGGGATCAGTCCTTTTTGGGAGCTGACTTTTTTCTTTCATATTTTGCTGATGTGGACATCTCTCCCTCTCTTCCTTTGGCTATTTCCACCATTCCAAACCCTACCCTCATTTAATCCCCAACCATAAATGCTAGCTACAATCAATGTTTCTCATCTAGGGTTCCTAGTCACTTAACTCCAAGCATTCAAGAGGATCACCAACTCTTCAAGTTAAAGTTTCAAGTCAATCTCCTCAAGCTAGGGTTTCTTAAACTCTAGGGTTTCTCCTATAAAACCTTAGGTGAGTTTTGTAACCCACATTCTTAATCTTAAGTTGTGTTTTCACCAAGTATATAGTAAACTAACCTTGGAGTAATGCTAAAATTAGGTTTCCTTCAAGATTTGGGGGTTTCACAAACCCTACTTGGTGAGTATTTCTCCATCCTCATGTAACTACTCAATTTTTCTTTATTAAAAATGAAGGTTTGCTCATGTAGTTGAATCCCTTATTCAAAAGACTAGGGTTTACCCTATTTGCTTAGTTTGAATGGTACACACACATATATATGCATATACTTGAGTTCACCTTGATGCATAAATATGTTCTCATATATATATATATATATATATATATATATATTTGGTATTCATCATGGAATAAGGGTGTGTATCTATATAAGCATGTAAACATATTTGCACTCACTATGGGACTAAAAGTATATGTATAGACATGTGTGTAAATCTATGTGTTGGCTTTAACCGTGTATCGGTGTGCTGGTGGAAGCATCATAATTAAATGTGTGGGTATCATGTAATGGCTAAGTAATTTAATTAAAGGAGAATGAAATGAGATTTACATACTATGTATGGTGTTATGTGGAGATCGTTATTGTGCTATAACTTGTAGTAATTGATTTATACGTGTCCATGATCATGATTTGGGATTATTATTGTCTATCTCCTTGTGCACGAGGATTTAGACCTTGATGGGTTATATGTTCATTTTCGTTAAGCCGTTGGTGGCTACTAGCGAGTAGGCAATAAGGGACATCCCGTCCTTGAGGTGTAACTCATCTAATGGCGACTCTTGGAAATTGGTAATCTAATATCAAAGGGAGCCGATATCTTTACTTCATAATGTTATTTCTATGCATTATAAATTATGTCGCCTACTAAATCTTTCTAAACTTTCGGCCTAACACTTGTGGCGATGTGTATTGTGGTTACAGGTCCCCACTAGTGGTGCGTCCTTGACGTGTTGATTTTTTTTGCCGACCATGCTTAGGAGCTTGGAGGGTCGGGCTTTTTGGGGAATCGAGATGAGAGACTTTTTGGAGATGTAGTGACACCCGGATTAATCTAACTTACTTTAATTCTAGATTAATAGGTTGTTGTGTATTATGTCTCATTACTCATATGTTTATACATTGTCCAAACTATCCCGTTGCATTTAAGGGTTTTAGTTGGCTTTTATTATGGAAATTAAATTAACCCATTTTCCGGAAAGTCCCTATTGTTGTTGTCTAAATGTTAGGGTGTTACAAGTTGGTATCGGAGCTCTAGTTTAAGTGAACTAGGTGTGTTAATAGGATGCCTAGACTTAAGCTGTGACCAATAAGAGATGAAAAGTGAGGAATTGGGTAGACACACCAAGATGGGACGTTTCAGAGTCGACGGAAATTACATTATTGTGAATTATGAAAGTGGTAACGAGAATTCTTATGTGTAGTATGTTCATAATTTCAATTCGCTACTGCTATTATGAATGTATTGTTACGTGAGCATGCTTGATTGCTATGATTATGAGAATCAATGATTGTTCTAGTACGTTTCCTTATGTTTATCTCGTAGTCTATGTTCTTATCTTTATTTTCGGAGGTGACAGACAGAAATGGTAAATACTCAGAGTAGACCTCCGGACTCATCGGAAGGTAATGCCATGACTAAATCCACGGACGATCAACCGAACATAGATGTGTCAGCTTTGCCTCCTCCACTTCCACGTCTGTTGGGTGGGCGAGTGGAACAGATTCCACGGATAAATATTGCCTCCACCAACCCCGTCATGACTGAGGTAACTCCCCAAACTCAAATGATGGACATGATGCGGGCCATGAATGATACCATGGTAAATCAACAAGAGTTGTTCATGAAGCTTTTGGAGGATAGAGACGCTAACTCGCGCCGTCATGAAATGATTGAAGAAAATGTGGTTGTTGTGGTGTCCGGGGGAACCGGCGATGAGAATCGAACGGATGGGTTGGTCACTTTGGAGACAAGGACGACGGGAAGGGTTTGTTCTTACAAAACGTTCTTGTATTGTAAACCACCGGAGTTTGCCGATTCTGATAATCCGGTGGCGTGTATGAAATGGATTCGGGAAATCGAGCAAGCATTTCGGGCTTGTGACTGTGAAGAAAATCAAAAGGTGAAATTTGGTTCTCAGATGCTCAGAAGTTCGGCTCTGACTTGGTGGAATGTCTACACATCCACCCTAGAAGCTTCGGTTTTGGCCAAGATGACTTGGGCCGCTTTCAAGAGAAAGATATTGGAAGAGTACTGCAACGAACAAGAGATGGACTTGATCGAGGAAGAGTTTCGGTCAACCAAGAAGGGGAATTTATCGGTGAAGGAGTTTACCCGACTCTTTATGGAAAAGTTGAACCTTGTGGGGCACGTGGCCCCAACTGAGAAAGAAAAGATGAAGGCGTATTTGAAGGGTCTGCCTGCGGACATGATGGCGATGGTCCGTAAATCCAAAGCTACTAATCTTCGAGAGACGATCGAAGATGCTAAGGTCATAGATAGGGTATATGCAAGGGACAAAGAGGAGAAAGCTAGAGTCGGGGAGAAGAGGAGGTGGGAGAGACTACAGAATTCGTTCAAAAAGCCGAGGTTTCAACCGAGTGGTAGAGGAGGGGACAATCGTCGGGAGGCGAGATGGTGTCCCAAATGCAAGAGCAAGCACTTCGGTCCTTGCAACTCTGGTCAGGTTACATGTTTCAAGTGTGAGAAGGTGGGGCACAGTAGTCCGAAGTGCCACATCAAAGGAACAGTTTGTTTCGAGTGTAAAAGAGATTGGGCATGTGAAGTGGGAGGGCCCCAAGTTAAAGGGGGACTCTAGAGGGATCGATTCTGGAAGTCAACCAAGGAGGGAGGCGGTCCCTAAGGCTCAAGGGAGGGCCTTTCAGATAACAAAAGAGGAAGCAAAGGAAACCGCTGAGGTGGTGTCGGGTACGTTCTTACTCAACTCTTTACCCACTATAGTATTGTTTGATTCTGGTATGAATTGTTCTTTCGTATCGAATGTGTTTTGCAAGTCTATGAATGTGCCTATTAGTACTCTACGCGATGCTTTAGTCATTGAGGTAGCAAATGGGGAAAAAGTAGTTTTGCGGGGGATCATGGAGAAATGTCGTCTAGAGATTAGTGGTGAAATCTTCGAAGTAGACCTACTCCCCATGGCTATTAGGAGTTTTGACGTGGTGATTGGAATGGATTGGTTGGCTAAACACAAAGCGGAGATTTTGTGCTCAAAGAAACTTATAAGGATACCTCTCCTAAGTGGGGATTTTGTTCTAGTGTACGGAGAGAAGCGTAAGGGTGAGGTGGCTATCATCTATTCCATCAAGGCAAGGAAGTGCCTAATAAAGAAGTACCCATCGTTTCTAGCCTACGTGGTGGACACTAAAGTTGGGAAAAAGAAAGTAGAAGATGTGAGAGTCGTCGGCGAGTATCCGGATGTTTTCCCCGACGACTTGCCAGGTTTGCCACCCGACCGTCAAGTAGAGTTCAAGATTGACTTGGTTCCGGGAGCGACACCGATAGCCCACGCACCTTACCGTCTCGCTCCAACAGAAATGCAAGAGATGATGACACATTTACAAGAGCTACTAGAGAAGGGTTTCGTAAGACCGAGCTCATCGCCTTGGGGAGCTCCGGTGTAACACCTCAAAATTTTAGGAAAAACGGGATTTTGGACTTGCGGACGTCCGCATGGGCGAAAGGTCGGACGTCCGCGATGCGCGGAAGTCTGCGGGTCGTCCGCAGAATAAACAGAGGATTCATGGGTGTGGACCAACTCAAAGGATGGGCATCCGCATGGTGTTTAAGCCGGACGTCCGCGATGGCCCTGATGAGATATTTTGGTTTCTTTTAAAAACTTTCCCTCTCTCTCTCCTCACTTCATTTTTCACAACCCTAAATCAGTTTCTCTCTCTCTAAACCGGTTTCTCCCTCAAGACAACCTCAAATCCTTCCTTCTCTTTTTCATCTTCTCCACTCAAACTAAACCCATTTCCACCATTGTTGAAGATTTGGAAGCTTGAAGCTTTTGTGGAGACTAGGAGCTTTTAGTTGGAGGATTCAAGTGATAGAGGTAATCTTTCTCTACCCAGAAGCTAGGGTTTTGTTGTTTTCATCTTCCCTTCTATTGTGTGCTTTATTGGTGTAATTTTGGTTATGCTTGGTTAAGGAAACCTTCTCCTTCTTCATCAATGAAATTAGGGTTTTGGTATAAGTTGAGATTTTGATGAAAAGTGTTTGGGGAAATGATTCTGCATGGTTGGATCTGGTTATTGATGGTTGGAAACTTATGGATCTAGGCTTTGGAAGATTTGGCTTGAAGATTCAAGTTTCTTCAAAGGAGCTTACGTTTGGGGAAAATCTAGATTTAGCCTAAATCTAGCAAGGTGAGTTCAAGTTGCTTTGTGGAAACTTTGTACATGCCAAAAATGTTATTTTTCCAAGTACTTATGTGTTTTACATGAAAATTATCAATTGTTGGGTTAGTTGATGAGTTTAACCCTTTTTGAAGTGTTACCTTTATAAAGTTGTAAAACACCCATATTTAGGATTTTTGGGATATTTTGATGTGTAGAAATCATATATATGTCCTTAAATGATTTATTGTTGAAATGAAATTTATTCAATGGTTTAATCATATTGAGGTCATTGATTTTATAAACCATTTGGGAAAATGCACATTTTAGTGCCATGAGTTATTTTGAGAATTATAGGGGTATGAGTCCATTTGGGGAAAACCTTTGTTCTAACCGTGACAAATTTTGGGTTAATGATGATTTTATGGTATATGTTTACCTAAGCAATGTTTAATTGCATTTTTATATTTTGAGGACCGTTATTTATGGGTCTAATGGGTTTTGAGCATTTTGCTCGGTTTATGACTTTAATGAGTCTTGAGGACATTTGTCCGGATTTTAACATTTGGGTATGGAGCTTTGGTCGTCAGTTGCATTATTGCATTATATTCGTAGAGTACATGTTTTGGGTGCGTGGGTCATTCTAATGGAGTTGTGTACTATTAGACCTTATTAGCTATGATCCATAGGCATTTGAGTTTGTACGTTCAATGATGAGATGCTAGTTTCTCTTATTGTAGCACGGAATAGGCATCAGGTTCCATGGTAAGAAAGATGTGGGCCTATATGGTCGGGCGTCATCCCATGGGCAATAAGGTGTAATTCCAGATGTGCTTGGCACGGGATAGGCATCGGGTTCCATGGTAAGTAAGGTGTGGGCCTATATGGTCGGGCAGCGTCCCATGGGCAGTAAGGTGTAATCCCAATGTGCTTGTTTTGTGGATTTGGAGTGACCCAATGTATAGACCTGGAGTGGTTGAAATTGGGGGCTCCCAAGTCTCGCGGGCAATAGATCTGGAGTGATTGAGCTCAGTATTACGAGAATAGTCCACACGTTTGTTTTGTTGCATAGTATGTGAGCCACTTTTGTGTTCCGTCACGTGCAATGTAAACGGGCCTCCCCCGTCACCGAAAGGTGTTGCTTTGGGTATTTATTTTTATCCAAGTTTTTGGTGACGTATCATGTTTATATGGATTGTTTTCCACGTTATGTGAGTTATGGGTTATGCTTCATCCATGTTTGGAATAATAACGATTTATTTATGAATTCGGTCGTTTTGGAAATCAAATGCTATTTCACTTTTCAAGTAAGTTTTGAGTTGAGTCCATTATGAGAATCGTTTTTAAATTAAAGCTTTCATCACGATATTTGTATTCGTTGGAAAAATAGGCGATTTGCATCTAAATTAAATTCTTTTGAACTCATGATTTAAATTGCACCTCTCTCGTTTTACGAATTATATAACCATGATAAAACTCTTGAACTCACTAGGCATTAGCCTAACCTTTTTATTTGTCGGCATGTGCAACAGGTTCCGGTTGGGATGTAGTTAGTGACACTGTGAAGAGTGAAGAGCTAGTTGGGTGCTCAAGAAGTATATAGCTTGGTGAAGTCTTCCGCATTTGGGAAATAGCAACTGGATTTTGGGGTTGAGTAACACCCGACCTTTTGTAGTCTTGGCAAATGACTTAGGTTTTGATAGTTGATAGTTTAATGTTTTCTCTTGAGGTAATTCCAAGAATGGCTTGTAGAAAGAATTTTATCCTTAAGTGGTTATTTTATTGAAAATTTTATTTAGTTGTTCTTTCAAATTTTGAGGGTGTTACATCCGGTGCTTTTCGTTAAGAAGAAGGATAGGTCGATGCGGATGTGTATCGACTACCGGGAATTAAACAAGCTAACCGTGAAGAATAAGTATCCTCTTCCCGAATAGACGACCTTTTTGATCAACTACAAGGAGCCGGATGCTTCTCTAAGATTGATCTCCGATCTGGTTACCACCAAGTGAAAGTAAAAGAAGAAGACGTCTCAAAGACGGCATTTAGGACTCGGTATGGGCACTACGAGTTCTTAGTCATGCCCTTTGGTTTAACGAACGCACCTACAGTTTTCATGGATTTGATGAACCGAGTGTCTCGACCATTCTTGGATAAGTTAGTAATCGTGTTCATCGATGATATCCTAGTATACTCCAAAGACGAGGTAGAGCATGAGAAACACCTTAGGGAAGTTTTGGAAGTGCTAAGGAAGGAGAAGTTGTACGCTAAGTTTTCTAAGTGTGAGTTTTGGTTGCGGGAAGTTCAATTCCTTGGGCATGTGGTGACCCAAGAAGGTGTGAAGGTGGATCCCGCGAAGGTTGAGGCAATGATGAATTGGGAGCCTCCAAAGAGTCCTACGGAAATTTGAAGCTTTCTGGGTCTAGCCGGGTACTAGCGAAGATTCATCCAAGATTGCATCGTCACTAACTACATTGATTCGAAAGAATGTGAAATTCATGTGGACTAGTGCGCAAGAGGAAGCCTTTCGGACTTTGCAACGGAAACTTTGTGAAGCTCCAATCTTATCCTTACCCAAAGGAACGGAGGAATTCGTCGTTTATAGTGATGCGTCCAAGATGGGTTTGGGTTGTGCTTTGATGCAAAGAGGCAAGGTGATAGCGTATGCATCGAGGCAGTTGAAAGAGCATGAAAAGAATTACCCAACTCACGACCTCGAGTTGGCGGCGGTTGTGTTTGCCTTGAAGTTATGGCGACACTACTTGTATGATACAAATTGCATGTTTTACACCGACCATAAAAGCTTGGAGTACGTATTTGACCAAAAGGAGTTAAATATGCGCCAACGAAGGTGGATAGAGTTGCTTAAGGACTACGACTGCGAACTACTATACCATCCGGGCAAGGCAAATGTGGTAGCGGACGCTTTGAGTCGAAAGGAGTATAGTGGGAAGGTGCAAACGTCGTTGGCAAGGATTGAAATTATCTCGAGCTTGATGGATATGATCAAGGCCGCTCAAACCGAGGCTTTACTTGCGGCGAACCTCACATCTCCTATTGAAGGAAGATAGTAGAGGACTGAAACTGTTCCAAGGACGAATTTGGGTGCCAAAAATAGGAGGGTGCCGAGAGTTGCTCATGGAGGAAGCCCGCAAGTCAAAGTACTCTATACATCCCGGAAGCACCAAAATGTATAGAGATCTGAAGTTGAACTATTAGTGGCCGGTTATGAAGCTTGATGTAGCCAGTGTTGTGGAGAAATGCATCACGTGTTCACTAGTGACGGCCGAGCACCAACGACCCTATGGGAGTTTGCAGTCACTTGAAATACCGGAATGGAAGTGGGATCACATCACAATGGACTTCGTGACAAAGTTACCAAGGACTTTGAAAGGCTACGATACCATTTGGGTAATAGTGGATCGGATGACCAAGAGCGCACACTTCTTGGCTATGAGAGAGACGTTGCCTTTGGATAAATTGGCAAGGTTGTATATCAATGAGATAGTTTCGAGGCACAGGGTGCCATTGTCTATTGTATCCGACCGGGACATCCAATTTACTTCCCACTTTTGGAGTGCTTTTCAAAAGGAATTGGGGACGAAAGTGAAATTGAGTACAACTTATCATCCTCAAACGGACGGGCAAAGCGAATGGACCATCCAAACCTTGGAAGATATGTTGAGGTCATGTGTTATCGACTTTGGGGGAAATTGGGACTCTCACCTTCCCTTGGTGGAATTTTCCTACAATAACAGTTACCATTCAAGTCTTGGCATGGCACCATTTGAAGCTTTGTATGGACTGAAATGTAGAACGACTGTTTGTTGGCTCGAGGCGGGTGAAAAACAGTTTGTCGGGCCGGAGATCGTACAAGAAACAGCGGATAAGGTGAAAGGTATCCAGGGGCGTTTGAAGGCGGCACAAGACCGTCAAAAGAGTTATGTCGATAAGAAAAGGCGGCCGATTGAGTTTCAAGTGGGAGATCGTGTAATGCTGAAGGTCTAACCGTGGAAGGGAATCATTAGGATCGGGAAACGTGGGAAGCTTAGTCCTCGTTTCCTTGGGCCTTTTTCGATTATCGAGTGTGTGGGACTTCGGGCATTCAAGTTGGAACTACCACCCGAGATGAGTGGAATACACCCTACCTTCCATGTTTGCTACTTGCGGAAATGCTTGGCGGAAAAAGAAAATGTCATTCCGTTATCAGAAATCCGTGTGGACAACAACCGATGCGTAGAAGAACCGAAAGCTATTTTGGAAAAGGAAACGAATAGGCTTCGTCATAAGGAGGTGATTATGGTGAAGGTGCAATGGAAACATCATCGGGGTGCCAACGTGATGTGGGAGTCTGAGGAGGACATGAAGAGGCGTTACCCTTGTCTTTTTACCTAGCGCGAGATTTCGAGGACGAAATCTTTTCCTAGGAGGGGAGGATTGTAACACCCCAAAATCTTGGGAAAGATTTTTTGTCTTTTCCATTCTAAGTAATTGGGTTATAGTATACCTTGCAATGTGTGTACTTGCGTTATGAACCGTTACCCGTTTTGTACTTATGCATGGGAAGTTGGTGCAACATGAATCGTGTTTTGGACCTCGAAAGTATTATATTTCGCTCGTTAATCCTATTCTTATGAACGTTTTGACTGAGCACCGTTGTGAAGATCGGAAGCAGCATCGAAATCGACCAAGCATGGCCACGGTACGATCTGGGCGAGAGTGCCCGGCTAAAGTGCCAAAGGCACTCTCGCGGTGTCATTCTCGCCGGGGAGGACTTCAGCGGATTAGGGGATGCTTGAGATACATTTGCCGCGAGAGTGACCAGAGATTATGCCATGGTCACTCTCGCATGGCACTATCGCCGACGAGGAGGCAGCCTCATTTAAATCGACGGGATCGATCTTTTTTGGGAGCTGACTTCTTTCTTTCATATTTTGCTGCTGTGGACATCTCTCCCTCTCTTCCTTTGGCGATTTCCACCATTCCAAACCCTACCCTCATTTAATCCCCAACCATAAATGCTAGCTACAATCAATGTTTCTCATCTAGGGTTCCTAGTCACTTAACTCCAAGCATTCAAGAGGATCACCAACTCTTCAAGTTAAAGTTTCAAGTCAATCTCCTCAAGCTAGGGTTTCTTAAATTCTAGGGTTTCTCCTATAAACCCTTAGGTGAGTTTTTGTAACCCACATTCTTCATCTTAGGTTGTGTTTTCACCAAGTATATAGTAAGCTAACCTTGGAGTAATGCTAAAATTAGGTTTCCTTCAAGATTTGGGGGTTTCACCTCGCAAACCCTACTTGGTGAGTATTTATCCACCCTCATGTAACTACTCAACTTTTCTTTATTAAAAATGAAGGTTTGCTCATCTAGTTGAATCCCTTGTTCAAAAGACTAGGGTTTACCCTATTTGCTTAGTTTGAATGGTACACACACATATATATGCATATACTTGAGTTTACCTTGATGCATAAATGTGTTCTCATATATATATATATATATATATACATATATATATATAGAGAGAGAGAGAGTGAGAGATAGATATTTGGTATTCATCATGGAATAAGGGTGTGTATCTATATAAGCATGTAAACATATTTGCACTCACTATGGGACTAAAAGTATATGTATAGACATGTGTGTAAATCTATGTGTTGGCTTTAACCGTGTATGGGTGCGCTGGTGGAAGCATCATAATTAAATGTGTGGGTATCATGTAATGGCTAGGGTTTCTTAAATTCTAGGGTTTCTCCTATAAACCCTTAGGTGAGTTTTTGTAACCCACATTCTTCATCTTAGGTTGTGTTTTCACCAAGTATATAGTAAGCTAACCTTGGAGTAATGCTAAAATTAAATTTCCTTCAAGATTTGGGGTTTTCACCTCACAGACCCTACTTGGTGAGTATTTCTCCATCCTCATGTAACTACTCAATTTTTCTTTATTAAAAATGAAGGTTTGCTCATGTAGTTGAATCCCTTGTTCAAAAGACTAGGGTTTACCCTATTTGCTTAGTTTGAATGGTACACACATATATATGCATATACTTGAGTTCACCTTGATAAATAATTGTGTTCTCATATATATATATATGGTATTCATCATGGAATAAGGGTGTGTATCTATATAAGCATGTAAACATATTTGTACTCACTATGGGACTAAAAGTATATGTATAGACATGTGTGTAAATCTATGTGTTGGCTTTAACCATGTATGGGTGCGCTGGTGGAAGCATCATAATTAAATGTGTGGGTATCATGTAATGGCTAAGTAATTTAATTAAAGGAGAATGAAATAAGATTTACATGTTATGTATGGTGTTATGTGGAGACCGTTATTGTGATATAACTTGTAGTAATTGATTTATATGTCTCCATGATCATGATTTGGGATTATTATTGTCTATCTCTTTGTGCACGAGGATTTAGACCTTGATGGGCTATATGTTCATTTTCGGTTAAGCCGTTGGTGGCTACTAGCGAGTAGGCAATAAGGGACATCCCGTCCTTGAGGTGTAACTCGTCTAGAATGGATAGATAATGTGGTCCCCGTAAGTCCTTGTGGTGTAACTCGACGGAGTAGGCAATAAAGGCAATATTTATATGGTTTGAGGTTGTGATGTCTTTATGGCATGAGAACTAAGACCAGGACTTGAGGTGCAATCCACAACATCAAAGATGACCCCACTCACGTGTTCTCGTCACCTAGATGGTAACGGGTCTCCCCCGTATTTAGAGAAATATCTCTCTTGTTCTATGATCAGGTGTGGATTATGACGACTCTTGGAAATTGGTAATCTAATATCAAAGTGGAGCCGGTATCTTTACTTCATAATGTTATTTCTATGCATTATAAATTGTGTCGCCTACTAAATCTTTCTAAACTTTCGGTCTAACACTTGTGGCGTTGTGTATTGTGGTTACAGGTCCCCACTAGCGGTGCGTCCTTGACGTGTTGATTTTTTTGCCGACCATGCTTAGGAGCTTGGAGGGTCGGTCTTTTTGGGGAATTGAGATAAGAGACTTTTTGGAGATATAGTGACACCCGAATTAATCTAGCTTACTTTAATTCTCATTACTCATATGTTTATACATTGTCCAAACTAAGGGTTTTAGTTGGCTTTTATTATGAAATTTAAATTTACCCATTTTCCAGAAATTCTCTATTAATGTTCTCTAAATTTTAGGGTGTTACAATTTATTAGATACAAATACTAATACAATGTTTTTGAGTAATTCATATTTCAGGCAATTTATATCTTTATACATAAATAAGAACACTTTTACTTTCTGGAGAAGATGTAGTCATCACAACAGATTTAACCATATAATATATATGATAATTAAAATACAAATTAGAAATACCTTATACAAAATACTTCAATTGAAATAATTGTCTAAGATACATTAATTTAATGCCTTTTAGAAAACAAACAAATTAGTAGCAGAAAAATAAATACGAAGGGCTTTAAAGTCATTGATTCATGTGACATGTTTTGACACATAAATTAATAAGAACAACAAGCAACATGGATTGGCTCCTGATTTAAAGTGAGCAACATCAATTGGCTCACCACAAGTGGTTCAATGGTCCAAGTAGGTGTACAACCACATAGCCATTGCAAACTTTTATATACATATTTTGTTGCATGTGGACAGTGGTGGATATAAATTTTTTTGATGTAGGTTAAAGGTTTGTAAAGTTGTTCGATGTGTTATTAGCCTAATTATATGGTTTTGAGATATTTTTGAAGTTTTTCGGTTGATTTCGAAAGATTTTTTTGTCGATTTCGAGCGACTTTTTGATTTTTTGATTGATTTCAAAAGTTTTTTTGGTTTTTTGGTTGATCTTGGGGTACTTTCTTTTAATCTAGGTTACGTTGGAAAAAAGGGGTATTTTAGTAATCTTATGTTTTAGTCCCATGTTGTTCCACCTATTTTGGTGGAACAAAAAATCTTAAGTTTTGTTCCATGAAAACTTGTTTTTGTCCCATGTTGTCCCATCTGATTTTTGTCCCATGACATACCAAACATGGGACTATTTTTTTTGTCCCGTCCCGTCCCATCCAGTCTGCGTACCAAACGCACCCTACAGGAATACATCTGTGACCACATATTGATCCGCAGGTTTTGATACACACTTCATTTTTTCAAGGAGGGCAGATAGGTCATTCTGTGTCTTGCATCTGGGCTAGTCGAGACCGATCGCATTAATATATGTTAATGTACATTGATATTCATTGTCTAATGTTCACGTTTGCTAAGACATGTTAAAGATAGTTACAAAACCAATAAACCGTACTAAATTATAAACTGGTTTTTATAACACGTGTGAAAATGAGTTATACAGTGTTGTTTCATATGTGTAACGTTCAACACTGTTTTGTGTGTAGAAAAAAGTCCTGAACGTTTCACATATAAAATAACGTTGTATAAACTCGGTATTTGCTATTTTGCTCGGGTTGCGTTCCGCTGAGAAGTGCCAAATTTGGTGAGAAGCGTGAGAAGTGGTTTATCAACCGTTGGATAAGAAATGAACGAACATTATAATGAGATTCACCGAGATAAGATTCACCAGATCAATTCCTTTTTAAGCCGCAATTCATGTGAGTGTATTTGATTAAAAATGATCAATGGTTTAAAAAAACTTCTCACAATTCTCACAAAAAATGACACTTCTCACATGATCCCATACGTATTTACACATATATTATTTGAAAATTGGTTTAAACTAAAATAATAATTGTTGGTTGGGCAAAAATCCCCAATGTTTGTTTGTATGCTCAATCAATAACTACATATGCATTTTTTTTCCAAATAATATAACACTAAAAGCCAACAAAAAGTAGGGCTAGAAAAAGGAATATATGACACCAAAAACCAACAAAAGGGCTATATTTGTAACTAGTATTCGGCACCGCATGTTGTACGATGATCAAATTTTAATTTAGGAAAAATGCGAACTTTGTTTTCGTTGATTATGCATGTGCATATGCCAATTGAGTTTATTAAATATTATTATTGTCAATTTAGCTTTTTAAGTATTGGTTTCGAGTTTATTTGATTAATATGATTAAGAAAAATGTTGGATATGTCCACATTTTAGAGAAATATTGTAACTGATTTGTTCGTGAAAGGATTGGAAGCAACTTTTGTACCCCTTATAATAGATCCTACCAATCCATACTATGTACAATCAATGAACATGTATCACACATATTCATATGCCTTGAAAACTTACATGTAACACTTGATATATAGAGTTTTACTGTAAATACATGAACATATATGCATAATATCATGTATCATAGTGAAATACTTTGAAAATATATCACCTTTTGACATATTTGAAGGAGTGCTCACATCGGTAATACACTAATATTATAGTAATATTATAAATACTCAAATTAATATTCTTTTAGGGCTGGTGTAACAACCCAATCTAAATAAAGCATACTTAGCATTTATATTTAAATAATTACAAAACTGGGTCCACAAAAGTTTCAATTCATCTGTCTAAATAACTTAGGTTGGCGGAAACAACCTATACACAACTGAGAAAAACTACTAACTAGAGTGCCACTATGCTTCTTGACTCTTCTTGCTAAGCTCAGCCTATTTGCCCGAGCTCCTGGAAACCTGCTTACCTGAAAAGGTTTTAATTTGAAAATGCGAGGGTTAGACCATGAGGTCTAGTGAGTCCCTCCTAACAGTTAACAAAGCATTTAAACAGTTTATCTCTTCAGCTTTAAACATTCATACTCAACACGTCAAAATCATATACGGACTAAAGTCCGCCTCCTCGTAATTTGACACCCTGAAGCCACCCGAAGGTGACAACGAGTCAGCCTCATGCTTCGCTCCTGGCATATAGGGACCTCCCTTCCCGCACGAGAGCTGGCGAAACTACTCTCCCGTCTTTGCCAGTTTACGTCTCCTCGATGTATGCATACATTATACATAAAACTTTAAACAACTTTCATGCAATTAAAGCATAATAATAAAGCATGGCAATTCTCAACATTCATAACACATTTTGAAAACACTTTAAAAGCCACACATTTTAGTTTAGAAAACTCACCTGAGGCTCTTACTTCTCGTTCCTAAACCGTTCCAAACTTCCAAATCGACTTCCCTGAATAAACGGGCATAAAACAACAACTCAGCAAAAGTATCCGGACAACTCAGGTTTTCCGGACAACCCTACTTTTCCGGACGCTAAAGAGACCGGACACCCACACTAATCCGGACGACAACTAATCCGGACAACACTCCTTTTCCGGACATCACGCTCTCCGGACAACACATCCTATCCGGACAACTCCTATCCGAACACACACACATCCGGACAACTCCTATCCTGACACTTACCCGAAAACATTCATCTGATCGAAGTGTCCGGACGACGCTGGACGAGTTTGGAGGCTGTAATCTCACGAAAATCCTCCAAATTAACACGATAGAGCGATAAAAGGTAACATGAACATTACATAACCAACTCTTATCAAATTCTTGCTATCCAAACACTATTAGATGATTTAATCTCTCTTTCAAGACCAAAAAGCACTTTCTTACAAAAACTCCCAATAAACAATCAAACACTATCAAATCAGCAGAGAGTTTGTAAGAAGGATTACCTGACCAAATTACTAGCAGAAACGAATTCCAACACCACCTTCTCTTCTGAATCCACAGATTGGTGCCTCTCTTCTTCAAATGCCAAGAATATCAAAAACCCTTTCTCTCCTCTTTTCTCTTCAATAGCCGCCAACCACAACAAAAATCAGGAGAAATATGACTCTCCTAGGGTTTTTGTGCCCATTTTATACCTTACCCCCTAATAACAAAATACTCCCCTCAACTTCCATTTTATTAACTTTCCACCACAAGACTTGGAACCCTTCCTTTTTGGACACGGTTACTACAACACTCCCTCCTCAAAAGAATTCCGTCCTCGGAATTCCATTCTCGAAAAGATGAGGGTACCTGGACATCATATCTGATTCCACTTCCCACGTAGCCTCTCGTCCCTTATGATATCTCCACTGGGCTTTAACCAGTCTGACCTCCCTATTCCTTGTTTTCCGAACTTTACTGTCTACGATCTCAATCGGCTCTTCCTCAAACATCAATTTCTCATCAATGCTGACATCTTCTAACGGAATGGCTACATCGGTCCCGGCCAACATTTTCTTCAGATTGACACATGAAATGTTGGATGAACTCCTCTTACTTCTTCCGGCAAGTCCTACTTGTATGCCGCTGCTCTAACTTGCTCATTAAAGACGAAAGTCAACTCCTTATCGCATGTAATTCTTGCAAGGTCGATCTCACTACAGCTACCCTCATCTGTTCTTCATAACAGAGACGCACATCACCCTACGAATCCTTCCAAAATTTCATCTAGTATCTCAAGATCACGCGCTAACTATTCAACTTTCATAACTCCGACGGACCCACAGACGTAGTCCACTTTACACATCCCTCAATTCTTCGAGGTTCCACAGTCTTATGCTTTCAATCCATCCACTCAGTTCTAATCGGCTGCCCCAAATCGTTCAGATGGGGAAATGTAACTGCACTCCCTGCATGAAACCGCCTTCGGTGAGTCATCACTTGCTAAAACGTGCCATCCTGCACTATTTACTTGTACCCTCTTCGATCACTACACTTGCTTAAAACTATCTGAGAAAACCAAGGCCAACCGCGCCTCCGTCCACACCTCGGGACTCACGGTTTTAAACACGTCTAGATAAAGTCTCTCTTACATTAATACTTCCTTAAGAAAAGAACTTGGCAGAAATTTCCCGCCACAACAACGAGAATCTTCTGCCAGGAAAACTCGCTCACTGACAACTTGGCACCAGGCCAACCTTGTACATCCCGACAAGCTCACACCCTTGAGCCTCTCCTTGGCATACCTGAAATTCTAGATTACTTCTCCCAACCGACATTCGTCTATGCAGATCATACCCCTTTCCCGAATCCCATTGGCTACAACTTGTCAACTAATTCGTACGTTCACACCACTTCATCATTTCACACTTAACGTGTCTAATAGAAGGAAACCTCTATAATTCCTTATTGGGGTACTCACCTATCCGAAATGAACTTATCCTGAAGGCTCATCAATTTCTCACTGCTTGCTACAAGCGTCCAGTCATATAACATAACTTCGGTTACTCCCACTCAACTAGGTGGGGTAACCACGATCACACCCTACTGTTCTCAATAGCTTACACTGAACGATCAGTTCGCTTGAACGTTTCTCACAAAATCACTAACATAACTCATTCAGTTGTCTTATCCACTTCTTTCCTGCACAAGCTCATACACAATTTACTTCCTCATTACTTCCTCCAAAAGTTAGCACACTTATCAAGGACAATCTACACAACACTGCCCTTATCGGCATTACTGTCAAGTTTACTACTTCCGATTTACTTACTTATTCCGACATACTGTCTTCACCTCCCCACGCTAGCGTGGAGTACTGCCCACCAACATTACTCGCCCCTCTCTTCCGACAATTCTTAAGCTGCAAATGCTGTCTCATTACTATACATAACCAAACGGTTGCACTAAAATTCTAACTTATGGCTTTCGACTAAATCACCTCGAACGTCATCAGAGTTCGACGTCACTGTACATTCTTTAAACTCTAACTTTTACTTTCTCAGACAATTCGTTCCCACATAAGCAACACTCACATTCTTTAAGGATTTCACATCTATTCCACCACATTTTGACTAATACATCCATCATCTTCTTTAAACTTCCAATGATCCCAAATATGCTTACTTAGCGACTCTTATAACTACAAACACTTGGTTTCTCCTTTGGGTCTACCCGCCACCACTCCGTGATGCTATCCCGAATATAAACATATCACCACGTCAACTTACACCCCACGTGCTCCAACAACCTGGTTAACACTCGAACACCTCATCCGAAACTCCCAAAAAGGCTTCTATTTGATGCTTCATCTTTCTCTAACATCACATCACTACGACGCTAGCTGGCACTTTTAACTTGGCAATTATTGCCACTACATAACTATACATTCCTCACTCATAACATCACACTGCAGACCAAAACTCTCATGGCCATTCATACACAACTCAAACTTATCTTCAAGACCTCACACATAAATGACCGAGTCTATCTCGCTACATTGTCTCTCCCCAGCTCTAGTTGAACCACAACACCCGAGTTTCTGATTAATTCTAACATACTCGTTTCTTGCTAGCTCTTTGCAATACCAAGCCATCATATCGACAGGGTACATTTCCTCACAGATCGACATAATCTATACTCTCACTTCGTTTGTGCTAAATACTTCATTCTTTACGAACCATCCATCTCGCTAGTAAAACGCTTATCTAAAACAGCAGCCTTTCCCTATCTTAACACCCCTACAAACTGGTCCTTCAACTTTCAACCTTCTGATTCAAGTTTTCTGCCTCATGCATCTTACACAACTACCGACTTTAACGTCAATAGTTGATACTTCCTTAGCCTATTATTCAACAAGGGTCCCTTACTGAACCTAATCCTTCCAACATACCATAATCAAATTCACATCCCGTCGTCCTCATTTCAAACTCACTCGCGTAACTACAACATTACAAGCTCACCTCGAAGCTCATATTACCACGCCATAGACATTTCATTCTTCCTCCCACACTCCTCATAACGAGTTGCTAAAACCGTCACCTTGAAGGCTTCCAGTCCTTCCTCCAGACACATCTGTCTCTCAACAACCGTACTTCCCGTTACCGTACAAGGGTGTAAACCCTCATACAACCCACACTATAATCCACTTCCGACTCTACCACTGTTCACCTTTCCTCTTGAGCACAAATACTAAGGCTACAACATTCCTTCCTGATTTGCCCGACACCTTTCCACTCTTGAAGTTCTTCCTTAGCTTAACATACTATATCCTATGACCTAGTGAGTTCACAGTCTTCATGCATGACAACGCAATAGATAAAATCATTTACACGTTTTATCATTTTAAATAAACAACATTTGAAACTATCTTGGGTGTACTCGACCCCATCACTCTTATAACTTCAATGCCCTGCACGACGATTCGAGAATCGCTTGCATGCATTTCGACCTTACTCTTACTCAATCAGAACGATGTTATTACGACAGTGATGTATTGAATGAAAATCTTTTCATATGACATAATTCTGCAAGAACTACCGACACAAGGTAAACCAGTATAAAACGTTTATAAAAGATTCATCGTAAATCCTAACATAACCTCCAGCATGGTACTGCACTGTGCTTTGGATCACATAAGCATTCCGCGGTCGGGGCCCAAGCAGACTCCCCTCTCGCCTATTTCGAAGCCTACGCAAACTCCCTTCTACTCGAAATAGGAGGAAACGAGTTCCAACCTACCAGTCCGTCATACATATCCAAGGGATCATCAGGTCCCGAGGATCACTCTCTGATCCCACAGTGCAGACCGACTCCACAAAGCACATCATTCATTTCGTAAAATATGCACTTTTAAATCCTTTAAATCATCATTCTCATTTCATCATACATAACAGGCTTTCTTAAGTAAAACACGTAGTTCGTGGAAAACATACATGACAGTTACAAACAGTTTATGCTCGGGAATGAAATCATAATTAATTTAAAACATTTAACACTCTGTGTTGTAAAAGGTGTTGGGAACTCATACTCAATTATATAACTTCATCATGTCAACTCTCATTTGGTTATAAAAGTTTTGCATTCAAACGTTTTCTTGACTTATCATGGAAAGAGTGGAATATTTTGCAAATCGCAAACCTCAAGACTTCATTGTACGATCTTAATGGATTTGTATATATATATATATATATATATTTTAACATACGCTTGCACACGCCGACTCATATCCGATCAAATTTGATATTTACACATTTACTTTACTTATGAAAAATCTCATGTACCCATACACGAACTCAATGCATGAAACTCTACTTGCAATTGAAGGCTACTCACTCAAACAAGGTCGATCGCTTTACTCACACGACTTATCCTTGACACTCTACCTTCGACCAGTGGTCGCCCTCTCGGCTTTGCAACAACTTGCTATACATACATTCAGCGGTCCACTTACTCAACCATTTCATACTAACTTCGTCTCGATCAAATCATCTCATATTATACCTCTACACGTTTTCAGTCCTCTACAGAAATCTCTCTTCACAGATCCTGCCACTGAACGACTCGACTAAAGGGTCAGAGCTCTAATCCTCTGCTCGCTCTTGAATTGACACCTCCAAGATCTCGACACTGTCCTTCCTTATCCTTGCAACGGATCTACCCTACTATCTCTAGAACTGGGACTCTCCAGAAACAGGAGTCTTACTCAAAATCAGTCATTCATCCTCTTCGAATCCACGAAGATCTACCTCTAGACGACTCATAACATTCTATACATCATTTCTTCTCTATGACGTATACATACATCACCTCATAAATGATTTCTCACGATACTTCCCCTACAATGCGTCTCACCCTACCCCTCAGGGATCTTACTGATATTCTAAAGTACTGGAACACGACATAAACACTAGCTTCTAACTACCACTTCGGAATAATAAGGCAGGTTAAGCATATACATGTACCTGTAAGTTCGCGATTACACTGGCCAGGTGGAATCTCAAACTTACCTTACATGACAATCCTCAGTACCCTATTAGTCATATCTCTGTCATAGTGTCCTCCTAACGCATTTCCTGATTCTCAGTTGTGATTTCTACTCCCAAGTTTAAGTTTAGGCCCGTCCGGTCACCTAAATCCCTTAAACTATGGCTCTGATACCAATTGTAACAACCCAATCTAAATAAAGCATACTTAGCATTTATATTTAAATAATTACAAAACTGGGTCCACAAAAGTTTCAATTCATCTGTCTAAATAACTTAGGTTGACGGAAACAACCTATACACAACTGAGAAAAACTACTAACTAGAGTGCCACTATGCTTCTTGACTCTTCTTGCTAAGCTCAGCCTATTTGCCCGAGCTCCTGGAAACCTGCTTACCTGAAAAGGTTTTAATTTGAAAATGCGAGGGTTAGACCATAAGGTCTAGTGAGTCCCTCCTAACAGTTATCAAAGCATTTAAACAGTTTATCTCTTCAGCTTTAAACATTCATACTCAACACGTCAAAATCATATACGGACTAAAGTCCGCCTCCTCGTAATCTGACACCCTGAAGCCACCCGAAGGTGACAATGAGTCAGCCTCATGCTGCCGTGCGGAGCCTCGCTCCTGGCATATAGGGACCTCCCTTCCCGCACGAGAGCTGGCGGAACTACTCTCCCGTCTTTGCCAGTTTACGTCTCCTCGATGTATGCATACATTCTACATAAAACTTTAAACAACTTTCATGCAATTAAAGCATAATAATAAAGCATGGCAATTCTCAACATTCATAACACATTTTGAAAACACTTTAAAAGCCACACATTTTAGTTTAGAAAACTCACCTGAGGCTCTTACTTCTCGTTCCTAAACCGTTCCAAACTTCCAAATCGACTTCCCTGAATAAACGGGCATAAAACAACAACTCAGCAAAAGTATCCGGACAACTCAGGTTTTCCGTACAACCCTACTTTTCCGGACGCTAAAGAGTCCGGACACCCACACTAATCCGGACGACAACTAATCCGGACAACACTCCTTTTCCGGACATCACGCTCTCCGGACAACACATCCTATCCGGACGTCTCCTATCCGGACAACTCCTATTCGGACACACACACATCCGGACAACTCCTATCCGGACACTTACCCGGAAACATTCATCTGATCGAAGTGCCCGGCCGGCGCTGGACGAGTTTGGAGGCTGTAATCTCACCAAAATCCTCCAAATTAACACGATAGAGCGATAAAAGGTAACATGAACATTACATAACCAACTCTTATCAAATTCTTGCTATCCAAACACTATTAGATGATTTAATCTCTCTTTCAAGACCAAAAAGCACTTTCTTACAAAAACTCCCAATAAACAATCAAACACTATCAAATCAGCAGAGAGTTTGTAAGAAGGATTACCTGACCAAATTACTAGCAGAAACGAATTCCAACACCACCTTCTCTTCTGAATCCACAGATTGGTGCCTCTCTTCTTCAAATGCCAAGAATATCAAAAACCCTTTCTCTCCTCTTTTCTCTACAATAGCCGCCAACCACAACAAAAATCAGGAGAAATATGACTCTCCTAGGGGTTTTGTGCCCATTTTATACCTTACCCCCTAATAACAAAATACTCCCCTCAACTTCCATTTTATTAACTTTCCACCACAAGACTTGGAACCCTTCCTTTTTGGACACGGTTACTACAGCTTGTGGATGATTCTTGTGAAAAAAATGCATAGAAATGAGAATTAAGGTGACAATAAATCATTAAATGCAAAATAGACAAACCATGAATAAATTAAGATTGGATAAGTATATAGAATGACTTGCATGTGATAGTACATGTGTGTAATGTGGTGATGAGTTTTCATGTTCTTCAACATGTTTAACGATCTTCTCAATTTGTCTGCACACTTTGGTTTTTCTTCAAATAACAACAAATAAGTGTAAAATGTCGACACAACATCAATTAATTTGACGATAAACGCCGATAATCAATGCCTTAGTTCAATATTTTAATTTGCAAAGACAACTCTAGTACGGAAAAATCCAATAAAAGGAGATATAAAGAGAACATTATATATATATATATATATATATATATATATATATATATATATATATATATATACTAGCAGTCTACCCGTGCAATGCACCGGGATACATCTCATTTCCAAAGTCAAGAACACAATTTCCAAATGTTTAGTGCATAAATGCTAAAAAATTTAATTCATGTTACAAATAATATGAATCCCGCCGCTCAAGCCCAAGTTCCAGCCCAGTTCCAGCACCGTTTTAGGCCACGTTCCACCATCGTTCATGCCCCAAATTCCAGCCTCATTCAAGCACCGTTTTAGGCCACGTTCCAGCACCGTTCATGCCCCAAATTCCAGCACCATTTTAGACAACATTCCAGCCCCATTCAAGCCCAAATTCCAATCCCGTTCCAGCACCATTTTAGACAACGTTACAGCCTTAAAAACGCAAATAGAAGAACACTAAAGTTAATTTGAAAAGAAAGTCCATTGACTTAATTCCAGACGGCCCCAACAAATTTCCCAATAACTTTCATCATAAACCAAACACGGATCCAAACTCCCAAAAAACATAAACCAGACTCCATCATAACATCATACTCGATCTTTGGTAAAAGAAAATCATAGAAAGTCAGAACCTCCAGTCGGGATTGAAACATAACAAATCACCAAACAAATAAATGGACCATATTAACCATTTTTAAGCGGACTTGATGCTTGCAATAGTATTAAAAATCAAAAGCAGCTTAAATGTGAAGGATTAGAAGGGTAAGAACCATAGCAAAAACAGCAGCACAAGAACCAAAAAGACAATCACTGAACACAAGATATGATCTCCTAACCACAAACAAATTTCAAATTCACAAGATATGATCTCCTAACCGCTCTTACTGGGTAAGATTCTTGGTCCTTGCCATATTCATCCGATAAGCTAATGTGACTTGATAAGCACTTACCCGGGTAAGCGTGTTGTAAACGACCCCTTAGTTATGTCTCTTGCATAGAAGTCATTGGACTTGCATGTGTAGAAGGACCAAAAAAGCCAAAACTGCAATACAATCTACATTAAATGTAGAAGAAATGTATCAAAATTGTATTAAAATTCCAGGAACCATGATGCAATCATAATCAAACATGCATTACCTTAGCATGATAGTATCAATAATATTAAAAAAAACACGAGGAATGGGGAATTGAGGTCCCATTAAAAGAATTATACATGGATATATTATGCAACTCCTAACAATGGAGGAAACTATATAAACATACCTCGTATAATGAACCCAAAAGCTACCATACACGTGAATGGTTGATCAGAGGTAAAATGGGAAGCATATTTTATCTAAACTGTTTCTCACCCTTTTTTCTCTTGAATTAATCAAATGGCACCTATATACAAGATACACAGTTAACTTGGTGCACAAAAGCAGTAACAGTTTTTGAAGTCTCATGTCATCCATATGTGTAACATCATAAAAGGTCTTTAAGAGTTGTTCCATAAAAACCACATAAATGCATTAATATAACTATGGCTATTATTATCTATAAGTACAGACACAAAACACCTTAAAACACGTATGCATTTGCATATATCTATACTATATATATAATGATATTTCTGTGTACATCCCACATATGTAAAGGTACCAAAAAGGACTATTGTTAGTGGAAAAACAAGATTTATCCTAGTTCCCATTAAAAAATCCCATACATTTGAATTTAAGAGTACGCTTACCTAACGGATGCACAGGTATCTTTTGAGATGCCGCTAAATTCAAGTAAAAGAAGGCTTTCTGATTCATTTACCTGAAAGATCCATCAGTAGATTTATTATGTAAATAGATTTTTTTGAACGACAAGCAACAAACTTTATTACCACCAAACCAAAAGAACATTAATACAACCAAACCACACCAAACAGAAAAATAACCGAACATAACCAGACGAAACAGTAACCAAAAAATAGGGAGCCGCAGTCGTTTGCGAGGGACAAACAACAGCAACACCAAACAACCATTAAGCACCATTAAGCCATCGCAACAACCCACACATTCATACAGAGCACTTCCACAATCAGATCCTTACTTTCGACTCTCGGTCCTTGCTTCCGCTTTTTCTGGGTAAGATTCTTAGTCCTACCATATTCATCCGGTAAGCTAATGTGACTTGGTAAGCACTTACCCAGGTAAGCGTTTCGTAAACAGACCCTAAAATCTTACATGGTAATTAGTATGTGACAGTAATGAATTTTACGGGCAAGCGTTTAGTAAACGAATCCTAAATGTATTCTGCAAGCATCCTACACATGTGCAATAAGATCTATACTTAAGTATATTTAATTAAGCTAAAAGAATAAATCTAAATCTAACTGTAAGCATACCAACTTGTTATGAACGATTTGACTTCGCATTGTGATGTGTCAGCAACAACAGTTCTTGCATCAACTTCATGGAGTTCATCCTGCACAAATGTAAATAAGCAAGGAAAATAATATAAAACGAATAAGCTAAAAGCCAACTAAGGATTTTTGAGGAGTAAATGGATGGTCTTTCTATCCAGCGTTATAACAGAAAACTGTGCTTCATCAATACCAATCACCTTAATCTACTATCACATAACAACCATATATATGAACCCATATTCAACCACGGTAGCAACTATCAGATATACAACCCTTCTCCCAACTATCAGATATACACCCTCTTTAAGGATAATACTAAAAGACTTGAAACTTAGGAAGAACTATACCCCTGCAATTTCAACATCAATAAAGGACTCATATAGAACCATAAATTAAGGCTCCCAACATCTCAATAATTGAGCACAAATCACACATAATAGTGCTACTTGAGTGCATACAAGAATGTAACCAGCTTTCAAGCCCAGAACTTATGAAACCTCAATTTTGTGTGTTGCTCAAATCACATACCGCAAAAAGCCCTTTAAAGCCCTCTTTAGCAACAATAAGACGAACAACATCAGGGGCTGAAGCGAAATGCCCAGTCTGCATCCTTTGCTTAACAACCTGCAAAACATGGTAAACAAGAGCAACACAACAACGTATAAAGATAAGGTCAAGAGTTAACAATGAAATACTTCTGTTGGTACACGTACAATAGAAGAAGCAGCTCCTCCTGGTAATTTTAATTGCACAAGCTCAATGCACAGCTATCTACCCGTGCAATGCACAGGATGCAAAATTTCTTGACATTAAGCAAACTTGATTGAGAATAATTAAGATTTGGGCATAATTAAGATCCCGCAGGCAATACAATTCACAAACCAGTAAAAACAATCATATTTGATATATAAATAATATTACAAGGTTAACCTCTAAATAACTTCTCAGAATATTTGATACAAAAACTTGAGCAGCAAAAAGATCTCAAAATCTAGAATCAGCAATGTTGGAGGGTTAGCTAAGCATGAGATTGTTCTCCCCTGTGATTATGTCTATATCTCAAATAAGTAAACATCCATAAGGAACCTCCATGACAAGATGCTCCATGATAGTTTTGTTAGTTGTTTCCTTTCCTGCCTGAATAAATTAACTCTGCTCATAAAATAGTTTAATATCAACACAGGTCACTAAAGTGCACATCCTAGTCTCTTGCAATGCTAAACAAGCACTCTTGAATTGTTTAAGTACTAACCGGATTAATAAACAATGTTGGCTTGTGGGATATATGGATTAATAAACAATACTTAAGAGCTTTTAACATATGGCTTTAAGTAATTTAGAGTTGTACTTGATAGTTTTTAAAAGTTATATGGATTAATAAACAATACTTGATGTAAAATAAGGTTTTTTAATAGATGGCTCTAATTATAATTAGAGCCATCTATTATAATTTCGGATGTGCATCCGCTCTTCTCAAAACACGAAGACAGGAAGAACTAAACTAATTTCTGAAATCCCTCTTTTCGGATGCACAATAACCACATGCTTAGGGCACAAAAAGTAGGGGCTTGTCACATAATTGAACCAATATTATCCACTTAAAGAAAGCAATCTTCCAAGAACTTGCATGTGGCATTCTATTATACAAACCGAATGATGATCGATCGACCCGATATGATCTTCAATGAAAATCAAAAGAAAATACAAGAATCAAAGATAGTTTCTTTTTCAAAATATCTAGCTAATTAAATCTTGGTTGATCTTATGATATGACACCAACCTTTAATTTTGATTGAAAATTAAGCCATCGCTTAGGATTTATATTTAATTTTTAGTTTTGTTTCTATAATAAGTGATAGAAACATAATTATAAGCCATGGAAACAGTAAGTACTTGGACACATCAGGCTTTCAAGAAGGGTAGGATCTGCTTTACTTGCATTGGTGGGTGAGGCAATACCTATGTGTCTTGACAGTATTGGGCTTATGTGTGAAAGTTATTGTATGGTCGAAAAGAAGGAAGTGAAATCGACTACGAGTCATTGGCATTAGGTCGATTGCAGGAAGTTAGGGATGTTTTTGGCAGAGTTGTTTTTGATGTTGGGTAGGCAATGAAACATGGAAAAGGTTGGTGGATTGTCATCTGAAAATTGGTTAGTAATATGATGTTGGGTAGTCTTCATTCATTACTGGTACGTGGGTATAATTGGCAAGTGTTTGTATGTATGTAGTTGTTGTAGTTGGTTGATTTTTCTCTTGATCAAATTTGTCTGATCTGATTATTAACCTGCAAAACCAAATCGATTTGCTCCAAAATCAAACCCCCTTTCTACCTCTGCACTACAAAAGTTGATTTGAAGCAAAATCTACAATGCCTATAATCTTTACAGTTGCAACATCTTCCAAGAATGTTGCAAAGTTTGAGTGTGTACCTCGCATAAGAGAAAATAGAAAGTAAGATCATAAAGAATACATGTAAAACTTAAAAACTTGCACATAAAAACTATGAAATTTATTAATCTCTTGAAAGAAAAAAAAGAACTCCAATCTTTGAGTTTCAATTTGAGTTAAATAAAAAGTTAACAATTGAAGAATTTGAGTTTCAATTTCATTAAACTAAAAATATTCTGGTCAGTCTTTTATAATCAGTTAGTAAACTTGTATTAGCACAACATAATTCAACCACTGATGAAATCTCAAGTTCAAACAACAAAGAGACATTCCACCAAAATAGCCACATATCCAATACATGAGCAAACAACAAAGAGACATTCCACCAAACCTATCCACCTATTTCAGTTTCTTCATCTTTCTTATGTTCCTTTTAGCCAACCGGGTAGTTATGGGTCACAGAAAAATAAGCAATGTATACAAATGGCATCCATATTTTGCATTGATTTAAAAAAAATCTCCAATTGACTACAAACGATGAAAAGAGAACACATTTCATCCTCTTCTCATACTTCCATTTTACAGTTGACTACAAACGATGTAGACATAAAAGAACCGATCGTTAAAAAATCAAGAAGTAAAGAAATCAAAAGAAACCTGAAAAATAAAACAAACATGATACCGCTTAAAGCAAACATGTATAATATGCAGCAGCAATTTAATCACCAGTAGTTAATCTCACAGAGGGATTCTTCTACAAATGCTGAACAATAACAAGTCAAGATCTCAGGCAAGGCCTAACAGGTCCAGTTCATAAATTTTAAATTTCAATCTTGTCTATTGCTCACTTTCATTATTCTGTTAAAACTTATAACGTCATTGATATATCCATTTTTTATTCCTCCTTCAGATACCACTTAAAGGCTTCTCATTTGGGAATTCTGAAGTACTTAAATGGGCAATTTGTGACAGCAATAAGCCAGAACGTTCTACCTCCAGGTTTGTGTCTATTCTATCTTGATGCATGTTTTTAGAGAGAGAAATAATTCTTTTGCTTCTTTACTGGCGCAGTGAACGGTGGGTCTTGCATTCAACAGAGCAATATGCGCAGAAGGTAATCAAAACTGTGAACCCAATAAAAATCAAAATCAAATAAAAATCTAAATCTAAGAGTTAGGTTTTAACCTCAAATCAAAATCGAATAAAAGAAGGTCCGTGGAGATTAGGCAGAGAACAATAATGAAAATCGTTTTACCAGGTCGTGAAGCAGATCAAGTTTCACGAAATTGTGAACCCAAATCTTTGAAATGTTGAAATCGGTATCTGTGAACCCAAATCCAAATCAAAATTGTGAACCCAATAAAATTCAAATTCAAAATCAAAATGTAAGAGTTAAGGTTTTTACCTAAAATCAAAATTGAAGAGAAGGAGATCAATTTGTTGAAGCTTGGTGAGATTTTTTGAAAAATTCTCTGAATCCATGGTCTTCATTTATATGCAAGATGAAGAAAGCCTCAATGACAAAGAAAAGTACTGAAGGTATGGTTGCAATCGTGAAGCAGGTTGTAATTGGGTATGGTATGAAGAAAAAGTATGGTTGTAGGTTGTACTTGGGTATGGTTGCAATCGTTGAAGCAGACAGTCGGAATGGTTGCAGTCATGAGGGGCGTTTGTTAATGTGGAGAGGCAAAGATATGGAAGAATAAGTATGGGTTTGTATCTGAAAAGAAGAATGGGTATGGGTGTCTGTGGTAAGGTAGAAGAATAAATACATTGAATACTTGTACCTTATGCATAAGAAGTTGCAATTAAGAGTTTTTCAAATTTCATGCTTTAAATAGATGTACATTGTGCTTAAGGACTTGTATTTAAGACATTTGATCTAAATGCTTATATATGTAGTATAGATATATATATATATATTGATTATTATAAGTTTTCTGTAGTTGCCATTAGTCTTTGATTTATATATTGATTCATAATGATAAATTGGTAACTATAAAAAGATATATGAAAAGTTTGATCAATTGATGAGGTATACTGATTTTTAGTATAAAAATATATATGAAAGAAAATGATAAATATGACAGATGAAAATATATCATTAAAATCAAACTTGACCGGAGAAAATGGCGGAGTATTTCTTGTGGAATAAGAAGGGGGTTCGTGTTAAGGTGTTTGACGGAGAAAATGGCTGTGTTGGAGAATAGACGTCGACATGAGATTGGGTTACATGTTTTGTCACCGTGGTGAGCGTAAAGAGGGAGAAAAATGTTAAATATAACAAAATACAAAATATAAATTAAAATATTATTTATGTTATTTTTAAAAGAAAATTAATCAATTTGATGAAAAGACAATATAGATGCCCCTCACTTTAACGGACATTTATTAACGAAGTTAGTGATCAATGACCATTTTCAGCTTAAAATGCAAGCCATAAAGATGATTTTCAGACTTATCAAACTTCAGGTCTCACTTTCAAACTTTTCACTATACCTCACAAACCAAAATTATAGTTTACTCTTCAAATTATGAAAAGTTATATAAATTTCATTGAAGCCTTTTAGCTTTGTTTTATATTGATATTGTTGATGAATGATTTTTAAAAGTTTATTCTAATTATTATCATTTATATTAATTTTTGTTATGATTAATTTTTTGTTTATATTCAACTTTTATAAATTTATTATGTAAAATTAGCCTATATAGTAATTGAATTGGTTAATCTATATATATCTTTTTTTTGAACCAATCTATATATACGTATATAATAAGATTTGTACATATAACTTAAGAAAAAGAAAATGAAAGGTTCTAATTGATATGTTTTTTTTTTTAAATTTTAAATAAATTAAAAAAATAGGGAAAATAGCAAGTAAAATTTGAACCTCTTTCAAGATGTCATCATTTTTGAACAAATAAAACATAAAACTAAGTTTAGAGAACTTGTAAATAAGCAATTAATAAGTTAAAATGAAAATCTAGAAGCAAGGAAAACTTTTAGCTCATTACAATCATATCTATGAAAATTTTCAGCAAAAAATATTTTGACGTTTGACAATTAGAAAAAAAGTTGTAACTTTCTCAGAAGACCTACCTTTGATGGATATACAAACATGTATCATAGACTTCGAGTGTGTGTGACCTCAGATGCCAAAAAAAATGATCTTCAAAATGTAGGAGCATCTTCAAGAGCATTGCTAAAATAGAAAAAAATGGGTTTTTATTTGCTATTCTTTTCCAACAGCATTGTTATCTTGTTTGCTAAAATAGAGATTCATCAAAAAATCTCTAAATATAGAGAGAGAAATAATTATTAAGTTTTTCTTTTAAAGTGTATTGAGAATATAAATTAGAGAATATTATATTAATATAATTTGTGTTAAAATCTCTAAAATAGCAAAACTGTTGGAGATAAATGCAACTCTTTTTAGAATTTAACATTTAATTATCTATTTTAGAAAAACAAATTATACAAAACTTGTTGGAGATGCTCTAATAATCTTGTTTTAAATTAGGTGATAATATGGGGGCTCAAAAGTCATTTACCATTAGTATAAGGACATTCTTGAAAAGTGACGGGTATATAAACCCGCCACCTCTTCAATTTGGTATTATCCTCCAAGTTTTCTTTAGCTTGTGTGGGTTGTGAGAGGTACGACTAGAGAGATAAAGAGCCTAAGGGGTTGTTTGTATACCTCTTAATAGTTCCATTAAGAGCCAACATCTGAATCGCTAAGAGGTAAATCTTGTTTGACAAAAAAAGTTTTGCCTCTTAATGGTTCTAAAACCATATGAAGGATTTTGTATCTTGCGTCATCCTTAACCATGTAGCACCCTGATTTCATTCAGAACAATTACCAAACAACCATAGTAATCTTGCATTATATCATAAGAATCTCTTAATGATTATGACCATTAATCGTTCTGCACCAAACCATTCAACAACTGCCAAACAGCCCCTTTTAAGTGAGATTTTTATAATCAAGGTATTATTATTATTATTATTATTTTTAGTTGAAGCTTAATATTATTATTTTTGGGTTAAGTTTTATTTAGGTTTGGGTTCTAAGTTAGGTAGGTGTCGATGGTTAGGTATCTATAATGTTAATTTTCTAAGATTGTTGGTAAAATGGTATTTAAGTGTATGCAAAACTTTGGTATCTTTACTTGATTTTTATGGTCAATTATTAATAGAAGATGAGATTCATGCATGTTGAAAAGTTTTAAGTTTTGGTATCTCATTGAAAGTTTCACTATGGATTCATGGAGATTAAGTTAAAGTGGTTTAATTTATTGTTAAAATTCGTGGTTTGGAGGTTGGCAACTTGGCATAGTTAAAAAGTGTGTTTTCTAATCCGAATGTTTTAACTTGGTTTGAGTTTGTGAGAATGAAGTTGCAACTCGAAAATCAGGGAAGAGGTTGTGGGTGATGAGCCCTGCGACTTAAGTCGTGTGGGAAGTCGCGCCAGCCACTGCCTTGCCGTTTTTCGTTTTTCTTTCCGTGTCATTTTAGAGTATTTGGTGGTATCGTTTAGGATCCTTAGAGGTTGTGAAGAGTTATGGTGAAGACCATTTGGTTAAATTGTGACCTATGCTCTATTTATTCAGATTCAAGCATTCGGTTTCGATAATTCGTTATTGGTTAAACTTGTACCTCGTTATCGAATTGAGGTGAGTTTTCTTTTAACAACTTTTGAACTCGAATGTATATATTATTAAATGGTTAACTTTATGATATGAAACATTATTGGTTTGTGAGACCTTGTTATTAATGAATATGTTATGGTATTACGATAACTATCGGGTGTGCTAGAACGCCAACCTTTCAATTAACATCGAGCTGTGCTAGAACGCCCACTATACTATTATCACATTATGCTAGAACGCTAGCTATATTATTGCCGTGTTGTGCTAGAAAGCCATCTATACTATTATCATGTTGTGCTACAACACCAACGATCCTCTTACCCGAGTTGTGCTAGAATGCCAACGATTTGTTTACCGTGGTATGCTAGAATGCCAACAATATGATTAGTTAAGTTGTGCTTGATTGCCAACAAACGTGTTTTATATAAACTGTTTTGGTACATTGTTTGAAATGATACATGCTATCTCACAAGACCATTCGGTCTAACCCTCATTTTGTTTTCAAAATATGTATTTCGGGCAAGTGTGTGTTAAGTTGACCGAAGCTTGTGAAAGTTGTTTTTGATCTTTGTAAATAGATCTTATGTATGATGTTAACTTTATTGAAAAAATTGTAGTGGCTTCATGAGATTGTATTGTTTTGGACTATGGGACCCAATATGTAACTTAAGGTGGTTTCTTTATTTATGAAATACATGTTACATGTTATATGAAATGGCAGGTTGTTACAGTTGGTATCAGATCCTAAGTTTAAGAGATTTAGGTATTCAGATTGATAACTAGAATTCAACTATATGATTTTATGTGAAACTAAGATGTCCTTGCTGCATTTAGAACCGTGGTGGAATATTAAATATAATGAGTAGAAGAAACAACATGTAAGTAAATTCAAATTACATTTAACCAATGTATTATGACTTTGCAAGTGCATGTTTGAACTGTAATACCTTATTATATTTGGGTATGTGATTAAATTTATATATCTTGTGAATTGAGAGGTCAAGTAATTCTCGTCGATTAGTAGAGATCGTTTAAGTTAATCCGGTAGGGGAAAATACTCGGAGTAAAAATGAAAATGACATACCTCCAACTAATCAAGGAGGATGTATAGCTCGTGGAATGGGAATAACTAAACTGAAGATAAATCCAAAAATTGCATCTGTTAGAGCCCGAGGTCGAGCAAATGATCGAGGTTGGGCAAGAGGAACAAGTTGGGGAACACCGTTGACTTGGGAAACCCCAGTTCAGGAAAGTTCAACTAGTGGCAAAAATAGAAGTCGATCCCAAAATTCTGAATATGTCACATGAGCAGATTTAACCGCAAAATTGGGTAAACTTCAATCTAGTTTGCAGTTTTTATTTGGGCAACCTCCACTTAAAGAAACTGAAGAAATAGTTGAGTCTGAACCTACTGGGGAAACTAAGGTAAGCACACCATCTAATACTGTTCTAAAAATAGGTGATTATAAGATGTTTTTGGCATGTAAACCTCCAACGTATTCAGGTGAGCGTGATCCAATTAAAGCCATGCATTGGTTAAAAGAAAATTAATTAATTTTTAAAACCAATAAATGTGCAAATAAGAATAGTGTGTTGTTTGCTTCCACTATATTAAAATATGATGCTTTATACCGGTGGAAAGTTGTGGCATCTTCCAAAGGGCCGACTGTTTTTGAAATCATGTCATGGACATATTTTACTAATGCATTTAAAGATATCCACAAGCAGCGGTTAGAAAATTAGAGGAAAAATTTCCGAAACTAGAACAAGGTAACATGACCGCTCGAGATTATACATCAAAATTTTTAGAAAAATCCCGATTTGTTGAATATTTTGTATCTTCCGAAGTTCGTAAAGTGGAAAGATATATTTGGGGGTTAAAATCTTCTATTAGAGGATTTGTAATAGCTATGCGTCCCGAGACTTTTACCTCCGCGATTGATGTCGTGAAAACAACAGAAAAAGATAAAAGTCGAGAATTGAATAAGAAAAGTGGTGAGAAAAGGAAATGGGAGGGACCATCAACTAAATCTAAAAATCCAAGATTTAATAGATTTGATAATCGTCGGACTCCCAGATTGAATGAAAAGGCATGTCATAGATGTCATAGAATACATCGGGGTGATTGTAACCCGGATCCGTGAAACTGCTATAAATGTGGAAAATCTGGACATATTGCGAGAGATTGTCGGATCACCCGATTTTGTTATTATTGCAACTCTCCAAATCATCTTTAATTTGTTTGTCCACATATGAGGGCTCAGGGAATAATCTTTGCTTGAATAATCAAGGGAACCGAGGAGATATACAAAATCCTGATCAGCCTAAAGCAAAGATGTGTGCATTTCAGAAGTCTACAGTTGAGGTCGATGAAACTCCTGATGTGGTAACAGGTACATTTTTAGCAAACTTAGTATGTGAACAATTTATATTTAACACCGATGCAAATGGTTTATTTGATTCCCCTTCCTTTATTAATTTCTTGCATGTGAAACCTAAATCGTTAGATTATGCATTAGTAGTAGAGACTGCTAGTGATAATCGGGTTTTAGTTAATGAGGCGTTTGATGATTGTAATATATATGTGGACAGCTGTCTGGTACCAATTCAATTGTTCTCTATGTCTTTAAATTGATTTGATGTAGTAGTGGGAATGAATTGGTTATCAGAAAATCAAGTAAGTATTTTGTGTAACAAGAAATTGATCCGTATTGACTTACCTGCAAGGGGACCGTTTGTGATTTATGGTGACTGTAGAAACCGTCAAACCAACCTGATTTCTATGTTAAAAGCCCAGAAATGTGTAAAGAAAGGTTGTTAGAGTTTCTTGGCTTATGTGATTGATGCAAAAAATGAAAAAGGTAAAACTGAAAACTTACCGGTAGGATTTCTCTGAAATCTTCCCTGATGATTTGACTGGTTTTCCACCAGACAGACCGATAGAGTTTAGAATCGATTTGATACTCGGGCTGCACCGGTTGCTCATGCACCATGTCGATTGGCTCCATCTGAAATGAAAAAAATGATGTCATAGTTATACGAACTTCTTGATAAGGGTTTCATAAGACCTAGAACGTCTCCCTGGGGTGCACAAGTTTTATTTGTAAAGAAAAAGGACGTGTCGATAAGAATCTATACTGATTATCTGAAACTCAATAAATTAATGAAAAAGAATAAATATCCACTTCCGAGAATCGATGACCTTTTTGATCAGTTAGTTGGGGCTAGTCACTTCACAAAGGTTGATTTTACGGTCAGATTATCATCAATTGAAACTTTGGAGGAGATGTGTTAAAGACTGCTTTTCGTACCAGATATGACCATTATGAATTTTTAGTGACGTCGTTCGATTTGACTAATGCACTGACAACTTTTTATGGATATGATGAACCAGATATGCAATCCTTATCTTGATAAATTTGTGATCTTTTTTTATCGATGATATTCTTATTTATTCCCGATCGGAAGTGGAACATGCGAATCATCTTCGTTTAATATTGGAAGTGTTGAAATGGGAAAAGATTTTTGGAAAACTTTCTAAATGTGAATTCGAATAACGAGAAGTTCAATTTCTAGAGCACACTGTTTCTGAAAACAGAATCAAAGTGGATCCAATAAGGATTGAAGTAAATGAAAAGTAGGAACCACCGAGAACACCAACTGAATTTGGAAGTTTATGGGTTTGGCAAGTTATTATCGAAAGTTCATACATGATTTCTCTCGTATTGCTACGGCTTTAACGATGTTAACGAAAAAGAATGTAAAGTTTGGATGAAAATAAGCTCCAGCTGAGGCCTTCAGAATATTGAAAGAAAGACTGTGTAGTGCGCCGGTTCTATCCTTACCCGATGGTTAAGAAGATTTTGTGGTTTACAATGATGCTTCAAAATTGTTCCTGAGTTGTGTATTGACGCAACACATAAAGGTTATTACTTACTGATAAGTGTGTAGAAGTATACACTTTAGCACTCATTCAGGACTTTCTTTTACTTTATTACTTCATTTTACATCTTCCCAATCCTATATTGAGTCTTTTAGTCTTATTTTATGGTTTCAGGTTTATTGGAGCTAGGATGAAGGATTTGGTAATGTTTTATGAAATTAGGAGTAATTTGTTAACAAAAGTGTTGTTGCAGCAGGTGTTGGGTATTGGCACAACCGACTCAATCAAAGGAAGATATTTTTGGCGTTTCAATTTTTGCAGAAAACATCTTGAGGTACTGTTAAACAGCCGATTTGTGATAAAAGATGTTGCTAAAGACATAACCTACCTCTTCCCTTTTTTTTGTAACACCTTAAAATTTTAAACAATAAAAGTAGTGTAATACTAAAGTAAATAATATAAAACCTTTGATGTTAAAATTAATTATAACCCAAGATGGGAAAGTTTGTACATCAATCATCATTAATATAAAAGATTCATAAGGATAACAACCTGATTAATCTAGTTTCTAGTTGACTAGATTATTGTGGGTGTCACTATGTCTCCCAAAAGAATCCTCTTCACAAAAATTTCCCAAAAACCCACACCTTAGATGCTCCTAACGACATCGGTTGGCGTCTTAAAATGTCTTTGATCCGCCACTAGTGGGACCTGTAAACCATATACACAAAGTGCAAGTGTTAGGCTAGAATCCCAGTGAGATCATACACAAGTATATAATGAAGAAAACATTAATACATAATTTAATGTTATCGATTCCTCAATGATATCACATTACCATGAACTACGTTAACATGATGTTCCACACCTAAACATATACACAAACTTCACCTTTCGGTTACGGGGGAGACCCATTTCCATCATGGTGACGGGAACACGTGAATGTGGTTGATAACGCCACTTTTTGGCGTTATTTCCGGTTCTCAAACCAACAAGATTGGCTTGCACTCAAGTAAAAAGGCGGATATTTTACGATTTATTGAGTGATTTACGCAGGTTATATAAAAGGCGACATTCCTCGGAAAAAGAAGCTAAAAATAACCCAAAACGAGTCAAAACGAAGCCTAACGGGAGCCCAAAAGCCAAGCCCAAGACCCGCGAACGAACTAGGACCCGACCCGCGAACCAGAAACAGACCCAGGCTGCATAAAGAGGACGCGCGACCTGCCACGCGACTTGCAAGTCGCGCAGCAAGTCGCGTAAGGGTCTGTTTGGTCGATTTCAGTTTTATAATTCGGGGTTTAGGTCACTTTTTCGGTATCATTCAGACGGCAGACGATCCAGAGCAGTTCCGGGGCGATTTTGGGCGACTTTTCGGAGTCCTCGAGGTCACGATACAGAGCTGATCACGAGTGCATTCAAGACGGAACGTAGAGACGGACACGAGAAGAGGGAGTTGTTATCATTTGTTACCACGATTTCATCTTTTCATTCATAATCATGTTTGCATACACCTTTGCACCTTTCTCTCTTATGTTTGAATCCACCACCGACATGAACTAACCGGTTCGTGTTGGGGGTTGGAATGAATTCGGTATAAAGCATGTAACCAGATGATTTGAACTTTTATTGGTTTTTCCTTAATTGATGAAGCATGTGATTTTGTTCTTAATGCATTTGTGAATTTGGCCAATTTACAATTGATGTTTTGTTAGTAATTAAGTTCGTGAGAATTAACTACTATATAGAATTAGGAATTGCATGCCTAAAGCCCAAAACGGTGATAGAGATATGCCAAGTAAGCTTTAGTCCCATTTAAACCGTTAGGTTGACATCGAGAGATAAAATCTAGCCAATTTAACTTAAATCGAGTGCTTAATGTGTTTTGGAATCTAGAAGTGAGATCGAGAGATTGAACTAATCCTTTTCAAAATAAAACCCGTTGTGGCTTGAAAGAGAACAACGGTGACCTTAAAAGATTTGGGAATCATTAAAGGGATAAACTGGTAATTGTTTGAGTTGTTTGTGTGCATGTGTAGAACCGGAGGATTTCCAACCCTCAACTTTTCTCTCTATCGAAGTCTTTAAAGCTGTTCTGTTTGTCTTGTGTTTGTTTGATTTTATTTTCTGCAATTATTTAGTTATAAAACCAATCCTCCAATTTCGACAGTCCAATTAATTGTTCTTATAGTAATTGTGATATTTAGTTCCTAGTTCCTTTGGTTCGATACTCGTACTTCCGTACGTTATTACTTGATTCGACACCGTACACTTGCGGTTAGATTTCGCGGGGTGTCAAAATCCCGTGTCAAGTTTTTGGCGCCGTTGCCGGGGAACTAGTTGCAACTAATAGCACTACCATCTATAAGCATTATTAGATTGGACATTTTTTTTCATATTTTATTTCATACCTTTAATTTCTGAATTGCTAAGTCTGTTCGTTTTTATCTCAGGTACTCATGGGCGACGAAGCGAGACGCCCTATGCGGTCGTTTGCCGACCCGAATGTGGCAGCGGCCCGCATAGGTATTCAGCCGCCTACCACTGCGGCCAACTATTTCGAAATAAAGTCGAGCATCATTGTAATGGTGCATCAAAATCAGTTTGGAGGAGCACCGACCGAAGATCCTCATGCACATCTCCGTGCATTCGAGAGGATTTGCAGCACCTTCAAGATCAACGGGATGGAGGAGAACGCAATCAAACTGAGGCTGTTCAGTTTTTCATTAAAAGGTCGAGCTGAAATATGGATCGAAGGCCTTCCATCCGATCTTATCACCACTTAGGCACAACTGAAGGCAGCATTCCTCCAGAAATTCTTCCCACCGGGAAGAACCACGCAGTTAATGGCCGACATTACGCACTTCGCGCAATGGGATCAGGAAACGTTATACGAAGCTTGGGAGCGCTATAAGGACATGTTGAAGAAGTGTCCACATCACGGTCTTCATGGGTGGGTCATAATCCAAACGTTCTTTGGAGGCCTCCACCCACAATTCAAGAACGATATTACGGCTGCAGCGGGGGGGAGCTCTCATGAACAAAACCTATGAAGAAGCAGTCGAGCTGATCGAGAACCTTGCCGAACATATCTACTCCACTCCACGATCATCCATTGCACGAGTAGCGAATGTTCGGGAATCGGATGAGCTTAAGGAGATTAAAACCCAATTAGCAGCGATTACGAGCCATTTGCAAGCAAGCAATATTCAAGAACCTGATCAAGTCCATTTTGTGGCGAACCGGAACCAACCGAGAAACGATCATTTCTCGAACACTTACAACGAGGGGTGGAAAAAGCATCCCAATCTTTCGTGGAATCAGCCCGGTCAACCACAATCAGGTAATTTTTCTAACTCTTCTAACTTTTCTCAAACTAATAATGTTTATCGTCCTCCAGGATTTCAGCAAAGAAACGAAGGACCATCCGAGGAGAAGAAGTCGGGCCTCGAAGACATGATGATGAAGTTCATGTCAAAAATGGACAGCATTGTCGGAGAGCTAGCGAGCACGGTGAATACGGTGAAAGCCGCAACTGATCAAAATACCGCGGCAATAAAGATTCTCGAGAGGCAAGTGGGGCAGATTTCTGAAGCCCTACAAACCCGACCTGCTGGTACTTTCCCGAGTATGGATGAAAAGAGAAATCAAGAACATTGCAATGCCATTCATTTGAGAAGTGGGAAAGAGTTAATTGGAAACCCGGTAAGCGAGTCCTCCCCAAAGAGAGCCGAGGAAGAGTCCGAGATGGTAGATGTGGGTGAGTTAGAAGTTGATAAAGAGAGTGAAGTTGAAGGAAGCGAGAAGAGTGAAGAGAGGAAGAAAGAAGTAACACCACCGGTCAAGCCGGCAGTACCGAAAGTGCCTTACCCGAGCAGGCTGCAAGCAAATAAGGATCAGGTTAATTTCTCCAAATTTATTGAGGTCTTTAGAAAGCTAACGATTAATATTCCTTTTGCAGATGCTCTCACCCAAATGCCCTCTTACATGAAATTCATGAAAGAGATCCTCTCCAAAAAGAGGGCACTTGATCACCAGGCCACCGTTGCACTCACTGAAGAGTGCAGCGCAATTTTCCAAAATAAACTACCCCAAAAGCTCAAAGATCCAGGGAGTTTCTCGATTCCTATTCAAATTGGCAGTTTTAATTTTAATAAGGTTTTATGTGATTTAGGGGCTAGTATTAATCTGATGCCTCTTTCTATTTTCAGGAAACTTGGCCTGGGTGAGGTAAGCCCGACATACATGACTCTGAAGCTCGCGGATAGATCAATCCGATACCCGTACGGGGTGATTGAAGATGTGCTGATTAAAGTTGGTAAGTTTTACTTTCCCGTCGACTTCGTGGTAATAGACATAGATGAGGACGAAGAGGTCCCGATGATCTTGGGACGATCCTTCTTGGCCACGAGTCGGGCGTTAATTGATATGGAAGAGGGCGAGATCACATTCCGAGTTGGCGGTGAGAACGTGAGATTCAAGCTGCTGGAAAGAGGAAGTGGTGAAAGAGAAGAAGGAGGAGAGAAATCCGCGGGAAATCGCAAGTGTGGGCGATTCAAGTCTGCGGATACTGAGCCAAGTTGAGAACCGCACATTCGTGCCACGACTTTAAATAAGGCGCTGGGTGGGAGGCAACCCACCAAGGTTAGTTTCCTTTTCTCATTTTTATCTGGTGTGTGTTTTAATTCCGAAAAAAAAGAGAAGTATTTATATAATAGTTAGAGCTGCACAATAAGAGAGTCAAAGCGACTCCAATAGTGACGAAAAGGGCCAAGTAAGCGAATATAAAGCAACGAGAGTTCAGGAATTGCCAATGATTGACACACAGAGGATTGTTGATCCTTTTTACCCGTCGTTTCTTAGCCTTAACCTTAGCCCCGTTACAACCCGTGTAAAGACCTGGATGATCTTTTGGAAAATGTGATTACGGTTTACGACTACCTTTACTGATATTCCCTGTCTTGCCACTTGATTCCGTCTGAGATCAAACTTTTGGACATTTGTGCGTCTTTCTTTAGAGTTGTCATGAAATTTGAGTATTCTTGCACATAACCTCCTTAAACATGACAACACGAGCGATAACCTAGGTTCGAGTGCAAAGAGGGTATCCCGTGAGGTAGGGTCGAGGCGAAATGTTTTCCCTAGTATGTTCAGACTTAGTCTAACCCTGATGTGATCGGAACAGTCACGAGTTCAACTCCCGATGGAAGGTCATAGGTCAAACGAAATGAGAATGAGGCGAGAGTGAGATAGATATTCACGGGTATGGGAAATCACCGATGCATCACTTGGTACCGATTGGGAATTGTGCAGTTATTATACTTTCACTGATATGTGCTTTAATTCTGTTTTATCGCTAATTTTCTTGGGGACAAGCAACGCTCGGTTTGGGGTTGTTGATAACGCCACTTTTTGGCGTTATTTCCGGTTCTCAAACCAACAAGATTGGCTTGCACTCAAGTAAAAAGGCGGATATTTTACGGTTTATTGAGTGATTTACGCAGGTTATATAAAAGGCGGCATTCCTCGGAAAAAGAAGCTAAAAAGAACCCAAAACGAGTCAAAACGAAGCCTAACGGGAGCCCAAAAGCCAAGCCCAAGACCCGCAAACGAACCAGGACCCGACCCGCGAACCAGAAACAGACCCAGGCTGCATAAAGAGGACGCGCGACCTACCACGTGACTTGCAAGTCGCGCAGCAAGTCGCGTAAGGGTCTGTTTGGTCGATTTTAGTTTTATAATTCGGGGTTTAGGTCACTTTTTCGGTATCATTCAGACGACAGACGATCCAGAGCAGTTCCGGGGCGATTTTGGGCGACTTTTCGGAGTCCTCGAGGTCACGATACAGAGCCGATCACGAGTGCATTCAAGACGGAACGTAGAGACGGACACGAGAAGAGGGAGTTGTTATCATTTGTTACCACGATTTCATCTTTTCATTCATAATCATGTTTGCATACACCTTTGCACCTTTCTCTCTTATGTTTGAATCGACCACCGACATGAACTAACCGGTTCGTGTTGGGGGTTGGAATGAATTCGGTATAAAGCATGTAACCAGATGATTTGAACTTTTATTGGTTTTTCCTTAATTGATGAAGCATGTGATTTTGTTCTTAATGCATTTGTGAATTTGGCCAATTTACAATTGATGTGTTGTTAGTAATTAAGTTCGTGAGAATTAACTACTATATAGAATTAGGAATTGCATGCCTAAAGCCCAAAACGGTGATAGAGATATGCCAAGTAAGCTTTAGTCCCATTTAAACCGTTAGGTTGACATCGAGAGATAAAATCTAGCCAATTTAACTTAAATCGAGTGCTTAATGTGTTTTGGAATCCAGAAGTGAGATCGAGAGATTGAACTAATCCTTTTCAAAATAAAACCCGTTGTGGCTTGAAAGAGAACAACGGTGACCTTAAAAGATTTGGGAATCATTAAAGGGATAAACTGGTAATTGTTTGAGTTGTTTGTGTGCATGTGTAGAACCGGAGGATTTCCAACCCTCAACTTTTCTCTCTATCGAAGTCTTTAAAGCTGTTCTGTTTGTCTTGTGTTTGTTTGATTTTATTTTCTGCAATTATTTAGTTATAAAACCAATCCTCCAATTTCGACAGTCCAATTAATAGTTCTTATAGTAATTGTGATATTCAGTTCCTAGTTCCTTTGGTTCGATACTCGTACTTCCGTACGTTATTACTTGATTCGACACCGTACACTTGCGGTTAGATTTCGCGGGGTGTCAAAATCCCGTGTTAGTGGTCACCTAATGATGTATTGGGACTACACCTTAGATTCTTGGTTTTAGTGTACATACCCTTTTTGGCATCACCTCAAACCTTCTCATTACCTTTAGTGTCTACTCCAAAGAGTTACACCTTAATGGTTTGAATCAGTGTCTATCCAGTTCTAGACGAGTTCCATCTCAAGGATGCTATCGGTTCTTTAGTGTCTACTCTCTAGTAGCCCAAAAGATTGGCATACTCAATATCAACATAAAATTTACCAAATCCTCATGCATAATGATTTGGACTCAATAAACATGTATTCACATATACAAGGGTTAAAATGTACCAATAATCCATATCACATAAATTGGTCCACCTTTCTCATCGTGTCCATCACAAAAGTCCAAAACCAACAATTCACATTCCATCAAAATAGAGTTTCCACATACATCCTAACACAACAACGTCATTTCCTACTATATCTAGTATGTAGAAATCATTTTATGTAAAAACATTATTTATGAGTAAAACCCCATTTCTAGGTCAAATCACAATACCAAGTATATTTCATATTAGGTTACCAAACATAAGGATTAATCGTGAAAGAAACTTTGTGAAATGCTAGTAACTTACCTAGTAGGTTTGTAGTGAGAAAATCCTAGAAGTGATGAAAACCCTAAGAATGAGTGTGATGACTTGAAGCTTGCGAAATCCTTGAAGTCTTACTTGTGGTGAACACTAGAACCCTAGTAGGTGTACATTAACTTATTGAATCTTTGCTTGGCATTCAATGAAGCTAGAGGAGGATAAATAGGGTGAAAATCGCCTCCAAGTAGAGAGGAAATCACACCCAATAAATATAAGAACGAGCCAATGCCTCTTCTAAAAACGGATCTGATTATTTATGGACTGACAGCCCGTGCCGACTATGACATACGAGAGTGCTTCTAGAATTCTCTTCGGGTACTCTCATCGAGTTTGTACCGAGCGCATGGTCCTCCCCGCGAGAATAACACACGAGTATGCCTTGACAATCTCGCTAGACGTACTCATGCAGTATGTACCGTAAACCTCTGACCCCTCGCGACTTTGCCATTGCGAAAGTGACCACGACATAGTCGTCAGGCACTCTCGTCCAACTGGTGCAAGCCACTGATTTGTCATTTTTCCTACTCAGTTTCACGATTATGAAAATAAACTCAACGTTCCAAACACATAAATTATTAACATCATGCCACGAGGTAAGATACATACAATAATAATTTATTTACCAAAATTCGGGGGGCTTTAATCCACCCTCATTAGAAAAGATTTCTCCCTCGAAATCCCACATTATCCGAAGAGGTGGAGATACCGTCTTTTCATGTCCTCTGCAGCTTTCCACGTCACGTTCGCACCTCTATGGTTCTTCCACTGGACTTTGACCATAACCACTTCTTTGTTACGGAGTCTCTTCGACTTTCTTGCTAAAATGGCATTGAGTTCTTCCACACATCGGTTGTTGTCCACTCAGATTTCCGATAACAGAATAACGCTTTCTTCCTCCGCCAAACATTTACGTAAATAACATACATGAAACTTGTTGTGAATTCCATTCATTTTTTGTGGAAATTCTGATTTGTATGTGTTAGTCCCAAATGGCTATAACAAGTATTGTAGAAGGGGGGGGGGGGGGTTGAATACAATACTCAAAATTTTCACAATTTTAATTCTATTATTGAAAATCTTTCAAAAAGAATTACACATAGAAAACTTAAGACTGTTGCGGAAAAGAACAGATAAACTATTCTAACAATCTTACACAAAGTATACTAACAAAACAACTAAGAACACTTAGAACAAAGCTATAAAGTTTTTAAGCAATATGGAAAATTCTTGCACTGAGAGAGAAGTCCAGAAAGCGTAGAATATCTTAGAGCACACAGTAATCTTCAAGTCTTTCAAGATCTATTCTGTATGGAGAGGTCTTCATCTTTATATAGTGCCAAGAGTATGTGTAGCATAGAACACTTATCACTTTGTCATTGGAAGGATAGGTTTGGCTCTAAAAAGTTGATGTGTCTTTTCTTATAAAGCTATAAAGGTTTGATGGAGACAATATATAAAAATGGGAAAAAGGACAAATGAATCTTTTTCTTCCATACCCATATCTTTGAAGAGAATATTTTTTAGCAAAGACACATGGAAGGATCCTCCTATTTGAGGATCCCACCGACTTGTCAATGACAAGGTAGGTGGAAGTCTTCTTAGGAGTGATGATATGAGAGGATCCTCCAAATTTTGAAGATCCCACCGATTTTCATGGGGACAATCGGTGGGATGGCCAACTTTACCTCTTATGATGAATATCTTCATGGGAAGGAGATAAGGGGAAATCTCTTGTTTGGGATCTCACCGATCTTCATGGAGACAATCGGTGGACTATGACTTGGATGTGTTGAGTAAAGATCTTTCACTTCCACAATGAGAGAATCTTCAATCTTGACTTTGGTTGATATTTAACTTCACCAAACATTTGCTATCTTGTACAAGCCATTACAAAGAACCATCCAAAATTTCTCTAAGTATAAAATGTTTTTCAAAGTATAAAAGGAGATCATGAGGTCATTTTCAAATCTTGATGACCCAACAATCTCCCCCTATTTGATGATGACATCCATACTTAGAAAAACATGAGTAAGACAATGAATAATGCATGTTGACCCTTCTTTACTCTTTTGGGTTCTTTTTTCACACAGTCCTTTTTGTGTGTGTGTGTGTATATGAGTATATATGATATTTACAGATGAATGAAATGAATGAAAGAATAAAGAATAAATAATATGAATGAAATAGAATGTACTTCCATCATAGGAGAAGCAGTTATATGCCCAGATCCATCTTGGTGATAATCTTTGAAGGAGGTTTGAGTTTGAGTGAGATAGCCTTAGGATGCCTTTGCCCATATTTTGCATCTTCTTTCTTTCTCATTGCATCTTCAGCTTCCTTATCGGCAGGCATCACCTTTCTTCCTTTGTCTTGGTTGTCCTCCTCCTTTTGTTACATTTGCTCGACAGATCTGCTCCCCCTTAGTTGGTTCGCTGGTTTCCATATGTTTGACCAAAATTTGAGTTGGATGTTGACTATGAGTACCGAGGATTGGTGTTGATCGAGTTGGACGCTGATATTGCTCCCCTTCAGATGGTTTCTTCCCTTCAGATAGTTGCTCCCCCTCAGATGGTTTATGCCCCTCAGATGGTTTCTCCCCCTCAGCGTTCGACGAAGAAGAAACACCACAAACAATTGAAAACACCGGTCTTTTTTTTGCTCATAACCACCGAATTTGGGGGCCAACCACCGAAATTTAGGTGGTGTGGTCGGTGGTATGGTCAAAAAAATTATTATTAATTTTTTTTTTACTTTCCCTCCTAAAATTTAGCATGCCCACCGAAAATTTGCAAGAGTTAGACAAAAATTCGGTGGAATTTCTTGAGGAGGTTGAAGGAAATCTTCTATGACATCTTCAGAAGAGTGTGGAGAAAGTCTTCTAAGGCATCATGGAGAAAATCTTCAAAATGAAGAAAAGATTGGAATTTCATCTTCCAATTTTTGATGACCCAAAAAGATTGAGTTTGAGGATTTGGGGAGACATCTGCAGAAGAGTTTGTAGTGGGTGGGTTTTGTGAAAAGGAGAGATGGGTTGCAAACCAAGAGTGAAAAATGATGGAAGAAGGGATGGGATGAGGAGATGGCACATAGAAAGTTTGTTCTGGTGATGGTAGTGGATAGGGATCGTTAGAGATGCTCTTTGGCTCGGTGGAGTTTGTCGGCAGAGAACACAACCGAGAGCTGTTCGGTGGTGTGATCTGTGTGGTGTCGGCAGCTGGCTGTTTTGGTGGGTCTATCGGCAGGCAAAAGTGTAGATAAGAATGGGTTTCGGTAGATGCGAGTGTCGGTAGCAATACAGCAAAAAGGAATGGGATTTAGAAGGTGATGACATCATGATGATGTCATCAAAACAAAAAATGTGTTTCAAGATTACTGCCGACATATGAAGTTTACTTTTTGACTATTTTTCTTTCTCACCAAACATATATATATATATATATATATATTAATGAGATTTGGAGTGTTGGGTGGGTGAAAAGAAATATGTAGCTGATGAGAAAAGGTGGGGTGAGATGTATGGTGGGAAATATAGTGTAGGTAATGAATTGGGTGATGGGAGAAATGATGATGTCGGTAGAGAGGAGGTTGACACTTTTGAGTGTGCCAATGGAAAGGATTTTCAATACAAGAGGAGATCCAAAAAATCATCATTTTGACACTTCAGATTGCATGATGATCTTGAAGATTTCGTCAATTTTCTCTCTTTTATATTTGACCACATAGATCCATTTGTCCAACTCAAAATCTGCAATCACAAAGAATTTATTTCCTAGGTACCCATTTGGTGGTGGGTCCTTTTGGGTTAGCAGGTGAAGGAAAAGAATTTGTGTCACTCAGATCAATTCTTTCTTTCGGACAGTCTTTGGAAAAATGAGAAGTATCACCACAGATATAACATTTTCTATGAGGAAAAATCTTTTAAGCAACTTGACTTTTTTCCTTACTTTTGCTCATTTTGGTTATCTTCAAGGACTTTGATGAGGAGTTAAAGATTTGGGGTGCAGGTCCTAAGATTCATTTTTCAGAAGATGGGAGGACAAAAATCTTTTCCTTTGAATTGGACATTTTGAGACACACAGATAAAAAAATTGGTATGAGAAGTCACACAGGTATTTTTAGAAAAATCTAGAGGATTCCTTTTTTTTAAGAAAGAATCGGCACCCAGAGACTTGTCTTTTTCAGAGTTAGAAAATATTTTGTTTGAGTTGAAAGAGGAGAAGCACTTAGCTGATACAAGAGCAGTTGAGGAGATGTGGCCTTCTGGATCATCCATGTCATTTATCTTGGCCATGACACAGACATTTGAGGTGTCATTCGCTTTCAGATGTGGGTTCATCTGCCAAATCATGAGTTTTAGCAGGCAGACCCTTTCCTCTTCTGACAAGTCTTTCATTTCTTTTCTTTTCTCTCTTGTATTTTTCCTTGTATCTTTCAGCCCGGTCAGAATTTGCAGAAGAGAGGTGTTGGCTGAACTTTTGGGAATCATATTTGGATTTAGAATGCCCATCCAACATGGCCATTTCATCAGATAATTTGTCAACTAAAGTTTCCTCACATTTATCCTCAACATCACTAAGATATGCCTCCGAATGGTCATTGGGATCTTCTTGACTATCATGGTTAGAGTCAGATGGGTAGGTGATTCTTGGAATACACTTAGTCTTTTTGGAAGAGTCACTTAGGAGAGCTAGAGAAGAGCTCTTTATATACCTTTGCAGCTTCGTCTGCTCATAGTTGAAAAGAGTTCCATAAAGAACAGTAAGATGCATATGATCAAGATCCTTGGTTATCTTTATACAAGTACAGATATTTTCCCAAAAATCAGGAAGACAGTTCATAAACTTGCACAAGATTTCCTCATTGTTGGAGAGAGATTCTCCTTTCTCATAAGAAAAGAGTTCATAATTTCTAACAAGAGCAATCTTTCTGCTCTTTTTAACTTCATTTGTACCTTCGTACAAAACACACAGAGTGGACCACATCTCTTTGGCAGTAGAGAGATTTACCAGAGAGTGGTACACTTCATCAGGAAGAGAGAGAGCAATGATAGATCTAACTTTAGAATCAAGAGACACAAGCCGTTTTTCCTCATCAGTATATTTCTTAGGATTTTTAAGAATGTAACGACCAGTAGCAGCAGATTTTTCTTCATCAGACGAATCATCAGAATCATCTTTGCCAACAACTTCCTTACCGGATTTCTTAGTTTCATAGCGAGACCAAACTCTAGGGACTAAGGGTCCTTCACTGAGAATGGTTGGATATCTACTATCCACTCCTTCCATGAAAAGCATCATCCTGCTTTTCCACAAAGAAAAGTTGTTGGGGATAAACTTGGGAGGTTTGGCTATAGACCCATTTTCAGAAAAGTTGTTTTGAAAAGAGTTTTCAACAGTTGAAGATGATGAGGCAGCCATCGCAGATCTAGTTTATTGAAATTAAACTTTCTGCTCTGATACCACTTGTTAGTCCCAGATGGCTATAACAAGTATTGTAGAAGAGGGGGAGGGGGGGGGGGGGGGTTGAATACAATACTCAAATTTTCACAATTTTAATTCTATTATTGGAAATCTTTCAAAAAGAATTACACATAGAAAACTTAAGACTGTTGCGGAAAAGAACAGATAAACTATTCTAACAATCTTACACAAAGTATACTAACAAAACAACTAAGAACACTTAGAACAAAGCTATAAAGTTTTTAAGCAATATGGAAAATTCTTGCACTGAGAGAAGTCCAAAAAGCGTAGAATATCTTAGAGCACACAGTAATCTTCAAGTCTCTCAATATCTATTCTGTATGGAGAGGTCTTCATTTTTATATAGTGCCAAGAGTATGTGTAGCATAGGACACTTGTCACTTTGTCATTGGAAGGATAGGTTTGGCTCTAAAAAGTTGATGTGTCTTTTCCTATAAAGCTATAAAGGTTTGATGGAGACAATATATAAAATGGGAAAAAGGACAAATGAATCTTTTTCTTCCATACCCATATCTTTGAAGATAATATTTTTTAGCAAAGACACATGGGAGGATCCTCCTATTTGAGGATCCCACCGACTTGTCAAGGACAAGGTAGGTGGAAGTCTTCTTAGGAGTGATGATATGAGAGGATCCTCCAACTTTTGAAGATCCCACCGATTTTTATGGGGACAATCGGTGGGATGGCCAACTTTATCTCTTATGATGAATATCTTCATGGGAAGGAGATAAGGGGAAATCTCCTGTTTGGGATCTCACCGATCTTCATGGAGACAATCGGTGGACTATGACTTGGATGTGTTGAGTAAAGATCTTTCACTTCCACAATGAGAGAATCTTCAATCTTGACTTTGGTTGATATTTGACTTCACCAAACATTTGCTATCTTGTACAAGCCATTACAAAGAACCATCCAAAATATCTCCAAGTATAAAATGTTTTTCAAAGTATAAAAGGAGATCATGAGGTCATCTTCAAATCTTGATGACCCAACAGTATGCTTAAAGAACGATACGGTCTATACTTGTGAAAGGTCTAAGAAATCGGGGACTAAGTTTCTCACGTTTTTCCAAAGCTAATGATTCATTTCCAAGGTGATACTTTTAACATCACTCGATCACCCACTTGGAATTCAATAGGTCTTCTCTTCTTATCTGCATAACTCTTTTGACGCTCTTTAGCTGCCTTCAGACATTCTCGAATACTTTTCACTTTGTCGGTCGTATCTTCACAATATTCGGGGTGAAAAACCGTCGCTCTCCCTCTTCGAACCAACACACGGGAGGTCTACACTTTCGACCATACAAGGCTTCGAACGGTGCCATGTCGATGCTTGAATGATAACTGTTGTAGGCAAACTTCTCTAACGGGAGATGAGAATCCCAATTACCGCCAAAGTCGATGACACACGACTTTAACATATCTTCCAAGGTTTGGATGGTCCTCTCGCTTTGGCCATCTGTCTAAGGATGACATGTTGTACTCGGCTTTATTCCCGTGCCCAACTCCTTTTGCAACCTATCCAAAAGTGGGAAGTAAAACGACTATCGCGGTCAGACACAATAGACAACGACACTCCATGTCTCGAGACCACTTCATCAATGTAAAACTTGGCCAATTTATCCTCGCGACGTTGCCACTACGAGAGTAACCATGACATAGTCGTCGAGCACTCTTACTGGTGCACGCCATTGGTTTCTCATTTTTCATACCCAGTTTCACGATTATGAAAATAAACTTAATGTTCCAAACACATAAATTATTAACACCATGCCATGAGGTAAAAAAGACATATAATAATAATTGATTTACCAAAATTTGAGGTGTTACAAGTCTGCTATCTCATTTTCCTCTCATTAAATACGAACCCTAAAACATTTAAGGATACTTTCTTGGATTTCAAGGTGTTCCATCATCATCGAAACAAGGGTTTCGACCTAGGGTGCTAGGTCAAGGTTTCATCGTCATTCTAGAGACTTCTTGGTTTTTAGGGTTTTCATCCAAAACCAAGTATTGTGAGTTCATCCTACTCCTTTTCTAACCAATATACATGTTAAAATGATATGTTTATGTTTCCTTAAAGCTTTTATCTCCTTACTTCTCATTTGGTTGATTTTGGAAAAATTAGGTCAAAACTAGGGTTATGATAATTTTGAGTATTTTGATGAAATGGTTATAAAGGATAGTTTTACACACGCAAGTGATAATTACTTTGAAACTTAGAGGAGATTTGGAACCCAAAATGTGTAATATTTATGACTTTGTTGACAAATTATGGAACTTTCTCACTTGATGACTTATTTACGCAAATGCCTATTGTGTTGGGTATATTTTGGTATAACTTGAAATATTAATATGTTAGATTATAATGTAATGCGCCCATAAATACAGAAGTTAATTTTGTGGAATTTGTTTTTAGGATAATAAGTTCCCTTTGTAACTTGGAATGTGTAACGAGTCTTTATTGGAAAATAAGATGTGGCTTCTAGAGTCGGCATCGGGCAATAAGCAGTAAAATGTAATTTCATAGTAAACAAGTTTAAACTTTGATTTTTGACGACCCAAGGTACATACCTAGTGTCGTTGAACTTGGGACTCTACAAGTAACAAACTTGGAGTAGTTGATTATCATGAAAAGCAACATTTTTTATTATAGATAAATAACCTATAATTAAATATTAAAAAACATATTTGATTAAATATATAAAATATTTTAATAATATAAATAAAATATTTTATTTAATATATAAATTAAACAAAATTCCAACTTTTAATGCTAAAAATAAAAAAATATTTGTAATAGAATTGGAGTAATAAAACGAGGCGATATGAAATAATTTTGAAAGTACAATGCAGTAATAAGAAATGTCATGTCAGCATTATAGTACACGTGGACAGCCTATGTGTACAATGAGATGGCATGAAAACCTGACATAGTGAGTAAATTTAAAATACGGTATTATAATGGGTAATTTTTTTAAAGTACAATGTCGTAACAAAAAACAAATTGAAAGTAGATTGTTGTAATAATTTTTTTTAGTACAATACTATAATAAAGAAATAAAAAATAGGTTGCTATTTTAAGCATTTTTACACTAAAAAACCGTTTATTTTTTAAAATATATAAATTCTAGTTCTGAATATAAACTAATCTATCAAACATAAATAGATATAAATATGTAATTAATAAACTTTAATCAAAATAGTTAACAAAATAAAAATATATAATATTATTTCCATATAATTTCTGTAATTTTCCTGTTTTCCATATGATTTATTGTAAATAAAAATAGAAAAAAAGATAAAACAAATAAAAATATTTCCAAACTCCTCCTCTGCCTCTGTCACTTCCTGATCCATCTCTTTGTTTATTAATCACATTTCTGTGTCTTCCCCACCCCAAAACACACACACATACACTCTCTCACCAATAGTTGGAGAATCACTAATTTTACTCTTAAATCAAAGCAAACCCTTTTGCATTTGTCTCCTTCTCATTTCAGAATCATCTTTTGATTTCTAGCTCTTTGTCTTCACATCTTCTCTTGGCTAATTCACACCCCCCCTCAAATTGGGGTTTCCAAAAACACCTTCAAGATTCCCACTCAAATTCTTGATTTTTTTTCTTTCTTCTTCTTCATCTGGGTATCCATGGATGCTTCTTGTGATCTTCAAGTGGATGTTAATGGAGAAGAAACCTTCTTCATTCATGAGGTTTAAACAAATTTCTAACCCTTTTTTGTCTTTGTTTTCTTTAGAATTATGTTCTTGATTTGTCTGCTTTCATTGTACTGACAGCATTAAATTGTTAGGGAAAATTCTGCATTTATTATCAAGTTTTTGGTTTTCTGCTAAAACACCAAATTATTCACCTTTCTGGAATCATGGTCTTTTTTATAGTTTCTATAAAAAATTTCTTTATATGTTTATTTTGTTTGAGAAAAAAAGGAAGATTTTTTCCTTCTCAACCCATCAAAATTTCAAGTTTTTTGTATTTCTATTGTTTCCCCCTTTTAGTTTGGTAGAAATCTATACATATATTGATATATATATATATATACACATAGGATACAAATCAAATAAAATCATGTATTTGTTGCATCCCTTAAAAACCAACTTGCATATGTGAACAATGTGTGCATAATCTGAGATGCATATATGCATTATCATATATGAATGTATGTCCATTATATGTATATTCTTGCACATATGCATATGTATATGCACACTGTTTAGTAAGGTGTGCAATAAATGCAAAGTTTGAATTTTACGGAGCTTTTATATATATATATTATATATATATATCATATATAACATTTTATAATTTCCATTTCTTGAAATTTCTGTAGGAAGTGTCGTTTTCTTCTACAGTCTAAAACCCAAAGTTGTTATCTTCATGCAAAAAAGCTTCTCAATATTAAATAGACACACCAATGGCTCAAAGATATATGTATATATATTGTATTTATAGGTTGTGTGCATATTTATTAGTTCTTCATTAATGTGGGGGTGGGGTGGGGTGGGTACTACTATTACTATCTTGAAGCTTCTTCTTCTTGTTCTTCTCACATGTCCAAATTCTGAAAGATTTTGAAGAATTAATTGCATATAGTGACATCTCACCATTCTTTGCAGCAAATTGGTCCTATTTTTCTACTTTATACCAATCTTTATTTCTTCTTTCATAAATTCTTTACCTTTTGTAGTGTTTTTAATGCACTGTAAAAAGTGCAGTCGTTTTCTTACCTACACCTGTAATTCTCACTATTACTGTCTCAAATGTTTTAGTTTGTTTTTAAATTTACAATGGTAAATAAGTAGGTGAGTGCTATCTAAGAAGCAGGCAGGATATGCTCTTAAACCCCAGCTTTGATTTCAAGATTATCGATACGTTTTTTGACTTTTTCTGTTTATACGAAGAGGGTTTCCAAGATTATGTCGATTTTCTTGATCAAACGGGTGGTTTTCTAGGATTCAAAGTTGCATAGATTTCTTGAATTCGGGTTTTTTGATCAAACGGGTGGTTTTCTAGGATTCAAAGTTGTGTAGATTTCTTGAATTTGGGTTTCTTGATCAAACAGGTCGTTTCTAGGATTCAAAGTTGCATAGATTTCTTGATCAAAGGGGTGGTTTTCTTAGGATTCAAAGTTGCATAGATTCTTGATCAAATCAGGTTGTTTTCTAGATTTCAAAGTTGCATAGTCTTTCTGCGATAAAAGTTTCGTATATTCCTGATTTGGAAGTTTCATAGATTCTTATTTCAAACGGGAGAAATCGAACACTTTTTTTTCTAGATTGTAAGTCTGTCAGAACTACATTTTGTTTCTGTCAATAAATTTCACTTCGATTTCTTGTTATGGGGTGAAAAATACGAAGAAAATGTTTAAAATGATCGTGTTCTTATCTTGTTTGTTTCATGAACGTGGCAGGAAATCATCTCATCGTACTGCGGCAAAATCAGGAAATTATTCGGTAAATCCAAAGGCGCTACAACAAATCTCAAAGTTATATTCCACGATTTTCCGGGAGGACCCGAAAGTTTCGAGCTTGTTTCAAGATTCTGCTACAACAATGGCAAAATCTATATAAACCCCTACACCGCACCTCTACTGTTCTGTGCTGCACATTATCTAGAAATGAACGAAACGATCAGCGGGTCCCACAATTTGCTCGAGCAAGCGGAAAAATCCCTCGAAGAGATCAAGTTTTGGAGTTGGCCAGAACTTCTATCTGCTCTAAAAAGTTGTCGAAACCTAGTCCCGATCTCGAGTTCTTCAGGAATTCTTCAGAAATGCTTGGATTCTTTAGTGGCTAGGCTCGTATTCACATGTGAAACGAGCCCATCGTGCCCTTCTAGTTCATCACCCGAAAGCTCGGTTCTTCGGTTATCCACCGATAGCAAAAGCACCGAGAGTCTTAAAAGCGGTTTCTTGCGGTCAACTTGGTGGTTTGAAGATCTGGTAACGATTTTGTCTCCAAATTTGGTCAAATTGTTGGTCAAATCAATGGTTCTTCACAAATTCGATCTCGGGGTTACATCTAGGTTTCTCTTTTACTACCAAAAATCAAGATTTATCGTTGCCAATTCCGACGAAAAGCGAGAAATAACCGAAACCGTCATTGATAGTCTCGGTTTGCTAGATCAACGCTCGGTTCCATGCAAGGGCTTATTCGGGATTTTACGTGTTTCTTTGAATTTAAACATTAAGAAGATATGCAAGAATAGTTTAGAGCATATGATCGGTTCGCAGTTGGAGCAAGCGACGCTAGATAATCTTCTTGTTCCACCCCCACACGGCTCTCATCATCTTTATGACGTTAATCTCGTCTTACAGTTTGTGAAACATTTTTTAGCCGGAAAAGGCGGGCGAGAAGTTCCAACATCCGAGTTGAAGAAAGTTGCTCGATTAATAGCCTCGTATATCGCGGAAGTAGCCCCCGATCCTCGTTTGAAGGCGTCGAAGTTCTTGGCTCTCGTAACAGCCCTCCCGGAGTCCGCTAGAGACTCGTACGATGATGTCTACCATGCCATTGACATTTATCTTCGGGTAACAAATTTTTTTTTTATTCCGATGTTTGTTGATGTTAGGATATGTGGAACCTTTTTGAATCTCTCTGTAAAAAGACGCTACAATGAACTTGGGTTTATAAAAGCAAAAAAAATTATAAGCGTTCTAATAGGACGTCTTATAATACTTATAGGACGGTTTTGGGCGTCTTTCTTTAAGATCTTTTTATAAAAAGCGTCGTATTAGCTATTTTAGAGGACACTTTTTGTAAAAGTTTCCTATAAAAACAAGCGTCTTATTAAAAGATGTCTTATTAAAAAGATGAAGATGGGCTTATAGTACACTTTCTCAAAAGTGTCAGTATAAACTAATTAATGCGACGCTTTATTATAAAAGTGTCCTAAAAACTTGTTAAAACGCATAAAAGTGTCCTATAAACTTATTACAGTGCCTTTAGATGGGGCGTTTTAGTTTTTGGTCTTATAAATAAAGTCTTGTAGTGGGAGTTTTACATAGAGAAATGCATACAAATTTGATGGTCTGTGTCTAGCGGATGTGGTACTCCAATAGATATTAAATAAAAACCACGTAAGCCCGTATCTTCTTAGTATCGGTTTTCATCTCGTGCTTTCTTTCTCATATAGGTCCACACTCGATTATCCGACGTAGAAAAAACGAGCATATGCGAAAGCGTCAACTACGACAAGCTTTCATCCGAAACATGCAACCATGTAACTCAAAACGACAAATTCCCGTCAAGATTTGCTACGGTCGCTCTCAACGCTCAGCAACGGAAGCTCGGAAACTTGTTCCGTGATATGGACCTCAAGAAACGGTTGATACTTCCGGGCCGTGAAACCGAACGGAAAGACGGGAGTTGTGAGGAAGTTGTACTTTATGCAGAGCAAGTTGTACATGATGATGGAGAGAAAGTAGATATTGTAGATGAGAATGAGAAGATGAGAGCACATTTAGAAGGGATGCAATGGAGGGTGGTTGAATTGGAGAAAGTTTGTAGAAAAATGCAAACACAAATGACCAAGATCTTGAAATCAAGAATCTCTAGACAGCCTAGTTCTAAATCATTACCAAGGCTTTGTTCATGATATATATATATATATATATATATATAATATTTGTTGACATTTTTTAAAGTAAATATTAAGAAAAAAATGTGTTTTCATTCGTTATATTTATTAAAAGACCGATAGAATCATATATCCGAGTGTCTCTGAATAGAGGATAAATGTATGCATTCGGTAGATTTACTGAAAAACCTATAAAATCGTATACCCGATAGTGTCCTTGAATGGAGGTTGGAATGTATGTAGACTAAGAAAAACATCTCATGTTTTTTCAATAAGATGTTGACGTGTCATCTTTTCTGTATTATATATCTATATATATATATATATATATATATATGGGTAGTTTCATTTGCAAACCACTTTTATATTGCAAACCATCGATTTCATTGGATAAGTTGATGAAATTGATTAATGAAATTGTTTAATTTGATGAAATTGTTTCATATAGTTGTGTTTTTCATGTAAAAATGAGAAAGTTTCATCAGACTGAGAAAAATACATGAAATAGTTTCACTAGAATGGAAAAATGCATGAAACTACATAAAAAAACACAAATATATGAAACAATTTCATCAAGAAAAGAATTAGATGAAACAATTTAATCAAATTAAACAACCAATTATTTTCTTGTTTATATCATCATAAAGAGCTTTGAATTCAAGAAATACTAAATTATTCATATAAAACAATATTCTCAGTATTCCTAGCACAATATCAATCAATAGTTATTTCTAAATTGATATTATCTATCATATCATTTTTACATAATATTGTGAGATCGTTCCATCGTCAAAGACATCTTATGATATATACCTTTAATATATAGATTGACATCATTTGGGTTAAAAAAATCCATCACTTTGAATTTCATGTCACATAATGTTAATGTTTTTCATCATTATTTTAAACTTTTAGGACATCTTCAACCCAACCACTAAAAAAATTAAAAAAATAGTAGGTCTCTTGAACACAAAAAAAAATCAACTCCAACCACACACTAAACATAGAAACTTTATTGACCTTCAAATAAAGAGGTCTATTTTATTAATCTCCATTTTTTTGAATTGTAGCGTTGGATTGGAAAAACACCTCCAGTTTTATGTTTTTAGTGGTGGGTTGGAGATGATCTTAGGGTTGAAACAAACTTTTTTAGAACCATTAATCTTAGAATCAAAAGTCAGTGTTTTTTTTAGAAGGGTATCCCAGACCACATTGGGCCCAGACTAATCCCTAGGCAAATCGGGCCTTTGTCCCAGCTGCTAAAGCATGCAGCCCTGAGATTATCCTCAGTGGCCACAAGTGCTGCGTGTGGGGCTCGAACCCGGGCAAGCGCTATGAACTCCCCAGGCCTTACCACCACGCCACAACCCTTGTGGTTATCAAAAGTCAGTGTTGGTGATAACTTTAGATCTTATTCTTATTTTAGATATAGGAGAGTACTTACTATGTTTATATAAGTTGGATCGTCTCATATAGTTGATAATTTTTTTCAAAATGTATGAGTTTTCTTAGTTAATAACAAAAGAAATCTACAATATTCTATAACACAACTTTAGAATTTATACAAGTGAAATAATCAAAAGAGTATCGAGGTTTCTAGGCAAAATAATTTTAGATATTAGTACTAGATAAAAAAACTTATAGAAACAATAAACAACACTATAAGATAGAAGATCAATTAACTTTTTACAAATTTTCTTGTCCAATGTAGTTACAATTAACATATTTGGGCCCTTTAATATAATGCAAAAAAAATTGGGTCCTATTATATACTAATTTTTTTGTATTTTGTATTTACTCGTTTTTGAACTACTACTATATAGTATATACTAAAAACAATTAGGCCCCTACAATTTTTGGGCCCTGGGTGTACGCCCAGCCCGCCCTCCCCTAGGGACGGCCCCGGCCAAGGGCTTCGATACCGCTAGGCTGAAGGCCCTTTGATGACATATATTTGTTTTACAATGTGCGTGATTCATATGTATTTTATCCACAATATAAAACCTTTTTTACATGTAACTTTTGTTTCACAGACATACTAAAAAGGTTCACATTGTAAAACAAAGACATTGTGAACACATATATGTTGATCAATATTCTGAATCCTAATCTTAAATGGAAAAAAATCATATAAAAGCATATGATACACAAATTCTTGATGTTATCACAATTTTATGGTTTCTTAAAAAAAGTTCAAACAGACACAACAAATACAAACAAACAAGCCCTAACTTGTTTTTGAAGAGGTAGGTTATAGAAATTCAGAACAATAAACAACTTTCAATGTATGTTATGCATAAATATATTTTTAAAAATAAGTACAATACTTTTGATTTTGGATCATAGAAAAATACTCCTTTCATTCTATAAATAAGGGGCTGTTTACCAACTCTTTCCGGGTAAGTGCTGTCCGGGTAAGAGTGCTGTCTCGGGTAAGTGCTGTCCCCGGTAAGTGTTATCCGGGTAAAAGTGTTTACGAAGTCTTTTTTGGTAAGTGCTTACCGACAAAAAATGACCATTTTAACTCTTTTATAATTATATTCTAAATTAAATGTAATTATTTCTATTACAAATCATTTAAGGGAAGAAAAAATCAAACTTTAACGACTTCTCCTTTCACTGAGCACTTTTGTGGGTTTTTATTATATATATATTTAATAAAATATATTGATTTTTGAGTAAATTATGATTTTGTGGGTTTTTATTAAATACAAACCAAAGCCACTGGGTGCTTTCTTGTGGGTTTATTGGCCACTGTTTGTTTTGGTGAGTGGCTTTGGTTTGTATTGTGAGCTCTTATTAATAATATTATCTCCTTGCTGTGCAAAAAAAACGATCGGCTGTAGAAAACCCTAATCGCAAAAAGGGCAAAGTGTGTAGAAACGAAATCTGACCCGGGTAAGCATGATTTTGGTGCTGGCTCGGTAAGATCACAGTCAGCTTCTCGGTCAGATCCAGAACTTGGTAAACACTCTGACTGCTGACCGGGTCAGATGTGCTGACCGAGTCAACCCGGTCAGCAGCTAGTAAACAGGCCCTAAGTGTCCACAATCGAAATGATATATAATTTTAGACATGCATAATTATTATACTTCTTAGTTAACTAAATGACAACTTTACCCTTAATTATTTTTTATGTCTTCACAAGTTTTAGTTATTTGTTCATAAATTAAAGGGCAAATTTGAAAATTTGGTTATCTATTTTAAAACTCTACACTTATTTTTAGACAAATATAAATAGAAATTTGACACTTATTGACTTATACATTATGCATTGATAGTTGTACATTTCCTTTTTACTTTTTAAAGGAAAAATGTCTCTGTTTTTAACTTTTGGCTTTTGTAAAAATGTCAAGTCCTTTTCTGTGTCTAAGTGTCTTCCCACTCATTTTGTTTCATTGGAATCAAAAGTGGCTCAATTTTTTTTGTTCCTTAGATTGATTTAATATAAATCATTTACTTTAATAAAAGTTGTTGTATAAATATGTATAAAAAACATGTGTTTTAAAACATTATTTGAATGATTATCGAACGAATGGTTCTAAATCTGTTACCGTAATCATAATTGATGAGCAATAGAAACTCGATAGTAAACATTCACTAGCTCTTAAATATGTTTACATTATTTGTATTGTATCACCAGTGAAAAACATACACAGAGACATTTCAGATGCACATGGAGTATACCTTATCGACGCAGTTTGAGAAATACCCTACATTTCACATTCTTGGCTTCAAACTTTTAGTCAAATGTGTATGTCGAATACACCGGGCTTACATGCAATAGATGATGGTACCATACAACCATCTAATGCATAAGGTACACACTTGAATTCATCATTTTTAATTGTAATGTTTGTTGAAAATGGTTTGTAAATGGCAACCTGTAAATCGGTACACATTGTCCCACCCAAGAGTATCATGTGAAAAATAAATCAGTTACGACAGGCTTATAATCGATTATTGACTAGTTAGGGAACCATTGACTTCTATACAATAGATGACTATAGTGTACAACAATCTATTGAATAGTGGTACAATCTTGCATTCAATATAGTTTATATATATATATATATATATGGATTTTGACTAGGTGTGCAATCGTCGTTGACTTATATGCATTAGATGATTGTACAACACGACCATCTATTGCGTAATGGTACAAGCTTGCATTCAATATTTCGTAGCTTTTTAGGTTTTGACTAGGTATGCATTTGTTGGCTTATATACATTAGATGATTGGACTATACAACCAATTTTTGCATGGTGGTACAAGTTTGTACATTTTTTTGTGGATTTTGTCTAGGTCTTTAATCGTTGACTCGTATGCTTTAGATGATTGTACTATACAACCCTCTGTTGCATAATGGTACAAGCTTCCATTCAGTATTTTATATTTTTTTTGGATTCTGACTACGTATGTAATCGTTCACTTATATGTAATAGATGATTGTACTATACAACCATGTGTTGCACAATGATATAAGCTTGCATTCGGTATTTTATAGTTTTTTTTGGATTTTGACTAGGTATGTAATATTTGACTTATATGCTTTAGATGATTGTACTATACAACCCTTTGTTGCATAATTGATACAAGCTTGTATTTAGTATTTACTAGTTTGTTGGATTTTGACAAGGTTTGTAATTGTTGACTTATATGTATTAGATGAATGTACTGTACAACCATCTATTGCATAATAGTACAACCTTACATTCAATATTTTATATTATTTTGGATTTTGACTAGTTAGGTAATGGTATACTTATATGCAACAGATGATTGTACTATACAATCATCTGTTGGATAATGGTACAACCTTACATTCAATATTTTATATTTTTTTTTTTGATTTTGACTAGGTAGGTAATCATCTGTTGCATAATGGTACAAACTTGCATTCAATATTTTATATTTTTCAGGTTTTAAAGGGAGGTATGTAAACCGTTGGCTTATATGCATTAGATGATTATACAGTACAACAATCTATTGCATGATAATACAAGCTTGCATCCATTACTTTATATATATATTTTTGGATTTTGACCAAGTATGTAAATGGTTGACTTATATGCATTAGATGATTATACTGTACAACCATCTATTGCATAATAATAGAAGTTTGCATACATAATTTTTAGTCTTATAGACTTTTAGATTTTGACTAGATAGGTAATAGTTGACTTTTATACAACAAATGATTGTACGGTACAACCATCTCTTGCATAAAAGTACAAGCATTCGATGCATGCACATATATTTTTGGGAATGTTGAAAGATAGGCAATTTAGCTTACACGCCACTCCTCTAGGTTTGATATTGCGGAAGCCATATGCGTTACGGTTTGTCTACTCTTTCTAAATTATATTTTATTTAAATTATATTTTATTTTTAATAAATTAAATATATAGAATAAAAATAAACTAGAAAGGCAAAATTTTCTTAAATTGTCAAACGTTTATAAAGTTTTAAATTATTTATTATTTAATAACAAAGTTTTTGTGATTGTTAAAAATAATGAAATTAAATAGTTTTTTAGAAAAACAAAAATTATAATTGGTTTGTAAATATTTTGGCAAAAAGTTGATTGCCGGCAACCCTAACCGGCTCCACACGAAACCTGCCTTCAAGGACACCAATGTGAAGGGGCATTTTTTGGCTCACTCAGCGGTTGAGGCTAAAGGAGGGGCCTAGGATCGGACCCAGGGGTGTGCAAAACCCAAATAATCCGAAATCCGAACCCGAATCCGAACCGAAAATAAGATGTTTTTGCAATGCCCGAAATCTGAAAATCCGAAAACCGACTTTTTGGGGAATATTTGGGTTCGGGTTGGGTTTGATCTTTGGCCACCCGACCCGTCCGAAAACCCGAAATAATATACATATATACTTTAAATATTATATAAATATATTTATTTATCTAATTATCTTTAGAAAATCGTAAATTATAGTCGGTCGAAATGTTTTTTTGTTTTTAAACTTATTTTTGATTTCATTAATCTCGTGTTTGATTGGATTCATCCTCAAAATCGATTGAATTTATATATATTTTTTGTGTTATAATAATACCCGGACCGACCGATCGACATTAACCCGAAACCCGACCAACCCGAACCCAAAACAATCCGAAACCTAAAGTTTGGGTCTTGATTTTCATATCCGAAATCCGATCGGGTTTTCGGTTTATCCATCCGAACCCACCCGACCCGCCCGATACACACCCCTAATCGGACTCATGACCTGTTATGTATTGGGGCAAAGTCACCCCACCCTTTTGCCAATTGTAAATATTGCATGTGGTTATAGATTCACTTGGTTGTTGTCTACTTGATAAGATGATGTGATATAATGTAGAGTTGACAATTTTGATTCGTTTTCGTAAATAAACGTAATCTTTTTATATCCATAAATCAAATAAGTAGAATTAAAAATAATTAGATCAAACATATCCAAAAAATTACACTTTGGTAAAGTCTTGTGAGTATAGAATGCATACAAACCATAATGTATTTGAGCATGTAAGAACGTTCAAAATGTATTTGAGCACGTAGTTGCTTTGTTTGGAACTCGAATATTTGATGGAATTGAAATGACAAATTCATTTGGCCAAACTTTTTGACGATTTTGTAACACGAATTGAAATGCCTGGATTCCGTTAAATTTCATGGTTGAAAGATTTGATCATTCATTGACATAAGTGAATGATTTGAATTTCATTTTGTGTCAAATGTTATAATTTGGTAAAAAAAAAGACAAAAATAACTTTTGCATCCAATTTAATCAACACCACCAACATCGATGCCATCACCACCACACCAATTAATAATTTAACATTATCATTCCACCACAACCCCACGCACCCCCACCCCCGTCACCACCGCGTCACTATTATCCAATGTTCTAAAAAAACTCGCTGCACAGATGTCATGGCGTGCCATGGCACCAAGGCTTGTGTCTCACGTCACGTTAAGCCTGTGGTACACCATGGCCTAACGCGCAGTTTTCGTAATGCGATATTTGATTTTCCTTTACGTTTTTAATGTCTTATTTGCCAGTTTTTTAATATATAACCCAATTTAACTTGCTTACTACCATTAGCTTATTGAGTAACACTACAAAACATATGTTTTTATATATAATATTATATGTTTTAATATATAACCCAATTTGACGTCATAAGTCACGTCTTGAAAACGCACGACTCCTAAGGCATGAGGCTTGGCTTGCCGCCACGCCTCACGCCATTTGAAACCTTGCTATTATCATCGTCACAACCCTCCCCTCCCCCCCCCCCCCCACATGCAAATTTCAATTCTTTTGCTAAATTTCATTCCAGTTGTCAAATTTTATCCGAATTTTTTTAAAGTCAAGTTTCTTTTATAGATTTTAATTCCATCAAAATTCATCCGAATTTCTTTTTGGCAAGTTAAAATGAATTTTCTTAATCATCCACATCATTTATCAATAATAATTTTTTAAAGTAAATATTTTGGAGGAAGAAATAATAACCCATCAAATATATAAATATTTTAATAATATAACTAATGTTGTAATTTTAAAAATGAATGAATTATTGGAGTTGAATGTAATTTTTTTTTTTAATTTTTTTATTTATAATCCTCCATTAATTTTTTTTGAAAAATCTACTAAAAATATTCTTATAAAATTTAAATTATATCTAATAGATTAATTATCATATTCAATTATGAAATCATTTGCTACATTAATTTTTAAAGGTTATTAAAATGATTTATTTTGTATATAACTAGTTTTAACTTTGCGTATACTTTAGGCCATCCGTAGCCCAGCGGGATGGAGGGCGGGATGGAGCGGGGTGGGCTACGGCATCTGCGGGATCGGCGGGAAGGGATGGGATGCGGGATCCCCATCCCGTTTCATCCCGAAGAAAATGTGAGGAGGAGAGGTGGGTCCCAAGTGAGAAATGAGAGGGAGTGGGTTAGGGAATGGGGTACGGGTGTTTAGGGATTGTTAGGGATTGGGTGAGGGATGAGAGAAAAGCTGATGTGACGCTGATGTGGAGTGGAATATTTGAAAGATTCCCTCCATGGGGTACTGATGGCCTTATAGTCAATATATTTACTAATTAAATAAATCCAAATTTATTAAAAATTAGCGACTAATAAAATTAATCATTAACGTATTCTCATGCACTTATGAATAAATAATCAAGTATGGATGAAAACGTAAATATAATAAATTATAAAATGAAATAATACATTTAAACAAAATTTAACGGATAGATATTACACAACAATTTTCTGCTTGAATAAACTCAAATGTTTAAATTTGAAATTTTGAGGATAGTACTAGGGATGGCAAAAAAAAAATTGAAACCTACTGTGAAAACTGAAAACCGAACATTTTGGGTCGGGTTCGGCGACTTCTTAATGGGTACGGGACGGGGATCGGGATGGTATCGGGGATTTTAATGGGGACCATCCTCACCGACCCGGCCCAGCCCGATATATACATAGATATAAAAAATATATTATATATACATATTTTAAACTTCAAAATTCTTTTGGACTAAAACTTAAATATATATCTATTTTAAAAGCGCAAACCCAATTCTAATCAAATGTCCAAAACGAGTTTGAAGTCTTCAATTCTAATATAAAAATATATTACTCATTTAATTTATGTTTAAGAAACTTATGTGTTTTTTTCGTTTTGGTTCGAGATTGGTTCGGGTTATGTTCCGGTTTAGGGGAAAGTAACGGGTAACAATGATTTTTTTTCTTAACGGGTTCCCCAACGTGGATCGGGGAAACTGCAGGGACCCGATAAGATTCTCTACGGGGATCGGTATGGTTACAGGGACATGGATGCTTATCGGTTTCGGGAACACGGACCCTAAAAACCGGCCCGAAACCGGTCTGTTGTCATTCCTAGATAGTACGGTGAGTCCCGAAGCAAAAACTCGATAAATTTCATAAAATATAGCAAGGAACAAATGAGAAATTACCGTGAATTGAGTTAAGGTTTTCGAGGTTGAAAACAACGATTTTGAGGTACTCTTTATGCCAATCTCGTAACTTAAAAATCTCTTATGAGCTGTTTGTTATTTACGGTTTTTGAGTACGAAAACATGAATTGTAACGGTGGATGTTAAACACCGAAAACGTCGTTGGGCATCGAACGGTGGAGAAAACAGAAACCGCAGAAAAACGGGCCGATTTGGGCCCAATAGTTTATTTCAGATTGAGGCATTGGGCTTAAGACATATGGGCTAATGGATAGGCTGTTGGTATTGTTCTTGGTGGGCCAAAATATGTGAAGCCCAATATCCTTTAAAAGTTCAAACCCATGTTCATATGGTTTAAATATTCTTTTTGTTTTTAAGTCTAAACATTTAATTATGTAACAATTTGGTTAAGTAATTTATTGTAGGGGTGTTTGGACTGTGTTTGGGCTAAATCACAAACTGTACCGTATTTGTGGTTTGAGTTTTTTTAAACTCACAAGTCACATAGAAACTAAAAAACACACATACACACACACATAATATGTGTGGTGCGGTGTGGGTTTAATCCACGGTTAATTAACTCAAAATGACAAATCGCACGGTTTGGTATGCAAACGCAAATAGCACTGCATAGTGCGGTTTTCTAATCGTGCTTTGTGGTGCGGTGTGGACAGTTTATGCAATTTGGTGGTTTAGATGAACACCCTTAATTTTTTGTATTATTAGTTGAGACAAAGGATCGTGTGAGAAGAAAAGTTAAGGTGAAAAGGTAATAACGGATTTGGACTCTTGTTCGCTTTTAGTTTCACTCTCATCCCATGAATCGCGTTTGTTACGGGATTTGATCTGATGCATCTCGGTACATCTCATCCTAATGTGCCTCCAATGATGGACATCTTTTCTTATCGTTCGCACCATAACTTTCATTCTCATCGAAAAGTGTGAGAAAAAAAAAGTTAAGGTGAAAAGGTTAATGACTTGGACCCTTGATCACTTTTAATATCACCCACACCCATGAATCGCGTTTGATCTGAGATTTGATTCAGTACATCTCGATACATCTCATCCTAATATGCCTCCAATGGTGAACATCTATTCTTACCATTCTCAGCATAACTTCCATTTTTATCAAAAATCAACCTTAGTAGTTGATTACCTTGTTAGTTAATGGTTTAATACCTTGTTTAATTAATCCCATTAATGTTTAGTACAAGTTTTAGTGAATCATAATAAATACCTTATGATTATTTTATTCATGATTTTGATCTCAAAATTCATTTATTTAAAGTTCAAATAATTGTCATAGCTCCTTAAAGTTATGAAACATTAATTTTTTCAAAACTAAGATTATTTGATCTTTTTCAAATTATGGTCGGACATGAGGAAAAAATTAGAATAAAATTTATGGTGAGAAATATAAGAACGGGTATCTATTCTTAGATCAATCCTAATTGAAGATTAACACTAATGAAAAACACCGAGATGCACCAGATCAATTCTTCTTTAAAGTGCAATTCATGGGTTGTTTTGAGTCAAAAGTGACAACGGCCAAAACCCCTTCTTACGTTTTCCATGTTAACTGTTTTTACCACATGATCATTCGTGTGTGTGTGTGTGTGTATATATATATATACACTAGTTGTGTATCCTGTAACACCCAAAAATTGGGACAAACAAAAAAATTTCCATAAAACGGAAAAGTCTTAATTATAAATATGTCAAAGCATGAGCCTCCCAAAAAGAGGAAATAATAAACATCTGTTAATTACAATTTTGTAATCAAAGTAATTGAAATAACAACGTATTAATCTAACTTCTCTAAGAAATAAAATTACAAATCGGGTGTCATTTAATTATCCAAAAATATTGTTCTTTTATAGGAATGGTGTCTCAAAAATTAGTTTCTCCACGCTCGCTCTACCCCGACTAGACCTTCTTAGACACCGCGTCGCTAGATCCTGAGATATATGTCAACAACAAACAAGTGTTAGGCCAAAAACCTAGCGAATTTGAACAAATAATAATTAGAAACAATTAACGGTTATAAAACAATTATACAACCAAATAATTCAATATTGGGAGTCAATGGGGGAGACGCATAGCACCGATAAAGTTTCACCTCAAGAGTCGATATACCTTAGTGTCTACTCCCATGGGTAACACCACAAGGCCCGCCACATTCGAGGACTACAACCATGGCATTACCCCGAATGGCGGAGATCTAGGTGCATATTCGCACAGTGGCACTCAAGATTATATCCTCCTAGTGTCTACTTGATGGCTTGTCCAAATTCCAAATATGCCATAATACACTTTTACTCCAAACAAAATGTACATAATATCAATATAAGCAACTTGTGGTTTAACCACTACATAAATCATGAAATGACCTTTACCCACAATCCAAGACCTTCATATTGGTCAAATATGCATATAACTTAACATAAATGTTTTCTCGTTTTAGAACCACATCTTATATGTATAAACATACCGAACCATGTACCATAGACATTAAACATTTAAAATGCCTCTTACTGAACCAAAATCTCCAAGTTGGTCAAAACCCTAAAATATTGCTATTTTTATAGAAGGGGTCAAAATTCCCATTATATTTTGCAAACAAGATGGTCATGTTCTTCAAGGTACCAAATAAAACATTTCACACCAAAAACTCCATAAGTTCTCAAGATAAGGAGATATGGACATTATATCAAATAAGAGAGATTTACACAAAAGATATGAGATGATGATAGAAAAGTATACATAGACATGTATCTAGTTTTATAAAGCATTCTAAAACTCACCACTTAGGGTTTTAGAAAGAAAACCTAAAATCTTAGCAAACCCTAGATCTTGAAGAGGAGAGATGGAGCTTGAATCTTGCTTGTCTAATCACACTTAATGCTTCAAAAGAGAATTTGATGCACCATAAAAGCTCTTACCAAACCCTAGATGATAATAAATGAGATGAGGGTTTGGAGGGATTGGAAAATCACTTCTTACACTCTAAAATCGCACCCAAAATCTGATTGTGAGAGAAATGACTAAAGAAAATCGGAGGCCTTTCTTTTATACCTGCATGTCGCGAGCGACTATGCCCAGTGACTTTGACCTATGGCATTGTCAAACCCCCTCTCAGTACCACTTCCGCGACAATGACCGACGGCTTTGCCATATGGCATTGTCGCTGGCAATGTCGCCCCATCTATACCGATGCCCCATCTTCCTTTACGATTGTGACGAGCGACTATGACACATGTCATAGTCGTGGGCAATCTAGCCCTTGGGTCTGGCAAACCCGATTTTCCTTCGATAAACCAATCCAATTGTTTAAGCTAATGGTTTAGGATCCAGAATAAGATTCCAAATTAAATTCAAACTTATCCACACACAAAACTACGAGAAGTGGGGGATAATTTCTAATGTCACTTACTTGGATTTTCCAGGTGTTACATATCCGCTGCATTGCAGTGGGATTTAATAATCGTGAAGCTTTTATTGTGACTGACTGGTAAGCCCATATTTCGTTGTGTGTTTGTCATTTCTTGATCCATGGTGGACCAACGAGGTCTTTTACCAAATACTTACCACATAAGCACTTATTGGATGTCATTCACGTTACCAGGTGAGCATGGCAAGGACTGGCCGAAAATCTTACCAGTAAGAGGCATAATAAGGACAAGAATCTTACCATATAGGTGAGTAAGAAGACTTTTACCGAACTGTCTGTTGAAAAGTATAAGTTGGTTTAAAAGTTTGATATTGACTAAGTGTTAATCTCTGGACGGTGTATCCATAGAACTGGAGAAGAGTTCCCAAAGTTCTGAAGAAGATCAGAAATGCTAAGTTCTGAAGTTTGGATAAGAGAAATCAGACTTCGGCTATGTGGATACAGACTTCGGCTACATCGAGAGTTCGACCGGTCTTTAAGTATAAGAGACATCAGATATCTGAGTAAGCTTTATCAGAGTTCGGCTATAAAGTCTATAAAGTATAAGAGACATCACTCTGATAGCATCAACAACTTTCCTTTTGAAGACATAAAGACTCTAGGATACTAGAACACGTCATTGTATAGTTGGCCCGTCATGTATTTGTACTATATCTTTAGCATTGCTATCCTTGTATAAATTATGTTAGTGAGAGTTAGTGGAGTGAACTTTTGGAATTTAGTTGTGCGTAAACTGTGAATATTTCTTTCTATATAATTTGTAATCATTCCATTTGAATATCAATACATATGACTTTGGTGATCCAATCTATTGTTCGTATTCTTTTATAGTATTCTTGATCTTAATTGTGATCTGATAAATATTTGGGACTCACAATTGGCATTAGAGCAAACGACATCAATTTGAAGAAGTTTTTACGAGCCAATTTCAAGAAATTGATCGATAAGAGTTTCTCAGTTTCTTGAATATTTTCTAATTCAAAGATTGACCAGCTCTGATTAATCCGTTGTTATTCTGTTTGTACTCTATTCTTGATCAATTTTCTTTGATTTGATCCAATTCTTGTCAAAAGATCTATTTTATTACTACTGATCAAAATGTCTAAAGAATATGTTAGTATTGGATTTGAAACAAAACCCCCTACTCTGCTTATTAATGAATATCATTAATGGATAATTCAGATGATTCAGTTTTCTTGAAAACATTTGTAACACCCATATTTTGCCAAAATTTCGGCTAAATTAAAACTTTAGATTAAAACAATAAAAATGTAACTTTATGCAAACCCGTCCCATACCGTATTGTGTTACAATTTATCTATCATAGATGCCTGAAAATAAATATCGAACTTAAGTGGACTAGACAAGTCTCTATGTATGCATTTTTCCCTTGTCCAACCTGAAACCTTCTGTCCCTGAGATGCATACTATAGTATGCTTATAAAGCTCAGTGAGTTCATGGTTTGCGTGAATAAAAATCATTTCACATCATACATATCAATCTTTAAACTCTGTACCAAATAGTATGCATTTTCTGAAAAACATGCAACGCTGAAAGAAAAGAGATATCTCATAAACTGTCTCGTCGGGTATGAGTCATTTTGTCACTGACACGCCCTGGGTTGAACTTTCTGTTCTGTTCGATCACCCACTTGCCTGGGTCGTGTCACTTGTCCGTGACTTACTAGTCAAATGCCCACCCCTTAAAACTGATCATAAAATTGTCATATAACATGACATGTTAGGATTGTTTGAAAACAATAAACATAAAGCATGCAACTGGTCATAAATAACATACATGTAAAACATAACATAACATGTATGAAAACTGAAATATCGTACATATGTACACATCATCATACAAATCATATAATGCTGAAAATAAATTTGTACGTATGTATGCAACCCGGTGTAAGTCTCATGAAGACTCACATGATTGTGTGTAGATCGTTTATTGATAGCTCTCATCCAAAAACCTACACATTTCATACCACCGTATCCGATTAATGGCTTAATTTCTTCAAAAGTCAACTATGGTCAACCCAACTCGACCTAAAGTCAAACTCCAAAACCGGGTGTCTTAATGACTTAAATATCTCCATTTGCTCTTGTCGTAAAAATACTTGTGGATCAAACGAGATAAAACTCAACCCTTGTTCAACATGGTCAACCTCGACTAACTTTAGTCAAACCCCAAGTCTAAAACTCGACGTCGCCCCAAAACGTCAGAATAATCATTTTATAATCTTAAAAATCCATCACTCCAAATTAAAGCGTCTCAAAACTTATTTAACTCAATTACGACGCTTTAATCTCATAATTAAATCATTTAATCTATTAAATGATTTACTTATTAACTCCACCCTTAAAAATACATGATTTACATACATTTCTCCAAATATATATATATATATATATATATTAAAGTGCTCAAATGATTAATTATTCATTCTACTACACTTTAAATCTTATAAATCATGGTTTACTATAAGCATCTCATAAAAATAAATAACTAATATTAATTTTCTAAATAAATTAATGAGTGAATTGTGTATTTGGTCCCTGTGATTTTGTGTTTTCTTTGACTATGATCCTCATTCTATGTGTATTATGGATATGGTCCCTGTGGTATGCAACTTATTGTGGCTATGGTCCCCCAACACTAACACCGTTAAGTTTGAAAGGTTAAAGGCATCATGTGTCTTGCACAATGATGGGTATAATTGTCAATTCACTCTATTTATTATTAGTTAAAGAGTGAATTGTGGATTGGGTCCCTGTGTTTTGATGTTTTCTTTGACTATGGTCCTATAGTATGTTTATTGTGGATTTACTCATTGTAGTATTCAATTTGTCTTGGTCATGTTCCCTATGACTAACGTTTCCGTAAACTCCGTTAAATCAAGGACATTTTTGGCTTTTTACCTATTTTTGTTCTGTAACAACCCAACTCAACGAATAAAGCATAAACAACAATAATTAAATAACTCGCCGGAACGGCCTCAAAATGTTATCTTTATACAACGAGTACATCAGAAGGTTGGCGGAAACAACCTATTATACAGCTGAGATTTCTAAAGACTATGTTTGACATACTAAGTAAAACTGCTTCTTTCTAGTCCAACGCTTCACGCTCACGCTTTCTCTTCGCCCTTACTAGAGCCTTCTACTAAGTGCTTACCTGAAAAGGTTTAGTTTGGAAAAATGCGAGGGTTAGACCATGAGGTCTAGGGAGCTCCCTCAACAATTTGATAACATGCATATAAAACAGTTTGTAACTTTCAAACATAACATCTTTAATACAAACTTTCAGATAACTCAACTCATGTAAATGGCACGCTGAAGTCACTCGGAAGTAACAACGTGTCAGTCTCACACTGCCTTACTGGGTCACTCCTCCTATGGCATAAACGGGACACCCCCCCCCCCCCCCGGTATGAGCACTAGCGGGCCGCACCCCCCGACTTAGCCGATTTACATCTAACAACAATGTATGCATACATCTCAAATAACTTTCATACAATCAAAATCAAGTGATAAAACATAGCATTTCTTCACATTTACTTACTTCGGAAAACACGTTTTAAAACACGTATTTTTAGTTAGAAAAACTCTCCTGATACTCTTAACAATTCTTCCTGCTTTACTTTTGACCTTCAAATGGAATACCTGAATAAGGGATAAAATATAAGTTGGCTAACCAACTTTCCAGACACTAACTATCCGGACACCACTATCCAGACACTACACTGTCCGGATGCTACCTACCGGGTACCACACTATCCGGATGCTACTTACCGGACAACTATGCTTTCCGGGCGTCCACCTATCCGGACAATTATCCTATCCGGACGGCTATCCTATCCGGACACTTATCCTATCCGGACAGTTTTCCTATCTGGACACTTTGTCCGGGCACCAGCTAGGACTTACCGGACGACGGACTGTGGTGCTTTTGGGATTGAAATCTGCTAACAAACCCTTACCCATAACAAAAATGCGATACAAACAGTATTATAAACATACTTAGACCTTTCCTTACTAACTCTTTGTTGCTAAAACACAAGGATGATTGTCTATTTCCCCTTTAGAGCATCATCCTCAACTTTTAACCAAAAACCCTCAAACAAACCAACAAACCAGCAGAACATCTAAATATAAGAATTGGAATTAGGGATTACCTGATAGAATCAATGTAGAATCAGACTCCAATTCCACTTCCTCTTCCAATTTTGTAGATTGATGATGCTTCCTTCTCTAATTGTGATTGAAACCAATTTCTCTCTTTCTCTGCTCTCACTCAAGCCGCCAACAATAGACATAAAATGGCCATCTATGGTTTTGTGCCCAAATTGGAAGTTTTTATACCCTCCTCCCATATTTTCAAAACAACCCCTAAACTTAAAATTATGCAACTTTCTCCACAAACTTATTTCGTTCAAATAAAGATCTCGGTTATTACATGTTCTTTTCTTATGAAAAGAGTAAAATTAACATTTTTATATACACGTAAAATATACATACATATATATATATAACAATAAATAAATAAATAAATAAAACAAGAACTATTGTATGATTTAATTTGTTTAAATTTTTAAAAAATTAATTATGTTAAATGTGATTTAATTTTGTTATTTTACTCCAATGGTTGAAAAAGAAATGGTTTTATTGTTTTAAACTTTTAATGTAACTAAAATTTTAATTTAAACAAATCAAATCAAAAAACCATATCTTATTTTATATAGGAGTGAATAAAATAAGATATATTTTATAATTTGATTTGCTTATATTAAAAAATTAATTAGAGTGAATTACACTGTTGGTCCCTATGATTTGCACAAATTTTGGATTTGATCCTAAAATAAACTTTCTATATTGATGGCCTCTAACTTTTCATTTTTATCACACTCAAGGTCCCTCGGGTTAACATTGTGAGTTAACAATTGCTAGAAGGGACAAATCCTTATTTAAACAAACTATATGAACTAAAAGTGTAATTTACTCTAAAATTAATTGGGATGCATATATTTTATTTAAAAGGTATTATTTATTTAAAATATTTTAAAATATGGTTAAAAAAATTATTTTGATTATTATATATGAATACTTTTTTATAAATACGTATATATTTTTTTTAAAATAAGCATGGCAATAAATATATAGTTTTAAATAAATATGTCAATAAAAGAATTTGTGTTTTTTTTACGTAAATATTTAAAAAAACTAAGCATGGAGATTCAGATAAATATTTTTTTAAATAAATATGTCAATAAAAATATTTTTTAAATAAATATGTCCATAAAAATATTTTTAAATAACTATGTCAGTAAATAATTTTTAGAGTAAACTACAATTTTTGTCCCTGAGGTTTACTACTTTCTATGAAAATCGTCCCTAAACTTCAATAAGTCTAAAAATCATCCCTGACGTTATGGGTTTCGCTTTGAAAGTGGTCCCTGGTCACTAACTCCGTTAAATAACTCAGTTAAGTGAGGGGTACCTTCATCTTTTTACCCATTTTTTTGTCTTTTTCTGTCTAAATAAAATAAAATAAGAATAAAGTATTTTATTTTATATAATTTATAAAGTAAACTACAATTTTCATCCCACGAGCAATGGTCCGGTGACCATCTAACCGGAAAAACTCACCATCTCCGGCAAGATTTTAACCGGCCACAACCCTTCCCCCTTTCCCCTCCTCCTTCTTCATCGTGATGGTTCGAACCACACCACAATTGGGTTTTCTTCCTGTTAAAACGAGAACTCAATTCGTTTCTTTCTTTGCTTATACCCTTTCTTCTTTTCTCATTGCTTGGTGTTCAAATATGCCAACCCATATGAATCTTGATCTCGAAAAACATTTTTGGGCCTTCACGCTGCTTATGTTATCGATTGTTATCCTTGTTCATTCGATAAACGAGGAGGGTGCTGTGCTTTTGGAGTTCAAACTCTCTCTTGCTGACCCAAATAGCAATCTTCATAATTGGAATCCATCCGATTCGTTTCCTTGTGCTTGGATTGGTATAGGATGTACCATTGATCATAAGGTAACTTCTATAAACCTCCATGGCCTTAATTTATCTGGCTCTTTATCGTCAACCATTTGTAAGCTTTCGTTTTTAACTGAGCTAAACATGCCCAAAAACTTCATATCTGGTCCCATTCCTGATGGTTTAGCTTCCTATCAACATTTGGAGGTTTTAGACCTCTGCACAAATAGATTTCACGATGATTTCCCCACTCAACTCTGCACAATTTCCTCCCTAAAAGTGCTCTCCTTATGTGAAAATTATATTGGGGGTCAAATCCTTGATGACATTGGGAAATTGGTATCATTAGAAGAGCTTGTTGTTTACAGTAATAACCTCACTGGGATGATTCCCAAATCCATTGGTAGATTGAAACAGCTTAAAATAATCAGGGCAGGTGTAAATTCTTTATTGGGCCCGATTCCTAGTGAAATTGGCGAATGTGAAAACTTGCAGGTTTTTGGGTTAGCACAGAATAATTTAAATGGTCCATTTCCTAGAGAGCTTTCAAAGATCAAGAATCTAACTAGTTTGGTTCTTTGGCAAAATACTTTATCCGGCGAAATTCCTCCTGAAATTGGGAATTTCAGCAGTTTGGAATTGCTTTCACTTCATGCAAACTCATTCTCTGGAAGCATTCCAGAAGAAATTGGTAAGCTCACACAACTCAAGAAGTTGTACTTGTATACAAACCAGTTAAATGGTACAATTCCGAAAGAACTAGAAAATTGTCTAAAGTTAGTTGAGATCGATCTTTCTGAAAACCATTTAACTGGGGTTATCCCGAAAAAGTTGGGCCAGATCACAAACCTCAACCTGCTTCATCTTTTCGAAAACCTTCTGGTGGGTGGCATCCCAAATAAGCTTTCACATTTGAAAGAGCTCCGGAAACTAGATTTGTCAATAAATAACTTGATGGGGGAAATTCTTGCATCGATCGGGCAGTTAGTGAGCCTCTTGGTCTGTAATCTTTCTAATAATGGCTTATTTGGGGCTGTTCCAAATACTCCCATTTTTAGAAGAATGGATCCTAGCAACTTTGCAGGAAATCATGGGCTATGCATTTTGGATTCAAATTCAAATTCAAACCATTGTCAGCCGCCTTCAATCCCACACCACAATTCGGTCACGGGTGAAGGTGGTGGCCGGACCATCGTCGGAGATGGTGACCAGAGTAGGTCGGGAGTTGGTTGGAGGGCTGACGGAGGTGGTTCACGGGGTGTTGTATATATATGTATATGTGTATATATATATAAAATATAAATATTTTTTATTTTATTTTATTTTAACAGAAAAGACAAAAAGGAGTGTAAAAAGACGAAAATACCTTTGACTTAACTGAGTTTTTTTAACGGAGTTAGTGAGCAGGGACCACTTTCAAAGCGAAACCCATAACGTCAGGGATGTTTTTTTGACTTATTGAAGTTTATGGACGATTTTCGTAGAAAGTAGTAAACCTCAGGGACGAAAATTGTAGTTTACTCTAATTTTTAATAACAAAATTATTTTAATAAAAAAATAAGGGAAATTAATTAAAATACCCCAAGTTTGACCAACTGTTACCGAAATACCCTAAAATTTTTCCATTTTGCAAAAATTCCCTAAATACCCGCGATGGATCCCGCGATCGCGGCTAGGGCTGACGTGGCACGTACTTTGGGTACAAATGCCCCGCGAAGCCCCTCAACTTTGGCCGCGGTGCACTTTTGGTCCCTGCCCGCGATGGACCAAAATTTACAGTTTTGGTCCCTGAAAATTTACAGTTTTGGTCCCTGAAAATTTACACTTTTGGTCCCTGTACTTAGACGAATCTTGCATGCTTTTACTGTTTTTTTCCACAATTATTGTACTTTGAAGACCGATTTGTGGTTGAAATTCATTTGCATGTTTGAGATTTCATCCATAAATATCAGTAATATGCAATTCACAATTCACACTTGTTCTTGCTTTCTTTCTTGATTTCTCTCTTGCTTTCTTTCTTTGAATTGCTTTCTCTCTTGATTTCTCATCTCTCATTTCATCCACAAATGGCATCGTCATCAAACCCTAAGTCTACTCCTGAAAAAATGCCACCTCAAATCGAGGTCACCATAGCAAAAAAGGAAAAGGAGATAGATGAACTAACAGAAGAGTGGAAAAAAATTATGGACAGGAAGGCAGTCCATTTGAGAAAGATCGAAGAGGAAGACAGGGAGATCAAAAGAATGAAAGGGGATATAAAAGCTAGGGAGGCTCGTGTTCGTCGAGAACAAGAAGCAATTCACCATATTTTGCAAGACTTTGCAATTATTCAAGCGAAGGTAAACGAGAAGCAAGCTTGGATTGATGAAACTAAATCAATTTTTAAGTAGGTGGTGGTTGTTTTAGTTGTTTTGTATTTTTTTTCTTGTTTTGTATTTTTTACTGTGTTGTTGTTTTGTATTTTTTGTTGTTGTTAATTTCTCTGAAAAGTAGTTTTTAAGCCGCTGAACCACGGTTAGGTTGGATACATCATGCAAGTTCAAGTCAGAGGTTACCTCATTCGTGGGCCTACTCCTCTTGTAGAATATATGACAACCCTCAACTCATTTGCTAAAGTGTGTGCGGGTTGTGGTACACAATGGCCATACGTGGTTGCAAAAGCAGAAGCCGTTGAAGAAGGTGTTAGACAACCTAAGGGGGGGGGGGGGGGGTAAGGTTGTATTTTAAATCTTTTACTTTCAAGAATTCTTTTATAAATAAATACAGTACAGAAACAGTATAAATAAATCAGAGTATAGAAATAATAAATAAACAACAATTATATAAACAAATATAATTTAAATGCACAGCGGAAATGTAAAGAGATAAGGGAAAGAGAATACTTGACAACGGAATTTTTAAAGTGGTTCACCAAACACAAAGTTGGCTAGTCCACCTCGAGAAAATAACACTTCTCGGAGATCCAATACGAACGTGTTCTTTATGGTAGAAACACAAACCTTAATACAAATAATATTGTCACGAATATCTCTACTCAGATGAGAGATTTATATGGATCACTCACTCTATTCAAACACTTACAAGAGGGTATAATTTTAATATGATAATCACTCTTGTAAAATATTAATCACTTGGATTTTTAGAGAGAGTTTGATCACTTGAGTTGTTTTGCTGATTCAACTAATCAAGAGATTTTAATCTGCTATCAACTCAAGATTTCTTGCTCAAAAATATTTTTATAAATTATAACTGATTGAGAGAAGAAACAGCAGAGTAGTGATCAAATGCTGAGGGAGAAATTAAATGCTGAAGTTGGTGTGTCTTGAATGCTGAGGAGAAGCTGGTATTTATAGTGAAGCTTCCAACGATAACAACCTGCTACACCTGACAGGAGAAGGTTCACACTGCAGCAACACTTCAACAGTGACAGCGGCGTGGGATTTTTCTTCTTGGAAAGCAAGCTTGGCATTTAATGGTGAATAGTGAAAAGCAAAAGAAATCAGATTTTCTTTTGAGTTGACAAAGGAAAGTTTAAAGATTTATTTTAATAAAATTAATAAACCTTTAGTTTTAAAATAAAAAGGTAATGATGACAAACTTAAAAAAAATATAATATATATATATATATCTTATACGTTTATATATATATTATATATATATATTAAATAAACTTTAAATATCTTTGATTTAAAAAAAAGTTTTAGGAAAATCCAAGTGGTATTTTATTTTAGGGTGTTTATCATTTTAAAATAAAATGACGAAACTCTTCAGACTTGGATTCTTCAGATAAAATTTATCGAGATCATTTAATAACTGCACACTCAGATAAAATATTAGATAACAAATAATGCGGTGTGTTTTGTAATCATCAAAATAAATATGGAGATGTGATTTTATGTGTACCAAAAATATATCACAATATTAAAGCTGGGTACACTTGCACCAACAATCTCCCCCTTTTTGATGATGACAAACACAACGCTAAACACGAGAGCATACTCGGTTTCTCTCCCCCTTTTGTCGAAGCAAAAAGGGTTTAAGAAAGTCGCTTATGCTCCCCCTCGAAAGATGCTCCCCCTCAAAATATGAAATATTTGAGAGTTAGTATTTTTAAGGGTTATACTCAAGCATGCCTAAACCAAGTCTTAATTTAAAGAAAGCTTTTTTGTTAAGAGCTTTAGTAAAAATATCGGCCAAATTATCTTCCGAATCAACCTTTTCAAGCACGATTTGGCCTTTTTGAACATTATCTCGTAAAAAGTGATGTCTCAATTCAATATGTTTTGTATGAGAGTGTAAAACGGGATTTTTACTTAAGTTTATGGCACTTGAGTTATCACACATAATTGGAATTTTGGTTAGATGTACCTCAAAGTCGGTAAGTGTGTGTTTCATCCAAAGAACTTGAGCACATGCTCTTGCGGCGGCTACATATTCCGCTTCGGTAGTAGACAACGCTACGGATTGTTGTTTCTTAGAGAACCAAGACACAAGTGAGAGACCTATAAAGGCACATACCCCACTAGTACTTTTTCGGTCAACAATAGATCCACCAAGATCGGAATCGGTGAAACACGTTACTTCTAACTCGGGTTTCTTTGCATACCATAAGCCAAGATTAGTAGTACCTCGTAAATACCGAAAAATACGCTTGACAGCTTCATAGTGAGTTTGTTTAGGTGAAGATTGAAAACGAGCACATAAACATACACTAAACATGATATCAGGTCTACTAGCAGTTAAATATAACAAGCTACCAATCATACCACGATAAATCTTTTCATTAAAATCGTTTCCCTCCTCGTCACGAGATAATTGTAAGTTTGTGGTCATTGGAGTTTCAACGGGTTTGACATTTTCAAAGTTAAACTTTTTCAACATATCTTTACAATATTTAGATTGACTAATAAAAATACCAGTTTCACATTGTTTTATTTGCAATCCTAAGAAGTATTTTAACTCTCCCATCATGCTCATTTCAAACTCGCTTGTCATTTTCGCAGAAAATTCATTACACAGTTTTTCATTAGTGGAACCAAAAATAATATCATCAACATATACTTGCACAACTACAATATCATTTTGAACATATTTCATAAATAAAGTATTATCTATTTTACCCATAATATAACCACTAACAATTAGAAAGGTTTTTAATCTATCATACCACGCACGCGGAGCTTGCTTTAAACCGTAAAGCGCCTTTTTCAATTTATAAACATGTGTCGGGTTTTCAAAACTTTCAAAACCGGGAGGTTGAGAAACGTATACCTCCTCATTTATAATACCATTTAAGAAAGCACTTTTAACATCCATTTGAAATAACTTAAAATCTTTAGCATTTGCAAAAGCGAGAAGCATTCGAATAGACTCCAACCTTGCAACCGGTGCAAAGGTTTCGTCATAATCTATACCTTCTTGTTGACTGTACCCCTTGGCAACTAAACGTGCCTTGTTTCGTGTGACTCCACCGTTCTCGTCTACCTTGTTACGGAAGACCCATCTTGTGCCAATAATGGTTTGACTACTAGGGCTAGGCACTAAGTCCCACACATCATTCCTAGTAAATTGGTTTAACTCTTCTTGCATGGCCAATATCCAATCCTCATCACCTAAAGCTTCATCTATGGTTTTAGGTTCTATGGTTGAGATAAAGGCATGGAAAGCACAATGGGTATGGATTTGTGATCTAGTTGTCCTTTGGTTTAGGTCACCTATAATTTGATCTACGGGATGGCCTCGAGCGGTTCTAAGGTTAGGATCATCTATACCTTGTGGAATAAAGCACGGAGGGGCATCACTAGATTCAATATTATTTGTGGAAGGTTGGGTACTTAAATCCAAGTTGCTAAGTTGTTGTGCTAAGACGTCTCCTTCACGGATATTGTCATTTGCTAAGGGTGCACTAGGTTTGGGAGGACTCTCGTCAAAGCTAACATTTAAGGATTCTTCTACTACCATGGTCTCCTTATTTAGGATTCTATAGGCTTTGCTATTCCAAGAGTAACCTAGGAACACTCCTTCATAGGCTTTAGGGTCAAATTTGGTTAAGTAGGATTTGGTGTTTAAAATGAAACATTTACAACCAAAAACTTTCAGGTGAGCTAGGGAAGGTTTTCTACCACGGTAAAGTTCATAGGGTGTCTTATTTAGGATACTTCTAATTAGGACACGGTTAAGCACATAGGTCGCGGTAGCAACGGCATCACACCAAAACTTTTGGGGAACTTGATGTTCGTTTAGCATAGTTCTACTCATTTCTTGCAACGTTCGATTTTTCCTTTCAACAACCCCGTTTGACTGAGGAGTTCGAGGAGCCGAAAAGTTATGAGTTATACCATGTTTATCACAAAAGGCACCAAATTGTACTTCATTATCGAATTCTCGTCCATGGTCCGTACGTATGGAAACAATCGTACAACCTTGTTGGTTTTGAATTCTTTTTCCTAAAATTTTAAACTTTTCGAAAGCCTCATTTTTATGTCTCAAAAATAAAGTCCAAGTATAACGGGAATAATCATCCACAATAACCAAAGTATAAAAATTTCCTCCAAAACTTTGAATAGCCATCGGGCCAAAAAGATCCATATGTAAAAGTTCTAAAACTCTTTGAGTAGAAATAACATTTTTTGATTTATGAGAAACGTGATGTTGTTTGCCGACACGACAAGCATCACAAAAATGATTATCAAACTTTAATTTTGGCAGGTCACTCACAAGCTCCTTATTTTTTAAGTTTTGCATTAATCTTAGATTAGCGTGACCTAAACGCCTATGCCATAAAGTAGAAACATCATTAATAGAAGATAAGCATACATTTTCAGATACAACAGTTTTACAAATATATAAATTTCCTTTTACAAAGCCATTTAAAAGAACTTTGCCATTTTTTATGATTTTGCACGAGTCTTCTTCGAAGACAACAGTTATACCATTTTTACACAATTGGCGAACACTTAACAAATTAAAATGTAGATTGTCAACATGATTAACATTAAGAAATTGAACATTATTGCAAGAAACTGTACCTCTACCAATTATATTTCCTTTGGAGTTTCCTCCAAAAATTACCTGTCCACCATCACATGACTTATATGATGAAAAGAGATTATTGTTTCCGGTCATGTGACGCGTGCACCCACTATCGAGTATCCAGTCCATATCGAGGTCAATCTACAATAATGAAGATGTAACTTTTATGGTCCCCATTTCTCGTGGGTCCTTGACAATTAGTTTCAATGTCAACCAACATGCATATATATAAAGTCAAACAGAATATATATATATATAATACATTACACAATATTAATATATATATATAATACATCAAACCATATTAATATATATATATAACACATATCAAGTAAGACAAAATATATATAATATATTAAACAACTTTAATATATAATACATCAAACACAAATATATATATATAACATATTAAACAAACACCATATATATATATATATATATATATGTAATACGTATATATATATATAAACAAACAGTACATAGTAATATATATTACTTATATATATAATATATACAACAAATTATATTTAAACTATATATATATATAACATATATACATAACACATTTAAAACCATAAACGCATACCACCGGGATTATCATTACTAAACATTCCTTTTGGAATCCATTTATTTACCATTTTAATTTTGCGATTATATTTATCATACACATAAAAACAAGCATTTACATTCGCATTATTATTAGGTTTAGAATATTTATCATGGTACATGCGAGCATACGGTTTTCTCGTATTTACATTATTTATTTTACGCACATACGGATGTTTTTGCACATATTGATTTCTTGTATTAACTTTAGGTGATTCATAAAGTCTTTTGATGGGTTTACAAGAACATTTATCTTTGCATGTATCGGAACCAATACCTTTTCTACATTTTATACGGATAGGCATATTAAGCATGTTAAGAACCTTTTTATTACTACTTTCAAAGGCTTTAGCTAGCATGTTATCTTTTTCATATGAAGCACATTTAGCCTTTAAACATGTAATCTCATTCTCAAGTATATCACATTTTGTACAAATAATATTTTCATGTGATTTTTTATTTAAGCATGCAATTTCTTTATTTAAAGCATCACAAGATTTACAAAAATCTTTTTCTCCTAATTTAGTTTCTAATTTAGCAATTATATTCATATCATTTTCAGATTTTTGTTTGCCATCATTAATTTCCTTATTACATGCAGATATCGTTTCTTTTAATCTAGAATTTTCGTCTTGGTAACGATTTGCAAGAGCAGCCATTTTGTGAAATGATTCATATAATTCTTCAAGATTATTTTCATTATCACTATCATAATCTGAGTAAGAAGATTTTACCTCATCGTCGCTTTCGGCCATAAGACAAATAGCTTGATATTCGTCTTCTTCTTCGCTTTCACTCCACGCGCCTCCAATGAAGGCTTTCTCCTTCTTATTTTGAAATTTGTTCTTTTTGGGGCATTCGTTAGCGTAGTGGTCTTTATCACCACAAGAGTAACAATAACCTCTCTTTGGTTTTGCTTTTTCGTCTTCGCTCGAGTCGCCATTTTTCTTCACTTTATCTTCTCTTTTGTGGAAGTTGCGACTCCGGTTTTCACCGCCACGACGGTAGTTACCGTTTCTTTGAAATCTATTATTTTTAGAGAAATTTTTGTTAGTAAAAAATTTAGAGAAGTTTCTTACCAACATAGCGACTTCGTCGAGTTTATCGGATTGATCTTTTGAGGTGCTAGCTTCCTCCTTCTTCTTCTTGACATTCGGAGTTGAGGCATTAAGAGCGATCGACTTCTTTTTGACTTGCTCCCGATCTTTGTTTCTTTTGAGTGCAATTTCATGCACTTTAAGATTACCGATCAAGTCATCTATCTTCATTATGGAAAGGTCACGGGAGTCTTCTAAAGATGTTATCTTTTGCATCCACTCCGAAGGAAGGGCTCGTAGGATTTTCCTTATATAGTCCTCGTTAGGATAAGTGCGATCCAAACCTTTCAAAGTAGTCACAATAAGGTTAAATCTTTTAAACATTGAGTCAATTGACTCATCTTGTTTCATTTCGAACAGTTCATAATCGTGAACTAAAATATTCACTTTACTAGATTTAACTTCCGTGTTTCCACGATGAGTATTATTTAAACTTTCCCATATTTGATTTGCAGTTTTATATGTATATACTCTTTCAATTTCATCAGTTGTTAAAGCAGCATATAATATATTCTTAGCTTCAAAGTTTAAACAAAAATGAGTTTCATCAGAAGTAGTCCATTCATCTATAGGTTTATCAATATAAACATCATCTTTCACAATGGTGGGTTTAAAATTCCCTTTTTCTATAATATTCCAAATCTTTTGATTTTTGCCACGCACGTGACATTCAAATAGCTCGGCCCAAATGCCAAACTTTTCAGTATCTATCAAGGGAGGTTTTGAAAACACAATATTAGTTTGTTGAGCCATTTAAAGGAATAAAAGAAATTTATGCAGAAATTTTTGAAAGACCTGCTCTGATACCAAATGTTAGACAACCTAAGGGGGGGGGGGGGGGGGGGTAAGGTTGTATTTTAAATCTTTTACTTTCAAGAATTCTTTTATAAATAAATACAGTACAGAAACAGTATAAATAAATCAGAGTATAGAAATAATAAATAAACAACAATTATATAAACAAATATAATTTAAATGCACAGCGGAAATGTAAAGAGATAAGGGAAAGAGAATACTTGACAACGGAATTTTTAAAGTGGTTCACCAAACACAAAGTTGGCTAGTCCACCTCGAGAAAATAACACTTCTCGGAGATCCAATACGAACGTGTTCTTTATGGTAGAAACACAAACCTTAATACAAATAATATTGTCACGAATATCTCTACTCAGATGAGAGATTTATATGGATCACTCACTCTATTCAAACACTTACAAGAGGGTATAATTTTAATATGATAATCACTCTTGTAAAATATTAATCACTTGGATTTTTAGAGAGAGTTTGATCACTTGAGTTGTTTTGCTGATTCAACTAATCAAGAGATTTTAATCTGCTATCAACTCAAGATTTCTTGCTCAAAAATATTTTTATAAATTATAACTGATTGAGAGAAGAAACAGCAGAGTAGTGATCAAATGCTGAGGGAGAAATTAAATGCTGAAGTTGGTGTGTCTTGAATGCTGAGGAGAAGCTGGTATTTATAGTGAAGCTTCCAACGATAACAACCTGCTACACCTGACAGGAGAAGGTTCACACTGCAGCAACACTTCAACAGTGACAGCGGCGTGGGATTTTTCTTCTTGGAAAGCAAGCTTGGCATTTAATGGTGAATAGTGAAAAGCAAAAGAAATCAGATTTTCTTTTGAGTTGACAAAGGAAAGTTTAAAGATTTATTTTAATAAAATTAATAAACCTTTAGTTTTAAAATAAAAAGGTAATGATGACAAACTTAAAAAAAATATAATATATATATATATATATCTTATACGTTTATATATATATTATATATATATATATATTAAATAAACTTTAAATATCTTTGATTTAAAAAAAAGTTTTAGGAAAATCCAAGTGGTATTTTATTTTAGGGTGTTTATCATTTTAAAATAAAATGACGAAACTCTTCAGACTTGGATTCTTCAGATAAAATTTATCGAGATCATTTAATAACTGCACACTCAAATAAAATATTAGATAACAAATAATGCGGTGTGTTTTGTAATCATCAAAATAAATATGGAGATGTGATTTTATGTGTACCAAAAATATATCACAATATTAAAGTTGGGTACACTTGCACCAACAGAAGGGTCAGAAAGATTGAAGATGAAGAGCATGTTGGATGAAATACAAACTAGCTGTGTTATCAATGTTTATTTAAAAGCATATGTATGTGTGTATATATCTAATATGAATATATTTATCATTTACAAACTAGCTGTGTTATCAATGTTCATTTAGAAGCATATGTATGTGTGTATATATATCATTTACAAATCAGTGTTTAGATCAACAGTATCATATGTGTTTGTTCCAACAAAAATGTCAAGAAATGATCATTTCCAGATCTTACAGATAAAGGTCTCCTTTTTTAAGTCTTCTTCTTCTTCATATATACATATAATATATATATATATATATATATATCTAAAAAGCTAGAAACCTGCTTCCATTCTTGCTACTAATCTTTCTTGCTATATAAACAGACATGTGTACTCAGAGTTAACATTCACTGCCATGGTAATAATCAACCTTTCTTCTTTCTTTCGCTTATCATATCAAACTCCTATTTTCTTTATGTGTGTAAATATATAATACGAATATATATATATCATTTACAAACTAGCTGTGTTATCAATGTTCATTTAGAAACATATGTATGTGTGTATATATATCATTTACAAATCAGTGTTTAGATCAACAGTATCATATGGGTTTGTTCCATATGGTTCAAGCTGTGACGGGCCCGGGGTGTGACTGACAGAATGTCTCCTTGGCACGGTTGAAGGGGCGGGATTTGGACACTCTCCACGAGTGTGTCCTACGCATTGGCACCGAGTACATCTTCGTTGTATCGAACTTTCACCACGTGATGGACGTCGGTCGTTCTTTCTCGGTCTCCCGGCCCTGTTCTTATCCATTAAAGGTGGATAGCATGGTGGAAGCGGGTCGGGTGGATACACCCATGCTGTAGGGGGTCCAGCTGGGTTTATTACCTCCACGTATGTTTTCCGGTAATATTCGGACGTGAAGAAAGGTACAGCCAAGTCGCTGCAATCTGTACGACCCATATATGTTGCTGCAGCGATGGCATGGCCGCACGGTAACCCAGATTTATCCCATTCGCGACACGAACAAAGGTGGTCTTCCATATTCACAATCGCGTGAATATAGTCATCATGCACCTCGTACTTCCCATACCCGATTTCTCTTACCGGCCATGTCGCCGCACGACGCGCCCTGTACTGAACGATATTCTCCGTCGTTGGTGTGAGTGCATTTTGCATCTCAGCTCCTTTTAGGCGTCGAATTTGGTACCACTCTTATTGAAAGGCCCGAAAGTAGTCCATAAGATTAACAATCGGACATCTACGCGCAAAACGGGAGAGTGCATTCACAGACTCTGCACTATTCGAGGTCAGAATGTCATACCGTTGTCCAGGAAAATGGGCCGCGGACCACCTCTCTGGTCCAGCATCGTCAAAGACTTTGGCTGCTTCCTTGACACTGTATCGTAGCATATTCATGTACTTGTTAAACTCCCGATCCGTATATGCTCTACATGCCGCCCAATAGACATCCTTGTAGGTGGTAATACGTTTGTCCTTGGATTTGGCGTTCATCTCCAAATGTCGACAGCATATGGCGTGAGGGGCGTTTGGGTACATGGCAGAGATTGCGGCGCTTATGGAAGGAGCCCTGTCAGACATAAACACCAACCCTTGCGGGTCTCCGATAGCTTGTCTCAACATGGACATAAACCAAGTCCACTCGTCCCCGGTTTCAGACTTGCCTACGCCGAAAGCTACTGGAACGATGGAGTTATCCCCGTCCATGGCAACCGCCAGGAACATCATACCCAAGTAACGGCCCTTTAAATGGGCTGCGTCTATTATCAGGACACGACGTAGATTTGCCAGAAATGTACGGATCTGCAAAAACATAGGTTAAAATGTTATAGTTTATAATGTGTAAATGTTATAGTTTATAATGTGTAAACATATGACGTGTTAAAATACGTACCGCGGGTCCAAGGGCCACGAAGCACATCTCAAACCGTCCACGTGAATCGGCCCGTAGCTGCGTGACAGTACCAGGGTTCTGCAGCTGCAAATTCTATAAATATGTCGGGAGTCGTTCATATGACTCCTCGAACGTGCCTCTCACCATAAACAGTGCATGGCAGCGCGCACGCCACGCTTGGTGGTAATCAATCGTGACGCCGAACTGCCGGTGAACGTCGTGGACGATATCCTTTGGACGCAATGACCTGCTAACATCAAGAAATTTGTTTTTCAGGATCGCACCCAAAGACTTTTTGCCGGCTTGTTTGTGGTGGGGATTAAGTTGCGTCCTCGTACAAGTGTGTACGTCGTGCAACTTTCTAATGATTATCGCCCATCCTTTGGGACCCGTGTGAATCGCGTACAACCTCCACTCACACTTTTCTCTATCACATTCAACTACGTATTTGCTTTTGTCAGATGCCCGCACGCGACTTTGGAAACCCTCTTCCAAGAACTTGAGTCCGATCTGACTTGCTAAGAGATCCTTCGAATCAAATATCTGACCTGCTGTTAAACTTTCACTGCGAATATAAGGTGTAGGTTCGTAGCTTTGTGTCTGGGTATGGGAGTCTGGAAGAATAGGGGGCATATCAAAAAAGTCATTTATCTGACTACATGATTTTCTACTAGGGGTATATTCTTCGTGATCATCATTATCGGTGTCAGATCTGTCTATTTCAGAATTACCCGTTCTGAAAACGTGGGTTTCGTCATCAGCAACTCCAGCAGTATGCCATTCGTGTGGTTGTGGTGGTTGTTGTTGTTGTTGAGAATCAGGCTGCTCTATTTGGAGGTCTTCGTCGTCGTCACCCTCCTCGTCACCGTCGTCGTCACCGTCGTCGTCACCGTCGGATACGCCGGGATACACAAAGAGTAATGGGGGTCTTTCTGAATCGACTGCAAGGTGCAGAAAAGTAGAGATATCCCCATCGTTGGATAAATCCACAAATGACCCATCGCCATTTTTAAACACTAACTTGCAAACATCAGAATAGTTGATTCCACATTTTTGCATGGCGTATGCAACAAACTTCTGATAAGTATAGTTTACTGACACTTTTACACCATGCTTAAATTTATAAGCAAAATTCCACTCATTGTTATCTTGCACCCATTCACCATCAAAACAAAAATATAGCTTAGCTTTTGCAACAGATGAACTCATTTTTTCAGTAGTATCTCAAACACAAAATATTGCAGAAAGAAATATTGCAACAATGAAATCGTTGTGTGGGGATTATGGCTTGCATTTTACGTCTATTTATCAATGAAACAACCAACATATCAGAAAACCAATCTCTCATTTCATCCACAAGCTGGTATTCCAAAAGCATTGATTTAACATTGATTCAAACATGCAAATGAATTTCAACCACAAATCGGTCTTTAAAGTGCAATAATTGTGGAAAAACAGTAAAAACATGCAAAATTCGTCTAAGTTTAGGGGCTGAAAGTGTAAATTTTCAGGGGCTGAAAGTGTAAATTTCAGGGACCAAAAGTGTAAAATTCGGGCCATCGCGGGCCATCGCGAGCTGCGATCGCGGGCAGGGACCAAAAGTGCACCGCGGCCAAAGTTGAGGGGCTTTGCGGGGCATTTGGGGCCAAAATACGTTCCACGTCACCGTATCCCGCGATCGCGGGACCTCATCGCGGGTATTTTGGGTATTTTTGCAAAATTGACAAAATTTAGGGTATTTTGGTAACTCAATGTTTGACTTTGGGTATTTTAATTAATTTCCCAAAAAATAAAGCATAATTTTAAAAATTTGTTTTATTTTATAATATGTAGAGTGAACTGCATTTTTGGTCCTTGAGTTTAGTTGATTTCTTTGAAAGTGGGACATGTACTTCAATAAGTCAAGTTGTAGTCCCTGGGGTTTGAATTTTGCTTTGAAAGGACCTGGTCATTAACTCCGTCTATTTCTATCATTAGTGTTAGGGGTATTTTTCGTCCAACAATATTTTGTCTCACATTTTGTATTATTACTTGTTTTTCTTGTTTTTTTTTGTAAAAAGCATTAAACCACGAGGACCAACCTGTAATTAACTATAATATATATATAGGCCAAGACTATTTTACAAACCAGTGAAATCTAACAAACCGTACAAACTCTTGTTTTCAATGTTTAGTTGAATGAAATTGTTTCATGAAAGTGTTTCATATGATGAAATTGTTTCATATAATTCTCTTTTTATGAAATTGTTTCATATATTTTTGTTTTTATGTAACAATGAAATTGTTTCATGTATTTCTCACTTTGATGAAATTTGTTTCATATATTGTTGATTAATTAACCTTTATATATTCTTGATGAAATTGTTTCATGTATTATTGACTAATCAACCCCCATAATAAGGAAAAAGTGAAGAAAAATAAAAAATATGATTCGTTGAACGTGGTTTGTACGGTTTGTTAGATTTGAGTGGTTTGTAAAATAACCGACCCCTATATATACACACACGAGACACAGACACAGGACCAACTATCATCTTCCTGCCTTAAACCTCCGGTGAGCATCTCCGATCCGTATGTATGGTGTAACAAGAACACACACAGGGACGAAGCCGCTATATAGGTGTACGACCACCCCTCATCGCCGGAGAAACCAACCACTCCACCGTCCAAAGTTGTCTACCAGATTCTGCAGAAGTGATGCAAGGTCCTACAACTGTTAAAGAACAAAACCACAGTAATGATACATAGGGACGATGAGTTACAGTTGTGATGGTGAGTCACGGTGGTAATGGGTTAAGGGGATGCTGGAGTAACGGTGATGGGTTATGGCTAAAATGGAGGCCGAAGATGGTCGGTCCTGTGTCTTTTTAAGCCGTTGTGATCTCGGCAGGGATGAAAGGTGACGAAACCACAGGTATGGTACCTGAAAAATGAGGGGAGTAGTGGATCGAGAAAAATGGGGAAGAAATGCAGGTCTTTCCTTTATGGATATTGCTTGTATTACTACTATGGGCGTTCGGATATGACAGGATACATGCAGACCTCATTCTTCTTTGGGTACATTATATTGGCTTCCGTGTTGCACTCTTCTTTGTTCGACATATATACCGTTCAATCAAGTGTGAGTGACTGAGTTAATAAATTATATATCTACTCTAGAATTTGTAAGACAGACGATCCACATGCAGTTACATGTTAACATTTTCATTTATATATATATATATATATATATATATATATATATAGGGTGTGTTTCATTTACAAACCAAACAATTTGTACAAACTTTACAAATCACTGTATTAGGAAACAACAGATATATTTATGGTAATTATTATGATTCGTTAATAACGATTGTGATATATATAGAAGATAATAACATTCATTAATTATGATCATGCCTTTAGATTATGAAACATAATAAAATCATATATTGATTAGAGTTGATGAACGGCTAAGATTGGTTTGCAGGGTTTGTACAATCTATTTGGTTTGTAACGGAAACGGACCCTATATATATATATATATATATATATATATATATATATATATATATATATATATGATGATTGAAAACCCTAAGTCTTAACTTTGTGGTGGACCAACATAATTGTTCATCTATGGATATTACCAAAGGGAAGAAACCATAGGTAAGTGTTACCGGAAAAATGGGGGAGTAGTAGCGACGGGATGGTACCGGAAAAAAGGAGGGGGAGAGGGTGGTGATCTGTGTCATCGTCGGAGATGTCATTGGGGTAGGAGTTTGGCCGGCGATAGGTTTGGCTGTCGATGGTTGCTGCCCCACCCTTGGATAGTCCCTGTGATAATGGGAAAGATTATCCCTATTTACATATATATTGTTTATATATATAATATGAGTTAATTACAATATTGGTCCCTAAGACCTTCGGTACCGCCAGCGGGCTCGGGCTCCGGCGGGTTGTGGTACCGGGGGGGGGGGGGGAGCGGGCTCGGGTTCAGCCCCGGGTTCCAAAACCCGTTCAACCCGATGGTTTTTCCTTTTTTTTTTAATTTTTTGTTAAATAATTTGAAAGGAGCCGTTGACAACGACTATTTTTTTTAAAAAAAATTAATTTTTTTTTTCAATTTAATCACACTATATATATAATCCTAAAACCCATTTTATTTTTCACACAAAACAACTCTCTCATTCTCTCATTCTCTTTCATTCTCTATATTTTAAACAATATGGATTCGCCACAACCCGGTTCACCGACCGCATCATCATCATCCGTAGACACCGACGAGTGGTTGCATCTACAAAGGGAAATTTTTCGACAGACTGCACAATTAATTTATGGTAGCACCGCCTCATCGTCAAGAAGAGAGAGGGCCGCGAACATAGAAAGAGGTCGAGTAGCTGCAAACGAGCGGCTTATGCGGGACTACTTTGGCAACAACCCGGTTTATACACCGGATATGTTTAGGCGGCGGTTCAGGATGAGCAGGCAACTATTCAAACGAATAGTTGAAGATTTAGAAGGAGAGTATCCGTATTTTACACTTCGGTTGGACGGCAGACGCAAACAAGGTTTTTCTCCGATACAAAAGTGTACTTGCGCTATTCGGCAATTGGCGTATGGAGTAGCTGCTGACGCACTTGACGAGTACATCCGCATGGGAGAGAAAACGTCACGAGATTGTCTGTACAAATTCTGCACATGTATTATTGAACTGTATGGTCAAAAATATTTACGCAAGCCTACTTTTATTGATATTCAGAAGTTGTACGCTGCACATGAAGCTAAACACGGATTTCCCGGCATGCTCGGAAGCATAGACTGTACTCACTGGGCGTGGGCAAATTGTCCGGTAGCATGGCGAGGTCAATTCATGAGAGGTAATCATGAGCACCCGACAATCATGCTAGAAGCAGTGGCCTCTCAAGATCTATGGATCTGAGACGCATACTTTGGTGTTGCCTGTTCCAACAACGACATCAATGTTCTCAATCAGTCGCCCATCTTGAACGATGTATATGATGGAAAAGCACCCGACTGCCCTTTTGAGGTGAATGGAGCCACCTACGAGCACGTATATTATCTAGCGGATGGGATATATCCGGAATGGGCTACTTTCGTAAAATCATTTACGTGCCCACAAGACCCTAAACGACAAAAGTTCAAGTTCGTGCAAGAAGCGGCACGTAAAGATGTTGAACGAGCTTTTGGCGTGCTTAAACAACGTTGGCATATACTTCATAACCCGGCACGCGGATGGGAACCGACAAGATTGGCAAACATTATGTACGCTTGTGTCATATTACACAATATGATACTCGAAGACGAAGACCGTGCTATTTGTGGTGGCGATGAAAACGACCTTTTCACGGATGATATCGAAACCCAAATCAGTGAGGAACAACGCGCGGCAAATGTTCGAGAAGTCAAAAACCGGGGCACTCATAATAACCTTCGGTCGGATTTGGTCGAACATATTTGGCGTATCCAAGTTCCCAACAATGACGACGAGTAGATTTTTAAATTTATTTTGTAATTTTTATTTGTAATGAATGATATGAATTTTTATTTTTATTATTTATCTTATTTTTATTTATTAAAAAATATATAAATATTTTTATTTTGTTAAATAATTAAATGTATAAATAAAAGAATTAAAAAATGAGGTGACAAGAGGGTTTGAGGGCTTGCGCTACGCCACTTTAGGGCTTGAGGGTTTGAGGAGAGGGTTAGGAGAAAAGCTGATGTGGCGCTTGAGGGCTTGAGAGCTTGAGGGCTTGAGAGCTTGAGGGCTGTGATACGGAATTACGGATGGCCTAAAGTTTAATGGCTTTACATAATAAGAAGAAAAAACAAAAAATGTGTAAAAAGAGGACAACAAAATGGTTGGACGATTTTGGCCCTGCCTCTAACAATTTTTTTTAACGAAGTTAGTGATAGGTCCCACTTTCAAAGAAAAATCCAAATCTTGGGGACTACAACTTGACTTATTGAAGTACAGGTCCCACTTTCAAAGAAATCAACAAAACTCAAGGACCAAAAGTGCAATTCACTCTAATATGTAAATAATCTTTTAAATAAGTATGTGAATAACTTTTTTAAATAAATATGTGAAAACAATATTGTTAATAGATATTTTTTAAATAAAATATTTAAATCACAATTAATTTAAGAGTTCATTACACTTTTGGTCCCTGTAATTTGTCCAAATATTTATGTGTTTTTCCTAACGATTTCTAACAGATACTGATACTCTTAACTTGATGAACTTTAAGTGTTATGAAATTAAAAAGTTAGGGACAGTCAATTAAAAAGTTTAGGAACCAAATCCAAAATTTGAGCAAATCACAGGGACCACCAATGTAATTCACTCAATTAATTATGTTAAAGACGATTTAATACAGATTGAATACCACAAGGACCAAATCCACAATAAAGATACTATAGGGACCATAGTCAAAGAAAACATCAAAACACAGGGACCAAATCCATAATTCACTCTTTAATTAATAATAAATCGGATGAATTGACAATTATACCCATCATGTGCAAGACACATAATGCCTTTAACCTTTCAAACTTAACGGTGTTAGTGTTGAGGGACCCTAACGACAATATATTGCATACCACAAGGACTACTACCTTTAAAACCCAATTCTATTTCTGGCAGGCCCAAGCTAGATGGTAGTCAAAAAAACGTGGCCCAACAGGTACCAGCCCAAGGTCTACCACCAGCTCACTACCATTCTCGCATTCACGCCTTGATTTTTCATCGTTTTCGTCAGTTTCTTTTGCTAAAACTCTAGAAAATCATTTTCCTCAACCATAGGAACAAAAATCAACGAAAACCATCGACTATTGAGTCCCATTTGCTTGTGTAAAGTTTGGGTTAAAAACTCACTCGAAAATCAGTAGAAAAACGCAAAATCGGACATTCTAAACCAAAATCTGAGACACAAGACTACTAAGGTTCGATAGAGAACTTAAAACTGAATTTTACCTTAAATCGTCGATAAACGGAGCTTTTCGATTACGAACTTATACTCCAGAAATTCCTCCCCGTAAAATCAAGAAAGATCCTAATTAATTAGGACTGTTGTCATTGATCAAGTTAATCCAAGTATAAGACCAAACCTTCGTTCGTATCAAAACTGATCAAATTAACTAAAGGTTTTGTAAAAACCAAATGACTCAATACCAATTTTCATTAACTAAAAGCTTTGTTAACAAGTTGCAACCTATTTGATGCATTAATATGTACTTATTTAGTTTTATAAAAGCAATGTTTGACGTGATATATAATTTAATATAGATTTTGGGTTTTGTAATTGTAGTAGTTTTCCAACATCAATGTATTGGGGTTAATTTGTACATTTTAGGGTGTTAGAATACATAAACTTATTGTTTTTTTTTTCCTTTTTCCAAAATGATATTATGTTTTCTTCATAAAATGTGCCTTGTATATATTACTTGGGGAAAAGGTGTCATAGGCTATGCCTAGACTAAATCCTTGGCAAATTATGACTATAATTAAATCTCAGTGACCACAATTGTTGTGTATGCCTGGATTACTTAACATATATAACTAGCTTTATACCGAATTAAATATTTAGGTGTAAACTTAAAGTTATCTTCGACAAAATACATCTTTTTGAAGATCAATATAATGTTGTTTGTCACGATACTTACGCTTAAAAAAATATTGTTTCACACTTAAACATAAAAATAAAAATACAGAAATATAAAAAAAAACAGGGAAGAGAGTACAAATAGGTTGATATATATATATATAGACTGATTCACCAACTTTGCTGCTCCACTTTCACTAGGACTGTATTCCTTGTAATTAAAAAAATTAATATTAAATGAATTTTTTGTATTCCTTGTAATAAAAAAAAAATTAATAACAAGTACTCCATAAAAAGCCACTTATATATTAGACAGATTTGTGATTTTTTGAATTTCAAGTTTTGCATTTTATACCAAAAATCTTTCTTCTTGAATTTCAAACTTTATATTTGTTTTAACACAATCACAATAATATATTTAACATATCAACAAAAATATTATGGACCGTTTACAAAACGCTTATTCGGGTAAGTGCTTACCAAGTTTTTTTTTGGGAAGGGTGTCCTAGGCTATGCCTAGACTAATCTCTTGACAAATTATGAGTGTAAGACATCAGTCCTGATTAAACCTCAGTGGCCACAATTGTTATGTACGTCTGGATTCTAACCCTCGACAGATGGGATATTCCACCACATCCCCCAGGGCCTAAACCAGTACGCCACAACCCTTGTGGTTACCAAGTTACATTAGCTTACCGGATAAATATGGCAAGGACTAAGAATCTTACCCGGTAAGAGCGGAAGCAAGGACCGAGAGTATTACCCGGTAAGTGAGTGCAACGACTCTTACCACGGTTAGCGCTAACCGGCTAAATTGTTGCATACGATGCCATTTTGATGGACTAAAATCTTACCCAAGAATTAAGTGATAGTGTTGAATTTTACCAGTAACACTACAAAAAACAATAATTTCCGACGGCCAAATCCGTCGGTAATCGTCGTCGGAAATAGTCTGGTAGGTAATTGATTTACCGACAGAATTTACCGACGGATCACCGACGGCCAGGATTACCGACGAATCCCCGACGCCGACATATATCGACGGATTACCGACGGCCCTCTTTACCGACGGCTCTCTTTACCGACGGATTTTAGCGACGGATTTGGCCGACGGCCAAAAAAATAAAAATAAAAACAAAATTTAGTTACCGACGAAAAATCCGTCACTAATCCGTCGGTAATTGTGATTTTTTTTGAAAAATAATAATAAAATTTTTATTTTGTATAAACTGCTATATGCATGCATATATATATATATATACTCGCGCAATGCGGCGGGATGCAAAATTTGAATAAATATTAGCCAAATTGTTATCGGTAATCTTGTCCAATCTACTTTCTTTAGAGATAGTATACACTAACATACAGATCTACATTATACAATTGTGAGAACTACTATCGATGTTCCCTATGTGCTTAATTCCAATAGATTACAGAGATCAAAACATGAAAAAGGAGAACAAGAACTCCATTGATGTAAGCCCGTTAGAAAATGAAATACCATCAGCATACAGATTACCCGATGTCACAATTTGAATAAGCCAATCAGAGTACGTCCCTAACAGCTGCAATCTCCTTAGTTTCATTGTTCACACATCAACAAAGTCCTCTTCTTCTTCTTCCACCTGCATCAAGCCAGTGAGATTTAAATGTAGAGAGACGTGAACCAGATAGAGTGTTGAAAGTCATAAAATAAATCAGATTGATTAAAAGCGCTAAGTAATATTTGGTTTTTCCTCATATATATTAAAAATGTGAAAATAATGTAAACATAAAATTGGGTATTATTCCAAAGTAAGCCATTTAGTCTAGAACCACCATTCTCCTGACTCTATTTTTGTAGGATTCATCCCAGTTTTCCACCAAGTCAAAACCATACAGAAGAAAATCAAAGCATTATGAAAAAGGCCTTAAGTGCATTGAAATTTTTAAGAAAACATTAAACACGTTTTAGAACCATTAGTACAACCAACGAAATACTACTAATATCAATTACTTTGTGTCAAAGAAATAGAAATGAAGAACTTGTACTTACTTGTGGATTCCCAATGATCTCTGGCAAAGTTCTCAGCTGCAAACTTCAATTCAAATGACTCGTAAGAAGATTTTGAGCTAAAAACCCAAAGGAAAATGCACATTTTGAAAAGGGGAAGTTTTACTTTTGGTTGTCAAAATTAGAAGTGGACTTTTATCTGTATTGAACAAGAAATTGAGTAAAAACACCACCAAAGGGTTACAAACATTTCCTCTGTCTAGCTTCTTTTGACCAAAATAGAAAAAACCCTTTATTATTCTAATCAAAGAAATAAAGCAAATACATGTAGAAATACCTGCACTCATAAGCACACAAATGTAGGAAAGCTTATAGGTATATAGCCATAGAATGATGAAGGAGCTTTTAGGTATGGCAGACACTACCACTGACAGTGCTTAGAATACACCTATAGACGTGTGCTAATCAAACCTCAAAGCAAGAATACAATGAGATCTAATATCGTCTTTCAAGTAATAAAATGGTAAAATACCAGATATCGTCCCACAGAGATTGGAGTAAAAAGTTAAATAAAAAGTAGAAGAAGGAAATGATTTCAGATGGCGAATTGGAAGAGATTGATTTGTTTTGTTTGGTTTGTCACTTTGATGTTGTTTAACAGAGATTAAAGCAAGCACGGGTGTAAAACTTCAAGGTGGGACTTAAACACAAATTCCAGCAGGCCATGCTGCAGGGATGCTGCAACATGCAGTTTTGTCGTAACTAGATCCACCATCTATTTTGAGAGTATTCCTCTCGGGCTTCAATATTCCCACTACTGTTTAGATTCAACTAGACACATCTCAGTGTAGTCTCCAGCTATTTATAGTGGGGGATAAAGTTCTCAAAATATATGGACGACCAAATCTCTTTGTATCAAAAACCGCTCTCTCGAGCCGATTCCCATATCATTCAAGTTGGTGTGTTCCAAGTGGCTTATCTCTAAGTCCACTACACTTTAACACTTTAGATTAGTGACCACTTGTCGAGAATAAATCAGTTTAGAAAAACATGGATGATAACTGTCACTTTATCAGTAACTCTCTCAAGTCTACTTTTCATATCATTCAAACTGACGTGCATTCAGTGGCTTATCTCTAAGTCCACGGCACTTTAACACTTTAGCAAGTGATCAATTCGTCAAGAAGTGTCATTGTTTTTTATAAAATTTGAATGAAATGGTGGAACATTGTTATTGCAAAACAACGTCCACCTTTCTTTGGTTTAAAATCCCACCTTTCCGTTTAACACCCGAACTAATAAATTTAGCTACTCATAACGGAAAGTAAAGAAAGCAATAAATGACGTAAATTAAGTTGTATAAATGTAAATGACTGAAATGTAAATTACAAGAATAATAAATGACTTGGAATGTAAATTACAAGAATAATAATTAACTAGGAATGTAAATTGCAAGAATTAGAAGATGGAAAGCAAGAAGAACAAGAATTGTAAACAAAAACACTTGAATTATAACACTTGAGGTTGTAAGATCTCAAGAGAATCTCGAAATACTTGCACTCCAAATAGAATAATAACCAGAGAATTAATAACTAGGTAACCTCTAAGACTAACCCCAACCTCTCCTTATATAGGAAGGAAAGAGAAGGGCACAAAAGTAATATTATAAGACTTGGTCCTAAAGTCATCAATAACCTAGTACATAAAGTAAAAAGTCATAAAGGTACAAAAGGGTTTGCAATATATCAGCTCCAGCTGGATTTAAGACTACTGGAAGCTGCATCATTAAGTACCAAAAAGCCAATTTGTCTTTAAGAGCTCAGCCCCACGTCCCAAAATGTAATCTGCCCAGACATGTCGTGCTGTAGCATGGATCTGCACTATAAAATCTGTCAAAATGAACACCAATCAGCCATTCTCAACCATAAAACAGGTCATTCACTACTCTAGCTCCAATAAACAATAAAAAGGAAAATAAGTAAATAAAAAGACTCAATTTAGGGATATTAAAGATAAAAGACTCAAATTGGAAAGAAAAAGACCTAATATGCATTAAATAATTAATGCATATCACACCCTCAAACTAGAACTGTTGCTTGTCCCCAAACAACTAAGACACAAAAAAAATGACTCAAGTTGGTAAGATTTACATAATGAGAGCAATAAGTACACACAATATCATGATAGATGCAAGGATACAAAACATAGCCATTCGTAACTCCCAAGTAGCACAATCTTAGTCTAACAGTGAGTATGAACCATAAGCTAGCAACATTGTCTCTTTGTTATGCTCTACACATCTCACATCCAAGATCAAAAGGACTTTGAAATGAAAGGTTCACTCTTTTTGGCGCATTTTGTCTCACTTTGCCTTTTTCCTCTCTTTTTGCTTCAACATGTATTTTTTTTTCCAATTTTTGGCACTTTTGTGCTCTTTTGTGTTGAAAGCAATGCACTTAGCCCCTATGGGACTTTTTTAGTGCTTATGGTCCAATAATGGCAACTTTGAAGAGCTATGCTCTTTTTATGACTTCTTTATGTATGTTTTCTTGCCATGATGGACATCCCACCCTCAAACTAGGACTCAACAATGTCCTCATTGTTATAAACGTGTAAAGTGTATGGGTGGATGCAAGTGGCTCATTTAGAGAAACAAATGATGGCCTTAATCACTTCTTAGATTTGTGAGATGTGGATCAAAATGTGTTCCCAAGCAAAATGATGCTAGTTCTAGCAAGAACTACACCATTAGATTAGGGATTGTGACTTTAGAAATTACTGTGGCTATGTATGCATGCTTTTAACTATCACATATGCTCATTTTGCAAGAAAACAAAATCTAAAAAATATAAAGACAATCCCAGACTCAAAAAGTGTAAAAGAAACAGAAAAAAATAAAATGTTGGAGCTAAAGGGAAATGAAAGGACCTGTCCTACTCCTGAGGAGTAAGCTGTGTTTCATGCTGTGGAACTGCTGCAGCACTGGCTTGTTCAGCTATTTTGTCCTTTAAAGCCCTGTTCTCTGCCTTCAGCTCCTTGATCTGAGCTTTCATCTTCTTGGCCCTTTTCTTGAATTTCCCAATCAGGCCAGTCTTCACCTCCTTCAGTTCACCCCTGCTCTTTTTACCTTGTTTCTCAATTGTCTTGAGAAAGTCCTCCTTTTGCTTCTCCAACAACTCAGTTAGCATCGCATTCATTTCTTTTCCAGGCAACCCTCTTTCTTTTCTTTCTCTCAGCCTAGAGACAGACCTCAGATCGATCTGCCATTTGCCACCAGTCTTCCTGATGATTTGGTCATCAGTGTACTAGGGTACTCCTCTTTCGGCTAGCAGCTGTGTAATCAAACTAGGGAAGTACAGCTTTCCCCTTGCATTCCCAGCACATCCTTTCAAGCTATTGAGAATAATCTTTCCAAAGTTGATGGACTTTCCCTGCATAAGACAAAACAACAAGAACATTCTATCCACAGACACAGAACTGTCATGTGTTGTGGGTGAGATAGAATGCCTCAGAAAATTGATCCACACATTAGCATCAGCCTTAAGATTACATGCTTTAAACTTTCTGACCCTGAAATTTGCATGGGGTTCCCACAGGGCATCATGCTTTCCCAAGGCTTGTGCAACCTCAGCTAATGTGTCCTCAGATGCCGCAGCAAGCATTTCATCTAAATCAGTCTTTTTGGGAGGGATCAAACCATAGAACCTGTTTGTTTTTTTCGCAGAAAGCACAAACTTTGTCCCCCTTATCTTAATCTGGTTTGAATCGGTTGTGGCTACCTCAGCATAGAACTCTCTAAGTAGGGTCACATTATAGAAAGTAGGTACCTTACACAGTTTCCCAATCCCCTGCTTCTCAACCACAATCCTAATGAAGGCATATTCACTTATACTATGTGGATGGAATCCCTTATCTACCAAATCAATCTCTTCTAATTCGCCATCTGAAATCATTTCCTTCTTCTACTTTTTATTTAACTTTTTAATCCAATCTCTGTGGGACGATATCTGGTATTTTACCATTTTATTACTTAAAAGACGATATTACACCTATAGACGTGTGCTAATCAAACCTCAAAGCAAGTATACAATGAGATCTAATATCGTCTTTCAAGTAATAAAATGGTAAAATACCAGATATCGTCCCACAGAGATTGGAGTAAAAAGTTAAACAAAAAGTAGAAGAAGGAAATGATTTCAGATGGCGAATTGGAAGAGATTGATTTGTTTTGTTTGGTTTGTCACTTTGATGTTATTTAACAGAGATTAAAGCAAGCACGGGTGTAAAACTTCAAGGTGGGACTTAAACACAAATTCCAGTGGGCCATGCTGCAGGGATGCTGCAACATGCAGTTTTGTCATAACTAGATCCACCATCTATTTTGAGAGTATTCCTCTCGGACTTCAATATTCCCACTACTGTTTAGATTCAACTAGACACATCTCTGTGTAGTCTCCAGCTATTTATAGTGGGGGATAAAGTTCTCAAAATATATGGACGACCAAATCTCTTTGTATCAAAAACCGCTCTCTCGAGCCGATTCCCATATCATTCAAGTTGTTGTGTTCCAAGTGGCTTATCTCTAAGTCCACTACACTTTAACACTTTAGATTAGTGACCACTTGTCGAGAATAAATCAGTTTAGAAAAACATGGATGATAACTGTCACTTTATCAGTAACTCTCTCAAGTCTACTTCCCATATCATTCAAACTGACGTGCATTCAGTGGCTTATCTCTAAGTCCACGGCACTTTAACACTTTAGCAAGTGATCAATTCGTCAAGAAGTGTCATTGTTTTTTATAAAACTTGAATGAAATGGTGGAACATTGTTATTGCAAAACAACGTCCACCTTTCTTTGGTTTAAAATCCCACCTTTCCGTTTAACACCCGAACTAATAAATTTAGCTACTCATAACGGAAAGTAAAGAAAGCAATAAATGACGTAAATTAAGTTGCATAAATGTAAATGACTGAAATGTAAATTACAAGAATAATAAATGACTTGGAATGTAAATTACAAGAATAATAATTAACTAGGAATGTAAATTGCAAGAATTAGAAGATGGAAAGCAAGAAGAACAAGAATTGTAAACAAACACACTTGAATTATAACACTTGAGGTTGTAAGATCTCAAGAGAATCTCGAAATATTTGCATTCCAAATAGAATAATAACAAGAGAATTAATAAATAGGTAACCTCTAAGCCTAACCCCAACCTCTCCTTATATAGGAAGGAAAGGGAAGGGCACAAAAGTAATATTACAAGACTTGGTCCTAAAGTCATCAATAACCTAGTACATAAAGTAAAAAGTCATAAAGGTACAAAAGGGTTTGCAACATATCAGCTCCAGCTGGATTTAAGACTACTGGAAGCTGCATCATTAAGTACCAAAAAGCCAATTTGTCTTTAAGAGCTCAGCCCCACGTCCCAAAATGTAATCTGCCTAGACATGTCGTGCTGCAGCATGCTGTAGCATGGATCTGCACTATAAAATCTGTCAAAATGAACACCAATCAGCCATTCTCAACCATAAAACAGGTCATTCACTACTCTAGCTCCAATAAACAATAAAAAGGAAAATAAGTAAATAAAATGACTCAATTTAGGGATATTAAAGATAAAAGACTCAAATTGGAAAGAAAAAGACCTAATATGCATTAAATAATTGATGCATATCACACCCTCAAACTAGAATTGTTGCTTGTCCCCAAGCAACTAAGTCACAAAAAAAAATATGACTCAAGTTGGTAAGATTTGCATAATGAGAGCAATAAGTGCACACAATATCATGATAGATGCAAGGATACAAAACATAGCCATTCGTAACTCCCAAGTAGCACACTCTTAGTCTAACAGTGAGTATGAACCATAAGCTAGCAACATTATCTCTTTGTTATGCTCTACACATCTCACATCCAAGATCAAAAGGACTTTGAAATGAAAGGTTCACTCTTTTTGGCTCATTTTGTCTCACTTTGCCTTTTTCCTCTCTTTTTGCTTCAACATTTTTTTCAATTTTTGGCACTTTTGTGCTCTTTTGTGTTGAAAGCAATGCACTTCGCCCCTATGGGACTTTTTTAGTGGTTATTGTAACATCCCAAATTTTCGTTGTGTAAGGTTGTGAATTACAAATTAACTTGGGGTTAAGTTTGTAATTGTTTATAAGTGTTGCTTGAGATAGATTTTCATTTGTAGGGTTGGTTGTGCAATTCCTTGAAAGTTAGAGGTTTACTTGGTAAGAGTCCTATGACTCATGTTTTATCAAGGTTGAGGTGTCATCAATTAAGGCATACAAGACTAATTGTGAGTGTGAGATTTTGTGTTTTTGGTGTGTGTATTGCGGTTTGAGAAAAGAAAAACCGAGAGAGAGATTGAGATAGAGAAATCGAGCAAAGAGAAGGAGAAGGAATAGCAGAAATCATTCAAGGTGTTGTGGGTTTGAAGAATCATAAGGTAAGCAATTCATTTAAATTCTTCATTTTAGTAGTAAAAGTGTTCTTAGAAGATTTTGATGGGTTTTGAGTAAATTGTGATGATTATAAGAATATGAGTTTTAGGATATGTTAAGATAAGTGTATTAAACATATCTGCAAATTGGCATAAACAATCATAAGAGAAAAACTGCAAATTCTGGGTTTAAGATTGAACAGAGTGGACTGAGACTTGGATGAACATCATCGAAGTCGCAACCTTGAGTTGCGACATTCATAGTTGTCGCAGTGGGCAGTTGCGATTTGGTAGTGGAGTCGCAATAGACCGTTGCGACTTGGAGTTGGAGTCGCAACCGTTGATTGCGACTTGGTACTGTAGTCGCAACCGTGGACTGCGACTTGAGGTGGAATCGCAATGGTGAGTTGCGACTTGGGGTGAAATCGCAACAGTTGGTTGCGATCTGGAATTGGAATCGCAATAGTTGACTGCGATTTCAGTCCATTGAGACTTGAGATGTAATTTTTTTAGAAATTAAGGATTTTCAGTTGTAGAGGGTTCTGTTTTGGAAAATTAATATCAGTATATGTAAACTGAATAATACAGTAAGCTGTGGTAGTGAAGAAAGGAGCCTTACGAGTTAAAAAGGACTAAAAGGAGTGATAACACATCAGGTGAGTTTATTCAACTCTCTTTAAAATTCAGTAATTAATATTGAATTAGACGTTTTATATGTATGCATGAATATGTTTTATATGGACTTGATTAAAATCCGAGATAAGCCAAGAGAGCGATTAAAAGTTGTGCTATGTTGATTTCCATGCTAAAATTTCTAAAGGGGGAGTTACCTATGAAGTTGATGATCTAGTACTTATTATTATCTTGTATGCGAAGCTGAATTATTTACTACATGCAATTTGCTATATGGTTATGAACTCTAAATATGATTTGAATCTTCATTGAGTTAAACTATAAAGATCCATCCATGAGTTCAAAAATACAGATTAACAACTGATATATATGTTAACTCTCGTGTTAAATTACTATGAGGGGATTGTTAAGAAGTTGATGAACCAGAATTATTCATATTCCTTATAATGAGTATGATTATCTACTATATGAAATCTGTGATATGATTATGAACTCGGAATGTGATTTGAAGTTTTATTGAGAGAAATTATAAAAGCCTATCCATGAGTCCAAAAAAAAAATATAGATAACAATTGAGATGGTGATTTCGTACCCGATTACAGAGGAGGAATAGTAAAGAGATTGAGATGAGGAGATAATGATATTCTTTATTTTATATATAGAATATGCTTGGAGAAATGATACATTAAATGCCGGACGCATATCATAGTATCGATTATTACATATATTGTGTTATGTGCTTTGTGCTTTTACTAAAATAGGCACCCGGTCTTCGGGGGCACTTGGGTACGGTATAATGGGAACCGATTGCTCGCCATAGACCAAAGGGGTGTAGTTTTAGTAATTGGGTGAACCTCGAACCATCGTGAGTCCCGATTGAGTATCGCGATATTATAATCCCATTGGGACCATTGATGCAGAGGTGGAATGTGGAATAGGCATATTTTGATTTGTAATTCCCATTTCGATTTATGGAAGATCAGAGATTTCCATTGTTTTCGGGAAGATCAGAGATTTCCCTGTGATGAGAGGAAGATTAGAGATAGGCATAAAGTAATTTGTAATCTCTACTTCCTGATTAAGAAATAGGCAAGTTTTGACTTGTAATTTCTTGTGTGTGAATATTGGTTGTGAATCTGGAATGATTCAGAGTTATTTCTTATTTTGTTGTTACGATTAAATGAGTTAGTCATAGGAATGGGAGTGGAGTAGATTCCCCAATTTGGAAAGGAGTTGTCGTACAGTAAGAAGGGTGAGAACAGGTTTGAGTTATCTGTTCATATTTTAATTATTAAATTTTATTTTGATTTGAGTATTCTCACTAGGCGAAAGCCTAATGTTTCAAGTTGAATCTTCTTACCAGGTACAAGCTCCGGGAAGTAGCGGGAACGAGAGAAGAGAACTTTTGGAGAGATTCAGACTTAGAGATAACAAAGGATCTAGTTATTCTTTGAAGTCTTTTGGGACAGTTGTTTAGATAATTCGATTAATCTGATTGTTATGAGGTGATTAGATTAATAAGTTATTTAAGTAATGTCAATTGTATATAGAAACCTTTCATTTGATCCTCAGGCTATATAAGTTTGAAAGTTTTTGATCATAACTGGTGGAAATTTCAAGGTTTAAATTGACTCTGTTTTAGGGTGTTTCAGTATGGTATCAGAGTACTAGTTTAAGCGAACTAAGTATGCTGATGAGATACTTAGACTTAAACTGAGACGTAGTAGGTTATGATATGTGAGATATGGGTAGAAGTGTTAAGACGGGATAGTCTTAGAGTTAACGGAAATACGTGAAATTAGTGCTATGACAATGATAATGGGGATTCTCTTGTATGATATGTTCACAATTTCAATTAGCTACTGTTATTATGAATATATTGTTACACGAGCATGTCTATTTCTGAATTGTTATAGTGACTAACGATCGGTAAAGTACGTTTTGTATGTATGTAAGTGCATAACCATTTCTCGTGGTTATCTCTTTAAGTTATAGTAAAGTAATGGTGAATTCGTCACCAAGGTCCTTTAGAGGACAGAGCAGTATATGATTGGAGGTTTGAAGGACAACCTGGAATTGGTAGGACTCATGAAAGTCTGCCAAGGCAACCTTTAATAGGTGATTTGATAAGTGCAGATATAGAGTATGATATGATTGATTAATACAGAATTAGTATGACATGGTTGAGTATGGGAGCCATGTAATGCAGATGTAGCAATTATTATAAGGCCGAGAGGGCGATTTCGGGTCGGAAGTAAAGTGTCAATGATAAGATATGTAAGTAAAGCGATTGACCTTGTTTGAGTAAAATAGCCTTCATTGCGAGTAAATTCTGGGCACGATGTTTTAATGTGTGTTACATGAGTTTTCTTGATTGCAATGCATAAATAACAGTTTTATTCAAAGATGAATTAGTATGTGCAAGTATTTATTTAAAGAAAAAGGGCAATTTCAGTTACGCTACCTAACGAAAATTTGGGGCTTAATAACTTGCAAAATACTTCTTACTTTACATAAAAAGTTGTATGATAGTAAATAGGTCGAGAAAGTGTTGATCAGTAAACTTTTTATAACCAACAAAATTATTGATTTGATGATGTCATATAAAAGAGTGTGAGAAACGACTAGTTTACACTATGTCAGTAAATTTTAAACTTTTGTCGTATGAAGAGATCTTCATCTAAGATATTGCTGTTGTAACAACACTTTTGGTTGAGAAAGATTGAGTTTTACGAAAATTGTAGACAAACAGTTTTTGAGATCGTTGTGAAGAACATGGGAGTTATGAAAATGGTTGAGGCGTGTGTGCTCACGTTGTTTCGAATATTGTTTATTTAAATGAGAAAAGTGTGGATTGAGTTATTTATTATATTGTCAAGCATGAAGGCTATGAACTCACTAGGTCGTAGAGTATTACGCTTTAAGCTAAGAAAGAACTCCAAGAGTGGAGAGGTGTGGATAAATCATGGGAGAAAGTTTGAGGTTTTGGTAATTATATTCAAATGAGAGATGAACAGTGGGAAAATTGAAAATGAACTTTAGTAACATTAATACGAGGGTCTGTACCCTTGTTCGATGATTAGTAATACAGTTGCCGAGGGTCGGCTGTTGCGACTACGATTGTGTCTGGAGGAAGAATTAGATTCAGGGTTAAGGAAGTATTGAGATGTCAAGTTTTGACTTTGAAGGCGAGAGTTGTGTAAGGTGTACGAGGCCTTTTGTCTGTCACTGGGTACGGTCTAGATACGTCCCACGTATGCCGTGCGGGTAGGAACAAAACCGTGAGCGATACCGGTATGCTGTTATGCAGAGGGTATGCGCAAAGTGGATTTTAGTGTGTGTAACACAATTGGGGAATTGTGAATGTTTTGAGAGTGATAAGATTTTATTTTGGGGTCGATGGCCAATTAAGGGATTAATAAGGTAAAGATTTTGAGTAAAGAGGCATTTTTGGTTTACGTAACCGTGTGAGTGACACGTGTTTAACCAAACGTTTGTTTTGACCTTAAAGGCCTGATTATATTCAAATGAGTCTTTTGAATGTTTGACAGTTTAGTGATTCGAGATGGAGTATTGGATGTGTTATATGCTTAACTGTATTGTATTTGAACCAGTGACAGTTTAAGTGTTAGTCTTAGGTGTAAAGACTGTTTGATATTTACTTAGTATCTTTAGAACTAATGAATTTGGGCATATTATATACATTGTGGAATATGAAAAAGAGTTGCATTTACGTGTACTTGCAAATGATTTGACTTCATTGGGAAAGTAGCAATGAAGGGGTCGTAAGATTATCACGTCTCGGAGTGTATGTTGCATAATGTGAGTTAGATGTATTTATTTGCATGAGTTGATATTGATAAATAATCTTTAAATCCTTTGAGTAGGTGACTCGGTTTTGGATACAGTTAAGTCTTAAGAACTTTGAACCGATTTGATAAGCTTGGCGTAGGCTTGGGGTTGAACTTGCATAATCGGTGTTGAAAATTAAGTTTATATAATGTGAATGCATTGGTTATCCTTTTGGGATCATGTATGAATGTTAAGTTTTAATTAAGAGCTTAAAAGTTGAAGGATCACCTGGAGGGATTGTTAGAACAGTGAAGGACTGTTGCTTTCAGATAAGTGTTTACTTACGATGTGGAAGATTTATAAAAGATGAAATACTAGAGATGAACAAAGGGAGTGTATAGATTGTGTTGATCTGTGAGGAATTGTACTCTGTCTATGCAACATATTGGAATCACAGAGAGCTAGTAAGAACGAATAAGTTCAAGATTAATTAGAAAATTTTGAGTAATAGTTCAACTAAAGTTGGGGAGGAGATATTTAGTGATATAGACTCGGGTATTTGGACGAGAAAACAGGATCATAAAATTAAATAGGTACGAATGGCTATGAGAGACATGGTCTGTGGTAAATGTTATGAGGGGGGAAGGTATGAACGAGTAGTGGCATTAATTGCCAAGATGCATGTATCATCTAGTATGAGACGTGATGTTAGAAAGAGGAAGTATCCGAATGGAAGATTTGGGAATTCCGGTTGGAGAGTATTAATTGTTAATAAAGATTGATAGAACATGTGGTTTGTAAGATAACTTGGTAATATGACTTATATCGAAATAGAATGTCGGAGCAGTGGTGAGTGTATCCAAAGAAATTTTGATGGTATGAGTTGCCAATTAAGTTGTATTGTGAATCACTGGAAGTTTAATAAAGATGATGAGTATGTAGGTCAATGTGGTGTAGCGAAGGCAAGATTGTTAAGGAATATAAGTTGCTCCTTATGTGTGAAAGAAATGTACGAGAAATTATTAGTTGAAGATCTAAGAATGGTACTAACTTTGATCGATAATGTCGTTCCAAGATAACTTAGTTGAATATTTGAAGTTAGAGATCTTGGTGAAACTGTTTAATTATGTTTTGTAAGGAGAAAATACTATCGGTATGTGGAAAGTTAGAAGAAAGAAACATATATTATTCCATACTAACGTGGGGAAACAAGGATAGAAAGATCGGACTTAAGAATGTAATCACATTGCAAGTTCAATAAGAGTTATCATTTATGATGTTCAATACTTTGGTGCGTGGTTGTATTGTGGTTGTACGATGAGATAGTGATGTGAGGAAGTAATAGCATTCTATATTGAAGAAATGTGTAAGTCATGGAAGTACTAATGGACTGCCGTGGTTGTTGAAGTATTTAATAGTATCATGTATGCTTAATTTTCAGTGTACGTAAAATTTCAGATAGTACATGTTAATATTATTTTGAAACCTGGAAAGTGAGTTGTGATAATGATGCGGTGTGGAAGAACCGGAGGTAATTTTTGGAAAGATCGGTTAGAAAGCTACGTAGTGGTAATGAGATAGCTATATTGAAAATACAGTGGAAACCATAGAGGTACTAATGTAACTTTAGAGTCAGAAGAGAGTATGAGGGTTAGATATCCTCATTTGTTTACCTGACTTTGATTTCGGGGACGAAATCATTTTCAAGTTGGGGAGTATTGTAACATCCCAAATTTTCGTTGTATAAGGTTGTGAATTACAAATTAACTTGGGGTTAAGTTTGTAATTGTTTATAAGTGTTGCTTGAGATAGATTTTCATTTGTAGGGTTGGTTGTGCAATTCCTTGAAAGTTAGAGGTTTACTTGGTAAGAGTCCTATGACTCATGTTTTATCAAGGTTGAGGTGTCATCAATTAAGGCATACAAGACTAATTGTGAGTGTGAGATTTTGTGTTTTTGGTGTGTGTATTGCGGTTTGAGAAAAGAAAAACCGAGAGAGAGATTGGGATAGAGAAATCGAGCAAAGAGAAGGAGAAGGAATAGCAGAAATCATTCAAGGAGTTGTGGGTTTGAAGAATCATAAGGTAAGCAATTCATTTAAATTCTTCATTTTAGTAGTAAAAGTGTTCTTAGAAGATTTTGATGGGTTTTGAGTAAATTGTGATGATTATAAGAATATGAGTTTTAGGATATGTTAAGATAAGTGTATTAAACATATCTGCAAATTGGCATAAACAATCATAAGAGAAAAACTGCAAATTCTGGGTTTAAGATTGAACAGAGTGGATTGAGACTTGGATGAACATCATCGAAGTCGCAACCTTGAGTTGCGACATTCATAGTTGTCGCAGTGGGCAGTTGCAATTTGGTAGTGGAGTCGCAATAGACCGTTGCGACTTGGAGTTGGAGTCGCAACCGTTGATTGCGACTTGGTACTGTAGTCGCAACCGTGGACTGCGACTTGAGGTGGAATCGCAATGGTGAGTTGCGACTTGGGGTGAAATCGCAACAGTTGGTTGCGATCTGGAATTGGAATCGCAATAGTTGACTGCGATTTCAGTCCATTGCGACTTGAGATGTAATTTTTTTAGAAATTAAGGATTTTCAGTTGTAGAGGGTTCTGTTTTGGAAAATTAATATCAGTATATGTAAACTGAATAATACAGTAAGCTGTGGTAGTGAAGAAAGGAGCCTTACGAGTTAAAAAGGACTAAAAGGAGTGATAACACATCAGGTGAGTTTATTCAACTCTCTTTAAAATTCAGTAATTAATATTGAATTAGACGTTTTATATGTATGCATGAATATGTTTTATATGGACTTGATTAAAATCCGAGATAAGCCAAGAGAGCGATTAAAAGTTGTGCTATGTTGATTTCCATGCTAAAATTTCTAAAAGGGGAGTTACCTATGAAGTTGATGATCTAGTACTTATTATTATCTTGTATGCGAAGCTGAATTATTTACTACATGCAATTTGCTATATGGTTATGAACTCTAAATATGATTTGAAGCTTCATTGAGTTAAACTATAAAGATCCATCCATGAGTTCAAAAATACAGATTAACAACTGATATATATGTTAACTCTCGTGTTAAATTACTATGAGGGGATTGTTAAGAAGTTGATGAACCAGAATTATTCATATTCCTTATAATGAGTATGATTATCTACTATATGAAATCTGTGATATGATTATGAACTCGGAATGTGATTTGAAGTTTTATTGAGAGAAATTATAAAAGCCTATCCATGAGTCCAAAAAAAAATATAGATAACAATTGAGATGGTGATTTCGTACCCGATTACAGAGGAGGAATAGTAAAGAGATTGAGATGAGGAGATAATGATATTCTTTATTTTATATATAGAATATGCTTGGAGAAATGATACATTAAATGTCGGACGCATATCATAGTATCTATTATTACATATATTGTGTTATGTGCTTTGTGCTTTTACTAAAATAGGCACCCGGTCTTCGGGGGCACTTGGGTACGGTATAATGGGAACCGATTGCTCGCCATAGACCAAAGGGGTGTAGTTTTAGTAATTGGGTGAACCTCGAACCATCGTGAGTCCCGATTGAGTATCGCGATATTATAATCCCATTGGGACCATTGATGCAGAGGTGGAATGTGGAATAGGCATATTTTGATTTGTAATTCCCATTTCGATTTACGGAAGATCAGAGATTTCCATTGTTTTCGGGAAGATCAGAGATTTCCCTGTGATGAGAGGAAGATTAGAGATAGGCATAAAGTAATTTGTAATCTCTACTTCCTGATTAAGAAATAGGCAAGTTTTGACTTGTAATTTCTTGTGTGTGAATATTGGTTGTGAATCTGGAATGATTCAGAGTTATTTCTTATTTTGTTGTTACGATTAAATGAGTTAGTCATAGGAATGGGAGTGGAGTAGATTCCCCGATTTGGAAAGGAGTTGTCGTATGGTAAGATGGGTGAGAACAGGTTTGAGTTATCTGTTCATATTTTAATTATTAAATTTTATTTTTATTTGAGTATTCTCACTAGGCGAAAGCCTAATGTTTCAAGTTGAATCTTCTTACCAGGTACAAGCTCCGGGAAGTAGCGGGAACGAGAGAAGAGAACTTTTGGAGAGATTCAGACTTAGAGATAACAAAGGATCTAGTTATTCTTTGAAGTCTTTTGGGACAGTTGTTTAGATAATTCGATTAATCTGATTGTTATGAGGTGATTAGATCAATAAGTTATTTAAGTAATGTCAATTGTATATAGAAACCTTTCATTTGATCCTCAGGCTATATAAGTTTGAAAGTTTTTGATCATAACTGGTGGAAATTTCAAGGTTTAAATTGACTCTGTTTTAGGGTGTTTCAGTTATGGTCCAATCATGGCAACTTTGAAGAGCTATGCTCTTTTTATGACTTCTTTATGTATGTTTTCTTGCCATGATGGACATCCCACCCTCAAACTAGGACTCAACAATGTCCTCATTGTTATAAACGTGTAAAGTGTATGGGTGGATGCAAGTGGCTCATTTAGAGAAACAAATGATGGCCTTAATCACTTCTTAGATTTGTGAGATGTGGATCAAAATGTGTTCCCAAGCAAAATGATGCTAGTTCTAGCAAGAACTACACCATTAGATTAGGGATTGTGACTTTAGAAATTACTGTGGCTATGTATGCATGCTTTTAACTATCACATATGCTCATTTTGCAAGAAAATAAAATCTAAAAAATATAAAGACAATCCCAGACTCAAAAAGTGTAAAAGAAACAGAAAAAAATAAAATATTGGAGCTAAAGGGAAATGAAAGGACCTGTCCTACTCCTGAGGAGTAGGCTGTGTGTCATGTTGTGGAACTGCTGCAGCACTGGCTTGTTCAGCTATTTTGTCCTTTAAAGCCCTGTTCTCTGCCTTCAGCTCCTTGATCTGAGCTTTCATCTTCTTGGCCCTTTTCTTGAATTTCCCAATCAGGCCAGTCTTCACCTCCTTCAGTTCACCCCTGCTCTTTTTACCTTCTTTCTCAATTGTCTTGAGAAAGTCCTCCTTTTGCTTCTCCAACAACTCAGTTAGCATCGCATTCATTTCTTTTCCAGGCAACCCTCTTTCTTTTCTTTCTCTCAGCCTAGAGACAGACCTCAGATCGATCTGCCATTTGCCACCAGTCTTCTTGATGATTTGGTCATCAGTGTACTGGGGTACTCCTCTTTCGGCTAGCAGCTGTGTAATCAAACTAGGGAAGTACAGCTTTCCCCTTGCATTCCCAGCACATCCTTTCAAGCTATTGAGAATAATCATTCCAAAGTTGATGGACTTTCCCTGCACAGGACAAAACAACAAGAACATTCTATCCACAGACACAGAACTGTCATGTGTTGTGGGAGAGATAGAATGCCTTAGAAAATTGATCTACACATTAGCATCAGCCTTAAGATTACAGGCTTTAAACTTTCTGACCCTGAATTTGCATGGGGTTCCCACAGGGCATCATGCTTTCCCAAGGCTTGTGCAACCTCAGCTAATGTGTCCTCAGATGCCGCAGCAAGCATTTCATCTAAATCAGTCTTTTTGGGAGGGGTCAAACCATAGAACCTATTTATTTTTTTTCGCAGAAAGCACAAACTTTGTCCCCCTTATCTTAATCTGGTTTGAATCGGTTGTGGCTACCTCAGCATAGAACTCTCTAAGTAGGGTCACATTATAGAAAGTAGGTACCTCACACAGTTTCCCAATCCCCTGCTTCTCAACCACAGTCCTAATGAAGGCATATTCACTTATACTCTGTGGATGGAATCCCTTATCTACCAATCCAATCTTAGATTTGAGCTTTTGAAACATTTCCCAGGCCTCAGTTGAACTTAATCCTTGGTGCGAAGTGTTAGGTCTAGGGATGGGTCCAGAGGCTGGTCGTTTGGGTTTGGTTCTTGATGTTGTTCCAAGCTGCAGGAGTGCTGCAGCCAGTTTGGTGGTGCTCCTAGTAATCCTTCCTGATTTTTGTCTAGAGGTTCCCTCCCCCCAGTCATCTATCTCACTGACCTTTCTCTTCTTTCCAGCCTTACCCTTTTTCTCTTTAGATATCTCAACCACAGGGATTTGGTCATCATCAAAGTCAGGTGGGTTTATTACTATGTTTAGGTCAGGGATTGTTGAGTGTGTATTTACAATACACTCACCCTCTGTGTTTATGGAAATCCCCAATAGTGCAAGGTTTTTATCTATAATATCAAAGAGAGGGTCAGAATTCCTCTTAGCAATCTCCTCAGACTTTTGAGGGTTTTCGTTTTCAGGGGACAAACAGAGGGGAATGCCCTCTGTATTTTCAGGGATTTCGTCCTCCTCATCGGAGACAGAGGAGAAATAGGGATCAGGGGTTACCTCTTTTGACTCTGATTGGTTGGCATTTAGCTCTTCACAAGGGCTTTCTTGAGTGGCGGGAGGTTGCTCAATAGTTGCAGAAGTCGGTGGTGGTGAGGAATCGGAGGTTGCAGGGTTCGTCGGAGGTGGGGAACAGGCGTCACGGTTAGCTGCTTCAGGTTCTATCGGTGGTTGTTGGGGTTGAGTCGTGGTCTGTTGACGAAGGGCTTGTCGAGCAGCAAAATCGCGGGGGTCTCTCCTCGCAGATTGTTTCGTTCGTGCCATGGAGGTGATTTACGAGCTGATCGGAGAAGAAAATGGTGGCCGGTGGTAGCTTCGGTGGTTATCGAGATGTTCGAGAGTGATGGGAGCGATGGGAGTGAAAAACAAAAAGTGGGTTTTTTTTGTTTGGAAAGTGAAGAGACACCTTGATATTATCTTTAAATTAAGAAGGAAAGATACCATTTAGTTTCAGAATCAGTTAGAAACCAACTAAGTGAGTAACTAAATGGGTTTTAAAAAGAAATCATGTTACGGGTTAGTACAAAAAGACCATCATTTTTTTTTTAAAGTAGACAGGACATCACCTTTTAATGAACAGTGTTCTTGTACAACCTCGAACCTTAAAAAAATAACCTTCTTCTCCAAGATTTTGTTTCTCCTGCCTAATTCTCGAACACTGCATTTTCCAAAAAAAATTAGGGTTTCATGCTGCAGCATGACTTGCCCTTCTTCCATCTTTAATCCAGGCTGCAAACTTAAACAGACAATTAAACTTAACTATTCTAGAAAGCATTTAAATAATCATAAACTATTTACAAACATGGTCATGAAGCTTTTTAGCACAATGTGACCAAATCCACAGAGCTAGGCTCTGGGATGGTCACCGGATCATGGTAGGCTTTGACTCTTTGTCCATTGACTTTGAACACAGTGTTGTCCTCAAGGTTAACTAGATCTATGGCACCATAAGGGTAAACAAGATGAATAACAAAGGGCCCAGACCATCTAGATTTCAGTTTTCCAGGGAAAAGTTTCAACCTGGAGTTAAACAAGAGGACTTGCTGACCAGCTTTCAGATCTCTGTGAAGGATTCTTTTGTCATGCCATTTTTTGGTTTTCTCTTTATAGAGCTTGGCATTTTCATAGGACATGTTCCTATGTTCCTCCAATTCACAGAGTTGCAGTTTTCTTTTGGTTCCAGCATCATTTAAACAAATGTTTAATTCTTTGATAGCCCAAAATGATTTGTTGTAACGTCCCAAAAATTACAAGGAATTTAAATTTTTAAAAATAATGCATTTCACTATAATCAACCCGCAAGTTAACAAATCCCATTACAATAAAATAAACGTCGTTGGTTTAAACCGTCAAACAAAGTTTAAGCAGCGGAAAAGTCATATAATTAAATCCCCATTTAATAAAAATCAATTTAAATAATCTTCTCCTTGCGCCCGTGTGTACCGTCATGCCCGACTGCTACTCGCACCTGAAAACATAAGATATTGGGAAGGGGTAAGCACGAAGCTTAGTGAATTCAAACCATACATAGGATCGCAATTATATTAGCATCACCCTTAAACATACCAGCACATATATTTCTTGGAACATCCATCAAGAAAATATATCACGATTAATAATAAGCCTTATACTCCTTGGAACGACCATCAAGAAGACATAATCACAACTCATTATACCAACACATAAACTCCTTGGAACAACCATCAAGAAGTAGCCTTATACTTCTTGGAACGACCATCAAGAAGATATAATCACAACACATTATACCAACACATAAACTCCTTGGAACAACCATCAAGAAGTAGCCTTATACTTCTTGGAACGACCATCAAGAAGATATAATCACAACACATTATACAAACGCATATACTTCTTGGAACAACCATCAAGAAGTACATCAATCACAGTTCAATATATATATATACACAAATATATATATATATTCCATAACACAATAATATCAACAAACAATTATAATTATCACACTCGAGCTATAGTAACACATATATAATTCCCATCCTACATAGTGAGAGAACTCACCTCAAACGCAAAGCTTATGACCTAAACCGCAACACGAACCGGCCAACACCAGTTCACCTTTTTCCACCTAAATAAGTGTTAACAATTGTCAAAGTGACGCCCCAAACCAAAGCCACGACTACTAAATTTTAAAAAATACATTTTCCAGTTTTTACTCTCAACACACAGGTCTGTTCGGGACCTGTTTAACCCCTTATAAACTGATAATTCCAGAAATATTTTTCCATAATCACAAAGTCCCATGTCTTAGGGTTCCAGGGACATATCGCACGCGCTCTAACGATTTTTCTACAATTTACTATGGATTTTACAAAACCGACTTGCAGCCCAGTGAAAAACAGGACCTTTCAGTACAAAACAACAATTTGACACTAGCTATGGTCCGAACTGGTTTTTCCGTAAAACATAAGAAACTTACTAGACTCAGAATGGGAGATTTTGGCACTGATTTCACCCCAATACGATGTTCTTAGAAAACGTTATGGCTTTCCCAAAACAGTGGCAGAAACTGTGAATTTCACATGAAATGACAAATGTTGTTTATAAACCCATTAAGACATAGCTTAACCCAAACAGACCCGAACAGCCTACAAGCTTACTGGAAAGGGCTATACTACGCTGGAAAACAACCGTGCACTACCCACTGCCGCCTCCGGCGGTGGTGGTGGTTGGCGGCGGCGACGGTGGTTACGGTAACACCCTCCGGCGGAACCTCCCAACATCCACCGAAATGACACACCCGCAACCTCACCCCGCACACACCCGCGCCTGCACATACACCTGCACCCACCCCTCTGCCGCCACCCCGGCGGCGTGCAGCGGCGGCCCCACCTCCGGCAGCCGTGGCTGCGGCGGTTCATGGCAGAAAATGGCAACGACAAGAAGAAAACGAACCTACCTCGGTGCGACTCTTCCTTCTCCCCGCTTCCGGCAGCAAACGACGGCGTCTCTCTCTCTCTTCTCCGGCGAACTCTCTCTTCTCCGACGAACTCTCTATCTCTCTCTACTCTCGGCTCACTCTCTCTTTCTCTCGGCTTTCTCTCTTTCTCTTCGCTCTCTCTCACTCTCGGCTTTCTCTCTTTTCCGGCCGATCACCACAAGGGAAGGGGGGAAAGAAAGCCGTAGGGTTTTGTTTTTCTTTTCTTACCTCTTCCTTGCTTCCTAATTCACGACACCAACATCAAAATAATTTGTGGGTTTCGGTTCTTGGGTTGCATGGGCCGAAACCATGTTATGTTTTGGACCTTGACACAAATGGTCCCTCAACTAATTCCTTCTCGCAACTAACCAAATTTTTGACATATTTAACAATTAGACCCAAAACGTCTAACCCCGCTAACGAAAACCACGTTAAATAAAACTAAAAAAATAAAAGAAATTACATACCGGGATACGGGCTTTACAACTCTCCCCCACTTGGATTAGACTTCGTCCTCGAAGTCTAGACCGGCGAATAACTCAGGATAGTTTTCGCGCATCTCTGCTTCGGGTTCCCACGTCCACTCGAACCCCTTCTAAAACTTCTCGAATACTTTTCTTACTAACGTACTCCTTCTAGGACACTGAAAATATGATCGGAAGAACACTCCGACAACTGGATTCATTCATAGTCAAACGACTTCGGTTGTCTCCCAACCATAGATAATCCATACATCCCGACTCAGATTTCGAGCTCTAACTATTCTAAAGGTGCTCACCAATATACCCTACAGGATACTTGAATCCCATCATTCCTACCATTAACGGTCGATTAATTTTCACGAGTTCTAATAGACTCCCAAAATTTATTTCATCCGAATCATCAAACCAACAGATTTGTAAACACACACGAAGGTCAGCCCACCATAACCATTCATCACAATTAAGTATCTCCGGGTTATTACTACCATCACCATAATTATTCTAAAATCGGCTACAAATCTCCGATTACACTAAAGGTGTTTGACCTCAAGCCCAAAAGTCGACACCTAAATACACTACTTACTTCAAAAAGGTTACTGCGAATTTATCCTCTTAATTACAAAGGGCATCATTCCCTTAATCGACACTATTCGGTCTACACTAACAACACATGTGGAATACCCAATCTTCCACCGTCTACTTATCCTCCACGCTCGCTCTAGGAAACCTAATTACACCGTACCAAGATACGCCTTAACGCCTACCTCCCAGGTACGTCTCAAGGCCTGGCACATCGGAACTACCTCTCAGGTAATTGCCCAAGACTATATCCTCTTAGTGCCTACTGGAAAGTCAAGGTCATAACACATGAATACCGGAGTCCCACCCCGAGATACCCAACCGACCATTACCAACGACTGACTGACGTGACCAAGGATCCAATGCAAAACAGTCTACCAACAACATGCCTATCCCGGAATGACTCACTCACCCAACATGTAAATACTCAACGTGCAATAAGTGCAAAACTGTGCAACAAAACAACCCATCAACAAAACTCCACATCGAGCCATTAAAAAAACCGTGCAATTGACCCATGACTATCTCAAAGTCAAAACCGAGCAAAATGCTCCACGCTTGCTAGACCCATAAGTCGGTCAAAAACTCGTTTAAATAGAGTTTAAGCAAGCAATACTCTAAAATCAACATTAGTCCCAAACTCGACACGGGTTAATCAAAAGAGTTTTCCAAAAGGACTCACACCCTTAAAATTCTCAAAATGACACATAACACTTATAAGCGCACTTCCCAAATGGTTTACAAAATCATTTACAAAATATTTTCAACGTCAAGATTTTTCATTTCAAAAAGATCGTAAGCAATAAAACTACTATTACCAGGTCGGTAGTTACGCAAAAAATGGACACGCTCGTCCCACATATGAAAATCACGTTGAAAATCATTTCATTGCAGCTTAGCTTACTCACAGAACGTAAAGCGAAATAAATAATTTCTTTGAAAATGAACCGTCATGGTTCTAGTATGAATTGACTCATGACATGTATTTAAAGTAACCGCTCGACCTTACACCGGGTGCGACAAAAGTGTGCACATAATTTCAAAATCAGTTCCACGACATTTGACCCCAAAATTTCTCTTTTTCAACATAAAATGTCGTGGCACAGGGTTCACCAACAAATCTTACGCGCGTCGGCTAGTCATACAAAACGATGAAACGGTTTACAAATATATTTTTGTTAAAACACGACTGTCTCGTGTAAGTTTCAACTTAAAGTTAAAAACCAATCCGTTTCCATCATTTGAAAATATCGACTAAAATCTCATAAAATCTCAAAAGGTGGGGTTCTTTAAATTGAGAGTAAATTACATAAATCGTCCCTGATGTTTGGTTGCTTTTTGGATTTGGTCCCTATTTCCAAAAAATTACACTGAACGTCCCTAAGGTTTGACAAACCGCACGGAATTGGTCCTTCCCTCTAACGTCGTTTAAGAAACCCAGTTAAGTCTAAGGGTATTTTAGTCTTTTTACTCTCTTTTTGTCTTTTTCCTAATTAATAAATAAAAAGAATAAAAAAATAATTAATAAACCCCCTACCCCCTACCCCCCTCCTCCTCCTCCTTCTTCTTCCTCAGGACCTCCGGCCACCACCACCACCACCACCACCATCATCATCTTCAACCCATCACCACCACCACCACCACCATCATCATCAACCCAACACCACCATCATCATCAACCCAACACCACCATCATCATCAACCCATCACCACCACCACCACCACCACCATCATCATCAACCCAACACCACCACCACCACCATCATCATCAACCCAACACCACCATCATCATCAACCCATCACCACCATCATCATCAACCCAACACCACCATCATCATCAACCCATCACCACCATCATCATCAACCCATCACCACCACCACCACCACCATCATCATCAACCCAACACCACCATCATCATCAACCCATCACCACCACCACCACCATCATCATCAACCCAACACCACCATCATCATCAACCCATCACCACCACCATCACCACCATCATCAACAACCCAACACCACCATCATCATCAACCCATCACCACCACCACCCTATAGACACAGATGCACTAATATATATATATATATATATATATATATATATATATATGTGTGTGTGTGTGTGTGTGTGTGTGTGTGTTTTAGGTGAAATAAAATCAAGAATTCTAAAACCCGTTTTCTAAAAAACCAAAAAAATGGGTTTTTATTTAAAGAAAAATCGTGTTACCTTCTTGTTGTGGGACAATGGATTCAGCAAATCTTAGCAAGATGACAAATGAGAGTGATAGAAAGATGATGAATTCAGGTTTCTTTGCTGCCATTGTAGAACTCAAGAGTTTGAAGAAAAGTTGGAGATGGATGGGTGTGAAATTACTAGATATGGTTTGCTGCAATTCTTGAAGATGAAAGGAAGAAATAACTCAAATGTGTGTATAGTAAATTGTGATGGTCCAAAATGCCAAATTAAGCAGTCATACATGAAGGCCTTTTGTGGTAGAGTAAAAACGATTTGCAGACACTCATGAGGAAGAACAAGAAGGGGGGAAGGGGTATAGGGGGATAACAACGGTGGTGGAGGTTGAGATGCAACCGGAGGTGGTGGTGGCCGGAGGTGGTGGCCGGAGAAAGGTGAGGAAGGGGGTTGTGGGTTCGTGAGGAAGAAGAAGAAGGAGGGGAGGTAGTGGGTGTAGGGGGGTGGGGTATTTTTTAATTTGTTTTTTAGTTTTCTTTTAGAATAAAGACAAAAACAAATGTAAAAAGACCAAAATACCCCTAGACTTAACTGGGTTAACTGGTTCCGTTAGAGGGAGGGACCAATTCCGTGCGGTTTGTCGAACCTCAGGGACGCACAGTGTAATTTTTTGGAAATAGGGACCAAATCCAAAAAGCAACCAAACATCAGGGACGATTTATGTAATTTACTCTTAAATTGATTTCCAAGATTTCCCCAAATGGTCACATAAACAAATAAGATATGCACCTCATGAAATTAAACCCACACGACTCAACATGCCGTAAAACAAAACTTATTTTAACCAAATCACTCAAATAGCTTTATACAGACATCGTGGAATGTAACTTTCCGTCTCAACTCTAACATATGTGGAGGAGTTCCAATGTTAAAGTCACAAACCGTAGTCACTTGCCCAACATTTTAAACACCACAAAACACGGATATCATCTTACCCGAAAGAACCGTTGGAAAAATAACGAAATGAGACAAATTCTAACAAAGTTTGCACTCCCGTGATAAAACGATTTCATACACTTTCAGAACCATATTTCAAAATCTTGTGTGTGTGCTGAACATTTCCCAAAATTCCAAAACACCATCCATAAAATGATTTGAAACACAAGAATTTGTTAATGCAATCTATTTCAAAATCAAACTTTGTGCATGACTCAGTCGGCATTCTACGCCTCGACTCCTACTCCTCCAAATCTCTCCGATCCACTAACGTCATCCAGACATTTAAACCTTTTAGGCAAGTTGGGAAATTACGTCAAATAATCCCTACGATTTTTCCTCAAATCAAAGTCGGCTCTATAAGCCTATGATTCTAGCACAATCATCCATCTTAGCCCGAAACAAACATCATCCTCATCGTCACTCCAAGTGACTAATACTAGAATCGTCCTTTTATTCCAACGACTACTAATTTATAACCTTCGACACTACCCCAACGATCATCCCATCAAAGCAAATCAAGTACACACCTGTACTAGTAGGTTTAATAAAGTCGTTCCTCCTTGTGATGGCTATTCTGGGTAGATATTACAACGAGTTATTAGCACATAATAATTCACACTAACAATGCTCACGCTCAACTCCTTGGATTCCTCGTGACTTTCCCCGACTCGAGCATTGATCCTGTGTTTCCGATAGTAGGAGCTCTACTACTACCTTCCACACCTATCATCACTCGTTCCGAGTTCCATCCGATGGGTCCAAGTAGTTTCTCGCCGATAACTACACACATATGCCCGCACCGGCATATGTACACACTCTTCCTAGCTTCCTAGGAATTCCACCCAACTCCACTACCCTTGCTATGACGAAATCCCCACTAGTCATGACGAGTCGCCTCGCGAATGCACAGTCGCACACAGTGTAAAACCAGATAGACATTCGAATATAAGGTTCTATCCTACAACGGTTGGACTCAAACAAGAGCTGCGCAATAGAACTAAATCCGACATTCTAAGGCTATTTGGTTCCTACCGCATACAACCTATAGTGCATTCACTTAACAACTTATCAAGGCTAGCATGAACTCCTATTAGCAAACAACAAACATGCAGTACAGTGTAATAAGCACCAAACAATCCAGCACACATACTCCTATGTTCTAGAAAGCAATCTAGCATACATACTCATATGTAAACACTCTTCCCAGCTCACTTGGGATTTCATCTCATCCCACTACCCTTGCTACCACGGAATCCCTATTAGCCATAACGAGTTGCCTCACGAATACCCAGTCGTATGCAGCGTGAATCAAATAGACATTCGAATACAAGATTCTATCCTAGAACGGTTGGACTCAAACAAGAGCTGCGCAATAGAACTAAATCAAATATTCTAAGTGTCAGGATCGAATCTTAACAAGACTAATAATACTTAGAATTCAGAATTAAAGAATCTGCGGAATAGAACTTTAATTCGCACAATCAAGGAACAATATATCAGAAAACACACAGCTGTTTGTATTCAATGCTTCGACTCACAAGATTACAACCAAACCTCAATCTTGATGAACAGGCTCAATCAAGACGACTTCTACTTCTCTAGAAATAGGGTTCTAAACCTTGAGGTTAATTCTCTCTAAACAAAATCGAATTGTATCTCACGTATATGTCTCGTATTTTTTTCTTATCGAATAGCTATCTATAAACATCTATTTATACACAATAAGTACAAGATAACTATCAAAAATAAATTGATCTTCTGAATCTTCTTTAAGCATATCTTCATTTATTCCACTTTTATCTCCAAAATCTTCGCATTCCAACCTTGTCACATCAGCAGTATTAATCTTCATTCAGCATGAGCAGTACTAATATTCTCCAGCAGCACTAATTCATTTCAGCAGTATTAACTCATTCCAGCAGCATTAACTTGTTCCAGCAGTATTAACTTGATCCAGCAGTACTAACCATGACAAGCAGTACTAACTTTGATCCAGCAGCATTAATGCATCAGCAGTACTAACCTTGTTCCAGCAGCATTAATGTATCAGCAGTACTAACAATGATCTAGCAGTATTAACTTTGTCTTGCAGTAGTAACCATTGCATAAGCAGTACTAACTTTGATCTGGCAGCACTAATGTTGTTCTGGCAGTACTAACCATACTTAGCAAATCTTCAGTTCCCAACACTAAGGCTATATGATCCTTACTGCATACAACCTATAGGGCCTTCACTTAACAACCTACTATAACTAGTATTGATTCCTACTAGCAAGCAATCATCATACAGTACAGTGTAAACAACATAGGCAATCTAGCATGCATACCTTATGATCTAGAAAGCGATAAATACACTAAGTATTGTACCTTCCCACTTAGCGCCGGCTGACTGTACACACTGCGCCCTCAATCACCGTTTCCCAAACGGGTTTTCCTTTTTCTTTTATTCAAAAAGATTTTAGTAAAAGAATTTGAGATTTCATAGCCGCAACTTGAGACCAAACACACCGAGATGTGTTTGATTCACTCAAACTGTGCTCTGATACCAAGTTGTAACGTCCCAAAAATTGCAAGGAATTTAAATTTTTAAAAATAATGCATTTCACTATAATCAACCCGCAAGTTAACAAATCCCATTACAATAAAATAAACGTCGTTGGTTTAAACCGTCAAACAAAGTTTAAGCAGCGGAAAAGTCATATAATTAAATCCCCATTTAATAAAAATCAATTTAAATAATCTTCGCCTTGCGCCCGTGTGTACCGTCATGCCCGACTGCTACTCGCACCTGAAAACATAAGATATTGGGAAGGGGTAAGCACGAAGCTTAGTGAATTCAAACCATACATAGGATCGCAATTATATTAGCATCACCCTTAAACATACCAGCACATATATTTCTTGGAACATCCATCAAGAAAATATATCACGATTAATAATAAGCCTTATACTCCTTGGAACGACCATCAAGAAGACATAATCACAACTCATTATACCAACACATAAACTCCTTGGAACAACCATCAAGAAGTAGCCTTATACTTCTTGGAACGACCATCAAGAAGATATAATCACAACACATTATACCAACACATAAACTCCTTGGAACAACCATCAAGAAGTAGCCTTATACTTCTTGGAACGACCATCAAGAAGATATAATCACAACACATTATACAAACGCATATACTTCTTGGAACAACCATCAAGAAGTACATCAATCATAGTTCAATATATATATATACACAAATATATATATTCCATAACACAATAATATCAACAAACAATTATAATGATCACACTCGAGCTATAGTAACACATATATAATTCCCATCCTACATAGTGAGAGAACTCACCTCAAACGCAAAGCTTATGACCTCAACCGCAACACGAACCGGCCAACACCAGTTCACCTTTTTCCACCTAAATAAGTGTTAACAATTGTCAAAGTGACGCCCCAAACCAAAGCCACGACTACTAAATTTAAAAAAATACATTTTTCCAGTTTTTACTCTCAACACACAGGTATGTTCGGGACCTGTTTAACCCCTTATAAACTGATAATTCCAGAAATATTTTTCCATAATCACAAAGTCCCGTGTCTTAGGGTTCCAGGGACATATCGCACGCGCTCTAACGATTTTTCTACAATTTACTATGGATTTTACAAAACCGACATGCAGCACAGTGAAAAACAGGACCTTTCAGTACAAAACAGCAATTTGACACTAGCTATGGTCCGAACTGGTTTTTCCGTAAAACATAAGAAACTTACTAGACTCAGAATGGGAGATTTTGGCACTGATTTCACCCCAATACGATGTTCCTAGAAAACGTTATGGCTTTCCCAAAACAGTGGCAGAAACTGTGAATTTCACATGAAATGACAAATGTTGTTTATAAACCCATTAAGACATAGCTTAACCCAAACAGACCCGAACAGCCTACAAGCTTACTGGAAAGGGCTATACTACGCTGGACAACAACCGTGCACTACCCACTGCCGCCTCCGGCGGTGGTGGTGGTTGGCGGCGGCGACGGTGGTTACGGTAACACCCTCCGGCGGAACCTCCCAACATCCACCGAAACGACACACCCGCAACCTCACCCCGCACACACCCGCGCCTGCACATACACCTGCACCCACCCCTCTGCCGCCACCCCGGCGGCGTGCAGCGGCGGCCCCACCGCCGGCAGCCGTGGCTGCGGCGGTGGTGGCGGCGGTTCACGGCAGAAAATGGCAAATGACAACGACAAGAAGAAAGCGAACCTACCTCGGTGCGACTCTTCCTTCTCCCCGCTTCCGGCAGCAAACGACGGCGTCTCTCTCTCTCTTCTCCGGCGAACTCTCTCTTCTCCGGCGAACTCTCTATCTCTCTCTACTCTCGGCTCACTCTCTCTTTCTCTCGGCTTTCTCTCTTTCTCTTCGCCCTCTCTCACTCTCGGCTTTCTCTCTTTTCCGGCCGATCACCACAAGGGAAGGGGGGAAAGAAAGCCGTAGGGTTTTGTTTTTCTTTTCTTACCTCTTCCTTGCTTCCTAAGTCACGACACCAACATCAAAATAATTTGTGGGTTTCGGTTCTTGGGTTGCATGGGCCGAAACCATGTTATGTTTTGGCCCTTGACACAAATGGTCCCTCAACTAATTCCTTCTCGCAACTAACCAAATTTTTGACATATTTAACAATTAGACCCAAAACGTCTAACCCCGCTAACGAAAACCACGTTAAATAAAACTAAAAAAAATAAAAGAAATTACATACCGGGATACGGGCTTTACATTTGTGTTCAAGCTCTAAAGGGAGGTGACAAGCTTTGCCAAAGACTAGCTTATATGGAGACATACCAATTGGTGTTTTAAAAACAGTCCGGTATGCCCATAAAGCATCATCTAAATGTAAGGCCCAATCTTTTCTGTTTGGCTTGACTACCTTTTCCAAAATTCCCTTTATTTCTCTGTTAGAGAGCTCAGCCAACCCATTGGTTTGTGGATGGTATGCAGTAGCAATCCTGTGGTGAATGTTATATTTTTCAAGAACTTTTTGTAACAAATGGTTTACAAAGTGGGTACCCTCATCACTAATTAGTGCCCTGGGGGTACCAAACCTTGTAAATATTTGCTTCTAAAGGAATTTCACCATAGTTTTAGCATCATTTGAAACACATGCTACTGCCTCTACCCACTTTGATACATAATCAACAGCAACTAGTATGTATTGATATTGGTTTGATGGAGGAAAGGGTCCCATGAAGTCTATACCCCACACATCAAACAACTCTACTTCCAAGATCCCATTTAGTGGCATCTCATTTCTCTGGGAAATAGAGCCACTTCTTTGACATTCATTGCATCTTTGTGCAAAGTTATGGGAATCTTTGAAGAGAGTTAGCCAATAGAATCCTGATTGAAGTACTTTAGCTGCTGTTCTTTGGCCTCCAAAATGTCCTCCATAAGGTGATTGATGGCAATGCTGCAAGATTGCTGCCACTCCAGATTCAGGAATACACCTTCTTAAAACTTGATCTGCACCAATTTTAAACAGAAAAGGGTCATCCCATAAATAAGTTTTAGTATCATGGAGAAATTTCTTAAACATTTGGCCAGTGATTCCAGAGGGTCTTATGCCACAAGCCAAGTAATTTGCTATATCAGCAAACCATGGTGGTTCAGTATGTTGTAGCATAAGAATCCTCTCATCAGGGAAGGTCTCAATAATGTCTCCTTCTCCCTTGTCCTCTTTAGGTTTCTCTAACCTAGACAAATGGTCTGCCACTTGGTTGTCAACTCCCTTTCTATCCACAATCTCTAGGTCAAATTCTTGTAACAACAAAACCCATCTTATCAACCTTGGTTTAGCATCTTTCTTTGAAATCAAATATTTGATGGCAGCATGGTCAGTGTGAACAATGACTTTTGCACCCATTAAATATGACCTGAATTTTTCAAATGAAAAAACAACAACTAATAATTCTTTTTCAGTGGTTGTGTAGTTAATTTGAGCTTCATTCAATGTCTTACTTGCATAATAAATTGAATGAAAAATCTTTTCTTTTCTTTGACCTAAGACTGCTCCTACAGCCCAATCACTCGCATCACACGTGATTTCAAAAGGTTTTTCCAATCTGGAGTAATAACCACTGGAGCAGTTATCAAAGCTTTCTTTAAAGTATGAAATGCATTTCTGCACTCCTCATTGAAATCAAATTTGTGGTCCTGTTGTAATAGAAGACACAAAGGTTTTGAAATCTTTGAAAAGTCTTTAATGAATCTTCTATAAAAGCCAGCATGACCAAGAAAGCTCCTGATTCCTTTAACAGTGGTTGGTTCAGGTAGTTTTTCAACTATTTTAGTTTTTGCTTTGTCTACCTCAACCCCCCTTTTGGAAACTACATGTCCAAGGACAATACCTTCTGTAACCATGAAATGACACTTTTCCCAGTTGAGAACCAAATCAGTTTCTTCACACCTTTCAAGACTCTTTTTCAAAATTTCCAAACATTGATCAAAAGATGAACCATATACAAAAAAATCATCCATAAAGATTTCTATGGATTTTTCAAGCATGTCAGAAAATATGGACATCATGCATCTTTGAAAGGTTGCAGGTGCATTGCAAAGTCCAAATGTCATTCTCCTAAAAGCAAAAGTACCATAGGGACAAGTGAAGGTGGTCTTTTCTTGGTCCTCGGGTGATATGGCTATCTGATTGTAACCGGAGTATCCATCCAAAAAGCAGTAATATTCCTTACCGGCTAACCTATCCAACATCTGGTCAATGAAAGGTAAGGGAAAATGGTCCTTTTGGGTAGCATTGTTTAGCTTACGGTAGTCCATGCAAATTCTCCATCCGGACACTACCTTAGTTGGGATAAGTTCATTATTTTCATTTGGGACTACAGTAAACCCTCCCTTCTATGGGACACATTGGACTGGACTAACCCAAGAACTACTGGCTATTGGGAATATAATTCCTGCATCTAACCATTTCAAAACTTCCTTTTTCACTACCTCTTTCATGACAGGATTTAGCCTTCTTTGTGGTTCAACAGATGTGAAGTTCTTGTCTTCTAGAATGATCTTATGTTGACAAATAGAGGGACTAATCCCTTTAAGGTCAGCAATGGTCCATCCTAAGGCTTTGGTGTGCAACTTCAACATTTCCACAAGTTTCTTTTCTTGAGGCAATTCTAGAGTTGATGAAATGATAACAGGAAATTTGTTTTCATCTTTTAGAAAAGCATATTTCAAATGAGATGGGAGTTGTTTCAACTCCAGGTCAGGTGGTGATATGACAGATGGTGTGAAATTCTTTTGCTCAGTATTTTCCAAAGACTCAAACTTGGCAACCTGTAAGGGTACAGTCTCAACTATCTTCCTATCATCATCATCATCATATTCCTCATCAACTTCCTCCATCCTACAAGTATGCTTAACTCCCTCCTCATGACATGATGATTCAATCACACTTAAACTAGAACAGTCTTCCAAATAATCTAGGTACTTTAAAGAATTGAAGACATTAAATGTGACTTTCTGGTCTTGGAGTCTCATGGTCAACTCTCCCTTTTGGACATCTATCAAAGTTCTACATGTGGCTAAGAATGGTCTTCCTAAGAGAATAGGAATATCTTGGTCAGCCTCAAAGTCTAAAATGATAAAGTCTGCTGGAAAGATAAACTTATCAACCTGGACTAAAACATCCTCAATCTTTCCTTTGGGATATGCAACTGTTTTGTCAGCTAGGATGAGTGTGACAGTGGTGGGTCTAGCCTCTCCTATGCCTAGGCTATTGAAAATGGACAAGGGCATAAGATTGACACTAGCTCCTAGATCACACAAGGCTTTTCCAACTTCTTTCCCACCTATTGAACAAGGAATGGTAAAACTCCCTGGATCTTTGAGCTTAGGGGGGATTTTGTTGGTTAGGAGGGCACTACAACCTTCAGTCATGGCAACAGTTTCATACTCAGCCAACTTCTTCTTGCTTAAGATGTCTTTAAGGAATTTGGCATAACTTGGCATTTGCTCAATTGCTTCAACAAGGGGTATGTTGATATGCAATTGTTTAAACACATCCAAAAATTTCTTGAATTGCAATTCTTCCTTATCGTTCTTTAACCTTTGAGGATAAGGAACATAACGAGGAATTGGTTCAATTATGGCTTTCTTTGGTTGTGTTGAGCTGGATGGATGGACTTCCTCCACCCTCAAACTAGGATCTTTTATGCCTTTTGTTATACCATCTTTGTTTGGACACTTAGGGTTGGACTCTTTACCTTCTATTGTCTTTTCCTTAGGGGTCTCAGGTTCTAATCCCTCTATGGTTTGAAATGGATTTTCAACAATGGTAGGCAGTGCTGCAGCATGAGGTTTAGACAATGAGCCTTTTTCAGAATTGGTCTTGACTATTGGTCCACTCTCTTTGTCTAAGGCTACATCTAAGTCCTTTCCACTTCTAAGGGTCACAACTTTGACATGTTTTTTTCCTGGAAATTTTGGGACCTCAGTGTTACTTGGCAAAGTCCCGGCAGGTTTGTGACTTTGGTTAAGAGCAATTTGACTGACTTGAGTCTCAAGATTTCTTATTGAGGCTTGAGTTTGTGTCATGAAACTTTTTAACATAGCTTCCAAGGAAGGTTCTGCTTGTGAGGAGGTTTTGTTTTGAAAAGGTGGTTGGTTATTTTGAAAACCTTGGTTTTGATTATGATGATTCCCTTGATAATGGTTTTGAGAACTCCTTGCCTGGTTTTGAAAGTTTGAGTTCCCTTGTTGCTTTGGTGGAGGTGGATTCAAACTTGGACTGGTCCATGAAAAATTTGGATGTTGCTTCCAACTGGCATTGTAATTGTTGGAGTTGTATCCTGATCTATTTTGAACATAGTTCACATATTCAGAGTTATGAGGGCACTGTTCATAAGAATGGTCCCCACTACAACAAACACATTGCACTGAGAGGACAGCTGGAGTGGGTGTAGTGGCAGTCGGTTGTGTTCTTTGACCAGTAGTCATGTTTTTAAGCATATTGGTCATGGAAGCAAGTTGAGCTGTCAAAGCAGTATATGCATCTAAATCATGCATTCCAGATGTCTTCTTTTGAGTTGGAGATCTTGGGTCGGCCCAATGTCCATTGTTTGTTGAAATCTTTTCAAGAATCTCATACCCGATATTGTAGGTGTTGGAAGTAAAGGCCCCTCCTGATGTCGCATCGAGCATTTGTTTTGCATTGGAATCAAGCCCATTGTAAAACGTCTCGAGTTGAATACAGTAGGGAATGCCATGGTGAGGGAATTTCCTTAACAATTCCTTAAACCTTTCCCAAGCATCGGGAATTGCTTCATCGTCCATTTGTTTAAACATGCAAATTTCATTTCTGGACATAGCATTCCGGGTAGGTGGAAAATATTTTCGCAAAAACTTTTCAGCCATGTCGGCCCATGATGGAACAGAACCTGGTGTTAATGAATTGAACCAAACTCTTGCTTTATCCCTTATAGAAAATGGAAACAAAGTGAGCCTTAAGGCTTCAGGAGAAACTTCAGGGATTAGAAAAACATCGGTGATCTCCATAAAAGATCTCAAATGAGAATGGGAATCCTCCGATGGTAATCCAGCAAATTGACCACTGGCTTGCAACATATGAAACATGATGGGTTTTGGTTCAAAGTGTAAAGTGTTCATGGTTGGCTTTACAATTCCTGAGTTCAATTGCTCAAAATTAGGAACTGCATAGTCCATGATTCTCTCATCCTTAGAGTTTGCAAGATCAATGATATTCAGTCGTTCATTATCACCATGTGATTCTTCATCATCATGTTCATTATGATTATTAAGTTGTTGTTCTTGAAAATTATGAACATGATGATTTCCAAAAATTGGAGGTGGATTTCAAAAGTTTTGTGGATTTCCAAAGTTTGGCGGTGGATTTCCAAAATTTGGCGGTGCCCTAGGATTTTCCAAGATCGGGGGTCTCACCTGGTTTTCTACCAGTGGTGGTCTCATCTGGTTTTGCGGCCCTCTAAGGTTGTCTATGATTGGTGGTCTTGCAGGACTACCTGGAGGCCTTATGTCTACCGCTGGTTGTCTTGGTGGTCTGACTTCAAATCCTGGTGGTGCATCCATATCGGGAAGATTTCTAGAGTTTGTGGTTCTTTGAATTCTCCTTCTATGATGAAAGGTTCTTTCTATGTCCGGATCTAAGTCAAAAAATTCCCCACGTGGTATCCTTGGCATACACTATACTCACAACGAACGGTGTTAGAAAAATCAATTCTTTTTAAAACTTTTTAAAACTTTTAGCTTGCCAATCCCCGACAACGGCGCCAAAAACTTGACAGTGCTTAGAATACACCTATAGACGTGTGCTAATCAAACCTTAAAGCAAGTATACAATGAGATCTAATATCGTCTTTCAAGTAATAAAATGGTAAAATACCAGATATCGTCCCACAGAGATTGGAGTAAAAAGTTAAATAAAAAGTAGAAGAAGGAAATGATTTCAGATGGCGAATTGGAAGAGATTGATTTGTTTTGTTTGGTTTGTCACTTTGATGTTGTTTAACAGAGATTAAAGCAAGCACGGGTGTAAAACTTCAAGGTGGGACTTAAACACAAATTCCAGCGGGCCATGCAGCAGGGATGCTACAGCATGCAGTTTTGTCATAACTAGATCCACCATCTATTTTGAGAGTATTCCTCTCGGACTTCAATATTCCCACTACTGTTTAGATTCAACTAGACACATCTCTGTGTAGTCTCCAGCTATTTATAGTGGGGGATAAAGTTCTCAAAATATATGGATGACCAAATCTCTTTGTATCAAAAACCGCTCTCTCGAGCCGATTCCCATATCATTCAAGTTGGTGTGTTCCAAGTGGCTTATCTCTAAGTTCACTACACTTTAACACTTTAGATTAGTGACCACTTGTCGAGAATAAATCAGTTTAGAAAAACATGGATGATAACTGTCACTTTATCAGTAACTCTCTCAAGTCTACTTTCCATATCATTCAAACTGACGTGCATTCAGTGGCTTATCTCTAAGTCCACGACACTTTAACACTTTAGCAAGTGATCAATTCGTCAAGAAGTGTCATTGTTTTTTATAAAACTTGAATGAAATGGTGGAACATTGTTATTGCAAAACAACGTCCACCTTTCTTTGGTTTAAAATCCCACCTTTCCGTTTAACACCCGAACTAATAAATTTAGCTACTCATAACGGAAAGTAAAGAAAGCAATAAATGACGTAAATTAAGTTGCATAAATGTAAATGACTGAAATGTAAATTACAAGAATAATAAATGACTTGGAATGTAAATTACAAGAATAATAATTAACTAGGAATGTAAATTGCAAGAATTAGAAGATGGAAAGCAAGAAGAACAAGAATTGTAAACAAAAACACTTGAATTATAACACTTGAGGTTGTAAGATCTCAAGAGAATCTCGAAATACTTGCACTCCAAATAGAATAATAACCAGAGAATTAATAACTAGGTAACCTCTAAGACTAACCCCAACCTCTCCTTATATAGGAAGGAAAGGGAAGGGCACAAAAGTAATATTACAAGACTTGGTCCTAAAGTCATCAATAACCTAGTACATAAAGTAAAAAGTCATAAAGGTACAAAAGGGTTTGCAACATATCAGCTCCAACTGGATTTAAGACTACTGGAAGTTGCATCATTAAGTACCAAAAAGCCAATTTGTCTTAAGAGCTCAGCCCCACGTCCCAAAATGTAATCTGCCCAGACATGTCGTGCTGCAGCATGCTGTAACATGGATCTACACTATAAAATCTGTCAAAACGAACACCAATCAGCCATTCTCAACCATAAAACAGGTCATTCACTACTCTAGCTCCAATAAACAATAAAAAGGAAAATAAGTAAATAAAATGACTCAATTTAGGGATATTAAAGATAAAAGACTCAAATTGGAAAGAAAAAGACCTAATATGCATTAAATAATTAATGCATATCAACCACCAAAAACAAATATGTGTCTTTAATAGAATATGGGGAGAAAGAGAGAGACCATACAAAAACTACAGGTCAATAACTTATCTATGATGTGCATGTAGTCAATTACAGATTAATGATATCTATAAAGAGATAAAGAAATGATTTTCCCATGGCGTTCTCAATTACTAGTTTACTACTCAGGCTTGCATAAGCACAAACATAATGTAACAAACTAAATCATCAATTACATAATCCATTTTTGAATCTAGCTAGTAGTTGATTTAGCACCAAAATTAGCATAGCAGCATCCGAGGAAACACTTGTGGTAAAAAGAAAACAAAGAAAATAGTCAACATAGAAAACAAATCAAATTTAAATTGGAACTTGGAACTTGGAAGAAAAATAAAATCAGAAAACCCAATTTAATCTTCAAAAATGGTGGGGAAGAGCATTATTCATACACTTTGGTGTTGAGTTCACTTGAGCAAAAAGTTAAAACTCATCTAATACGTTATGCATAGTGTATGACCACAATGTTTACTCAACTCAGAGTCTCAGAGGTTATATAAATAACTATATTTTTTATAGGAGTACAAATTACACAGTTAGTAGTTAACATATTCAAATAGCTATTATTTGCATATGGAGTTAAATCAAAGCTTATATAACTTCAGAACATATGTCCTGTGAAATAAAAGCAAGCTAGATACATTAGGAACTGAATCATGGTTATGGTTGAACGATTGCTGGAAAATGAATAGAAGGCATACCACAAATAAATTGATGCATCCGGCCCCTTCTATCTTGGATCTTGAAAGCAAATGTATTAAGTTGTGTGGATGAAGGATAAGGAAGAGTTTTTCCGGTTTCTACCCCTTCAGAAACCAATCTCTAGGAACTCTCACTGCATCAACATCAGTTCTGTTTAGATTAACCAACAGTAAATTATAGTCGGGTTAATGTGATAACAACACAGTTAACAACCTCCTTAGTTCATCTTCATCGTCTGCAGGAGTTATTGCCATGGCAGAGTCCCAAAACTTCTGCATCATTGAACTTGCAGCTTCATTATCTATGCCTGCTGTATTTCCCACCTAATTCATGCCAATACCATATCAGCTTCAAAGAACAAAAAGAATCAAACAAGTTTGAGACTGCATTTATACACACACACACACACACACACACATATATATATATATATATATATATATACAGGGTCAGGTTTAGGGGATTTTAGGAGAAAAAAATCGATTTTAAGAGCAAAAATCGATTTTAGGTTAAGTAATTTAACCAGAAAAGAAGAGGCGTCTTACCAAGATTCGGCACAGAGACCAAAAGCTAAGCAGTTCCAGTAGTGGTGGGTCGTGGTGGCGACATCGACTGGTGGTGGTTGCGACTGGTGGCGACTGTAAAACGAATCAGATGTAAAACAAAAACATATGTGACAACAACGACAAATCAAGAAAACTAATAGATTGTAGGAGATAAACTTGTTGATTTCTTTACCTTCGATGTCTGTTCAAAGCCAAGGCTGAAGGAAGAAGCGGTCGTAGTCTCGTAGAGTGTTGAAGTGAAGGGATGGAGCGAATGAACTTATTGGGCGGCAAATCAATTTAGGGCTTTTGAGAGGGAAAGAATGGAATACTTAAAAAAAAGGGGATTTTAGGAGGGAAGTGGGTATTAAAAAATGTGATAATAAAATTTCTTAATTGTCTTTAAGAAATATTAAAAAATTATTAGTCTTTTTTCAAACTTGAGATTTTTCATTGTCTAACATAACTTACATAAGCAACGAATAAATATTAAATATTTACATTACTTTTTTTTATAATTATTGGACTTAGGGGCTGTTTGGTTGGTTTTTTATTAAATCATGTATGGATAAAGTTGGCTGTGTAGATAAAGTTGGCTGTATGAATTAGATAAAATTGTTGTTTGTTAGCTATACTGAATAAACTGTCTGAACGATGAAAATGACTATTTTACCCCTATTAATAAACTCGATTAGCCTTCATGGGCTTAATTGGCTACAATGGGTAGTAACGGACTGTATTATGCCTTGATGGGTCATAATAGACTCATTGTTGTTAATGAACTGTATTAGGTCTTCATGGACTTTAGTGGTTTTTAATGAACTATATTGGGTCTTTTAAGGGATTAAGTGACTCTTAAATAACTTAATTAGGTTTGCAATAGGTTTTGATAGGTCGTAATGGACTAACTGTTGTAAACGACATGTAGTGAGTCTTTATGAATTTTAATGGCTCTTAATGAACTGTATTGGGCCTTTTAAGGGCTTAAGTGACTCTTAAAGAACTTGATCAGATATGTAATTGGTTTAGATGGGTCGTATTGGACTCGATGACTCTTGATTAATAGTAATGGATTTCATAGGCATCAGTGACTCTTAATGAATTTGCTTGAACCTTGATAGGTCGTATTAGACTTAACATTTGTTAATTAACTGTATCGGGTCTTGAACCTTGATAGGGCGTATTGGACTTAACATTTGTTAATTAACTGTATCGGGTCTACATGGCTTTCAGCGACTATTAATAATTTGTACTCGACCTCGATTCACTATTCTCAGTGGCAACTAACTATATTGGGCCTTGATGGCTCTTCATATTCGGTATTCATGGGCTTTTGGTGAAATTTAATGAACTATATTTGGTCTTCATGGGCTTTTGGTGAAACTTAATGAACTATATGAGGCCCAATATGAGATTTGGTGATTGTTAATCAACTGTGTTGGGCCTTGATGGGTACATACACTTATATGCATATGATATATATACATATGAGTAGCCATGATCGGTTAATGGTCCTTGACGAATCATATGAGTCAATAGTTGTTAATGAATCTTACTGAGCCTTTGGCTTGAGTGACTCTTAATGATTGTTCGGGTCTTGATGGATTCCACTTATTCTTAATGAACTATAGTAGTCCATGAGGAATCATCAGAATGATTAAGAGGCTTTTATGATATAGTGCAAAATGAAACATGGTTGTTTGGTAATTGTTTAGAATGAAATTAGGGTGCTGAATGGTTAAGGGAGGCCCAATATGCTGAATGGTTGTTTACAAATGGTCCTTGACGAATCATATTTGACTTAGTGGTTGTTAATGCACTGTATAGACCTTTAGGCTGCGTTTGGTATGCGGAACAGGACAGAACAGACAGGAACAAGGGTTCTTGTCCCATGTTTGGCATGCCTTAAGATGGACCAGAACAGAGTCCTTGTTCCACAAACATGGAACACATGTGTTCCACCAAAAACCATGGAACTAAGTGGAACAAAGTGGAACAAGGATTTTTTTACAAAAATACCCCCACCACCGCCACCGCCGCCACCACCATCGCCACCACCACCACCGCCACCACCACCACCGCCACCACCACCACCGCCATCGCCACCACCACCACCACCATCGCCACCGCCACCACCACCGCCGCCACCACCGCCGCCACCAACACCACCACCAACACCGCCACCGCTGCCACCACCGCCACCGCCACCGTCACCACCACCACCACCACCACCGTCGCCACCACCACCACCACCACCGTCGCCGCCACCGCCACCACCACCGCCACCGCCACCACCACCACCACCGCCACCTCCACCACCACCACCGTCGCCGCCACCACCACCACCACCGCCGCCGCCACCGCCACTACCATCGCCACTACTAAATAACTCACTGGGGGTAAATTGGTCATTTTGTCAGTCCTGTTCTGTTCTGTCCAGTTTAGTTATGTTCTACCAAACGCTGGACAACTGTTCTGTTCTGTCCTGTTCTGTCCTGTCCTGACCCGTCCTGTAACCAAACGCACCCTTATGGACTTCAGTGACACTTAATGAACTTGATCGGGCCTTGATGGACTCCAAGTACTCTTAATGACATATATACAAACCTACATACACATATAGCTAGACATGTATGACATATACAATCATATGTATGTATATTATGTACTGTATACATATAAGCATTTACATATGTATACATACATACATATGTAAATTTGAGTTTTTCTAGTAGTGTAAGCACTTATCTGGGTAAGTGATTAGGTAAACGGCCCCTTAGTCCATAAAACAATTTTGGTTCAGTTATCAAAATATATAAAATTATCAGGTGCATATATTTGTTAGAATAAAATCGTGCACTTAAATAGCAATATTCTTTTGAATTTTAATAAATAAGATTTGGTTCAAAAAAGAACAAGTGGGAATCATAATGCAAACATTATTAACGTGACGTTGATATCATTTATGGCACATCAATAGAAACTTTAATTCATGGCCACAAGATCCTTAAATTCGATTTTGTTCTAAACTAAGACAGCTATATAAGACCAAATTTGCGAAATCAATTAATTTTTGTTCCAAGAACGAAAACGGTCCACATTTATCTGATTTAAATATAACGAGACCTAATTATTTTTATCCAAAAGTTTATCAAGATATTGATTAGTTCCTTCGCCGAACACTTGTTTCTCCCATCTTGATAATGTGATAGATAGTGATGTTCTAACACCTTATTTGGAGGGCTAACAAGTGTGTTGATTTGGACTCCTCGTTGAAGACTCATTTTTCATTGTGCACGTGAGGACATATCACAACCCTTCCATCTCTTTTGATCCAACAACTCATATTAAATAGGGAATTTAATTAAAATACCCAAAGTTTGACTTTGACTTACCAAAATACCCATTTTCTCTCTGATTTTACCAAAGTACCCATTTTTTCCGCGAAGGGGGTCCGCGATCGCGGGCTAGGGCTACGTGTCACCCCTGTTGGGCCAAAGTGTCCCGCGGAGCCCCCCAACTATGCCCGCGGTGACACTTTTGGTCCCTCCCCGCGGTGGTTGTCTGCGATAGGTCCACGGTGGGCAAAAAAATTACATTTTTAGTCCTTTTTTGCATGAATCTTTGCATGTTTTTACCTTTTTCCCACAATTATTGTACTTTGAAGACCAATTTGTGGTTGAAATTCACTGGCTTGTTTCATCAATGTTGAATCATTGTACTTGGAATACCAATTTGTGGTTGCAATTTATGTTGGTTGTTTCATCCATAAATATGCTGAATGGTTGTTTACAAATGGCCCTTGACGAATCATATTTGACTTAGTGGTTGTTAATGCACTATATAGACCTTTATGGACTTCAGTGACACTTAATGAACTTGATCGGGCCTTGATGGACTCCAAGTACTCTTAATGACATATATACAAACCTACATACACATATAGCTAGACATGTATGACATATACAATCATATGTATGTATATTATGTACTGTATACATATAAGCATTTACATATGTATACATACATACATATGTAAATTTGAGTTTTTCTAGTAGTGTAAGCACTTATCTGGGTAAGTGATTAGGTAAACGGCCCCTTAGTCCATAAAACAATTTTGGTTCAGTTATCAAAATATATAAAATTATCAGGTGCATATATTTGTTAGAATAAAATCGTGCACTTAAATAGCAATATTCTTTTGAATTTTAATAAATAAGATTTGGTTCAAAAAAGAACAAGTGGGAATCATAATGCAAACATTATTAACGTGACGTTGATATCATTTATGGCACATCAATAGAAACTTTAATTCATGGCCACAAGATCCTTAAATTCGATTTTGTTCTAAACTAAGACAGCTATATAAGACCAAATTTGCGAAATCAATTAATTTTTGTTCCAAGAACGAAAACGGTCCACATTTATCTGATTTAAATATAACGAGACCTAATTATTTTTATCCAAAAGTTTATCAAGATATTGATTAGTTCCTTCGCCGAACACTTGTTTCTCCCATCTTGATAATGTGATAGATAGTGATGTTCTAACACCTTATTTGGAGGGCTAACAAGTGTGTTGATTTGGACTCCTCGTTGAAGACTCATTTTTCATTGTGCACGTGAGGACATATCACAACCCTTCCATCTCTTTTGATCCAACAACTCATATTAAATAGGGAATTTAATTAAAATACCCAAAGTTTGACTTTGACTTACCAAAATACCCATTTTCTCTCTGATTTTACCAAAGTACCCATTTTTTCCGCGAAGGGGGTCCGCGATCGCGGGCTAGGGCTACGTGTCACCCCTGTTGGGCCAAAGTGTCCCGCGGAGCCCCCCAACTATGCCCGCGGTGACACTTTTGGTCCCTCCCCGCGGTGGTTGTCTGCGATAGGTCCACGGTGGGCAAAAAAATTACATTTTTAGTCCTTTTTTGCATGAATCTTTGCATGTTTTTACCTTTTTCCCACAATTATTGTACTTTGAAGACCAATTTGTGGTTGAAATTCACTGGCTTGTTTCATCAATGTTGAATCATTGTACTTGGAATACCAATTTGTGGTTGCAATTTATGTTGGTTGTTTCATCCATAAATATCAGTAAAATGCAATCCATAATTCACACTCATTCCATACTTCTTTCTTGCTTTCTTTCTTCAGTATTTTGTTTTTGAGATACTACTAAAAAATGAGTTCATCTGTTGCAAAAGCTAAGCTATTTTTCTGTTTCGATGGTGAATGGGTGCAAGACAACAATGAGTGAAATTTTGCTTATAAATCTAAGCATGGTGTAAAATTGTCAGTAAACTATACTTATCAGAAGTTTGTTGCATACGCCATGAAAAAATGTGGAATCAACCATTCTGTTGTTTGCAAGTTAGTGTTTAAGAATGGTGATGGGTCATTTGTGGAGTTATCCAACGATGGGGATATCTCTGGTTTTCTGCACTTTGCAGCCGAATCAGAAAGACCGCCATTACTTTTTATGTATGTCGAATCCTCGGTGTGCGACGAAGACGATGACGAAGGTGATGACGACGGTGACGACGAAGGTGATGACGACGCTGATGACGAAGACCTCCAAATGGAGCAGCCTGATTCTCAATTTCAGTTGTCCCACGGCCCAACAGTTCATTTGGATCATGCATATGGTCTTAACGACTGTATTCCTGATTATGTTCCGGAGACGCAACAACAACAACCACAAGAAGGACGCTGTGCTGGAGTTGCTGATGACGAAACCTATGTTTTCAAAACGGGTAATGCTGATATAGACAGATCAGATACCGATAGTGATGATCACGAAGAATATACCCCTAGTAATAAATCATTTAGTCAGTTAAATGACTATTTTGATATGCCTCGTATTCTTCCAGACCAGAATACCCATACACAAACCTACGAACCTACACCTTATAATCGCAGTTTAAGGTTAAAAGTAGGTCAGAAATTTGATTCGAATGATCACTTGGCAAGTCAGGTCGGACTTAAGTTCATGGAAGAGGGTTTCGAAAGTCACACGCCGAGATCCGACAAAGGCAGATACGTAGTTGAATGTGCGAGAGAAAACTGTAAGTGGAGGATGTACGCGATTCCTGCGAGAGAGAAAGGAGGGGCGTTACTTATTAGAAAGTTGCACGACGTACACACTTGTTCGAGGACGCAACTGAATCCCAACCACAAACAAGCCACTAAAAGGACTTTGGGTGCGATAATGAAAGGCAAATTTCTTGATGCTAGCAGGTCATTGCGTCCAAAGGACATCATGGACGATGTACACCAGCAGTTCGGCGTCACGATTGGTTACCACCAAGCTTGGCGTGCGCGATGCAGAGCACTGCTATTGGTGAGAGGCACGTTCGAGGAGTCGTATGAACGACTCCCGACATATTTATATAATTTGCAGCTGCAGAATCCAGGTACTGTCACCCAGCTAAGGACCGATTCACATGGACGGTTTGAGATGTACTTCGTGGCCCTTGGACCCGCGGTACGTATTTTAACACGTCATATGTTTACACATTATAAACTATAACATTTACAATGGGAAACCACCTACGTTTTTGCAGATCCGCACATTTGTGGCAAATATGCGTCGTGTCTTGGTAATAGACGCTGCCCATTTAAAGGGCCCTTACTTGGGTATGATGTTCCTGGCGGTTGCCATGGACGGGGATAACTCCATCGTTCCAGTAGCTTTCGGAGTAGGCAAGTCCGAAACCGGGGACGAGTGGACTTGGTTTTTGTCCATGTTGAGACAAGCTATCGGAGACCCGCAAGGGTTGGTGTTTATGTCCGACATGGCTCCTTCCATAAGCGCCGCAATCTCTGCCATGTACCCAAACGCCCCTCACGCCTATTGTTGTCGACATTTGGAGATGAACGCCAAAACCCAGGACAAACGTATTACCACCTACAAGGATGTCTACTGGCAAGCATGCAGAGCATATACGGTTCGGGAGTTTGACCGGTACATGAATCTTCTACGAGTTAGTGCCGACAAAGCAGCCAAAGTCATGGACGATGTTGGAATGGAGAGGTGGTCCGCGACCCATTTTTCTGCACAACGGTATGACATTCTGACCTCCAATAGTGCAGAGTTGGTGAATACACTCTCCCATTTTGCGCGTAGATGTCCGATTGTTAATCTTATGGACTACTTTCGGACCTTTCAACAAGAGTGGTACCAACTTCGACGCCGAAAAGGAGCTGAGCTGCAAAATAGACTCACACTAGCAGCGGAGGAGATAGTTCTCTTCAGGGCGCATCACGCGTTGACATGGAGGGTAAGCGCAATCGGGTATGGGAGGTACGAGGTTCGAGATAACCATCTTCACGCGACTGTCCATATGACCGACCATGTTTGTTCGTGTTTCCAATGGCAAAAATATGGGTTACCGTGCGGCCATGCCATCGCTGCGGTAAGACATATGGGTCGTAGAGATTGCAACGACTTGGTTGTAAGTTTCTTCACGTCCGAAACTTACCGGAGAACATACGCAGAGGTAATAAATCCAATTGGACCCCCTGAAGCATGGGTGTATCCACCCGACCCCCTTCCGCCATGCTATCCACCGTTAAACGATAAGAACAGAGTCGGGAGACCGAGAAAGAACAACCGACGTCCATCACGTGGTGAAGGTTCGATACAGCGAAAATGTACTCGGTGCCAATGCGTAGGGCATACTCGTGGAGAGTGTCCAAATCCCGCCCCTTCAACCGTGCCAAGGAGTAGACGTTCAGTCAGCCAAGTAAGTAACACGCAGGGCCCATCGGAGCTTGAGCCACATGAAACTATATCATATGATACCGTTGATCTGAACGTTGATTTCCCTTGATTGGGACGATAAATATTGTATGTTTAGTGCGCTTGTTTTGATATATAACATGATTTTATCGGCCTGTTGTAATTTATCAAACATAACTTATGTACGTTGATCTGAACATTGATTTCCCTTGATTGGGACCAGTTATCTTTTGAAAGGTACTTGAAACAGAACATGGGATGATGATCATAATGGTAGTAGTCTAAATGGAGAGAATAATAATGGTTATATAGAACTATATCATATGATAGCATTGACAGGGACCTAAGTTGTGTTAGAGCAAAGACAGGGACCTAAGTTGTGTTAGAGCAAAGACAGGGACCTAAGTGCAGTAAAAGCATCCACATTTGCCTATAAATAACCCACACTAGATTAGTCGTAAAACACATATACGAGAACATATTATTCGTTAACGTATTCTTACATGGCATCCCCAAACCTTCATGTTTGGTGCTTTAGGTGTTTATCTGAATCGCTTTCAGACACTGGCAAAGAGTTATATGGTTAGTGTGCATGTTTCATTGAGTTTTGTCTGTTAATACCGTTGTTCTACGAACTAACTATATTAATTAATGTTCATCAACAGATGCATATCCACAGTTGTTCACCTTGAAAGTCCACCATGGTTGGTACTTCACGGAACCACCCAAAAGACATTATTTCCGTGGTTGACACGGGGTTTTGACACCCCGCGGATTCTCACCGCAAGTGTACGGGTCGAAGTCAAGTAATAGTGTACGGAAGTACGAGTATCGAATCACGGGGAACTAGGAGTATCGGTAAAGGTAGTCGTAAACCGTAAAGTAGCAAGATAGGGAATATCGGTAAAGGTAGTCGTAAACCGTAATCACATTTTCCAAAAGATCATCCAGGTCTTTACACGGGTTGTAATGGGGCTAAGGCTATGGTTATGAAACGACGGGTAAGAAGGTTCAAATATCCTTGGCATGTCAATCATTGGCAGTTCCGAACTCTATAGTTTTTCGCTCTCTTATTTGGCCCTCTTCGTCACTATTGGAGTTGCTTTGACTCTCTTATTTTCTGCTATAGATAATATCTAAGTAACTGCAATTTTTTTTTTTGGGACTTCATTGGTCCTCTTTTCTACTTCTCGGGTTACATTGACCCGTTTTATTCTCATTGCTGGCCGAAGTTCTTCTTTTATGCTCTCACTCTATTGGTTCATTACTGCTTCCGATTGACACACTTTCGGATAAGGGTTGGCTAAGGCTTTTGGCTAAAAGGTGAATGATGGGTTTAGAAAGGAATAAGGTGGGTGTTTGGCTGCAAAATGGCTATGGATACACACTAAGGGTAAACAGGGAAACGATAGCTAAAAAGGTTAAACAAACACACAATGCCTGGAATCATTTCTTAAGGTCCACACGATATGGTCTACTATACCCTCACCTAATATCCCGATGGTTGTCTTTGCTACTCAATGCAATAATGTAGCGAGATCATTCTACATTCACGACAAGGAATTCGAGAAAGTGTATGTAACTTAAGTGTATAAATCCCTCGAAATGAAAAACGTCTTTTAGGCTCAAAATCTCACTATTGGGTGGTCTCCACTAATGTCCCTAGTCATATCCTTTCCCGGTCCTTCCCTAACGGTCACGTCGCTATCACAAGATTCTTCCCCCAATGGTCGGTCTCAATCATTCAAAACAAAAAATTTAGTTACTTTGATCTAGACACTCAGAAATGCAGGAAATCTACGTGCATAAGCTTGGGCCCGATTGGGCAACCCCAAACCTTACCCACACATTGTCCCCAATGTGCAAGCAAAGTCGTAGGTGATGCGACTCAATCATTGTGCAGTTATTTACAGTTATAAAAAGGGCGGGTAAACATTAACGTAGCAAGCAAAAAGAAATCCCAAAATTTCTGAAGTGGGCACCCCAAACCTAGGCCATGGCCTAGGTTTGCCAAATAAAAGCCAACCCCAAACCTCGGTACAACCGAGGTTGGCACAGGGTCTAATGTGAGTGTGTAGATGGTTCAAAAATGAGGCACCCCAAACCTAAGTGAAACTTAGGTTTGTTGCATCTCGTGCAATTAAAATAGAACACACATCAAACACCACTCTTTTAGCAGAAAGATTTAGAACATACCTGTTTTGCCCGGCCGGAGGATTCTTGATTGGTTGAGCACTTAGAGGAGAAGACGGAGCACATGCAAGACAAGGGAAAGACACAAAACAAAAACAGGAAACACACAAAGCAAGAAAGGGAACAAAAACTGCACGAAAAATGAAAAACGGGACAAAAGGGACTCACGCGGTTTGGCCCGCGACTTGCAAGTCGCGTGGAAAACCGCGTAACCCTCTGTTTCAGAAAACCAACAGAGGGCCCCGCGGCTTTCTATGCGGTATGCAAACCGCGTGTAAAGCCGCGTATGTCCCTGTTCAGCTATTTTTTTGACTTTTTTTTTCGATTTTTCGATTTTTATGGCTTTTTCATTATTTGAACACACTCAAAAATAAAAATCAGAAAGAAACACTAACCTTGGTGGGTTACCTCCCACCCAACGCCTTATTTAAAGTCGTGGCACGACTGTGCGGTTTCAACTCGGTTCAGTATCCGCGGAGTTAGATCGCCCACACCTGCGATTCTTTGCGGATTCTTTCATCTTCGGTCCTCCTCCTCTTTCACCACTTCCTCTTTCCATCAGCTTGAATCTCACGTTCTCACCACCGACTCGGAACGTGATTTCACCCTCTTCCATATCAATCAGTGCCCGACTCGTGGCCAAGAAGGATCTCCCCAGAATTAACGTGATTTCGACAGGGAAGTAAAACTTACCTACTTTTATCAGCACATCCTCAACCACCCCGTACGGGTACCTTATCGAGCGATCATCCAGCTTCAAAGTCATGTATGTTGGGCTCACCTCACCCAGGCCAAGTTTCCTGAAAATAGACAGAGGCATCAGATTTATACTAGCCCCTAAATCACATAAAACTTTAGTAAAAGAAAAGTCCCCAATTTGAATAGGGATAGAGAAACTCCCTGGATCCTTGAGCTTCTGGGGAAGCTTATTCTGGAATATGGCGCTGCACTCTTCAGTGAGTGCAACGGTGGCCTGGTGATCAAGTGCCCTCTTCTTCGATATAATCTCCTTCATGAACTTAGCGTAGGAGGGCATTTGTGTGAGCGCGTCTGCGAAAGGAATATTGATAGTTAGCTTTTTAAAGACATCAAGAAATTTAGAAAAATGAACCTGGTCTTTATTCGCTTTCAGCCTGCTTGGGTAGGGTACTCTCGGGATTTCCGGCTTGACCGGTGGTGTCACCTCTTTCTTTTTCTCTTCACTCTTCCCACTCTCTTCAGCTTCTAACTCGTCCATATCAATGATCTCTACATCATCATCGGCTTCCTTTGCTGGCTCTTCATTCAGCTCCTTGCCATCTCTAAGGTAGATGGCATTGCAGTGTTCCCGGTTTTGTCTTTCGGGTTGACTCGGCAGTTTTCCGGGGGCTCAGTTTTGTAGGGTTTCGGAAATTTGCCCCACTTGCCTCTCGAGGATCTTGATGGCGGCGGTGTTTTGCTCGGTAGCCGCTTTGACAGTGTTGACTGTACTGACTAATCCCTCGGCTGTAGTGGCTAACCCCCCGACTGTAGTGTCCATTTTAGACATGAACTTCATCATCATGTCCTCGAGTCCCGACTTTTTCTCTCCGGATGGTCCTTCATTCCTTTGCTGAAAACCTGGAGGACGGTACACACTGTTAGTAGGGGTGAGCAGCGGAACTGGGTACCCGCCTTTGGAACCGAAACCGCTCCGGAACTGCCGGTTCCGGAACCGGAACCGATGTGACTGGTTCCGGTTCCGGTTCCTAAAATAACGGAACCGATGTGACTGGGTCCGGTTCCGGTTCTCATTTTTTTAGAACCGCTACCCGCTGGGTACCCGCCGGGACCGGTTCCGGGACCGGGTACCCGGAACCGCTGGATACCCAGAACCGGAACCGCTGGGTACCCGGTACATATTAAGTATATACATATAAATATTTATTTAAACTAAATAAAAAAAGTTAATAAACTATAAATATTTATTAAACTATATATTTCTTTTTAGGGTTCACAGTGAAAACACACACACCATCCATTGTCTTCATCTACTAGCGCCGCTAAATCTCATGACTACCATCTCTCTCATGACTACCATCTCTACTAACGCCTAACAGAGAAAGAAAGTTGTCCAAATTCAGTTGTTGAATCTGTCGGCTGCCCTTCACAGAGAAAGAAACCTCTTGTGAGACCCAAGGGAACATCTTTATTTTCTTTGTGTTTGGGTGTGAAAGATATTAGCTTAGAACACACAAACAAACATTGTCTTCATCTTTTTTCTTCACAGTGAACACACACAAACCAGTCGCCGGCCACCATCCCCGGCCGCCAGCCGCCGTCCCCGTCCGCCAGCCGCCGTGAGTACATTTTATATTTTATATAAAACTTTAATATAGCTATTGGAGATTTTAACTATTTGAGCCAATTTCCCCAAATGAACAACTTTATTTTAAATTTGTCAATGGAAAATTGTATGGTAACTAACTGAATTTGATGATGATGAAGAAATTGAAAACTCGAGTGGTGAAGAACAACATCAATCCTGTGTGGGATGACGATCTGACGCTCTCCATCTTAGAGCTTGTCCCAATCAAACTTGTAAGTTGTTTTCTTCCGCTATATAAGTTGTATTCCATGCTTTATTAGTTGTACATTGCTTTGGAAATAAATAACATACTACTGGAAAGTGGAAACACCTTTTTTTTCCTTTTTTGTATATATAATTTGAGGTTAAAACGACATGATGATTCGAATCCAACCATTTTCCTAATCAATTTTGCTTTAGAAAAAAGATATATATATATAATTGTGATTCACTACTGTTTCTGTTTCTGTCATATAGCTTTGCCCTCAACAGTTATGATTTGAGATCTTATATTATAATTGTAGTCCCTCTAGTTTTGTTAAAAGTTGTGAATTTCGTTCTTAACTTTTATAAAATTTTGGTTTTTGTCCATGAAAATTGTTATCTGTTATTACTTTCGTCTTTAAAATTAGTTTTGAATATACTCCATTGTTTTCTCATAGGTTTATGTTTTATTTGCTTATAACCTACATATAACCTAGGAACAGTTTAATAATGCATGCATCTTAAGACACACCACATATGACATTACTATTAAATGTTTTATATTAAATTCCTTTTTTTGTCAGGTTTAATAATGGATGTACCTCCGATTGACGTGGATGAAAGTGAGGCGGTTGATCAAAACCAAAGCCAAAAAAGCATGCCCCAAGTCGGAGACAAAAGGAAATCAAGTGTTTGGCGTCATTACGAAGACATTAGAGATCCAACCACGGGCAAGGTTGTGAAGGCAAAATGCAAGTATTGTTCAAAGTTATTAAACGGGTGCACAAAGAACGGTACATCTTCTCTCTCAAAACATCTTGGTTCTTGTCCAAAATACCCGGAAAATCTCGATAAAAAACAAATGAAAATTAGTACTTTTAGAACTAGTCAAAGTGATACTGCCACTATTTCTAATTGGGAGTTTGATCAAAATTCTATTAGACTTGCTTTAGCTAAAATGGTTATTCTTGATGAGCAAAGTGTGGATGTTGAGAAGTTTCCTTTTGAGGTGGTGGAGTGAAAAGTGTACTACATATAAGGTATTGGGATCAATGGCAAAGGACATTCTAGCCATTCCGGTTTCTACGGTTGCTAGTGAGTCTGCTTTTAGTACATCCGGTCGGGTGGTAGATGAGTTTCGGAGTAGTTTGGGTCCAAAGACGGTGGAAGCTTTGATATGTGCTCAAGATTGGTTGAGAGGATCATCAATATGTTTGGACATGGAACAATATTTGGAGGATGTGCAAAAATACGAGGAAGGTAATTTACTTATTTATTGTTTTTTTTCCATATATATTTATATTTGTTAATTTCATATGTAACATTCTAATTCGCGCTTTTTATTTGTTAATTTCAGAAATTGGTCGTATTGATCTTGATGAGACATTTGTTAACATCAACTAATTTCTTTTTGAGGTAATTTTCTAATTTATATTTATTGTAGTGACAATTTATAAAATGGCATGGTATTGGTTTAGTTAGGTATTTTATTTGTTTTGACTTTGATCCAAGTGTTTTATTTGTTAGGTGTTGACGACTTGACGTGAAGTTCCATGAAGTCGTGAAGTGCCGTGAAGACATGAAGCGTTTTATTCGTTTTGTACTTTTGTTGATGTCGTATCAAGACTTAAGTTTAAGTTTAAGTTGGTTATGTAATAATTATTTTCTAATTTAGTTATGTAATAATTATTTTTATCGGATTAGTTTTTAGTTTTAATCGTTTGTTGTATGAAAAATTGAAAACTACGTTGGTACTTTAAGTTTAAGTTGTTTTTTTCTACTTTGCAAGTGTTTTAAAATTATGTTTTATTGTAAAAAATGTTAAAAAAAAAAAAATTGCCAGCGGGTACCCGGAACCGGAACCGGTTCCCAGCGGTTCCGGGACCGGTTCCAAAAAAAAGAGAACCGACGGGAGCGGTTCCGGTTCCGGTTCTTTCTTTCTAGGAACCGCCGGTTCCGGTTCCGGTTCCGGTTCCATGAAAAAAGGGCGGGTACCCGGTGTTGCTCACCCCTAACTGTTAGTATTAAATGAGTTGGAGGAGTTAGAAAAGTTACCTGGTTGTGGACCCGGCTGATTCCATGAGAGATTGGGGTGCTTTTTCCACCCCTCGTTATACGTATTCGAGAAAGGATCGTTTCTCGGTTGGTTCCGGTTGGCCACAAAATGAACCTGATCAGGTTCTTGAATATTCCCTCCATTCAGTTGATTCGTGAGAAAGGCTAGTTGAGCTTTCAGCTCACTCATCTCATTACCTTCTTGGACACTTGCGACTCGTCTCATCGCTGATCTCGGCGTGGAGAAACTATGTTCGGCTAGGTTCTCGATCAGCTCACATGCTTCCTCGTACAATCTATCCATCAATGCTCCGCCCGCTGCAGCTGTAATGTCGTTCTTGAACTGCGGGTGGAGTCCGCTGAAAAAGGTTTGGATGATGACCCAACCTTGTAGCCCGTGATGAGGACACTTCTTTATCATGTCTTTGTAGCGCTCCCATGCCTCGTAAAGTGTTTCTTGATCCCATTGTGCAAAATGGGTGATCTCGGCCATTAATTGGGCGGTCCGACTCGGTGGAAAGAATTTCTGAAGAAAGGCTGCCTTCAGTTGCGCCCAGGTGGTGATCGAGTCTGGTTGGATGCTCTCGGTCCATGTCTCGGCTCGGCCTTTGAGAGAGAACCCAAATAACCTCAGCTTGATGGCATCCTCGTTCATGCCATTGATCTTGAATGTGTTACAGATCCGTTCAAAGGCCCGAAGGTGCGCATGAGGATCTTCCGCCGGTGTCCCTCCATACTGATTTTGCTGCACCATTACGATGGTGCTCGGCTTCAGCTCAAAATAATTTGCCCCAGTAGCGGGCGCTTGAATGCCTATATGAGCCGCCGCCACATTCGAATCGGCGAACGACCGCATCGGACGTCTCTCAGGTGGTGGTGGTGGTGGATTATTGCGGCGAGGTGGTCTCTCGTCGTCGGACATCTCGAATTTCAGATTCTTTTTAGCTTTAGCTTCTTTCCTTAGACGACGGGCGGTTCTTTCGATTTCCGGATCAAATTCTTCAATTTCTTTCCCTCGGTTATTCCTTGGCATAAACCAAGTGGTACCTGAAAAGGAAAACAAAGTCAGTAATCCAAAAACTGAAAGTGAATGGAGTAAAATGACAAGAAAATAAAATGCCCAATCTAATAGCGCGTATAGCTAGTAGTGCTATTAGCTGCAACTAGTTCCCCGGCAACGGCGTCAAAAACTTGACACGGGGTTTTGACACCCCGCGGATTCTCACCTCAAGTGTACGGGTCGAAGTCAAGTAATAGTGTACGGAAGTACGAGTATCGAATCACGGGGAACTAGGAACTAAATATCACAATTACTACAAGAACTATTAACTGGGCTGTCAAATTGGAGGTTGGTTTTATAAACTAATGTAATGCAGAAATTAAAGTCAAACAAACACCAGACAACTAGTAAGCAGTTTTGGAATTCAGATGGAGAAACAGTTGAGGGTTGGATATCCTTAGGTTTCACCTATGAATATCAGACTAAAGACAAATACCAGCTAATTCCGTAAATGAATACTCAACCTTGATCTAACCATTGCTCTCTCTCAAGTAACAACAGTTATATTTGTAAGACATGGTGCTTTCTCAAGCTACCATGAAGTTTATTTCGAAAACAAACACAAGGTTAATCTCTCGATCTCACCCTATGTAGTTCAAAACACATTAAGCGTAGGTTATTATGAGACTAAAGTTTTACTCGGTATATCTCTATCCTTTCTTACCTTTAGACATGTAATTCCTAATTCTAGATCTCAATTAATTCTCTCGAACATAATTGACAACAACAGAACAATTGCAAGTTAGCTACGCTCACAAAGGCATTAAGAACAAAATCACATGCATTCATTAATTGGAAAAACTGATAAGAATCATTCGTCATCCATCTATATGTTCAATCCTAATTCAATCCAACCCCCAACATCTTAAAGTTAGTTCATGATGTTGGAGGATTCAAACACAAAAGAAAAGGAAACGAAAGTATGAGAAAACATGGTAACGTGATCGTGGTGATAGTGTAAGATGAATTGATGAACTCCCTTTCCCGTGCTTGAATCTACTTCACGTCGTGAACGTTTCTTCGATTGGTTCTCAATCTTCGCTCCAAATGGTGTCACGTGGCTCTGGAAATCGCCCCCGAACTGCCCTGGATCGTCTGCCGTAAGTTCGATCTTGAAAAAGTGACCTAAATCCCGAAATAAAAAGCTGAAATCCGCAAACAGAGGCTTACGCGGCCTTCCACGCGACTTGCAAGTCGCGTGGAAAGTCGCGCGCCTCCCAGAGGCTGCTCTGGGTCGGTTCTGGTTCACGGGTCGGGTCCTGGTTCGGTCGCGGGTCTTGGGCTTGGCTTTTGGGCTTCCGTTAGGCTTCGCTTTGACTCGTTTTGGGCTCTTTTTCGCTTCTATTTCCGAGGAATCCCGCCTTTTATATAACCTGCGTAAATCACTCAATAAACCGTAAAATACCCGCCTTTTTACTTGGGTACAAGCCAATCTCGTTGGTTTGAGAACCGAAAATAACGCCAAAAAGTGGCGTTATCAGTGGTCTAGAAATTTATGTTGACATGTTAGATGTGGAGGATCTTTCTATGCAACTGCTTGAACAGATCATGAAAGAGCTGGACTATGAAGAACCAAAATATAATAGGTTGTATTTTAAGAGGCCGAATGCAGACTTCTTGACTGGACTGGTAGAATTGAGTACCGACGAAGATGTAGCCAACATACGCCAGTATGTTGACGGCCATACTGTACATCGAGAAAGTGGAGCTTAACACTTTGAGACTCGTCTCGCCAGAGCATGTAAGAATTCGACCCAGATTGTCAAAAACCAAACCATCGTCTAGCCGTAGCCTCAAATTTAGATAATTTTGTACTGTATTGATTAGTATGTGTTTGTTATGAAATAATCTTGTATAACATCTATGAGTTGTATTTTTAATATGAACCACTTTTTAGACAAATTTCAGACTACTTAAACACTACTTTTCAGACAAATTAAAGACCTTTATTCATGACAAATTAAACAACAACATACAAACAGGAAAAGAACGAAACAACAATGTCGAACTGGAAAAGTACAAAACAACAACACATAAACAACAAAGTACTAAAGCAACACCCGTACCACCACCTACTGAAAAATTGCTTTAGTTTGATCAATCCAACTTTGCTTGTCACTTATCTTCGCTTGAATAATTGCGAAGTCTTGCGTAATGTGGTGAATTTCTTCTTTTTCTCGACGAATACGAGCCTCCCTGTCTTTTATATCCCTTTTCATCATTTTGATCTCCTTTTCTTCCATTTCGATCCTTGTCAAGTGGACATTCTTCCTGGCGATCATCTGTTTCCACTCTTCTGTCAGTTGGTCTATCTCCTTTTCCCTTTCTGCTATCGCCTTCTGGAGTTTAAGTGGAATTCTTTCAGGTGTAGACGATGGGTTAGATGATGATGCCATTTGTTTACTGAAGAAAGAAAGCAAGAAAGAAAGAAAGAAAGAAGGATGGAATGGGTGTGAATTATGGATTGCATATTACTGATATTTATGGATGAAATCTCAAACATGCCAGTGAATTTCAACTACAAATTGGTCTTCAAAGTACAATAATTGTGGAAAAACAGTAAAAACATGCAAAGATTTGTGCAAAAAAGGACAAAAAATGTAATTTTTCTGCCCACCGCGAACCTATCGCGGATAACCACCGCGGAGAGGGACCAAAAGTGTCACCGCGCGTATAGTTGGGGGGCTCCGCGGGACACTTTGGCTTAACAGGGGTGACACGTAGCCCTAGCCCGCAATCGCGGACCCCCTTCGCGAAAAAATGGGTACTTTGGTAAAATCAGAGAGAAAATGGGTATTTTGGTAAGTCAAAGTCAAACTTTGGGTATTTTAATTAAATTCCCTATTAAATAGAGTTTTTAATTAAAACTATTAATTAAGGTGATTAGGAGTAAAAAGGAAAGATAATTTCAATCTCATGTCTACCATATTTAACTTTTCATTTTCTTTTTTAATTAAAAAGTTAACCCCCCTATAGTTTAAAACAAATTATCTTAAAAATTACTAATATTTTAATCAAACAAATTACATCAAAAAAACGAGAATTTCGTGCTCTTCGATATGGCATCCATCTCGATATAGTTTTTTTAACCGTTTTTACGTGAAATGCTATATATGTGCTATATTCATTATGAATATTTATGTACGTTCAAATGTGTACAAAACCTCGCCACCGTAAGTCCGTAACTCGATATCATCTTTTTCAACACTTTCTTCAACGTCATAAGATATCGCGTTCTTCATCACCGTAACCCAACACCCATCGAGACGAATCGAGAACCCATCAAGTTTCGATTGTGAACCGAGAACAAAAGAGAGAGCGCCACGTCTCCACACCTTCACGGGTCATTCATATATTATTCGTCATGAATAATGTATCATTCAAGATGAATAATACAACATTCAAGGTGAATAATACATGATTCATGAATTTATGTATTATTCATCCCGAATGTTGTATTATTCATCCTGAATATTGTATTATTCATTCCGAATACGGTATTATTCATCATGAATAGTGAGTGGACGTTCATCTTTGTTATTCATACTGAATGTGGACACCCGGGGATGTGTATACATATTGAGAATGAATTAAACAAAGTTTCGGTTGTGAAACGGGAAACAAAAGAGAGAGCGTCATGTGTTCTCTTTTTCACGGGTCATTCATGTATTATTCATCATGAATAATGTATTATTCATCATGAATAATACAACATTCAATGTGAACAATACACGATTCATGATGAATGATACATGAATCATGAATTTATGTTTTACTCGTCCTAAATGTTGTATTATTCATCATGAATATTGTATTATTCATCATGAATAGTGAATGAACATTCACCTTTGTTATTCATACTGAATGTGGATATTTGGGGACATGCATATATATTTTTATAATGAATATAACATATATATAGAATTTCATGTAAAAACGATTAAAAAAAACTATATCGAGATGGATGTCATATCGAAGAACACGAAATTCTCGTTTTTTGGTGTAATTTGTTTGATTAAAATATTAGTATTTTTAAGATAATTTATTTTAAACTTTAAGAAGGTAAAAGTTTTTTAACTAAAAATAAAATAAAAAGTCAAATAAGTAGGCATTGATTAAAATTTTCAATTTTGTCCCTAATCACTTCTCAATTAATTTTATTATGTTTTAGTCATTGATTAATTTTCTAAAATTTGATCAATGACTGTGATTTGTCCTCATGTGTACAATGAAAATTGAGTTTTCATTTGAACTCAACCCTATATATATATATATATATATATATATATATATATATATGTATTTAATACATATATATAGGGGAGGTATCCGTTGCAAACCAGTCAGTTTGTGCAAACTCATATCCACCAATCATGAATCTGCAATTTTTTTAATTTGGCTTCATGAATCTATATTTTCCGGTGGAGCCCTAAAATACCCTTATGGATATAAAAAAGAAGTTATGGATATAAAAAAACAAGTTACGTGATTGGTGGAGATGAAAAAATATGCTAAAAGCCCTAAAATACCCTTATGGATAAAAAAAAAGAAGTTGCGTGATTGGTGGATATGAGTTTGCACGGTTTGCACAAACTAACCGGTTTGCAATGGATATTTTGCCTATATATATATATATTTCTAATTTTTCTATAATATCTATAATCCTAAATTTTTTTATGTTTTTTTCTTAATTTATCTACCGCAAATGTCATTTAAAATGATTTCATTCTCCTAATGCAATCACGATTCACGAATTTATTTTTTAAAGAACTTGATTTAATTCTTAAAAATAACAGGACTGGGGATGAGTCGGGGATGGGGTGGAGTTATGCCCAACAAAAAACAGGGAGGGGATTTGATTCCCCGCACCCGTCGGGACCGAGCACGAGGGTGAGGTACACGAACCGAGGCCAGGGCCAAGGATTGCACTCCACGTCCCATCCCCATCCCATTTTCATCCCTAAGTTCAAATCCTTTAAGGATCTAGAGTTTGTCTAACTGTTAATTTCAGAGATTAAAATCGGATTTGTTGAGGTGTGCACAAGCTAACCTAGACGTACATTTACGAAAAACAAAAAAAAAGTTACGCCAAATAAATGATAATAATATATTTGTGTAGCATGATGTTACGCTTGATGATTGTGACGTTACGCCCTTATTATTATTATTTCTTTAGAAAAAAACTTGGGTTTCTATATAAAGCTCTTCCTGGAAGGTTACTAAATGAGTCACCTTCCAAATCATTAAACCGCTACCAATAAGATATATATAGTTAACCAAATAAATTATGAGTTTCATTAACCTCATTAAATTACTATAAACATTTTTTTTGAAATACAATCAAACTAGTTAGTTGAAGAATGGAATTTATTATTTTGGCCACTAAACTTTCTGAATTTCATTAAATGCCCAATCTATTATGGATATGTTTGTTATCTTACCCATCTAACATTTATTCAAACACAACTGATTTCCTTATCCTTTTCAAGTAATTATAATAGTGTCTATATTTATCTAACTTTCCAACTTGATCTTTGACAAAAAAAATCACACTAAATTGTATAGAAAATATTGTTGCAGACTCATCGTAGAAAGTTGACTATAACTTATGATGGAAAAACATCATAATAAGCAAAAGTAACGAACCTCAAAATGAAATATGGCTAAGAGCCTAGGCTACCGATGCAATGCTATTAACTACCCGTGATGTAGTTTTGTTGGCTCGGTTTTTCAAGTCAGAAACTGAAACTCGACCAAACTATAACTAGACCTACGTAGGCAAAGACATAACCACTTAGATTGAATTTTCAATTCCTTCTCTTCTTTTTGTTGAAACCAAAATGAATATTCGAAACTTTACTGTTAAAGTTTGCATCAACTTGATAACACTTATACTGATTGTGGCAAACTGTATAAAAATGATACATGCTTTGAGACAATTTTCAGTTCATGATTCATACTTTTGAAATCAATATTTAATAGGATACATTTTGGGAAAAAAAAGTTTAAATCTAAATGTATCTTATATATTGATGTAACAAACATAATAAATAAAACTATCATTCCTAAAATGTAAAATAATGAAAGTTTAAACTTAAAGGGGTAATTGGGACTGCTTATTTTTTTTTTTGACTTATTTGCTTAGGCCGTGCGTACCGTCATCGGGTACCACGGCCGGGTTCATATCGGGTTGGGGCGGGTAGCCCGGGTACACGGTACGGGTACCGCGGGTTCGGTGGGTGCGGGTAAGAGTGGGTTCGGGAACCCGGTCCTAATTTTATTTTTTTATTTTTTAAATATAACCGTTTACCAACGGCTATTTTTTTATTTTTTTTTTATTTTTTTTTTATTTCCAAATTATTAACACTATATATATTAACCTCTACCACCTTCATTTTTTCACACCAAAAAATATCTCAAATTCAATACTTTCTTCCATTTCTTTCAAATTCAATACTTTCTTCCATCATGAATTCAAACACCACACCTACATCCCGTCGTAACCGATCGAGGAGTTCGGATACACCGCAACAAGACCCGAACCTTGGCTTCCAAGCATTTGCTCAACAAGGTTATATTCCACACCCTTATATTCCTCATCAATTTACATATCAAGGTTTGCTCCAACAAGGTTTTACTCCTGCTAATCACCAACTTCATCAACCCGCGGCTTTCAACACCGGAATCGATCTCGAAGAGGAGTTTGTTCCTGAAACCCAAGAACCGCAAACACCACGATCGATCTCGACACAACAATCAAACCCGGAACGACAACCAAACCCGACACCAACGCAAGAGGGAAAAAAGAAAAAAATTTGAAAATAGAGCCACACGACAGATGTGGAGTAAAGAGGAGAAAGTGGCGTTAGTGTCGGCGTGGGTTGACGTTTCGGAGGACCCCGTTGTCGGTAACGCACAAAGCGGTGGTACTATTTTTATTCTTCTTCTTCTTCTTCTTCTTATTATTATTATTATTATTCTTATACTTTAATTTATATAAATGTAGAGAGTTTTTGGAAGCGAATCGAGAAGGTGTTTTATAAAATTGTGGGTCGTCAAAATTATAGAACATTTCATCAACTGAACACCAAATTTAAAGATCTAAACAAGAAAATAACGTGTTTTGCCGGCATCTACAACAACTTCGTCAATAATAGATCAAGCGGAATGAGTGAAGCCGATATTTTACAAATGGCACACTACCGGTACCGAGAGGATAATGGGGTTCCTTTCATCCATGAACAAGCTTGGGAGGTCCTCAAAAAATCTCCAAAATGGAATCCGGTTCCAACGATGTCGAAAAATACATCTCGGGCTTCAAAACGTAGCAAAACTTCCGATGATGACGATGAAGATGTTCGGGTCGACGAGATAGAGCAACTTCAACGACCCATCGGGAGAAACAAGGCAAAAATGGCATCAACGAGTAATACGACTGGGTCGAATCCGGACGAAAGCGTTACTCAGTTGTTGAGTCAAATAAGCTCGTTCAACCATCGGGCTGACAATACAATGGATTACAAAATGAAAAAACTTGAACTCGAAGAAAAACAGTTGCAACTCGAGTTAGAAAAACGATTTGATAAAGACTTCGAGTTTTTCATAGCCCCGCATGATCACCTTACGAGAGATATTTTGAGGGCTACTTTGGCGAAGAAAGAGAGAATTAGAAAATTACATAATTTTTAATATTAGTTTTTAGTGTTTTGTGATTTGTAATTTTTAAATTTTTAAATTTTTAATGAATGTTATGAATTTTTATTTTTATTATTTATCTTATTTTTATTTATTAAAAAATATATGAATATTTTTATTTTGTTAAATAATTAAATGTATAAATAAAAGAATTAAAAAAGTTGATGTGGCGCTGAGGTGACATCAGGGTTCAAAGAGTATGATAGGAAGCGGTACTCCACTTTAGGGTAAGGAGGGTATGAAAGAGAAAAGCCGATGTGGCGCTGAGGTGGCATCAGGGTTCAGAGGGTATGATAGGAAGCGGTACTCATGGTCTTATTGGTCTTTCTTACCGCAAATAAGCTATTTTTAGTGTTTGGATTGGAAAAAAGAAAAGTGCTTATGACTTTTCTCCACCACAAATAAGTTGTTTTTGATAAGTTAATCTATTCTAACTTATTTGAAACTACTTATAACTTATTTGTCCAAATTACATTTTTACCCCCAACTCTTTTTTAGCACGACATAAGTTGATAAACACTTTTAAAAATAAGCATAAGTTGTTTTAAATAAACAATCTCAAACACTGTAACAACCCTATTTCGATTATGTGTAAGTTAAGTGGTCAAACTGAAAGAAATGGAAGTTTAGAGGAAGGGAGTTAATTGCAAATTGTGGGGAATATAAAAAGGGACCAATTCCCTAGGGTTGTCACACTGGACATTCTTCTCCAAGTAGTTGGCGGCTGGATAGAAAAAGAGAACGACGAGGAAGGAGCTGCAGTATTGCTTGCTGTGAGGAGCCATTAGTCTGGTAAGGAAATTTCTCCATTGTTGTTACCTTATACACTCATAGTAATAGATAAGATAGACCCAATTGGTAATTTATGGTTTTGTGGCTGTATGCGTTCTAAGAACACCCTGAAGGATTCCTTTAAGTTGAGTATTGGGAATTTCTAATCGAAGGGATAAATTAGATTAAGAATCCCGTTTGTAACAGTTTGGGTGATAATGCTATGGCTTTTAACCCTCAGAAAATACTATGGTACGAAAGAAATCGAGTTTTGACGAGCGAAGGCTTTGCCACTGATTCGCTGTACCGGGAGTTCTCCGTACCGGGAGTTCCCCGTATCGGGAGTTCCCCGTATCGGGAGTCGCCCGTACCGGGAGTCGAGGGAGACCGGGAGTTCCCTGTACCGGGAGTTGGGGACTACCGGGACTTTCCTGTGGTTGGGCCTAGTTCACCATTGGACTCAGAGACTTTGGGCCAGACCAATGTAAGAACTAAACCGTATTGCGGGCCTAGTAGTAATGGATAGAATCGAATGAGGAGAGGAATTTAGAATGAAAGCGTAGTGCATCTAATTTCCTATAAATTAATTATTAGGTGTATTAGCGTAGCGAGACAAGAAGCTAAGGAGAAGATTCACTTTTCAGGTGAGTTCCCTAAACCTCTTTTACGACGTATATGTTAAATGATTCTTTTACTGATTGTGGTTTTATCCAGCATGAAATATTTATGAACTGATATGCATGAAAGGAAAAAGAAATGTTTGATATGTCGAAATGATGAGCATGATTTATAAAAGGGTCAAATGCTTTTATTAAACGTATGTGCATGCTATGTGATGTCGGTCTGTACTGTGAGATCAATGAGCCTCGGGATCTGATGATCCCTTGGATATGTTTGACGAGACGGTAGGTTGGAATTTGTTTCCTCCTAGGCGGGTATCGGGGAGTCTGCTTGGGCCCCGATACGAGAAGGGCGAAAGGGGAGTCTGCTTGGGCCCCGATCGCGTATGGTTAAGGGATCCATTACACAGTGCAGTACCATATGTGATGATTTATGATGCATTTTAACGAAAGGATTTCATATTGTTTATGCATGTTCTTTTACGGAGGGAATTCACTAGACCTTTTGGTCTAACCCTCGCTTTTCAAAACTAAACCATTTTCAGGTAAGCGTTCCGCAAGTTCCTCGGGGAGGAAATAGGAGGGACATAGCACACTTGGAGATTAGAGCGACTCCAAGATTTAGACTACTGACATAGATAGAGCTCGGCTGTGGATTTTGTAGACTTCCGCTGTCATTTTTGTTAAGCTCGTGTATTGATGTATTGAACAAGTTAAACTTTTGTAATGTAAAACGCTCAGTTCTGTGATTTATTGCTTAGTAAGTTTATGGGACGTTACAAATGGTATCAGAGCCATAGTTTAAGGGATTTAGGTTTCCTTTAGGGCCTAAACTTAAACTGTAAGACGATGATCACAGCCGAGACATAGGATTGCCTCTAGGGACGATCACTACAATGCGCTTAGGAGTAAGGTGCCAAGGACAAACGTGTAAGGTAAGTTTGGGATTACACCTGGCCAGTGTAACTACGAACTTACAGGTACATGTGCGTGCTTACGATACCTTATATATCATTTTATGATGTCATGTCTAGCAAAGGTTAATCATTGCTTTCTTTCAGTATTCGTGAATGGCTGGAAGAAATTTGAGAAGTAAGTCGGTACCTGCTATACCAAGGAATCGGGAGGAAGAGATCCTCGAGAACGGACCGGTTAACCGCGGAAGAGGTCGCGGGAGGGGTCGTGGAAGAGGCCGTGGAAGAGGTCGTGGGAGGACAAGGAGTGTGGAAATTCCTGTAAATCTAGAGGACTCGGTTCAGGAAAGTTCTGCTACTGTAAGGAGAGGGAACCCGACTAGGGGACGTGGTCGAGGCCGGGGTTCCACATTCGTCACTCGAGAAAATTTGGCTGCCGAGCTGGGTAAAATTCAAGAAACCTTGCAGACTCTTCTTACTAAACAAAATGGGTCGGTTTCGGTAAGCAAAGAGCCGACTGAGAACAAGGAGAGTGCAGATTTGACAAGCCCGGTAGAGTCTGGTACTAGGGGTCACTCGAAGGCTTTATCCTTGGTGGTGAATGAGTCAGCAGCTAAGGGTTGTAACTTCAAAGTCTTTGCTTCATGCAAGCCCCCTACATTCGAGGGCGAGTGTGATCCGGTTCTGGCAATGAAGTGGGTGAAGGAAATGGAGCTGGTTTTTGATACTTGTAAATGTGCTAATGAAGACAGGGTGATGTTTGCCTTGTCTACGTTGAAGTCTGATGCAGTGTATTGGTGGGAAGCCGAAACTGGGGGAAAGGGGTCAGCGATGGCCAAGGGGATGTTGTGGGAATCGTTTGTGGACAGGTTTAAAGAACAGTTCTGCCCACTCGCGGCAGTGAAAAGGCTGGAAGAAGAGTTTCTGGGTTTAGAACAAGGAGGAATGACGGTACGGGAATACACTTCTAAGTTTATTGAGAAGTCCCGTTTTGCTGATTTGTATGTACCAACGGAAGGGCGAAAGGTGAACCACTTTATCCATGGTCTGAGGAGTAACATTCGGGAGCTGGTCCTGACGAGAAACCCCACTACCTTTCAGGCGGCCATCAATACAGCCGAACTGATTGAGATGGAAAAGAACCGTCAGACTTCTGAAAAGGGTGGCGACAAGCGAAAATGGGATGGGTCGGCCAGTGACTACAGGAAGGGGAAGGTGTTCCGACCAGATAACCGGGCAAATAAGGATACCGTGGTAAAACCGTGTACGAAATGCAACAAGGTGCACCGGGGTGATTGCATGGCAGGTTCAAACTCATGCTACCGGTGCGGCTTGCCTGGTCACGTGTCAAGGGACTGCCCCAAAGGGAAATCATGTTTTCAATGTGGAGCTACTGGTCACACCAAGTATGAATGTCCGCAGTTAAAGAAGGGAGGATCAACTCAGTATGGGGAACGTCATGGAGGAAAGAGCAGTGATAAAGGAGCAGAGCCGACGCGTCCGAAGGGACGTGCGTTTCGCATGACTGCGGATGAGGCGGAGGAAACTCCAGATGTTGTGGCAGGTACGTTTCTAGTGAACTCTCTATGTGCCAAGGTGTTATTTGATTCAGGAGCAAACCGCTCTTTTGTATCGCATAAATTTATGAAATGTTTGGGGGTGAGGCCTAGGCGTTTAGGGAGAGCTCTAGAAGTGGAAACTGCCAACGATGGTTTGGTGTTTGTTAAAGAGGTGTTAGAGGATGGTGTCATAGATATAGAGGGAAGATTGATACCTATGAAATTATATCACATGGCAATGGGAGAGTTCGATGTGGTGTTAGGTATGGATTGGTTGGCCGCGAACGATGCGAACATCGTTTGCAATAAGAAACTGATCAGGATTCAATCGCCGAATGGGGAGCCCATAGTGATTTATGGGGACCGTCGTAATAGAAAGAATAGCCTGATCTCTATGATTAGGGCTACTAAGTGCTTGAAGAAAGGCTGCAAGGGATTCTTGGCGTATGTGTTGGATGCCAAGAAAGAGAAGCGTGGGGTGGGCTATGTACGGGTAGTAAACGAGTACCCGGAAGTATTTCCGGACGACTTGACCAGTCTATCCCCGGATCGTCAGATCGAGTTCAAAATCGACTTGATGCCCGGAGCTGCACCGATTGCCCGCGCACCTTATAGATTGGCACCGTCCGAAATGAAAGAAATGATGACTCAGTTGCAAGAACTGTTAGACAAGGGATTCGTCCGACCAAGTACATCACCATGGGGAGCACCTGTGCTCTTCGTGAAGAAGAAGGACGGCACTATGCGGATGTGTATTGATTACCGAGAACTCAACAAGGTCACGATCAAGAACAAGTACCCGATACCTAGGATTGACGACCTGTTCGATCAGTTACAAGGAGCCAATTACTTTTCCAAGATAGACTTGATATCAGGTTATCATCAGCTCAAGGTACGGGAGGAGGATGTGCCGAAGACTGCCTTCAGGACTAGATATAGACACTACGAATTTCTGGTGATGCCGTTTGGATTAACCAACGCTCCGGCAGCATTCATGGACTTAATGAATAGAGTATGCCAACCCTATTTAGATCAGTTCGTGATAGTGTTCATAGATGACATTCTGATATTTTCGAGATCGGAAAAGGAGCACGAAAGCCACCTTCGTACAATCCTCGAGCTATTGAAGCAAGAGAAATTGTATGTGAAGTTTTCCAAGTGCGAGTTCTGGCTGAGGGAAGTACAGTTCCTAGGGCACGTGGTGTCTGAGAAGGGGATCATGGTCGATCCGGCTAAGATCGAAGCCATTCGTGACTGGGAGCAACCCAAGAATCCGTCAGAGGTTCGAAGTTTCCTCGGACTGGCAGGTTACTATCGGAAGTTCATCAAGGACTTTTCGCGTATCGCCACACCACTGACCTCTCTAACCAAGAAGAATGTCAAGTTCACTTGGTTGGAGAAGCAAGAGGAAGCCTTTCAAAAGCTAAAGGAGATGTTGAGCAGTGCTCCGGTGTTGTCATTACCTGACGGTACGGATGACTTCGTAGTTTTCAGTGACGCATCGAAACTCGGTTTGGGTTGCGTACTAATGCAGCGGGGAAAGGTGATCGCATATGCCTCGCGGCAATTAAAGAATCATGAAGTTCGGTACCCCACTCACGATCTAGAACTGGCGGCAGTGGTCTTCGCTCTAAAGATTTGGCGACATTACCTGTATGGGACGAAGTGCCAGATCTTCACGGACCACAAAAGCTTATGTCATCTCTTTGACCAAAAAGAATTGAATATGCGCCAAAGAAGGTGGATTGAATTGTTGTCGGACTACGACTGTAAGATCGATTATCATCTGGGGAAAGCAAACGTGGTGGCGGACGCTTTGAGCCGTAAGGAACGAAGCGAAATCCCCAGGATTGTGGCTATGAGGGCCGAGGTCACCTTCAACCTGTTAGCTGAAATAAAGAAATGTCAAGCAGAGGCGCTCGAGACTGAAAATCTTAAGAAGGAGAGAATGGTGGGGCAAGCGTCCATATTAGTGGAAGATAGTCGAGGGGTGAGGTGTCTGAATGGGAGAATCTGGGTTCCGAAACTCGGAGGGCTCCGAAAGCTGATTCTCGAAGAAGCTCACAAATCGAAGTACACGATTCACCCCGGAACTAACAAGATGTATGGAGACCTACGACGAGACTACTGGTGGCCCGGATTGAAGAAAGACGTGGCGTACCTTGTAGAAACCTGTATGACGTGTTCGCGTGTAAAGATAGAACATCAAAGACCGTTCGGGAAGCTCCAGTCGTTAGAGATACCGACATGGAAATGGGATCAGATCACGATGGATTTCGTGACCCATTTGCCTAGAACTCCGAAGGGTTATGATGCTATTTGGGTGATCGTGGATCGACTCACGAAATCAGCCCACTTTTTGCCTATACGAGAGTCTTACTCGTTGGAGCAGCTAGCCAAGCTATACGTTGATGAGATCGTAACCCTCCATGGTGTGCCTTCGTCTATAATTTCCGACCGAGATAGCAGGTTTACATCCAACTTTTGGAGAAGCTTCCAAAGAGAAATGGGTTCGCAGATCAAGATGAGTACCGCTTATCACCCACAGACCGACGGTCAGAGTGAGCGTACGATCCAGACATTGGAAGACATGTTGAGAGCATGTGCTCTAGATTTCCAAGGCTCTTGGGAAAAGCATCTACCATTGATCGAATTCGCTTATAATAACAGCTATCACTCGAGTATCAAGGCAGCGCCGTTTGAGGCACTTTACGGTAGAAAGTGTAGAACACCGTTGTGTTGGAATGAAGTCGGGGAAAGACAGTTAGCCGGGCCAGAGTTAGTGCAACTGACTTCAGACAAGATAGTCCAAGTGCGTGAAAGACTGAAGGTCGCCCGCGACCGACAAAAGAGTTATGCGGATAAAAGAAGAAAGGATATAGAATTTCAGGTCGGAGATTTCGTGTTGTTAAAGGTCTCCCCGTGGAAAGGAGTTGTACGGTTTGGAAAACGTGGAAAATTAAGTCCATGTTACATCGGACCGTTTGAAATTACCGAACGTATTGGGGAGGTGGCGTATAGACTGGATCTACCGGAAGGGTTGCAAGGCATTCACAACGCGTTTCATGTGTCAAATCTGAGGAAATGTTTAGCCTACGCGTCTAAAGTGGTGCCGCTAAACGACATTAAGGTGGATGAAAAGCTGAATTTCGTGGAAGAGCCTGAAGCGATCACGGATGTTAAAGTGAGGAAGTCGCGGAACAAGGAGACTGGGCTGGTTAAGGTTCAGTGGAGGCATCATAAGGGCCCGGAGGCTACTTGGGAGTTAGAATCGGAGATGAGGGCGAGATACCCGCAGCTCTTCCAATAAGGAATTCCGGGGACGGAATTTTTTTTAGGGGGGAGTGTTGTAACAACCCTATTTCGATTATGTGTAAGTTAAGTGGTCAAACTGAAAGAAATGGAAGTTTAGAGGAAGGGAGTTAATTGCAAATTGTGGGGAATATAAAAAGGGACCAATTCCCTAGGGTTGTCACACTGGACATTCTTCTCCAAGTAGTTGGCGGCTGGATAGAAAAAGAGAACGACGAGGAAGGAGCTGCAGTATTGCTTGCTGTGAGGAGCCATTAGTCTGGTAAGGAAATTTCTCCATTGTTGTTACCTTATACACTCATAGTAATAGATAAGATAGACCCAATTGGTAATTTATGGTTTTGTTGGTTGTATGCGTTCTAAGAACACCCTGAAGGATTCCTTTAAGTTGAGTATTGGGAATTGCTAATCGAAGGGATAAATTAGACTAAGAATCCCGTTTGTAACAGTTTGGGTGATAATGCTATGGCTTTTAACCCTCAGAAAATACTATGGTACGAAAGAAATCGAGTTTTGACGAGCGAAGGCTTTGCCACTGATTCGCTGTACCGGGAGTTCTCCGTACCGGGAGTCGAGGGAGACCGGGAGTTCCCTGTACCGGGAGTTGGGGACTACCGGGACTTTCCTGTGGTTGGGCCTAGTTCACCATTGGACTCAGAGACTTTGGGCCAGACCAATGTAAGAACTAAACCGTATTGCGGGCCTAGTAGTAATGGATAGAATCGAATGAGGAGAGGAATTTAGAATGAAAGCGTAGTGCATCTAATTATCCTATAAATTAATTATTAGGTGTATTAGCGTAGCGAGACAAGAAGCTAAGGAGAAGATTCACTTTTCAGGTGAGTTCCCTAAACCTCTTTTACGACGTATATGTTAAATGATTCTTTTACTGATTGTGGTTTTATCCAGCATGAAATATTTATGAACTGATATGCATGAAAGGAAAAAGAAATGTTTGATATGTCGAAATGATGAGCATGATTTATAAAAGGGTCAAATGCTTTTATTAAACGTATGTGCATGCTATGTGATGTCGGTCTGTACTGTGAGATCAATGAGCCTCGGGATCTGATGATCCCTTGGATATGTTTGACGAGACGGTAGGTTGGAATTCGTTTCCTCCTAGGCGGGTATCGGGGAGTCTGCTTGGGCCCCGATACGAGAAGGGCGAAAGGGGAGTCTGCTTGGGCCCCGATCGCGTATGGTTAAGGGATCCATTACACAGTGCAGTACCATATGTGATGATTTATGATGCATTTTAACGAAAGGATTTCATATTGTTTATGCATGTTCTTTTACGGAGGGAATTCACTAGACCTTTTGGTCTAACCCTCGCTTTTCAAAACTAAACCATTTTCAGGTAAGCGTTCCGCAAGTTCCTCGGGGAGGAAATAGGAAGGGCATAGCACACTTGGAGATTAGAGCGACTCCAAGATTTAGACTACTGACATAGATAGAGCTCGGCTGTGGATTTTGTAGACTTCCGCTGTCATTTTTGTTAAGCTCGTGTATTGATGTATTGAACAAGTTAAACTTTTGTAATGTAAAACGCTCAGTTCTGTGATTTATTGCTTAGTAAGTTTATGGGACGTTACAAACACCCCCTAAATATTACATAACTAAACGTTTGAATCATAATTTGAAAATTATATAGTCTGTTCAACCCCCGTTCTTTTACATATATTACATCAGCCCCTATAATTTGAATCTTTTACCAAAAACCCCTAAAAATTGTTACTTTTTTTATTTAGGCCCCACTATTGCTATGGCCTTCAACCTACACATAAATATAACGGTGAAACGGGTCCGTGTGGGCTAAAGCGGTTCGGTTGGTTCCAATTAGGGATGAGACTCGAGGACCAAATATCTTAATCGAACCAAAACTGAACCACATTATACACATCTGGTTGAAAAGGCCCTTTTGCTTGCTTAACAACTGTCCTTTTACTAATCTTCAACCACAAATTTCATATCAATTGTCCCTACCTTCCACTTCTATCACTATTATTATTATTATAGCTCTTTTATTATAATTAACATGGAAACGTCAATCAATCTTTACGAAATTTGAGTTTACCTTCACAGTTGAACCGACAAAACTCGATACTATAAAAGATGTATACAGTCTACACTCCACAATATCAAGTAATAACACCTGCATGATTGGTCTAAACTTAACTAAAACAATCGTACTTGATATATATACCTCATTTAGAAGTACGGTACAGAGGGTAGGATGTATTCATACATTTAGACGATCTCCACCCAAAAGTACTGAACATAATATTAGTGCTAAATTTTAGCACTCAAATTTTCATTATTCACCGGAATAACACTAATCATGTCCAACCATTCAGTTTTAAATCATAACACATTCATATAATTGACATATACTTATTAATATATAGTTTAACTAGAGTCATATATTGTGTATATTAGTTAGTTTAAGCAAATTAGTCAAATTTGTATTTTTATAAACAATCATTTAATTAATTTAATTATCATAATAAGAAAAAACAATTAATATATATATATATATGTATTTAAATCATCCTAAAAATTAAAAAATAAAATTGGTAAACATTTATATATTTATTTCCATCCAAAATGGATCTACAAGGCAAAGCTACTTTTTTAAATAAAAACAAAATTAGTTGGAAAAAACTAAAACTGCAAACAAAGGGATTCAAACCCCGGTAGAAACACATTGACACGGATGTTTTTTGAAAAACATTGCGTTAAATAATTTATATAGTAACTTTTTTATAAGTTAGAAAATTAAAAAAAATCAGAGGCCCTCGACGATTGGAGGCCCTGTGCAGTTGAACCTTTCCAAACATCCCAAAGAACGGGCCTGCACGAATATGTCATCACTAGTTTTTGTGTAAATGTGTAATAAAAATATGGTAACCATTTTAAGGATGTTTTATTTCAGACAAAAGATTTTTTTATATTATAAAACATTTATATAATGTTTATACAATGTTTTAAAATTTAAGTTTACACCTTATTACTGTATATATACAACTTTCTAAAGTTCCATAATTGAATTCAATATATAAAACTAGCTGATCAACACGTTCTAATACAAGATAATCGTTGAACCCTACTTGTACAAGATAATAAGCTTTTCTCGAATCAACCATGATAATACTGAATTTATACATAGTCCATTCGCAATTCAAACCCATATAGTAATAACTTAAAAAAATGAGAGAGATTGACAATAGAACGAAACATGCAGGGACGTTCCAATCTTCTTGGAAGTACTGCCACATTTATAGCTTTTGATTACATTACATAAATGGGATAACATAGATACATATAGGTTAAACACAAAAGAGGGTTAAACCTAAGCAGTTAACAATTTGAATCTAAACCCAAACAATCAACAATCTAAACATAAACAAATAAAATTTTGAATTTAAATAGTTTGAACCAATTTGAACCTAAACAAATTGAGATATAACTTTACACATGTGAAATTGGGTCCCAAAACTTTAGAGACCCCGTTCTAAATCTCACATTTAACATGTTAAGCAACGACCCTGGAAACATGATTGGGGATCCGAGTTCCCGACTCTAGAATCGAGAGGCATCAAGCATGATCTCTGGTTAGTTAGTGAACTATAATTTTTTTATTATCAAAACCATCATATTTATAAAAATTGTTATCAAACAATTTAACTTTAGAAACAATAATATATATATATATATATATATAACTAAATGATCTTTAGCCTAACAGTATTGGAGCCCTTGATCTTGTAGAAGGTCATGGGTTCAAACCTCACCAAAGATGAGGATGGTGTGTGAGTTTATTTATTTCATTTGTCATATATAAATATTATATACTTCAAATATATATATATATATATATATATATAGAGAGAGAGAGAGAGAGAGAGAGATGTGAGTTCTTACGAGAACGCTAACTATTTAAGAAAAAACAAGACAACAACCGCTGTGTACAAAATCATATATGATTCACGTACAAAATCATATATGATTACGCGACTTTTCCCGCCACTTTAAGTCGTTGTCAAAGTCGTGCGTGTCCAGTTTTTGCAGTTAATGTAAAATCACATGTGATTTTACACATGATTTATTGTTTTCTTATTTTCTTAAATAGTTAGCGTTCTCGTTTAAACTTTCCTCTATATTACTTTCAACGAAATGCGATAAAAAATCATTCAACTTTGGTGATATGTCAAAGTTTTGTATCAAGACTATCGATAATAAATAATTTAGAAACTGATTTAATAAAAGAGTTTAGAGCCATGTGATTAAATTAAAAATTAAATGAAAACATGTTACCTTGTCATTCAGATGTCCTATTGTTGAATACAAATTAATCATTGAATTTTGAATACACTTTTTGACTGGTTCACATAAAAAAAGATGAAATTTGAGAACATATAATTTTAATTCTTTAACTACTATTGACTTCAACTAGTTCCAACTATACAAATGAAAGGATGAAAAAACCCCTATGTAACATTCCAGGCCAATCGTATTAGATATTGTCTGTTTTGTCCACACATCCAGGCTCATAGTTTTAAAACGCGTCTGATAGAGAAGGTATCAAGCCCTTTATTATAAGGCAACATTTGTTCCCCTCTCCAACCAATGTGGAATCTTACACCTTCCTTGTTTAACGAGTGTCCTTTCAATAATCACCAACCTCAGATGTCATACGTTAGAGGTGATCCTACCATCCATTTTATTATTCTTATCGTTATTTAAATTTATTTAATAAAACATATAGTATCTTATCGAAAAATGATACTTAAACCTAATATAACTCTCTATTACATATAATCTACATAGTCTACAACATAACTTAATAACGCCGTTAGGGTTGATTTTAAAAACGAACCAAGCTAAGGGGCCGTTAACTAACCATTTATCGGGTCGTTTATCTTATTGGATTAACATGGGAATTTAAAAACAAGTATCATATCTTAAAAGTATTTTAAAAACAAGTTTAAATTCGTGTGATTAAATAAATAAATTAAGTAAAAACATGTTATTATTTATTATTGTAATTATTATTGTAACCACTCCCATTTTCTCTCTTTCTCGAGTAAATTACTTTTTAGTCCATGTGGTTTAATGAAAATTGTTATTTTCATCCCTATATTTTCAAAATTAAAGTTTGTGTCCTTGTAATTTATATTTGGTTTTGTTTTCTTTTCTATGGTTCACAATTTAGGGGAGCACAAAAAAATGATCAAACTGTTAACCCGTCCAGTCCTATCTAGAAAATAAACCGACAAGGACGAACTTATCAAAAGCTAAGTGGCTCTAGTTCATCCCACCCCACTCATTTGGCTGTTGCAAGAGAAAAAAAATAGACGTCTGAAATGTGCATCCTGCTTGATTTTGAAGATGCCCTTAATTACTTTGAAACCAATTATTATAATAGATTTTAAACATGGAAACCACTAGGTCTTTGGCCTAGTGGCCACCTCTGTTCCGTAAACGCTCTGCTCTGGGCGTGACTTTAAGGGTTCGATTCCAGGGGGAGACAGGATCTCTTAACCGGTGCAAGTCTAGGAGGGAGGACTTGTAGGGCCCACATAGTGGGCTCCAGATTGGGGGTTTCTGCCACAAAACCTTTTTTTTAAACATGGATGAGATGGTTGGATTGGTATTCCACATAAGAGATGGCCAAATTAGAGATGCTCCGGAACTGGCCTGGATTTTTTTTTAAAATTTATTTTTAAATGTATATTTAAGTATATTTTTAACTAAAGACGTATTTTTAGTGTATTTTATTGACCAAATTCTTCAAAAAATATTTTTATAAGTTAAAAAACGATTTAAAGAAATAAAAGCAAAATTATTCGGGATCAGGTCTTTGTATTTAGGTTGGGACCGTAACTGGTTACGCTGGGACCTAAACCGATTTGGGTCCGGCCTGGCCCAATCGGGGACCAATTTTTGGTCATTTCTATTCCCACTTGTAAAAGATCATGGGTTTAAGTCTTATTTCAATTGAAAGTTTAATTATTTTCTCTTATTTTAGGATCCAAACATTAACTAAGGCCCTGCAATGCTATTACTATAATTATTATCAACAAACAAATAGTTTAAGGGATCGAATTCACAACCTTAGGTTACAATTATAAACATAACTACCACTATATCTTAGACCATCCACATCCCTACAATTCATTTACACTTTTAATTGTGTCACATCAGCTTTTACAATTACCATCCACATCCCTGCAATCCACCTACACTTTCTATTATGCCACATCATTTTATTTATTTTACAATTCTTTGTTTTAATTTAATATATAATTTATTAAATTATATTAAAGCACAATATTTATTGGATATTATATGTTTTAATATGTAAAATTGTAATTTTAGGTAATTATAAATTTTAATATTTAAAATAATTTAACTATATTTGTATTTATATTTATTTATAAATAATATATATATATATATATATATATATATATACATACATATAATTTTTTTTAAAAGAATAATTAATCTAATTAAAATACAAATTAACATTATTAATTCATAATATATATTATTCTATATGAAAGTAGTTTATTTAAACAATTAAGAAAAAAAGAAAAAGTAGGAATAGAGATGGGTGACCTGGCTTGCAACAAGAATTGCAAATTATAGGGATGAAAAACGTAATTTTAAAAAACATATGGACTTAAGTATCAATTATTAACAAACTACAAGGACTAAAACCATAGTTTACTCCTCTATTTATATAGCCTGCCAACCCTTTTAACTCCAAAAGGAGAAAGACTCCAATATTTTTCAGTTCTCTAATGGGTAGGATCAAAACTCTCTTATTTTGCTTCTTGTTCGCCGGAATCTTGTTTTTCCGACCAACCACCGCAAGATTCATCCACTTTTCTCTTTCTAGCATGAAATCTTATGTTTCCGATCCACCTTTATCTGCCGCTGTAGACTTATCTTCTTTGGCTCCGACACCGTCACCAAAGGAGGAGGAAAACGGCGAGAGGGGTGGCGTGCAGGAGGTGCATACGGAAAACCATCGTCATTCGTCGGACAAATCTGTCGCCGGTGGCGGTGTGATCATCGGTGGTCTTGCTACCGCCGTTTTTGCCACGCTTTATTGCTACATTCGGGTTACCCGGAGAAAAGATGGTGGAAATCAATAAAATCTTCGATTTTATTTTTTAGTTTTTAGTTTTTAAATTTCGGGGTCTTTTCTGGAAAAAGTACATGTGGATTTTGAGGATGAATTAATCAATTGATTGAGAGGATTGATGAATGTGATAGTAGGTTTAGTATTTAGAAAATAGCAAGGCCGACCTGGATATAGAATTTTTTACGGATTATTAGATAAATACGTATGTTTAATATAAATCTAAAAATTATTTATATAGAATTTTTAGGTTTTTATACTGGTCGGCTGACCAAAAATCAAACCCAACCCGAACACAAATATCCTCAAAAGTCGGATTTCTGATTTTTGGATTTTAGGACACTAGAGTTCTGCACAAACACCTCGATCATTTTCGGTTCGGGTTTTCAACACCCTACTTTAATATCTACGTTGTGTTCCCGAAAGTCTTTTTACGAATGAAAGAAAAACACAGAGAGGGAAATGGGGGGAAAGTAAAAAAAACTAATGTTCTCGAAACTTTTTTTATGAGAGAAATGAAAGAAAACGGAATGAAAATAATGTTGAATTTCATCCCAAAACTTTCCTCCCAGATGTGGAAGAAATGGAAGGAAAAGAAAAGAAATAAATTAAAATCATTTAAAAAAATTACTGAAATTACAAAACTATCCAATCTTACATTATAAATGATATATTTGTAAAAATGACATATTTTCTTTCCTTTATCTTTTGTTCAAGAACTTGAAAAAATATTTTCTTCACTTCTCTTCATTTTCTTCTCTTTCGAGAACATAAATACAAAAATTATTTCTTTTCTTTTCCATCGATTTCTTTTTTTTTCTCCTGATTAGAAAACACAACGTTATTATTGAGTTAGAGAAGGGTAAATAAGTAATTAAACATAACGAAAATTTTGAAGTACTTTATGTAATTTCACGTGTAAAATCTCATAAAAGAAAAGTATATAGAATCATACTGGTATATGAATTTTTGTCCTCTTTCTTCTTTTCATTTTATGTTTATCCTTTTTATGCATGGAGAATATAATATCAAGATTAAGAGCATTTCTAACAGTTTTTCCAAAATTTCTTTAAATGGAGAATCAAAAGCTAAAATCCTTCAAAAAAATTACATTCATCTCCAACAGATTCTCATTTTAGAGAAAAAAACATTGATTATAATATTAAAATATATTATTTATCTATTAAAATATTATTTTGCTCTCTACATATTTATATTCAAAGTTTCCTATTGGTCATCTCACTTAGTAATCATTTTTGGAGTGATCTCCATTTTTAGAGAAAAACTCATTCTCTCTTCTACTTTCTCCATTTTGAAGATAGTTTTGGGGAAGTTGTTGTAGCAAAAGTAGAGCCCAAAATCCTCGTATTCTCCATTTTCTTCAAAATAAGGAAGCTGTTAGAGATGCACTAATAATAATAATATAATCTGATTTACAAAAAAAACATCAATTTCCCCTAAAATGTTTTTTTTAATTAACCTAAATTATTGATAAAGCAAAAATATTACTAGACGGAAGAGTGCAACGGTTATAAGTGGACCCATGAATCTTATCCGATGGTGGGTAGAGTAGCATATAACAAAACAAATCGATGATATCATTAAGGGCATCTTCAATGGGTCATACTGTATTTTATATCAAATTTTAAAAATAATGTAAAAAGTAGTGTAAATTTTAGTATTAATAGTAAGTCTTCTTTAATGGGCAACACTATTTTTTAAGAGTTGTGTTAAAAGTATTGTAAAAAGTAGTGTAAATGAATAGTGTTACACCAAATATAGTGTAATACTATTCATTACACTAAATTTAGCGTGAAAAATAGAGAGGAGATATGAATAGTGTCATTTACACTAAATTTAGTGTTTAGTGTAAGATTTAGTGACCCCATTGGAGTTGGTCTAAGAACTATAAAAAAAATTACACTACGTCCAAACAGTTTGTAGTGGCATGGGAACTCACCGTGGAAAAAGTAGTTATGCCCTTGGCAACGACAACTAAGGCATTGTTTGGCAAAAAAAAGCTAGCTTATAAGCTAGGTACATGTTTGGATGACCATAAGCTAGCTTATCAAAACGTTAGTCATAGTAGCGTATGGTGAGCTTTTTTTTGCTTTTTATATTTTTTTTCAAATATACCATCAATTATATAATTATTATTTATTTACTATTTTTTTAATATGTTCTTTTTAGTCATTTTACACGCTTATAAGCTAGTTTTGTCAAACGTGACTTTTTCATCAGCTACCAGCTAGCTTATAAGTCAACAGCTAGCTTATCAGCTACCAGCTAGCTTATAAGTCATAAGCTAGCTTATCAGCTAGTTTGCCAAACATAGCCTAAAAGAACAAAGAATAACAGTTACGGAGGAGGGCAAAGAGGAGCAACGATATGGCCAAGTAGAGAGCAACAATATTGATGCTTGGATGTATAATTCTCGCTTGGAATCCCTAATGGTTTAAACAAATAAGCCAATCATCTTAATTATTAAGTCATGAAATAAATGAATACGTCTGACTAAACGAATGAATAATACAGTTAAACTCATTAAGTCAAAAATAGACATACCTAATGGGCTGTTTGGCTGTTTTTTTCATTAAGTCATGTATGGATAAGGTTGGCTTTATGTATAAAGTTGTCTGTAAGTATTAATAAAATTGTTGTTTTTTTGTTGTGCTAAATAAAAGTAATGTTATAAAAAATCTATCCACCAAAGGCTATGGCATTGGTTGGCAAAAAAAAGCTAGCTTATAAGCTAGTTTATTTTTGAGGTACATGTTTGGATGACCATAAGCTAGCTTTTTGAAAAGCTACTTGGAGTAGCTTATGAGTAGTTTTTTGTAAATATTCCAATTATACCCTCATTAATATTAATTATTATTTATTAACTATTTTTTTAATATGTCATTTTTGGTCATTTAAATGCTTATAAGCTATTTTTTTTCCCAAACGTGACTTTTTCATCAACTAAATTATCAGCTACCAGCTAACTTATCAGCTTGTTTGCAAAACATAACCTATATCTTGAAATCTGGTTTGCAAGGTGGAGGAGGGTCATATCTCAAAGTTAGTGGAGGAAGGTCATATCTCAAAACTTTGATGTGCAACGTGGAGAGGGATTGGAGGCAACAACACGTCAGCACCAAATGATTTTTTAACCCAAGACTGTGAAACAGGGATGAGGGTAGTGGTGGAAATATGGTGTCTGTTTGCATGCATAAGGGTACCCTTCAAAAACTTAATCGGTAAGCTCATTATGAAATCATTAAGCCACTTTCAAACACCACAGTATGGTTGAGCGAATAAGCTTAAGAGTTCATTAAGCTCATTAAGCTCATTAAGCCATTTCCAAACATGCCCTAAATTGTATAAATAACTTTAAGACAATGAGTGTCTCTGATGCCCATTAACCCGTGTATGCATAAGGTGTGGTGTGTTTTTTCTTTTACTTTTTTGAGGAAAAACTAAGTTTAAATATTATCCTTATAGTAATATCTATATATCAATATATTATCGTTATTTATATATATATAGAGAGAGGGGGGTGGGTTCAAACGAGAACGCTAACTATTTAATAAAACACGAAAAAGACCGCCCATGTACAAAATCATATGTGATTTACATACAAAATCATATATGATTCACGCGACTTGCCATGCGACTTGCAAGTCATGGCCAAGGTCGTCCACGTCCAGCTTTTTGCAGTTAGTATAAAATCACATATGTTTTTGTGCATTGGCGGCCATTTTTCGTGTTTTCTTAAATAGTTAGCGTTCTAGTTTGAACATCTATCTCTCTCTCTCTCTCTCTATATATATATATATATATATATCCACATAGAGAGACTATTATAGCCAAGTCCTGAAAAATGTTGTTATTTTCTCGTGACTTGTAAGGTTTTAAAATGGTTAATTTTGACATAATATAACTTATGTTATAAAAATATAAGGACTAAAAAATATTACTTTTATTAGTATAAAGATTGATGAGGGGATGCTTTGCTTACGAAGGAAGAGAGGTTGTGAAAGGTAAATACTTTCTAATAATAAATAACAAATAATGAAAAAAAGGGCAATGTGTCACGCCTTTTATAATTATTTTAACAAAAATATAAATACAATATTTTTTTTGGAAGGGTGTCCTAGGCTATGCCTAGACTAATCCCTTGGCAAACTATGACTGTAAGATATCAGCCATGATTAAACCTCAGTGGCCACAATTGTTGTGTACGCCTGGATTAGAACCCTAGGCAGATAGGATGTTCCACCATATCCTCCAGAGCCTTAACCAATACGCCCAACCTTGTGGTTTAAAAATTACATATTTGCTAAAAGTGGGGATTGAACCCAAGAAACGACACATAATTTTAAATATATATAATTATTTCATTTTTAATTAAGTAATTAATAACAATTTTATCCTTAGTTAATTTATCTCTATCTTCGCACCTCTGAAATATTTGTGTATTAATGAAGGGTGGATTAAAGAATGTTGTTATCTAATTTTGAAACCGGACACTTATTTTGAGATAGATGAAATAGAAATATAGACATTTATTTTGGGACCGATTAGATATTTAAAATATTTTTGATAAATTTAAAACCGTAAAATTTTAGTATTAAAATAAAAATTACCAAATAATCTATAAGTAATAAATAAAAACGGATTCAAAAGTTTTATATTCTAATGTATGTGAGTGAAAAAATGAATAAAAAATATGGTGGTATGTAAATAAGGAGGGGTATATAGTACAAGAGTCGTTCAAAACTTATGACGCAAGAGGATCTCCAACAGATTCTCTATAAATGTTTTAAAAGAGTGATTTAAAAGTCAAAATCTCTAAAATGAATTAGAGCATCTCCAATAGCATTGTTAAAATCATTTTCTTTCAACTCCAACAGTTTTTCTATTTTAGAGAATCAATCATTACCTTATATTATTAAAATATTTAATATATTCAATATTCCAACAATATATCAAAGTTGTTGGTGGAAAAAGTATTAAAATAATATTTTTCTCTCTTATTTAGAGAAATATAGAGACTTCTCTATATTTAGACCATCCACACACCTGCAAGATCATACTTCTTTCACAAGTGTCACATCAGTTTTGCAATAACATCTTTCACACACATGCAAGACCAAACTCCTTTCTAAACTAATAAATTATAATATAAATAATATAAATAATTATAATATAAATAATAGGGAAATTAATTAAAATACCCCAAGTTTGACCATCTCTTACCAAAATACCCAAAATCTCTTCCAGTTTACAAAAATACCCAAAAAGCCCGCGATCGCGGGCCCAGGCCCATGTGGCAAACTGTTTCGGCCAAAAGCCCCGCGAAGCCCCCCAACTTTGCCCGCATTGGCAAGTTTCGTCCCTGCCCGCGATCGCAGCCTGCGATAGGGCAAAAAAAATTACATTTTTGGTCCCTGTTTTTTGTGTCTTTGTTCAGTAAAAAAAATACAAACTGTTCAAAAGAAATTTTAGCAAAACCGAGCTGCGTGAGCACAAGATTTTGGAGCTGCATTCGTGTCCGCAGGTCGCGCTCGCACACAAGTTCGACGATTTTAGCTTACGAAATCGTCAATCGGCACCTCCCCTGCGCGCGGGTAGGTGTTGGAGTAAAACCATGCAAGGAGCTTGTCAACTCTTCACACTTCTTTCCTTATAAACCAAATAAAGTTCCTTCCTCCTTCCTATGTGGGACAACTTTCCACACCCAAATTGGTTTTTGCTAATTTCATGGTTTTTACTCAACTTTGAGCATCGATATCTCATTCACACATACTCCGTTTTCGACGCATTATATATCGTTTCGAAGCTCTCATATAGGAGAACATAAACCCACTAAAAGTTAATTATATATACCACATATATATATATATATATATATTTAAATGTGTCCAAAGTTTCCTAAAAACCATATATATACCATATATATATAGATGTGCATCACATGTATGTGTGTGTGCTTACTTAAGGAATTAGGATCACATGGTTTTTTAGCTGTGTCCTAAAAACCATATATTTACTCTAGGATTGTCCATTTTAGTTGATGACCTTTCTCACATACACACACAGTACAAACACACACACAGCTAAAAAACCATGTGATCCTAATTCCTTAAGTAAGCACACACATACATGTGATGCACACATATATATATATATATGGTTTTTAGGAAACTTTGGACACATTTAAATATATATATATATATATATATATATATATATATATATGTGGTATATATAATTAACTTTTAGTGGGTTTATGTTCTCCTATATGAGAGCTTCGAAACGATATATAATGCGTCGAAAACGGAGTATGTGTGAATGAGATATCGATGCTCAAAGTTGAGTAAAAATCATGAAATTAGCAAAAACCAATTTGGGTGTGGGAAGTTGTCCCACATAGGAAGGAGGAAGGAACTTTATTTGGTTTATAAGGAAAGAAGTGTGAGGAGTTGACAAGCTCCTTGCATGGTTTTACTCCAACACCTACCCGCGCGCAGGGGGGGTGCCGATTGACGATTTCGTAAGCTAAAATCGTCGAACTTGTGTGCGAGCGCGACCTGCGGACACGAATGCAGCTCCAAAATCTTGTGCTCACGCAGCTCGGTTTTGCTAAAATTTCTTTTGAACGGTTTGTATTTTTTTTTTACTGAACAAAGACACAAAAAACAGGGACCAAAAATGTAATTTTTTTGCCCTATCGCGGGCAGGGACGAAACTTGCCAACGCGGGCAAAGTTGGGGGGCTTCGCGGGGCTTTTGGCCGAAACAGTTTGCCACGTGGGCCTGGGCCCGCGATCGCGGGGCCCATCGCGGGCTTTTTAGGTATTTTTGTAAACTGGGAGAGATTTTGGGTATTTTGGTAACACGAAGTTGGACTTAGGGTATTTTAATTAATTTCCCTAAATAATATAGATAATTATAATATAACTAATAAATTAATTATAAAATATAGATAACTAAAATAAAGCGTGGGTAAGAATTTTTTATAAAAATATTAAAAAAATAATGTTCAAATAAACTAATAAATGAATTAAATTTAATAAACATATTAATAATAACTAATATTTAAACAAACATATTAATAATAACTAATATTAATAATAACTAATTAAATTAATAAATGTTTTGTTTAATATATAATAATGGTTGAAAGATCTTGTAATATTAGACCACCCGTACCGCCATCGGATACGGGCTCGGGCTCAGCTGAGGTGGCCAGCGGGTTTCATCGGGTAGCGGTAAGGGGGGTGGCCGGGTAGCAATCGGGTTCGGCTACCGGGTTCACCAACCCGATCAACCCGTTGCATATTTAAAAAAAAATTATTTATTTTTTAATTTTTTTAAACAATACCGTTGGTAAACGGCTATATTACAAAAAAAATTGTCATCCAATAAATACAAAGGTATTTTTGAAAATGTAGATAAATTAGAAATATAAATATATACCTTTTTAAGTAAAAATATAAAATATATATTTAAATTTGGGAATTTAATTAAAATACCCAAAGTTTGACTTTGACTTGCCAAAATACCCATTTTCTCGTTCAAATTGCCGAAATACCCATTTTTTCCACAGTGGGGCCCGCGATCGCGGGACCCACAACCACGTGGCACCACGTGGCACCGAGTTTGGCCATTTCTCCCGCTATTCCCCCTCAAGTTTGCCCGCGGCTACAAAAATTGCCCCTGTCCCGCGATTGGTCCCGCTATCGCGGGATTTTTTTGCCACGTGTAGGGCTGGGGTTGAAACCCTAATTTTTTATAAGTGTTTAGGGTTCCCCCACCCTCCAATGTCGGCTATAAAGAGAAAGGGCGGGAGACCAATATCCGGCCACCAAACTCTCTCAATTTTTAAATAATCTCTCAAAACTATCTCAATATCTCGTGTCGATTACGGGCTCGGTTTGAAGATGTCACGTGTTAGGGATGTTGTAAGTCATTTTTCTTAACTTTTTGTAGTTTGTTGTTGTTATCTTAAATTTTCAAAATATATGATATGTTAACTTTGTTGGTAAAATATGATATGTAAACTTTGTTGTTTGAACTTTGTTGTTTAAACTTTGTTGTTTGAACTTTGTTGTTTAAACTTTGTTGTTTGAATGTTGTTGTTTAAACTTTGTTGTTATCTTAAATTTTTGAAATATATAATATGTAAACTTTGTTGTTTAAACTTTGTTGTTATAAATGTTAAAGTGGTTTTATAAAAAAATATGTTAGTGTTTTTTGTTAAAAAAAGATGAGTGTATTTTCCAAAAATAAATGTTAGGGTGAGTTTATAAAAAATAAGTTAGTGTTTTTTTTTAAAAGTTGGTGTTATTTATAGAAATAAATGTTAAATTTTTTTATAAAAAAAGTAGGTGTTAGTGTTTTTTTGGTTATAAAAAGAGTGTTTTTTTAAAAAATTAAATGTTAGAGTGAGTTTTATAAAATAAATGTTAGTGTTTTTTTATAAAAAAATTGGTGTTATTTATAGAAATAAATGTTAAAGTTTTTTTATAAAAAAGGTAGGTGTTAGTGTTTTTTTGGTTATAAAAAGAGAGTGTTTTTATAAAAATTAAATGTTAGTGAGTTTATAAAAATAAATATTAGTGTTTTTTTTTAAAAGTTGGTGTATGTGTAAACTATGGTGGATGACAACTTAGGTCCCTAAACTTTAGTGAATGACAACTTAGGTCCCTAAACTATGGTGAATGACAACTTAGGTCCCTAAACTTTGGTGAATGACAACCTAGGTCCCTAAACTTTGGTGAATGACAACCTAGGTCCCTACACTTTGCTAATTTACAACTTAGGTCCCTAAACTTTGGTGAATGACAACTTCGGTCCCTAAACTTTGGTGAATGATAACCTAGGTCCCTAAACTTTGGTGAATGACAACTTAGTTCCCTACACTTTGCTAATTTACAACTTAGGTCCCTAAACTTTGGTGAATGACAACTTAGGTCCATAAACTTTAGTGAATTATTTAATTATTTATCTTTCTTTTGAGTTTTCTACTCATAAATAATTATTGGAAGTCACACTTCCGAAGCCCTAATATGTATATGTAGCATTTTATCGAAACATCCCTAAATGGTATGAAGATATAAAAACATTGAAATTGGCTTCACATGACATAACAATGTTACATTGAAATAAAAAAAACCACAACATATCTATTTGGATTTTGTCAAACGGGTGTAAATAGCCCTAAGGTATGTGTGGACTTAAGCAATCCATGTGATTCCCCTGCTACCTGGAAGTCCAATTGATTGAGTGGGTTCTTTTCTAAAACTAAAATACACAAATAATTATCAACCAAATAAACCAAACAAGCATTATAACATCCGTGAATTTTCTATGCAGCGCGATTTTTTAACGATCGACTTGACGTTAAGGTGTCGCGTTTCGTTCATCGTAGAGATGAGACAGCGCTTCGTCGCTTTAGGAGATCGGGTAGCTGGGGTTGATGAGATCTTCAGAGGGACACCTTTCGGTCCATGGCTGGATCTTACCATGAGCGGTGGCGACCCCATGCTAGTCCACATGTTTTTACAGCTGGAGGTCAAGGTCTCCAATGCTGATGAGGAGGAGATGTATTTTGATGTCTTCGGGCATCATATGCGGTTTGGCCGTCGCGAGTTCTGTCTTATTACAGGACTACTTTTTGGAGACAAACCCCCCTTCCTCCGTTATCAAACATTACTTGGGTTAGTAGGGTTTGGCCTGATGAAAGACCATCTCGTTTGAGGCTGAGGACAGTCGTGGACACGATGAAGGTCCGTCTTTCTGCCCTTAGCGACGAGGATGTTGTCCGTGTATGCTTGGTGGTGACGGTGGAGATGGCCTTCATGGGTCGTGAGTGGAGCCAGTATGCTTCCGCGGAGGTCCTTATGGCCGTCGAGGATTTGCATTTGTTTAGCAGGTATCCGTGGGGTAGCCACATCTGGACATATACCTACAGACAGATGCACCGAGCCATCGCCAGACGCGGCGGCATACATGCGAATATGGCTCTTGGTGGATTTACATACGCCTTCAAGGTTAGATAAGTAGTATATAACATAAACAATAATACATACACACTGTTTGGCTTTCCTTTTTACGTACTTGCGCTTCTTGTGTAATTACAGATATGGATTTTGGAGATGTTTCCCATCGCCCGTCAAAGTTTCACCACACGCACCGACAGGTTCAGTAGGGGAACCCGTTGGGACAGGATTAATAACCTTAGTAGGAACAATTGCACTGCGTTCTTCAGCCGGTCACGCACCGTAAGTTCTTTCACTATGTTTACAATGTTTCCTACGTTATTCCCTGTTATTAAGTTTTAATGTGTTTTACCATATATTTAGCCGCCGTATGCGCCTCTTGAAAACCCTGTGGCTACGGATACCGAGAAGGACACGCTTTGGTATAGAAACAGTGTTACCTTTATCGATAGAGAGTTGGCACGACATCACCGGTCTAGTTCCTCATCTGACGAAGATGAGGAAGACGACGCGAGACCCCCTTCCGATCGATATCAGCTGCCCCATTCCAATCGATATCAGCCGCCCCCTTTCGATCCATATGAGGCGGCCCCTTCCTCCTCCCATCAAGATCCGACACACGTCTACGGGCCATTTCGTGGCAGTCATGAGGAGCTGTGGGACTACGTCCACGGGCCCCAAGACACACGTTTAGACGATCTGGAGGCATTCTTCAGACAGTTTTGCGCTGTTCATGTTAGTGTTTAACTTAATTTTTCGGCCACGATCTTTTAGTTTGTATATTAATATTACGTTCCATATATGTTTTAGCTGTCGAGTACGACGCCGATCTCCGCTCCGTTCAGACAGGGGGCACCGACGCCGTTTGCCACCACATCCCATCCATCATTCCCGGAGAGTGTAAGTCACACTGAATAACCAATGTAGTTATATATTCGTTCCTAAATTTTTAACTCTTATAATGATCAATGTCACGCAGGTCGGGATGCCGACGGCGGGGGCTTATACACACCATATGCCGACAGAGGCCCCCACATCCTATGCTCCATTCCCACAGAGTGTAAGTCACATACATCGACCTTCGTTATCGTTATATTTTCGTTCTTAAGTTTGTAACTGTTATAATGTCGTGCAGATTGGGATGATGGAGCAACAGGGTTATGGTGGCCAAGTGGCCACCCCATCATTCACAGAACGACAGACTATTACAGGCCGGACATGTCGGGGCCGTCCTACGTCACACCGCCACCACATACTATGAGTGTAAGTTATTTTGGTAGTGTTGGTTTAATTGTGAACATGATGAAATTGTACTTAAAACATCTAATAAGTTAATTTTCAGTCGATGGGGTCGGGAGAGGACTTACGGTGCTGGGAAATTCTCGAGGACCACTTCTCGGAGCCGGAAGTTGACCCGATGGATGTGGTAGAACCTGCTTGGCCGGTTCGGAATAGGAAAGAGTCATCATGGTGGGGTTCCCCACTATTTGGCCGACAAAGATCTACCACACCGCCCCCTAAAAAGAAAGTCAGGGCAAAGGTGACAGGAAAGGGAGCGGGAAAGAAGGGGGGAAAGAAAGCCGGAAAGGGAAAGATGGCTTCACCGGAGCGTCTTCCGGCCTCGGATATATTGAACATGTGCCAGACTGGTGACCTCCCCCGCCTGGTATTCATCCCTTTCCTCAACCTGGACATCACCCCCTCGTTTTTCAAAGTATTGCTGGCATTTGACCCTTTGGAGTCTGAATTAGAGGATGTGGTTAGTATTGAAGTTTAACTATAGTCATATAATCAAATATATTTATATTACATGTCTAACCATCTATTTTTTGTGTATAGCACATCGATTGTTGGGTCGCCATTCTCTAACGTTCCCGTCTACCAGACACGAGGTGGGCCGTGATGCACAGTACTTTCTTTGCGTTCATGGTCCTTCAACATCAAGGTCCCGCCTCCGTGGCTAACTCATGCAATGGCATGGAAGGGGTGAATTGGCGGTTTCTCGATACTGTATGTAAATCGTTTTACTCTTATTTTATTTAAGTTGTTTGGTTGCTAACTAAGTTGTCTAATATTGTAATATTTCAGGTGTACATCCCTATCTGCATTCATCCTAAACATTGGCTGCTCGGAGTGTTTGATCTTCCGCGTATGGTGATGACCATATATGACAGCGACGCTGCCAATCTCTACACAGACGCTTTGGATGAGCGTCTTGCCATATTTAAAGTTGTGTTGCCGGAGTTCTTTAGCCGGATCGGGGATGTTGACCGTCGCGAAAAGTCAGTGCACTTCCGTCACAGGTTAGCCAAGAATGCACCACAGCAGCAAGGGATGAATGCAGACTGCGGTGTCTGGGTATGCCGTAACGCCAGCATCTTGATTTCAGACGATGTGGTAGATTTACACCCTTCCCGCACCGAAGATGAGGCCAGGGACTTTCGCGTACATATGGCGGAGACCATTTATGTGCATTGTCAAACACAGCAACATTAGGTTGTTTATGTAACATTAAATAATTGTTATTTTTAGTGTTAACTTATTTTGTTAAAGTATTGTGATTGAAGTTATAATTTTGTTTATTATTTTGTTAAAGTATTTAACTTGGAGCCTAAAAAGTGTGACAAAAACAGTAAAAACATGCAACAACACTTTACTCTCTCTTCCTATGTGGGACACATTCCCACACCCATTTGGTTTTTGCTAATTTCATCCAATTACTCAACTTTGAGTATCGATATCTCATTCACACATACTCCGTTTTGGACGCATTATATATCGTTTCGAAGCTCTCATATAGGAGAACATAAACCTACTAAGAGTTAGTTATATAACACACACATACACACACACACACACACATATATATATATATATATATATTTAAATGTGTCCAAAGTTTAGTAAAAATCATATTTTTACTAAAATTTTCCAACACCTAGTAAGTAGGTTTATGAAACTTGCGGTAATCCTAATACAAAGATTATTGGATGAACAAGCATTTATTTCTTGATTCACATGTGCATTAATCCTTAGACTACTTTTTAGCCTAATGAAAGACCTTTATTCAAGAGCAGACTTCCTTTTGCAGACGAATCTTGCAGTTATTTTTTCAGTCGAATCTTACAGGCTCTTTAGCAGATTAATCTTGCAGTTACTTTTTCAGTCGAATCCTACAGGCTCTTTTCAGACGAATCTTGCAGTGAACTATTCAGACGAATCATGCAGGCAACTTTTCAGACGAAATCTTTGACCATGTCCACATCCCTGATGAAGAACATACATTTTCACGGCTATAAGTAGATGGCATGATGAAGTAGTAATTCACAACTTGCTATCTATCTTTTATACATTCTTTTACACCGTTTACAAACATTCTCTCGCTTTTCTTAACACTATGGCTGGAGGTTCAAGATCAAGGGGTAACAGGTCGGCGAATGGGGCTGGAACTTCACGTTCGGCAGCCTACCAACCACTGAACGATGGAGCTCGCCGGAGTACTTGGAAGTTACCGGAAACAGACGAGGAGTGGAGAAACTATGGGCGATATGCGGCCGATTATCCATTCACGGCTGAGGAGGAAGAAGGCTGGGAGATGGCATGCGAGAATTACCACTTCGATAATGATGGAAAAAACCCACCAACGCATCATTGTACCCAGCCAACGGGTGTTTCACAAAGTCAACGAATTACTCCTTTAGTGCAAAAATCCATTGATGAGGCGAACGCCGGTATCGAAAGGGTTAAAGGTATGTGGAACCATAACAGGGGGATTCAGCAGGGGAAAATGGAGTATCTAGCGGAGAAGAAACGAGAACTGGCCATGACTAGGGCTCACGTTCGGGAGGTGCAACGACAGTTTAAGGAAGTAGAAGAGGAACTACAAGAAATCGAAGACGACTACACGGGAATGGAGGACGTCATCAAGGAAAAGGTTAACTTCATCACCGGAATGCAGGACGCATTCCAGTCATAGATTTCTTTGTTTACCTGCACTGTATCCGTTTCGTTTGGGAAGATGATTTGCAATAACTGATCTTTTAATTTATTTCCTTATTAAATAACTTAAAATGGGGAAAACATTTTCTTTAATTAATTTCTATATTAAATACATTAAAATGGAAAGGAAACAATACATTAAAAACATCAACTACATAAAATGATAACCTAAAAAAACAATAGGGACCATTTATGCTTTTTTTAATTTGCCCCAAACTAGAGGGGCCAAAACTGCAAATATCGAAAAATCGCGGGACTACCGCGGGACACAATTGCGGGACAGGGGCCAAAAGTGGTCCCACGGGCAATGTTGAGGGGTAAAAAGCGTAGCCGCGGGCAAACTTGAGGGGGAATAGCGGGAGAAATGGCCAAACTCGGTGCCACGTCGTGCCACGTGGTTGTGGGTCCCGCGATCGCGGGCTCCACCGCGGAAAAAATGGGTATTTCGGCTATTTGAACGAGAAAATGGGTATTTTGGCAAGTCAAAGTCCAACTTTGGGTATTTTAATTAAATTCCCTTTAAAATTTGATTATTTAGGGTTAAAGTTGTCTAATGGATTGGAAAAGAATTACTATATGCTCCATAATATACACCAATTTAATGCAAGAAATGATGTGAACAATTTAAGAAGATGTAAATCCCTTAAATGAGAATAAAGGCAAAGTTACTTTTATTTTGATGTGATTTTCTGTATAAAAGTTTCAGAAAATGTATTTAAAAAACATTATACTTTTGAAATAAATAAAAAAATTATAAACACAGGTTGGAATCTTGGATCTAAGTGATCTTTGCTTTATATACTTTTAAAAAAGCAAAAAATCCCAACTTTTATAACTAGATAAACTATGCATTCATATTGAGATTATGTATTGCTTTCCAAAATCATCTTTGGTGGGTGTTCCCCACTTCATGCATTCTAGTCAACAAGTTCTCATTTACCAACAATTTTATATGATATTACAATAGCATAAAATAAAAATTAAATTTGATAACCATATGTTTTTGGATCCATTAACTAACCAATGGCGGATCCAATTTTTTCTCGAACGGGTGCAACTTTAAGGCCGATCAAAGGTCTAACGTTGGGGTTTAACTAGGAAAACTTTAACACGGTTTAACAGAATGAAATCAATTGTAGCAGATGGAAAATTTAACACGGTTTAACAGAATGAAATCAATGATATAAACATAGCAGATGGATAGTAACCGATGCTCGTCTAACTTTAATAACGGCCCGACTTTATGTGCTGAATTTTTTCCTAAAATTACCTTGGGAGAGGCGGAAGAATTAGAAAGGCCGATTAGTGAAGATGAAATATGGTCCGTGGTGAAGTGTTGCGGCAGCAATAAGTCTTCGGGAGCGGACAGATTTACTTTTGGTTTTCTCGAGAAGTATTGGGGAATAATCAAAGATGATCTTGTCCGGGCGGTCGAATAGTTTTGGGAGTGTGGTGAACTTAGTAGGGGTTGCAATGCTTCCTTTATTACACTAATTCCGAAAGTAGATTCCCCCTTGGGCCTTGGGGAATTTAGACCAATTAGTCTTATTGGGATATATTATAAAACAATTGCTAAAATCTTGGCGGAAAGACTTAAAAAATTGATGGGTAATATTATTAGTAGTAATCAAAGCGGCTTTATCAAAGGTCGTTACATTTTGGATGGAGTTTTGGTAGCAAACGAAGTCGTAGATTACATTAGGAAGAAGAAAAGAAAGGGATTGATCTTCAAGGTGGACTTTGAAAAGGCTTACGATTGTATTGAATGGTCGTTTTTATTTGACAGCATGAGAAAGATGGGGTTCGGTTATAAGTGGGTTAATTGGATAGAATCGTGTCTCAAGTCGGCGACGATGTCGGTCCTAATAAATGGGACCCCAACAAAAGAGTTTCCAATGAAGAGATGGCTTAGACAAGGGGACCCTCTTGCCCCTTTTCTTTTCCTTTTAGTGGCCGAAGGTTTACATTTGTTGACAATTGAGGCGGAAAAAAAGGGATCTTTGAAGGTATTAAAGTGGGGAAAGGAGAGATCTCGGTTTCACATTTGCAATACGCGGACGACGTGATTTTTCTCGGAAAGTGGAGTACGACTAATTAAAAAAATCTACTAAAGATTCTATTGTGCTTCCAAAAAATGTCCGGCCTAAAGGTGAATGTGACAAAAGCAAAATATACGGTGTAGGAGTTCCGGAGGAGGAGGTAGCAAGGTGGGCGAGAAGTGTCGGGTGTGGGTGCGGAAATTTACCTTTCGTTTACTTAGGCCTCCCGGTCGGGATGTCAATGAAGAGGTTGGATCATTGGAGACCGGTAATAGAAAAAAAAGTAAAAGACTCGCTTCTTGGAAATCGAGACTTGTGTCCTTTGGAGGTAGACTTACCTTGGTAAAATCAGTTTTGGGAAGCTTGCCGTTGTACTTTTTCTCGTTGTTTCGGGCCCCGAGTGGAGTGGTAAAAGAGTGTGAGAGGTTGAGAGCGAGATTCTTTTGGGGTGGGGGTGTGGAAATGAGAAAAAATATGTAGCTTGGGTAAAATGGGAAAAAGCGATAAAATGCTTCGAGAAAGGGGGCTTGGGTCGTATAATAAAGGACTTTTGGGAAAATGGTGGTGGCAGTTCCTTGTCGAAAAGGACTCGCTTTGGGTCCGAGTGATAAAAAGTCTATACGGGGATGGGGGGGTTTATGGGGTAAAAATTCAGTTTTGATGGTCCAGGTTCGACGTGGTCCATGATCATTCAGCTCGGCGCAGATTTGGACAGCAAATGGGTCGCATTCACGAGGTCTTTAGGCAAAAGAATTGGAGACGGGGGTGACACCAAATTGTGGAAGGATAAATGGAATGGCACCGAGAGCTTGCAAGTACAATTCCCAAGACTTTTTCGGTTGGAAGAGGAAAAGGAAGCTAGCGTTAGAGATAGAGGAGAGTGGGTCGATGGAGAGTGTGTTAAAAGGTATGTTTTATAATACCAATCTTGTCATCTTTATATTTATTGGAGTTTATTTGTTATGTTTCAGTAATTAGAAGGACTATATGGTATATTGCTTAAAGTAGTGGATGGCGCTTCACTTTCTTGTGAACACTAAGGGTAGCGGAGCTATTACTGGAATGCTGAGGGTCTGAAGTGTAAATATGTCAAAGAATATAAAAGGAGGAGCTCACGTTCATTTGGTCACCACCGATTTCATTTTTTACTTTTACAAATTAGAAACTCTCTCGTTTTCTTTCTCACTCCATATTAGGGTTTGTTATCTTAGTCTAGATTTAGATTTTATTTTGTAATGTTTGTTTAGATTTTGTTTCAGAGTTTTAGTTTGTAATTGTTGTTGATGTATAAAAGTTGAATATGGTATCAGAGCCTATGGTTCTGATTTCATCTTCTTCTCGGTGGTAAGCATTCTGTTCATATCATTCTTATGTGTATCTCTGTGAGGATCGAAATAGAGTGTTTGTTTGTATTTCTGATTCAAAAAGCGTTTTTAAAATCATTTCATCTTTTTTATATTCTTGAATCTGAAATAATTGTTACTGATTGAGGTTATCAGTGTCTTTTGTTCGTCTTGTTCTTATCTCATTCATAGATCTGAACAAGGTTCGTTGTCAAGTTTTTGTTCATCTTGTTCTTATCTCATTCATAGATCTGAACAAGGTTCGTTGTCAAGTTTCTTGTTCATTTTGTTCTTATCTCACTCATAGATCTGAACGAGCTCCTTGTCGAGCGTTTTCTTCAAAACATATTGTGTTTTTGTTTCGTTTTTATCTTCCTCATAGATCTGAACGATTTCAGCGTTCATCTTTGTGTATACTTGCGTATCTCAAGATCTGTAAATCTCTCAGTTGTTTGAAACTAAGATCTGATGGTTATGGGTTTGTTGAAGCTATAAATAATATTCAGAGTCATGACTTCTCTATGATCACTTGTTCTTTTCTTATATAGATCTGAATAGTTATTTCTTGAGATCGAGATCTGTTTGTTTGTAAATGTTCATAACATCTCTTGAGAACGATAGATTGTTGTTAAGATCTGATTCACTTCTAAGTTTTTTTTAGGTTCTGTGAGATCTCCATCTGTTCCAGAAATTGATACTTGGTTATCTCAACTAGACTATTCGAGATCGAGAACATCTTGTGTTTCACATTTTCTTTCGAACATATTTGTGGCTGATCCATGAGATCTCCTAGTGTTCAGGTGCCCTTAGCGTCATTCTGAACTCAAAATCTAGAGATCTAGATTACGTTGCACTTATCTGCTGATGTTCATATTGTGTTAAAAAAACTTAGAGATCTAGATTTTCTCTTGCGTCTCTCTGCTGGTCCTCATATCTTGATCTTTTCCAGATCTGACTTGGATCTGGATGTTTGATCTTACTATATTCATACTCTGTTATTTCCAGATCTCTGTTGAATCTGGTTGTTTGTTTAGCTACTTTCATCAGTTTTGGTCTAGGTTTTTTAATCAAAGGTGGTTTGTTTGGAGTTTGTCCTCCACCAGTGATTTAAATCTTGATCTGTGCTAATTTCTTGTTTGTTCAGGTGATAGTCGTGGTCTCTACTTTAGAGACTATTGTCGTTCTGTTTCCGCTATGCTCAATCAAGGTTGTTCTGTAAGTCTTATATTTGAATCTGTTGTTGCAGATTCTTGGTACGTCTTCTTACTTTCTATATTCTCTTGTGTGCTTCTCTTCTTCTGCTCTTTTCTACTTTGCTGACTAAGGGATTGTCTTGACCTACCACCTCTGAGTGGCAAGGAATCCTGCTGTGTGTCCCTTAGGTTTCACTGTGTGTTTCTCTCTAGCTTGATATCATGATTGGTGCAGATCCAACCAAAGAGCCAGGTGGGCAATCTCTGATTGCTAAACTGGACTTTGGAGATCCGTTGTATCTGCACCCGAGTGATACATCTGGTGTGCCCATTATGAGTATGAAACTGAGTGGCACTGAGAATTACAAAGTTTGGTCCTGTGCTATGATCCTTGCATTAGAAACCAAAAATAAAATTGGCTTTAAAAATGCATCTGTTGTTCGTTATGTTGATAATGATGTTTTGTGTAGACAATGGGATATATGTAATTTAGTTGTTCTGTCTTGGATCCTTGGGTCTATATCTGAGGATTTGTTTGTCAGTCAAGTTTTTTCAAGGGTTGCTTCTGAAGTATGGGATGAACTAAAGTAAACTTATGATAAAATCGATGGGTCTGTTACTTTCAATTTGCATCAAAAGATTAATTCTCTAAGTCAGAATGGGTGTCCTGTGTCTGAATATTATTATAAATTGAATGCCCTCTGGAAGCAATTTGATGCCTTAATAAAACTTCCATCATGTTCCTGTAATGCTGCACATGAATTCTCTAAACACAATCAATTATTAAAACCAATGCAGTTTTTGATGGGTCTTGATGATGTGTACATGCATATAAGAAGTAATATTTTGACTACAGATCCTCTTCCTTCAGTTAAGACTATGTTTTCTCTGGTATCTAGAGAGGAGTCACACCGTGGTGTGACTCGTGTCTCTACAGATTCCAAAACTCAAAATTCTGCCGTCTTTGGAAAGGCTTCCAATACTAAGAAGCAATCTGGGAAACCTACTCTTTTATGTAAACATTGTGGACTTAACGGTCACACAATTGAAAGGTGTTTTAAACTAATCGGGTTTCCTAAGGATTTTCAGTTCACAAAAAATAAGACTAATCAATTTAATAAGTCTGCTTCTAGTAATGCCTGCATTTCAGAGAACTCTGGCCGTGGTCAGTCTTCTCTTTCATCTCTTACTGAAGATCAAATCGCAAAATTGTTGTCCTTAGTTGATCAGAAACAGTCCGAGGGAATTTCCAGCAATATGGCTGGTATGTTCTCAAATAACACGTCTGATATCACTTTTCATCAAAACTTAATAAATCTGGTTGGATAATAGATTCTGGTGCTAATCAGCACATGACTTCTTTTGTGTCCTTTTTAGATGATGTTGTCGATATTTCTGATTTGAGATTAAAAGTAACTCAACCTAATGGTGATGAAGCCATAATCAATAAAATTGGAAATATGAAACTTAACAACAAAGTTACTCTTCTTGATGTTCTTGTCATACCAGATTTCCATGTTAATTTACTATCTGTGCATAAAGTTGCTAGAGATAGTAAAATATTTGTAAGTTTAAATGTTTTCTCATTCAGGACTTTCCTGCAATGAAAGTTGTGGGGACTGGTAGTGAAAAGGGGGGGCTTTACTTTTTTGATCAGGTTATTGACAATTCTGTTAGTTCTGAATGTGCAAGGAATGTTATTAATAAGTCAAACATGTCCATCTATTGTAATGTATCTCATCAACTTTGGCATGCCGATTAGGACACCCTGCTGATCAAATTTTATCTGTGTTGAAAAATAAATTGAATCTTGGAACTGAATCTGACTCTGGTCCTTGTGACATTTGTCATAAAGCTAAACAAGCTAGGGATAAGTTTAAACTGAGTGATCACACGACTAAAAGTCTTGGTGATGTTATACATCTTGATCTGTGGGGTCCTTATCGGGTTGCTAGTAAGGAGGGATATAAGTATTTTCTAACCATAGTTGATGACTTTACACGATCTGTTTGGGTCTATTTACTAAAACATAAAGATGAAGTTTTTGACAATGTTGTTGCGTTTCACAGTTTACTCCTCACTCAATTTGGCAAATCTGTAAAGGTGTTCCGAAGTGATAATGAGTCTGAATTTGTTAATAGTAGACTAGGTGAGTTTTTTAGAAGTAATGGCACTATTCATCAAACCTCTTGCGTGTATACTCCCCAACAAAATGGGGTAGTAGAGCGCAAACATAGGCACTTGTTGAATGTTGCAAGAGCTTTAATGTTCCAAGGAGAAATTCCACTGAATATGTGGAGTGAGTGTATTCTCACTGCCACATATCTTATAAACAGAACTCCTTCATCTGTTTTGAATGGAAAGTCTCCTTATAAGCTTATGTTTGGTTTTGCTCCTGTTCTTTCTCATTTAAGAAATTTTGGGTGTCTTTGTTTTGCAATAAAACCAAATAATACTGATAAGTTTTCAGCTCAGGCTGAGAAATGTGTTTTACTTGGTTATTCCAATTCAAAAAAGGGATATAGATTGTATAGTCTAGATTCTAAACAGATCATAATTTCTCGTGATGTGAAATTTTATGAAACTATATTTCCTTTTAAAATGAGTGAAACCAAACAACTTCCTGACTCTAGTAACATCAATACTTTAAATTTCTTTGATTTTGTTTATGATCAGACTAATGAGTTCACTTCTGGAATGCCCAATAATGAGGTTAGGGTGAATACTCAAAATGGTTCCAATTCAAATAATTCTAAGAATGGTAATGTAACACCCTAAAAATCAGGGTAAATTTAAACCTTAATTCTAACAAGGTTAAACATAAAATCTGTCAAACTTTTATACATAACGGAGATTTGATCTTGAGGATTCATATATACACTAATGCAAATTCACAATAACCTATTAATTTAATCATGTCAACTAAGATCAGATTAAACTGGTTATCTAGGATTTACCAAAAACTCCTCACTAAGGCTAACTTCTCCACTTTCCACAAAAAGTATATACTCGAATGCACTCTTCCCACAGCCCTTTATTTTCCCGAGCTAGTACCTGGTAAGAAAATATAATTTGAAACGATTAGGCTAATGCCTAGTGAGAACATTCGGTTTCAAAAATAATACTTTTAAAATCAATGTAAACAAGGCATAACAAACCTGGTTTCAAAAATAATACTTTTAAAATCCATGAACACAGCTGGAGCATTTATCAACCCAAATGGCATTACTAGAAATTCATAATGCCCATACCTCGTTCTGAACGCCGCCTTAGTGATATCTTCATCTCTTAGGGGCTGTTTACCAAATTTTTCATTAAGTCCTGTATGGATAAACTTGTCTGTTTGGATAAATTTGTCTGTCCAGATAAATTGATGTTGATGTTTACTTTTCTATCTGAATCAATGGTCTGATTAATAAAAATTACCATTTTACCCTTCAAGTGTGAACGACATTGAATTTTAGCAATAAGATCACAACAAACCTGTAACCATTATCTTCTTAATAGAAGGGTCTAATAGAGACATATTCAAAGGGTTTCCATATATCTTAACAAGAATATATTATGTTCTTCCAGGATGTTCAAGTCCGGTGAGCGATATGATTCTTTCCAACACTAATGTTCAAATCTTTTTCTAATCAAATCCCAAAAATGATTTAATATTTCTGGGTACATGATTCCAATATTTTCTTATTTTTACAGTTGATGAAACCTTAGATGTAATCTCCACCATCGATAAAACCTCCACCATGACCGCTGAAGTTGAAGATCTTAAGACGAAGCTATTTACCGAATTCCGTGAGTTTCCAATGAAGAAAACTCACAGCAAGACACCCACATCAATCAATAACATGAGTATTGTTTCAGATGATAAAGAGAACATGGAAATTGAAAGAAAAGTGCATAATGTTAATGTGGATGAAGGAAAGAAGAGCAAGAAAGAGAAGGATGAGAATGATAAGGTTAAGAGTTTACTAGATATACCATTTCTATCTGAATCAACGAGGGGATCTTGCAAGCTAGGGTTTAAAGAGAAGAGAAGGAGGGGTGAAGTTGTGAAGGAGGCGATTTTCCAACTAGGGTTTGAAGAGAAGAGAAGAAGAGAAGGAGGCGTGAATCTGATGGAGGCATGAGGGTCTTTTTTGTTATTAGAAGAGCAGTTCCTTTTTTAAAGGGGTATTTTAGTCAAAGATTTGGCTTAATGGGGACAACAGCTCCCATCTTGTTGTGCGAATAAGCCACCATCTTTGTCATTAAGTCGTAATTAAACGCCCCTAAATGGCTGTGCGAATAAGCCATTTCAGCCATTAAGCCGATTAAGTCGCAAGTAAACACACCCTTCCTCGAACTTGATGATACCCTGACCTCAAATCAATCTTTGAAAAGCATCCCGCACCTTGGAGTTGATCGAACAGGTCATCAATCCTTGGAAGCGGATACTTGTTCTTAATTGTCACCTTATTCAGCTCGCGATAGTCTATGCACATTCTCATAGTGCCATCCTTTTTCTTAACAAACAATACCGGAGCTCCCCAAGGTGAAGAACTTGGTCTAACGAATCCTTTGTCCAATAGCTCTTGCAGCTGGGACATCATCTCTTTCATTTCGGCTGGCGCTAAGTGATGAGTGCGTGCTTTGAATGCACCTACAGACGTGTGCTAATAGAACCCATAAGCAAGTATACTTATGTGAACTATGTCGTCTATCAAGTAATAAAGTGGTAAAGATACCGATTATCGTCCCACAGAGATTGGAGTTAAAATTTCTACAAAAGTATGATGAAATACAATCCTTGTGCTATTTGCATCCATAACACTTAACATTCCATTACAACTACTAAATAAGTCAAAAGCTTCGTCTTAGTCTTCCTTACTAGCCATCCATCTCATACTCTACTTACTTGCCCTTACCTGATCCGCCACCTGGAATACATATTTTTAAAACAAAATGAGGGTTAGACCTGTTGGTCTAAGTGAGAAACCCCTGTTAGTTTAAAAACCATTTATATAAACTTCATTCATATAAATCACGCCACATAATTACATATATCCAATTAAGCTCACACCTCGTGCACCTTTCCTTCTCATTTCCTCCTGGCCATATTAGTGGTAGCAAGCCAACTAATAATATACAACGCTGTACAACATCTACAGCCAAACAACGCTATACAAGTTCTATAGCCAATCACACCGGTCTTAAACCCGGCCAACGTATTATAACACGTTTATAATACACATGTAAGTACAATATCTCACTATATTGTAATTCGCATATACCATACATATACACATAATCACTAATTATCACATTCTCAAACCATACGTATGTATTCCAGTTGAAATTACTTTTAAAGTAAAGCTCACCTCGTTGCTTTATCCAAAACCTCCGGATCCTTTATCTGTCAATTCGATCTTTCTCCCAAAGTTCACAAAATCTGTAATCAATTAATTACGAAACATTTAACAGTCGAGAATACTAAATGAATCTAAATAGTCTAAAAATCCCATTTTGCTATCTCGGCCAACACTCTCTCGCAACTCTCTCTCTCCTCGCAACACACTCTCTCTCGCCACCTTCTCTGTCTCTTCCTCGCAACACACTCTCTCCTCGCAATCATGGCTTGCGAGCCCTAACTCCCTCGCAGCTAAAGGCTTGCGAGCCCTAACTCCCTCGCAGCTAAAGGCTTGCGAGCCCTAACTCCCTCGCAGCTAAAGGCTGCGAGCCCTAACTCCCTCGCAGCTAAAGGCTGCGAGCCAAAAATCCCATCGCAACCAAGGCTTGCGATTCTTATGAACATTCATAAACCTCTCAATTCACTGAGTTCATCTTTTACCCAGATTTACAGATATGTTTCATACTACCATAGAACACTACCCCAAACCCAAAATACACATATCTTATCAAAACACCAAAACCCACCTACATACCTATTTATCAACTTATAAATATAAAAGGGATAGGTTATAAATGATTGTTACCTTTACTTCCTTGAACTGATCTTAATAATCCAGCTGAAACTCCACAGCTTCCTTCTTCTTCTTCTTCCTAAATTTCCTCTCAACCCTCTCTTCTCTCTTTTCTCTCCTTTCTCTCTGTCGTGAACCAATAACACACACACCTTGTTTTCCTTTTTGCCAAGTCTCTACAATGAGACACCTCATCTCAATAAAATAAAAAGAGGCGGTGGATGAAGATAAATATCTTCATAGTTACCAAACAAACCCCATACTTTCATCAAATGGCAAAACACACCCTTAAACTTCCAAATTAACCAAAATTTTACCCTGAATATTTTATTATAAACTTATTCAATTTAACGATAAGGGTTTTAAATAACGACTTTACCCGGGGTATTACATCATCTCCCCCTTAAAAGAATTCCGTCCCGGAATTCAGTTAAGCAAAAAGGTGAGGGTATTTGGCTCTCATGTCCGATTCGGTTTCCCACGTGGCATCCTGACCTCTATGATGCCTCCACTGAACCTTCACTTGCCTGATCTCCTTATTCCGCAGCACTTTGACTTTATGATCAACTATTGCTTCCGGTTCTTCCACATAATTCAGTCTTTCGTCGACTTGTATCGCTGGTAGGGAGACTGCCTGATCTTGAGTAACTAAACACTTTCGGAAGTTTGACACGTGAAATGCATTATGAATTCTGCTCAACTCTGGTGGAAGATCTAATCTGTAAGCTACGTCCCCGATCCTTTCAGTGATTGCAAATGGTCCAATATACCTTGGGCTAAGCTTACCCTGTCGACCGAATCTGATGACTCCTTTCCACGGCGAAACCTTTAACATTACATAATCCCCAATTTGAAATTCCAACGGCTTTCGACGGCGATCCGCGTAACTCTTCTGTCTATCTTGAGCCACTTTCAATCTTTCTCGGATCTGTGTAACCTTATCGGCGGTTAACTGAACTATTTCCGGCCCCGCTAACTGTTTCTCTCCCACTTCGTTCCAACACAGAGGCGTTCGACATTTCCTACCATATAGTACTTCAAACGGTGCCGCTTGTATGCTGGAATGATAACTGTTGTTGTAAGCGAATTCGATTAACGGCAAATGCTTATCCCACGATCCCCCAAAATCAACAATACAAGCCCGGAGCATATCTTCTAAGGTCTGAATTGTTCGTTCACTCTGTCCATCTGTTTGAGGATGATACGCCGTACTTAACTTTATCTGAGTCCCCATTTCCCTTTGAAAGCTTCTCCAAAATCTTGAAGTAAAACGACTATCACGATCAGAAATGATCGAGATTGGAACTCCATGTCGAGTTACTATTTCATTAGTGTATAACTTAGCTAATCGCTCCAATGAATCGGTTTCCTTTATTGGTAGGAAGTGTGCAGACTTTGACAACCTGTCGACGATCACCCAAATAGAATCGAACCCCTTCGGAGTTCTTGGTAGCTTTGTGATAAAGTCCGTGGTAATCTGCTCCCACTTCCACATAGGTATTTCTAGTCGTTGTAGTTGACCAAATGGCTTTTGATGTTCGATCTTTACCTTCTTACAAGTATCACACCGTTCTACATACTGAGCAATCCCTCTTTTTATCCCCGACCACCAATAGAATTGCTTTAGGTCTTTATACATCTTGTTTGTACCTGGGTGAATAGAGAAACGGGATTGATGAGCTTCTTGTAAACACGATCACGTAACCCACCCAAACGAGGTACCCACACTCTGTTTCCCAGACACAATAACCCCCGATCATCTTTTACTAGCAATGCTGACATCCCCGCTAACCGTTCTGATTTCAGATGTTCATCCTGATAAGCCTCCACTTGACACTTCTGCAATTCGTCAAATATGTTGGGTAGGAGTTTAGTTCGTATTGAAACAACTTTTATTGTTCCACTCCTTTCTTGACGACTGAGCGCATCTGCCACTACATTCGCCTTTCCCGGGTGATAAAGGATTTCACAGTCGTAATCATTCAGCAATTCCAACCATCTCCTTTGTCTCATATTTAGTTCCTTCTGATCAAAGAGATGTTGAAGACTCTTGTGGTCAGTATAAATCTGACATTTGGAACCATACAGATAATGTCTCCAAATTTTTAACGCGAAAACGACTGCAGCAAGCTCCATATCGTGCGTAGGATACTGCCGTTCATGATCCTTCAGTTGGCGAGAAGCATAAGCTATAACCTTTCCACGCTGCATAAGCACACAACCCAATCCCAATTTAGACGCATCACTGTAAACGACAAAGTCTTCAGAACCTTCAGGTAGTGATAGAATCGGTGCGCTGCATAGTTTCTCTTTCAATATCCGGAAGGCCTCGTCTTGTTCTGCTTTCCACTCAAACTTTAGGTTCTTCCGGGTCAGCTTAGTCAATGGCGTTGCGATTCGAGAGAAGTCTTTTATAAATTTTCGATAGTAACCGGCTAAACCCAGAAAACTGCGTACCTCTGTTGCTGTCTTAGGTTGTTCCCACTTTTCAACTGCTTCTACTTTCATCGGATCGACTTGTATACCTTTCTCAGAAACCACGTGCCCCAGAAATTGTACTTTCCGTAACCAGAACTCACATTTTGAAAATTTTGCATACAACCTTTCCTTCTTCAGCAGCTCTAGAATCAAACGAAGATGTTGCGCGTGCTCTTCCTTGGATCGAGAATAGATAAGAATATCATCGATAAAAACAATTACAAATTTATCGAGATACGGCTTACATACCCGATTCATCAAATCCATAAAGGCAGCTGGAGCGTTCGTCAATCCAAATGGCATTACTAAAAATTCATGATGACCATACCTCGTTCGAAAAGCAGTCTTTAAAACGTCTTCTTCTTTAACTTTCAGCTGGTGATAACCGGACCTTAGATCAATCTTGGAGAAATAGCAAGCTCCAACTAACTGATCAAAGAGATCATCAATTCGGGGTAGCGGATACTTGTTCTTTATCGTGCGCTTATTCAATTCTCGGTAGTCAATACACATTCTCATCGACCCATCTTTCTTTTTCACAAATAACACTGGTGCTCCCCACGGCGAAGAACTAGGTCTGATGAAACCCTTATCGGATAGATCTTGTAGTTGTGCCATCATCTCTTTCATCTCTGGAGGTGCCAAACGGTACGGTGCACGGGCTACAGGAGTGGCTCCAGGAATTAAGTCTATACCGAACTCGACTTGTCTAACTGGCGGAAGACTGTTCAATTCTTCAGGGAATACTTCAGGGAATTCACTAACGATAGGAATATCTTCCATCCTAATCTTTTCCGGCTTAACATCTATCACGTAAGCCAAGTAACTCTGACAACCCTTATTCACACACTTACGTGCCTTTACTAGTGATATAAGACAGGACTGATGATTCCTACGATCACCATAAATCACTACCGGTCCTTTCTCAGGCAATATAACATTTATTATCTTCTTGTCACACACTATATTAGCCTGATTCTCAGCGAACCAGTCCATTCCCACTACTACATCAAATTCTATCAAAGTTATAGGAAACAATTGTATAGGCACTCCACACCCTTCGATATTAATCACACAACCATCAAATACTTCGCTAACCGACACTTGGTTATCATTTGCAGTATCTACTAATAGAGAATGATCTAACAATTTAGGTTTCAAACACAAACAAGCAGCAAATGCAGGAGACACAAACGATCTGTTTGCACCGGAATCAAATAACACCTTAGCACGTGTAGAGTTTATCAAAAATGTACCTGTGACCACATCTGGAGTTTCCTCCGCTTCTTTCTCAGTCATCTGAAATGCGCGACCTCTGGTTAGTGGCGGTTCCAGTCTTGGCACTACTGGTTTAACATTTGCTGGCCTGCCTGATGACCCACCTTGCTGCATCCTCCCTCGCGGACAGTTTGATTGGAAATGATCCGGAGAATTGCATAAGAAACATAGCCGCGTTACCTTACAATCCTTAATGACGTGCCCAGTCTTCCCACACTTATAACATGCTCGCAAATCACCTTGGCAGTTTCCTTGATGGACACGGTTGCACTTCGGACATGGTCTTTCCGCTAGTCGAAACGGCGGACGGTTTTCATACCTCTGAAATCGGGACCTCTTCGGATCATATTGCGGTCCTTCCCACTTTCTCTTTCCGATACTCTTATCTCCCGTATCCCTTCTCATATCTCGTTCAACATTTTCCGCTGCATCAACTGCAGCTGAAAAGGTATCGGGTCCCTTTGCAGTCACTAACCTTCTAATCTCTGAGTTCAACCCAAAGATAAACCTTTCTATCTTCATCGCTTCTGTAGCGACATAGTATTCTGCAAATCGAGATTTTTCCAGAAAGCTAGCAGTATAATCTCGAACGGATAAGCTTCCTTGTTGCAAATTCATGAATTCTCCTTCCAGTTGTTTGACGGCTGCTTGGGGACAAAATGCGTTCCTGTAGACTATCACAAATTCTTCCCAAGATAGGGTAGAATAAACATCGGATCCTTTTGAATGAATAAACGATTCCCACCAATACAACGCATCTCCTTTCAACATGGCTGCCCCGTACAATACTCTATCTTCGTCCGCACACTTACTCGTTTTAAAAATGGCTTCAATTTCCTTCATCCACCTCATTGCTTTCACCGGATCCCGATCCCCTGAGAATGTCGGAGGCTTGCAGCTAAGAAACATTTTGTAATCACATTTTCTCATTACCGGTAAGACCGTTGGGGTAATTGGCATCTCCTCTTCAAGAGTGGTCTTTCTGTTTCAGTATTATGAGCTTGGTTGAGCATAGCTTGAATATTATCTTGTAATCTCCCCATTTCTGTCATTAAATCAGCTCTGGTAATGAAATCCGTACTATTTTGTTGAGTTCTACCTCCGGTTCTACCTCCAGCTCCACCTCGAAGCCTACCTCCAGTTCTGCCCCCTGTTCTGCCTCCCCTGTCCCCTGTTCCTACTGGCGGATTAGTTCTGTTTGGATTTCTTCCTCCTCCTCGATTCGAATTTCTTGTACCACTTGCCATTCTGTAGATTTAAACAAGATTAATATACACATAAGCACATACCCCATATAACAAGGTATTCCAGTTCAAACATGTACCTGAAAAATCACAATTACACTGGCCAGGTGTAATATGAAATTACCTTACATGATGTTCCTTCTACCTTTTATACTTCATCATCCCAAGGTTCTATAATGATAGGGACATCCTACTTCACATGCAGTTTAAGTCTAGGTACATATACAAATACCTAAATCCCTTAAACTAAGGCTCTGATACCATTTGTAACATCCCTTATCCCATATACATGACGTATTACACAATATAACACAATTAAATATAAGAAACAAACTTCACTTTACATGTACGGTCCGGTAGTCTTTTACAAATAGAAAGAAAACATTTGAAATACAATCCTTGTGCTATTTGCATCCATAACACTTAACATTCCATTACAACTACTAAATAAGTCAAAAGCTTCGTCTTAGTCTTCCTTACTAGCCATCCATCTCATACTCTACTTACTTGCCCTTACCTGATCCGCCACCTGGAATACATATTTTTAAAACAAAATGAGGGTTAGACCTGTTGGTCTAAGTGAGAAACCCCTGTTAGTTTAAAAACCATTTATATAAACTTCATTCATATAAATCACGCCACATAATTACATATATCCAATTAAGCTCACACCTCGTGCACCTTTCCTTCTCATTTCCTCCTGGCCATATTAGTGGTAGCAAGCCAACTAATAATATACAACGCTGTACAACATCTACAGCCAAACAACGCTATACAAGTTCTATAGCCAATCACACCGGTCTTAAACCCGGCCAACGTATTATAACACGTTTATAATACACATGTAAGTACAATATCTCACTATATTGTAATTCGCATATACCATACATATACACATAATCACTAATTATCACATTCTCAAACCATACGTATGTATTCCAGTTGAAATTACTTTTAAAGTAAAGCTCACCTCGTTGCTTTATCCAAAACCTCCGGATCCTTTATCTGTCAATTCGATCTTTCTCCCAAAGTTCACAAAATCTGTAATCAATTAATTACGAAACATTTAACAGTCGAGAATACTAAATGAATCTAAATAGTCTAAAAATCCCATTTTGCTATCTCGGCCAACACTCTCTCGCAACTCTCTCTCTCCTCGCAACACACTCTCTCTCGCCACCTTCTCTGTCTCTTCCTCGCAACACACTCTCTCCTCGCAATCATGGCTTGCGAGCCCTAACTCCCTCGCAGCTAAAGGCTTGCGAGCCCTAACTCCCTCGCAGCTAAAGGCTTGCGAGCCCTAACTCCCTCGCAGCTAAAGGCTGCGAGCCCTAACTCCCTCGCAGCTAAAGGCTGCGAGCCAAAAATCCCATCGCAACCAAGGCTTGCGATTCTTATGAACATTCATAAACCTCTCAATTCACTGAGTTCATCTTTTACCCAGATTTACAGATATGTTTCATACTACCATAGAACACTACCCCAAACCCAAAATACACATATCTTATCAAAACACCAAAACCCACCTACATACCTATTTATCAACTTATAAATATAAAAGGGATAGGTTATAAATGATTGTTACCTTTACTTCCTTGAACTGATCTTAATAATCCAGCTGAAACTCCACAGCTTCCTTCTTCTTCTTCTTCCTAAATTTCCTCTCAACCCTCTCTTCTCTCTTTTCTCTCCTTTCTCTCTGTCGTGAACCAATAACACACACACCTTGTTTTCCTTTTTGCCAAGTCTCTACAATGAGACACCTCATCTCAATAAAATAAAAAGAGGCGGTGGATGAAGATAAATATCTTCATAGTTACCAAACAAACCCCATACTTTCATCAAATGGCAAAACACACCCTTAAACTTCCAAATTAACCAAAATTTTACCCTGAATATTTTATTATAAACTTATTCAATTTAACGATAAGGGTTTTAAATAACGACTTTACCCGGGGTATTACAGTTAGCCAAAAGTACAATACCAAACTAAGTCATTACCTAAACTACAATTATAATTTAAAAAGTGTTTTCAGGGTTACAAATCATCAGAATAATCCCAAAAAAATCAGTTTCCAGCTCATCAATTTGTTCTCTTCAACCCCCTTGAATCACCAGATCTCTGTTGTTGCGATGCTGCAGCAATACCCTGTTTTGGCTGATTTTTCTAAAAATGCTTATATTAGCCTACCAATAAAGTAAACAAGCTAACCATGATTCCTAGCTCCAAGAAAGTAAAACAAGATAAAAAAGACTCAAAGTTGGGATGGTACAGCTTCACTCTTTGTCCATTGACCTTGAACACAGTATTGTCTTCCGGGTTAACTAAATATATAGCCCCATATGGATAAACCTTGTGTATGACAAATGGGCCTGACCATCTAGACTTTAGTTTACCTGGAAACAATTTCAACCTAGAATTGAACAAAAGACATTTTTGACCAGTTTTCAACTCTTTATGCCTGATTCTATTGTCATGCCATTTTTTGGTTTTCTCTTTATAGAGTTTGGCATTCTCATAGGACATGTTCCTATGTTCCTCTAGTTCACAGAGTTGTAACTTCCTCTTGTTACCAGCATCATCTAAGTTCATGTTCAATTCTTTTATAGCCCAATATGCTTTGTGTTCTAACTCTAAAGGGAGGTGGCAAGCCTTTCCAAAGATCAACTTGTATGGGGACATACCTAAGGGTGTTTTAAAAGCAGTCCTGTATGCCCATAAAGCATCATCTAATTTGAAAGCCCAGTCTTTTCTATTTGGCTTGACAACCTTTTCTAAAATCCCTTTAATTTCCCTGTTTGAGAGTTCAACTAAACCATTTGTTTGTGGGTGATAAGCAGTGGCAACTCTGTGTTTCACATTGTATTTTTCAAGAACTTTACTTAACAAATTGTTTATAAAATGGGTACCCTCATCACTAATTAGTGCACGGGGGGTACCAAACCTTGTAAAAACTTGTTTTTGTAAAAACTTGACAACAGTTTTTGCATCATTTGAAACACATGCCCTTGCTTCAACCCATTTGGACACATAATCGACAACAACAAGGATGTATTGACAATTGTTAGATGGTGGGAATGGACCCATGAAATCAATTCCCCAAACATCAAACAACTCAACTTCCAAGATCCCATTCAAAGGCATTTCATTTCTTTGAGAAATGGAACCACTTCTCTGGCATTCATTGCACCTTTGTGAAAAATTATGGGCATCTTTAAAGAGAGTAGGCCAATAAAAACCAGATTGAAGAACTTTAGTTGCTGTTCTTTGGCCTCCGAAATGTCCTCCATAAGCTGATTGGTGGCAATGTTGCAGGATTGCTACCACTTCTGATTCTGGAATGCACCTTCTCAGTATTTGATCTGTACCAAGTTTAAACAAAAAAGGGTCATCCCATATGTAAAATTTGCAATCATGGAGAAATTTCTTCAGCATATGGTGAGTATAATCAGAAGGTTTGATGCCACAAAATAAGTAATTAGTTATGTCAGCAAACCATGGCAGTTGTGTTTGCACCATAAGAATCTTTTCATCAGGGAAGATTTCTATGATGTCTCCACCTTCCCTACTTTCAACTAACTTTTCCAACCTCGATAAGTGATCAGCCACTTGGTTCTCCACCCCTTTCCTATCAACAATTTCAAAGTCAAACTCTTGCAATAACAAAACCCATGCCTTGGTTTTGCATCTTTCTTTGAAATGAGATATTTGATGGCAGCATGGTCAGTGTGAACAATGACTTTAGCTCCCATCAAATATGATCTAAAATTTTCAAATGCAAAAACCACTGCTAATGACTCTTTTTCAGTTGTTGTGTAATTTATTTGAGCTTCATTTAGGGTTTTGCTTGCATAGTGGATGGTATGAAAAATCTTTTCTTTTCTTAGACCTAAAACTGCACCAACAGCCCAATCACTTGCATCACACATGATTTCAAAAGGTTTGCCCCACTAAGTTCAGTTTCTCCATGAAGGATTCAGTGTACTTTCGAACAGTTGAAGTACCTTTATTAAGAGTCCGAAACTCTTCTTCAATCCTATCCATTTCATTTTCGTTGCAATATTCTTCCAAAATCTTTTTCTTGAATGACTCCCATGTCATAGCCGCTAAGACTGGAGCCGTCACAGTAGACGTCACTATATTCCACCAAGTCAACACATTACCTCGTAATATTTTAGACCCAAATCTAACCTTCGATTGTCTGCTCCGGTAAACTCTGGCGGTTTACAGCTTAGGAACGTTTTATATGAGCAGACTCTTTCCACCCTCCTATTTACATCTGTCACAGGATTACGAATTTGATTTATTACCCCAGTATCAGTCTCCGTTCGACGTAACTCCGAACTTCGATCATTCAGTGATTTCATAAACATTTCTGTTTGTTGTGACATTGTTGTATTCATCGTTCGCGTCATGTTCTCCATCATACGAGACTCCATTGTCAATTTTGGCGTTTCCTGGTTGGCGGTACTGGTACTCGTTCTGTGTACCTGACTGTCCGCTCCTCCCATAAAATGTAACCTCGGCGGACTCTCATGAGTTTCACCTATTTCAGGTCGCTTTTCTCCCCAGTCCAATACTACCCTATCCTCCGAAGAATTAGGGGACCTTGGTGGTGTATTCACCATCGTTCTGATATAACACAAGAAATAACCTATAAGAAATGGTTACATATAGCCAAACATACGAAACATAGTTTACCGTTTATTAGTCACTGTAACAATTTAGAAACAAGTATATGCTTATGTAACAATATATCCATAATGACAGTAGCTAATTGAAATTGCGAACATACTATACATGAGAATCCTCGTTACCATCGTTACAGTACTAATTTCACGTATTTCCGTCGACTCTAAGACTATCCCGTCTTAGTAATTCTACCCATATCTCACGAATCATAACTTAATTCATCTCAGCTTAAGTCTAGGTATCTCACTAGCATACCTAGTTCACTTAAACTAATGCTCTGATACCATTTTGTAACATCCCCAGCCCACCGTACACGATATTGTCCGCTTTGTGCATACCCTCTGCATAATAGCATGCCGGTACCGCTCACGGTTTTGTTCCTGCCCGCACAGGCATACGCGGGACGCACCCAGACCGCACCCAGTGACAGGCAAAAGGCCTCATGCAAGGAAGGTATCCATCCACCCTTATAAGGAGGACTTCGTTCCCCCTCCTAGCCGATGTGGGATCTCATAATCCACCCAACTATGTGGGATCAGCGTCCTCGTTGACACACCGACTCGGTGACCGACTCTGATACCATATTGTAACACCCTAAAAATAAGGGTAAATTTAAATCTTAATTCTAACAAGGTTAAACATAAAATATGTCAAACTTTTATACATAACAGAGAATTTATCTTGAGGATTCATATATACACTGATGCAAATTCACAATAACCTATTAATCTAATCCTCTCAACTAAGATCAGATTAAACTGGTTATCTAGGATTTACCAAAAACTCCTCACTAAGGCTAACTTCTCCACTTTCCACAAAAAGTATATACTCGAATGCACTCTTCCCACAGCCCTTTATTTTCCCGAGCTAGTACCTGGTAAGAAAATATAATTTGAAACGATTAGGCTAATGCCTAGTGAGAACATTCGGTTTCAAAAATAATACTTTTAAAATCAATGTAAACAAGGCATAACAAACCTGGTTTACCTTTTTCTTACCATATGTATCAACATCTTACGATGACGGGGTTAAACCCGATTCCACGAATAAGACTGACACCAAGTCAGTCATGATATCATGTTTAAGAGCCCACTACGAATCTCTACGGATTCTAGATTAATGCTCATATCCAAGAAATCACAATTACACATGTCAATTTCTTGGAAAGGAAGTAGAGATTACAATTAAGCCATGCCTAGCTCTTTCCTTCCTTAGAAATCGGGAATTACGATTAGTCCACGCCTATCCCACGATTTCTCATCAATGTGAAATAGGAATTACGATTAATCCACGCCTATTCCTCATTTCACCTAAACGGGAATTACGATTAGTCCACGCCTATTCCTCGTTTATCATACACACTGGAATTACGATTAGTCCACGCCTATTCCATGTGTTCATAAAAACTAGTGCCTATGGATCCATTACACTTATTTGTACTCGTGCAGGTTATTGCTTAATATAAATCATTTTCAAATAACATTAATGAAGTTAAGCAAAACCATTAATTTCAAGATAACAAAATTTTGCTTTGTATCAAAACTCATTCAGGAAACATTCATTATAAAATATACCTTACCATAACTTGAAATACGTTTATAAAAAGGGTAAGGTAAGAATGAACTCACCTGATAGTAGTAACGTCGCTATTACTTCACTTCTTAAAGTTGTAAAGACTTTCCGCTACTAAACTTCCCAGAGTCTGAAACATCCAAATACATATTGTACTGATATCAAACTACTGATTAGGACTCTTAAAATCCTAAGTAACCAAAATCTCGTCACTTATCTCAACCCAAAGGAATGCACCTACATTTGTCACAACCTACTACTTGCGACACCATACTTATCGCAATACATTGTTGCGATATCCCTCTTATCGCAACTAACTGTTGCGACTTTAACATCTTATCGCAACCAACTGTTGCGACATAACATCTTATCGCAACCATCTGTTGCGACATAATTCTTATCGCAACCAACTGATTGCGATATACTCTTTTATCGCAACTCACTGTTGCGACAATCATCATTATCGCAACACCCATCTTTATCGCAACTCACTGTTGCGATGTTCATCTTTGTCTCAACTAACTGTAAACGTATTTAAGTCTGAAATCTATACTTTTAAGCCATAACAATTTCTACAAAAGTGCAGATATGCTTAACATCATTAGCAGAAACTATTTATAAACCCAGTTTTCTCATATCTTTCCAAAATCATCAAAACCCAATTCTAAACCATTAGAAAGCTTGGTAAACATGCTAGGAAGAGTTCTTGTGAAAACCATACCTTTAATTTCACCACTTGAACCTTCAATCTGCTGCTGAAAAATCTGTTTTCTTTCTTCCGCTTCTTTCTTCTTTCTCGGTCCTCTCTCTCTCTCTCTCTCTCTTTCTCTCTCTTTGTATGATGCACACACACCAAGAGTTTCAAAAAAAATGAAACACAAACTCCCTTTTGTTTCTTTTAAACAAAAAAGGCGGTGGTGATGATATCTTTCATCACTTTAACCAATTTAGCCCCCCAATCATCGTCAAATGACAATTTATACCCTCCATCTTATAAATTAAAATTAAAGTTTACCCCTTAACTTATAATTCCAATAAAACACATAACGTAACTTATTCGGGGATAAACTCTAAAATTAATCTATCAAATAATTATACTCAAATTATCAACAAAACCAGACGTAACACTTTATATAGAAAATCGAGATGTTACAGGTAATAACCATGATTATCATGATGACCAAAATAGAGCTACCAGTGAAATATCTGGCAGTACTAACACTTCAAACAGGGCTTCCGAACCACAAGGTTCTGGTAGTACTGATTCGGTTGCCGATGATCATGGTGATATTGGTTTTAGTCCCTTAAATGTTAGAAATAATGATGATCTTTTGAGTTCCCCTTCTGAGGGTATTGTTAGAAAATCAAATCGCCTTTCAAATTTGCCTAAACATTTTACTGATTATGTCATTGAAGGTAAAATCAAGTATGGGTTAGAAAAAGTTGTAAACTATTCCTTTCTTAATAAAGATAATTTTTGTTTTGTATCCACATTAAATAAAGCCGTTGAACCTGATTTTTTTAGGCCTCTAAGAATCAAAACTGGGTAAATGCAATGAATGATGAGATGGAAGCTTTGTATAGGAATAAAACTTGGATTTTAACTGAGTTACCCCCTGGTAGAAAGCCTATAAGTTGTAGGTGGATTTATAAAATAAAATATAAATCCACTGGCGAAATTGACATGTATAAGGCAAGATTAGTTGCTAAAGGGTACTCTCAAAGGGAGGGATTAGACTATGAATAAACGTTTTCTCCAGTAGTTAAAATGGTTACTGTTCATTGTGTTATTGCTTTAGATGTTCAGTATGATTGGTCGTTGTGTCAGTTAGATGTAAATAATGCATTTCTCTATGGTGATTTATCTGAAGAAGTTTACATGTCTTTACCTCCTGGATACTTTTCTCCTAATGAAAAAAGAGTTTGTAAATTAGTGAAATCTTTATATGGTTTAAAGCAAGCTCCTAGGCAATGGTATGAGAAGTTATCTGCTTCTTTGAATGAAAATGGTTTTTCTCAAAGCTCTTGTGACTATTCTTTGTTCACAAAAAATGTTGGTTTTGTTTTCATTATTCTCTTGGTATATGTGGATGATATAACTTTAATAGAAAATTGTAAAGTTGAAATAGACAAAGTAAAGAAACATTTACAATCAAATTTTAAAATAAAAGATCTTGGAGAATTGAAGTTCTTTTTAGGTATAGAAATCTTAAAGTCTGAAAAGGGGATTTGTGTGTCACAACGTAAGTACTGTCTTGAACTGTTGAATGAATTTGGTTATTTGGGAGTTAAACCAATTGGTACTCCCATGGATATGAACCTGATTGTAACAGATGTGTTTATTTCTGATTCCAAAGATCCTCCTTTAGAGGATTTTACTACTTTTCAAAAACTAGTTGGGAAATTGATTTATTTGTTAGCCGCTAGGCCAGATATAGCATTTGTTGTTCACTGTTTAAGTCAGTTCATGCATTCTCCAAGACAGTCTCACTTGAGACTTGCCCTTAGAGTTTTACGATATCTAAAAGCATCTCCTGGTAAGGGTGTTAATTTTTCCATGTCTTCTAGTTTTAAATTAAATGTTTTTGTCGATGTTGATTGGGGCAAGTGTTTGTCGACAAGAAGATCTGTTACTGGTTATTGCCTTTTCTTAGGCAATTGCATGATTTCATGGAAGAGCAAGAAACAGACCATCGTTTCTCGTTCTTCTGCGGAATCAGAATATAAAGCAATGGCATCTGCTCTATGTGAGATTATCTGGGTTCTCAGTGTTTTGAAAGATTTACAATTAAAAGATTTACTTCCAGTAGATCTGAATTGTGATAACAAATCAGCAATTCAGATTGCAAACAATCCAGTCTTCCATAAACGAACAAAACATATTGAAATTGACGTTCACCAGGTAAGGGAAAAGGTTGCATCTGGGTTGCTGAAAACAGTTAAGGTTCCTTCCACTGAAAATCCAACAGATATTTTCACGAAATCTTTAGGAATAAATCAACATAATTATCTTTGTGAAAAGTTACATATGTTGGATTTGTTCAGATGTCAAGATTGAGGGAGTGTGTTAAAGGGTATGTTTTATAATACCAATCTTGTCATCTTTATATTTATTGGCGTTTATTTGTTATGTTTCAGTAATTAGAAGGACTATATGGTATATTGCTTAAAGTAGTGGATGGCGCTTCACTTTCTTGTGAACACTAAGGGTAGCAGAGCTATTACTGGAATGCTGAGGGTCTGAAGTGTAAATATGTCAAAGAATATAAAAGGAGGAGCTCACGTTCATTTGGTCACCACTGATTTCATTTTTTACTTTTACAAATTAGAAACTCTCTCGTTTTCTTTCTCACTCCAGATTAGGGTTTGTTATCTTAGTCTAGATTTAGATGTTATTTTGTAATGTTTGTTTAGATTTTGTTTCAGAGTTTTAGTTTGTAATTGTTGTTGATGTATAAAAGTTGGATAGAGTGGCAATGGAAATGGCGGTGGAGAAGACAACAGAGAGGGCGAGAAATAGGGGAGCTCGACGAACTCACAAATTGACTCGACGGGGTGGTGCCGATAAGGGATCGGAGGGATAGCGTGGAGTGGGCTCTTGATGCATCAAAGGAATACAACGTGAAGAGGGTACGTGACACATTGGAAGAACTCGAAAGCAACGATAGTGGGCAAATGGCGGCAACGGAATGGTCTACGATTGTTCCTAAAAAGGTATGTGTATTTATTTGGAGGGCTAGATTGGGGCGAATACCATGTAGAGCGGCGTTGGATAAAATGGGTATAGGTTTGGACTCGGTACTATGCCTGAGATGTGGTGATGCGATCGAAACGGTGGATCACGCTCTAGTATCGTGCCCAGAGATCAAGAGAATGTGGAACCTTATTGGTAGATGGTGGAAGAAAAACTTGGAGCGAGTCGAAACAATTCAAGACGTGCTTCAAGAAAATATCCCAAATGGGGAGGCCGCGAGAGGAAGTGCATTATGGACGGGTGTGAAGTGGGTGTTTATGTATTTCATATGGGGTCATAAAAACAAGGTGGTAAAAAAAATCAAGATTTTCAAAAAATAACAATTCATACAATTAATTGTTAAATATTGTTAATTTAATTTTTTTCAATTTATTTCGTAAAAACAAAACAAAAAATAAGTGTAAATTAACAGATAAAAATTGGAAGAAAAAAGACTCAAAAAAAAGAACAAAAGAAAGATAAAGGACAATTATAAATAAAAAAATAATAGTAGGTGATTGGTAAGTTTTTGTTATTTTATTGTTGAGGTCTTGAGTTCAATACTCTTTTCTTTACATATTTGTTTGCTTTTTTAGTAACATAAATTTAAAAAGTGAAAAAATAGAATTTTGCTATGAACAAAAATTGAACCCACATTTCAACAAAGATAAGTAGAGCATCAACCATTTTACCCATCTCACATTTATGTTTTAAGTTTGGTTTAAAAAACATTTAAGAGCACCGGTCAATATTAAGTGGGTGCACAGTTACGATCGATAAGAAATTTCTATTATGGTGGGATAATTGAGCTGGGGGACATCAACATGCACTCCCTACTCCCTTAGTAGGCCCGTGCTTGCCGTTAACGCATACAGATTAATCCCGCGGCGACTATGAGTGATCTGAAATTATCACAGGTGAACCTTTGTAGATACTTTAAAAACTGAAAACCATATATTCGTAATGAATTGCAGTTGTTCTCAAATGAACATGTCATCATATTCAGTAAATACGTAAAATTTGCCAAATGATTAGTTTTCTACTGACAAGAAGAGTTTTCCTTCGACGAACCTGCTCGTGTGCCCACGGTGGCACGTGCCATCGTATTATTTCTCCGGCAAAGGGTAAAACATTAAGTTTCGTGAAAGGTGCAACCGTATCGTTTTAGGAGGTGCTACTGTATTATTTTGAAAATGCAACCGTACCTCGTAATCAACCAAAAAACAAAAAAAAACTAGTGAAATCAATCAAAAAAACGGAAAAACTCCTTAAATCAACCAAAATACCAAAAAAATCTCCTTAAATCAACCAAGAATACCGAAAAAGTCTTTCAAAATCGATAAAAAAACCTTAAAAATCCCTGAATCAAGCAAAAAACTTAAAAAAATCCCTCAAAACACCGAAATTTGGCTAAAAACACATCGATCGATATTAAACGTTGATAAAAAGATGAACACATGTCGATAAAAACCGTATGAAAAAATTGATGCCGCCGTATGAAAAACTTCCTAGGTCCGTCCTTCATTGTGACGGTTCCATATACTTTTTACCACAGTTAATTATGAATGTACCAAGTTGAATCAAACTCATCCAAAAAGGTAAACTTTAGTTAAAACCTTACCCAAAAAAAATCTTGTAACACGATCCAAAATGAAAACTTTATTATTCTCTTAAGGGACTAATCTTGCACATAACCAAAAGTCCAGGGTCTTTTAAGGTAATAAAAATATAGAGTAAATTATATTTTAGTCCCTGTGGTTTATTGAAAATTTCTATTTTTGTCTTTATGATTTTGAAATTCTGATTTTCATCCTTAATAGTATATAATTCATCACCTTTTTCATCCTTATGATTTAAACTTTATTGCTATTTTCATTCTTGTGGTTTACAATTCATTCCTATTTTAGTCATTCGTAGATGAAAGTAGTGTTTTGTTCTCAAGGACGAAAATAAAAATGAATTGCAAACCATAAGAACAAAAACCGAAATTTTGAAACCATAGGGACTAAATCCAAAAATTTTAGCAAACCACAGGGACGAATATTGTACTTTACTCATAAATATATAATCAAAACCTGTATAAATTCAATTCCCGCCTCTTCTCCTCCACTCTGTAATTCTCACCGTCAAAACACACAGATGGGTAAAGGAGTATTCTTCACCTCCGCCTCCATGCTTCTCGCAGTCATAATCACCGCCACCCTCCGCTCCTCCCACCACCACAACCACAACCACCTCCTCCGCCACCCCAATAATAACTCATCATCATTCACAGACCTCACATCCAACGCCTCCCAATTGCTCCGATCAAATGGGTTCAACTTCATAGCCACCTTCCTCCACATCTCGCCGGAGCTCTTCCTCTCAACACCACAATCCACCATCTTTGCGATCCCCGATACCGCCATCTCCAACCTCTCCGCCCCGCCTTACATGACCAAACAACTCCTCGCCTACCACATTTCTCCTTCCACATTAACCATCCAAGATTTGTTCAAGAAACCCGCGAAAACCTGCTTACCCACCTTGATTTCACAGCAGAAAACCATTATCACCAAGAACGATTACAAGAATCGTCTTCTTGAAATCAACAACGTGTTGATTACTCACCCGGATCTGTTTCTTCAAGGACCCGTCACCATTCATGGTGTCGCGGGTTCTTTTGCTTCGTTTGATCATCATCGTCAAGAAATCAAGTTACCAGTTTGTGAATCCGATCACAATTCTGGTTATGATTATGATTCTGGTTCTGGTTCTGGCGGCGGTTTTATCAAGAACAAAGATGAATGGGAAAAGGTAGTCAAATTTCTGAGTTCAACCGGGTTCATGCCGTTTGCAACCGGATTGAACTCGGTCACAGATGGGATTCTTAAAGATTTTCCGGATTTGAACTCGGTGACGATTTTTACCCCTCCAAATATCGCGTTAATGGCCATGCCTTCGCCATTGCTGGATAAATTCATGAGGTTTCATATAGTTCCACACAGACATTCTTTCAGACAGTTATCCGGATTTCCAGCAGGCTCGTCGTTAAGAACATTGGTTAACGGTAAACATGTTGACATCACGGAAACGTCAAAACTTTCCCAGATCGTTTCTATCAACGGAGTGACGATTACTGCACCAGATTTGTTTGTATCGAAGAATTTCATTGTACACGGGATCGCTCGTCCTTTGAGCATGGACGAGCTTTCTAGCATGTCTAGATAAAAACAGTGTATTCCTTTTTTCTTTTTTTACTATCGAGGTTTTTCGGTTCAGCTCCTGTGTATGCATTTTCACCAATTTCGTAGTGAAAACTCTTTCCGGTTTTTGCGATTTCTTATTCTGTTATATCGCATGTTTAACATTAAAGATTCATAAAAGAACCAAGCTTTGGATAATTGTCCATGTGGTATGCAGGATGTTTGGCGCGACAATTACACTGGATAAGATAGGTAAATTACTAAACTACCCATGTCAAATTAAAACCTTAAAAAACTTCTACAATGTACAAAACATACCCTAAGAATCTATAGGGTTTCGAGTTTAATGGACAGATAGCCTTTCGAGTTGATAAAATTCCCTAATTTTCACTAGATCAAGATCCCAAAAGTCCCAGAAAGACTCTCGTGGCTCCTTAAATCAGCATCTTCTTCGCGAATTCAAACCCAAATCCATCTGTAGCACCAATACCAACTCAAAAATGGAACTAATTTAATGGTTATCAAATTGCATTAACCAAGATCACCAGCAATTAATGATCCTAACACCATCCAAATCCAGGCCATTGATGGCTTCCTTAATGATCTCATCTCCATGGAAGCAATCTTTATCACACAAAATGACTGTATTTGACTGTAACTTTCTTCTTCACATTTATGCAGTTACCAATTTTGAATAAGATGATCTAATTTATTCGACCATTATCGGGTTCTGAAGAACCCTAATTCGTGATCATGATGGTGATCAAAAGTTTGATGATCATGATATCATCAGTGAGAAGCTATGGAGACTAGTAATCAAGCAAACATGATTGCAGTGAACAAGGAATAACTTAATAACAATCAACAATTTCAACTGTAATATAGACATTGGAAATCATATACACCTAATAATGTGATGATGAAAGCATAATTTACAGTGAACTTACATCGAAATTAGCTCAAAACAGCTTCACGAACGAGTTTTGATTCTTCTGGTGATGATCATTGTCATTTTTGATCCCATCAATGTTACGTTTCTCGCTTCAGAAAACTCTGATTTCCTAAACAATTTCAGAACTTCCTTCACCTCACCATTTCCACACTCCTCCACACACACCACACATGTGCCTCCAACCCTAACAGTCCTCTCGAGCTCCCTAACGTAACGCGATGGAAACAATGCCAGATCCAAATGCGCACTAAACCCTAAATTGAAAACCCTATCGAAAAAGGGCAAATTATGCGGATCCGCCCTACTCACCAACGGCGGAGATTCGACTAATTCAACGCCGGTGACATCCTGTAATCCGATCTCTTCGAGCGACATGACGGCCTGACCGCCGCCGGCGGAGAGGACGAGAGCGTGTGTGTGGTTCGAGAGGTGTTTGAGGGTTTGGAGGTAATGGAAGATGGAGGAGAACGAATCGACGGATTTCCGCCACGTGTGGGTGGACCAGAGGCGGTGGTTTCGCTTGTCGATGGTGGTGATTGGACGGTGAGCGGCGTCGCAGGAGGATTTGGGATGAGGTTTGTGGTGAGGGTTGGTTTTGGGATCGATGCAGGTTTGTGGTGGGGTTTGGAAGAGGAAGACGAGGAGTAGAGTGAGTGTGGCTATGGTGATTGCTAAGTATGAGATCTTTCTTAGGAAGATCTGAATGTGTTTTTCCATTTTTAGGGTTTCTTTTCATCAGAAAGAGATGCAGTGAAGAAGATGATGATGGCGAATTGGCGACCTCCATTGTTGATCCACAAATCATCTGTTTGCTTAATCTACTCCCTCCTATGTTTTTATTTTTGTCAAATCGACACCAATAGTTTTGGTTTTTCTATTTTGACCACATTTATTTTGTTTTTAGAGTTTGTATATTTGAGATTTTGTTTGAAACCAATGGTCGATTGCATTTAACTGATTATTTATGTTTTAATCTTTGACTAAATTATATTGTTTTAATTTTTTATTCATTTATCTGAACAGTGTGGTCGACATATATAGCTGTATATTTTATTACTTCATCAATGTATACGTATTTCAAGCTTTTATGATCTACGTCAACAGATATAATGTTTTCTTTCTTTTGGTCTCTAAAAGAGCATGCCTACTTGGGACCACTGATGAAGGATTCCTCGAAAAGTTAAGGATTAGTAATTTTTTTTAGAAATTGAACGGATTCCGCCTTATACATATGCGAGGAAGGTAATCAAAAAAGAAAACAGAAGAGTTCTTCACTTCCATGCGACCTATATATGCAATAACCCAAGCTCGCTCCTTAAAGTCGTCGTGACCCAACATGTGAGGTTGTGACATGTGGCTCGTTGGCTACATCGTCTTCATGACCAGAGCTTGGTAACATTGCGACGCCACCACAAGTGCATACAGTGATTAAATATATTGTTCCATAAGTATAGACAACTGAAAACCTAATCGGACACAATTTTTGCTCATTTTTAATGATTCTTCTTGTTTTGGTTCACTAATAACATGTTTGCTAACATATTTATTCATGGAGACCACAGATTAAACACTAATTCATGCACAAATTTAGTATTCACATATTGATCACATAATATGTAAAATCAAAGATCAAACTCATGAGTGCTTTTGTAATGAATGGTTCGATAAGGGTGCGTTTGGTACGCAGACATTATAAAACAGAACAGAACGGGACATGACAAAACAGAACAAGACAGAACAGTTGTTCAGCGTTTGGTAGACAGAACTGGACAAAACAAAATAGATAACATTCGATCAAATACAAATAAATAAAATTTAAAGAATGAATAAAATATAAAATAGAATGTGTATTTGATGTTTTAGAAGAGAATTAGAATTTATTTTGAGATTATATTGGTAAAACAGAAGTCTGTTCCACCTTGTTCTAAATTGTTCCATGGGGTAGGGGTGGAACAGGCCTGTTCCAGCTTGTTCCAGTTTGTTCCTGTCGGTTCCACATAAAAGTCCTACCAAACATAAAAGTCCTACCAAACATGGGACAGTGATCTCTGTTCTGTTATGTTATGTCATGTCATGTCCAGTGTACCAAACGCACCCTAAATGACGCTAAGGGTAAAAGACATCTTAGATAGAAAACAAGCAAAACCATATGTGAGATTAAAAAGATGATTCTAAACCGACACATATCTACTTATTAAATATAAATAGATCTCTACTTATCAAATCTTTCCATCTATATTTTCAATATATAACCTGACTTGAAAAATGTTTATAGTGCAACAGAGTTGAGTTTCAATGGAAAGTTGAGGTTAACGTGATAAGCGTGAAAAAATTGGATAAGAAATAGATGCACATTATGATAAGATGCACTGGATTAATTCTCCTCTAAGACATAATTAATAAGAAAACGTTTGATTAAAAATGATTAACGATTCAAATTCACTCCTCATATTTTCTCACTCTCAACTTCTCAGATGATTTTTCGTCTATTGCAACATCCATTAAAAATGGTGGAAAAAAAATATTTGTTTTACATGTGCATATAGGCAAAAATAAAAAGGTCATGTTTTTTTTTATTATTAAGACCATCTCTAATGAAACCTCTATTTTACTCTCTATCGTAGAGAAATAAATAGTAACTCTCTAAATATAGAGAGTTACTATTTATACTCTCTAGTTTTTTCTAAATTTTTGATAATTACAAAATAGTCCTTCAATTATAATGTTGTTAAAATAACATGATAAAGTTAATAAATATAAGGTTATTGTGAAAATAAAAAAAATATAAGAATACAATTTAACTAGTTGAGTACCCGCGCAATGCGGCGGGGATGTTAATGTTCTATAAAGATACATTTAAGTTTTAAACATCAAATTTTGCAAAAAATATTTGGTGGTTCACATGGTTCATATATTGTATTAAAAGTTTTTCAGAATGCGACGGGATATATTGTAGATTAAAAAATGAAAACTTAATGCAATTTCTTATCCAAAAAGTCTAAATTGTTGTTTAAACAAAATAAAAATTACAATCATGTTTTAATCATATACAATCATCACTCAAAACTTCTCGGCAAACCACATTTGATGTGTAAACTCCATTCGGCTTGAACTTTTTGGATGGCTTCACTAATACCTTTGTAGTGCCACGTGATATACCTCTGGATAATGCCACATAAAGTTGCCCGTGTGAGAATACCGGTTCTGGTAGATAAACACCTACCACCGGAATTGTTTGTCCTTGAACTTTATTAATTGTCATTGCAAAACAAAGTCGAATCGGAAATTGTTTTCTCTTCAATTTAAATGGAAACATGTCATCTTCGGACGGACATAGAGGAATTCTTGGTAAAAATACCCTCTTACCAGTATGTTGACCAACAGCTATTTCCGCATCAATGACGTTCGGTTGAAAGCCTCTGCATATCAACCTTGTGTCGTTACATAATCCATTCGAAGGGTCGATATTCCGCAATAGTATTATTGGGCATCCAATTTTAAGTCGGAGGTAATGAGGGGGCAAACCGCTAACGGTAAGTGAGTTTAAGAATTCCATTGGATATAAGTTATTGTTATCGTCTTCTGCTTCGTCAAAACTATAGTAAATTTTTTCCTCTCCGCTAACGGTAAGTGAGTTTAAGAATTTCATTGGCTGACGATGCATTTGTTTTAAAATATCTAAAATATATAGTCTTACTTGTATGCACCGGTCTCCATGTCATTTTTCTTTCATTGCTTTTTGTTTCTCGTTCGTTCTCTATTATTTGTACATAAACATTGAAATAGATTTGATGCCAGGCTTTCATTTTATGAGATATTAGTCAGCGGTCACTATGAGATCCATTGGCAACTTGTATTTATTTGATGCTATTAGTTTGGTAAATATTTTTTTGATTGGCATTTACTTTTTGATCTAATACATAGCATAAACAATATTGCAGCAATGTACAGTTGTTTTATCAATTGAAGCTTCTATTTGGTATTTGCTGTTACGGGGCTCTGTGGCTTATCTTACACGTTTTTTTCTTTTTATGCTTCAAGTTGTGTCCAGTTTTTGATGTATGTCATGTTTTTTTGCAGGCAGTAAAACGACATCAAAGCTTTGAAGCAAATAAAGATCAAGTTCAATACAACTTGATTCAAGTCCAGGTTACTAAATGGCTTAATAAAGTATGTAATTTGGCCACTTATGCTATGGGCTGGTTTTCGGGCATGAGAGAACTATTTATACTTTGTTATATAAGGTTTTATTACCAGAATATGGTAATAAAAGTTTACTTCAGTTCTCTCTTGATTAACTTCACATCATAACTTGATCCATATAATAAGCATTGGAGCATAAGGTTTATCAGAAATCTGCATCTAGTCCAACATACACTGTTATTGGGTACATTAGAAGGACTCCACATCTGGAAATTCAAGGCATTTGACAAACATGCAATTAACATTTCTACAGTATCCTACCAAAGCTTTGGCTCCCCTTATGCTAGAAGATTACCGAAAAGTGATGGTTGGAAGGGGAGAGGAACAACAGTTCACTTATGAAAACATCCTTGATTGTATGAAGAAAGGTATCCATCCTTCGTTTTTGCCTTTCCATGTGTGAACAGAAATTTTTTGTTTTATTCTTTGTGGTTTACTCATTCTTGAACGAAAGTTGAAAGATCCAACATTTGGCTCATTTTTGCTGAAAAAATGTGGTTTATTTAACTCTGTGGTTCATCTGACACATTAAGACATGATTTTGTACACTTTCCAACTGGTTGTGATACATTTTAACATAATCACATTCCATTGCTACTTCTCCTATCTCTTTCTTATCTATCTTATTTGAATTTGTATTTCTGTTTCATTGACTGTTCGTTAACATCAATATTACTTGCTTACGAAAGGGTATTTTGTAAAGATAAATTAATAGCATTTTTTTTCAGTACTTGCTTCACATATTGTAACTCATACAACTGAATACTTTAAAATAAACATAAAAGACAATAATAGTGTCATCGAACCCAAACAGAAATAAAGAAGAAATTGTGTGCAAACAGAAACCCAAATCAACGTACCTGAGAAGAATGTGAAACCCGGAGAAGAATGTGAAACCCTGAACAAACCGTAAAACCGTGAAACCCAGAGATAAACCTGATTTGAATCGATGTGAGAAAAAAATCAATTAACCCCTAAACCCAAATCGATGAGCAAAAATAAATTTGGGAGATTCAAATCTAGCGTGAAATGCACCAAATGAGCAACGTGTGAAAAGATGGAAGAAACAAAACAAATGATTCCCTACCTTGTCCGAGCAGCAACTCAGCCAAAACTCTAAGCAGATGAAGAACCCTAAACCCACAAGCTGGTCAACTCCACTCTCACCTGGAAAAAGAGACATTCTTCCAAGTTATGCAAACACCACTAAAGTTGAACTTCATATAAGAACTCGATAAGAAGCCGAAAAGATGGAAGAAACAAAACAAACGATTCCCTACCTTGAAGAACCCTAAGCAGATGAAGAAACCTAAATGATTCTGAAGCCATGCCTTATAATCGGTGGGATGGAGAGGAGGAGACGTTTGCAATTTTCAAAAAGAGAACTGGTGGAAGTAACCAAGGAGTCGTTTGCAGAGAATGGTGGGTTCAACAATGATTCTGATGTCACGTGGGTTTAAAATGACAATGAATGAGAGAGTAGGTTTTTAAAAATTGTGCTGTGTTGTACTTCATGTTAAAATGGTTGTATAAGAGGCTTTAATGGGTTGTACATGATGCATAAAAGATAGTATAGATAAAAGAAAATGTTTTAAGACTTTAAGACTTTAAGACAAAAGTCTTACATGCTTTATAAGGTAGTATAGATTATAGTTAATAAATATAAAAGTATTATTGAAAACTAGAAGTCTACTCGCGCAATGCAGCGCGATATATTTCGATTTTAATGTTCTATTTTATTTTAATGTGTGGTTTTAAGAAAACGGTCATGCATTTTATAAATTTGTTAAAAGAGTGATGTTTTTTAAGGAGTTCATGATTTAAGGATTTGAAAGCGTCTAGAGATAAAGATTAATTAATAAGAGTCCACGATTTAAAGATTTGAAGGCTGTTAGATATAAGTATTATTAACCAAGTAATTAGCATTAAAAGTGGTACATAAAGCTTCATTAATTGTTTTTAAGAGATTTTAAGTAATTAACGTTAAATAGCGGTACATGAAATTTTAGTGGGTTGTTTTTAAGAGGTTTTCACAAATGTTTTATGATATAGTATAGACTATAGATATACGTAACCAAAATAAAAGAAAATATACTTAAAATATTCTTTTTTAAAGTAAAAAATAGAATAATTCATTATAAAAGACATAACACATTCTCTAATACATATTATATTTTTATTTTACATTAATTTCATTTGTGACATAACCACCTCACTCAACCAAACGACTGACCGTCAACATATCCCTGCAACGAAACTATACACGCCGGTCAGAGCTCCGGTTTCGTCTCCGCCGCGGACAGCGGCGTTGATGGTTCTCCGCCACCAATGCTCACCACCTTCGGCCCTTTTATCTGTTCAGGCGACAACTTCCTGAGCGAAATCTTCAGCACTCCGTCCTCAAGCTTCGCATTCACCGTATCTACATCGAGATTTTCCGGCAACCTGAACTGTCTCCAGAACTTTCCATACGACCGTTCACGGCGGTGCCAATGATCACCACCACCACCGTCTTTCTCCTCCTCCTTCTCCCTCTTCCGCTCTCCGCTAACTCGCAAAACTCGATTCTCCTCCACTTCAATCTTCAATTCTTCCTTCTTCATCCCAGGGACATCCATCGTGATCACGTGACTGTCACGTGTCTCCTTCCAATCCACCCTCGCCGGCGACACGATCACTTCGTCGTCCCGATCGATTCCGAACGGAATCTGCTCCAATTCTCTGAAAGGATTGGAAAGCAGATCAGATAAGAAAGTGGATCCAGTTGGATCATGATGATGATGATCGATTAATGTCGATAAGAGAGATCCGCTACATTTTCCGGCGAACAACAAGTACAGAAACCCTAATAGCAGAACGGTTTTCATGGTGTTGTTTGTATATATATGTTTGTTATGTAGGTTAGGTTTGTTGAGATTCTGGTGTGTCATGGCGGTTGTTTAAGGGGTTTATATAGCAGTTGGAAGTGCATTAGAGAAATGTGTAGAAGGTTCTGTTCTGGAGCAGAAATGGGTAGAAGCTTCCAAATGTATCTTCACGAGGATTCTAGGGTGAATCTGGAACATGGTAAACAAGACTTGTTTTCTGTTTTATAATATTTTCACATCAACTCTTAAAGCTTTAAAAATAAAAGTATTTATTTTATTTTATTTAGTTTAAAACTGTCTCCAACAGTTATGTTAAATGAAAAAAAAATGAGATTGTAAAAATCTGAGAAATCTCTGAATAAATGGTTTACTCTCAAAACTAATTATTACCCTTTGAAAAACAATTTTTTTTTCACTCAATTTTTCATGAATATTTTAATAGAATAATTAAATAAATTAAATATTTTAATAAGATAATTAATATTAAAGATGCTAAAATAGCATAGTTGAAGTTAGATGTAAATTTTTTAGAAATTTTGAATTTTTTTACTCTATTTTATAAAACTTTTAAATAGTTGTTGGAGATGCTTTTATTATTTGGAGCTATCAAATTATAGTGCAAGTGTTATCTATTGATTTTAATTTTTTTATTATTTGTTTTTATTTAATTCTATAATAGTTTGTAATATATATATATATATATATATATATATAATATGTCTAGGGCTATAAATGAACCGAACGTTCAGTGAATCGTTCGTGAACCGTTTGGCGAGAAGTTCGTTTATGTTCGTTTATTTAATAAATAAACGAACATAAACACGTTTTTTTGTTCGTTTAGTTAAATGAACGAATATGAACAATGGTCTCGTTTGTTCATTTATGTTTGTGAACGTCCGTTCATTTATGTTCGTTAATGTTCGTTCGTTGTCGTTCATGCATGTTTATATATATAAACATAGTTATATAATATGAAATTAATGTGTAAAATCATCAAGTAAATTGATCTTTTAGAATTTATTTTTTATACCTCCTAAGTTGACCCAGTTTTTCATTTTGTTAACGTATTTTTTACGAACGAAATAATGAGTACGGTGGTTGGATTTTGTTCATTTGGGTTCGTTCGTTTATGTTCATTTAAGTCTGTTCGTTTATGTTCATTTAAGTTCGTTCATTTACGTTCGTTTATGTTCATTTAAGTTCGTTCGTTTACGTTCGTTTACGTTCGTTTAACTCTTAATGAACGAACATAAACGAACACGAACAAACAAAAATCCTTAACAAACGAACATGAACACAAAAAATCTCGTTCGTTTACCGTTCGTGTTCGTTCGTTTGTTCGGTTATAAGTTAAACGAACGAACATGAACAACCCTCCGTTCATGTTCGTTCGGTTCGTTTACAGCCCTAAATATGTCTATATTTAAATAAAATATAAATTTAAAAACCATGTAAAAGTTTTAAAAAATATATCGATAATATAAACAAAACAGCAATTTAAAATATCTCCTTTTTATTATTTGTTTAATATTTTAATAAAATAATTAATATTTGAGTTGAAATAACATAGTTATTGAAATCGGATGCAATTTTTTTTAAAGATTTTGAATTCTTTTACTCTATTTTAAAAAACTTTAATATAACTGTTGAAGATGCTTTTATTATCTGGACGTATAAAAATTATAGTGCAGGTGTTATATATTGATTTTATATTTTTTATTAATTCTATATTAGTTTGAAAAACTATATATAATATGCCTATATTCAAATAAAATATAAATTTAAAAAGCATATAAAATATATCGATAATATAAACAAAATAACAATTTAAAATATCTCCTTTTTATTTTTTGTTTAATTTAATTTTTATTATACTTTAATTTAGATTTAATAATGTAACACCACAAAACAGAGAATTTTTTAACGGAAATTTTCGTTTCGAAAATCCATATCTTTGATAGATTTTCGACGTTTTTTTCTCGTCGATTACGATTTGGTCGAAAATGAGAACCGAGAGAATTTTAACGGAATTTTCGACAAAAGGCTTACGTCGAAAACCTCATGAAAATTTCAAGGGATTTTCAACAACAGTTCTGTGTTTTTCCGACCGATGTTCGATGGACATCTTCGAGGGATTATCGATGAAATTATTTTATGACATATTTTCAACGGATTTCTTTTGTGACAGACTGTCGACGGATTTCTTATGTGACATTTTTTCGATGAACTTCCTTTGTGACAGATTTTCGACGAATTTCTTTTGTGGCTGATTTCCGTCTAAAATTCGTCGAAGATGTCAAACAGTTTAAAATAATCAAAATTGTGTTTCCTTGTATTAATCTGAATGCACTGCCCAAACACGAATAATATAAAACTACAAACACTGCCCAAGCACGAATTATATAAATCTACAAATATTAGTAAATAGAGTAAAAAGTTTTCATGTTTTAGTAAATAAAGTGTCTTGTCAAGTTTGTATACGTGATTAGGATACATAGAATCTTCAAGTGGTTGTTTTACGTTACATAATCAATGGAAGAGAAGAAAACCGAATACAAAGAGGGCAGCAGCTGATAACATATTGGTCGATTTTCGACCTTATAACACATAAACTTGGCAATTCTGCATTTCTGATGCGTGGTGGTTGTACCACCAATGGTTTCTTGCTTCGTAATCTGTTAAAAGCGAAATAAAAGCTAACAGTTTGTAGAAGTTGTAGATCGAGTTTATTCGTCCTCTGCTTCCCATAGAAACTTGGCATATGCAGCAAGAACATGACTGAAAACACAAAATCAAAAGAAAACTTGAAGACGAAATTGTAGAAAAGTGATGGTTTGGAGAAGGAGAAACGGTACATGTTGGCTGGAGCAGCTTTAACCGCTTGCTCAAAGTAAGCAGCGGCTTTGTCTTTATCACGATGAAGTTCCCATACCAATTCAGCGTATTGTGAAATTACCTCACTGTCCTCAGGATCTGCTTGTATTGCACGGGAGTAATACTCTTCGGCTCTTTCAAGATCTCCCTTGGTCTGTCAATCGATACATACATAATTTGTAAACGCTTACTCTGTGAATCCTACGGCCTCGGGTTCATTTGTATGCGAGACAGGACAATACATAAACTTGTTGTCCAAACGTTTGGTGTGGAGGAAGACAAAAATGCACTTTTTATGTCTCACCAAAATAGGTGGAACAGAAATCTGGGAAATTGACAAGATTGGTAAATTACTAAACTACCCATGTCAGATTGAAACAACCCCTACAACCTTCCATAATTCTTTCGCCCGCCTACCTCACTAATTCATGGAATGCAATTTTTATCATTTAAGAACAAACGACAACCTTTATTCATGTTCAATCACGGAAACAATGAAGAACTCTACCTGAACAAGCGAAGTCGCTTCATCATTTTCTTCCTCGTCTTCATCTATTTCCCACAGAAAACTTGCATATGCTGCAAGAACATTACTGTAAGGAGGGTGCGTCAGTTTATTTGTTGCACTTGCCGTGCATAAACAGCATATACTTGAAAAAAAACATTAATGCAAACAATATACTTGAATCAAATTGTATGCCATTGTCAAGACACAAAGAATTCCATTCTATACATGGTCAGCAGTTCTTTAAAAATTCTTTGATGGAACTCCTTGAACTGTACTGGACTTTAAATCAAATTCGAATATGAATCTCGGAAGTCATAAGAGCATTCACAATCGTAAGCTCAGGCGGCCAAGCAAAACAAGCTCATCGAGACAAAAAGTGGTTTCTTTGTCGCTATCTTTTGTGGCCAAATAACTTCATTTTTTTAGTGAAAGACCCACATCTAAAAACCAAACTTGTATATACCTACACTAGCTTATATGGCCAAAAAAACTTCCAAAAAGCTTTAAAATGCATTAAAGATAAAAGTATTTATTTGATTTAATTTAGTTTAGAACTTGGTAGAACTGTCTCCTAACTGCTATGTTAAAATAGAAAAAATAGCATTTTAGGCATCGTTTGGCAATTTATAGGTACATGTTTGAATTACCATAAGCTAGTTTTTTGAAACGCTACTTGGAGTAGCTTTTTGTGAATATTCCAATATTGCCTCATTATTATTAATTAACTATTATTATATTAATTTTTTAAATTTAATTATTATTGATTAATATTGACCGAAAATTATTAAATTAACTTTTAATTATACATTGATATTAATTTTTAATTATAGAGTTCTTGTTGATCATATAAAGTGTTTTTATATATTTTTTTAATATTAATCAATATATTTTAATTATCAATTACTATTATTTTTTTAATTATTTTTTTTACATTATATGTAACGGATATTTAAAATCATAAGTTAATATATATTTTTTCTAAAACTTGTTTTAACAAATTCAAAATTTATAGTATATATGTAATAATAAATTTTAAATTATTTTAATTAACATGTTATATTATTTAATATTTCTTTACTACATTGGTTGTATTAATTAACATATTATATTGCTATAAATTTGTTTAATTATATTATTAAATATTATAATTGATAATTTTTAAAGATGTCATTTTTGGTCATTTTACATGTTCATAAGCTAGTTTTGTCAAACGTGACATCTTCATCAGCTAGCTTATCAGCTATCAGTAGGCATGGGAATGGGGCGAGGACCTCAATCCCCATCCCCGTCCCCGATTCCAATCTCCATCCCCATCCCCACCGGGGAAAATGATCACATCCCCATCCCCATCCCCGACGGGGAATGGGGATCCCCAACTGGGAATCGGGGATTTTTCCCCGTTAATATAAGATGTTTTAAATCAAATATGTTAAATGTCACCCTCGATCGATAAATGGTTCATGTTTAAATCTCACGTATTTTTAAAATTTTGCTTTTATAGAGTATCAAATAATCATAAATGGACAAAGTAACAACACTTATGTAACTGTTTAATCAACATTATACATATGGCTTTCAACGTTCTTTTATCTAAAAAGATATAACAAATAAAAAAATGTATAAAAAAAGAAATGTCAAAATATTATTTCTAAATCTAAAAGATATTGAATCTAATTATGTATAAATAATATAATTAATAACAAACATATATAATATATTTAATATTCGGGGACGGGGTGGGGCGGGGACCACGTTACCCGGTGTAATAACCGGGTTTTGTTTTTGGTCGATATTGGAATTTTGGGAGAATTTCGGAAATCTAGAAGATGTGTGGTCTAAGTGTGAAACTTAAAAGTTTGGTGCTTCTTGTGAAGGTATATAAGGAAAGTGAAAACCCTATTTCTCATTAAGCATTTTGTCTAGTGTGTGTTGTGTGTGTGTGGCTGGAAGAAAGAACAAGAAAAAGGGGTTTTGGCTTAGAGGAAGAAGGAGCTACGATTTCAGCTGAGTTTTGAAGAGGGATTCCAGAATCATCAATCATTCAGGTAAAACCAATCCTATTCCTCTTTAAGTTAGTGTGTTTTGTGGGTTTTTAGAGAAGAAATGTGGATTTTATGGGTTTATGGTGTTTCCTCATCTAATCTGATTAAAAGAGTAGTAGTTTGGGATAATGTGTGACTAGCGACCTATATTGTTAATCTGGAGGTGTTGAGGAAATTAGGACATGAGATTGTGCAATTTTCTGCGTTTTTAGTATTGCACGTCGCGTCCGGAAACCCTCAAGTTAGGGTAGTGTCCGGACGATTGGTGGTGTCCGGGTAGAACCCTGGTAGTAGTCTCCGGATGGCTTGTTTTCCGGGTAAGATGTTCGGATCGTTTGGTTATCCGGGTAGGACGTCCGGATTATTGGGGTGTCCGGGTAAGATGTCTGGATTGTTTGGTTATCCGGGTAGGACGTCCGGATAGCCTGGTTGTCCGGGTAGTTTTGGCTATCCGGATACGGTGTCCGGAAAGGGTGTAGTGTGACGTGTAGGCTGTTGAGTGTGTAATTTCATCAAGTGGCTTATCGTGGTAGTATGTACCTTATAGGTGCAGTTGAAGGGAGAGCTTATCTAGTGTGAGGACTAAGCGGGACGACAGGTGAGTCTTTCTAACTTAATCATTTTAAAGTGTGGAACCTTATGCATAATTTTATATGGTAAGTGTTCGTTTTATCGAATGTTCATGAATGAGAAGTGTGACTTAACTGTGTGAAGGATATCTATCTATGTGTGGACGAACTATGGCAAATGTGTGAGATGGGGGTGCGTCCCATATGTGTGGATATATGAATGTGTTTCATATATGGGCGGTGTGTGCCCTTATTGCTGTCACGGTGTGTATGACCATAGTGTGTGCCATTAGTTTGTCATAGTGTGCTGGCCATTAATGTGTGCTCATAACGAATTCATTTAAATACTTTTACTGAAAGCTTTTACTTGAACTGTTTTATTTCGTGGCGTGGCTTTTGAGGGAACTCACTAGACCCTATGGTCTAACCCTCGCTTTCAAAACTAAAAACCTTTCAGGTAATCAAGTTGAAGGCTCAGGAAAAGGGAAAGGGAAGGTGTGAGCTGGAGCTTGCATCTTGGGGATAGAAGACTCCTATTTTTGGCATTTTAGACTTATTCTCAGCTGTAATAGGGTTATTTTCCGCATAAACCCTTATTGAACATTATTGAATTTTGGTATAGCCAGGTTTTGGCAGATATTACTTATCTATGAATGATGTGTTTGTCTACCTTTAGTTTTGGGTTGTTACACCCGGCCCCGTCCCCATCCCCGTTTTTTAACTTTCGGGGATCCCCGTCCCCATCCCCATCCCCGTTCCCCTATTTTGCGGGGAATCCACATCCCCGTCGGGGCGGGTCTCATTCTCATGCCTAACTATCAGCTACCAGCTAGCTTATCAGCTAGTTTGTCAACAGCTAGTATTTTTGTTGCTCCAATAGTTATGTTATTCTCTACATTAAAATAGAGAAAAAATGAGAGAAATTGTAAAAATCTCTAAATTTAGAGAAATCTTTAAATAGATGGTTTCTTCTCAAAACTAATTATTACATTCCAAAAAACAAACTTTTTTCTCTCAACTTTTCATATATTGAATATTTTAATAATATAATTAAATATTTTAATAAAATAATTAATATTAAATTTGCTAAAATAGCATAGGTGTTGCAGATGCTTTTATTATTTGGACGTATAAAATTATAGTGCAAGTGTTATCTATTGATTTTAATTTTTTATTACTTGTTTTTATTAATTCTATAATAGTTTGAAAATAGGAAAATTAATTAAAATACCTAAAGTTTGACTTTAACTTGCCAAAATACCCATAATCTCATTCATTTTGCAGAAATACCCAAAAATTCCGCAGTGGGGTCCGCGATCGCGGGTCTGTGCCCACGTGGCACCCCTGTTTGACCAAAAGTCCCGCAGAGGGCCCTCAAGATTGCCCGCGATAGCCGCGGTAGTAGCCCACGGTGAACCGAAATTATAATTTTGGCCCCTCCATTTTGGGGCAAAAAAATTACATTTTTGGCCCCTCTAGTTTTTAGGTTATCATTTTATGTAGTTGAGGTTTTTAATGTATTGTTTCCTTTCCATTTTAATGTATTTAATATAGAAATTAATTAAAGAAAATATTTTCCCCATTTTAAGTTATTTAATAGGAAAATTAATTAGAAGATGTATTATTGTAAATCATCTTCCCAACCGAAACGAATACAGTGCAGGTAAACAAAAAAATATATTATTGGAAGGCGTCCTAGATTCCAGTGATGAAGTTAACCTTTTCCTTGATCATGTCCTCCATTCCCGTGTAGTCCTCTTTGATTTCTTTTAGTTCCTCTTCTAATTCCTTAATCTGTCGTTGCACCTCCCGAATGTGAGCCCTAGTCATGGCCAATTCTCGTTTCTTCTCCGCTAGATACTCCATTTTCCCCTGCTGAATCCCCCTGTTATGGTTCCACATAACTTTTACCTTTTCGATATTGGCGTTCGCCTCATCAATGGATTTTTGCACTAAGGGAGTAATTCGTTGACTTTGTGGAAGACCCGTCGGCTGGGTACAATGATACACTGGTGGGCTTTTCATGTCATTATCGAAGTGGTAATTCTCCCATGCCATCTCCCAGTCTTCTGCCTCCTCAGCCGTGAATGGATAATCGGCCACAGTTCGCCCATAGTTTCTCCACTCCTCGTCTGTTTCTGGTACCTTCCAGGTACTCCGGCGAGCTCCATCGTTCAGTGGTTGGTAGGATGCATAACGTGAAGTTCTAGCCCCATTCGCCGACATGTTCCCCCTTGATCTTGAACCTCCAGCCATAGTGTTAAGAAAAGAGAGAGAATGTTTGTAAACGGTGTAGAGGGTATAAAAGATAGATAACAAGTTGCGAATTACTACTTCATCATGCCATCTACTTATAGCCGTGAAAATGTATGTTTTTCATCAGGGATGTGGATATGGTCAAAGATTTCGTCTGAAAAGTTGCCTGCATGATTCGTCTGAATAGTTCACTGCAAGATTCGTCTAAAAAGAGCCTGTAAGATTCGACTGAAAAAGTAACTGCAAGATTCGTCTGCAAAAGGAAGTCTGCAAGATTCGCCTGAAGTTTTTATGTTGATGTTTCATGTTGAAGTTTGCTCATGAATAAAGGTCTTTCATTAGGCTGAAAAGTAGTCTTTAAGTAGTCTAAGGATTAATGCACATGTGAATCAAGAAATAAATGCTTGTTCATCCAATAAACTTTGTATTAGAATTACCGCAAGTTTCATAAACCTACTTACTAGGTACTAGAAAGATCAAATTATGGTAGCATGGTATTCATCATGATGCATGTACATGTTATCATGCACCATCACATGATTCCCTATACTACCATGCATCTTCTGCACATGATTCCTCTTCATCATCAATGACACTGGATGGCTTTGCTGATACATATTCACCATTGCCAAAGTTGTTGCAGGTTGATGATCATGGTTAAACCTCGGTAAAGTTGCAGGTTGATGATCATGGTAAAACCTCGGCAAAGTTGTAGATTCATGATCATGGTAAAACCTCGGCAAAGTTGTAGGTTCATGTTCATCCCATTTCATTCTTTCATGATTTTTTTTTTAATGAATTTAACTTCATAAATCAACATTTCATTCATGAATTTAAATGCATGAATCAACAATTCATCCCATCTCATTCTTTCATGAAAACAGTTTTAATGAATTTAACTTCAGAAATCAACATTTCATTCATGAATTTAAATGCATGAATCAACAAACATGAATCAACAATTCATCCCAAAAATAAGCATCTGATGAATCCAATATGAAGGGAAAAAAAAAAGTGGAAATATCTAATCCAACAAAAAAAAACCTTCTTCATCGACGACGTCAACGGAATCCTTCTTCTTCTGACAACAAACCTTCGACGATTCTTCAAGATAACCCACGGATGATGATGAAATGGAGTTTTCCATTTTTGAGATGAGATTTTTTTTTGCAGAAGTGAGGAGAAGAAGATGTATTACAAAAGTGAAATACCCCAAAACACTTAAAATAAAACCACCTAGGGGTATGTGACGGTGGTCACTTCTAACATTGAAAGATGAAAACGAAAAAGTTTAATACATCAATATTATCTATAAGACAATCATTACCTGCAAAATTCAATTTAAAAACCCAAGAACACCCATTAAAGAAATCAATATAAGACCAAGTTAAAATCAATAAAAACTAAAAGATAATTAAACTAGAAATTAGGAAAGATGATGAACCATAAAAAAAACCTGCACATACATTACATAGTAAGTTGACACATTGACACGTTACCCATATTTTTAGGATCGGATTCAAAAAAAATCGAAGTTACCATAATTTTAGAAAAAGATTCCACTAAATCTTTTAAATTAATGATTTAAAAAAATTACATAAAGACTAACTTGCCCTTGCGAATTTAATATTAAATTTAATTAACGAAAATCTATCAAGATCTAATCAACGGTGATGATGAGGGTTGCAATGGTTTCAACCTTTTTAAGGGTTGCAAAATAGTCTTCCTCTATATATATATATATATATATATATATATGTGTGTGTGTGTGTGTGTGTGTGGGAAATTAATCAAAAAATTATATTTTTGGTCCCTCTAGTTTTTAGGTTATCATTTTATGTAGTTGAGATTTTTAAAGTGTTGTTGCATGTTTTTACTGTTTTTGTCACACTTTTTACAAATTTGGCCCCTCTAACTTATAGTTTTTAGGTTTCAAGTATTCATATGTGCAATACTTTAACAAAATAATAAACAAAATTATAACTTCAAGTTAAATACTTTAACAAAATAAGTTAACACTAAAAATAACAATCATTTAATGTTACATAAATAACCTTCTAATCTAACCTAAAGTACAATGCGCATAAATGGTCTCCGCCATATGTATCCAATAGTTCATGGCCTCTCGTTCGGTGCGGTTTGGTGCTAAATCTGGCACATCGCCGTCAATCAACATGCTGGCGTTACGGCATACCCAGACACCGCAATTCGCATTCATCCTATGCTGTCGTGGTGCATTCTTGCTGAACTTATGACAGAAGTGCTCTGAACGGTTGTGATGTTCAGCTTGCCCGAGTAGTCTAAATAACTTCGACAGCTGAGCTTTAAATGTGGTAAGATGCTGCTGCAAAGCCATTTCGTAGACACTGCCACGGGCGTTGTCATATATGGTCATCATCATACGCTCAATCTCAAACACTTCGAGCGCCCAATGAAGGGGATGAATGCAGATAGGGATGTACACCTGAAATATTACAATATTAGACAAATAGTTAGCAACAAACAACTTAAATAACATAAGAGTAAAACGATTTTCATACCGTATCGACGTCCGCCCAACCAACCCCTTCCACACCATTGCATGTTCGATACACGGTCTCGGCACCTTGATTCTCCCGGACCATCAAGTCAAAGAAACTAGTTATCATGATGGTCCACCTCGCGTCTGGAGAATGCATAGATAGGAGCATGCCGACCCAACAGTCGATATGCTATACACAAAAAATAGATTGTTAGACATGTAATATAAATATATTTGATTATATGACTATAGTTAAACTTCAATACTAACCAAATCCTCTAATTCAGACTGCAAAGGGTCAACTGCCAGCAATACTTCGAAAAACCGGGGGGAAATGTCCAGGTTGACGTAAAGGGTGTATACCAGGCGGGGGAGGCCACCAGTCTGGCACAGGTTCAATATCTCCGAGGCCAAAAGACGCTCCGGTGAAGCCACCTTTCCCTTTCCCGCTTTCTTTCCCTTTCCCGCTCCCTTTGCTCTCACCCTTGGCATAACTTTCTTTTGAGGGGGCGGTGTGGTATATTTTTGGCGTGTAAATGGGGTACCCCACCATGATGAAGGTACCCTCTTCCGAACCGGCCTAGAAGGTTCTACCACATCCATCGGGTCAACATCCGGCTCCGAGAAGTGTTCATCGACAATTTCCGGCTAACGGAAGTGCTCTCCCGACCCCATCGACTGAAAATTAACTTATTAGAAGTTGTAAGTACAATTTCATCATGTTCACAATTAAACCAAAACTACCAAAATAACTTACAGTCTGCGGCATGTAAGGTGGCGGTGTGACGTACGACGGCCTGTAATAGTCTGTGTCCGATATCCCAATGAGCTCTGTGAATGATAGCGTGGATGTAGCGGAGCAAACCCCCTCGGATATCCCAAGCTGCATGACATTGGTCATCATAATATTTTCAAAGTTAAGAACGAAAATATAACTATAACGAGGGTCGATCTATGTGACTTACACTGTGCAGGAATGATGTGGTGCCGAACGTCGAAATTGGGGGTGTATAACCCCCTGGCTCCGTCATCCCAATCTGCATAACATTTTTCATTATAAGAGTTACAAAGTTAGGAACGGAAATATAACTATATTGGTTATTCAGTGTGACTTACAGTCTCCGGGAATGACGGATAGGATGTGGTGCCAAAAGGCGGCATTTGGGATGTGTAACCCCCTGCCTCCGGCATCCAAGCCTGCGTGACATTTATCATTATAAGAGTTACAAATTTAGGAATTAACATATAACTATAATGGTTATTCAATGTGACTTACAGTCTGCGGGAATGTCGCATAGGATGTGGTGGCCTCCGTCGTCATATGGGGTGTATAACCCCCTGCCTCCGGCATCCAAGCCTGCGTGACATTGATCATTATAAGAGTTAAAAATTTAGGAACTAACATATAACTATAATGGTTATTCAGTGTGACTTACAGTCTGTGGGAATGTCGCATAGGATGTGGTGGCCTCCGTCGTCATATGGGGTGTATAACCCCCTGCCTCCGACATCCAAGCCTGCGTGACATTGATCATTACAGTATCCGGGAATGACGGATAGGATGTGGTGGCCTCCGTCGCCGGTGCCCCCTGTCCGAACGGAGCGGAGATCGGCGTCGTACTCGACAGCTAAAACAAATTTGGAACGTAATATTAATATACAAACTAAAATATCGTGGCCGACAAATTAAGTTAAACACTAACCGAACAGCGCGAAACTGGGAGGTGAAGTCCTCGACAGCTTGAAGACGTCTGTTTACATCCCCGTGTACGTAGCTGTACAGATCGTCAACCTTCTGGTGATATGGGTCGGGAGGCATAGCATAATGGGAGGAGGAAGGGGGCGCCTCGTATCGATCGTGAGGCCTGGAAGAATGGTCAGGCCTCGCGTCATCTTCCTCATCTTCGTCAGATGCGGAACTGGACCCAGATGGGGAAGGAGAGGAACGTCGGACCCTTGCCGCATCTCTGTCAATAAAGGCCACGCTGTTTCTGTACCAAGGCGTGTCCCCATCGGCATCCGTAGGCAGAAGGTTTGCGAAAGGCGTAAGCGGCGGCTAAATATATGGTAAAACACAAAAAAATTAATAAGCGGGACTAACGTAGGCAACATTGTAAACACAGTAAAAGAACTTACATTTCTAGAATGGCTGAAGAACTCAAGGCAAGTCTGCCTATTTAGGGAAAGACCCCGGTCCCAACGGGTTCCCCTAATTAATCTGTCGTTGCGCTTGGTGAAATTTTGAATGGAGATGGGAAACATCTCCAAGATCCATAACTGGAATTACACAAGAAGAGCAAGTACGTAAAAAGGAAAGCCAAACAGTTTGTATGTATTATTATTTATGTTATACTACTTATCTAACCTTTAAGGCGTATGTAAATCCACAAAGATTCATCTTGGCAAGTCGATCGGCGCGTCTGGCGATGGCTCGGTGCATCTGTGTGTAGGTATGTGTCCAGATATGGCTACCCCACGGATACATGTTAAACAAATCCAAGTCCTCGACGGCCCTAAGGACCGTCTCGGAAGCAGTATGGCTCCACTCACGGCCCATGAAGCCCATATCAACGATCGCCACCAAGCATACACGGACAGCATCCTGGTCGCTTAGGGCACCAAGGCCCTGTTTCATCGTCTCCACGACTGTCCTCAGCCTCAAACGAGATGGTGACACGCCAGGCCAAACCCTACGAACGAAGGAAATGTCTGCTAAGGGAGGAAGGGGCTCTCCAAAAAGTAGTCATGTAATTAGACAGAACTCATGACGCCCAAACCGCATGTGATGCCCGAAGACATCAAAATACATCTCCTCCGGTTCAGCATTGGAGACCTCGACCTCCAGCTGTAGAAACATGTGGACTAGCGTGGGGTCGCCACCAGAATTGGTAAGATCCAGCCATGGACCGAAAGGTGTCCCTCTAAAGATCTCCTCAACGCTAGCTGCCTGATCACCTAATTCCGCGAAGCGCTGTCTCAACTATACCATGTAGCCAACGCGGCACTTTAACGTCAAGTCGATGTAAAAAGAATCATTCTACATAGTCATTCACGGATGTTATAGTTAGTGTTATATATAGATGCTTTTGCTTGTTTGGTTTATTGTGTTGATAATTATTTGTCTATTTTAGTTTTAGAAAAGAACCCACACAATCTATTGGAATTCCAGGTAGCAGGGGAATCACAAGGATTGCTTAAGTCCCCACATACCTTAGAGCTATTTACACCCGTTTGACAAAATTCAAATAGATATTTTGCGGTTTATTTTATTTCAATATAACATTGTTATATATAGATGCTTTTGCTTGTTTGGTTTATTGTGTTGATAATTATTCGTCTGTTTTTGTTTTAGAAAAGAAACCACTCAATCTATTGGACTTCTAGGTAGTAGGGGAATCACAAGGATTGCTTAAGTCCCCACATACCTTAGGGCTATTTACATCTGTTTGACAAAATCCAAATAAATATGTTGCGGTTTATTTTATTTCAATATAACATTGTTATATATAGATGTTTTTGGCAATAGGCCAAAATGAATTTGAGTGTGGCATGTGAAGCCAATTTAAATGTTTTTATATATTCATACCATTTACGGATCTTTCCGTAAAATGTTACATATACATATAAGGACTTCGGAAGTGTGACTTCCAAAATTTATTTATGAGTAGGAAACTCAAAAGAAAGATAAACAATTAAATAATTTAGCAAAGTTAGGGGACCTAAGTTGTCATTCACCAAAGTTTAGGGACCTAAGTTGTCATTCACCAAAGTTTAGGGACCTAAGTTGTCATTTAATAGCAAAGTTAAGGGACCAAAGTTGTCATTCACCAAAGTTTAGGGACCTAAGTTGTAATTTAGCAAAGTTTAGGGACCTAAGTTGTCATTCACCAAAGTTTATGGACCTAAGTTGTCATTCACCAAAGTTTAGGGGACCTATAATCAAACATATATTTTTATAAAAAACACTAACTTTTTTATAAAAAACACTAACTTTTTTAAGTTTTTATAAAAAAACACTAATTTTTTTATAAAAAAACACTCAAAACATTTATTTTTATAAAAAACTCACTTTTTTATAAAAAAAAAACACTAACATATTTTTTTTAATAAAAAACACTCTAACATTTTTTTATAAAAAAACACTCATCTTTTTATATTAAAAAAACATTAACATATTTTTTTTTAATAAAAAACACTCTAACATTTATTTTTATAAAAAAACACTCATCTTTTTATAAAAAAACACTAACGTATTTTTTTTTTATAAAAAACACTCTAACATTTATTTTTATAAAAAACACTCATCTTTTTATAAAAAAAACACTAACATTTTTTTATAAAAAAACACTCTAACATCTATAATAAACACAACATTATAACATACAACAAAGTTAAAAAAAACTCTAACAACATACATATCATATATTTTAAAATTTAAAATAACAACATAAAGGAAAACTACAACAAACTTAAGAAAAACTTACCAAACTAGTAACACGTGTCATCTTCAAACCGAGCGCGTATTCCAAACGACAAATTGAGAGAGTTTGGGAGAGAAAATTTCAAAGAGAAGTGGTGGCCGGATTGGGGTCCCCCACCCTCTCCTCTTATAGCCGCGGATTAGGAGGGTGGGGGTTGGGATTGCCATTAATGAAATTAGAGTTTCAACCCTGAGGTGACACCTGGCGCGGCAATCCCGCGATCGCGGGTCCCACCGCGGGACAGGGGCCGAAAGTGCTACCGCGGGAATAGTTGGGGGGTCAAAAGGGGTGCCACGGGCATTCTTGAGGGGCCTCCGCGGAAGTTTTAGCCAAAGCCAGATGACACGTGGGCCCTGACCCGCGATCGTGGAGGCTACCGCGGATTTTTTGGGTATTTTTGTAAAATGAGCGAGATTATGAGTATTTTTGTAAGTCAAAGTCGAATAATGGGTATTTTAATTAATTTCCCTTGAAAATATATATATAATTTGTCGATATTTAAATAAAATATAAATTTAAAAACCATATAAAAGTTTTAAAATATATATCGATAATATAAACAAAATAACAATTTAAAATATATTCTTTTTATTATTTGTTTAGTAATTTAATAAATAATTAATATTAGAGTTACTAATATAATATAACTGTTAGAGTTGGATGCAATTTTTTTAGAGATTTCGAATTTTTTACTCTATCTTAAAAAAACTTTAGTCTAACCGTTGGAGATGCTATTATTATCTGGACGTATAAAAATTATTGTGCACGTGTTATATATTAATTTTAAATTTTTTATTATTTGTTTTATTAAATCTATAATAGTTTGAAAAACTATATATAATATGTCTATAGTTAAATAAAATATAAATATAAAACCATATAAAAGTTTAAAAAAATATATCGATAATATAAACAAAATAACAATTTAAAATATCTCTTTTTTATTATTTGTTTAATTTACTTTTTATTATACTTTAATTTAGATTTAATAATGTAACACTACAAAACGGAGATTTTTTTAGACGGAAATTTCCGTTTCGAAAATCCACATCTTTGACAAATTTTTGGCCTTTTTTCTCGCCGACTACGATTTGGTCGAAAATGAGAACCGAGAGAATTTTAGCGGAATTTCCGCGTCGAAAACCTCATGTAAATTTCAAGGGAGTTTCAACAACAGTTCTGTTTTTTTCCGACCGATGTTCGATGGACATCTTCAAGGGATTATCGATGAAATTATTTTATGACAGGTTTTCGACGGATTTCTTTTGTGACGGACTGTCGACGGATTTCTTTTGTGACAGTTTTTCGACGAATTTTCTTTGTGACAGATTTTCGACGGATTTCTTTTGTGGCTGATTTCCGTATAAAATTCGTCGAAGATGTCAAACAATTTAAAAAAATCAAAATTATGTTTCCCTGTATTAATCTGAATGCACTGCCCAAACACGAATAATATAAAACTACAAACACTGCCCAAGCACGAATTATATAAATCTACAAATATTAGTAAATAGTTTTCATGTTTTAGTAAATAAAGTGTCTTGTCAAGTTTGTATACATGATTAGGATACATAGAATCTTCAAGTGGTTGTTTTACGTATACTTCTTTATAAAGCTTTCCATTTAAAAATACACTTTTGGCGTCCATTTGAAATACTTTCGAAATTTCTGTAAGCTGCATATTTGGCCTCAAGTCTTGCAACAAGAGCAAAACTTATAGTCGATTATGTTGGTCCCGAAAGGCCTAAACAAGTTTGTAGAAGGGGGGGTTGAATACAAACACACTATTTTACTTTTCTAAATTGTTTATTGATAAATCATTAACAATTTACAGCTTGTTGCGGAAACAAGATTAAGGATAAACCTAAATCTAAACAAGTTGGAACACTAAGGTTTTCTTGCACTAAGAAAGATAAGGAGATTACTAATAAAATCCTATCTTGAGAGATTTGAACTTGTCCAGAGTTAGCAAGTTGCTTCAAATGAAGTGAGTTCATCTCTTTATATACTGCATGCATTTAATGCAATTCAGTATACACTTTACACGTGTCATCAGCGGATTGGTTGCATGTCATTGACCTTTGTTGACAACCTTAGTAGCCGCATGAATGAACAGTGTAGTATCAGAGTGGTTGTACGATTTCAGATTTTCGGAGGTTCTTTTCTGACATTTCGTACGGTGGCGTGCAAGGGAGGTTAAGACAAAAGTACTTTGTACGGAGGACTTGATGATCAGCTTTCGTTGATTCAGCGATTATCATTTACTATTCAGCGAATGATAAAGTTCAGCGATAGCTGAAGTCTTGTACTTGATACTTCACGTTGAGTGGACAAATCTGAGTCTTCGCTGATCCGCATCAGTTCATTAGGAGACTTGTCGCTGGTTCTTGAGCTTGATCTTCGACTTCAGCGTAGAACCTTTGTTGACGTGAATCTTGTCTTCAGGGATCATAAGTAAACAACTAACTTATCAGCGATCACCATAAGGACTGAACAGACTCAGCGATATGGTGAACAGTGTTCGCTGAATGTTTAATCTAAAAGTGCGAGAGTTCCTATCAGCAATACTGTAAGATCTTAGTACTTATCAGCGATAGTGAAACTCTGATACATATTGTTTACTTACAATTTTCACTAAGTATTTAAGATAGGGTCATTATCAAATCACTGAGGGTTTGGATCAACAATCTCCCCCTATTTGATTATGACATAGCAACAAAGAAAATTGCTATTTAATGAAAACATAAGGATAAAAAGAACTCATAAAATATTTGTCCCTTTTACTGTTTTCTGGGATCTTTTCAGTACTGATGGAGTAAAGTACATTCGCTGAAATCTTTCTTTAAATCTTTGAATCAGGTTACAATATGAATAAGAAAGATTACAAGTACAAGCGAAATAAATTACAAGTACTGAAGGATGACTGATACAATAGAGAAAATGGTGATTGTTGTCAGCCTTCAAAGGGTTCTTCCTTAATGAGAAGTTCATCAAGGGTTGTCTTTTCAGTTGGAATCATCCAGTCAGGAACCTTTTCTCCTTTATTCTTTAGCTTCAGAGCAGCTTCAAAAATCAAGGGTTTTAGGTGTCGTGCCTGAATGTCTTTTCTGAAGTCGCACCAGTAGATGAGATCTTTGAGCTGTTCGATTGGAGTGATTGGAAGCTCAGCGATCCGTTGAAAGCATTTACGTCCGTCGTAGTCAAGAAAGAATATTCCATAAGGATTACTGATGACTTTACCAGGGACGAAAAGTTCACATGGTGGCAGAGATATGTCAAGGGCAGATAGATCAGGATCAGGACCAAGTACTTCAGCGCGAGAGAAACCAATTCCAGTTTCATTTCGTATGACAGGACCTGAGTTTGAATCTTGACGTTTCTTCTTTGGTGAGCCCCTTTTTCTTTTCGGCTTTAGATCAGGAACAGGAGGAATATCCACACAAGAAGATATCAAATCGATCTGTCTGTTTATCAGCTTTTCGAAATGATCCTTGTACTTAGATTTTGATGGTTGGATAGCTAACCTCATCTCCAGCCATTCAGAGAGACCATACCTTTTTACAGTGTCAGCACGAAAGGTTTCAGATGAGTCATCTTCTCTGAACAGTTTGATGTCAACAATAGGTACTCCGATGGAGGTTCTTCCAGAGATGAATACCTTGTTGATCTTCGCTGGACGATATCTGAAGTGGATTTTCTCTTTACACCAGATCAGGGTGGTCTGAGAAACTTCAGCTTTCTTTTCCACGATCTTCTGGGCTTGTTCCCAAAGCTTTCGTTGGATTTGAATGGGAATACGCTTCAGCTTGGGGTCTTTGACAGATTCTTGAGTGAGCTTGATGGCGTATTCTCTGTCTTTATCTTCAGCTTCCTTCCTTTCAGCGATGAGGCGTTCAGCTCTGAGATGATCCTGGTATTCAGCTTTTGAAATTCTGAACTTAGGAGGAACTGAAGGTAGTTGATCGCGCCTTAGGATGATTCGCTGATCCTCGAATCGCTTTATTATTTCTTCTCTCCTCTTTTGATCTTCTTCACTCAGCTTTTGAGAAACTGAGGAAGGTCTGTTTCTGCGCGAGAGAGGTTGTTCTTCTGATTCATCAGTCTCAGAGATTAAATCTAAGACTGGGATTATGTCTTCAGCGGTAGCTGGAATTATTGGTGAAGTCGCAATAGAAGATCTTTCAGCGATATCCTCAAACAGGGGAGAGGACTAGCTGAAAAGCAGCGATCTTACAAATAAGAACTGGGTAGAAGAACTTGGGTAGAAAAGATAGAAAAAAAATGTGGATGTGTATGGTGTTTGTGGAATGGATAACTGATTGTTCAGAGATGATCAGGGAAGGAAAAATAAGATTAGTGTACCTGACAAATCGGCTTTGCAAGTAGGATCGCCAGATTATCATCTTCAGCGATGCCTTTGTCTTTGCTTTTCTCAGCGCCAGAGGCTGAGTGTTTTGTCTTTGTTTTTGTCTTCTCCCCTGTGGATTCGGTTATCACGATCCCTTTAAGAGCTTTTCGAGGAGCATGTTTGACGACAAAGAATTCGTCATCATCATCATCATCATCATCGTTCCTTGGAGAGGAGGATGGTTCAGCTTCAGGGATGTCGATGTCTTCGTCTTCTTCTGCTTCGGATTCCTCAGCATCTTCTTCGAGTTGCTCCCCCTCAGATACAGAGGCGAGGTTCTCGGTTCCCTCAGGGTTTTCATCTCCCTGAGGTCCAGTTATCAGATCTTCATTACCCTCTCCCCTGATAGATTCATCATGGGAAAGGTCTTCAGCGCTCTTATTTTGATCTTCAGCGCTCTTCTCCTGTTCAGCGCTCTTCTCCCCCTCTTTCTCATGATGGTCGGGGGAGGAGTGGGTAGATTCAGCATTGGTGTTGTCTCTGTCTTCTGGGCCAGAGACTTTCACACAACCTTCAAGCTTAGCTATTCTGTCTTCTAGGCCAGAAATAGCAGGCGTGATTTTCTTCAGCTCTTGGCGATCCTCTGCGGTGAACGAGTCCAAAATAGGTGCAGGGGCCGGAGCAGGAGCTGGATTGTTTGCCTTGTTCACCAGCGTCTCGATCATTGTCTTGACAGAACTAAGGTCGGTCTTCACTGAGCCCAAGTCGGTCTTGACCACTGACATATCACCTTCGAGTGTACCAACCGATTTCTTCAGCGTTGTAACCTCGCTGGAAACGGTGGAAACTGACGATTTGAGGTTGGTGTAGTCAGTGTAGATGTCGGAGAGCACTTTGGCAAAGTCGGCGAGAGTTTTATCAAGGTCTTTGATGTCATCAGAGGAGGCCTTCTTTTCCACCACGGTAGTCAGCTTCGTCAGATTCTCTCCAGCGTTTGTTACAGCTGTAGAGTTATTTGATAGACCGGTGGTGAGATCTGTAAGTTTCATCTCCATGGACTTCAGAGACTGGTTGATGTCTCCCAAATAAGGACCTGTAACATATAAGTACTTGTGAACAAAGGAAAGCTCAGAAGTTTCAGGTTTAGTTACAGTGTTTAAGGTGGGATCTGTACCTGCAGGAGCGTTGACGAACTCATCAAAGTTTCGAGTCCCTCCATAGTGTTCCATATCTCCCTCAAAAGTTCCGTGAGGAATGGAGATCTCTGCAGGTCCTTTCTTCGTCATTCGCTGAGAAGCTTCAACGGCTTCTTGTATGATGGCATCTCCAGCTTTAACTGGAGGAGTGTCCAAAGAAGTAGAAGGATGATCGAAGGATAAGAATTGGGGTTGGGTTGCAAGTTCAGCGTTGGATTCGCTGAGAAGTACTTCATCAGTCTTTTGAGAGACTGAAGAAGGTAGGGTAGATTCCAAAGTTCTAACCTCAGCGTTTAGGGACGCTGAAGTAGGTTTAGAAGGGATGGCTTGAATTGGTGTGGCAGAGCGTACCACGGAACTTTCCTTCAGCTCTTCAGAATGAGCTGAGGAGTCTTCAGCATGGAATTGCTGGGGTTGCTCCTTAGTTTTCTTGATCCTTTTGGAATCAAGAGGGGTAAGAGATTGTTTCCTTTTCTTAGAAGGAATGGATTTTGTGGCCTGGGAATCAGCGAGGGGTATTGTCGCTGAAGGAGCCACAGAAAGCGGAGAATTAAGTAGAGTGAGAAGGGTAGAGAGACGTACCTCGTTGGCGACAGGCTTGAAGTCGAGAACTTTAGGGCCAATCTGAGAGAGTTTCAGATCACCCTCTTCAGGATAGCTGTCCTTCAGGCCATATTGAAAGATGGCGCTGATGAATCGTGGGTAAGGAACCCATGCTGGTCGGTCAGCGGCAGAATCAACACGTTGAATGAGGTCTTCATAGATGATGGAGGCCCAGTCAATGTTGAGACCTTTCAGCAGTGCGTAACCCATGGCCTGCTGAGGTTGAGCGGCTTGATCAGAAGATCCGGATTTCGCTGTCATGCAGCTGATCAGGTGAGCGAAGATGAAGTTCATCTCGCTGGGCATCTTGGATTTCTTTATCAGCGTCAGCTTCTTCTCAGGTAGCTTGTCTCTTCCAGTCTCCCAGATGTAACCCATCGCATCAAGGAAAGCAATGATTTCTTCCCTGTCAGCGTGCTTCTTGTGGTCAGGAAATGGAATGAAAGGATTTTCTGAGGTAGCGTTAGGGAATTTCAGAGCTTTGCGGATTATTGCGGGGGTTATCTTGATGGTGCCATACTCAGTATCGCTGAGTATGCAGTCGATGGTTTTAGATGGATCTTTGGCGGAGGGTAGGTCGGTGTGTCTGGCAGAGTACCAGAATTGGGATAATAGACGCTGACTGGCAGGAGGTGTGATTGTCAGTGCTGTGTAGATGGGGCTTTTCTTCAAAAAAATTACAGCGTCGTCTAGATGGGATACCTGCTTCCGAGGAGGAAACTCGAGAAGCGCTGAGAGGTTGTTTGCCTTTGTCCAGTCTAGTTGATCCAGCTCAAACTTAACCTGAGGAGCTTTGGTGATTTCCAGTTCCTCAGAATCAGCGGAGATGGACTCAGCGGTAACATTCAGCTTTGAAGTTGCCATTTCACTGTATTATCAGTTCAACCAAAGATGTTAACAAATAAGAAATATCTTAATGTGGAAAGAAAATTTCCATTAAGATTTTTCGAATTTTGTCCATTTCATTCAGACAAAAAGTCTTAATGAAGATTAGGGTTTTTTTTGTTTTAAAAAAACGAATATAACACCTATAAGCCTTGTATTCCAGTTTTTTTTAAAAAATGGATACGAAAGAAGAACAAGTTTAAGATTTTAGATTTAAAACTTGAAGAACAACCATGAAATGGTTGTGTTTATAAAACCATGAAAGAAAATGATTTTATTTTTGAGTTCTTTTGTTTGATCTTGTGTAAAACAATGATAAGATCGAAAACAAGTTATTCGCATTTGATAATAGATAAGAACATAATAACCTTGAGTTTGATGAAGAAGATGATGAACAGTTCTTGAAGATTGAGAGCACAAAATGCAACAGTGTTCTTTTCTTGCGGAGAAAGATTGATTCGCGTAAAAGACAAATATAAACTTTGAGAGTGTTTATATAGGAAGAGAGTAGAGAGAGAAAAACTTGAGCGGGAAAGTTTTTCATCATGACACGGACACGTGTTTGCATTTGATTGGATAGACAACGAAACGTGCAAACGTGTGTCAGAAAAAGAGCGTGCCTGGTGTTATCCGTTGCAATGACGTCACAACTGTCCTTTCACATTCTTTCGTTGTCTCTGAGGTTTTGAAAGAAAAACTCAGGGACTCTTTGGAAAATATGAAGCACTGAATAGAAATATCAGTGAGGGTTTTAAGAAATTTCAAAATATCGCTGTTAAGGAAGAGATATTCAGCGATGAAAGAATTTGAAATCTTGCATTTTCATGCGTTTTGTCAGAGAAAACATACCTTGATATCAGTTTAACCCAATTTATTCAGAGAGAAGATGATGAAATGGATTGTACAAGTTTATTTTATCCAGAGCCTATACAAGAATGTATAAACGTATCGCTGATTAAATGTGAACCGCTGAAGATTTATCCTTCAAAGTTCAGCATTCCAAGCTCGCTAATGAGAAAGTTGAATCTTGTCTCATCAAGAGGTTTGGTAAACAAATCAGCTAACTGATAATCAGTTGGGATAAAATGAAGTTCTATATCACCATTCATCACATGATCTCTGATAAAATGATATCTGATTTCTATGTGTTTTGTCTTTGAGTGTAGCACTGGATTGTTTGCTATAGCGATGGCACTTGTGCTGTCGCAATAGATTGGAATTTTGGAGAGCTGAAGATCATAGTCTAGTAGTTGATTTCTCATCCACAAGACTTGAGAACAGCAGCTTCCAGCGGCTACATACTCAGCTTCAGCTGTCGAAGTGGACACTGAGTTTTGCTTCTTACTTGTCCAACTTACCAGCTTTCCACCCAGGAGCTGACATCCTCCTGTGGTGCTTTTCCTATCCATTTTGCAACCTGCAAAATCACTGTCTGAATAGGCGGTTAGATCGAATCCTGAATCTTTGGGATACCAAAGACCTAGATTCGCTGTACCCTTAAGATATCGAAAGATTCGCTTTACAGCTTTCATATGAGATATCTTAGGTTCAGCTTGATATCGTACGCACAGACATGTTGCAAACATAATATCGGGTCGGCTAGCTGTAAGATACAGTAGTGAGCCGATCATCCCACGGTACAGCGTGACATTGACAGGAACACCCTTTGTGTCCTTATCAAGTATCAGCGGTGGTGCCATAGGGGTTTTCATAGCTGAACTTTCAGTTAAGTCGAATTTCTTCAGCATATCTTTAACATACTTTCCCTGATTTATAAAAGTTCCTTTTTCAGTTTGCTTAATCTGAAGACCAAGGAAATATGTTAGTTCACCCATCATACTCATTTTATACTCATCTTTCATTCTATCAGCGAAACGAGTACAAAGCTCAGGGTTAGTAGAACCAAATATAATGTCATCAACATATATTTGAACTAAAATGATATGACCTTTTATTTTTCTAAAAAACAAAGTCTTGTCAATCTTACCTCTCTCAAATTTTTCAAGATGGAGATAAGTAGAAAGAGTGTCATACCATGCACGAGGAGCTTGCTTCAAGCCATAAAGTGCCTTATCCAGCTTATAAACATAGCCTGGACGCTTAGGATCTGAGAATCCTGGAGGTTGTTCCACATAAACTTCTTCATTCAGCTTTCCATTTAGAAACGCTGACTTAACATCCATTTGATGTACAGTGAAGTTTTTGTGTACATCATATGCTAAGAAAAGACGAATAGATTCAAGTCTTGCTACTGGAGCAAAGGTTTCGTCATAATCTATACCTTCCTCTTGTCTGTATCCCTGAGCAACAAGACGAGCTTTGTTGCGAGTTACAGTACCATGTTCGTCCAACTTGTTTCGATAGACCCACTTAGTGCCTATCACTGTTTTGTCAGTTGGTCTCCGAACAAGTTTCCAAACTTTGTTTCTTTCGAATTCAGTCAGCTCTTCTTGCATAGCGCTGACCCAGTTTGGATCTCTGAGGGCATCATCTATTTTCTTTGGTTCAGTTAGAGAAATAAAGTTAACAAATAAACAAATATTACCTGCACTTCTACGAGTCTGAATACCAGCGTTGGGATCACCAAGAATTTGATCGATTGGGTGATTTACAGTCCATCGCTGAGCCGGAGCATGCGTCGCTGACTCAGTCTGAACTGGAGAAACTGAAGATGAGGCTTCAGCTACTTCTGGATTATCAGCTAAGAGAGGAATGCTCGCATTTGTCACTTCATTCACTGATTGCTGAGAAATAGATGGAATTTCTGAGACATTTGGATCAACTGCGGGTATAGTGTTTATAGGAACAGCTGAGACCCAAGATGTTTCAGCTTCACTATTCTGCATATTGGGAATGATAGTAGGACCATCATTTTCAGTTGTATGAGTATGAGTAGTGGGAACATCTTCTGAATCACAAAGATGAGAAAACATCCATTGATTCAGTTCTTCTGTATCAGCGTTCGGTTTAGAGTTCGCTGAACGGGATTCGTCAAACGTGACGTGAATAGTTTCTTCTACAGTTTGTCTTCTTCGATTGAAGACTCTGAAGGCTTTGGAAACTGAGGAGTATCCAAGAAAGATTCCATCATCAGCCTTAGGATCAAACTTTCCAAGGGCATCTCTGTTGTTCAGTATGAAACACTGACAACCAAAGATGTGAAGAAAGCTGATTGAAGGCTTTCTCCCATGAAAAAGTTCATAGGCTGTCTTCTTGAATCTTTTGACTATCAGCGACCTGTTTTGCGTAAAACAAGTCGTGTTGACAGCTTCTGCCCAAAACTGAGTAGGCAGGTGAGAATCGCTGAGCATTGAACGTGCAGCTTCAATAATTGTTCTATTTCTTCTTTCAGCGACTCCGTTTTGTTGTGGTGTTCTCACTGACGAAAAGTTGTGAGAAATACCCTTGCTCTCAAGGAAGGAATCAAGAGAACTGTTTTTGAATTCAGTTCCATGATCACTCCTTATTGAGCGAACAGTCATATTGTTCAGAGTTTCCATCTTCCGAACAAAGGTGATGAGTTCTTCAGGGGTGTCACTCTTAGAACGGAGAAACATTACCCATGTGTAACGAGAGAATTCATCAACTATGACCAGCGTATACTTCTTTCCAGCGATGGATTGTTTGTTAACGGGGCCAAACAAATCCATATGGAGTAGTTGAAGAGGAGATGACACTGAGGAAACTTGCTTGGACTTAAAGCTTGCCTTGGTCTGCTTCCCTTTTTCACACGCTGAACATAAGGATTCTTTGGCGTATGAATGTTGAGGTAGACCAGTGACTAACTCTTTGGATGAAAGAGTATTCAGTGTCTTGAAGTTGAGATGTGAGAGCCTCTTGTGCCATAGCCAGTTGACATCAGAAGATGCCTTTGAGAAGAAACAGGAGTTCTCAGTGGTTGTTGAGTCCATGTTTATAACGTAAACATTTTCCAAACGATAACCGCTGAGAGCTATCTTCTCCTTTTTGTCAGAGACAAAGCAGGATTCCTTAGTGAAAATCACTTTGTTATCCATGTCGCAAAGCTGACTGATGCTTAGAAGATTATGCTTCAGCCCTTCAACATATGCGACTCTTCTGAAGGATGTTGTACCATTTGAAAGTACACCATACCCTCGGGTGTGTCCTTTTCCATTTCCACCGAAAGTCACAGAGGGACCCTTCTCTTCCTTGTATTCAGCGAGCAGGCTTTTCTTTCCAGTCATGTGTCTAGAGCATCCGCTATCGAGATACCAGATACCCTTCTTAACCTGCAATACAAAGGAAGATTAGTTTTGCTTGGGTACCCACTTCGCCATGTATACGTGTTTGTCAGTGGAAGAGGTTGGAATGGGTTCAGCAGTCTTCGCAGCATTTGAAGATTCAGCTTTGTCTTTCTTCACTTTGGTCAATTTCTTGACCTCAGAGGTAGGAGTCACCTTGACCTGACTTGCAACTGGTTTGGTCTTCTTGGGTGCTATCTTCACCTTAGCTATCTTATCAGCTTTGGTGGCTGTGGGACACTTACTTGCAATATGATCGGTAAGTCCACAGTGATAACATTTCCTATAACTAAAATTAGTTCTAGGACCACTTGAGTGCTGAGCTTTTAATTTGGAATTAGAAGTGCCAGCACCAAGTACACTATTGGTTTTTGAAATAGGACGAACATTCAGTTCTTCAGATTTCTTACCAAGGACATCTACTCTGAGTCTAGGAGTAGGTCGCTGAACTGATCCAGAGGTCTGATTTCTAGAACCAGATGAATGAATCACTAAGGCTTTGGAAGCATTCAGCTTAGGTACTACAGTACCCTTCTGAGGATTTTGATAAATTACAATTCCTTTACCTTTATCTTTAGAGACAGAGGTAGGTTTTGAATAAACCATTTTCTCCTTGCCTTTTGAGGAGGTAGGAGTTTCCTCAGGGATTGGTGTAATCGACGAGGAGTACTGAGATGAAGAAGTGTCAGCTATTGAGGATACGAACGTTCCAAATTTAAGCATTGAACGTTCAGTGGTTGGTATTGGAGTATCGTATTTATAACCCAGACCACGTTTATCACTCAGAGGAATCTGAGCCTTAATTATCTCAGTGATCTTTGTTGAAGAATTACACCATCCTTCAACAGTAGCTTGTTCAGCTTTTAATGCAGCGATAGCTTCCGCTCGTTCGATTTTGACTAGCTGATTTAAATGGACTTGATCTTTAAAATCTTCTTCAAATTTAGAAAGCTTTTCTATTTGAAGGTGGCAATTTTTAAGCTTTTCAGCGAGATCAAGATTTTGGTTTTCAACCACAGCTTTGCCGTTCATGGCTTCGTATAAACTTCTAGTCAGTAGTTCGATTTTACGGAGACTATCAGCTTCATCAATATTTACAATATTGGTAAAGAAGGAAGGTGATACCTGAATGGCAGATGTTGAAGTGGAGGGAATGTCTGAACTTTCTTCCTCTTCTTCAATCTTGGCCATGAGACATTGATTTGCTTCATCATCTTCAGAATCAGATGATGAGGCTTCTTCATCAGAAGCAGCCCAATCATAGTCAGCCATCAGGCCTTTTCCCTTCTTCTTAAGGCTTTTCAGCTTTGCATACTTCTCCTTCAGCTTTAAGTATTTGTCGTCTTTATTCCTTGGAACAAAGGATTTCTTTGTAAAAGCTGAAGGTCTCGTGATTTTCTTTGACCTGCACTCGTTAGCGAAATGACCTGTCTTTTCGCAGTTAAAACAAGTAGCAGTAGCCTTATCAACAAAAGCTGATGACTTAGGCTTGTCAGCTATAGAAAGAGTTTTGTTCTTTCTAAACATTTTCTTCTTGGCGAATCTCCTGAACTTTTTAGTTAGGAGAGCCAAGGATTCATCATCTGAAGAATCAGAATCTGATGACCTTTCAGAGTTACTTTCTAACTCAGTGATAGTGACCACGGGTCGCTGAGTAGAAGGTTCCTCTGAGATTAAAGCAACAGGGGTGCTTTTGGAATCTTTTACAAGATTCTTCTTAAGATGGCTAGATTGCTCATGATTCAGCAATGTGCCATATAAGGTAGCAAGTGTCATTGATCTTAGATCTTTCGACAGCTTGAGACACATGGAATAATTGTCCCAACTTTCAGGTAAACATTCTAAAAACTTTGTCAGAACTTCAAAGTTAGAATATTCCTTACCAACCGTTTTTAGATCTATAATTAAGCAATTAAAACGTTGATGTACTTCAGAGAGAGTTTCATTCTTACCAGAAATGAAGCTTTCATATTGTCTTACCAGGTTGATCTTTCTTGAATCCTGGACTTCAGACGTTCCTTCATACTGAACACATATTGTGTCCCACATGGCTTTTGAGGATTTCAGGTTCATGACGGAATGGTAGACTTCGTCAGGAAGGGCCATGGATAGTATGGATCTGGCTTTTGTATCTATAGCCACTTTCTTCTTGTCTTCATCGCTCCAATGATGGATTTCCTTTGGAATCAGCCTTTCTGGAATAGCAGCTCTAGTTGCAGTGGCTGGAACCGCAGGATCAATTGTTACAGGGATGTGTGGGCCGTTTTCAAGATAGTAAGGTATAGTAGGGTCTACACCTTCTAAGAAGAGTGTCATCCTATTTTTCCATAAGTTGAAGTTATCTCTGGAAAATCTAGGGGGTTTTGCAAGAGAACCATTGTCAATATAGTGAGTGTTTGTGTTTGAGTTGGCCATTTTCAGATAATAGCAAGGAAGAGAAATATCTTAGATTAGATCTTGTTTATGAGATTAAACAAATCTGCTCTGATACCACTTGTTGGTCCCGAAAGGCCTAAACAAGTTTGTAAAAGGGGGGGGGGGTTGAATATAAACACACTATTTTACTTTTCTAAATTGTTTATTGATAAATCATTAACAATTTACAGCTTGTTGCGGAAACAAGATTAAGGATAAACCTAAATCTAAACAAGTTGGAACACTAAGGTTTTCTTGCACTAAGAAAGATAAGGAGATTACTAATAAAATCCTATCTTGAGAGATTTGAACTTGTCCAGAGTTAGCAAGTTGCTTCAAATGAAGTGAGTTCATCTCTTTATATACTGCATGCATTTAATGCAATTCAGTATACACTTTACACGTGTCATCAGCGGATTGGTTGCATGTCATTGACCTTTGTTGACAACCTTAGTAGCCGCATGAATGAACAGTGTAGTATCAGAGTGGTTGTACGATTTCAGATTTTCGGAGGTTCTTTTCTGACATTTCGTACGGTGGCGTGCAAGGGAGGTTAAGACAAAAGTACTTTGTACGGAGGACTTGATGATCAGCTTTCGTTGATTCAGCGATTATCATTTACTATTCAGCGAATGATAAAGTTCAGCGATAGCTGAAGTCTTGTACTTGATACTTCACGTTGAGTGGACAAATCTGAGTCTTCGCTGATCCGCATCAGTTCATTAGGAGACTTGTCGCTGGTTCTTGAGCTTGATCTTCGACTTCAGCGTAGAACCTTTGTTGACGTGAATCTTGTCTTCAGGGATCATAAGTAAACAACTAACTTATCAGCGATCACCATAAGGACTGAACAGACTCAGCGATATGGTGAACAGTGTTCGCTGAATGTTTAATCTAAAAGTGCGAGAGTTCCTATCAGCAATACTGTAAGATCTTAGTACTTATCAGCGATAGTGAAACTCTGATACATATTGTTTACTTACAATTTTCACTAAGTATTTAAGATAGGGTCATTATCAAATCACTGAGGGTATGGATCAACAGATTCATTCTTCTTGACAACATCCCTAGGCTACTAGTCCCGTTTTATTTTTGATAACAACGTCATCTTCATCCATCTTGTTTCGAGAAATATTTTATGCCAATTATGGATTTTCCAACTAGCTTTGGAACAAGATTCCAAATTTTGTTTCATTCAAATTGATGCAGTTCTTCTTGCATAACACTCATCCAACTAGGATCTTTAATAGCTTCGTCAATTTTCTTTGGATCTATGAGAGAGAGAAAATTGACATATAGTCAAAAGTTGGCAGATCTTTTGGTTTTGATTTCGGATTAATGATTTCCAATGATTTGATCAAATGGGTGATTCTTTGTCCACTTTGTAGTTGGAGTATTTGTTGTAGGTAGTTTGGATTCATTATCTGATGAATCATATATGGGAGGAGAGTCTTCATTTTGAGGAGGAAGAATATTTGCAGAGAAAGGGGGTGGGCTCAGATTGTTAGGTTGAATTTCAGAGGATGATGGAGGATTGATGGGTTGATCTGAAGAGGGCGGTGGTGACACTAGAGTTTCAAAGAGAGAATACGACGAAGTATGATGATTAGATCTTAGCAGTTGTAGAGAGATCCATTCATTTATTTCTTCTTCATTAAACATATCATATGATGAAGAGGGTGACGTTCATTTTTCATCAAAGTGTACATGTATTGATTCATCAATACATTTTCTTATTTGATTGTAGACTCTGAATGCTTTTGAAACAATGGAGTAACCAACAAAGATTCCTCGTCTGATTTGGGATCAAATTTCCCAAGATGATCTCTATTGTTGAGGATGTAACAGACACATCCAAAGGTGTGAAATAAACTTATGTTAGGTTTTCTCCCATGAAAAAGTTCGTATGGAGTCTTTTTATGTTTCATCATGATGATAGATCTGTTTTGAGTAAAGCATGTAGTGTTTATGGCTTCGGCCCAAAAGAAGGTGGGTAGACAAGCATTACTGATCTTGGATCTGGCGGTCTCACACAGAGTTCTATTTCTTCTTTCAACTACACCGTTTTGTTAAGGTGTTCTTGCAGCTGAAAGTTATGTGATGTACCATTTTCTGAACAAAAAGTCATCAAGAGTGAAATTCTTGAATTTTGTTCCAATGTCACTTCTTAAATATCAATTTAACATTATTTAACATTTCAAACTTCTTGATGAAGTAAGTGATTTTCCGAAGGGCCTCATTCTTTGATTGTAAGAAGAATACCCAAATGTATCTTGAGAATTCATCTACGATCACAAGAGTGTACCTTTTACCCCCAAGACTCAACACATTTACTGGTCCACACAGGTCCATGTGTAGAAGAAAAAGAGGTGATGTGATGGAAGAACAACTCTTTGATTTAAAACTAGATTTTTAGTGTCTTCCCTTCTCACAAGCTCCACAAAGGTTTTCTTTTGAATAAAACAAAAGAGGAAGACCTTTGACTAAACCCTTTTGAGAAAGACTATTGATGGTTTTAAAGTGGAGATGAGATAGACGTTTGTGCCACAACCAGTTTTGTTCAGAAGAAACATTTGAGAAGAAACAAACATTTTGAGAAGAAAAAGGTTTCGCATAATACATATCAATCACATAGACTTTATTCTTACGAAATCCTGAGAGATATTCTGTATTTTATTGAGAGAGATTGAAACGCTTATTTTCAAGAAATTTTACATAGAAGCCTTTGTCCCACAGTTGACTTATACTCAGAATATGTAATATCCCGTGGTTCTAAATGTAAGATTTGAGAACTTCGTGAGAAAAGTTAAGAGGCTATAACTTCGAGGGTTGTTTTGTAATTTTGAAGGAAGGTATAAAACCCTTGTTTTGGGCACAAAACCCTAGATTCCACCATTTGCAATTTGAGCGGCTATAGGAGAGCTGAGAAGAGATCAACAATCAATTTCACCATCAGAAGAAATTCAAGAAGTGGGAATTTGAAAGCTAGCTTCTACATTGATTCTTCCATGTAACATACAGTTTTTTTTAATATGCCTAACAAATGCATTTATATGTGTATTAATGTGTAATATATGTTTAATAAGGTGCATTATGTGATAATATAAAGCTTTAATGAGGACTTGTAGCAAAATCCTTAAGAAATATATAGGGTTTCATAGGTTTGCAAAGGAAAAGCTTAACACCTAGGTTACAAATTTGTAAAACTGCTGTTATTGATAGGTCTTTTCTGAAATATTTTAGTTGGAAGTTGTTCATTATCTCGTTACGAACGCGTAGGCGAAAACCTCATCGAAAACGGAGTTACGAGCGAAAAGTTATGCCATTTTTAGTGTTTAGTGGTCAAAATGGGTACCCAGTCGGGTCAAACCCGACCCAACTCGGGTTTTAGTCAATAAAACACGATTTTAGAACCATTTTCACCCCATTTCAGCTACTGACTTGGGTGTGAAAGTTAAGGTGCGATTTCTATAAATTGAGATCAAATCTAAGTTCATATTAAGGAGATTAACATCAATCTTGAAGGATTAAACAACAATTTGAAGGTAAATCCCATCTTTGTTCTTGTTCTTGAAGTTATGATGAAATTTGGGTGAAATAAGCTTAATGCATGTGTAAGATAAGTGTAGCAATCATGAAATGCTGCTTAGATTATGATTATATTTTAGTTAATTCCTTGATTCCATGGTTGATTTGCAAGAAGATGGAAAGAAAAAGTGAGTTTTCACTAAGAACAAGTTGACCTTTTGCTATACAAAGTTGGATTTTGATGAAATTGGTAGAAATGGGTGAATGAACCACGGTTTATTGTTGATTTTACCTTGATAATGATAAAATTAAGTTAACATCTGAATTTGGTTAGGATTGGAATGGAATTGGATACTCAATTGGTCAAATGTGTGATTTTTTTGAGTTTGAAAGTTATGTTCAGCATTGTTTTAGAAAAATTGTATAAAATCGTAGAAAAATCGTATAAGGGTGATTCTAGTGGCATTAGAAAGGTATGAATGTCTAGTTTATTTTATACGAAGACACTAAAATCTAATTACAGCTTTAAGATGTGCTAAAAGTGCACTTAGTACAGGGCTGTCAAGCTGAATTTTGACAGCTTGTAGCTACTGTGTTGTAAAATCTGTATAAAATCAAAGAAAAATGCTATGGATATGAGGTCAGTTGCATCAGAACGATATGAGAGTCTAAATTATTTCCTTTGTTTAAGTCATTAAGTGATTTTGAGTCTAAGTAGGGTGAAACAGGGGAGAAACAGAGGGCTATAATGGAAAATACAAGAAAGAATGTTAACTAGTTAAGGTTCTATCTTGAGTATTTGTTGCCCAAAGCTCATGGTACTTGTTGAAATCACTCCAGGAATCATTTGAAACATGTTGGTTGTATTTGGAGGATACCTCAACATGGGATAACGACGTTGGGACATAGCTTCGGAATTGACTTCCGGTTGACTGCCGGTAGCACTGTGAGTTAAATGACTAATTGATATATATATATATATATATTGTATTTATAATTATATATGCATTTCCTTCATGTGTATTTGTTCATGCGTTTTCTTATCTTGACGGTTGGTCTTTGGTTCCGGTTGAGTCGTTTCCGTTACATGATTCTTTTAGCGATAACGGTTGGTTTCGGATCCGAATTCCGTTGGTTATATTTCTTCGGTTTCTTTGTTATGCCGGGAGTACGGGTACTACTTTGTGTAGTATGTCGGAAGCAACGGTGGATGTCAACAGCCCGGATGAAGGGGGAGGCCGGTGAGACATTCGATTAGCCGTACTCATTGTCCAATGGTTAGGAGGGGCATGAGTATAGGACTTTGGCACACCCAGAAGGGGAAGGCGGGTTGGTGCAAAGTCTAATGATTCCCAATAGTTATGCCTTATGGTTATGTGCTATAAATTGTGATATGTCATGTTTAATTTGGTTTGCCATGACTTCTTGAATAACTCGTGTTATGGATTGTTGTTGCTGGAAATGGTCGTTTCACGATATTTGGTCTCTTGAGTAAGGAAATCGTATACACCATCCGGTATAAGTTAGTATAATGTTCCGGTCAATTCGATCCGTGAGTTGTATAACGTCTTGGTTATACTCCCGTTCCATACATATATTTAAAATGTCTATATATATTGATTAGTTCATTTATCTCACTAAGCTTTAAATGCTTAACCCGAATTATCTAACATTTTTCAGGCAAAGCAATATTAGATAAGGGCAAGTCCGTGGAAAAGTAGATCGTGAAGTTGATTAGAAGTTGACAACTCGATCTTTTGGTATACATGTCATAATGTTCTTTTGGTTGTTATGCATATAGTTATATCGGGTAGAAGTGTCCCCGAAGTATTGTAAATCTGTTTTTGGGATTGTAAACTTTAAACCTGTGGTTGCTTGTACATTTTACCGATGCGGTTGGTAGCAGTTATAAAATGATATTTTAAAGCGTATATTTCGAAGTTTCGATTAAAATTAATATCCCGTATTTTGGTGGTCTTAAAATTTGATTATTTTGGAGATTAAAAGGTAAACTGGACATTAGTGTAATACGGGTGTTACATTCCAGGTAACCTCATATTCTAATCCTTGATCTTGGTTTATTTTGAGGGAATCAGATTAGTTGGGTTTTGTGGTTAAATGGATGTAAATAATGCTCTAAGTGGTTAATATGTATCTTTTTTTGTGTGTGTTTAAGCAACATATAGACCGTTAAGAAGGGTTATGTATTGTGTAATGCTATTTGTTATTGTGAAGTTAAGCTTGTTCGAGATTAGCAGTGGGTTCATGTCCTAATCAGTCGACAGACCTGCGTTCGGTAAGTGACCCTGTGCAGGTCTCCGGATTAATCAGTATCCGTCTATCCGATAGAGGTATCCGGATTGTTCGGAATCCGGAAGTGTTATCAGGAAAGTAGAGTCCGGAAGTGTTGTACGGAAAGTAGAGTCCGGAAGTGTTTTCCGGAAAATAGAGTCCGAATAGTGTAGTCCGGATAGTGTAATATCCGGAGAGTAGTGTCCGGAACTCCGGATGATTTAATATTCGGGAGAGGTGTCCAGTTAGTTAGAATCCGGTTAGCTTATGTTTCTCATCCATTTACTCAGGTATTTCCTTTGGAGGTCAAGAGTGATAGAAAGATCCGATCAAACGCAACAGGTCAGTTTTTCTAACTAAATACGTGTTTTAACGTGGTTTCAAAAGTAAGGAATGGTTATGAAATGATATGTTTATGTTGCATGATGTTGTGTGTTTTGAAAGTTAGTTTAAAGCGTATGCATACATTGTTGATAGATGTGAGATGGCCAAGTCGGGGTGTGTGTCCCGCCAGTGCTCAGACTGGGGGGGTGTCCCGTTTATACCATGGGAGGCGTGACCCAGTAAGGCAGTGTGAGACTGGCACGTTGTCATTACCTAGTGACTTCAGTTTGCCACTACCTAGTGACTTCAGTTTTCCACTTACATGCGTAGTTTACGTGAAAGCTTATTGTTTACAGCTATTGGTTATAATTGTTATGAAATGTTTTAAATATTTGATAATGAAACTGTTGCTACTACAGGGGGCTCACTAGACCTCATGGTCTAACCCTCGCCCTTCTAAAACTAAACCTTTTCAGGGAAGCCGTTGTAGGAAGCGCGGGGAAGGGCAAGGAGAAGAGTTAAGGCGTGGATGCTTTTAGACGATAGCTATTTTCCAGTTATCTTTTAAACTTTTAGTTTATATTCTTAGTTGTGTATAGGTTGTTTCCGCAAACCTAGTTTGAGACAGTTGTATTTGAGCAAATTTTGGAACCCTTTGGGTTGGTTGATTTATAATTAATGTTATGCTTTATATTTTTGTTTGGGCTATTACAGAATATTATGTTTAATACCATAAACATAAGCAACTTTACTGAAAGATATGGAGCCATTAGAAAGAGTCTCATATCCGATAGTAGATCCTTTATAATTATCTCCAAAAGTAACATACAGACTTTTTTCATACACGAAGTCTTTAAGCAGGAAAACATAACCAATCATATCTCTTGAATTTTACTGGGATAAGTAAACGAGTCTACGATTGATTCGATATAGTTTTTGAATTTTACTGGGATAAGTTTGTCATTTGAGAAAATGTCAAAATTGGATAAAGGTTTTCTGTTGAGAGTTGTGGAAGTCATCTCGGATTTATTTATGAATTTAAACAAACCGCTCTAATACCACTTGTTGGTCCTGGACCACTATGACTTTCACATAAAGTGTTTGTAGAAGAAAAAGGGGTTGGATACAAACACATTAAATTTGTTCTTTTTAATTTTAGTTTATTTCAAACATAAAATTACATATATATGGCGGAAACTAGGAGGCAAGATCTGTATCTTAAACTATCTGAGGGTGACAGATTTACAAACTGAAATAGAGGAGAAGAAAGTTCTTTTTCAGCTCTGAGAGACTAAGATAGCTCTCAGATATTGACGTCAGATTTACTTTGAAGCCGATGGCGGATGTCTTCATCGGCTATTAGGGGCCATGGCCCGTGAGGTTTTTGAAATTTCAAATAGGAAGACATTTTTTGGTAGGCTTAAATTAAATACAAAACTATTTGGGCCCCCCACTTAAAATGTCCAGCCCATATTATTATAGTAATACCTAATTGGGTAGTCCACTATCACTAATTCACTGATCCAAAAAGCAAAAGGAATCCCGGAGCTGCACTCACCCACTGCTCGGTCTCGGTGCTTCTGTGAAACGACTCAACGAGAAACCAGAAACGATTGTTCCAGGCTTTCGGCGCTGCAAGCCTGCATTAATCCACGCCTCTCAAGAAGTCATGGCTTGGTTATTTGTTCGGTTGTTCTGTTGTTCGAGCAGGGAGGCAGGGAGCAACAGTCAATACTCACTCTTCAATGGAAGATGAAGAGCAAGAACCAAATCAGGGGGGTTAAATGAAATCCAACTTATTTTAACTTCAACTTCATCAAATAATCTTCCAACTGCCCCTAAATCACAGTTTTTTTCCATTTTATTCAAGTTTGAATTTTTTTGATTAGCTAAGTTAGGTTTAACTTTATTTAAAATTGTTTGATTAGCTAAGTTATGTTTAAATTTATTTCAAATTGTTTGATGCATCTCTATATGGAGCCGTAAATTAACAGATTATTTAACTTGGCTGTTTGAATAAGTTTGATGCATAGACTATGGTTGTTTGAATTTACACCAATGTGGATTAATAACCTAAAAATTACTCTTGAAATCAACCAAAAAATCAAAAAAGTCTCTTGAAATCAATAGAAAAAAACCCAAAAAATCTCTCGAATCAACACAAAAAAACCCATTGAATCAACAAAAAACATAAAAAATCCCCCGAAATCAACCAAAAAACTTAAAAAGTTCTCAAAAGGGGAATTCGGCTAAAACACATCGACTACAATTTTTTAAGCTTTTCGTTTATGCACCCGCTCGAAATCAACAAATTGGTCTTGCAAGGTCCGTGTTTTTTTATTAATACATATTATATATTTTTATTTTACATTAATTTCATTTGTGACATAACCACCTCACTCAACCAAACGACTCACTGTCAACATCACCCTGCAACGAAACTATGCACGCCGGTCAGAGCTCCGGTTTCGTCCCCACCGCGGACAGCGGCGTTGATGGTTCTCCGCCACCAATGCTCACCACCTTCGGCCCTTTTATCTGTTCAGGCGACAACTTCCTGAACGAAATCTTCAGCACTAGAAATAGGCATTGGGTCATCGGGGACAACTTGGTACGGTCTTATGGGAGCCAGATACTAGCCATTGGCCACATGTGTAATTTCTAGTGAATGAGTGTACCTTGGATCATGGGGGGGGGGCGTCTATGAATCGCGAATTATTGATCCCATTGGGGCCATTGTTCCTCAGGATGAGCTCTATAACGTGGAATGGTGGCCTACTTTTGTGTTCCGCCACTAACCATGGAAATCGGGTCTCCCCCATCACCGAAAGGTGTTGTTTTGGGTATTGAGTTTTATCCATATTTTCGGTGACGTTTTGAGTATGAAGCATTCTCCGTAAGTTATGATTTGTGTGTTGCGTCTTACTTAAATTTTGGTATCTTGGGTAATAAAGTTTTACCCGAATTTTAGTAATTGAGCATTAACTATTATTCACGTTTTGGGTGAGTATTGAGCTTCAAATTCATATTTGAATTAACGTTTTATATTGGAGTTTTCATCACGAAAATGGTGGGTTTGAGGGAAAATGGTGCATTCATATTTTATACTTTTCATTTTAGAAATTGAGATTTAAATAACATTATTTCAGTTTACCGTTTTAAATATATGATGAAAACTCTTGAATTCACTAGGCGTTAAGCCTAACCCTTTTTATTTGTCGGCATGTGCATCAGGTCCTCGTCGGAGAATGTACTAGTGACGCTATGAAGAAGTGAGTGCTAGTGATAGGCACAAGAAGTAATTAGCAAATTGGATGTCTTCCGCATTTGGAGATAACGACCATTGTTGGAGTTTAGTAACACTCGCCCTTAATTTATACTATATGTAAGGTCAAAATTATTTATTCTTGATGTTAAATCTTAGAGTTGCCGTTATAGGTAATCAACTGTTAACATTTCGAAAGGAATTATTCCTTATTTGATGTATTATAGAAAATTTAAAATTAATCGCTATTTTCAGATTTGAGGGTGTTACATTTGACTAAACTTTTTTGAGAAAGAGTATTGATGGTTTTAAGGTTGAGATGAGATAGACGTTTGTGCCACAACCAATTTTGTTCAGAAGAAGCTTTTGAGAAGAAACAAACAGTTTGAGAAGAAAAAGGTTTCACATAAGACATGTCAATCACATCGACGTTATTCTTACGAAATCCTGAGAGACTTTCTTTATTTTCTAGAGAGAGAATGAAACACTTATTTTCGAGAAATTTTACATAGAAGCCTTTGTCACACAGTTGACTTATACTTGGAATATTATGTCTAAGACCATAAACATAAGCAACTTTACTGAAAGATATGGATCCATCAGAAAGAGTCCCATATCCGATAGTAGATCCTTTAGGGTGCGTTTGGTTTACGGGAATGGATTGAAATGGATTGGATTTCAATAAACCATATAAGTACTTCACAAACATGCCTCACATGCTCTCCCTCATCATCATCATCAAACATGAGAAGTAAAAAAATAGCTAAATTCTATTCATGAAATCCAATCCAGATTGGATTTCAAATCCCAGCCTTCACCAAAGGATTTCAAAATCCATCAGACATGGGATTTCAACAAAAAATCCAAGGATTTCAAAACCCTCCAATTCCAAATTCTATGGAAACGTGGGATTGAAATGGCTTTGAAATCCAAATCCAATCCATTCCAATCCATTCCCGTAAACCAAACGCACCCTTAGAGTTATCTCCAAAAGTAGATTACGAACCTTTTCAGACACGAAGTCTTTATGCAGGAAAGATAACCAATCATATGTCTTAAACAACCACTGTCCAAATACCATATTTGAGAATGACATGTTCCCTACAATAGTTGAGACATTGTTGTCTAAACATTGTTGTCTAAACTTGCAACCAAACAGAAATCTTAAGGATTTTGTGAAGAAAATTTGTATTGATTTTTTTTTTATTTTTGAGAAAAGAAATAGAGATGAGAGAGAAAGAGATAGAGGGAGAGATAGAGATACAAGATAATATATAGATGAGAGATTTTTAGCTTTACATGGGAATCTGAGCACTTGGTTGAGATAAGATCAACCTGCATGTTATCACATCTTCTTTTGTTTAAGGCAGAGATTTCAAAGAGAATACCCACAAAACACCAATTTGTCCTTATATGTTTATCGTTTCTCTTAGAACTATCCCAGAAAAGTCCTTCAGATGTTGAATATTTAAGAATAACATTTTCCAAAGAAAAGGTGTCGAAGTAATCTACGAGTATATGATTGATTCGATACAGTTTTCGGATTTTACTGGGATTAGCCTGTCATTTGAGAAAATGTCAAAATAGGATAAAGGTTTTATTTTGAGAGTTGTGGAAGTCATCTCGGATCATGTTTATGAATTTAAACAAACCGCTCTGATATCACTTGTTGGTCCTGGACCACTATGAATTTCATAGAAAGTGTTTGTAGAAGAAAGGGGGGTTGAATACAAACACAGTAAAATTGCTCTTTTAAAATTTAGTTTATTTCAAACATAAAATTACATATATATTGTGAAAACTAGGAGACAAGACCTTTATCCTATACTATCTGAGGGTGACAAATTTACAAACTAAAAGAGAGGAGAAGAAAGTTATCTTTCAGATCTGAGAGATTATGATAACTCTCAGATCTTGACGTCAGATTTAGTTTGAAGCAAACACAAAGATGTTCTTTCAAAATGGGCGATTTGCAAACTAACACAATGAAGACCTTTTATAGCCTTCATTGTATTTAATGCACTCTTTCAACTTTCATACGTGTCTTCGTCGGATTTGTTGATCCATACATGCTTGTACTTTTTACGTCAACCTTTTAAGTTGATGTAAACACTTGTTAACCCCTCATATCCCTTCGTATGCAGAAGGAACAGTAAAGTATGACTAGCATTAATAAGGGATGTTTAGAACATACTTTGGCTGACATACTTTTGCATGTTCCCATACTAGGATGGGATCAGGGAGAGTTGGTGAAACAAACTTGTTGGATAAGTTTGTACATCAAAATCCGGCTTGCCATATGTAGTATTTGTTTGAATACGAACTCATTATATCTTGAACTGATCTTCTTTTTGTCTAGATGACAAACAAATCTGCTTTGGTAACAAACTAACCACTCTTCAACTAATCTTTGACTTTTGAAGACTTTTTGCTTTTAGATCAATTAAGATAGTTACAAGACATTTACATGTAAAAATCCTATTTTGTTTATTCTTAAATATAAGCTATACAACAGTTTACAGTTATAAACATATATAAAAGATAGTTTTGTCGGATATTAAATGCTTGGAATAATTCAAAAGAATATACAAATATGATGTAGATATCAACCCGATGGTTGCTTAGAGGCTTCTATCAGATTATAACCATTATTCAAAAGTATTCAAGCCGAGGGATTTATAAATCCGATGTGTTAAAGAATGTTTCTATTTTAAGTATTCATCGGATAAAATTTTTATTTCTTGTCAAATCCGATATGTGAAGTATTATCAAATTAGACCTTATTTTTGTGGCAACGATTACAAGTTTATTTCTAAGTGACGATATGTTAGATGTCTATATGTATAATATAAAAATCCGATGGTTGAGACTATCAAGTTTTATCCATGTTTTTTGGTGACGTTTTGAGTATATGTGTTCTCCATAAGTTATAGTTTTGGGGATTGAGTTTTACTCATATTTTGGTATTTTGAATAATAAAGTTCCATTTAAATTTTCAGTATTTGAGCATTTATAATTATTTACGTTTTGGGTGAGTATTGGGTTTCGAATTCATATTCGAATGAATGTTTTGTATTGATGTTTTTTATCACGAAAATGGTGGGGCTTGGGAAAGATGTTGCGTTCATATTTTATATACATGTCACTTTAGAAATCTTGATTTTAAGTAGCACTCTTATAGTTTACCGTTTTATATAAATGATGAAAACCCTTGAACTCACTAGGTGTTAAGCTTAACCGTTTTTATTCGTCGGCATGTGCATCAGGTCCATGGTGGGGAATGCTACTACCGTACTAGCGACACCGTAAAGAGTTGGGTGCTAGTTAGATGCATGAGAAGGATGTAGCGATTGGGTGATGTCTTCCGTACCTTGGAAATAACGACTGTTATTGAGTTTTAGTAACACCCATCCCATAATATAAACTTTATGTAAGGTTTAGATTATCAATTGTTGATGTAAATCTAGATTTTCTACTTGAGGCAATTCAAATATTGATTCGTAGAAAGGGATGTATTCTTTTGGTGTATTAATGAAAAATTAAATTAGTCAATATTTACAAATTTGAGGGTGTTATACGAATCATCAATTGTATTGGATTGGATCGACTATTCAGTGTTCATTATTTGAGATTGTATGTTACGATCTAACAACCAATGGATCATTTGATCAGATCTGATGCACTTAAATCCATTAAATTTTAATCGACGAACACCTTTAGTGCTCGCCACCCAATTAGTGAAGTCACATGTGAGGACTAGTGGTAGGCCCACAATTTTTTTCGAGGGGGTGTATCTTTAATGTGGATCAAAGGTCCATAAAGTCATGATTTAATTTGGGAGAAAAGTCAACGTTGTTTGATTTAGGAAAAAAATTTAATTGTGTCGATTTGGGGAATAAAATAAATTTTCCAAATCGACATTGACCTTTAAAATAAATATATGCTGTATTGACAATGAGATACTCGTGAATAAACAAAATAAAACCAATATGAGAGAAAAATTTACAAAAATAATGTCCTAGTATAGTGATAGTTGCATTTATAACTATGTTTCAAGCCTATCAGGTTGTAGCGCAGTGGTTGATCGCCTTGGGTGATGTGGTGGAATATCCCATCTACCCAGGGTTCGATTCCAGGCGTCCTCAACATTGATAAGACATCTTTAAGTTTCAAAACCGTCAGGGATTAGTCCGGGCTGTGCCTGAGATACCCTTTAAAAAAAAATGTTTCAAGTTGTGAGGTCGACCATAATAGATGTATCATTGTTGTAGTGTTTATGCAGTTTGACGAAAATTTAAAAGACAAAGAATTAAATATCATTAAGATGTAAGAATTTATCCCTGATACAGAGGGAATTCGAGAGTTATCAAGGTTTTTCTTCGATCTTTGGAAAATAAGAAAACCTGAAAGAGGCTCGGAATAGGCTCATAATTTGTACTGATATAGATCGGCTAACAACAAGGTTCGAAGAACAAATAAACCACATTGGAAAGTCAAGGCAAAGACTACCGAGAGTTTCACCGAGATTTAAGTCACGAGACAAGTCTAGCTGCCCACCGGAGAACCCACGAGCTCCAGAGCCTACCGAGAGTTTCACCGAGACTTAAGTCTCGGTACACGTCCCACTATCACTAGATTGATTTGAGCTGATTGATTTAATATTTTCAATTATTTTAACTTAGGATGCAAATAGGAAAGAGAGAAGAAGCATACTCTATTTTAAGAGAAGATGCAAGCGAGATTTGAGAGAGGGAGAGAGCATCAATCCCGTTTCTTGTTGGGTGAGTGCAGAGAAGTCAGGGAGCATGAAATTTGGGAGGGAGATAAATGAAGAAGATGGCTGTTGTTTCTATCTCCTATCTCTATGATTAGATGTTATTAACATAACGGTCAATTCATGGGAGAGGTGAGAAATTGGTGCAGACGAGAGGGAGAGGTCGTGGAGAAGGAGACAGGAGGAAGAGGTCGTGGAGGAGAAGGAAACTGATTTCAATCATGCTGTAAAAGGTTGTACATTAGGCTTAAATATGAGTATTTTTGAATTTTGAAAATAACTACTTTACCATTTTCATAAAGTAGTATAGATTAACAACTACAAAAAGCACATAATCTAAATAATAAATATTCTAAAAGACACGCCATACTTGAAAGACAACTAAGATAAGTCCAAAATTTGAGCATAACTTAGGGATTAGGAACCGAGAATATAGTTTCATGAACAAAAAATTAACTACAACTTCCTCCGACAACCAAAATATTATTGACATTCAAAGTACGGGGATTGTGTAGTTATTTTATATAAGATTGAGCTACTTATGCAATTTATTTATACATTAGGGGTATTTGTTGTAAATTCTTGTGCCCTTTAAACCCGCCCAAAATAATTCATATTCCCGCCAAAATCAAACCCTAAATAAGCGAACAGTTTCTTCAATCGGCCCAACCCAATTCGTTATTTCGAAAACCTCAATCGATCTGCAATTTTACAGTTATCAATGGCGGAAGGAGAAGAAATCCACACGGAAATCGTCCAATCAAGTTTACCAGCCGGCAGAGTGAAACGAATTATGAAACTGGACAAAGAAATCAACAAAATCAACTCCGAAGCCCTGTTCGTAATCTCTAATGCGACCGAGCTTTTTGTCAAGTTCTTGGCTGAGAAATCATCGGAGGTCGCAATTGAGAAGAAACGGAAGACGATAAAGCTGGAGCACCTGCGAATCGCCGTGAAGAGACACCAACCGACCGCTGATTTTCTTCTCGACTCACTTCCTATGCCACCGCCGGCTCAGATCTCATCGAAAACGGACCGTTCTCGTAAAATCAGTGATAACGACTCTGTTCCAGTTGGCACTCGTCGGATAGACAGTTTCTTCCAGAAAGGTCCCTAGGGTTTTGTAGATCTATCATGCTAATAGGAGTTGTATGTATCTCTTTCCTTTCAAATTAAATTGCTTTAACATGTTAGCTTTTTAGATTATTGGAATTTGCATTTTGATTTGGAGATGTGAAATGCTCACTTCAGATTATCAAACGGTTCGAACCAGGTAGATCAAGTTGCTGCTAGCAGAGCTTTTGAATCAGGCTGTTTCAATTAAAATGCTAAAATGTAGATACAATTTTCTGTGTTTTTGGCAGTTAACTCTAGATTTTTGTGCTTGATTTATCAATAGATTGATACCAAATGATATTTAATTCGCAGATTTTCATGTTTGAGAATTGAATCGCGGAAAAGTTTAATTTAGGATCATTCGTGGGATTTATCTCACAGATTCTTTATCAGCTCTGCGTTTTCATAGCCACAACATCAATAAAAGCAAGAGTTTGAATTTTGAGGTCAGCCCTATTACTCTTTCAATTCAAACTAGATATGCACTTGGCATACATATTCATGCAAACGTTCTTCTTTATCTCGCATCTCTTGGTAATTAAGATGCTTATCGAAATTGTGTCAAAGCATTTGAATAATTCCTCTAAATTTGTATGAAAGCTGGTCTGTTTGATGTCAAGAAGTCAAACTTTACCTTTTTATGACTGAAGGAATGAAGGGAGCACTTTTAAACTACTATAGATTACTGTATGAATTTGTTGCATTTCTTCACCCTCGTGTGGCAATATTTGGAGTTTTTCCCATTTGTTTTGAAAGGGAAGTTGTAATAGAGGTGGTTCAAAGTAGGTATAATAGCTTTACTAAGTCTTTTTGTCCACACGGCTTTAGGCTAGCGAGTAAGAAGGTGGACATCTTTTGCAGAATGAATGGGAGGTTTGGGTTTGATTCCCGACACCAGGGCGGATGTAGATGAAGGTGGGGGGGGGATGAAAAAGGAAAAAAATAAAAAATTTAGGGTAAAAAGTTTGATTTTTTTAGCTTTCTACCTTAATGTCTCCCAGTAAATTTTCATTCGGGACCCCATCAACCAAAAAACTTGTCATGAATTAAACCAAAAAACAAAAATTAATATTCAAAATCGACAAAAAAACTTAAAACTCCCTTAAATCAACCTAAAAAACTTTAAAAACCCCTCGAAACGTTGGATTTAGGCTAACACGGACATTTAAGCTACCTTAAAGGTGCTCCCACCAGGAAAAAAAATCCTGAATCCGCCCCTGCCTGACACTAGTACCTGCCAATATGTAACACCCTAAAAATCACAGTGAATTTAAACCTTTGATCAACTAGATTCATAACAATTTCTTCCCATAACTTTCATACAAAATGGAGGATTTAAGACAAGGTTATTATATACAACTGATCAATCGTAAACAACCATCTAATCTAAATTATAACTAATAATATCAGATTAAATTGGTTATCTATAATATCTCCAAAATGATTCTTGTTGTACTAAATTCTCCAATCTATCTCCAAAAGCGTAACTCTGGGACTCCTCGACACTCATCCCTGTTTATCCCGTCCCATGCTAGTACCTGGTAAGAAAATTGGATTTAAAACGATTAGGCTTATGCCTAGTGAGAACATCCAATTTTTAAAATAAAGCTTTATAAATTTTAGAAATCAATGTAAACAAGGCGTATGACAAACCTGGTTTACCATCATTCTTACCATACGTATAAACACCTTGCGATGACGGGATCATACCCGATTCCATGAATATGACAAACACTAAGTCAGTCATAATCTAATGTACAAGAACCTACTACGAATCTCCACGGATTCTAGATCATTGCTCATATCCAAGAAATTACAATTAGTCCATGCCTATTTCTTGGAGAGGAAGTAGAGATTACAATTAAGACATGCCTATCTCTTTCCTTTCTATAGAAATCGGGAATTACGATTAGTCCACGCCTATCCCACGATTTCACATCTCAATACGAAATGGGAATTACGATTAGTCCACGTCTATTCCACGTTTATCAAACACACGGGAATTACGATTAGTCCACGCCTATTCCACATGTTCATATAAAATTAGTGCCTATGGATCCATTACACTTTCTAATATAAGTTTGTATCGACCCAACATACTACCATGCATATCATACTGCTAGGATAACTTCCAATTAATCACAATCGTTCCCTAACAGAATTTATCCCAAAATATATTGGTTACCAGAAACTCAAAAGTTACCGGAGACCCCAGACTTCCCGGACAACATATACTATCCGGACAATGAAACTTACCGGAAATCGAAAGCTTCCCGGATAACACTTATTATCCGGACACGAAAGTAACCAACTCAAAATTATCCGGATACCAACGAATCCGGAAATAGCGAGTACCGGGTACTCCCGGGGACTTATCCCTTACCGGATACTACATGAAATAAAACTTACCCGGATGTTATGGCACGTCTGGATACTTCGAGCAGGGGTTACCGGATAATTTACTACCGGACACCACTGATAAAACTACCGGACACCACTGATAAAACTACCGGACACCACCGATAAAAACTACCGGACACTTATCATTTTGTCCGGTAACTTTGGCCTGCACACTAAAAATTCCATCCAGATCCATGTTTGTTCCATCCAGCTTATTTTAAACACATTCATTCAGCCCCAAAACAATTTATACAAACATCTTAATGCTTAATTTGACAGAAAGCAAGGATTTAAACAAAAAGAGTGAATGAACTCACCTGAACTTTAAACCCACTTCTTCTGCACAATTCAAACTCCAAATCAACTATTCCAATCAAGCTGTACCTAGATGGAAATCAGATTAGTTTGTAGATACTATCTCACAAACTGAAATCAAATTTGCAGAATCCTTTATATTTCTTACCCAAGAATCAAATTGCTTTCTTTTTCTCTTCTTCTTTCCCTTCTTCTTTCTCTTCTTCTTTCTCTCTGCCAATGACCGACTTCAGCAAAAGAATTGAGATATTTTCTCATTTCAATCTAACCTTATCTAACTCACTTTCCAATAATGACCAAACACACCCTCAAGTTCCAAATTTCCATAATTAGCTTTAAACTTTGGTTACTTGAATTTTAACTCATTTGAGTTAAGTATTTTACAAAAAGTCCAAAAGCTTAAACTTAAATACACTTAGACCCCATTTATGTTAAATAAAATATAATGGAAATTCAAGGTGTTACACAATATGGGACACACGATTTATGTGACTAGTATGGTGGGGGGTTTTAGAGGGTGGCGTCATATACTATGCAAAAAGTAGGGATAATAAGGGAACAACAACACAATTTTAAGCTTTGATGATGTTATGCAGAGATTGATGAGAATCAACAAGTGTCGTTAAAACGATCGATTGCATGTTTTGGTTAGGTCTATTAATAGAGCAAGATTCAAGGTGATCAATAAGAAGCAATTTGTGGGCTGATTCAAGAGATTCATGCTACGTCTAAAACAATCCATTCAAAAACCTTGTCGTGGTAGCTTCTTTATCCTCTACATTAGCGTGAACCATAACGATTTCTATCTTGTAATAGGCATCCTCACTCTTATAGCCTTGAGTAAGACTTTGCAATTTATGATACAATTCTCTTTAATATAACAATGTTAGGGGATAAACCGCCTCCTTATGCTAGCCTTCATAATCCAAGTTTCAGTAGGCCTCTCATGGTTTCTCCTTCTGTTAAGCACAAAATGATCCCACCAAATAATAGCATCCTTAATAAAAGCAATGACAACAAGTTTTACCTTTTTCTCCTTGAAGTAGTTGTGCCATTCATAAATTAGCTCCATCTTCCTCTCCCAGGTAAGCCTTATGATTGTTTTCCTTTTCCTAAGTTTATGTCAATTCCATTTTGCCACCTCAATTTCTTTGGAAAATTCTACCATGCCTTTTGCCCTTTGAAGTGAACTTGCGCTCGCCACTTAACGAAGCTTGATCATCTTCCAACTCATATCATGCCTTTTCCACCCGTAGCATCCCTTTTTAGTTCTTTAACAATTAGGTTATGCGGGCATGGGAAAGTGAACTGAATCGCTATCGATACGGTGTGGGGCTGATTTGCTGACCGTAACGGTCTAACGGACCCTCTAAAAAGAGCTGGCCGGATTGGGGAGAAAGGTAGCAATTCTTTTGGCACAATCTTCTGAGGGTGCGTTTGTTACATGGGACAAGACGCGACTATACATGACAAAACTCGCTGTTCACATTTGGCGCGACATGAGAGAGGACAAAACTCACTGTCGCATGTTTGGCGTGACATGGGACAAGAACAAGAACCGGGATATCATGGGACAAAAAAGGATTTTTTTGTTCCACCAAATTAGGTGGAACAAGATGGGACAAGGATGAAACAAAAACTAAAAAATTACTAATCTACACTCATTTGATACACTCATATAATTATGGTAGTTGCTTTAATGGTCAACATCGCCCATCATCGCCACCACTACCACTACCACCGATAGCCACTGTCGACCACTTCCACCACTACAACCTCATCCACCACATCTACAACCACTGTCGACCACCGCTACCACCACTATCCACTATCTTCCATAGTTATCGTCGTTTATCATCCACTACCGCCTTGACCTTTAGCACCATTATCGTTGCAACAAACTACACCAAGCCTCTTGTCTAACATCTTTACATCATCCACACTTAGCGTTGTCCACCATCACCACCATCGGCTACCACTACCCCTTGTAGCACTATCTTTACCTCCACCACATCAACCACAACTACCGTCTCCACCGCTCTCGACCACCACCATTGTCCACCATCTTCACATTCTCCACAATCACCACTGCCTCTAACGCAACCATTGTCATTGCAACAACCTCCAATGTCCCTCCGTCAGTTCATAAGTATCTTCCAAACTGAATAAAACGTAGTTTTTCTTTTGTATGAACCATGTTTTATCAAACTACTATCAACTATATCAAATTCTCTTCGTTCAGATTTGATATTATTATATATGTATGTCTTTTTGTATATGAAAATCGTGTAAAAATGTGCATAAATTAAATTATTTAAATATTGATTTGATTTATGTCATTTATAACTACTATATGATGTATAAATCATCAAACAATTATTAGGGACAACTTGTCCAGTTTTGTTCAGTCCAATCTCACCTTGAACTTGATCAAGAGATTCAACTTGTAGGATTTAAAGAATAACAATGGTGTGAAAATTTACGGAAACAACTAATCAAATGACATCCTTTTAAGCCAATAACAACGACAAAAATATTATGCGAATTGTTTTGTAGGTTGTGGATTTTGAAAAAAGCATGGGAGAGCACACCGCAAAACCTCAAAAGAATAACAGAAGACATGAGGCTCAATGTGAAAACCCGACCTTATTTGTTGCCAGAGACGGATCCAAGAAGATGTTTTTGTGGTTGTACTGGTGTAGCACACAACCAAATAAAACGATGGAATATTTAACGACCATACTTTTTTACACTACTTCTGAAATTTTTTGTGGTTGCACGAGCACCTACTGCCACCACATAAATTCACTCTTATTTGTTGCCTCCCACATGGGCGGACCCAGGAATTTTTTCTTACGGTGGCACATTTGACGAACCTAAAAATTTTCCACATCGCCCGATGTTGTTTTAGCCTTAATTCCACTGCTTTGAGAATTTTTTTTAATTTTTTTCTCGATTTCGAGGAACTTTTAAAAAAAATCAATTTCGAGAGAACTTTTCGGGGTTTTTTGGTTGATTTTAAGAGTTTTTTTTGGGATTTTTGGTTGATTTTAAGAGTTTTTTTGATACGGTTGCACCATTTAAAACGATACGGTTGCACCCTCCAAAATAATACGGTTGCACTCTTCATACCGCTACAAAATTTTACCCTTCGCCGGACAAACGATACGGTGGCACGTTGTCACGGACTTGTCTCTACAAGATCGCGTGCGGCCTTAGTTCTCGAACTAAGTCAGCCAAACTCCCGAAACAACCAACGATTAAGGCAAGTAAAGAGGTCACAAGAGACTATTAGAATGCAAAGGAAACTTGTATTGCTTGAGAGAACTTACAAAAGAGCTTAGAAGAATACTTTGAGGCGTCTTGTGCCAAATGAGGCCACCACCTATTTATACCACTAAAGGGAACATTCTAGAGAACAACTATCTAGATATGTACATGGAGTATTCTAGATTTATCTAGTAAAGTGCTATCTACAAGAGGCTTCTACCTCCTTCCATGGAGAGTCTTCTAGAAAGGCTTCCACAAGTTCCTCCATGCTTCTTGAGTAGTGTAGAAGGTTCCGGATTCCGGTGAACCTTCGGGAAATCCGTCTCATGCTTGACGGGTCGTCACATTCTCCCCCACCTAAGCTCGCGACGTCCTCGTCGTGCCATATTCATGATACTTCTTGATCTTGTCCGCGAATTGCCACAATGTGTCTTGAGCTTCCCAACTTGCTTCACTATCGGGCATGTTTCGCCATTTGACCAAGTACTCTGTGTAGCTCAGCACTCCTCGTCTCGACACCTTTCGATCCGAAAGAATCTCCTCAACCTCCCGATCGAAAGAAGTCACAACCGCAGTCGGTGCCCTTCTGGACACTCCCCGTTCCGGGTCTTCCATATCCTTGTGATAAGGCTTGAGAAAACTTACATGGAAAACCGGATGAATCTTCAACTTGGGCGGTAGTTGAAGTCGGTATGATACCTTCCCAACACGTCCAATCACCGGGAAGGGGCCTTCGTACCTTCGTATCAACCCTTTGTGCACTTTCCTCAACGATTTGAATTGTTGAGGTAGGAGTTTCACCATCACTTGGTCCCCATCCTTGAACTCGACGTGTCTCCTCTTCTCGTCTGCCCATTTCTTCATCTTCCTTGCCGCTTTATCTAACGAAGCCCGCGCCATGTCTGCTTGCTCGTGCCATTCCTTCATGGTCTTGTATGCGGCCGGACTATTCCCATCATAGGACGCGGCTAAGGCATTCGGGGTTAGTGGTTGCCGCCCCATAACCAACTCGAAGGGACTCTTCCCTGTAGCCTCGCTTCTTTGCATGTTGTACGAAAATTGTGCAACGTCAAGAAGTTTCGCCCAATTACTTTGGTTGGCACTCACGTAGTGTCGAAGGTAGAGTTCCACCAAAGCGTTCACTCTTTCTGTTTGCCCATCGGTTTGGGGATGGAAGCTCGTAGAGAAGTTCAAATCTGTCCCCATGATCTTGAATATCTCTGTCCAAAATCTTCCCGTAAACCGTGGGTCTCGATCGCTCACGATCGTATGTGGCACACCCCAATACTTCACCACATTCTTGAAGAAAAGCTTTGCCGTCTCTTCCGCGGTACAATCGGGTGGCGCGGCTATGAAAGTTCCGTACTTTGAGAATCGATCCACCACTACAATTATGCTTCCATAACCTTCCGTCTTTGGCAAGCAAGTGATGAAGTCCATGGAAACACTTTCCCATGGTCCTTTGGGTGTGGGTAATGGCTCTAATAATCCTCCCGGTTGTCGTTGCTCTATCTTGTCTTGTTGGCATACTAGGCACGTCCGAACGAATGTCTCTACATCGTCCCCCATCCTTGGCCAATAGAACGTACCTTCCACCAGTGCTAGTGTCCTCTTGATTCCTGGATGACCGACCCACTTCGAATCGTGACACTCCTTCAAGATAGTCCGCCTAAGGTCGCCCCACTTAGGCACGTACAACCGATCTCCCTTGGTGAATAAAAGATCTCCTTTGAGCCAAAATCTTCTTGTCTTTCCGTCCCGAGCCAATGCCACAAGGTTCTTGGCCCTAGGATCATGCTCCAATCCCTCCTTGATTCGGTCTTGAAGAACGAATTGGGGTTGAGTGATAGCCGCAAATTCCGCCTTGCGTCTCAACGCGTCCGCTACCACGTTAGCCTTCCCCGGCTTATACTCCAAGTGGTAGTCAAACTCAGCTAGGAAGTCTTGCCACCGTGCTTGCTTAGGACTTAACTTCTTTTGGGTTTGGAAGTAACTTGTCGCCACATTGTCTGTCTTGATCACGAACTTCGACCCCAAGAGATAGTGTCTCCATGTCCTCAAGCAATGTATGACCGCCGTCCTTTCCTTCTCTTGCACAGTGTACCTCCTTTCCGTATCATTCAATTTTCGGCTCTCGAATGCTATCGGATGTCCCTCTTGCATTAGAACTCCTCCAATGGCAAAATCTGAAGCATCCGTGTGTAACTCGAACGGCTTGGTCACGTCCGGTAGTCTCAACACCGGTTCCTCGGTCACCGCATCCTTTAACTCGTCAAAGGCTGTTTGGCACCGCTCATCCCACTCCCAAGCCTTCGTCTTTTTCAATAAGTCCGTCAAGGGTGCCGCCTTGGCCGAATATCCCTTCATAAAACGCCGATAGTAGTTCACCAAGCCAAGGAAGGACCTCACTTCCGTAACCTTGGTTGGCGTCTCCCAATCCCGGATAGCTTTGACCTTTGCTCCATCCATCATTAGGCCACCGTCTCTAATCTTGTGTCCCAAGAATTCTACCTTCTCTTGAGCAAACGAGCACTTCTCCAATTTCACATAGAGTTCGTTGTCTCGTAACACTTGGAACACCTGTTTTAAATGAGACACATGCTCTTCCAAGGTATGACTATAGACGACTATATTGTCTAAGTATACTACCACAAACTTGTCAAGGAATGGGTGAAATAGCTTGTTCATTAAAGTACAAAATGTAGCGGGAGCATTGGTCAAGCCGAATGGCATGACTAAGAACTCGTAAGAGCCATACCTCGTGACGCATGTTGTTTTTGCTTCATCTCCCTCGGTTATCCGTACTTGGTAGTATCCCGATCTCAAATCCAACTTGGTGAAGTATCTCGCCTTCCCCAATTGATCAAACAAATCCGCAATAAGAGGAATTGGGTATTTGTTTTTGATCGTTACCTTGTTTAGCGCCCGGTAGTCTATGCACATTCTTAAGGACCCGTCCTTCTTTCTTTGAAATAGTACCAGCGCACCGTAAGGAGCTTTAGAGGGTCAGATATACCCCGCATCAAGTTGCTCCTTGAGTTGCCTCCGCAACTCTTCTAACTCCGGTGGAGGCATTCGATATGGGGCTTTGGAGGGTGGCTTCGATCCTGGTTCCAACTCTATCGCATGGTCCACCTCCCTCCTAGGTGGAAGTCTCTTTGGTAGCTCTTTGGGCATCACGTCCTTGAACTCAACAAGGACCTTCTCGACTTCTTCCGGTACCTTCTCCGTGCTTCTCCCACTATCATCCCCTTGCCTTGTAACCGCCAAGTAGCAAGGCTCGCTCTTGTTGTATCCCTTCTTGAATTGCATGGCTGATAGGGCCTTGGCGCTACTCTTAGGCCCGCATTCCGTATCCACCATACAAGTCTTTCCCCCATCTAGGATACATAACGAATTAGCGAATGGCATAGGGAAAGCGCGTACCTTATCGAGGAAGTCTAACCCGAGTACCACTTTGAAGTCATCTATAGGAACCACCGAGAAATCGATCTCTCCTTCCCACTCACCGATCTTTACTCGCACCGCTTTGGCTACACCATTGATTGGTTTCGCCGTAGAGTTCACCGTTTTCATAGTGCCACTCCCTTTTGCCGCCTTAATCCCAAGCCTTGCGGCTTCCTCAATAGACATGAAGTTATGAGTAGCACCCGTATCGACAAGAGTACGTACCTTATTTCCATTGACGATAGCTTCAACGAATTGCAACCCCTTGTTGGCTATCTTGGCCACCTCCGTTTTGCCTTTGATTGCGTTTAAGATTCGCATCGACCCCATGCATTCATCCCCGTCTTGAGAGCAACCCTCATCTCGAGTTATGGAATGAAGCTTAGCTTTGCTAGGACAATCTCGGGCTCGGTGTGGTCCATCACAAAGGAAACATCCACTGTTCTTGTAGGCCGTCTTCAAGTCTTTGTTCTTCCCGGTTGGTGGCTTCCGTACATCGTCATTTCTTGCTTGGGTTGAATTCTCTCCCCCACCTTTCTCATGGTTACCCTTCCGATCCTTTGGCTTCGATGGTTCCTTTTTGCTAAAACCGATCAAGGCCTCTGCCTCGGCGATAGCCGTTGCAAGATCTTGTACCCCACGTCGCCTCAACTCCGTCTTGGCCCATGCTTGCAAGCCATCAAGAAAGTAGAAGAGAGAGTCTTTGTCGGAAAGATCCGGAATCTCCAAGATAAGATTGGTGAAGTCCTTCACATACTCCCGGATCGTTCCCATTTGCTTGAGTTTACGAAGACGACTCTTCGCCTCGTCCTCGGCATTCTCCGGATAGAATTGCTTCTTAAACTCGCGAATGAAATCACCCCAAGTAGAAATGTTACACGTACCTCTTTCGATATCTCCATATCGACGTCGCCACCACAAAGCCGCGGTATCCTTCAAGTACCTCGTGGCCGTCTTGATCTTCATCGCATCCTCCACGATGTTGACCCCATCCATGTATTGCTCCATTTCCCATAGAAAATCATCAACCGCCCTAGCTTCCCGCTTTCCCACAAACGGTGATGGTTTCGGAATCTCAACCTTTGGAGCATGGTTGCTAGTGTTGCCACCTCCACTAGCCATGGCCCGTTTAGCCAAACTTAAGTCGACTTGGTTCTCCTCCAAGCTTTGGTGAATCGTGGAGATCTCTTCTTCCACTTCACCTCGAAGCTTAGTTAGCTCGCTCATGAACATACCTCTTAAGTCATGAAGCTCGCGTCTCAAGTCGCCACCCCAGACATTGAGGGCGCTCTTGAAATCATCCCGCATATCGGCAAAGTCGGAGTCCAAACCTTCCACATGTTGGTTTACCTCCTCAACTTGTGCCTTTATCTCGGCCACGAATGTCTCTACACCCGTCATCCTCATTTCCAAGCTAGAGAGTAAATCTTTGGACTTACCTCGGTTCTTGTTAGCTCCTTCTTTGCGAGACTCTTCTCGGCCACGATTCTCGTCAACCACGGATGAACCAACGTTCTTATCGGACTCCTTTGCCATGCCTTCAATCGACCTGCTCTGATACCAAATGTCACGGACTTGTCTCTACAAGATCGCGTGCGGCCTTAGTTCTCGAACTAAGTCAGCCAAACTCCCGAAACAACCAACGATTAAGGCAAGTAAAGAGAACACGAGAGACTATTAGAATGCAAAGGAAACTTGTATTGATTGAGAGAACTTACAAAAGAGCTTAGAAGGATACTTTGAGGTGTCTTGTGCCAAATGAGGCCACCACCTATTTATACCACTAAAGGGAACATTCTAGAGAACAACTATCTAGATATGTACATGGAGTATTCTAGATTTATCTAGTAAAGTGCTATCTACAAGAGGCTTCTACCTCCTTCCATGGAGAGTCTTCTAGAAAGGCTTCCACAAGTTCCTCCATGCTTCTTGAGTAGTGTAGAAGGTTCCGGATTCCGGTGAACCTTCGGGAAATCCGTCTCATGCATGGCGGGTCGTCACAACGTGCCACCGTATGCCTAAGGCTGGGTCCGCCCATGGCCTCCCAAACCTTAGAGCATCTCCAACAGCTTCCCCAAAATGGGGAAAATGGAGAAAATGAGGATTTTAGGTTAATATTGTGCTCCAACAGCTTCTCCAAAACTATCCCCAAAATGGAGAAAGTTGGTGAGAGAATGTTTTTTTCTCCAAATATGGAGATCACTCCAAAAATGATTACCAAGTGAGATGACCAATAGGAAGTTTTGAAAATAAATATGTAGAGAAAAAAATAATATTTAATAGATAAATGAAATATTTTAATATTTTAATTAATGTTGGATTCTTCAAAATGGGGAAGCTTTTGGAGATGAATGTATATTTTTTTAGGAATTTTGGCTTTTGGTTCCTCATTTTGGAGAAATTATGAGGAAGATGTTGGAGATGCTCTTAGGGGGTGTTTGGGATTGCGTTTCACGTTCGGCGTCTGCGTATCTCCATCTCGCGTTTCTCCGGTGGGAAAAAGTAGCTCTCAATCTGCTTCTCAGATTTGAGCGTTTCTCATCCCTGGAACGCAATACGCATTTTTTTTTGTCAAATCCAAACACCTCGGAGCGGCGTGGTAACGCGATAAGCTGAAACGGAGCTCCACAACGCAATCCCAAACACCCTCTTAAAACACCCTCTTCTAGTAATCCCGTCTAGTGTGCGCATAACTGAGAAGAGAGTCGGGACAGGTCTAAATCTGACAAGGTAAAGACCGAATTCCGACAACCGTTGGCCTAAATGGTCCGGAAGAACATTTGGTTTGGGCTTTTGGTTTGGCTTGTTTTAAAAAAGCAAAATAAGGAAAAAAAGTTAATAGGTTTTTATTTACATTAATTTTTGATTTTTAAAATGCAGTAACAAAATGTATAAGTATATTTAAAATAGATAATACCTACAATATACTCAAATAAATTGAATTATTAAATCTATACATATAATAAATAAGTAACTACATTGACACGTGTCGTCGTCTGGTGAGCCAACTTTATTGTTTTCCCGTCTAAACATGTATCTGGACGCCTTTACATTATAAGTTCAATTAACACACCCACATTCACTCCTCCTTAAATCTCTTCTTAATTAAATTTTTAATTTTTATACCTTACATTTACTACCCTTATAATTACCTATTTAGTTTACTTTTAATCCATTACTTTTTTTATTTTTCATTTTAGACTCTTATAAACATAATTATTGTATATGAACTAAAATACATTAAAAAACATTTCTATTTTTTACAAATTATACCATTGTAATCGTTTCGTCAATACATTCGAAATAAGCCCAATATTGAATATTTTTTGATATATACGTACATATCCATACTTATAATAAATTCAAAAAAATCTCCATCGTGTATAGTAATCCCAAAAATCTATACATATAATAAATGAGTAACTAGCATGCCACATGTCGTCTTCTGGTGAGTCGACTTCAGTATTTTCCCGCCTAAACATGTATCACGACGCAGTTTACATTATAAGTTCAATTAGCACACCCACATTCATTTCTCCTTAATTCAATTTTTTTTTAATTTGTACGTTACATTTACTACCCTTAAAAAAATTAGGTATGTAATTTACTTTTAATCCCTTATTGTTTTGTTTTTCATTTTAGACTCTTATCATATAAACATAAATAATGTATATGAACTAAAATGCATTAAAAAACATTTCTATTTTTTACAAATTATACCATTGTAATCGCTTTGTCAATACTTTCGAAATGAGCCAAATATTGAATATTTTTGGATTTAATAATATTATTAAATATCATAAATATATACGAATTAATGTGTAGTGATTAGTATGAGATTTGTTGAAATTAGTATGGGATTTGATACAAATAATCACTAAATTGTCGTGATTTTTTTTTTGCAAATTCATATCAATTTTTACTTCAAAGTCTAATTATTTCGACAAATTACAATTCTATCAAATTTCATTCTGTCAACGAAACACCCTTAGAATTATCATAAGAGATTTAATTACTTGAAAAAAAAAGATATCACTCATCAACTGACTTTGGATTATGAGTTCGAACATATTTCAAAAATATAAATATGCAATTATTGTGTATTCGTTTGATAAATTCATTTAGTAACGACATTTATAATAGGTATCAAACTTAATAGACATATTTTTATATTCAAGATAATATTTCCTATTTGTGGAATTTTTGTTTTCTTTTTATCAATTATTGTATGTGTCACAAAATTATTCAACAACTATTAAACATCAAATAATTAACTTAAAACACAAACTTGATCGTCGCGCAACGGGCGAGCCAAAGACTATTTAATTTTATAAATAACAAAAAGATTATGTTAATAAAATATTATTAAATAACAAACAAAAATCTAAACCATCTGAAGGTTTGAACTGTCAATTGTAAATGATATAAATTTGGTTTTATTTAATTATTAAATTGAAATAAAGAAATTATATCTGATATGTAAAATTTATATCATAAATAATAAAAAAAACATATTTAAAACTATAAAGTAGTTGTTGGTCTAATAATGAAGACCACATTAGAAAATGATTTGTAATTATGATGTACTAAAGATAACTTAAAAGTCTACTTAACATATTTGAAAACAACAGTGTTACAAAAAGCTAGCTTATAAGCTATTTAAGGTTATTTAAACATGTATTCTGAAAATAAGCTAGTTTATATGCTATTTCCCCCCAAACAATGCCTAAATTCATCGTGTGCTTTCTTTAATTAAAATAATATTTGATTTTTGTTACATTTTGAATTATATAACATTTTTGGACTGTTTACCAAATCTTCTATTAAGTTCTGTTTGGATAAATTTGTCTTTTTTGATAAAAATATGTTGATGTTTACTTTTTCTCTTGAATCATGGAAATGACCAATCTACCCCTTAGCATGAATTAAAATCAAAATCTTTGCAATCAAACCCAAAGATTAGTTTATCAAAATTTTCATTAATTTTATGCAAACGAAAAAATCAAAATCTTTTCAATCAATGAAAACCAAATATCATAGAGTTGTGCAATCTAGACTAATCATATAAAAATTGTTGATATTCATGAAATCAAACAGCAAAATCAATCCACACAAACACAAAATCAGTACCTTCTTCCTCCCCTTTTGATATCAGTACCATCATCTTTGTAATAAAAAGCATATACCCAAAATCAATCCACACAAACGCATGAACATACTTGGATCGATACTTGAAATTGATGGTCGCCGAAAGATGCAGGAGTGGATCGATGGTTACCGGAAGATGCAGTCGTCAGAAGATGCAAGCGTGGATCGATGGTCGCCTGAAGATGCAGGCGTGGATCGATGGTCGATGCAGTCGTCGGAAGATGGTCGCTAGAAACAGATATAGTCGGCAATGGAAATTGTCGAGGGGAAGGGGGAAGAAAGAGATGGAGGCGAGAAGAGAGCGTGAAGAAGATAGGTTACACCAGGAGCGTCTTTTTTCTCAGGGGCAAGGAGGAAATTTTTGGGCTGTATGTGGACAAGTTTTGGGCTGTGCGAATAAGCCCACTTATTTTTCATTAAGCCACGAGTAAACACCGCGATAAGCCTGATTTGCTATTAAGTCCACTAAGTCAAAAGTAAACAGTTGTTTTGTAAATACTCATATTTTAGGTGTTTTAAACGTATTTTGTTACCGTTATTTAAATTATTCTAATAGTTTAATATTTTAAACTAGTTTAATAATTATTAAAGACTTATTTTCAATAATTGCTCATTTTTTTGTTATTAGTAAAATATACAAAGGGTTTCAAAAATACATTACAACATTTTTAAAGTTTAATGGTCCCGGCTTTGTCCTTAACCGGGCTTCTAACTTTAACCGGTTTCGATTGTAATCACTATTCATTGATGAATACTAAAATCAAGAGTAAATTACACGATTGGTCCTTGTGGTTTACATAAAATTGCACTGTGTATCCCTAATTTGAAATAATTATGGAAAATGTCACAGTGGTTTACATTTTCACACGTCTTTGGTCCCTATGCCCTAACACCGATAAAGACATCTGTTAAATAGGTTTACTTTTAAGGACATTTTGGTCATTTTATTTTTCTTATTTTTTAAAGACATTTTATATATTATATTAATAATATTATATCATATATATTTACACACACAAATATATACACACTGAATATACATATATGCATTGCACAGACGCACACAGCCTCAACCTGCTCCCTTCTCAGACGGTGAAACCGCCTGATCCCCTCCTCCCCGATCGTAACTCGTTCCATACATATTGAAATTTGTTATATGTTTAAAAGAAAGCTTGCATTTATGAAACAAATGATTAAAAAATATAATAACGACTTAAACTAATCACCATACTTAATTATCGTCCTTGTATCATGGAGATTGTCACTTGGACGTCCGTATTTGTTTCTGGTTTATATGAAGACGTATTAGAACTCGAAGTTAGTTTTCTTACTAAAAATGCCGGTTGCTTTGGTTCGGGAAGTGTAGCAATGTCACTCGTGAGCATCGTTACTACATTCGACATATTCGGACGATCATCAGGATCTTCTTGCACACATAAAAGCCCGACAATTATGCATTTCAATACTTCCTCTGAGTTGTAGCTTTCCGTTAAAACTTGTTCCATTAGATCCAACGGCCTACCTTCCTTCCACAAATGCCAAGCCTGAGAGTAGTACTTGAGATCAGATAAAATCAAACCAAACAAACCCAGTATTTGTCGATAGTCTGATGATTGAAGTTTGAAAGATTTTTGACTCTTAAAAAGTTGGACATTCTTTTTTGGGTAATAGTAGATGTCTAAGCCAATTTATGGTTTGATGCACGATGATTAAGTGGTCAAAATGATTAATATAGACTCTTATGATATAGTGTAAAATGAAATATGGTTGTTTGGTAATTGTTCATAATGAAATTATGGGCACTGAATGGTTAAAGAAGGCCCAAGATACAAAATCATTCAGAAGGTTTTGGAACCATTAAGAGGTAGACTTTTCTTTTGCCAACAAGATTCACCTCTTAGCGACTCAAATGTTGCCTCTTAATTGAACTATTAAGAGGTAAACAAACAACCTCTTAGGGCCTGAAGATACACTACAACAAAATTAGGTTTACAAAACACCAAAAATCTGTAAGTGTTCTAATAGACTGTAGTGTACGACTTAAGTTTATAGAACCAAATATGTATGTGTCCTATGTAAAAGTGTTGCAATATGTTTATATGACGTTTTAAGACTTTTTTTGAAACAAAACACACAATTAGTTTTTTATGACACTATTTGAAAAAGTATCATACAAAAAGATATACGACACTTTTAAAGAATATCATAAAAAAGTTAACATGACACTTTATTTCAAAAGTGTAGTAAAAAACTTTTTAAAAAAACACTCAAAAGCGTCCTATAAGCTTATTGTAAAACTTTTAGATATAACACGCAATTGTTTAGTCCTATAAACTTTAGTATGATAAAACAGTCTCATAAGACACTTTTTGTTGTAGTGATAACAACTAGGAAAATCCCAGTGGCTCTAAGGAGACTTGAACCGATTATCTGGGCTGTTTGTTTACCTCTTAATAGTTCCATTAAGAGGCAACCTCTGAATCGTTCAGAGGTGAATCTTGTTTGCAAAAAAAAAATCTACCTCTTAATGATTCCAAAACCCTCTTAATGATTTAGCATCTTGAACCTCCCTTAACCATTCAGCATCCTCATTTCATTCTAAACAAATACCAAACAACCATATTTCATTTTGCACTATATCATAAAAGCCTCTTAACCATTCTGCACTAAACCATTCAGCAACTGCCAAACAGCTGCCGGTTGAGTTGACCTTTTAAGGTTTCAAAAAAAGTTGAAGGAAAAATGAAACATAAGTTTGATATTGAACTTACATAATTTAGAAGACTAATGGCTTGTTCACATTGATAGTGTTTCTTTTTCCCACTGATGATTTCCAGAACAACTACTCCAAAGCTATAAACATCAGATTTAATTGAAAATAATCCCTCTAATGCATACTCTGGAGCCATATAACCACTGCATCAAACCCAAAACACCAAAAAACAAAATTAATCTTATTTTCAGTAATTTTTTCTTCATTATAGTATCATTTTCTAACAAAAACCAGACTTTTCGTGCGAGTTATTAATGATTTTTGTTATTAAACGGATGACCTTCTGACAGATTTAAGAAACCATCTGTCTGTCTAAATTAGAAGAGTGTCTCTTTCTGACACGAGAATAATGCCTCAAAATATGTAAAAACTTCTGTAAGAAAATACCCTTTCTTGATACACTTATCTTTTTGGCCAAAAAGAAGTTACTTGACCAATTTGATTGTGTCAAGATGTTATTTCATTACTATAAAATTAGGTTTATAGGACATTGAAAATATCTGAGGGGCCGTTTATCAAATGCTTACCCGGATAAGCACTCATCAGTCAAATTTAACACTATCACTTACCGGATAAGATTTCAGTCCGCCAAATCGGTTTCATATGCAACAATTCACCCTGTAAGCGTTGACCGTGGTAAGAGTCGTCGCCATCACTTACCGGGGTAAGACTCTCGGTCCTTTCATTTGCTCTTACCGGGTAAGACTTTTGGTCATTGCCATATCAATCCGGTAGGTAATTTGACTTGGTAAGCGCTTACCCGGGTAAGTGTTTGGTAAACGGCCCCTAAGTGTCCTATGAACTTTTTTGCTATAGGATTTAAGTTTATAGGACTAAATATTAAAACATCATATCTAAAAGTGTTGCAATAAGTTTATATGATACTTTTGAGCGTCTTAACAAGTTTTTTAGAACATTTTTAAAATAAAATGTCGTATTAGCTATTTTACAAGACAATATTTAAAAAAAATATCTTGTTAAAATAAGTATCCTTTAAAATAGCTAATACAATAGTTTATTTTTAAAAATATTCTAAAAAACTTGTTAAAATGCCCAAAAACGTCCTATAAACTTATTAGAATGCTTTTAGATACGACGTTTTATTGGTTGGTCGAATAAACTTAAGTCCTATAAAAGGGTGTATTAGTACACTTAGACATTGTTAACATTCTATAAACCCGATTTTGTTGCAGTGTGCCAGTGTTTGATGGTGGTCAAATATAAGTTAACAAGAAAAATTCAGTTTTTGGCCGAAGAGCAGAACGAAGGGTAAAAAACCGATGGAAACATGAAGTAAATTAGCGAAACACTTACTAGGTTCCGATAACTCTCTTGGTATTAGATTCAACTTCTTTGCCATTGACGATCTTCGCCAATCCAAAATCCGAAATTTTTGGATTTAAATCTTCGTCTAACAATATGTTGCTTGTCTTTAAATCTCGATGGATGATTCTCAATCTCGAATCTTGATGAAGATATATGAGTCCTCTACATATCCCCAGAATTATTTCGAACCTCTTTTTCCAATCGATCTTTACGCTTTGCGTTCCATCTTGCAAGTAGTTCATTCAAAACATAAGTACATATATACATGTTCTTTTTATAATTATATTCTTGAATTGAAATATCGTGTTTTTAACCTTTGTTCTTGGTGCAAAAATCCCGGAAATCATTGTACTTGGACGTTCGTAGAAAGTTCCTAGAAATTTTTGCAAAATCTGAACAAAATATTTGGGTTTTTTTTTGATGGACCTTATATTTAGGTATATAACCTTAAATGATATTTTAATTAAATCCATATCATGTGTAGCCATTTTTTCTTTAATAGACCAGAACGTTATGAATTTAATTAAAATTTCATTTAAAGTTATATACCTAAGTTATCCTTTCATGCTCATTAGAATGCTATATATTTAATTAAAAACTCATTTAAGGTTATTTTTCCAAATGACACCGAACAACGACTCATTTTGCTTGTGCAATAGTTATACGCTCTCAAAAAGCTTGTTTCTTGTTTGTGGGTCCCATCTTTTCCCCCCGAAAAAGCTTCGAAAGAAAAGTCCACCATTAAAAAAAAGACAACTTTAGATTCGATAGAAGAGAAAGATCTAGATTTTGGTTTGAGGTTTGCTCTTAGGATGAAGAGGATTACCAAATATGAAGGCATCTAAGCTTTTGTTGGGCATATACTCGTAAATTAACATCTTCTCGGTTCCCTTCATGCAATATCCCAAGAGTCTAACGAGATTCCGATGTTGAAGTTTAGCAATCAAAGTAACCTCGTTCTTGAACTCTTCTAAACCTTGTCCCGAATGGATCGATAGCCTCTTCACTGCAATTTCGAGTCCTCCCGGGAACGTACCCTAACATATAAAGCAAAGATTAGCAACCACCGTAGAAAATTAGAGGGATGTGGTGATGAGGGGCAGGCCAGGATTTAAAGTTAGGGTAAACTTTGTTGGATTCCAAAAATAAATGAAAGTAAATTCAAGTAACAAACTAACAACCATTATAATTTAATTTAGAAAAACACATTTGGCTTAAAAATGTTGTGCTAATTGTCAATGGGCGATGTCCAAAGTGGTTAATCATTTACATGTAACAAAGAATAATTTTTTTTAACATAAGAATGGGGATAGCATGTGAGAGTGAGGGGAGCCAATGCCCCCTCTAGCTACTATGTAGCTCCACCACTGTGATCAGCCGAATTCGATTGAAGAAGATCCGAATCACGCTCTGTAGGATTTGAACCTATGACATCGGGTTTTGGAGACCCACATTCTCCCTCTAGCTACTATGTAGCTCCTCCACCACTGTGACCAAGTGACAGCAAGATCAATTTCATAGGATGTCAAATATGTTTAAATGTCCTAATAAAATGTTTTATAAGCCCACACAATTTTGTGTCATATGTAAACGTGTTACAATAAGTTGATCTGACGCTTTTGGTAGTCTTAGCAAGTGTTTCATGATACTTCCTAGTAATATTTTTAAAAGTGTCACAAAAAGCTAATAAGATACTTTATTTTATATTATCTAGAAAAACCTGTTTGGAAATGCCCAAATATTTTCTAACATCGTATTGTAACACCTTTACATAGAACACGCAATTATTAGGTCATATGAACTTAAGTAGTATAAAACAGTCTATTGGGAGTTAAGACATTTAGGGTCTGTTTGTTAGCAGCTTAATGAGCTTAATGAGACTAACATCTTATTTGTTCAACTATACGTGACTGTTTAGTCGTGGCTTGATGATATAGACAATAGCTATCCAGTAAGTTTCTAGGGGGTGCTTTATACAGAAAGCCAAGTTTTTCAAAACCAACCCCTCCCAATTAAAAAACACGCGCATTCCATCTATGAAAAACCCCCTCCAAAACAAAAATTTTCTTGATCTATCATCTATATAGAAAAATTAATCCACACAAACAACTTTATCCATATAAGACTTAATAGAAAACGAACCAAGCAATCCCCTAGACATATACGGTGTCCTGTAAAACCAACTTTGTTGTAGTGTGAAGTAGATAATCAAATACAGATTAAGTGCTCATTTTACACTATACAGATTGTAGGAGTTGATTGCTGATACTTTCTTTTATAAGTAATCGAATTCTAACCTTATAAACAGGTCCAAAACCACCTTCACCGAGCTTGTTTGCCTCCGAGAAGCCATCTGTGGAAGCCGATATTCTTTCAAAGACGAAGAAAGGTATACCTATGGTTTGTGAATCGTTTTCATTCGAATGAAACGGATCTAACAAATCATGGACTTGCCTCACACTTTCATTAAACTGATGAATAGAATCGCTTTCTGCGCTTCCTGAAAAAGAAAACCATATACGAACCTATATGTTATAATTTTGTTGATCGAAATAATACCCCCTCGAGCTCACTTTTTGATTTATAAAATTATAACTAAGGGGCCGTTTACCAATATTAACGAAGTAGCGCTTACCGGATTAAATCGGTGTCAAAATAGCACAGTATAACTGTATAAGCGTCTCTTACCCGGTAAGCAGATTTGGGTCACTACCCTCACTTACTATAATGGGTAAGATTCTCAGTCAACAAAATGGCAGGCATGGGGTAAGATTGTTGACAAAGACCATCATCTATGACCAAATAAGCATCTCTTACCCGGTAAGAGGCAATACGAGTGTTTAGTAAAGAACCCCTAAGGTGGCGTTTGTTTCGCAGAATGTTTTTGGATGAAATGGAATCTGTGAAAGGAATTTGACTGTGAAAGAATTGGAATGAAATGTTGACAGATTTGACCACCTGGTTGACATAATTAGAATGAAATCTATTAAAGGAATTGGAATTTGTCTATTTGGTTCACATAATTTAGTTTTGGAATTGGAATGAATTTTTGATAAATGACCAAAATACCCTTTTTGATAAGTTTTAATTTTTTTAAACAAAAAAATCTTTAATAAATAATCATTAAATATATTTTAACTAAAAATAATTTTAAATACTTTAATGTGTAAAAGATATAATATACACAACCCAAATAAAATATATTGTCAGATTAACAAAATTATATTTCGAGAAAATAAAAAATATATTAAATTATATTTAATAAAATAAAAAAAAATAAAGTAAAAAAAACTAAAGTATTAAATTAAATTAAATTAACTTAATTAAATTATGTTATATTTAAGTTAAAGGGTATATTTGAAATTATGAAAATACAACATTTCATTCCATCAAAATACTTTTTAGTTGCTAAGGAATGTTGAATTCCCACATTTGTAGAATTTGATGGAATTCAAAGATTCCTTCGGTGTAAAAGAACGAACTAAACGAAGGAATGAAATTTGATCAATAGAAACATTCCAATTCCATTAGATTCATCTAGAATCTGCGAACCAAATGCCATCTAATATTTTAGGTTCGGAATTGGAAAGTAAAGTTGTCACCACTAAACGTCGAGTATGATGGTCGGAAAAGTGAAAAAGTCAAAGTTAATAGGGATGGATGTGTAGGTACCTTGTACTTGCTTGATATTGATCCTCCTCCTATAACAAATGAAGCCAATGCAGCATAACAATACAAGTCCAGGAATCACAATTGCAGATAGAATTATGGCTTCAGGTGATAATGACTTTGATCTTTTTGCTGTTGGAGGGCTTTTGAATCCTGAAACAAATGGTATATATATATATATATATATATATATAATATGTTATATAATCATGTTTATATAACCAACAAAAACCATCTAATGTGTTCTGATTCAAGCATTTAACAAGCTACTCGAGTTACTTCTCGAGCTCGAGTGGATCTCGAACACAAAATAAAGTTTTTGGTTGTTGCTGAATGATTTGGTGCAGAATAATTAAGTGGTCAGAATGATAAAAGGCTCTTATGATATGGTGCAAAATGAAATATGGTTCGTTAGAATGAAATTAGGGTGCTGAATGGTTAAGGGAGACTCAAGATACAAAATCATTCAGGATGTTTTAGAACCATTAAGAAGCAGACTTTTTTTTGCCAAACAAGATTTACCTCTTGGCGATTCAGAGGTTGTCTTAATGGAACTATTAAGAGGTAAACAAATAGCTGATGTGAGACTCTAACAAATCATACAATCAAAATATAGAATTTATCGAACTTGAGCCAATAAATGAGTTATTCAATCTCGAGTTTGAGCTCGTAAACGGGTTTAAAAGGTTAGAATTTCAGGTCATAACATGTAACTAAAAAACAATATGTACCTATTGAAACTGGGTTCCTGATGGCAACTATGTGTCCGGTGTTCTCGTCTCCGATTTGAATATCGACAAGCTGAGAACCCGAACTCCAAATCCAACATCCCTTTTTACCTCCCGGAACCCCGGCTAGAACCAATTCCGGATTCCCGACCGCATTATACGAATACGCTTGGCAACAATCGAGCCCCAAACACTTCTCTCTGCATTCCGGCTCATTTCTAGACTCCAAAAACGTCTGAAACGTAACATCGATCTTCATAATCGCCATACTCAAGAAATTGCTATCGTTACCACTGCAAATCGTTGAAGTCCGTTTGCACGTTTGTTCCGATGTCGTGATATCCGGAATTAGCTCAAAACCCGGCAAACATTTGCAGATCGAATCCTTTTCGACATTTCTACTGATGTTACAACTACTATTCGGCCCGCAAGCGTTATATTTGTTGCAATAATCTTTCGGTTCGGACCAGTTTAAAACCCATTTTCGGAAACTCGAATCCCAATTGTAGAACTGAATCTCACCGGAACTGTTCATTACTAGTCGAGAGAAAGTCGAGATTCGGGTAGTGTTCGATAATAAGTGAATTGCAGCCATCGGCATTTTTGTCGGGTTCGTGTTGCTTTCTAACCCGAACCCGCTTTTCCAGTGAAGCTTTTTATCGGTGAAAACGGTGAAATTGTTGTAACCAAAGACTTGATCTTTCTGGAATACGAACTTTCCGGTTCCAGGATCGTGTTGACTTTTCCAGGAAGTCAACTTCATGGCCTTCTCCATGTACATTCCGGGAAGAAAAGTATCGGTCGGGAAACTGAAACTAGACCACGCCACATTTCCTGATTTGTCTTCTAGAATCGCGTTTCCGGTGTCTAACAACTTCAAGGTTCGGACACTTGATGATGGCGGGAGACTGGTGGAGAAGTATTTTCGATACTTATCCTTCACCACCAGGTTCCCATCGTCCTCGATGACGAGGACGGAGGAACCTGGTGACACTGGGTTGTCACGATTGGCAACCCACACCACTGTTTCGGGATCAGTGTAATACCAGATCCCGACGTATCTGTGATTACCGTTTTGATTTGATTCTGGATTGAAGAATCCCATTTGGAACACTTTTCCGGGGGAAACGAGTGTTTCGTGATCCTCATCTTTTACCGACTCGTTCTTCGTCAAGTTGTCTTGTGATGCGTGACAACGGTGATGAGATAAGAAAAACACGAATGCTGAGAAGATGAGGATACTGAGTTTGGCAAAAGTCATCATCAAATAGCGGGAGATTATTGAAAACAAATCGACATAAATGTCACAGTTGATTTGAAGGGTTTGTTGATCATCTATGGATTGATGTTATTTTCCCATGTGGGCTTGTCAATGATGAATGCTACATTTTACACCCAAAGATAATGATCAAAAAGCAAAAGCATACAAAAACAGACAACAAAAAGTACTGGTCTACTTTATTTATATATATATATTTAATTAGTTTATATTTATTGTTTATATGAGATTAACGGGACAACTTATTCAATCAGTTATATATGACTGTTTAGTAATAGCTTATGATATAGATAGTGGCTTACTCAATAAGTTTATAAGGAGGAGTTTTATACAAAAACCAACTTTTTTCCAAACATGTCTCCGCCAGTTAAAAAATACACCCCCTCCATCTATGAAAAACCCCTTTAAAACAAAAAAAGTTCTTGATAAATTGATCTATACAGACAAGTTTATCTATACAGGAGTTAATATAAAATTAAACAGACAACAGTTATAGGTCAACCCCTCATTGAACAATAGTCAACTGTATAGATAATTGTATACATACATATATGTATACATCATTGTAGGGAGCAGGAGAGTTATATGAGCAGCCTTTTTTTCAACCCCTTTCACAACATAAAAGAAAAAATTGTGATAATTAAAGCATTAATTGGTCATAGGAGTAAGACCAAATATCAACTTATCAATATTATAAAGCCTTTATAAAAAACTCTTAAAAACTTCATATACCGCTATTTAATGCTAATTACTTAAAATCTCTTAAAAATAACTAATGAAATTTTGTGTACCGTTTTTAATGCTAGTTACTTGATTAATACTTATCTCTAATAACCTTCAAATTCTTAAATCGTAGAATCTTATTAATTGATTCTTATCTCTAACCACTTTAAAATCCTCAAATCATGAACTCTTTAAAAGGCGTTATTCTTTAAACAAATTTATAAAAAAACATAATCTTTTTCTTAAAACCACACATTAAAATAAATTAAAACATTAAAATCGAGATATATCGCGCTGCATTGCGCGAGTAGACTTCTAGTCTATATAAAAGATATTAACGTGGGCTATATTATATTGTTGTAAAGAGCATTTTCAACAGATATGCTAAAGTTTTTCTAAAATAGAGTAAAAAAAATTCAAAATCTCTAAATTTTTTTGCATCCAACTCCGACAGCTATGCTATTTTAGCAATTCTAGTAATAATTATCTTATTAAAATATTCAATTTATTTAATGATTAGTTTTGGGGGAAAATCATCTATTTAGAGATTTCTCTAATTTAGGGGTTGTTTGGCAGTTGCCGAATGGTTTAGTGCAGAATGATTAAGAGGCTTTTACGATATAGTGCAAAATGAAATATGGTTGTTTGGTAATTGTTTAGAATGAAATCAGTGTGTTGAATGGTTAAGGGAGGCCCAGGATACTAAATCATTCAGAGGGTTTAAGAACCATTAAGAGGCATACATTTTTTTTGCCAAACACGATTTACCTTCTAGCAATTCAGAGGTTGCCTCTTAATGGAACCATTAGGAGGTAAATAAACAACCCCTTAGTTGAACTCATCAAATCAATTACCCAACAAAAAGGATAGAGAATAGCATAGCTATTGGAGCAACAAAAATGCTAAAATTCCATTTTTTCCATTTTAATATAGCTGTTAGAGATGCTCTAGACTTTGAAAAAACTCAATTAAAAATTGGATCAAATGGGTTAAAACATAATTAAGTGTTTACAAATTTCTATAAAAGAATCTTAATATATAATAATCATGGCGTTCTTTGATTGAATAAATAGGTATATTGATGAAGAAAAAAACACGTGTGATTTGTCAATTAGTTTGCAAAAGATTCCTAGCTTTAGTAGGTGGTGGATGACCAAAGTCAGGTTTACAACGGGAAATTGACCAAAATAACCCTTTCTTCCATCCATCTTCAACTTTTAACCACCCAACTTTAACTTTTACAAAAATAACCAGCATCCCGCAAGCCTGACACCGCAAACTTGCGGCTTTTTCTGACAAAACACAAAAAAAATATATCATTTTACGTTTTGCTTGTGGGGCGCAAACTTGCGGTCTTCTTTATTCCTTACTTGCGGTATAGGAGATAGTGACACGTGGCTTGCGGTTTTGTCATTTTTTAAAAAAAATAATTTTTTTTATTGTGTCAGATAAAGTCCGACACCGCAAGCCTTGCGGTGTCAGACTTGCGGGATCTTGGTTATTTTTGTAAAAAATTAAGTTGGATGGTTAAAAGTTGAAGATGGTTGGATGAAATGGTTATTTTGGTCAATTTCCCGGTTTACAACTCCTCAATGCATATATATTTTAGAGGAATTTACGTTTTTAGTCCCTACGGTTTGTTAAAAATTGTGGATTTTGTCCCCGTGGTTTTGAAATTTCAGTTTTCATCCCTATAGTTTGCAATTCATTTCTATTTTCGTCGTGAGGCCAAACACTACTTTTAAGTATGAAGGACTAAGTTAGAAACGAATTGTATAGGGATGAAAAAAAATCAGTAAAATTAGTTTATAAGGACGAAAAAGGTAATGAACTCTAAACTATAGGGATGAAAATCATAAGGACGAAAGTAGAAGTTTTCAAACAAACGACAGGGACTAAAAACGTAATTTACTCTATATTATATATATATATATAGGGGTTAAATCATGCAAGAACCACAAATATGTTATAAACCGTAAGAACCGACGTAAATTTTTTTTTTACATGAAATTTTTTCATCAAATGGTAGGATTTATTATATTTACTTCAAATATATGTGTTTCATAATATGATAGTTTCACATTGATTTGTTTCACCATGTGAATATTTTTTACGAGTATTTTTCATTTCACTAGGTGAAACAAAATTCGTTTTTCACATGTAAACTTATCATAAGGTGAACACGAACATATGTGTAACAATATCTTAAATCATTGATTTTGATGAAAAAAAATCATGTAAACAAAATTTTTTAAATTGGTTCTCACGAATTTGTAACCTATTTGTGGTTCTCATTTGATTATCGTCCTATATATATATATATTTTTCAAAAGTTACATTAAGTAGATTAAAATTAGTGACTTAGAGGTATCAAAAGAATCCAAACTCAAATAACACGATCGATCGATGAAACAACCTCGACAACCGTTGGACTCAAATCCTTTCATTCGGGAATTTAGTTATGAATTTCTTCATCCTTGAATATTTTCCCTTTTATTTTGTTGCATTTTTACATAATTTTTTTTTGAAAGGGTATCATAGGCTTTGCCTACACTAATCTCTGTCACTAATTGACTGCTAAGCATGCAACCCTGAGATAATTCCTCAATGACCACTAGTTAAAAGTGTTAATTTCAACATCACATAAAATTAGTCGACATATGTTCAAGCTGACTCCAATTTCTACATTATTAGTTAAGATTTCTTTTCCGAATTCTATATTTACGTACCTAACATTATAGTGTTTCTGGTGACCTTTTAAAACATAAATAGATACATAAAAAAATATATATAAATACATACCCACCACACTTTTGTTTGCATTGGAGCCATTTATGATCTCACATGCATTGTCGTTCTCAATGTGGGTACATGTTAGGAACGTTTTAATTATATATTATTATTATTTTATATATAATCCACTTGAAAAGCATACAGAATGACACCCAATAATTTGTTTGCATTTGTATAATATTATCTATTATGTACTCCGTCTTAAAATAAATGTCCACGATAAAAACGACATACATTTTAAAAATATATAATTATTACACTTTTTAAATAACTAAATAACACTTTTACTCTTGAAAAAATCTTGTGCCTAGAGAGTCCGAAGCTTGATTCAGGCCATACTCAAAGCCCGATTAGGCTGAAATTTTGGGGCCAGACCCGTGCCTAGGATCAACATGAAAAGGTCTAACCTAAAGAAGACTTGGGAAAGCCCGCTTAAGTATGAAAAAGCCTAATCGGACCTTTTTTTCAACCCTAAAGCCCAGACTGCCGACTCGAACCTAAAAAAGCCAAACGTCTTGTTTTTAATCACTGAAAAAGAGCTTGGAAGCCCAAGCCTAGACCTTGTGCATCTCTATTGTGAAGTCACGACTATGCAAGAATGTATAATGTTGGTTTTTAAATATGTTATGCCTTGTGTAAATAATATTGCGAGCAAGAGCAATTGAGCTTACACAATTAGGGTGAGTGTGGCCAATGACTTGTAGCTCAGTTGGTAATGAGTGAGAGCATCTTTGTAAAAAAAATTAGGGTGAGTGTTGCACGTCTTACAAAATGAGATGCATGTTTGTATATGTGTTTTATGTATTTTTAACTATGAATCGTTCATGCCAAATGTTTATATATTTTAAAGTTTTAGAGCATGACAAATATGTTCCAAAATTTACATAAAGTAATGTCGTGTGTGAAATTATTAGTGTAGGTGTATGGGAACACCATGTGTGCCCAATGCCGGTCATGGTGGTGAGTCCTTGACTAGGCTGACAATGTGTAACGGTAAAAAAGTTATCGATCCGTTATGTTTTCACATGTAGGATACTATCAATATTTATTCACTTATTCATCACCCGGTTACCTGACATTTTAACGGGTAGAGTATTAATAAATGATATTTTTCATTATATAATACCCTCTAGCAAACTACAACCCGAGTGGTTCTGATAAATTTGTGATATGTGATGTGAACTGAATGGAAACACTCACACTTTCCTCGTTTTCCATCTTATGCTAAAACTAGTGTTTCGCACGACGCGTTGCACGATGACGATAAATCATTGTCAAAAAGGCATCTCAACCTCCCTTTATATAGCCACAATTCATTGTCAAACTTTCATCTTTCCATCAATATGGGATACACAAAACTCAACCATAATTCAAGAAATGAATAATTCTCAATCTTTCATCTCTCCATTATTGTGGAATACACAAAACACAATCACAATTCAAGAGGCAACAACATGAGTTTAGAGAACAGGCTAAGTGTAGTCAACTCCATGAGTTGCCACAAAGGCATCTCAATCTCTCTTTATATACCCACAATTCATTGTCAATCTTTCTTTCTCCTTTTCAATGTGGGATCCAAAACAATCAACCACAATTCAAGAAATAGACAATTCTCAATTCTTAGAATGCCACCTCGTTTTTTTGTGGGTTTTGCTTTTAGATATATACATATATAGATAATTCTGAATCGTTATTTTTTTTTTGGCAAAAAGAGGGTTCACCAAAATGAACCAACTCATTAGTTTGGAGGGTCGGCGAAATGAGTCAACAACATGATTACATGAGTTTAGTGAATCTGCCAAAAGTAGTCCATCCCATAAGTTGCCACAAAGGTATTTCAACCTCCCATTATATACCCAAAATCATTCTCAATCTCTCATCTACCCATCAATGTGGAATACAGAAAACTCAATCGCAGTTCAAGAAATATAAAATCCTTAGTTTTTAGGACACCACCTCATTTTTATGGGTTTTATTTTTAGATATATATATATAATATGTATAGATACAGATTATGTGGGGAAATTAACTCAATACGACAATCGAAATTAATAATGTAAAAAATGGATTGATTTATAATCATTGTTACCTCAGATAAGTTGTTGATCATGTAATAAATCAGATTAGTCATGTAAGACACTATTTTTGATTTTGTATTGTTGATATACAATTAAAATTTTTATTAAATAAAACATAATTTCATTTTCTTTTTTTATTTTTGTTAGTTATACACAATAAAAAATAAAAAAAGGAAATGAAATTATGTTTTATTTAATAAAAATTTTGATTGATAAACATTGTTGATATACAATTAAAATTTTGAATGTGTAAAAAAATGAAATAAAAATGTATGTTAAAATAATAAAATAGACGTAATATAAATAATCGAGATTCTTTCTTATAAATTTAGTATATATAAAAAATGAAATATTTAGCTATTACATGAAATGTTTTATTATCATGTAAATAAAAAATAATTTTTTAACCCAAAAGATCAAATTTTGGATGAACATTTAACCCACATCTTATCCTTATATAGTCAATTTCTTATCTAACTTTTCAGTTTTGTCATCAACCTGGGACAATCAAGAATTCACTACAATTCACCATTTGATAGGACTTGATTTTCATGGCGCCATGTTATCATCTTAAGACCTTTCTTTATGTATATATATTGATATATTGATGATGAGGAAGGTTCAAATGAGAACGCTAACTATTTAAGAAAACACGAGAACGGCCGTCCATGTACAAAATCGTATGTGATTTTACACTAACAACAAAAAGCTGGACGCAGGCGACTTTAGCCACGACCTAAAAGTCACGGGGCATGTTGCGTGAATCATATATGACTTTGTACGTGAATCATGTAGGATTTTGTACACACTACAAGAAATATACTCTATAGCGACGACTAAAGAAACGTCGCTGTAGGTATTAAAATTGTTTTTAACATATACTTGAAAAGTTCAGATTATTTTTTAAAAAAAATAGAATCTTACAGCGACGACATGTCGTCGCAGTAGGTGTCCCAATTTTTCTTTATATTTTTTACTAAATGAAAATATGTTTTCTAACATATATTTGAAAAACTCAAATTATTATTTTTTAAACGGAAGCTACAGCTACGACATGTCGTCACAGTAGGTGTCCAAATTTTTATTCGCTTTTTTTACTAAATGAAAATATGTTTCCTAACATATTTTGAAAAGCTCAAATAATTTTTTTTAAATAGAACCCTACAGCAACGACATGTCGTCGCAGTAGGTGTCCAAATTCTTTTTTATATATTCTTTACTAAATGAAAATGTATACTCTAACATATATTTAAAATACTTATTTTTTTAAATAGAACCCTATAGCAACGACATATCATCGAAGTAGGTGTCCAGATTCTTCTTCACTTTTTTTACTAAATGAAAATGTACTTTCTAACATATTTAAAAAAACTCAAATAACTTTTTCCAAATAGAACCCTACAACAACGACATGTCGTTGTAGTAGGTGTCCAAAATTTTCTTTATATTTTTTTTACAAAATGAAAATGTATTCTCTAACATATATTTAAAAAGCTTAAATTTTTTTAAATAGAACCCTATAGCAATGACATGTCGTCGCAGTAGGTGTCAAAATTCTTCTTTGTATTTTTTACTAAATGAAAATGTATTTTCTAACATATATTTGAAAAGCTTAATTTTTTTTAAATAGAACCCTACAGCTACGATATGTCGTTGTAACACCTCATACTAAATTTTGTTGCAGTTTAGAATAAATAAGACTTTGGGGGCCAAAGTGTGAAACTTGGAACTTCAGTGCCCAAGGGGTGAAAGGAGAGAGTTATTAAGCTGAAAGAAAAACCCCCATTCTTCATTTGTGTCGGCTAGAGCTTGAGGAGAGGAGATTTTGGTGCAAAGGCTTCTCTTGAGGGATTGGTGCAGGAGAGTTGGATTTGGTAGCTAGAAGACTAAATTTCAAGGTATGGTTTTCTTCTATTCTTCATTTTCTGGTTGTGATGAGAAAGGAGGTGGGTAGAACTCATTTCTTCTTCATTTGATTTCAAGTTTGGGCTAAAACCATTGGAGAGGGTGGGATTAATGGATCCCTTGGTGAATTGTGAGTTCTTCTTGAAGAACTTGCACCACTCCAATGAAGGTTTTGGGGTTTTGAGCTATATTGGGATTTTTGGTATTGAAAAGGATGATCCATGGGATAACTTGTTGAGGAATTGAAGGTTTTAGTGTGGATTTTGATCCCTTAGAGTATATACAGCTTAAACCTTCGTTTGTGGAAGTTATCAAGCTTTTGGGAACATTTTGGGGGGTATTGGATCGATTTTTGATCTGAATTTTGTTGTGCAGTGGAAGGAGTATCGAACAGGGACTTGCGTGGTTTCCCACGCGGTTTGAAGTCGCGGGGAAAGTCGCGCAACTCTCTGTTGAGTGCGCCCTTCGGTTTGCTTTGTTCTTCGTTCGGGCCTAGGATCGAGGTATCGTTTGGGGGATTACCTTGGGGGTTTAGTGAGGATGTTATGGACTATAATTAGATGGTTTAACACCATTTTTATGGCGTCCAATTCAGGTGTTCGGTTTGGACTAGAGTGCGTTTCGGAGCGTGTGTCGAATTGCTAAGCTCAGGTGAGTTCCCTTAACTTCTTTGTGCAAATGAAATGTTTTGCTAAAGCTTTCATAACTGATTATGGTTTCGAGCATGATAGGATGATTAAACATTTTGAAAGGTTTTATTCCACGTGACATGGAAATGTTTTCTAATGCATGCAAGTTGTTTATGCGTTCATTGACCTATAGCAACGACTTGTCGTGGCAGTAGGTATATAATTAATTTTTTTATTTTTGACCTATAGCAACAACTTGTCATGGCAGTAGGTATATAATTAATTATTTTATTTTAACCTATAGCGACGACTTGTCGTTGCAGTAAGTATATACTTATTTTTTTCCTATTTTTGACATATAGCGATGACATGTCGTTGTAGCAGGGAACTACAGCTACGAATTTACAGCAACAAACGCTACAGCAACGACGGTCGTTGCAATAAATCTATAGCAACGACATTTGGAGCATTAGCGACGACTTTTGTCGTCGCAATAGAGTGAATTTGTTGTAGTGACATGGCCGACCGTTTTTCATGTTTTCTTAAATAGTTAGCGTTCTCGTTTGAACCCACCTCTATTGATGATATCTTGATTGATGCTTGTTAAAAGACAACACCAGATGCCTAATATAGTTATAGAGGAAGGTTCAAACGAAGACGCTAAATTCACTTTCTTCTTAGAATAGTAGAACAAGATTAAGGCTCTTAATATCTGAGGCAATTATCAGTTATATTAACTTCCACTTTGATTTTTATGTTAATTCCAACTAAATAACGTTATCATTGTCTCATAAGTCGTAGAAAATGTTGCTCTTGATACTTTGAATGCACTTTCTCCCTTGAACTGCATAACGAGATGAACACTATTTGAGGTAACTATTATATTCACTTCTATTTTGATTTTAGAAGTTAACTTTAGATGAAAACTACTTATTAATAACCTTATTGATCTTGACTGAATTATTTCATATTGGTACTTGTCCTTATGGAATTGGGTCTTCTACCTTCATTTTGGCTAAGTTTGCTTCATTGCCAAGAAATATTTAGAAATTACGATGGTTCAAGACTCACTGGCTGCGTTTAGTACATGGGACATGACAGACAGGACGAGATAAACTTACTGTCCCACGTTTGGCGTGACATGGGACAAGACAAAAATTCACTGTCCCACGTTTGACGCGACATGGGACAGGGATAAGGAATGGACAAGGTGGGACAGGATGAGACAAAAAAGGCATTTTCTTGTTCCACCTACATGGGACAAAAGTGAGACATATTCCAAAAAAATCACTGACCTACCCTCATTTGATATATAATCCAATATGATATTAGTCTTAAGGGTCACCACCACCGATCACCGCCGCTACCACCATAGGCGGCCACCTCTACCTCCACCGATCACCATCACCCATTGTCGCCACCACCATCGACGATCACCGCCGACCACCGTTGGCTACCTCCACCATTACCATCGTCGACCACCTTCACCTCCACCGGTCACCACCACCCATCGTCGTGCACCACCACCTATATCGTCCGACATATCAACCACAACCACCTTTTACACCACCACTATCTATCATCTTCACGTCCTTCATTACCACCGTCGTTGCCACCACCACCTTTATCTTTACCTATCGCTGCAACCATGCCTCTGCCAATTCATAAATTTTTTCTAAACTGAAACAAATATAATACTTTATTTGTATAAATCGATTTTTTTCAAACTACCATCAATTATTTCAGACTCTTCATTCAAATTTCGTGCTATCATTTATATATGTATTGATGTGTATGAAAATTGTGTAAAAAACTAAAAATGTTTTTCATCTAAATTATATAAATATATACTTTATTTGTATCATTTATAACTAGTATATGATATATAAAATCACCAAACAAGTTTTAGGGAAAATTGTCTAGTCGTGTCCTATCTAGTCCTAGTCGTACCAAACACAAGACATATACTTGTTTTGTCCTGCCCTGTCCTGTCCAATCATGTCTGCGTACCAAACGCTACCTAAATAAGAAGATAGTGACACTCATAGAACAAGATTGTTTCAATGTTTATGAAATTATTTATTTCTATGTTTGATGTTTACCAATACTATTTGTAATTTAAAATGGGAATCGATCTTTTTATCGTTACACGTAATGAGTAGGATATGGATAGTAGAGCTTATCGTTTGCGGGTTTGAGCTCTATTTCATTTATCCGACCGGACTAATATTTCAAAGTAACCCAACCTGTAGTTGTGGGCTTGATAACTTGTACCTACAAACAGGTCGGGCTTTTCCATGAGCTAACATACAAATATACTTTAGATTAAAAAAAACTTATATAAAATCACAAATTATGTAAAACCATTCAAAATACATAAAAAATTCAACTCAAATTAGGATTTAAGCTATAACAATGCACATGGTTTGAGAAAAAAACCGTTTCACAAAATATGGAGTATAGACATTTCCTCTCCATGAATTTATCAAGCTCTAGAGTCCGAATTCTTCAACAACAAAAGATTTCACCACATAATATTTCAATATCGAGATTCGAAATTTACTATATGACATATCATATATACTCCTTTTGGAGTTTTGGGAGGTGGTTAGTACTCTAGTAGGGGAGTTCAGCATGGGCCCGCCCATTTTTTGAGAGTGCTTGTTCATGCCACTTTTCTAATGAACTATTGTAACATCCCAGACCAACCGTACCAGATATTGTCCGCTTTGTCCACACACCCGGACTCACGGTTTTAAAACGCGTCTGATAGGGGAGGTATCAAGTTCCTCTTATAAGGCAACCTTTGTTCCCCTCCCCAACCAATGTGAGATCTTACAACTATACCGTCCGCAAACAATTCTAATGGATATGTGCACATCTTTTTGTAACATATATAATTATCCATCTCGTCACCCGTTATCTCAATTAGATAGGATAATAAAATAACACTCATATGATTGATATCTACCCATTGCCAACCCTAGCCTTTGGCGTGAGCACCAAGTACAAGTTGAATGCCTCTTTACTTGAAGAATAATGCAAGTGTCGATAGAAGTTCAATAGTGCCTTTGTACTGTATCGTATGATAAACTGAACACATGTACAAACTGAATACTCATCTTGTATGTATTGGATGAGTTTAGGCGTAATCTACTGGCCGACAATGTGCTATATGAAAGTTTAGCTCTCATAATAGTCTGTTATTTTGTTAGTATAATTTTTTTATACAAATGACGTACACAACTATATTACGAAAGTGATTGCATGATTGCATTCATGGCGTTACAACTTATACCAAATGTCAAGTTTGACTTCAAATCACTTTGATGGGGACATCAAGTCAGTAGTAACTCTATTCATTTACACCAAATTTGATGTAATATAGTGTTTTATGTGTTTCATATACAATGTTATCTCGTGATGTTCGTGAAAGACACCTACATACCAAAGATCACACTACTAAACGAAAGACTTTTGCCTACGAACTCCTCGGGAATCTGTCGGTAAAGGGTAATTCGTCACAAAACTGTCACAAAAGTTGGTGGGTAAATTGATTGTGGGTAACGCAAATCAGTGACAGATTACCCAGGGATTCCCTGGGTGATCCATGGGTATTTTCTCGGAAAACATCCGATTCTACCGAATTATTGGTATTTTCTAGGTGATCCGTGGGTAATCACCGACATAAGTTTTCCTCGGTGAATTTTATAGGTAAAAGTCATTTATTTTGTAGTGTCAAGTTCTTGAATGATTCATTTTAAACCTAATGGTTTGTTCTTATTAAGTGAATTTCGTTCCTGATAAATCCCAAATCTAGCTATGAAGTAATCAAAGATATACAGAGAGAATATGGAGTGAATATGTCATTCATATATTGAACTTGAGAGTACAAATGACAATATGCTTGAAGTGTTCTCCAAAGTCTATGTAGCTATTACATGACACACCTATTTATACCCCATACATACAAGGTATAAAGGCTAAGAAATACAGTATAGACTTATTGCAGTACATTGACTTTACAGTAAATCTTGAATACAATAATGCTCTAACAATCTCCCCCTTTGGATTCAAGATTTAAAAAAAATATAGCAGCAGTCTTCAGTACTTAATCTTCAAAACTTTAACTCTGACCGCTTTACATTGAAACTCTTACCATCTTCAAACACAGAATAATCTTCAATTTGCCCTTTGTAAAGTCAATCTACTTAAACAAACATTCTATCAAATTATCTTCAAGTCTTAAACATAAAAATCTGATCTTTGCAGCATTATCAGTCTTTGACAAACAGTAACTTCTCGTATCCTTCTTGATGCAAGAACCTTAGTTCTCATATTAAAAGGATCCGATACCATCAATTCGGAAGTATACCGATCCGAAACCAATAGAATTCGGATGTAGACAGATCCGAAACCAAGAGAATTTGGAACAAGAAGAATGCGAAATCATCAATTCAGATCAAGTTGAATGCGCAATCTCCATATTTTTGAACTTTTAGGTGTAAGCACAATCCGAGAATAATACCTCTCAGATCTAAGATAACCAAACTCAGCAACATTTCAGACTTCACATGATCCGAAACCAATGATTTCTTGAACTTAGCATCTTCATCTCTTTGACCTCGAATTGTCTTCGATATGAAATTGAATTAAACATTTCTCCCCCTTTTTCGATGATTGTGAGCATCATGATCATCAAAAACTTTTTTCAATTTCAGTCGCGTCTCTGAATATCACTAACAATCTCCTCCTTAATGAACAACATTGCTCTTCCTCAAAATAAGAATTCTGGAGCAATTTGTTTTCTCCCCCTGAAAGTATGCATATATTTCATTAAAGCACAGTATTTGAAATTTTAGCACAGATTTAAAAAAATTTATACAAGGAAAACAAAATTCATTGAACTACATTTTATAACTACTAACATTTGATCATTTGAAAACTTTACAAAAGAAATCCAACTTAATGAAATTTAACAGATTTTTCAATCAAATGAAATCAAATGCATGTGTTTGGATTCAAATACAAGTCATCATTGCATATCAAGTTAAAAATGTTCAGTTTCAACCCCTTTAATAAAGCTATTTGGTGTGATAGCATGCGAAATATGATTAGCTTCAAGCATATGCAATTCTAAAACATATAAGAATACTTTGCTCTACTCACACTCTTTGTCCAAAATCAGGATTTTCACAAATTTACGGGTTTATCGCGACTTTGTATTATCCCCAAGTTTCAAGAGATGTGTGCGCATTGGCATCTTTTTATTTTGTGCTCATTGGCATCTTTTAATCAAAAAGTTTAGTAAGAATAAGATACACCGTTAAACATTGTTTTCTATCTGGTTCTATAGCAGGATTTGGGTCAGCCGATCCCAAACCAGTTGGCCTTAGGTGCTAGGTGTCGAGCACCCCTTGGAACTTACTCTCCCAAACCAGAAAGGCCACATCGATATATCTTAAACCCATTTGTACCAGTAGAACATGACTTTCTATCTGGTTCTATAGCAGGATTTGGGTCAGCCGATTCCAGACCAGTTGGCCTTAGGGACTAGGTGTCGAGCACCCCTTAGAACTTACTCTCCCAAAACAGAAAGGCCACATGTACAAACTTTCAAACTAAATGTTTTTTTAATCACTTGGTTCTAAAACATAGTGCTTCCCCTATATATTCGTTTCCATTCATCATTCTGACATTTAGGCTTTTTGAGCATTATATTCTATATAAGTCCAGATTTTCATAATTTTGAGCATTCAGCATAATTTCATTCATGTTTTGCTGACCTTTCGATTTATTTCAGAAGTGAAAGATGAAACAAATATTACTCAGATAATACAAAAACACTTGTAAAATCACCCTTGACACACATTTCATTCATTTAATTAAAATTAAAAAATTTCATCTCATTGAATTAAATTTATTAAGACTCAAACATTCAAAGCAGTAGAAATAAAACATAATGCAATGTTACTTTCCACCACTTGTTCCTTGAAACAGAAAGATGTGACAGTTAAGGATATCACCTGAGAAGTATGAGTTCTAAACTGATTTGTTTAGAAGTCTTAGTCTTTTAAGTACGGGTCCTGAACTGAATTGTTCAGAAGCCATTATCTCTTTACTCCCCCTTAATGGTACATACACTCTTCAAAAAAAAAAATTCACCGCTTTTCTTCTGTTTTCAGTCATGTGTATGATATATATATATATATGTAACATTCAGCATAACACATGATGAACCTGCAAAACAGATTAAGCAAATTTTGGTACCCAACGGGACTTGGGTCCTAGTGTGTTAGGTGTAGATTTCTTAGAAGGAATACTGTAAGTACCGCACCAATAAGAAGTATAATCTTTATGCACAAAATCATTTGAACCGCAGTAGGAACAACAAATTTTCTTATGTGCCAACCTAATTAGATGATTTGTAGAATAAACAAGATTAGGTGGAACAGAAGATTTACCTTTTGGAGCATTGTTCCTCTTTGCTTTTGATGTGGATGCAGATGATTTTGGCACATCTTTCTTTGGAACTGTTGTGCCTTTAACTCTCCATTCCATCTTCACCTTCTTGAAGACTTGAACTTCTTTAGAATTGGAAGTATTAACTTTAGGCACATTTGGTTTGTTATCTGATTTATCAAGCAGAGGATTAAAGAAGAGATTTGTAGAACGAATCTGACCTTTTGAGAAATCAGTTGATCTATTAAATTGTTTAGAAGAAATGTTTTTAAAGCTCGAACTTGAAGCAGTTTTAAAAGAGTATTCAGAATCATTTGAATTAACAAATGGAGTCTGAAAGATAGTATCAGGATTGACCTGCTTTGAGACATCAAATTTAAAAATGATGTCTTCAAGTTCTTTGACTTTGTTTATCAAAACATTTTTCTCTTTAAAAATTAGATCAAATTTCTTTTGGAGATCAGATTTGATCAATTGATCTTTCATAATATTAGCTGATAAACCAGATAATCTTTTGGTAAGATTAAGAATCGCATCTTCAAAATATTTGCGTTCTAATTCAAAATCTTTTTCCAAGAATTTTCTTTTATCAGTAATCTCTTTGAAAGTTTCCATATTTTTCTTTTTAAGGGTTTTATTTTCCTTTTCAAAGAGATTTTTCTTTTCCGCAAAATCTTTTCTTTCCTTTTCCAAAAGATTTTCTAAATCAGAGATTTTCACGGAAAGTTCAGAACTTTTAATCTCAAAAGATTTTCTTTCAATTCCAAATTCAGCTCTTTCTTTTTCGAGCTTGTCTTTTTCTAAAAATAAAACTTTCTCAAAGTCAGAAACTTGTTTTGAAAGTTTTATACAATTCATCTCAGTCTCATTCTTTTCTTGTTGAGACTTCTTTGAAAAATCGGACAACTTTTGTTTGAAAACATTTTCAAATTGTTCTTTTTCTTTTGAAAAATTAGTTTCAAGAAGAAAACGTTTTATTTTCAGTTCAGCGTTTTCATTGTCCATACATTTTCCATTCTCTTGAACTCTTTTTAATTGATCTCTAAGATACGAGTTCTCCTTCTCTCTCTTGTCTTCAATGCTCTTCAGATCAACATTTTCTTTTTGAAAGATTGTTAATTTCTCTTGAAGTTTCTTGATTTGATCGTGCAGACTTGAGTTGTCTCTCTTTGCTTCAAGATCTACAATATAAACTTCAAGTAGTAAGTTTAGCATTTGAAGAAGAAATGTCTAAAATTTGTCTCTTCAAATCAGCATTTTCTTCCTCTTTATTTGAAACAGGAGTTGAAGGATTTGAACCATTATCTTTGACAAAAGTTTGTTTCAAACTTTCATTATTTGATTTAACAAAAGTTTGTGAGATTTGAGGTATCTCCTTTGTAAGAGTTTGCTTCAAACCCATTTCTCTTTTTGATATTGCTAGATGGATCTTTTAGAAAATCAACCAGAAAAAAATGTATATAAAATTTTTTCTTGAAAAACTCTTAAGGTGTATGAAATACACTATAGAAAAATTTCTATATAATTTTTTTTTTCTTAAAATACTTTTTTTAATAATAAACTTTGAAGAACAGTAACAACTCGCAACAGCCTTGATGCGAATTCTTTACTTCTCGCAAGAAGGATGCGAATTCTTAGAAACTCGCAATAAGAACAATGAACAGTAACAATTCGCAATGGGAATGATGCGAATTCTACACTTCTCGCAATCAACTAAGATGAACAGTAACTGTTCGCAACGCACTGGATGCGAATTCCCTGAAACTTGCAACAAACTTGATGAATAGTAACTTTTCGCAACACACAATATGCGAACAATACACTACTCGCAACTAACAGTATGCGAATTCTGAACTATTCGCAACCAAAAGATGCGAATTCTGAGCATTTCGCAACAAAGAGATGCGAATTCTGAACTGTACGTAGTGAACTAGTTGCGAATTCTACACTTGATTAAATTTCTATCTTTTCTCAAATACACTGATGCGAATTCTGACAAGCTGAATACGAATCCCACCACTTCTCGCAAGTACCAAGATACGAATTCAAAATACAACCAACAATTCGCAACCCATTGAATGCGAATTCTACCAAGAAAGACTTAGAATAATGCGAATTCTACAACTTGCGAGTTATTGAGGATGATGCTTGCGAGTTCTTCAGATTGCATGCGAGTTCTTCAGATTGCATGCGAGTTCTTGAGTATTTTTCACAGAAAATCAAATTTTCTCAGATCTAGGCTTCAATTCTTGTCCAAAATTAATGAAAATTTGTAGAATTGCTCGAAATAACTTTTCGAACAACTTTGTAGTTGATTACTTTCACTAATTTGACCAAGAAGATGCAAATTTGATCAAGAATGCAGATCTCGAACTTTGTATAAGAACAACAACAATTTTGTCAAATATTGAGCAATCTGGCCAAAATTTGGTTTTGAATCCTGAATTAATGATGTTCAGGATCAAAAACCGAGTACAATGGACTCAAATTTGGATCAAATTGATCAAGATTTGAAGAAATTGTAGAAAAAATGATGAACTTTGTATGCGAGTTCTTCCCAAAAACACGAAAATCTTCAAAAATTCTTCCAAAATCTGATTGAATTCCCTGTTTAGCTCTGATACCAAATGATAAATCCCAAATCTAGCTATGAAGTAATCAAAGATATACAGAGAGAATATGGAGTGAATATGTCATTCATATATTGAACTTGAGAGTACAAATGACAATATGCTTGAAGTGTTCTCCAAAGTCTATGTAGCTATTACATGACACACCTATTTATACCCCATACATACAAGGTATAAAGGCTAAGAAATACAGTATAGACTTATTGCAGTACATTGACTTTACAGTAAATCTTAAATACAATAATGCTCTAACAGTTCCTATGAGGCTCCTAAGTGAGAGAAGATTCCTACATCAAATCAAGTTCCAACACATTATTCATTACACCAAATTTTATGAATTCAGTGTAAGATTTGGTGTTAATCATCGGAGATGCCCTTAATTCTCATGTTTTGATAAGGTGTACTTTTTGTATTAGTTATATGATTGATGTTCGGTTTTTATTCATGAAAATTATAAAATATAATTATGATTTTATATAGTTAAAGTAAGCATATATTGACATGATCAAAGGTAGAGACAATAATCGATGTTATACTAAATGATTAACGCCATTAATGTATATTTGTTATTTTATTTAGCATTCCATAGGAATAGATCATCCCCTTGTAATGAATTTTATTTTAGGAGTCATAACTCATAACTATGCATCTGCTTAATTTTGAAGTATGCTTTTATATATTTTTAAGACCGAATTTGAAATAGAAGTGTGAAGTCATGGGTTTGATTCTTAATTGTTGACATTTTTTTTAGTCTTTTCATGTTTTAAATTTCATTTACTAAATTAAAGGCAAACAAATATTCAACTAAAATTAGTGAACTCAAGACCTCAACCATAAGATAACAAAGACTTACTAATCAACTACTACTATTCTTAATTTACAATTGCCCCAACTCCCAATCTTACTTACTTTTATTTCCTTTTTTTTGTTGAGTTCTAACGACAACACATTTTTATTTAAAATAAATTAAAAAAGAAATAAAATTAATCACATTTAAGAATTAATACTTTGTATGAGTTTTTAGTTTTATATATATTTTTTGATAATACTTGAACATCGGTTATTATTCCTTTGTATATGATGTCGTCAAAAATGTTTATGTAAAAATAATTTAAAATTATATTTTGTTGTTGCATTTGCTACTCATCAATGTTCCAAAAGGCTCTATGGCACGCCGTGACTCAAGTCTTGTGTCTCATGTCACGTTAAACATGTGTCACAACATGGTCTAATGCACAATTTTTGTAACATGATATTTAATTTTTCTTTACATTTTTAATGTCTTATTTGCTATTTCTAATATACTATTTGTGTATCCGCACACTGCGGTGCAAGTTGGTAAATCAAAAAACAAAACCAAACATAAAATTAAACTAATAAACCGCATTGTTAAATTTTAAACCGTCCAGTTTACTTGCATTGTTAAATAAGGGATTATCGCGATAATCCTCTTAAACCGTCCAATTTACTTGCATTGTTAAATTTTGACCGTCCAAACCGGACCGCGAATACCCCTACTCGGTATATGTAACAACCCACCCTAAACAATCATGCCAAAAGCTAATTCTTTAAATTAAAACGCCAAAAAATGGCTCAAAGTAATCACATTAAACAGATTACAACCTGGGTTTGCGGAAATAATCCTAACTACAGCTGAGATCTTAACTACAAAATAAAAGAAAAGCCTTCTAATCCTTCTAACGCAACTCCGTCTCACGTATGGCCAACTTCTAAGCAAGCTTTCGAACATCTGCTTACCTGAAAAGGTTTTAGTTTTGAAAGCGAGGGTTAGACCATGAGGTCTAGGGAGTTCCCTCAAACGCCACACCACAAAATAATACAGTTCATGTAAAAACTTTCAGTAGGAAGTGATTGTACAAAACTTGTTATGAACACACATAATGATCATCACACTATGACAAGCTAATGGCACACGCTATAGTCACACACACCGTGACAGCGTAAAGGGGCACACACCGCCCATATATGAAACAGATTCATATATTTATTCATATGGGACACACCCCCATCTCACACAAGTGCCATAGCTCGTCCACACGGAAGTAGTTTATGTCCACACACTTAAATCACACTTTTCACACATTTAATCATATGGGACACACCCCCATCTCACACAGATGCCATAGCTCCTCCACACGAAAGTAGTTTATGTCCATACAATTAAATCACACTTTTCATACATGAGCAAATGATAATACGAACACTTACCATATAATTATGCATAAGGTTCCACACTTTAAAAAGATTAAGATCATAAAAACTCACCTGTCGTCCTGGTTAAAATCTCTTACTGGATTGATTCTCCCTCCACTGCACCTATAAAAATACACACTACCGAGTCACTCGGTTGAACCACACACTCACTTAGTTGCCCTCGGCCCAACAGACTACACTACAGGGTCATACTGCAACTTTCCGGAAAACTTATCCGGATAGCCATACTATCCGGAAGATTCTACCAGGACAGTAGGAACTATCCGGACCACAAGACTCTCCGGATGGGACGATCCGAACACTCCCGGATTCCCAAAGGTTTCCGGGTAAGCTTCTGGGAACTACGCTACCCGGACAACAACCGTCCGGACACCACACGCTAACCGGGCACCCCCACACTTTTCGGATACAAACCTGACGAGAAGGAGTTTCCGGACGCGGCGATTTGTGCGAAAATCACAGAATGTGATTGCATTTCACCCTAAATCCCACCATCACTTCCAGGGCTTGAATAAAGGTTGGTGGTTTACATAATATCCCACTCTAAAACACCCCTTAATCCGATTTAATGAGGAAAGACAAGGAATCCACAAAATCCAAGTTCTCTCCTCAAAATCCCAAAACACTTCACCCAAAACTGAAGAAGAGGAAGGATTAATAGTTACCTGCAGATTCCACTGATCAATTCCAAGTTTCAGCTGCTAAAACTTCTTTCTCCCTTTTCAATTGAAATTGTTCCTTTCTCCTGCACTCTCTCTTCCAGCCGCACACACACACACACACACACACACACACACACACACACACACACACACACACACACAATTGCTAAATGAGAGAATTAGGGTTTTCCTCCTCCTTATATACCTTCCTCAATAAACACTAAACTTTCAATTCTTTACACTTGGACTACATAACTTTCTTAAATTTCGAGTTTCTTCCAAGATTTCCCAATTATTGACTAAATGAAAACTCGGTTATTACAACATCCACCCCTCAAAAGAATTCCATTCCCGGAATTCCATCTTCGAACAATCGAGGAAGACGGTTCCTCAGCTTTCCATCCTAGCGATCTATACACATAAACCAATTTTCGCCCACGCGAGTGTCTTCTAACGATACGACCATGCCTCCCTCGGTCAAGCACTTCCTAAGATTCGACACAGGGAAAATGTCGAATGAACTTCCCAAAGTTCCTCGGGCAACTTCAGCTTATTCGCACCTCACCTACACGCTCGGTGATGGCGAACGACTCTCCAAACACACGTCTCTCCACGACGAAGCTCTAAACATCTCACCGTCTCCTATATGGAATTTGACCAATCTCCTCCTTCTGCTCACATAAACCGGTAGCGGTTTCGAGCCACGCTTAACTTCTCGCGAAAATGCTCGACCTATCGGTGGTCAACCGTGTGACCTCCGGTCTCACTCAAAATCATTCACACATCTAGACTCACGGTTTTAAAACGCGCCAAATTAAGGGTTTCACACATAATTTCATCTTTTTAAAGAACGACTACTGCCGAAGTTATCGTCACAACAACATGCAACCCTTATTAAAAATAACGACGCTCAATTCGCCAACTGATCACAAAATCAACCTTGAATATCGCCTTAACTCGCAGTTAAGATTCTCTTCAGCAAATTACACACAATTCTACCATTACTCTCCCAACACAAAAATACGTCTAAGGCAGATAACACTTTCTCACATTAATTAAACTGACCACAACGTCACTCCTATATTACTACCAAGTCTAATCCAATGGTCTCTCACCCCGAGCACTACATTTGACTACTTTCTTCCACTTACTTCTCAAACGAAAAACATGATTCCAAAGAGCGACTCACTAGAAGGCACACTCTCTTGACCAATCACCCTAGCTAGCTTTCCTCAATGCTTAAACCAATCACATACACACAATCCTCTTTCTCATACTCCCACTAGAAGTTCATGCACCCGACGGTGACGTTCTGAAAACATTGCTTCCCACTTTCCGTGCCACTTGCCACACTATCTACTTCACGCTTACTCACTTATTCCAATCTACCGTCCCAATTACCTTAGGCTAACATGGAACATTTCTCATCCAACATTGACCACTACATATACGCAATTTTAACGGTTAGGGGCTGTTTACCAAAATTTTCATTAAGTCCTGTATGGATAAATGTGTCTGTCTGGTTAAATTTTTCTGTCTGGATAAAATGTTGTTGTTGTTTACTTTTTTATCTGAATCAACAGTCTGAATAGCATAAATGACCGATTTACCCCTGAGTCAACATAATCAAATCTGCTACTTTTTTTAATCAATAACAATAATAGTAGAAGAATCAATAACTATAATCGACATAAAATCAGTAGCAAAAAATCACCGCAACAAACTTGTGTTGCACATACTTGTGTAGCAAAAAATCAACAACAACAAACCTGTGTAGCAAAAAATCAACAACAACAAACTTGTGTAGCAAAAAATCAACAGCAACAATCTGCTACAAATGGCAGTAACAAATTCACAACAATCTGTTTTAGGTATGAATTGAAGAAGAAATGGCAGTAACAAATTCACAACAATCTGCTACGAATTGAAGAAGAAAGGGCAGTTCCAAATGGCGACGAATTCACAAAAATCCACAAATTCACAGTATTAGACAAAAAAACCACAAAGTTCACAAAGAAATCGACGAAGAAGAAAGGGCAGAAAAACATACCTTCATCGGTGGAGAAGAGAGGCTGCCGTCGCCGGAGAAAATGGCCGCCGTCGCCGGAGAAGATGGCTGCCGTCGCCGGTGGAGAAGAGATGCGATAGAGAGAAGAGAGGCGATAGAGAGAGTCTATAGAGAGAAGAGAGGCGATAGAGAGAAGAGAGCAACTAGGGTTTACCTTCTTTTCTGCTAAGGGTAAAATGGTCCACTTTTCATCTGAATGGGGACAACGCCCATAAGATTACTGTGCGAATAAGCCGGCTCCTGTCCCATTAAGTCGTAAGTAAACACCTAATATTGTCTGTGCGAATAAGCCGCTTTCTCCGATAAGCCCAATAAGTCTAAGTAAACACACCCTTACTATGCCTAACCAGCAGTTCCATCACTTCTCATACGAGAAATTCAACCAAGTTAATCTGAAATCATACTCATGCTCGAAGCGACTACACACTTTTCATTTCTCAAACGATACTAACCCATTCATTTGCATTTCCCTAACATACAAGGATTAGCTCACATTCCCAAAGATTTCGTATCTACTACAAAACATCATAAACTAACTAGTCCTAGAGCACACAATTTCCTCCTTAGCTAGCCACCAACTGCCACCCCATTCTTTTATTCTCGGGTAACAATACCACACGCCACTTAGACATCCATGCATCACCACACCCAATTTTGCCACATTTGAACAACTTATAAGCAAATCCCGAGCAAGGATCTCCACTTACGCTCACCCCATATCAACACTAGTCCATCACTTAACCTCACAGCCAAACATTACCACCACGCCTCACATGCTTACTAATTATAAGTTGCCGCCATCTTATCCACACAACCCCACACACTAGAGATTCAATCCTCACGATCTTTTGTGCACACACTAGGCCACGCTTTCTCCACACCAAACACGGCATATATTTGAAAGAGTTTGCGAAAACATTAAGCAATAATTAGTTTTGCAAATCAACATCCACATGTCTCACATGAGTTGTGCTAACTACTTCATTTGTAAACGACATATCAATCACATAGGAAGAATCACCTATCCATCTATCAATTCTCCGCCTTCAGGATACTCACAAAAAGGCGGTCCACCCTCTTGACTGATACATACCTTCCCAACTGACCTCTTATCTCCACGCACACGCCTGACTAAATAATCGCACCAGGGTTAACCTTTGAATTTCAAATCTCCCGACAACGACTCCACACCCGTCGTTGACTTCAACATCAATGCCTGGAAATTAGTCTAAATACAAGTTCTCCCTAACTCCGGCTCCACGCCGATACCGTTTCAACCACATACCACAACGCTACCCTTCGAAGTATTTTGCCTGCTTCGAAAGCTCCCGGGACACTTCCACCGCTGTCAGCCACACGCCAACTTACCAAACAAGAGAAACGACTACCATCACACAAGCATCTCTAAGGTCAAAGAATGAGACTACAATGAGACGCCCCCCCTAAACGGTAACTCTAAGGCCACAAATCGACCATCGTCGTCTCAACCGCATTTTCCACTCTCGGAACTTTGCACATTATTAAGTGCAATGTCTCTTACCGCTTAGCGAGCTCATAGTCTCCATGCATGACAACATAATGATTTAAATCGTTTTACATACTCAAAATATTCCACAAAACAAGGTTTGATATGCAAGACACGACACCCCCATAAAGAACAACCACACACACACACACACACTGATCTCAAAGATCGCTCGCATGCAACCCATGATATCTCGCAACCTGGTCCATCGACTGAAAGTGCACACACTGAAACTCTCTTTGTGCAAAATTTTAAAATACAACAAAATCGTCCACGCTGGGATGGTCAACCGACTCCCACACTCGCTGATATGTTGACAACGTGTTCATATCGTTTTTCACCCTTAAAACCATGTGATCAACTATTGTTATGATTTATACAACAAAGTTTAACTTACTCATAAAGAAGTGAAATAATTCACTATTTCTCCAAATTCGAAATTTATCACACCACGTAAATAAATTTATCTTTTCCTTCAAGCACACCCTTGCATACGCCAACTCCTTTTCAAAACCAGAAACTCACAAGGCACACACACACATTTTGATATGAAGGACTGATGTAATTTGTTTGAAAACGCAATGCATGACTCATTCTACATTGAAGGCTATTCGCTCGAGCATGGTCAACCGTTTGCAGTTACAACAGATCAACGCCGACACCCTACTTCTAACCAAACCATTAGGTTCCTTACATTTGAAACAACCTTCGACACCTACTGGGTACTTCCCCACACTGGATGTTCCAACCTCACAGTTACCACTTGCCTACTAATTTGTAAAATATACGGCTTCATTTCGACCCCAACTAGGTTATCCAACTCTAGTGTTACCAATCCATACATCTATCATTTCTCAACTACCCTTGTCACTCTTCCACTAACTAGAGAGTAAGAAAGCACATCTCTATCATCTGATCCTTGAGCTGAAACTCTCAAGATCTCAATTCACCGACATCGGGAACTCCCAGAATAAAGACTCATCAGGGATTAGGAGCTCACCTCCAACCAATATTTTCCTTAAGAATCCTAAAGATTCTACTTCACTCGGGCACTTATCCCACACATAAAAACAACACCCTTCTAGATAGGGTCATCAATCACACAAGAACAATCTTGTACTACACACTAAACCATTGCCATTATGACAAGGTTAAGACTTTCCACTACTGTTATTCTCCACACATTAATCACCACACTCCACACACTACTATTATTCTCCACACTTAATCCACCACACTTCACACACTAACAATATCAGAACAACGATAAGCAAGCACACCCATGCACCTGTAAATTCATATTGACATTGGCCAGATGTGATTTGAATTTATCTTACATGAGAGTCCTCACTACCTTAGTTCTAAATTATCAGTAATTAAGGTCTTCCCTAAAGGCTTCCTATATCTCAGCTGTGTCCTCCTACTCCATAGTTTAAGTTTAGGCCCATCCGGTCACCTAAATCCCTTAAACTAGGGCTCTGATACCAACTGTAACAACCCACCCCAAACAATCATGCCAAAAGCTAATTCTTTAAATTAAAACGCCAAAAAATGGCTCAAAGTAATCACATTAAACAGATTACAACCTGGGTTTGCAGAAATAACCCTAACTACAGCTAAGATCTTAACTACAAAATAAAAGAAAAGCCTTCTAATCCTTCTAACGCAACTCCGTCTCACGCCTGGCCAACTTCTAAGCAAGCTTTCGAACACCTGCTTACCTGAAAAGGTTTTAGTTTTGAAAGCGAGGGTTAGACCATGAGGTCTAGTGAGTTCCCTCAAATGCCACACCACAAAATAATACAATTTATGTAAAAACTTTCAGTAGGAAGTGATTGTACAAAACTTGTTATGAACACACATAATGATCATCACACTATGACAAGCTAATGGCACATGCTATGGTCACACACACCATGACAGCGTAAAGGGGAACACACCGCCCATATATGAAACGAATTCATATATTTATTCATATGGGACACACCCCCATCTTACACAAGTGCCATAGTTCATCCACACGGAAGTAGTTTATGTCCACACACTTAAATCACACTTTTCACACATTTAATCATATGGGACACACCCCCATCTCACACAGATGCCATAGCTTGTCCACACGAAAGTAGTTTATGTCCACACAATTAAATCACACTTTTCATACATGAGCAAATGATAATACGAACACTTACCATATAATTATGCATAAGGTTCCACACTTTAAAAAGATTAAGATAAGAAAAACTCACCTGTCGTCCTGGTTAAAATCTCTTACTGGATTGATTCTACCTCCACCGCACCTATAAAAATACACACTACTGAGTCACTCGGTTGAACCACACACTCACTTAGTTGCCCTCGGCCTAACAGACTACACTACAGGGTCATAGTGCAACTTTCAGAAAAACTTATCCGGATAGCCATAGTATCCGGAAGATTCTACCCGGACAGTAGGAACTATCCGGACCACAAGACTCTCCGGATGGGACGATCCGGACACTCCCGGATTCCCAAAGGTTTCCGGGTAAGCTACCGGGAACTACGCTACCCGAACAACAACCGTCCGGACACCACACGCTAACCGGGAACCCCCACACTTTCCGGATACAAACTTGATGAGAAAGAGTTTTCGGACGCGGCAATTTATGCGAAAATCACAGAATGTGATTGCATTTCACCCTAAATCCCACCATCACTTCCAGGGCTTGAATAAAGGTTGATGGTTTACATAATATCCCACTCTAAAACACCCCTTAATCCGATTAAATGAGGAAATACAAGGAATCCACAAAATCCAAGTTCTCTCCTCAAAATCCCAAAACACTTCACCCAAAACTGAAGAAGAAGAAGGATTAATAGTTACCTGCAGATTCCACTGATCAATTCCAAGTGTCAGCTGCTAAAACTTCTTTCTCCCTTTTCAATTGAAATTGTTCCTTTCTCCTGCACTCTCTCTTCCAGCCGCATACACACATACACACACACACACACACACACTTGACACAATTGCTAAATGAGAGAATTAGGGTTTTCCTCCTCCTTATATACCTTCCTCAATAAACCCTAAACTTTCAATTCTTTACACATGGACTACATAACTTTCTTAAATTTCGAATTTCTTCCAAGATTTCCCAATTATTGACTAAATGAAAACTCGGTTATTACAATATATACCACTCAAAATCATGGCCTAACTGAGTAAATGAACACAATTCCCTCTAGCCTAAGCGATAAAGAGGCAACACCCACACTTAATGTGAGACAAATACAAAATAAAGCAGTTATGCACGACATTCAAAATGAAGTGTATCACAACCATGTGCCCTATGGAATTGAACAGTTACTATAAGGAAACAAACATATATATGTTCGTCTGTTTAACTTAATCGAGCAAACGAAGGTAAACGAACAAATTCTTGTTTCTTTTTTTGTTAAAAAAATGTGTTTGTTTGTTTCGTTTATGTTTGTTAACATGTTAAACGAACGTAAACAAATGAACATAAACGAACCTACACAACTGAACAAAAAATGACCACCATTACTCATCATTTTATTCCTAAAAATAACATAACAATATAACCGAAAAAGTTGATAAATAATAAAAGATGAATAAAATAGAATTGATAAACTACAAACTCTGGAGGAAGATGGTAAAGAAGGATCTCATTTACCCAAATGACAACACAATGCACAAGTGCCAAAATGTAACAACCCAAATTCTTGCGGATTTTAGAGTTTGGTGGTCAAAGTGAAATAAAAGAAAGTATTCTTGAGGGGCTGATTTGTCAATTGGTGAAAGAGGTGTAGGGCACAAATCCCTAGGGCAACCCTCAATATCACAAATCAGTATTGTGGTCTTGGTGTTGGCGGCTAAGGAAGAAGGAATGAGAGAAAGAAGAGTTTGAGGAGTAATCAAGAGAAAAGAGGAGCCAAGCTAGAATCTGCAAGGTAATGCATCCTAATTCGTTCTTCTGATTAGGGTAATGCTTCTCCTTCTCCTTGTTACGAATTCTTAAGGCTGATGTTAATGATTACTTGAGTTTTCACCATATTTTCCTTGAAAATGAGTTTTGATGGGTTTTGTCTAAATGAACCGATTTAAAGGGTTATAGATGGATTAAGTGGGTGTTTAGGGTTGGTGGACGAACCCTTAAGTTTATCTAATCAATTAATGGCGAAGAATGGGCTTAATGATCACTTTTAGAGCTTTTTGGTCGAACAGCCGTAGTGTCCGGATAAATGTCAGTTCTTCGTGCTTCGGTGGTGTCCGGATAAATATGCTAGTTCCCGGGTAGTTTTTATGTGAATGTCCGGGTATTTTTGAGTATCCGGGTGGCTGAGGTCTCCGAATAGGTTTAGTGTCCGGGTAGTTTGCCCGGATAGGTCTAGTGTCCGGATTCGTATCCGGAAAGATGTATCCGAACAATTGCAGTATCCGGAAAGGTGTATCCGGACAATAGATGTATCCGGAAAGGTGTATCCGGACAGTAGAGGTATCCGGAAAATAGCTGTGTTCGGATTGAGTTCTCCGAACAGAAGGGTGAAATGTTTATCTGATGTGAATCTATGGCCTTAGGTGTTCGTTTGGGTTAGCTTGGAAGTATTTAAGAAGTGCGTGGTACATCAAGCAAGGTGAGTTCCCTAAACCCTTTACGACTTAAAGTGTTAAATGATTTTGACTGATTATGGTTTCATTTACGAGCATGAAATGTTTATAACCGTTACGCATGTTTTCCATGAAATCCTATTTTACTTGAGAAAATGTATTGTACTTGATGAACTGAGAATGACGATTTACTAAGGTTTTAAAGGTGCATGTTTTATGAAATGAATGACGTGCTATGTGGAGTCGGTCTACACTGTAGGATCAGAGATAGATCCTCGGGGTCTGATGATCCCTTGGATGTTTATGACAGACTGGTAGGTTGGAATTCGTTTCCTCCTATTTCGAGTAGAAAGGGGGGTCTGCGTAAGCTCCGGGAAGGGGAGTTTGCGTAGGCTCCGGTTGAGGGCGAGAGGGTAGCCCATTGGGCCCCAATCGCGGAATGTTTATGTGATCGTATATACAGTGTAGTACCATGCCTGATGTTATGTTAAGGTTTACGATGATATTCTTATAAACGATTTTATACTGTATACATGTTGTTTTCGGAGGGAATTCACTAGACCTTTTGGTCTAACCCTCGCTTTTCAAAATTAAACCATTTTCAGGTAAGCGTGCTATGGGTTCTTCAAGTAAGAACTAGGTGGCGATAAGAAACGAATTGGAGCTTAGGGCGTCTCCAAGATTTTTCCTACGATAATTATAGAATAGTTCTCGGCTGTGGATTTTAAAGACTTCCGCTGTCAATTTTGCTTAGTATGAATTATTGATAATGTAAAGACAAGGTTTTATGTAATTCGAATGCTTATTTGTGGCTGTTGCATGTTATGAAATTTGGGACGTTACAAATGGTATCAGAGCCTTAGTTTAAGAGATTTAGGTGACCAATAGGGCCTAAACTTAAACTGTAAGATGAGAAACACAGCCGATACATAGGATTGCCTCTAGGAACGATCACTATAAATGCGCTAGGAAATAAGGTGCCAAGGACAAACGTGTAAGGTAAGTTTGGGACTACACCTGGCCAGTGTAATTACGAACTTACAGGTACACGTGCATGCTTAAACTTACCTTATATAGCAAAATTGTTGTGTCATATCTAGCAAAGGTTAATTGTTGTTTTCTTTCAGCTTTAGTGAAATGGCTGGGAGAAGAGGTACTAGAGAATGGACAAGTGGAACCGGTGAGGGCAACTGTTACCCGTGGAAGGGGAAGAGGTAGGGGTCGTGGAAGAGGTCAGGGAAGAACACCCCGTCGGGCCGCCACCCAAGTGGCCAAGGATGGAGGAAACCCGAACCTGAGAACGACTCGTGCAACTAGAAGAACGAGGAGTGTGGAAGCCCCTGTTCATCAAGAAGACTCTCTTCAGGAGAGTTCAGCTTCTGCAAGGAGGGTAACTCAGCCAAGGGGACGGGGTCGAGGCCGCGGATCTACTTTTGTCACTCGAGAGAACCTAGCTGCTGAATTGGGTAAGATTCAAGAGACCTTGCAAGCTCTCCTCACTAAGCAGAATGAGTCAGCTTCGGGAAGCAAAGAAGCAAGTGAGAACCGAGAAAGCGTGGAACTCTCTAGTCCACTAGTGACCGGTACTGGGAGTCACTTGAATTCAAACCCTCAAGTGATGAATGAGTTAGCAGCTAAGGGATGCAATTTTAAGGCCTTTGCCTCATGCAAGCCCCCTACTTTTAAGGGCGAGTATGACCCTATCTTGGCAATGAAATGGGTGAAGAAAATGGAACTGGTCTTCGATACATGCAAGTGTGCTGATGGGGACAGAGTAATGTTTGCTTTGTCCATGTTGAAATCTGATGCGGTTTACTGGTGGGAGGCTGAGATTGGGGGAAAGGGTTCGGCAATGGCTAAGGGGATGTTGTGGGAAGCGTTTGTAGACAGGTTCAAGGCTCAGTTCTGCCCGCTCGCGGCAGTAAAAAGATTGGAAGAATAATTCTTGGGGTTGGATCAGGGAGCTATGACAGTGCGAGAGTATACTACAAAGTTTATTGAGAAGTCTCGCTTTGCTGATTTGTATGTGCCGACGGAAGAGCGTCGGGTAGAATGATTCATCCATGGGTTGAAGAGCAGTATTCGGGAATTGGTTCTGACTAGGAACCCCACTACTTTTCAGGCGGCCATCAATACGGCCGAGCTGATTGAGAAAGAAAAGAACCGTCAAACGACTGAGAAGGGTGGGGAGAAGCGCAAATGGGATGGTCCGGGTAATGACCCAAGAAGAGGAAAAATGTTCCGACCAGGCAACCATGCTAGCAAGGATGTCACTGGGCAAAAGTGTTCGAAGTGTAACAAGGTGCACCAGGGGGAATGCATGGCAGGTTCAAACTCATGCTACCGGTGCGGCTTGCCCGGTCATTTGTCAAGGGATTGCCCGGGGATTGGAAAAACTTGTTACCAATGTGGGGCTACTGGCCACATGCGTAATGATTGTCCTCAACTGAAGAAAGGGGGACCAGCCCAGTTTGGGGAACGACAAGGGAACGGAAGAAATGACAAGGGGCAGAACCGGCGCGTTCGAAGGGACGTGCGTTCCGCATAACTGCGGAGGAGGCGGAGGACACTCATGATGTTGTGATAGGTACATTCCTCGTGAACTCTCTGTGTGCCAAGGTGTTATTTGATTCAGGAGCGAATCGCTCTTTTGTATCACATGCTTTTATGAAATGTTTGGGGGTAATGCCTAGGCGTTTGGAGAGAGCACTAGGGGTGGAAACCGCCAATGATAGATGGGTATTCGTTAAGGAGGTGGTGGAGGATTGTGTCTTAGATATAGAAGGGAGGTTGGTGTCAACGAAATTATATCCCATGGCAATGGGAGAGTTTGACATAGTGTTAGGAATGGACTGGTTAGCAGCGAACGAAGCGACTATCGTTTGTAACAAGAAACTGGTCAGGATTCGGTTACCTGATGGGGATTCCGTAGTAATCTATGGGAATCGCCGTGATAGGAAAACTAGCCTTATCTCGATGATCAGGGCTACTAAGTGTTTGAGGAAGGGGTATCGAGGGTTCTTGGCGTACGTGATGGACGCCAAGAAAGAGAAGCGTGGGTTGGGTGTTGTGCGTGTAGTAAATGATTTCCCGGAAGTCTTTCCGGATGATTTGACAAGTTTACCGCCGGATCGTCAGATCGAGTTCAAAATTTATCTGATGCCAGGAGCTGCACCAATTGCTCGCGCACCTTATAGATTAGCTCCGTCCGAAATGAAGGAAATGATGAATCAATTACAGGAGTTGTTAGACAAGGGGTTCGTTAGACCGAGTACGTCTCCATGGGGAGCTCCTGTGCTGTTCGTGAAGAAGAAGGACGGTACTATGCTGATGTGTATAGACTATTGTGAGCTCAACAAGGTCACGATCAAGAACAAGTATCCGATACCGAGGATTGATGACCTGTTTGATCAATTGCAAGGAGCCAATTACTTCTCCAAGATTGACCTGAGGTCAGGTTATCACCAACTCAAGGTAAGGGAGGAGGATGTTCCGAAGACCGCTTTCAGAACCAGGTATGGACACTATGAGTTTTTGGTGATGCCGTTCGGGCTGACCAATGCCTCGGCAACATTCATGGACCTAATGAATAGGGTGTGCCAACCTTATTTAGACAAGTTCGTGATAGTGTTCATAGATGATATCCTGATATTTTCAAAATCGGAAGAGGAGCACGATGGCCACCTTCGAAGAATTCTCGAACTGCTAAAGCAAGAGAAGCTGTATGCGAAGTTTTCTAAATGTGAGTTTTGGCTAAAAGAAGTACAGTTTCTTGGACACGTGGTGTCTGAGAGTGGAATAATGGTAGACCCGGCTAAGATTGAGGCCATCCGAGACTGAGAGCAACCTAAGAATCCGTCAGAAGTTCGAAGTTTCCTCGGACTGGCGGGGTACTACCGGAAATTCATCAAAGACTTTTCGCGTATTGCCACACCACTGACCTCCTTAACGAAGAAGAATGTCAAGTTCGTCTGGTTGGAGAATCAAGAAGAAGCATTTCAGAAATTGAAGGTTTTAAAGGTGCATGTCAAGTTCGTCTGGTTCGTCTGGGTCCCGAGAATCGGGGAGCTCCGAAAGCGGATTCTAGAAGAAGCACACAAATCAAAGTACACGATTCACCCCGGGACTAATAAGATGTACGGAGATCTACGTCGAGACTATTGGTGGCAAGGAATGAAATAGGACATAGCTCATTTTGTACAGATCTGTATGACTTGTTTGCGAGTAAAGATTGAGCATCAACGACCGTATGGGAAGCTCCAATCGTTAAAAATTCCTATGTGGAAGTGGGACCAGATTACGATGGACTTCGTAACCCACTTGCCTAAGACTCCAAAGGGTTTTGACGCTATATGGGTGATTGTGGATCGTCTCACAAAGTCGGCACACTTCTTACCTATACGAGAGTCTTACTCGTTGGAGCGGTTAGCAAAGTTGTACATCGACGAGATCGTAACCCGTCACGGTGTGCCCTCGTCGATTGTATCTGACCGAGATAGCAGGTTTACCTCCACGTTTTGGAGGAGCTTCCAGAGAGAAATGGGATCGCAGATCAAGATGAGTACCGCTTATCACCCTCAGACCGACGGTCAGAGTGAGAGGACGATCCAAACATTGGAAGACATGTTAAGAGCTTGTGCCTTAGATTTCCAAGGCTCTTGGGAAAGGCATCTACCTTTGATCGAGTTCGCTTACAATAACAGCTATCACTCGAGCATCAAGGCAGCGCCGTTTGAGGCACTCTATGGTAGGAAATGTCGAACTCCATTATGTTGGAACGAAGTCGGGGAAAGGCAGTTAGCCGGGCCGGAGTTAGTGCAACTGACTTCAGACAAGATAGCTCAGGTGCGGGAAAGGCTGAAGGTCGCTCGCGACCGACAGAAGAGTTACGCGGATAAGAGGCGGAAAGACATAAAACTTCAAGTCGGAGATCATGTCTTGTTAAAGGTGTCTCCTTGGAAGGGAGTGGTCCGATTTGGAAAACGTGGGAAGCTAAGCCCACGTTACATCGGACCGTTCGAGATTACGGAACGAGTTGGAGAAGTGGCGTACAGGTTGGATCTACCGGAAGAATTGCGAGGTATCCACAATGCGTTTCACGTGTCCAACTTGAGAAAATGTTTAGCCGACGTAACTGTAACATCCCAATTTCAACATCAAGCAATACCATAGATTAAGCATTCGAATTACATAAAACCTTGTCTTTATATCGATAATAATTCATACTAAGCAAAAATGACAGCGGAAGTCTTTAAAATCCACAGCCGAGAACTATCCTATAAATGTCATAGACAAAATCTTGGAGACGCCCTAAGCTCCAAGTCCTTTCTATCGCCACCTAGTCCTTACTTGTAGAACCCATAGCACGCTTACCTGAAAATGGTTTAGTTTTGAAAAGCGAGGGTTAGACCAAAAGGTCTAGTGAATTCCTTCCGAAAACAACATATAACCAGTATAAAATCATTTATGGAAACATCATCGTAACCTTTAACATACAACAAGCATGGTATTACACTGTATATAGGATCACATAAACATACCGCGATCGGGATCCAAAGGACTACCCTCTCGCCCTCAATTGGAGCCTATGCAAACTCCCCTTCCCGGAGCTTACGCAGACCCCCCTTTCCTACTCGAAATAGGAGGAAACGAATTCCAGCCTACCAGTCTTTCATAACCATCCAAGGGGTCATCAGGCCCCGAGGATCTATCTCTGATCCTACAGTGTAGACCGACTCCACATAGTACGTCATTCATTTCGTAAAACATGCACCTTTAAAACCTTAGCAAATCAGTATTTTCAGTTCATCAAGTATAATACATTTTCTCAAGCAAAATAGGTATTTCATGGCAAACATGCGTAACGGTTATAAACATTTCATGCTCGTAAATGAAACCATAATCAGTCAAAATCATTTAACACCTTAAGTCGTAAAAAGGCTTTAGGGAACTCACCTATTTGCACTTCCTCCCTAACCTCGAACCTCGTTCTCGCTTGCACACCTAATAATTTAGTGTGTAAAATAATTAGATGCATTTTCAATCCTAGCCTTCTTTCCAATTCAGTCCTAAGAGAAACCAGCTGGGTTCCTAATTAAGGGTCTACAGTTTGGTAAGCTGGCCCAAACAAAAGTGGTGGGCTTAAGCTTTCCTTAGTACACTCGACCCGACCGAACTCGGCCCTGACAATATGAGAGTGTCCCGGTATAGTTCGACTCCCAGTGCCCGACTCTCGGTGCCCAACTCCCGGTATCCGACTCCCGGTACCCAACTCCCGGTACCCCAACTCCCGGTACCCCAATTCCCGGTACCCAACTCCCGGTACCCCAACTCCCGGTAGTTTACAAAAGGCGACGAACACCCAAATTTTCCAATGGAGACTTCCTACATTCCACTGAATGGGGTTTTTTTTAAACACAATCTTACCAAATAGCTCCATTTACTTCTTACCCAGAAACAATTTCTAATCAACTGATTTCTTAGCTAGCAAACCAATACGTGAGTGAAAACCTCCCCAGTACTCTATTACAGCTAAATGAGAAATCCTATAGAACAATAATTTATCTAAATAAGCACTGGCCAAGAATTAACACTGAGAGGATGAATGCTTACCAATTAATTGAGCTTCTCTTCCCGATTATGCTTGAACGAAGCCTGCTCTCCTCTTTTCTTTTCCTCAGCTGCAAACTACACCCAGGGGAGAAATGAAATGAGCCAACCCTAGGGATTTGGTCCAAACTTATATGTTTCACACTTTGCACTTTAGTCCCTACTTCAAACTTTCATCAGTCAGCTTTTGGACACCAAACTTTACAAACTTGCTAGAATTTGGGTTGTTACAACACTCCTTCCTTAAAAGAATTCCGTCCCCGGAATTCCTCATTGGAAAAGATGCGAGTACCCCGCCTTCATAACCGATTCTAATTCCCACGTAGCCTCCGGACCTTTGTGATGACGCCATTGCACCTTGACCAGCCTGGTTTCCTTGTTTTGCGACTTCCTTACCTTAACATCCGTGATTGCTTCAGGTTCCTCTACAAAGTTCAATTTCTCGTCCACTTTAATGTCATTCAACGGCACAGCTTTAGTTGCGTCGGCTAGACATTTCCTTAGATTAGACACATGAAATGCATTATGAATACTACCCAATTCTTTCGGTAGGTCCAACCTATATGCCACTTCTCCAACTCGTTCCGTAATCTCGAACGGTCCGATGTAACGTGGGCTTAACTTCCCACGTTTTCCAAATCGTACCACTCCCTTCCACGGAGACACCTTTAGCAGAACATGATCCCCGACTTGGAATTCAATGTCTTTCCGCCTCTTATCTGCATAGCTTTTCTGTCGGTCACGGGCGACCTTCAGTCTTTCACGCACTTGGACTATCTTGTCCGAAGTCAGTTGTACAATTTCTGGCCCTGCTAACTGTCTCTCTCCGACTTCGTTCCAACACAACGGTGTCCGACACTTTCTACCGTACAGTGCCTCAAATGGCGCTGCCTTGATGCTCGAGTGATAGCTATTATTATAAGCAAACTCGATTAGCGGTAGGTGCTTTTCCCATGAGCCTTGAAAATGCAAAGCACACGCTCTTAGCATGTCTTCTAACGTTTGGATCGTTCGCTCGCTCTGACCGTCGGTCTGAGGATGATAAGCGGTACTCATCTTGATCTGCGAACCCATTTCTCTTTGAAAGCTCCTCCAGAACGCAGAGGTAAATCTGCTATCGCGGTCTGATACAATTGACGAGGGTACGCCGTGGCGGGTTACGATCTCGTCGATGTACAACTTTGCTAACTGCTCCAAAGAGTAAGACTCACGTATAGGTAAAAAGTGTGCAGACTTCGTTAGTCGATCTACGATCACCCAAATGGCGTCATAACCTTTTGGAGTTCTAGGCAAATGGGTCACGAAGTCCATCGTGATCTGGTCCTACTTCCACATCGGTATCTCTAACGACTGGAGCTTCCCGTACGGTCATTGATGTTCTATCTTCACACGCGAACACGTCATACAGGTCTCTACAAGATGGGCCACGTCTTTCTTCAACCCGGGCCACCAGTAGTCTCGTCGCAGGTCTCCGTACATCTTATTAGTTCCGGGGTGGATCGTGTACTTCGATTTGTGAGCTTCTTCAAGAATCAGCTTTCGGAGCTCTCCGAGTTTCGGAACCCAGATTCTCCCATTCAAACATTTCACCCCTCGACTATCTTCCACTAACATAGACGCTTGCCCCACCATTCTCTCCCTCTTAAGATTTTCGGTTTCGAGCGCTTCAACCTGACATTTCTTTATTTCAGCTAACAGATTGAATGTGACCTCAGCCCTCATGGCCACAATCCTGGGGGTTTCACCTCGTTCCTTACGGCTCAAAGCGTCCGCCACCACGTTTGCCTTCCTCGGATGGTATTCGATCTTACAGTCGTAGTCGGTCAACAAATCAATCCATCTCCTTTGGCGCATATTCAACTCCTTTTGATCAAAGAGGTGACATAAACTCTTATGGTCCGTGAAGATCTGGCACTTCGTCCCATACAGGTAATGTCGTCAAATCTTCAGGGCAAAAACTACCGCCGCCAATTCTAAATCATGCGTAGGATAACGAGTCTCGTGATCCTTTAACTGTCGGGAGGCATACGCGTTCACCTTACCTCGTTGCATGAGTACGCAACCCAAGCCGAGCTTCGATGCGTCACTGAAAACCACAAAGTCGCCTGAACCGTCCGGTAATGACAAAACCGGAGCGCTACTCAGCATATCCTTCAATTTCTGAAATGCTTCTTCTTGTTTCTCTAACCAGACGAACTTGACATTCTTCTTTGTTAAAGAGGTCAGTGGCGTGGCAATACGCGAAAAGTCTTTGATGAACTTCCGGTAGTACCCCGCCAGCCCGAGGAAACTTCGAACTTCTGACGGATTCCTAGGTTGCTCCCAGTCTCGAATGGCTTCGATCTTAGCCGGATCAACCATGATCCCCGACACAGACACCACGTGCCCGAGGACTTGCACTTCCCTCAGCCAAAACTCACACTTGGAAAACTTTGCATACAACTTCTCTTGCTTCAATAGCTTGAGAATTGTACGAAGGTGGCTTTCGTGCTCCCCTTCCGATCTTGAAAATATCAGGATGTCATCTATGAACACTATCATTAAGTCCATGAATGCTGCCGGAGCGTTGGTTAGCCCGAACGGCATCACCAAGAATTCGTAGTGTCCATACCTGGTCCAGAATGCGGTCTTCGGCATATCCTCCTCCCTCACCTTGAGTTGATGATAACCTGACCTCAGATCAATCTTGGAGAAGTAACTGGCTCCTTGTAACTGATCAAACAGGTCATCGATTCTCGGAATCGGATACTTATTCTTGATCGTGACCTTGTTGAGTTCTCGGTAGTCTATGCACATTCGCATAGTACCGTCCTTCTTCTTCACGAAGAGCACAGGTGCTCCCCACGGAGATGTACTCGGTCTAACGAACCCCTTATCTAGTAACTCCTGCAGTTGAGTCATCATTTCCTTCATTTCGGACGACGCCAATCTATACGGTGCGCGGGCAATCGGTGCAGATCCCGGCATCAGATCAATTCTGAACTCGATCTGGCGATCCGGGGGTAGACTTGTCAAGTCATCCGGAAATACCTCCGGGTATTCAATTACCACACGCACATCGCTCATACCACTCTTCTCTTTCTTGGCGTCCAACACGTACGCCAAGAACCCATGACACCCCTTTCTCAAACACTTAGTAGCCCTAATCATGGAGATAAGGCTGGTCTTTCTATCACGGCAGTTCCCATAGATCACCACGGTATCCCCATCAGGTGACCGGATCCTAATCAGCTTTTTGTTGCAAACGATGTTCGCATCGTTCGCGGCTAACCAATCCATACCCAACACTACGTCAAACTCTCCCATTGTCGTGGGATATAACTTCGTAGATACCAACCTCCCTTCTATATCTATGACACAGTCTTCGACTACTTCCTTAACATATACCCAACTATCATTTGCAGTTTCCACCTCTAGTGCTCTCTCCAACCGTCTAGGCCTCACCCCCAAACATTTCATAAAAGCATGCGATACAAATGAGCGATTTGCTCCTGAATCAAACAACACCTTAGCACATAGAGAGTTCACTAGAAACGTACTTGCCACCACAACTGAAACTTCCTCCGCCTCTTCCGCAGTCATGCGGAATGCACGTCCCTTCGGACGCACCGGTTCTGCTCCCTTGTCATTTCTTCCGCCTCCTGGTCGTTCACCAAACTGGGCTGGTCCCCCTTTCTTCAGTTGAGGACAATCATTGCGCATGTGGCCAGTAGCCCCACATTGGTAACAAGATTTTCTAGTCCCCGGACAATCCCTGGACAAATGACCAGGCAAGCCACACCGGTAGCATGAGTTTGAACCTGCCATGCATTCACCCCGGTGCACCTTGTTACACTTCGAACACATTTGACCCGCGGCATCCTTGCTAGCACGGTTACCTGGTCGGAACATTTTCCCTCTTCTCGAGTCGTTACCCGGACCATCCCACTTGCGCTTCTCCCCACCCTTCTCAGTCGTTTGACGGTTCTTTTCCTTTTCGATCATCTCGGCCGCATTAATGGCCGCCTGAAAGGTAGTGGGGTTCCTTGTCAGAACTAGCTCTCGGATACTGCCCTTCAGTCCATGAATGAAACGCTCCACTCGGCGTTCCTCCGTTGGCACATACAAATATGCAAAGCGAGACTTCTCAATAAACTTTGTAGTATACTCTCGCACTGTCATACCTCCCTGATCCAACCCCAAGAACTCTTCTTCCAATCTTTTTACTGCCGCGAGCGGGCAGAACTGAGCCTTGAACCTGTCTACAAACGCTTCTCACATCATTCCCTTAGCCGCTGCCGAACCCTTTCCTCCAGTCTCGGCCTCCCACCAGTAAACTGCATCAGCTTTCAACGTGGACAGAGCAAACATTACCCTATCCCCATCCGCACACTTGCATGTATCGAAGACCAATTCCATTTCCTTTACCCATTTCATTGCCAAAATAGGATCATACTCACCCTTAAAAGTAGGGGGCTTGCATGAGGCAAAGGCCTTGAAATTGCATCCCTTAGCTGCTAACTCATTCATCACTTGAGGGTTTGAATTCAAGTGACTTCCAGTACCGGTCACTAGCGGACTAGACAGCTCCACCCTTTCTCGGTTCTCACTTGCTTCCTTACTTCCCGAAGCTGACTCGTTCTGCTTAGTGAGGAAAGCCTGCAAGGTCTCTTGAATCTTACCCAATTCAGCAGCCAGGTTCTCTCGAGTGACAAACGTAGATCCGCGGCCTCGACCCCGTCCCCTTGGTTGAGTTACCCTCCTGGCAGAAGCAGAACTCTCCTGAAGAGAGTCTTCTTGATGAACATGGGCTTCCACACTCCTCGTTCTTCTAGTTGTACGAGTCGTTCTCAGGTTCGGGTTTCCTCCATCCCCGGCCACTTGGGTGGCGGCCCGACGGGGTGCTCTTCCCCGACCCCTTCCACGACCCCTACCTCTTCCCCTTCCACGGGTAACAGTTTCCCTCGTCGGTTCCACCGGTCCATTCTCCAGTACCTCATCATCTTGATTCCTTGGCACAGCAGGTGCCGACCTACTCCTCAAGGTTCTTCCGGCCATTTCACTAATGCTGAAAGAAGACAACAATTAACCTTTGCTAGACATGACACAATAATCTTGCTATATAAGGTAAATTTAAGCACGCACATGTACCTGTAAGTTCGTAATTACACTGGCCAGGTGTAATCCCAAACTTACCTTACATGTTTGTCCTTGGCACCTTATTTCCTAACGCATTTATAGTGATCGTTCATAGAGGCAATCCTATGTCTCGGCTGTGTTCCTCATCTTACAGTTTAAGTTTAGGCCCTAATGGTCACCTAAATCCCTTAAACTAAGGCTCTGATACCATTTGTAACATCCCAATTTCAACATCAAGCAATACCATAGATTAAGCATTCGAATTACATAAAACCTTGTCTTTACATCGATAATAATTCATACTAAGCAAAAATGACAGCGGAAGTCTTTAAAATCCACAACCGAGAACTATCCTATAAATGTCATAGACAAAATCTTGGAAACGCCCTAAGCTCCAAGTCCTTTCTATCGCCACCTAGTCCTTACTTGTAGAACCCATAGCACACTTACCTGAAAATGGTTTAGTTTTGAAAAGCAAGGGTTAGACCAAAAGGTCTAGTGAATTCCCTCCGAAAACAACATATAACCAGAATAAAATCATTTATGGAAACATCATCGTAACCTTTAACATACAACAAGCGTGGTACTACACTGTATATAGGATCACATAAACATACCGCGATCGGGATCCAAAGGACTACCCTCTCGCCCTCAATTGGAGCCTACGCAAACTCCCCTTCCCGGAGCTTACGCAGACCCCCCTTTCCTACTCGAAATAGGAGGAAACGAATTCCAACCTACCAGTCTTTCATAACCATCCAAGGGGTCATCAGGCCCCGAGGATCTATCTCTGATCCTACAGTATAGACCGACTCCACATAGTACGTCATTCATTTCGTAAAACATGCACATTTAAAACCTTAGCAAATCGTTATTTTCAGTTCATCAAGTACAATACATTTTCTCAAGCAAAATAGGTATTTCATGGCAAACATGCGTAACGGTTATAAACATTTCATGCTCGTAAATGAAACCATAATCATTCAAAATCATTTAACACCTTAAGTCGTAAAAAGGGTTTAGGGAACTCACCTGTTTGCACTTCCTCCCTAACCTCGAACCTCGTTCTCGCTTGCACACCTAATAATTTAGTGTGTAAAATAATTAGATGCATTTTCAATCCTAACCTTCTTTCCAATTCAGTCCTAAGAGAAACCAGTTGGGTTCCTAATTAAGGGTCTACAGTTTGGTAAGCTGGCCCAAACAAAAGAGGTGGGCTTAAGCTTTCCTTAGTACACTCGACCCGACCGAACTCGACCCAGACAATATGAGAGTGTCCCGGTATAGTTCGACTCCCGGTGCCCGACTCCCGGTATCCGACTCCCGGTGCCCGACTCCCGGTGCCCGACTCCCGGTGCCCGACTCCCGGTGCCCGACTCCCGGTACCCAACTCCCGGTACCCCAATTCCCGGTACCCAACTCCCGGTAGTTTACAAAAGGCGACGAACACCCAAATTTTCCAACGGAGACTTCCTACATTCCACTGTATGGGTTTTTTTTTAAACACAATCTTACCAAATAGCTCCATTTACTTCTTACCTAGAAACAATTTCTAATCAACTGATTTCTTAGCTAGCAAACCAATACGTGAGTGAAAACCTCCCCAGTACTCTATTACAGCTAAATGAGAAATCCTATAGAACAATAATTTATCTAAATAAGCACTGGCCAAGAATTAACACTGAGAGGATGAATGCTTACCAATTAATTGAGCTTCTCTTCCCGATTATGCTTGAACGAAGCCTGCTCTCCTCTTTTCTTTTCCTCAGCCGCAAACTACACCCAGGGGAGAAATGAAATGAGCCAACCCTAGGGATTTGGTCCAAACTTATATGTTTCACACTTTGCACTTTAGTCCCTACTTCAAACTTTCATCATTCAGCTTTTGGACACCAAACTTTACAAACTTGCTAGAATTTGGGTTGTTACAGTAACGCAAGCGGTCCCGTTAAATGACATTAAGGTAGACGAAAAGTTAAATTTTATAGAGGAACCCGAAGCAATCACGGATGTTAAGGTAAGGAAGTCACGGAACCGGGAGACTAAGCTGGTTAGGGTACAATGGCGACACCACAAGGGTCTGAGGCGACTTGGGAATTGGAGTCGGAGATGAAAGAAAGATACCCGCACCTCTTCCAATGAGAAATTCCGGGGACGGAATTCTTTTAAGGAGGGAGTGTTGTAACAACCCAAATTCTTGCGGATTTTAGAGTTTGGTGGTCAAAGTGAAATAAAAGAAAGTATTATTGAGGGGCTGATTTGTCAATTGGTGAAAGAGGTGTAGGGCACAAATCCCTAGGGCAGCCCTCAATATCACAAATCAGTATTGTGGTCTTGGTGTTGGCGGCTAAGGAAGAAGGAAAGAGAGAAAGAAGAGTTTGAGGAGAAATCAAGAGAAAAGAGGAGTCAAGCTAGAATCTGCAAGGTAATGCATCCTAATTCGTTCTTCTGATTAGGGTAATGCTTCTCCTTCTCCTTGTTACGAATTCTTAAGGCTGATGTTAATGATTACTTGAGTTTTCACCATATTTTCCTTGAAAATGAGTTTTGATGGGTTTTGTCTAAATGAACCGATTAAAAGGGTTATAGATGGATTAAGTGGGTGTTTAGGGTTGGTGGACGAACCCTTAAGTTTATCTAATCAATTAATGGCGAAAAATGGGCTTAATGATCACTTTTAGAGCTTTTTGGTCGAACAGCCGTAGTGTCCGGATAAATGTCAGTTCTTCGTGCTTCGGTGGTGTCCGGATAAATATGCTAGTTCCCGGGTAGTTTTTATGTGAGTGTCCGGGTATTTTTGAGTATCCGGGTGGCTGAGGTCTCCGGATAGGTTTAGTGTCAGGGTAGTTTGCCCGGATAGGTCTAGTGTCCGGATTCGTATCCGGAAAGATGTATCCGGACAATAGCTGTATCCGGAAAGGTGTATCCGGACAATAGCTGTATCCAGAAAGGTGTATCCGGACAGTAGAGGTATCCGGAAAATAGCTGTGTTCGGATTGAGTTCTCCGGACAGAAGGGTGAAATGTTTATCTGATGTGAATCTATTGCCTTAGGTGTTCGTTTGGGTTAGCTTGGAAGTATTTAAGAAGTGCGTGGTACGTCAAGCAAGGTGAGTTCCCTAAACCCGTTACGACTTAAAGTGTTAAATGATTTTGACTGATTATGGTTTCATTTACGAGCATGAAATGTTTATAACCGTTACACATGTTTTCCATGAAATACCTATTTTACTTGAGAAAATGTATTGTACTTGATGAACTGAGAATGACGATTTACTAAGGTTTTAAAGGTGCATGTTTTACGAAATGAATGACGTGCTATGTGGAGTCGGTCTACACTGTAGGATCAGAGATAGATCCTCGGGGTCTGATGATCCCTTGGATGTTTATGACAGACTGGTAGGTTGGAATTCGTTTCCTCCTATTTCGAGTAGAAAGGGGGGTCTGCGTAAGCTCCGGGAAGGGGAGTTTGCGTAGGCTCCGGTTGAGGGCGAGAGGGTAGCCCATTGGGCCCCAATCGCGGAATGTTTATGTGATCCTATATACAGTGTAGTACCATGCCTGATGTTATGTTAAGGTTTACGATGATATTCTGTTAGACAACCTAAGGGGGGGTAAGGTTGTATTTAAATAATTTACTTTCAAAAATTCTTTTATAAAAATATCTTAATAATGTAAATACAACAGAGTATATGAAAACACAACAGATACGTATAAATACAGGATAGATAAATATAGTAAATAAAGCAGAGTATAAATGCAATGAATATACAATAATTATATAAACAGATATAATTAAATGCACAGCGGAAATATAAAGAGATAAGGGATAGAGATACTTGACACGGAGATTTAGTGATTTACCACAACTTGGTAAATCACTAGCCGAGACACTTCCCGACACGATCCAATAAATGTATTCTTTACGGTAGAATACAAACCAAATACAGAGCAAAGTAAACGGTTCTCTAAGCCTCAGCTTATTGAGATGTACAGGATCACACACCCGTTATTCAAATACTTACAAGAGGAGTATAACTCACAATGGGTAATCACTCTTGTATAATAATCACTTGGATATTTTATAAAAAAGGTTTTATAAAATATATATATGTTAAATAAGTGAGAGAGATCAGATGAGTAAGTTGTTGTGTTGGTGTTGGTTGTGTGGTCTTCTTCATCACCAGCATGCCTCTTTATATATCAGCATCTCCAACGGATATGTGCATCCGCGGTATACCGCCAAATGCACGCGGTATACCGTGCAGACAAAAGTACACTGACACTCAACGGCTCTCATGCAAAGTTGACTTCTGGAATACGTACCCGCGGTATACCGGCTAGGACTCGCGGTATACCGTGCAGAGAAAAAGCCTTTCAACCAATCAGAGACAAACACCACGCCTGCCGCGGTATACCGGCTGAACACCCGCGGTATACCGGCGTCAGAAAGTGGTTGCAGAAACAGTACGCATGGCAGATACTTCTAGAACCAAAATTTCTTATTTAAAATATTATTTAAAAGGTTTTTAGAAATATCCAAGTGGTATATTATTTTAGGGTGTTTATCATTATAAATTATAAACACTAATGACAACGTAAAACTTCCGTCTTGAACTCTTCAGATAAAATCTTCGTGTTCTTCAAGAACTGTACACTTGGATAGGATTGTTAGATAAACAATAATACGGTGTGTTTGTAATCATCAAAATAAATATATATAAATATATAGAGATGTGGTACACTTGCACCAACAATCTCCCCCTTTTTGATGATGACAAACACAACCGCTAAGCATGAGCATATGCGGTTTCTCTCCCCCGTTTGTCGAAACAAAAAGGGTCAAGAAAGACGGTATGCTTCCCCTCGAGAGATGCTCCCCCTCAAAATATGCATATAATTGACATGAAACAAAATAACCAAAAAGAAACACTTGCACCAAAAAAGGATCTTAAGGCTTCGATTTTTCGGTTAATTTTATGTGAGCAAAAAATTACCACGTATTATGACCTCGTCAGGGAACACGTATTATATCCTCGTCAGGAAACACGTATTATATCCTCGTCAGGAAACACGTATTATATCCTCGTCAGGAAACACGTATTATATCCTCGTCAGGAAGCACGTATTGTATCCTCGCCAGGAAACACCTACAAAAGGCAAAGAAAATTTTTTGTGGTACCCTTTTCTTATGGGTCCTTTTAACAGTTAGTATAAAACATAAACTGCAAAAAAAAATTAAAATATGTTGTCGACATAAAATAAAACATGACAACATACAATCCACAAAATTTGTTTAAAACCACAAACGCATCCCACCGGGATTGTCAACATTAAACATTCCTTTCGGAATCCATTTTCTAACCATTCTAATTTTGCGATTGTATTTATCATACACATAAAATGAAGCATTTATATTCGCATTAGGTCTAGAAAAATTACTATTATACATACGAGCATACGGTTTCCTCCCATAATTCACATTTTTCATTTTTGACATATATGGGGGTTTTTGCACATAAGGTTTTCTCGTTTCAACTTTAGGTGGTTCAAAACACTTTTTAATTTGAATACACGAGCACGTATCAATACATGTATTAGAACCAATGCCTTTTCTACAATTAATGCGATTAGACATATTTAGCATTTTTAACACTTTATCATTGCTATTTTGAAATGCTTTAGCTAACATATTATCTTTTTCATATAAATCGCATTTAGCTTTTAAACAAGCATTATCATTTATGAGAATATCACATTTTGCACATATGTCATTTTCTTCTATTCTTTTATCTAAACATGCAAGTTTCTCATTTAAAACATCACATGATTTGCAAACAATATTTTCACATGCTTTCTTTTCTAAAGTGATAACTTTATCATTTAACTCATTTTTGATTTTATTATCACATGCAATGGTTTGTTTACAATTATTCAACTCATTTTGACATAATAATAATTCTTCTTTTAATTTAGCATTCTCATTTTTATAACTATTTACGAGAACAATCAATTTTTGAAAAGAGACATTTAACATATCAATATCATCATCGTTATCACTACAACTAGAAAAACTTGAGTATGAAGTACATACCTCTTTCTCGCAGTCGACGATGAGACAAGTTTCTTCATTTCTTTGATCTCGGGTTTCGTCTCTCTTTTCTTTTGAGTTTTCACCATAGGTGATGTTCAAGTTCTCCCAAATATCACGAGCAGTTTCAAAGAGATAAACACGCTCAATATCATCGTTAGTAAGAACCGAAAAGAGAAAATTTTTGGCTTCATAATTTAAACAACAATTATCCTTATCTTCGTCGGACCATTCCGAGCTAGGTTTTTCAACAACTTTGTTGTTTTGAAATTTTGTGGGTTTGAAATTTCCTTTAATAATAATATCCCAAATATTTTGATTTATCCCACGAACATAACGTTCAAAAGAATTTGCCCAAAGATCAAAATTTTCGAAATCAATAAGAAGAGATTTAGAAAAACAAGCATTTTGTTGAGCCATAACAAAAACGGATTTAAAAAATTAAATAGACGATTTTTGAAAGCCCCGCTCTGATACCAATTGTTAGACAACCTAAGGGGGGGTAAGGTTGTATTTAAATAATTTACTTTCAAAAATTCTTTTATAAAAATATCTTAATAATGTAAATACAACAGAGTATATGAAAACACAACAGATACGTATAAATACAGGATAGATAAATATAGTAAATAAAGCAGAGTATAAATGCAATGAATATACAATAATTATATAAACAGATATAATTAAATGCACAGCGGAAATATAAAGAGATAAGGGATAGAGATACTTGACACGGAGATTTAGTGATTTACCACAACTTGGTAAATCACTAGCCGAGACACTTCCCGACACGATCCAATAAATGTATTCTTTACGGTAGAATACAAACCAAATACAGAGCAAAGTAAACGGTTCTCTAAGCCTCAGCTTATTGAGATGTACAGGATCACACACCCGTTATTCAAATACTTACAAGAGGAGTATAACTCACAATGGGTAATCACTCTTGTATAATAATCACTTGGATATTTTATAAAAAAGGTTTTATAAAATATATATATGTTAAATAAGTGAGAGAGATCAGATGAGTAAGTTGTTGTGTTGGTGTTGGTTGTGTGGTCTTCTTCATCACCAGCATGCCTCTTTATATATCAGCATCTCCAACGGATATGTGCATCCGCGGTATACCGCCAAATGCACGCGGTATACCGTGCAGACAAAAGTACACTGACACTCAACGGCTCTCATGCAAAGTTGACTTCTGGAATACGTACCCGCGGTATACCGGCTAGGACTCGCGGTATACCGTGCAGAGAAAAAGCCTTTCAACCAATCAGAGACAAACACCACGCCTGCCGCGGTATACCGACTGAACACCCGCGGTATACCGGCGTCAGAAAGTGGTTGCAGAAACAGTACGCATGGCAGATACTTCTAGAACCAAAATTTCTTATTTAAAATATTATTTAAAAGGTTTTTAGAAATATCCAAGTGGTATATTATTTTAGGGTGTTTATCATTATAAATTATAAACACTAATGACAACGTAAAACTTCCGTCTTGAACTCTTCAGATAAAATCTTCGTGTTCTTCAAGAACTGTACACTTGGATAGGATTGTTAGATAAACAATAATACGGTGTGTTTGTAATCATCAAAATAAATATATATAAATATATAGAGATGTGGTACACTTGCACCAACATATTCTTATAAACGATTTTATACCGTGTACATGTTGTTTTCAGAGGGAATTCACTAGACCTTTTGGTCTAACCCTCGCTTTTCAAAACTAAACCATTTTCAGGTAAGCGTGCTATGGGTTCTTCAAGTAAGAACTAGGTGGCGATAAGAAAGGACTTGGAGCTTAGGGCGTCTCTAAGATTTTGCCTACGATAATTATAGAATAGTTCTCGGCTGTGGATTTTAAAGACTTCCGCTGTCAATTTTGCTTAGTATGAATTATTGATAATGTAAAGACAAGGTTTTATGTAATTCGAATGCTTATTTATGGCTGTTGCATGTTATGAAATTTGGGACGTTACACAAAAAACTCAAACATGTTTGGTATATATAATTTCTCGCATGATTCCTCCTCTATATATAATGGAAGTATTTAAATTGGATCTTGCTAGTCGATCGAGTTTGAGTTATTAAGTGCATCTCCAACAGTTATGTTAAAGTTTTTCTAAAATAGAGAAAAAAAATCAAAATCTTTAAATTTTTTTGCATCCAACTCCAACAACTATTCTATTTTAGCAATTATAGTATTAATTATACTATTAAAATATTCAAGTTATTTAAATATTTAATTATAATATTCAAAACATGGAAAGTTGGATGAGGAAAATTTTGATTTTTGGGGGTAATATTTAGTTTTAGGGGGGAAACAATCTATTTAAAGATTTCTCTAAATTTAGAGATTTTTACAATCTCTGTTTTCTTTTATCTGTTTTAGCATAAATAATAACATAGCTGTTGGAGCAACAAAAATACTAAAATTCAACTTTTTTCGATAGTTGGAGATGCTCTAAGTTGGGTAAATTGATTTGATGAGTTCAATTAAGTTGCCAAACAACTTTTGGAAAAGCAAAAGCCGAATGGAGTTGTGATACAACTTTTTTATAAGCAAATAAACCGAAAAGAGATATGCTTTGTAGAAATAAGGGAAAAGACGGTTTCACTTTCTCTTCCATTTACTAATCATGCTTACTAAATACTAATTGTCCTTTCTAAATAATAAAACCATATTTTGGTGGTGTGGATACAATTATGATTAATGACAATGGATCATTACAACGGCACTATTAGAACTCATGATGAATAGCTACCAATCTAGCCTTTTTATTGGTCAAGATCGGCGAATATATATATATATATATATATATATATATATATATATATATATATATATATATATGAAGAGATTCAAATGAGAAGTGCTAAATATTTGAGAAGTAAAGAAGTGATCTTAGTCATTCATTCGGTCAAGATCGGCGACTTTGGCCCAGAAGCAGCATATAATTTCTTGCGTGATCTGCACAAGATAGAGGGGTAGTTTCGTAAAAATACGCGAGATGAGTTCATATATGAATCTGTGTGATTCACATATGAACTATACGTTCATATATGAACCTTTGTAATTCACATATGAACTCTTTTTTAACTAATTCATATATGAATCTTTGTGATTCATATATGAATCAGTTAATTAGTTCATATAAGAATTAGTTAAAAAAAATTCATATATGAATCACAAAGCTTCATATATGAATAAGTTAATTGGTTCAACTGATTCATATATGAACGTACAGTTAATTAGTTTCATATATAAAACATAAAGGTTCATATATGAATTAGTTAAAAAGAGTTCATATGTGAATTACATGGGTTCATATATGAACAAATAGTTCATATGTGAAACACACAGGTTCATATATGAACTCGTCCCGTGTTTTTGTAAAAGTTACGAAACTGCCCTTCTATTTTTGGAACAACCGCAACTTTTTTCCGGTCAAAGCCGCAACTTTTGACCAATTAAAGCCGACCTTGACCGAATAAATGACCAAGATCACTTCTCTACTTCTTATATATTTAGCACTTCTCATTTGAACCTAAGGCTATATATATATACCCATATATATATAGAGAGAGAGAGAAGTAATATTGGTCATTAATTTGGTCAACATTTGCGGCTTTGACTGAGAAGCAGTGGATAATTCCTCGCGTGGTCTGGGGGTGAAGATAGAGGGATAGTTTCGTAAAATACACGGGACGAGTTCATATATGAATTTGTGTGATTCACATATGAATTATACGTTCATATGTGAATGACACAGATTCATATATGAATTTGTCCCATGTTTTTGTAAAAATTACGAAACTGCCCTTCTATTTTTGGAACAGCCACAACTTTTGACTAATCAAAGCCGCAACTTTTGATCAATCAAAGCCGATCTTGACCGAATAAATGGCAAAGATTATTTCTCCATTTCTCATATATTTAGCACTTCTCAAATGAACCTAAGACTATATATATAATACAAATCAAATACAAACCATGTATTTGTTGCACCATTTACAAACTAATGTGCATATGTGAACAATATGTGCATAATCTGAGATGCATATATGCATTATTTCATATGAATGCATGCCAATTAAATCAAACGAGAACCACAAATATGTTACAAACCGTGGAAAACCAATTAAAAAATATTTTTGTATCATATTTTTTCATCAAATGCTAGGAATTATAATATTTTGCTTCACATATACTTGTTTCATAATATGATAGTTTCATATGAATCTGTTTCATCATGTGAATATTTTTTACATGTATTTTTCATTTCACTAGGTGAATCAAAATTCGTTTTCACAAGTAATCTTTTCACGAGGTGAACACAAATATTTGTGTAACAATATCTTAAATCATAGGTTTTGATGAAAAAAACCATGTAAACAAATATTTTTATATTGGTTTTCACGGGTTTGTAATATATATATATATATATATATATATATATATAGGGGAGGTTTCTTTTGCAAACCAGTACATTTGTGAAAATTATGCAAACCACTTTTTAACCAATCATTTTAACAAATTTAAATAAAATTAATTTTTAATCAATTTCTAACCGGAGGGGTATAGCTGTCATTTTACATATTAATTTTTTATAAATATTTTTAGAATCGTTGTTAATTAGGTACTTTCCTAAAATAATGGGATTTGTTAATATCCCATTCTAATTAACTGATTAATGATTAAATGTATTTATCTTCTTAAATCGGGCGTCTTCTTCATCTTATAGTTTAAGTTTAGGCCCGATTGGTCACCTAAATCCCTTAAACTAAGGCTCTGATACCATTTGTAACGTCCCAAAAACATAACATGCATTAACTTGGAATAAGCATTCGAATTACATCAATAACTTGTCATTAATCCATCAGACAAGTTAATTCAAAGTGGGTTTAAGTGAAAGATGAAAATTATGGTGATAAGGTTAAGAAAAGATCAAGATGAGATGCATTAAGATACACCAGATCAATTCGTGTATCAAGGGGTGGGAGTGTGAGTTTACACATTAGGATGAGTCTCACCTTAAATTTTATTCTCACACGATCTTTTGTCCCCAAACTATATCACTGGTAAGATAAAATAATCATATTGTTATCTTTTGATAATCCTTATTAGTGATTAGTCGTCGTTCGACTAGGTTGCTTGGTTCCCCTTGGTGGGGGCGGGGGTTCTACGATCTGCTTCTAATTTGTCATTCTTGCTAACATTTGTTGGCAATATCTGACTAAGAGTAATAGCACAAAACGAATTATAATTATGGCACTGCTAATTAAAGGGTCATTATTTTTATAATTTATGAATAGGAAATATATATAAAAGTGAAAGTGAAAGTGAAAATGGAAAGACTCGCTTAAACCCACTTTCGTGATTCGAATTACATCAATAACTTGACATCGTATCAAGCTTGATTGATCGAATAAGACTCGCGCAAGTCGAAGCATTGAAAGAAGAAAATCTTAAAGAGGAAGTGATGGTGAAACAGAAACAGTTGTTAACTGAAGATAGCCGTGGGGTTAAATTGTTTAATGGACGAGTATGGGTACCAAAGATTGGTGAGAATAGAAAGTTACTTATGGATGAAGTTCATAAATCTAAGTACTCTATTCATCCCGGAAGCACCAAAATGTATAGAGATCTAAAGCCGCATTATTGGTGGCCGATTATGAAGTTGGATGTGGCGCATTATGTGAGAGAGTGCACAACTTGTTCACAAGTAAAAGCTCAACATCAATTACCTTATGGTAAATTGCAGCCATTGGAAATACCCGAGTGGAAGTGGGAAAAGATCACAATGGATTTCGTGACGAAGTTACCTAGAACTTTGAAAGGTAATAATACAATTTGGGTAATTGTGGATCGATTGACGAAAAGTGCGCATTTCTTGGCAATGCGAGAAACCTCATCAATGGACTTCTTAGCAAAACTTTACATTGATGAAGTGGTTTCACGTCATGGTGTGCCTGTATCCATAGTTTCTGATAGGGACAGTCGGTTCACGTCACGATTTTGGCAAGCACTACAAGAAGAATTTGGTACTAGACTGAATCTGAGCACGACCTATCACCCGCAGACAGATGGTCAAAGCGAAAGGACCATTCAGACTCTAGAAGATATGTTGAGGGCTTGTGTAATCGAATTTGGTGGAAATTGGGACGCACATCTACCATTAATAGAGTTCGCTTACAACAATAGTTACCATTCTAGTTTGAAGGCAGCACCATTTGAAGCACTATATGGGAGAAAGTGTAGAACTCCGGCTTGTTGGTTGGAAGCGGGAGAGAAACAGTTTGCTGGACCAGAAATTGTTCAAGAAACGGCGGACAAAGTGAAGATTATTAGAGAAAGGTTGAAAGCGGCCCAAGATCGTCAAGTGAGTTATGCAAACAAGAAAAGAAAGCCAATTGAATTCCAAGTGGGGGAGCGAGTAATGTTAAAAGTATCTCCGTGGAAGGGGCTGATCCGATTTGGAAAAAGGGGAAAGTTGAGTCCTCGTTTCCTTGGTCCGTTTACTATTTTGGAACGAGTAGGTTTGCAAGCTTACAAGTTAGACTTACCTCCAGAAATGAACGGAATCCACCCGACTTTTCATGTTTGTTATTTGCGTAAGTGTTTTGGTAATGAAGAAAATGTGATACCATTGTCGGACGTAAGAGTGGAGAACAAACATTGTATAGAAGAACCTGAAGCTATTTTGGAGCGTTTGACTAAGAGAACTCGGCGAAAAGAGATCAATATGGTTAAGGTTCAATGGAAACATCACCGAGGAGCTAATATCACATGGGAGACGGAGGAGAATATGAAGCGACGATACCCACAATTGTTTTCTTAACCTAAGATTTCGAGGACGAAATCTATTTCAAGTGGGGGAGAATTGTAACACCCGGAAAATCCTCGTAAGTATTAGTAAGTTTAATATTTCATGATATTTCGACTTTTTAGAATATGATTGATATCTTAAGTAATTTTTGTGACTTTGACTTGCTATTTGATAATTCTCGATAGAAATCAATTAGTTTATTTCCTAAGAAAAATTAATGAAAAATAGAAGATAAAGTAGAATATTAGATTTTATGGATTAGTTGGATGGGTAATTTGAATACGAGTCCAACAGTACTTTCCGGGGTAAAATCGGGGTTCTAACGAAGAAGTTACGGCTAAATTAGTGGAAGTTGAGAGTTTTGGCAAACAGAAGCTGGCGCCGATGGGGTGGCGCCGATGCATCGGCGCGGATGATCGGCGCCGAATACCTGACGTGCCAAAAGGGGGTTAAACCCACCCCTTAGTCCTTAGTCATCTCACTATCTCATTAGAACTCACGAAAATCAGATGACTTCTCTGCTCATTTCTCTTAGGCGATTCTTCATCTAAATCCAAAGGTAATCCTTATCTCTCAATCCTAATCCAAAATAAGTAATTGCAAAGATGAATCTTACCATTTAACTTCCATTTAGGGCTATACATCATTCATCTTCCTGATTTGGAGTATTAGGGTTCAAGACTTCAAGATAGAGTTATACTAATTGACGAATTAAGGTGAGTAACTTGTAATTAACTATTTGTATTACATTTATATACTATTCCTCATCTTGATTTTTGTATAGTCAATGTGAAATCTTGAGTTATATACCCTTAATGGTTAAGAGAGAAACAAGAGGAGTTTCAAGTAAGTTATGTGGATAAATTGTGTTTATTACTTAGTATACTATGTTTTTTGTGATGCTAAGGGTTTAACTTTGATTATATATCAATGGTATGTGAAATTGAGATGATGGCTTAATAGATGTCTTAATGATGAACTGATGGCTTAATGGTCCTAATGGACTTATTCTTGAATTGTAAACATGGTGGTTTATTATTGAATTCTTATTGAATGTGAATAAAAGTGCATGTGGATGTATGTGAACTACATGGAAGTAGAAATGATTATGATAAATGGTTGGACCATTGTTAAAGTGCTTAATATGCTTTGAATCTTATTTGGATTAACATATTTGGTATTCACTTAATTGGAGGAGCACCTAGTATGCATTGGAGGATATATTCATACATACCGTGGGGTAAATGTATTTGGTTCATACCTTCGGATACCGTGGGGTTTTCCGTTGTGTTATGCCTTGTGACAATACCGTGGGGTATCGATCAAGGTATATCTTCGATTATGATGTAACTGGGTAGCGATATGGACCTTCTCCATGGAATCCAATTTGTGAATATACCGAATTGTTCTTCCTACATGTTATGATTATAATCTATGTATTATGTGTAAACCTCACTTAGGCTTTAAAAGCCTAACACTTGTTATGTGTTTTATGTGTTACAGATATTAGTGGTTCCGGACACAAGAAGGTTTAGTACGGGGTGTGAGCTCGGGATTGATGTTGGAAGGTTAAAGAATTGGAAGATTTACATTAGAACTTCCCGACATCCTTTTGGTCTTGAATTGCTATAGTATTGAGCAAACAAGCAAGTAGTCTTTTGGTAGTGATACATTAACTAAATATTTGTATTAATGGTTGGTATTGATGTTTATGAACACTTTCACTTTAGTAATGTGTACCACTCTTCCGTTTTATGGAAGTTTTTGTTAACCCCTATTTTGGGGTGTTACAGATACCCTCAAAAAACTCTAAATACATTACCACTATGATATATTTTATGAACATTACCACTTTGATATAAGTTGTGATAGAGTGTGGTTTCATGACTTTTGGATTTAGTGGTACCTTCTTTTGCATATTATGAAACACCGTGATTTTTTTAATGGTATTGGGAGAGACCCAAATTTTGTTACGAGAATCAAGAAGATTGATATTTTATAAAATTTAATTGCATGAGATAATAATGAAATTTTCTACAATATTGGTAATTAACTTATTTCGTTGTTATCCAAATTTCAAAATTACTAATTCAACCTATAAATATACACAATTATCTCAAATGAGTGGCTGAAATTGGATTTTACAGTTATCACAAACTAATTACTAGTTCTCATTTGACTAGGCCCTATACATATATATATATATATATATATATATATATAGAGAGAGAGAGAGAGAGAGAGAGGAGAGAGGAAGGTTCAAACGAGAACGCTAACTATTTAAGAAAACACGAAAACTACCGCTCATGTGCAAAATCACATGTGATTTTACACCAACTGCAAAAAATTGGACGCAGACGACTTTCGCAGCGACTTAAAGTCGCAGGGAGTCACATGAATCATATATAAATTTGTACATTAGCAGTCGTTCTCATGTTTTTCTTAAATAGTTAGTGTTCTCGTTTGAACTCACCTATCTCTCTCTCTCTCTCTCTCTCTATATATATATATATATGCATATAGAGGGACAATCTTTTGCAAACTTTCTAAACGATGCAAACTGTACAAACCCATATAGGCCATCCGATTGTTTGATCAACTGTTAATGAATTTTCGGATTTAAATTTATTTAAAAAAATAGGAAAAAGATAGTTTGGGAATAAGTTTTAAATAATTTAAATTTAAATTTTAATAATTAATTTGAATTTAATAAATTTTGGTTATAATCTATCCTTATTTATCTCTCTCTCTCTCTCTCTCACACACACACACACACACACACACACACACACACACACACACACATACACACTTCCGGTGACCTCCCCCCCTCGAATTTCGGCGACCCTCAATCTGTCTCTGTCTCTCACGAAATTTCGGCTACCTCCTCCCACGAATTTCGACGACCCTCACTCTCTCTCTCTCTCTCTCTCTCTCTCTCTATCTATCTACCGTCACTATCCAGTTGTCGGCGATGTCCTCCCACTCTGGCGACCTCCTCCCTCTCCGGCGACCTCCCTCATATTCCGGTGAGTATACGATTTTTATTTTTTATTTACTATGTGAAACTTTAAACCTACATAAATTATTTTTTCGAATTTTTCAAGTTCATACAATACTTGTTCAAGTTTCATCAACTGTTTTTTCGAAATTAAGTGTGATGAATGGTTTCATAATATGTTTGTTGGATTTTTAGGTTTCATATATTTTTCTTTCATATGAATAACAAGTTTTTTTTTCGAAATAATCGTGTATTTTTTAAGTTTCATATATTTTTCTCCCATATCAATAATCTGATTTTTAAGTTTCATATATTTTCTCCTATGATTAATCAGATTTTTTTCGAAATAATCATATATTTTCGAAGTTTCATATATTTTTCTCTAATATGAATAATCAGATTTTGAGGTTTCATATATTTTCTCCAATATGAATAATATGAAACGTTGAAACGTGAAAGTTTCGAAAAAATAGCTTATGAAAAAATAGTTTATGAAACTCGCCGGAATTGGGGGGATGTCGTTGGATAGGGACGAGGTCGCCAGGATATGGATGGTGGCGGAGGATCGTGAGAGAGAGAGAGAGAGAGAGAGAGAGTGAGTTAAGGAAGTTGGTTGTTTCTAAATATACGAATTTTATAAACAGACAGAAATACCTCGGGTTTGCATAGTTTGTACAAATTTAAAGTTTCTATTTGAAGGAGCCTCTCTCTCTCTCTCTCTATATATATATATATATATTAATTAATTAAAAACTAATAAATAAGACATTAAAAATGTAAGAAAAAACAAATATATACCACGTTAGAAAAATTTGCCCGTTAGACCATGTCGTGCAACGTGCTTAACATGGCATGAGTCACAAGCCTTAAGACATGACGTGCCACGGCGACTGTTGTGGCAAGCCTTTTGAAATATATATATATATATATATATATACCCAAAATCATACAAACCTTCTATATGTAAGACACTCTATGAAACAATATATACCATACATTTTTTACTTTTATAATCATCTTATTAATTATATTAATTACTTATCAAGCGTTTCATAAAAAAACTTACTTTTTGTTTTGATTTTAAAACAATAGTTTTGTTGATCAATGAAATAACACATGGGTCAACGTGTGTTGATCTACTTTGATATATATACTATGTTGTTACACCAATGAAACAACACATTGGATTGATTTGTTTTGATGATATAATGTTATTTCACCAAGGGTTGATATTGGAGTATAAAGTTGATTCACAAATGAACATTACAGTGATAGGGTGCTTTAAAATGGGAAAAATGAGTTTTTAAGGAACGATTGAAAAGATAGTTAATAAAATAATTAGGAAACTTAAATATGTATCGTCTATATTGGTTCATAGAGTTTATAACATATAAATGATTTCTATTTGATTCCCCTCCTCCACACACACACACACACACACACATATATATATATATATATATATATGATCAAACGAGAACATGGTCAATAATAAAGAAACACGAAATCAGTCAAATCACATGTGATTTTGAACTGAAATCATAGGTGATTATGGAACATGCATGGTCAACGACTTGGTCCAAGACCTAATATCAAGTGAATCACATGTGACTTTAATGTAAAATCACGTGTGATTGACACAACTATGACCAAGATTTGGCCTTTTATTTGATCATTGTTCTATTTAAAAACACAACTATATATATATATAGAGAGAGAGATAGAGAGAGAGAGAGAGATAGATAGATAGATAGATAGATAGAGAGAGAGAGAGGGAGGGAGAGAGAGAGAGAGAGTGAAACAACACATGTGAAACATGCAATATTCATACAATGTTGTTTCATAAATGAAAGACCAAAATTGTTTTGTTCGTGGTCATAATACAAAATACATTTATATATGGAACACACTCTCAATCTCTCACACACAAGAACCTCAATCTCTCACACACAAGAACAAAGTATATGAAACAATATGCATTGCAGTTCCAAGTCAAACTTATTGAATGGTTTAGATTGTTTTTACTTTTTTTTGACAGCAAACTCAACTTATATAAAAACAAGACTAGCAAGGCGCTAGAGGATACGAGTTGTTAACACAGAGCATCGGGGAATTAACCCAAACATCCCAACAAAGGACCCTACCAAACTTCGATCTAGCTTTTAACCAGAAGAAAACATAATACTCGATAAACTTCGATCTATTTGTTTTTTTTACTGGTTTGTATTATTTATTGGATTTGTATGTGATATTATATATGTATATATATATATGATCAAATGGGAGCTGAGGTTTATTACTAGCAATACTTGAGCACTAATGATTGCTACAGGACAAACTATGTATATATTATCAAATGGGAGGTTATATTGCTATCCTTGGACATGAATCATTGCTAGTGCATAAATTATGTATATATAATCAAATGGATTGTTATATTACTAGCAGTCCTTTGTTCATTGATCATTGCCAGAGCACAAACTATATATATATATATATATATATATATATATATTCAAATGGATTGTTATATTACCAGCTATCTTTGAGCATTCATCATTGCTAGACCACAAACAAAAGGGAGATGCATCTCCATTTTCTTTTCTTATTCTATATGTATATTGTAGGAATTTAGAAATTGGATTTTGATTTCAAAAGTAAGTCTCTTCTTGATATTTTATAGGCATGAGAAGTATGTAAAAATATACCACAGCAATTACAAATAAAATTCAATAAATGGTTTTTATCCTAAAAATTCTAATTGGTTACAAGAAATGTTAATAGTTGATATGTAACAAGTATTAATGAATAACAATTAAGTATTAATTAATAATTTGTAAATCAATATTATCTGTTATATATTTATATCTATTGTCAACACACACACACACATATATATATATATATATATATATATATATAGGCTGGGTATCAAATACAAACCAGTTAGTTTGTACAAACTCATACAAACCATACCTAGCTTCATGATTTTGTAAATTTGGCTTCATGAATATATATATATATATATATATTTTGGCTTCATGAATATATAATTTGGCTTCATGAATATATCATTTGGCATTTTTAACTAATTTTTTTACAAAAATACCCTAAAATACCCTTATTTTTGTAAAAAAATTAGTTAAAAATGCCAAATGATATATTCATGAAGCCAAATTATATATTCATGAAGCCAATATATATATATATATATATATATTCATGAAGCCAAATTTACAAAATCATGAAGCTAGGTATGGTTTGTACGAGTTTGTACAAACTAACTGGTTTGTACCTGATACCACCCCTATATATATATATATATATATATATATATATATATGGTTGGGTTCACGTGAGACCAACCTGTTTTCGTGAGACCGTGAGACCACAAAATAACACTAAAACTTCACAACGATTCATTGTGAATGTAAGCAAAACAACGAACCTTCACAGCAAAAACACTGTGAAAGTTTACCTTCACAATACCTTCACAGTCTTTTACTGTGAAGGTTTAGTGTTATTTTTTTGGTCTCACGGAAATGGTTTGGTCTCACATGATCTCAAGTCTCTCTCTCTCTATCTCTCTCTCTCTCTCTCTCTCTCTCTCTCTCTATATATATATATATATATATATATATATATATATATATATATATATATAGGGAAGGGTTCAAACGAGAACACCTTTCATTTTTGGAGAACGCAAGAACACCCTTTTACCATAGTCAATCACATGTGATACTACAGTAAATTATATGTGATAAACATGTGATACTAAATCGGAGACACGAGCGACTTTTTGCGTGGCAGGCCTAGGTTGTGTGTCTAGTCACCCGTACACCACTACACATCTCACATGTATTATCACATTTGATAAGGGTATTCTTGATGTGATACTGTAATCCATCACATAAGTGATGCACACAACCTTTGGTGCGACTTTAGGCCATGAGCCAAGTCGTCCGCAACCACCGGGCGCCCTCACGTGTATCATCAAATGTGATAAGAGTGTTCTTGCGTTTTCACAAAATATATGTGTTCTCATTTGAACCACCACATCACCTATATATCGTTTGGGTCATAATATTAACTGTTCAATATAACACTTTGTATGAAACAATATACATCATTTAACTGGGTTTTCATCTCACCCAATGTTACACTGTTAGGGTCAAAATATTAGTTAAATGGAAGTTCAAGGGTGCTTTTTATAAATACCTTAAAGAGGTATAAATAGTTAGCCTTAGGGGCTGTTTGGCATTTGCTGAATGGTTTGGTGCAGAATGATTAAGTGGTCAGAATGATTAAGAGGCTCTTATGATATAGTTCAAAGTGAAATATGGCTGTTTTGTAATTGTTCAGAATGAAATCAGGGTGCTTAATGGTTAAGGGAGGTCCAGGATACAAAATCATTCAGAGGGTTTTAGAACCATTAAGAGGCAGACTATTTTTTTGCCAAACAAGATTCACCTCTTAGCGATTCAGAGATTGCCTCTTAATGGAACCATTAAGAGGTAAACAAACAACCCTTAATGTTTGTTTTAGGTTAATTGTTCTTATTATTCACACTGTAAACTCTCTGAACGATATTGACTCCTTTGAATGAATTACATGGATGGCAACTAGAAATCATTGTGTTATTGATTATTGATTCATCTTGTTATTGATATTTCACTAATCTGGGATCCACAAATGATATCAGAGCAGACAGACACACGATCGATTCAAGGTTTCAAAGTATCCTGGTAAGTTTATCGACTGCTACCTTTTCTTAGAAATCTCATTCTTGCAATTTTGTGAAATTGTTAGTTTTAAATCATCAATATCAATCTCTCCTAGGCTTGTTAAGACTCCTACAAGTTTTTAGAGTTTAATTTGAAGTATTGAAGTGATTGTTAGCAAAATTGTGTTTTTGAGTTTTTTTTGGTCTCTGTTCTTGAAAATAATCAATTTTTGCATCGAAAATCGGTTGTTTTGCTTTGAAATCCATAGGGTTCGATTGTTTTTGTGTTTTTGGTCATCTACTAATCTTTCAGGAGCAGAATCGTTAACCCTAGTTCATCCCTCCACCCGTTTTTCTCGCACAGCTGTAGTTTCCGGGTAAGTTTATGTTTCTTGAATTCTATCCGGACGCGACATTGTCCGGACTCCTATCCGGGTATTTCCAGTTCCTGGATCGCTACTTCCTGGGTAATATATTTTTATCCGGATCGCTACTTCCCGGGTAAGTAACTTCCCCATCACAAGTATCTGGATTACCTCATCCGATAACTTTCTGCTTTCCGGACAAGTTTCTAGACATTGACTATCCAGTAAGTCTATAACTTCACGGATCACCTATCTGGTTTACTCACATCCCGAACATCGATCTCTTATCCGGTAAGTCCTCTTCCCGGTTACTTTACTTTTCGGTAACTTGTTTATCCGGAAACCTTTTGTTCGGACACTTCGCAATCACAATCGGATCCGGACACTTCTGATCCGGACACCACTATCCGGATTCCTATCCGGGTACTCTGTTGAGTTTATTTTTCAACTTACCTGATAGCACCTTTCACTCTTGGATTTTGCGTTAGGATACTCACTCATAGTTCCTTGCGTTAAGTCACTACCTTGAATCGAACCGTATACTGTCTGAAGATCACTTTAGTGCACACCAAGATGTCTCGCGACGCTCTTGCAGTTGGTACCGACTCCAAGCCTCCGATCCTCTACCGAGGCGAATACGCACAATGGCGAGACAGATTCCTAATCTTCATCGAGTCTAAGGACAAATACGAGTACATCTGGAAAGCTCTTACAGAAGGTCCTCAGGAGACTCCAATGCAAGTTATTCCAGCCCAAGCTAATGGTACCCAAGAAGAAAGAACACCAAAGCTTTACGCCCAAATGACCGACGATGAAAAGAATAGGTACAATGGGGAGAAGCACGCCAAGCGTTATCTGGTTCAGAGTCTGCCGAATGAAATATACACAACAATTGATTGCTACAAAGACACTTCTAAAGGCATGTGGGATCAAGTGGCCAAGATGATGAGCGATAGTAAAGTTAGGAATCAGTTGAAGGTAAATAGATGCATCACTCGCTATGATGGTTTCAAGCAGCAGAAGGGTGAATCGTTGACCGAGACATACGAACGCTTCTGCCTATTATTGAACGATCTTCAAAAGAACAAAATCTTGCGGTCCAATACTGAAAACGACCTCAAGCTTTTGAACAACCTTCTGCCCGAATGGAAAACCTTCGCATCTCACATCAGACACAACCACCTCATAGAGAACGTTCCCATCAACGAGCTGTACGAAATGCTCATGCAAGACGAGGACGTAGTTCTGGAAATGACGGGCACTCAGAAGTCAACCACGAAGCATAAAGCTAATCCCTTCGCCCTTGTATCTGACAAACTCGGCAAGTCGTCTAGCCGAAGCTCCAGAAGGACTCAAGTATCCGGTGAATCTGAACTTGAAGAGGAGGAACCAGAGGAATGTGATTCAGACCTCGAACTGACTGAAATCAAGAAATCCATGGCCTTTATCTCCAAGTCATTTCAGAAGAAGACTTTCTTGAAGAAACCGTCTTCCAACAATTAGCGCTACTCAACCACTCCTAACAAGTGCCATGATTACAAAGAAAGGTACGAAGGGAAAAGAAGATCTGACGAGGCCAAACAGTCTGATCACAAGGAGAAGTACGAGCGCAAGCCTGAAGTGAAGAACAAGGACGAGCCAGTCAAGTGCTACAACTGTGGCAAACTGGGCCATTTTGCTAAAGCCTGTCGAAAGCCTGTCGTTCGCAACGTTGAATACTACAAGAACAAGCTGCTCTTGGCACAACAGAAAAAAGCTGGAAAGGCACTGATGGTTGAAGATGACCACTGGCTGACTCGATCTGACGATGAGAGTGATGTTGAAGATGCTGATGCGCATCTATGTTTCATGGGCAACCACACCGCACCTCCAGATCTCGGAGATTCATGCTAGGTATGTATTCCTATCCATCAAGCTTTAATGGATCAGATGCATCTGCTTGTTCAAAAAGTAGATTCCAGTAAGAAAACTACAAATGAACATTTTCTTGAAATAACCACCCTAAAAGAGAAGTTAGATGTTCAAATAAAGGCCACAAAAAAACTTAAGTCTGATAACGCTAACCTAAAAGAAAAATGTGCGTACCTTTCACTTGCACCTAAAGACTTTCGGGCCAAAATATCTGATTTAAACGCAAAACTTGATCAGCGTGAGAATGAGAAGGCTGAGATTATCTATCAATGCTTTTCTCTTCAAATAGACAAAGCTTAAACTTTATAAACGAGGTCAAACTGATCAAATTATCCATTTGAACAAACCAAAGGATTTCCGGTACTTTAACTCAGAATGGGGAATTGGGTACGACAACCCACACTATTTGAAAAAGATTTGAACAATGGTGCCTACTTTATACGAGTTTAACTTTCTAGGCCTTGATAAGAGATTTCCCCAATATAAAATCAAATAGACGGAACCACTCAATGAGAAGGAAGAGGAACGTGAGGAATATAGACGCAAGAATACAACTAAAATGCAATTGCCTTTTGCGTACGAAGTTCTTAACACATCTTATGAAACAAAGAAATCCAAATACCTCTCAAATGACTACTTTGACGGCTACAAAGTCGCTAAGCCCAAAGATTCCTCTAAAAAGGATTCAGTCCCAACAACTGAAACTAAAACAGAGAAGGACGAGTTTAAACACTATGTTCCACCTCTTGTTCTAGAATGAAAATAGTTCAGTTAGAGGAGTCATTTGAACAGGAAATGATTAAATTTCAAAAGGAAAAACAAGAGCTTTTATCCAAACTTGAGAGTTTCAATTCCACAAAAATAGAACCTGTATCCGTTGAGGAAAAGGAAGCTTTTATCCAAACTGTCTGCCTTGGCGACAGGAGTGATGCAAGAGCAAGTGAGTAAGTGTAAACTTCAAGAGAAGTTTGACCAACTTCAAAACGAGAAAGTCACTCTGCTTGAACCATCCTCAAACTCATCAGATGAGGAGTTTCCTAAGTTTGAATTCGATCAAAAACTTCCAAGTCACACCGATTTTCTTTCAAAAGAGGTTAATTGACCGGTAAAATTTCTTAAGGGTGAATGCTCTACTTCAAACCCTAAAACCCGTTCTGTGAACGATGTTTCTAAAAGCAAATCTAAATCTAAAAGACGTTCACAGATACGGAAACAGGCCGGTCGACCCCAAAATAGACATCCTTACTACTAAGCTCTACTGACCATGACTTTAATCATTTTTCAGATAAAAAAGGTCGGGCCAAAAATGTCAAACAAAAGTGGGTAGCTAAAGGATCGAAAGAGAACAAGTCGTAGTCATAGTCATTAAATTCCGTTTTCAATTTCAGGAAAAACATTAATAATCGTGGTTTGATTGATTCAAATATTTTTGTTGAACAAAGTATTGATTTTCCATTAAGACTTTATTCAATTCAACAATTGATTCAATTATCTCATGATTGTCTATATTGCTCAAATTGTGGATTGAATGACTTTGTAGATAAACAATATGCATCTGATTGGTTTGGCTCATATCATGTCTTTAATTCTCGTACTAAGTTTAAATCGCGCAAACCTAAACGGAAACCCAATTCAAAATGGGTTCCCAAAACAGGTGCTAAACCTAACCCTCTAGGGCCCATTTTCAAATGGGTACCTAAAAATGGCTAACTCGTTTTTGCAGAACGGTCATGTGTGGTACTTAGACTCAGGATGCTCCAAGCACATGACCGGAAGGAGGGAGCTTCTCACGAACTTCACCAAAAAATACTGTGGCAACGTGAGGTTTGGAAACGACGACAAAGCACCAATCATGGGTTATGGCGACATCGTTCAAGAGAATATAACCATCAAGAAGGTTTCCTATGTCGCTGGGTTAGGACATGATCTGTTCAGCATCGGCCAATCCTGCGACAAAGATTTAGAGGTCAATTTCAAAGCCAAAAGGTGTAGTGTCTGAAACATCCTAAAAACCACAGTAAATTTAAACCTTAAATTATCATAATAATTTACAACATCCTTCCAAAAGTTTCATTTATAAACGGAGAATTAGTGACAAGGTCTAATTACAATTGAAATATCATAAACAACCAACTAATCTAAATTATTACCAATAACATTATATTATGTGAGTTGTCTATAATATCTCCAAAAATCGATGTTCTACTAACTTCTCCAATCATAGCTCCCAAAATAATCTCTGAAACTTATCCACACTCATCCCTGCTTATTCTTTCCCGAGCTAGTACCTGGTAAGAAAATTTAATTTGAAAAGATTAGGCTTACGCCTAGTGAGAACATCAAACTTCAAATTAAAACTTTATAAGCTTTGAAAACCAAATTGTAAGCAAATCGTATAATGTAACCAATTCACAATATTTCTTACCGTACACATAACATCTTTCGATGACGGGAATCATACCCGATTCCATGAGTATGACAAACACTGAGTAAGTCATAACATCATGTTCAAGAGCCCACTACGAATCTCCATGGATTCTAGATCATTGCTCATATCCAAGAAATTACAATTAGTCCATGCCTATTTCTTGGAGAGGAAGTAGAGATTACAATTAAGCATGTCTACCTCTTTCTTTCCTATAGAAATCGGGAATTACGATTAGTCCACGCCTATCCCACGATTTCACATCTCGGTACGAAATGGGAATTACGATTAATCCACGCCCATTCCTCATTTCCATTCAACGGGAATTACGATTAGTCCACACCTATTCCACGTTGATCAATTACACGGGAATTACGATTAGTCCACGCCTATTCCACGTGTTTACATAATACTAGTGCCTATGAATCCATTACACTTCCAAGCATAAGTTTGTATCAACCAAATCATACGTCAAATCATATCATACTTAAAATCGAGTTATAAGCATATTTATACTGCCAGGATAAAATTTCAATTAGTTATAATTGTTCCCTGTTAGAATTGTCTAAAATACACAGGTTACCGGAAACTCAAAAGTTACTGGAACATTAAAAACTTCCCGGATACCACAAACTATCCGGACATCAAAATTTACCGGAAAACACATACAATCCGGATACCAAAGTAATTCGGAAAAATGTTATCCAGAGCTTCTATCCGGAAACCTCACTTACCGGATACCCACGAATTTATTCCGGATTCATCCGGAAAACATGAGTTCCGGACACTTTCGGGAATTTAACTTTTACCGGACACTGAGAAAATTAATACTTACCGAATGCTATGTCTTATCCGGACACCATCGAACCGGGGTTACCGGATACTACATTTTATCCGGTAACTTCGTACTGGACATTGATTTTAGACTTGAAAACTCACCTCAATCCAATTTTCCATTGACTTCATATCCATACAAATTTTCTAAAACACTTAGACCATAAACAACCATATATTTCTTTCAATTACAGCTGTTATAATTTAGAAAAGAGACGAACTCACATGATAAAGCTTCGACTCAAAAACCAAAATCCAGAAATCAAATTCCTTCTCCCCACTTATTCGATGACCTATTAGAAGGTGATTTAAACTTGTGATTACAAATCTTTTATAAATTGAATGAAGAAGACGATTGCAACCCTTACCTAAATTAAATCAGATTGATTACTTTCTTCTTCTCTCCCTGGTTCTTCTAGAAACCATCTTCACAAGAGCAAATTGAGATAACTCTCAATTCCTCAGCCGACTCAGAGGTTTATACCTCAATTTCATCAATTAACTAACTAACCCATAACTATAGTCAAATAACAAAACTAACCTCAAAAGTTTCACCATTCCACAAATGAATTATAACTAATTCTCACTTTTGACCCTTTCGGCATATTGTTTAAAATAAGATCATCCCATTATCTTAAACATTCTTCCAAAATAAAAGTACAATGATTATGAAAATTTCGAGGTGTTACAAATCTCCCCAACTTGAAAATGATTTCGTCCCCGAAATCAAAGTTAGGTAAATAGGTGGGGATATCTATTCTTCATATCCTTTTCAGATTCCCACGTTACATTAGCACCTCTATGATGTTTCCATTACATTTTAACCATGACCACTTCTTTATGTCGTAGCTTCTTAGGCGTTCTTTCTAAAATTGCTTCCGGTTCCTCGACACAACGACTCTTCTCATCCACCCTTATTTCAGAAAGTGGAGTAACATTTTCCTCTTCGGCTAAGCATTTTCGAAGATAACAGACATGGAAGGTATTATGGATTCCTTCCAATTCAGGTGGAAGATCCAACTGATACGCTTGAAGCTCTACTCGCTTGGTTATAGTGAAAGGTCCAAGAGAACGAGGACTCAACTTCCCACGATTTCCAAATCGTATATCACCTTTCCATGGAGATACTTATAGCATCACCCGCTCCCCAACTTGGAACTTTTTCGGTCTTCTTTTTGGATCAGCGTAGCTCTTTTTTCGATCTTGAGCCGCCTTCATATGTTTCCGAACTTCTTTCACTTTATCGGTCGTTTGCTGTACAATTTAAGGACCAACAAATTGTTTTTATCCAACTTCTAACCAACATACTGGAGTTCTACATTTCCATCCATATAAGGCTTCGAAAGGTGCTCTTCCAATACTGGAATGATAACTGTTGTTATACGCAAACTCCACTAAAGGTAAATGCGTATCCCAATTACCTCCAAAATCGATCACACAGGATTTGAGCATATCTTCCAAAGTTTGAATGGTTCTTTCACTTTGCCCGTCCGTTTGTGGATGGTATGCAGTGCTCAAATTTACTCTTGTACCCAATTCTTCTTGTAGTGACTGCCAAAATCTCGAAGTAAATCGGCTGTCACGATCAGAAACTATAGACACAGGTATACCATGTCTTGATACCACTTCACCAATGTATAACTTGGTTAGCTTATCTATTGGTGAAGCTTCTTTCATTGGTAAGAAGTGAGCACTCTTAGTCAAACGATATACCATTACCCAAATAGTATCGTTACCCTTTAACGTTCTTGGTAACTTAGTCACAAAATCCATGGTAATCTTGTCCCATTTCCATTCAGGAATATCTAAAGATTGTAGACTCCCATAAGGTCGTTGATGTTCATCCTTTACCAACGAACACATCACACACTTCTCTACACATTGTGCCACATCTAACTTCATAGCTAGCCACCAATAGTGTAGCTTCAAATCTATATACATCTTAGTACTACCAGGATGTATAGAATATTTAGACTTATGGGCATCTTCGAGAATTAACTCTCGGTTTCCCCTACCTTTGGTACCCAAATGCGGCCTTGGAACAATTTGACCCCACGACCATCTTCAGACAGTTGAAGACGTTGTTTGGCCATAACTTATTCTTTCAGATTTTCTTCTAATAAAGGTTTCGTTTGTGCCACCTTTATCCTTTCTATCAAACTTGATGTCACATCAATCCTGGCGTTAGTCATTTTCAAACATCCACTGTATTCTTTTCTACTTAAGGCATCAGCCACAACATTCGCTTTACCGGGATGGTAATGCAATTTACAATCATAATCCTTAAGTAGTTCTAACCAACGCCTTTGCCTCATATTTAACCTTTTCAGATCAAAGACATGTTTAAGACTCTTATGATCAGTGAAAAGAGTGCACTTCGTTCCATATAGATAATGTCGCCACAATTTCAAAGCAAACACGATTGCTGCTAATTCCAAATCGTAATTCTCTCCCTGGTTTTTCTGGAAACCGACTTCACAAGAGCAAATTGAGATAACTCTCAGTTCCTCAGTCGACTTAGAGGTTTATACCTCAATTTCATTAATTAACTAACTAACCCATAATAGTCAAATAACAAAACTAACCTCAAAAGTTTCACCATTCCACAAATGAATTATATCTTTGGTAATTCTCACTTTTGACCCTTTCGGCATATTGTTTAAAATAAGATCATCCCATTATCACATTCTTCCAAAATAAAAGTACAATGATTATGAAAAATTTGAGGTGTTACAGTGTCCGCACTGAAGACGGAAATAAACAGCTGGTTGGAACACGTAAAACCAACCTCTACACCATCGACCTCTCATCTCTAAAGACCGACGAGTCTGTATGCCTGATGTCAAAGGCCAATTCTCAACAAACTTGGATTTGGCATCGACGGCTATCGCACCTTAATTTCAAGAACATCAACACACTGGTGCTAGGCGGACACGTGAAGAGCATGCCTGAATTAAAGTTTGAGAAAGATCGCCTATGTGGAGCATGCAAAATGGGAAAGATGAAGCGAGCTTCTTACAAGCGGAAGGCCGCTCCGAGCACGTCAAGGTCCCTCGAACTCATCCACATGGATCTGTGTAGACCAATGATCGTTAATAGCATCAACCACAAGAAGTACATTCTGGTTATGGTCGACGACTACTCTCGGTACACATGGGTGAGGTTTCTGCACTCCAAGGATGAGACCCCGGAGCTGATCATCACTCATCTGAAGACAATTCAGTTGACTCTACAACAGCTCGTACAGACCATTCGAACGGACAACGGTATGGAGTTCAAAAATCGTACGTTGGATGACTACCTGACTTCAGTAGGTATCACCCACACGTTCTTCGCCACACTTACCCCTCAGCAGAACGGAGTCGTGGAAAGGCGTAGCCGTACCCTAGTGGAAGCTGCTCGTACGATGCTGTTCCAGTCAAAGCTGCCATTATATTTATGGGCCGAAGCCGTTGCAACCGCCTGCTACACGCATAACCGATCAATCCTCAACAAGCGGTTCAACAAGACGCCCTATGAGATCATCAACAACAACATTTGACGTTTGACGAAGCGGCTGATTTGGCTTCTGAACAACTCAGTTTAGAACCCGTTCTAACTGGTGTGTTAGCTTCCGAACAAACTCGTTCGGGATCTACACAAATCCTAGTAGATCTAAATCATGCCTCTACGTCAAAATCACATTTTTCAGATTTGGATTTACTTTTTGAACATTTTTACTATGAATTCTTTTATCAACCTAATCCACGTGTTACTGTGCATAATAGGGTTAGAGCCGTGTAACTCAAAAACTTAGCGAACCTAACCGGTCCACCGCCATCTACAAGCGCTCCAACGACTTCTACTGAGAACCCCCAAAGTTCAAGTGACACCCCTTCCGAAGTTGCAATCTCACCGGAGACTGCTGTGCCTATCCCGTCAATCGTTGCTGAAGATTCGTCATCAACTACTCGAACGGATCAACCGCCTTCTTCACCGGAGGTTGCCCAACCACTCACGAATCCGACACCAGCTCCTCCGCTCAACAGACCTTCGTCACTTGAAGTTGTACAAGATCTTCCCCCTAGTGAGTATGTGGACCCGGGCACCTCGCATGCCACTAATCAACCACTTCCATACACCACCAAATGGACACGCGCACATCCTCTTCACCAAATCATTGGTGACCCCTCTACACCTGTTCGGACGCCCGGTGCATTAGCGAACTTCTGCCTCTTCTCCGGATTCCTAAGCCGCATCGAGCCTACATTGTTTCAGAAGCGCTCAGTGATCCTGACTGGGTAATAGCGATGCAAGAGGAGCTCAACCAATTAGAGTGCCTCAAGGTTTGGAGACTAGTCCCACGACCAACGCACAAAATGGTGATCGACACCAAGTGGGTCTTCAAGAATAAGAAGGATTAAGACGGGATAGTAGTTCGCAACAAGGCACGACTAGTAGCCAAGGGATATCGACAACAAGAAGGCATCGACTACGACGACACGTACGCCCCAGTTGCCCGTATTGAAGCAATCTGAATGTTCCTCGCATACGCCGTTCACAAGAACTTCACGGTCTTCCTGATGGACGTGAAGACTGCATTTCTCAACGGCGTTCTGAAAGAGGAAGTCTACGTCTTCAACCGGAAGGGTTCGTAGACGATTCGAAGCCTAATCACGTCTATATCTTAGACAAAGCGCTCTATGGTCTTAAGCAAGCTCCACGAGCCTGGTATGCCGCATTCTCTACCTTCTTAATAAAATCTGGTTTTTCCAAAGGTAAAATCGACACAACTTTATTTATTAAAAAGGAAAAGAACGATATCGTCCTTGTGCAAGTTTATGTTGACGACATCATCTTTGGTTCGTCTAACGCTAAGTACTGTCAGAATTTTTCTGTTTTAATGCGAAAATATTTTCATATGAGTATGATGGGACAAATGAATTACTTTCTCGATCTTCAAGTTAAACAATTATCGATCGGAATTTTCATTAACCAGTCTAAAGTACATCTTGGATGTTCTTCGGAAATACAGATGGAACAGTCTACTCCCATGAAAACCCCCATGTCTCCTAGGACGAGGTTACACGCCGATCCTAGAGGAAAGGATGTGGATACCAAAACCTATCGAGGCATGATTGGGTCTCCGATGTACTTAATGGCTAGTCGGCTAGACATAATGTTTTCTACATTTCTATGTGCCCGCTTTCAATCTAAACCAAAAGAGTCTCATTTAATCGCGGTTAAATGTATTCTAAGATACTTGAAAGGTACTGATGATCTTGGCTTGTGGTACCCGAAAGAGACAGGTTTTGAGTTGACAACATATTCAAATCCTGACCACGTTGGCAGCGTGTTGGACCGGAAGAGCACATCGGGATATGTACAGTTTCTGGGTGACAGTCTCGTCAGCTGGGCATCAAAGAAGCAACAATGCGTATCCACATCCATAGTCGAGGCGGAGTACGTGGCCACTGCAAGCTGTTGTTCTCAGGTAATCTGGATGCGTACCTAGCTCAAGGACTGTGGATTTTCATACTTGAAGGTGCCCATTTACTGTGACTCGAAGAGTGAGATAGCCATATCCAGCAATCCGGTGCAACACACAAAAATGAAGCATATAGACGTTCGGTATCATCTCATTAAGGATCACGTCGAAAGAGGTACAATCAAACTTTACTTTGTTAATACTGAGCATCAGATAGCAGACCTGTTTACAAAACCCTTGGACGAAAAATGTTTCAATTATCTGGTGTGCAAGCTCGGTATGCTTTCCATACACTAATGTGGGATTGTCACTTCACTATCCGGCATTCACCTCTGGTTGGTAAAGTACACAATGCTTCGTTACTGTATTCTACTTGTATCGATCTCATTACTACTAAAACTTCTGTATTAATTAGTTAGATTCCGTTTGTTTGTCTTTATCTTATTGTGATTCACTTTATTATGTTTCGTTCTTTATGCCTTTGCATGTTGCACGTACGTTTCACTAGTTTGCTCATGTGTGAGGGGGAGAACAGTCATAAGAAATCACATAAGTTTGTAAGTTCACGTTTTGAGGGGGAGTGACACCGTTTTTTTATCTTATCTAAGTTTTTTTTGTGTCAAACTGATTCTGTGTGCAAATCTTATTTTTCACATTTTGTCGTGCACATTTCGAGGGGGAGTAATCTTTTCAGTGAGCACATCTCGAGGGGGAGTGTCTTTAAGTTACCTTAAATGGTTTTTGGGTGGAAATTGGCCAATACAAAAGTCAAAAGTGAAAAGTTGATTTTCTGTCAAAAGTACCCGAATACCGGATGGGTAACCGGATGAATCATCCGGACAACTCCCTATCCGGATAGGACGTGCGGACACCCCACCCGGACACCTATGTCGTGCATATAAATACCCGGTCTCCTCCCATTTCTCATTTTTTCCAGAGACTCACTCAAACCCTCTCTAAACCCTTTCTCACACACGCACGCTCGATTCTCTCAAGATTTCGACTCAATTTCAAGGTATGTTGCTAGATTTCTTATCCTTATTACGCTTCGATCTCAATCATACATACACACATCGGCAAATCGACCAATTTCTGGTCCGATTACCTCGATTCCTCGACCGAACCACTGTCGGTTCACATTCCGGTCGAGTTTGGTCTATTACAATACCATTTATGTTGTTTGTGGTCCTATTATACTTTATAATGCTATTGATGTTGGTCCCGAAGGGCTATACAAGTTTGTAGAAGGGGGGGTTGAATACAAACACACGTTTTTACTTTTCTAAATTGTTTATTGATAAATCAAGACAATTTACAACTTGTTGCGGAACAAGATTAAGGATAAACCTAATCTTAACAAGTCTTGAGAAACACTAAGTTTCTTGCACTAGAAAGAGTTAAAGAAATTACGAATAATAACTTAACAATAAGAGAGAAATAAGAAGATGGTCCGAGCACACTTCAAAACTGAAGTAAGGTTCTTCTTATATACTGCATGCATTTAATGCAAGGCAGTATGGCTTTACACGTGGCAGCAGCTGAGTGGCTGCATGTCATTGACCTTTGTAGACAACCTTAGTAGCCGCATGGTGCACAGTGTAGAATCAGAGTTGTTATACAATAATAGACAAAAGGGATGTCCGTTCTGACAGCTCGTACGGAGACGTGCAAGGGAGGTAAGACAATAGTAACATGCAGGGAGACTTCATGATCAGCTTTCGTTGAGTTAGATCTTTATCAGCGAATGATAAAGTTCAGCGATTGCTGAAGTCTTCTACTTGATACTTCACATTGAATGGACAGGTCTTGCTTCGCTGATATCCGCATCAGTTCATGAGTAGACTTATCGCTGGTTCTTGAGCTTGATCGTTGACTTCAGCGTAGAACTTTGGTTGACGTGAAACTTGTCTTCAGGGATCATAAGTAAACAACTAACTTATCAGCGATCATCTCATAGACTGAACAGACTCAGAGCTATAAGATGATGAACAGTGTTCGCTGAATATCTAATCTAAAGAGTGAGAGTTCCTATCAGCGGTACTGTAAAGTCTTAGTACTTATCAGCGATAGTGAAACTCTAATACATATTGTTTACTTACAATTTTCACTAAGTGTTTAAGAGAGGGTCATTATCAAATCTTTGAGGGTTTGGATCAACAATCTCCCCCTATTTGATTATGATATAGTAACAGAGAAAATTGCCATTTAATGAAAACATAAGGATAAAAAGAACTCATAAAATATTTGTCCCTTTTACTGTTTTCTGGGATCTTTTCAGTACTGATGGAGTAAAGTACATTCGCTGAAGTTTTTCTTTAAACTTCGTAAAGATTACATAGGGAAGTGGAAAAATTACAAGTACATCAAATAAAATTACAAGTATAGAAGATGTAGACAAATAAGGATAGAAAGAATTACAAGGCGATCCTATACGTCAAAAGGTTCTTCCTTAATGAGAAGTTCATCAAGGGTCTTTGATGTGGGAATCATCCAGTCAGGGACAGTGACACCTTGGTCCTTTTTGTTCTTTGCTTCTTCAAAGATCAGGGGCTTGAGATGACGTGCCTGAATGTCGCGTCTGACTTCACACCAGTATATGAGGTCTCTGATCTATTCGATGGGAGTGATTGGAAGCTCAGAGATGCGTTGAAAGTGTTGATTTCCATGGCAGTCTAGAAAGAATATACCATAGGGATCACTTACGACTTTGCCAGGGATGAAAGTTTCACCAGGTGGTAGGGAGGTGTCAAGCGCTGAGAGGTCAGCATCAGGACCAAGAACTTCAGCACGAGAGAAACCAATACCTATTTCATTCCGTATAGGAGGACCTGAGTCTGAGGCTTTCTTTTCCTTTGCAGAGGCTCTTCTTGGTTGAGGAGGAAGAAGAGTGGAAGGAGGAATATCCACAGCAGAAGAAACCAAGTCGATCTGAGAATTTAAAATTTTCTCGACATGGCTCTTGAACTTTGAGCGCGATCGCTGAATGGCTAATTTCACTTCCAACCATTCAGAGAAACCAAACTTCTCTAAAGTAGCAGCATAGAAGGTTTGCTTGGTTTTGTCTTCTCTGAATACATCAACTTCAACAACAGGAACGTCTACGAACAGTCTTCCTCTGATATTTACCTTGATGATTTTGGATGGTCGAGATCGATAGTTCAACATTTCTTTACACCATTCCAAAGCCGAATCAGATACTTTAGTCTTTTCTTCAACGATCCTTTGGGCATCATCCCATAGCTGACGTTGGACATCAATGGGAGTTCTTTTCAGCACGGGGTCTTTCACCGATTGTTGAACAAGCTGGATGGTGAGAGCCTTATCTTTTTCTTCAGCTTTCTTATTTTCGACGAGTAATCTTTCAGCTCTTAGATGATCCTCGTATTCTTTCCTTGATATCCTGAAATTTGTGGGAGCAGGGATTTTGTCACGAGGAAGAATGATTCGCTGATCTTCAAGCTGTTTGATCATTGCATCTCTCTTTTCTTGATCCTCTTCACTTAGCTTTTGAGGAGCCAAGGAAGGTCTGTTTTTGTGAGAGAGCAGCTGTTCTTCAGGTTTATCAGTCTCAGTGGTTAAATCCAAGACTGGGATTATTTCTTCAGCTCTTGTAGCTGGGATTATTTCTGGTGTAGTCGTAGGAGCTTCAGCGGGATCCTTAAACAGGGGAGAGGACTAGCTGAAACACAACGATTGTTTAAGTAAGACAAGTTGGGAAGAAAGAGATAGAGAAAAGAATGTGGTTAAGTGTATAGAGGTTTTAAGGATAAAAGGATTGATATTGAGAAGGGATAGAGGAGGGATGCAGTGTAAGGGAATAGAAGGTAGTGTACCTGACAAACTGGCTTTTGAAGCAAGATCGTCAGATTGTCTTCTTCAGCGAGGCCTTTGTTTTTGCCTTTGTCAGCTTCAGACGCTGCAGGCTTTGTCTTGGTCCGCTCCCCTGAAGGTTCTTTTATCTTGATCCCTTTTTGAGTTGGGGCTTTTGCAACAGGCTGGACGTAGAAGAAGTCATCATCATCATCATCATCTTTGGGGGATGATGATGGTTCTTCATCAGAGATGTCGACAGGTTCATCATCTTCAGTTTCTTCTTCAGACTCGACCTATTCAGCATAAGGTTCGGTCACGTCATCAGAAGCATTCTTAAGTTGCTCATCGAGTTGCTCCCCCTCAGATACAGAGGAAGGTTTCTCGGTTTCCTCAGGGTTTTCAACTCCCTGAGGTCGTGAAGTAGAAGTACCAGCAGCAGCAGTTTCAATACCCTCCCTCTCAGCATTATGGGGAAGGTCTTCTTTAGTCTTCTCCCCCTCTTCCACATTATGGTTGAGGGAGGTAACAGATTATTCAGCAGTAGTGTGTATTTGGTCTCTGTCTTCCAGGCCAGAGATCCCAACACAGTTCTCAATCTTTGCTAATCTGACTTCCAGGCCAGTTATAGCAGGATTGATCTTTTGAAGAGCTTCAGGATCGACCTGAGTAAAATTTGAAGTTGGGGCGTTCAGGCGACCGAGTACTTTCTGAACAATTTCTTTGACGGCGGAGACGTCAGCCTTGATCGTGGAAACTTCACCCTTAAGAGAACCAACATCTGTCTTCAATGATGTGACTTCATTGGACAGAGAGGTGACGTTTGTTGAAAGAGAGGTGGTTGCGGTTGAATTGTCAGCGAGGGTGGTAGCAAATTGAGTGATGCTACCATCCACCTTCTCCAGATCAGTTTTGGAGACTTTTGTATTGACGATCTCGGTCAACTTTTTGAGTTTCTCTCCAGCGTCTGTAACCGCTGAAGAATTCGTGGAGAGAATGGTGTTGTAATTTTCCACTTTTGTTTCCAGGGCCTTCAGGGAGGTGTTGATATCCCCCAAATTAGGACCTGAAACAGTTATTAACTTATGAACAGAGGAAATCTCAGAAGTTTGGGGTAAAGAAAGAGGAGTGTTTTGGATTGTGTTGATACCTGCAGGCGGGTTGGCGAAGTTGTCGAACCCTTTGTGTCCTGAATGAAATTCCATGTCGCCTTCAAGAGTACCTTGGCGCATGGAGGTGCCTGCAGATCCTAAGTTTGCATCCATCATCGTATTTAGAGTGTCTGCAGCTGAGTCATGTACGATGAAGGGTGTCCCTGAGAAAGTTGGGAAAATTGCTGCAGAGACCAAAGATTGAGTAGGAGGAATGAGGGATGAGAATGATGGTTGGGTGCGGGGTTCAGCGTTGGATCCGCTGTCAATCACTTCAGTCTATAGAGAGGCTGAAGGAGGTGGGTTCATTTCCAAGTTTATAACTTCAGCGTTTAGAGACGCTGAAGCCGGGATGGAAGGGGTGGCTTGATCAGCTGTGGCAGAGCGTACCACTGAACTTTCCAACAGCTCTTCAAGATGAGTTGTGGAGTCTTCAGCGTGCAAATGCTGGGGGGGTTGCTCCTTGGTTTTCTTGATTCTTTTGGAACCAAGTTGGGAAGTTGAGTATTTCCTTTTTCGAGAAGGAGTGGAGGGTGCAGCGTGGGTATCAGCGGTGGGGATTTCCACTGAATGAGCTGCAGAAGTAGAAGGAGGATTGAGAAGAGATAAGAGAGTAGAAAGACGTACCTCGTTTTCTAGCGGCTAGAAGTCGAGTACCTTAGGGCCAACCTGAGAGAGTCTCGGATCACCCTCTGTTGGGTACCTTTCGCCAAGTCCTTGTTGAAAGACGGCGCTGATGAATCTGGGATAAGGAACCCATGCATATCTTTTAGCCATATCCACTCTGAACGCAAGGTCGTCGTATATGATTGAGGCCCAGTCAACATTTAGACCTTTCAGCAATGCATAGCCCATTGCTTGCTGAGGTTGAGCAGCTTGATCAGAGGAGCCACTTTTCGCTGTCATGCAGCTTATCAGATGTGCGAAGATGAAGTTCATCTCGCTGGGCATTTTGGACTTCTTGATCATGGTCAGTTTCTTCTCAGGCTTCTTGTCCCTTCCAGTGTCCCATGCATAACCCATTGCATCGAAGAATGCAATGATGGCTTCCCTATCAGCATGGTTTTTGTGGTTTGGGAGAGGGACAAAGCGGTTTTCTTTGGAAGAGGTAGGAAGGCTCAGTGCTTTCCTAATAATGGCAGGGTTGATTTTGGTGGTGCCAAATTTTGTGTCACACATAATGGAGTCAACGATCTTCGTTGGGTCTTTGGCATGGGGTACCTGAGCTCTTCTGGCAGTATACCAGAACTGAGAAAGTAGGAATTGATGAGCAGGGGGTGTAATGGTCAGGGCTGTGGATAAGCAACATGTTTTGAGGTAGTTCACAGCATCATCCAGATGTGTGACTTGCTTTCGAGGAGGAAACTCGAAAAGCGCATGAAGGTTGTTCGATTTGAAAAATCGATTTCCTCAAGCTTGAACTTGACCTGAGGAGCTTTGACGAGAGTCAGTTTCTTTGCAGCCCTGGATTTCTCAGCGGTAGGAGCAGTAGTAGAAGATGCCATTTCTGTTTAACATATCAACCATGAACATAGATAAAGAATAGTCTTAATGTGAAAGATTTTCCAATAAGATGTTTTCCGATTTTTTGTCCATTTCATTCAGACAGAAATGTCTTAATGAAGATTAGGGTTTTCTTGTTTTGAAAAAGAAAAACAAACCCAGTAAAAGTCTTGTTTTCCATTTTCCTTTAGAAGGGTTCTGGAAAAACGAATGAAGAACAAGTTTTAGATTTTGAGTTTTAAACTTGAAGAACAACCATGAAAAGGTTGTGTTCATAAAACCATGAAAGAAATGATTTCATTTTAGAAAAGGTTTCTTTTGTTTGATATGTTAAAAGCAATAAGAAGATCAAAAACAAGTTATGCAGGTAAATAATAAGAATATTAACCTGGTAATCGAAGAAGGAGATGAACAGATTTCTGGATATAAGCAACAGTAAATCTTTTCTTGCTTGGAGAAGAAGTTCGCGTAAAGAAAAAAAGTATAAACCCGAAATAGTTTATATAGAGAGATTTTAGAGAGAAAAACTCGAGCGGGAAAGTTTTTCATCATGACACGGACACGTGTTTGCATTTGATTGGAAGGTAAACGAAACGTGCAAACGTGTGTCAGAAAAAGAACGTGCCAGGGTTTATCCGTTGTGATGATGTCACAAACGTCCTTTCATATTTTAGGATGTCTCTGAGGTTTTGAAAGCTCAGGGACTATTTTGAAAAACATGAAGCACTGAATAGAAATATCAGTGTTAGTTTAAGAAATTTCAAAGTATCGCTGTTAAGGAAGAGATATTCAGCGATGCAATTTGTTTTGAAATCTTACATTCACATGCGAACGTCAGCGAGCAAGAGAGAAAACATACCTTGATATCAGCGAATCAATTATGTTCAGAGAGATTGAATGATAGAATGGGTTATATAATTGTTTTATCCTATCGCTGATAAAATGTGAACCACTGAAGATTTTTACTCTTCAAAGTTCAGCATTCCAAGCTCGCTGATGAGAAAGTTGAATCTTGTCTCATCAAGAGGTTTGGTGAACAGATCAACTAACTGATAGTCAGTTGGGATAAAATGAAGTTCTATATCACCATTCATCACATGATCTCTGATAAAATGATACCTGATTTCGATATGTTTGGTCTTTGAGTGTAGTACTGGATTGTTGGCTATAGCGATGGCACTTGTGCAGTCGCAATAGATTGGAATTTTCGAGAGCTGAAGGTCATAGTCTAGTAGTCGATTTCTCATCCACAAGACCTGAGAACAACAGCTTCCAGCGGCTACGTACTCAGCTTCAGCAGTTGAGGTGGACACTGAGTTTTGCTTTTTACATGTCCAACTCACTAGCTTTCCACCCAGGAGCTGACAGCCTCCTGTGGTGCTTTTCCTATCCAATTTGCAACCTTCAAAATCACTATCTGAATAGGCGATTAGATCAAACCCTAAGTCTTTGGGATACCAAAGACCTAGGTTCATAGTACCCTTAAGGTAACGAAAGATTCGCTTTACAGCGATCATATGAGATTCCTTAGGTTCAACTTGATATCGTGCACACAAACAGGTTGCGTACATAATATCGGGTCGACTAGCTGTAAGATACAAGAGAGAGCCGATCATCCCATGGTACAACGTGACATTAACAGGTATTCCATTTGAATCCTTGTTTAGTGTCAGTGGTGGTGCCATATGGGTTTTCATAGCTGAACTCTGAGTTAAATCGAATTTCTTCAGCATATCTTTAACATACTTTCCCTGATTAATGAAAGTTCCTTTTTCATTTTGTTTTATCTGAAGACCAAGGAAATATGTTAGCTCACCCATCATGCTCATTTTATACTCTTCTTTCATCCTTTCAGAGAAACGAGTACAAAGATCAGGGTTAGTAGAACCAAATATAATGTTATCAACATATATCTGAACAAGAATGATATGACCTTTCACTATTATGAAAAATAGAGTTTTGTTGATATTACCTCGCTCAAAATTTTCAATTAGGAGATAAGAGGATAGAGTGTCATACCATGCACGTGGAGCTTGCTTTAAGCCATAAAGTGCCTTATCCAGTTTATAAACATAACCTGGACGCTTAGGATCTGAGAATCCTGGAGGTTGTTCCACATAGACTTCTTCATTCAGCTTTCCATTGAAAAATGCTGACTTAACATCCATTTGATATACTTTGAAGTCTTTGTGAACAGCGTATGCTAAGAATAGACGAATAGATTCTAGTCTTGCTACTGGAGCAAATGTTTCATCGTAGTCTATACCTTCCTCTTGTCTGTATCCCTGAGCAACAAGTCAAGCCTTGTTGCGGGTTACAGTTCCATGTTCGTCCAACTTGTTTCGATAGACCCATTTAGTGCCTATCACTGTCTTGTCAGTTGGTCTTCGAGCAAGTTTCCAAACTTTGTTTCTTTCGAATTCAGTCAGCTCTTCTTGCATGGCGCTGACCCAGTTTGGATCTTTGAGGGCATAATCTATTTTCTTTGGTTCAATCAGAGAAATAAAGTTAACAAATAAACAAATATTACTTGCACTTCGTCGAGTCTGAACACCAGCGTTTGGATCACCAAGGATATGATCAATTGGGTGATTTACAGTCCATCGCGGAGCAGGAGCATAAGTCGCTGACTCAAATTGGACTGGAGGAGCTGAAGATGAAGCTTCAGCAACTTTTGGAATATCAGCCAAGAGAGGAGTAGGTGCAGATGTCATCTCATTCAATGATTGCTGAGAAGTAGATGGAATGTTTGAGACATTTGGTTCAGAAGCAGGTATAGTGTTTAAAAGAACAGCTGAGACCCATGATGTTTCAACTTCACTATTCTGCATGTTTGGGATGATAGTAGGACCATCATCTTCAACGGTATGAGTATGAGGAGTGGGAATATCTTCTAAATCACCAAGATGAGAAAACATCCAATGATTCAGTTCTTCAGTATCAGCAGAAGGTCGAGAATTTGCTGAACGGGATTCGTCAAAAGTGACGTGAATAGTTTCTTCAACAGTTTGTCTTCTTCGATTGAAGACTCTGAAGGCTTTGGAAACTGAGGAGTATCCAAGAAAGATTCCATCATCAGCCTTAGGATCAAACTATCCAAGGGCATCTCTGTTGTTCAGTATGAAACACTGACATCCAAAGATGTGAAGAAAGCTAATTGAAGGCTTTCTCCCATGAAAAAGTTCTAGGACCATTTACATGCTGAGCTTTTGATTTTGAATTAGAAGGACCAGCACCAAGTAAGCTATTGGCTTTTGAAATGGCAGGAACATTCAGTTCTTCAGATTTCTTACCAATAATTTCCACTTTGATTCTAGGAGTAGATCGCTGAATAGATCCACGCTGAATAAATCCAGGGATCTTATTCTTTGAATCAGAGGGATAAGTCACTGAAGCTTTAGAAGCGTTCAGCTTTGGTACAGAGGTACCCTTCTAAGGATTTTGGTTAAAAGCAATTCCTTTACCTTTGTTTTTAAAGACTGAGGTAGGTTTTGGATAAACAACTTTTTCTTTACCTTTAGAAGTTAAGGTAGAGATTTCCTCAGGGATAGGCGGTTTAGAAGAGGAACACTGAGATGAGAAAGTGTCAGGGATAGAGGATACGAACATTCCAAATTTAAGCATGGAACGGTCAGTGGTTGGTTCTAGAGTATCAGCTTTGTAACCAAGACCACGTTTATCACTCAGGGGAATCTGAGACTTAATTATCTCAGTGATATTTGTTGAGGAATTATACCATCCATCAACAATAGCTTTTTCAGCTTTTAATGCAGCGATAGCTTCTTCGCGCTCGATTTTGACTAGCTGATTTAAGTGAACTTGATCTTTAAAATCTTCTTCAATTTTAGAAAGATTTTCTATTTGAAGGTGACAGTTTTTAAGCTGTTCAGCGAGATCAATGTTTTGATTTTCAACCACAGTTTTGCCATTCATGGCTTCATATAAACTTCTAGTCAAGAGATCGATCTTTCGAAGACTATCAGCTTCATCAATATTTAAAATATTGGTAAAGATGGAAGGTGATACTATAACGACCCAAAATCCTAGTGAATCTTGGAGTTTGGTGGTCAAAATAAAAGAAACGAAAGTTAAGTTAAGGGACCATTTCTGTCATTTGATGAAGGTATAAAACTGCACAAACTTCTAGGGCAGCCTCCATTCTCTAAAATCAGTATTTTGGTGTGAGGTTGGTGACTAAGAGAGAAAAGGGAGAAGAAAGAGGTTTTTGGAAAGAAATCAAGAGGGTGCAGAATCATAGAGGAATCAAAGAAGAAATCAGTAAGGTAACTCTTTATCCTTGTTAATTCTTGTGTTCGATCTCTTCTGGTTTGGATTCTTGAGGTTTATTGTGGTGATTCATTGAGTTTTCATCTCTTTTCCTTCAAAATGGGTTTTAAGGGTTTTTGTCTTGTTAAACTGATTTAGAAGTTTATAAATGGATTAAGCGAGTATTTGAGGTTGGTGGATGAACCCTTGTATATATCTAATCGACTTAATGGCAAAAATCGGAGTATAAGTCAGTTTTAAAATTGTTAAGTTCGAACAGCCGGGTTTTCCGGATACCAGTATTCGGTGGTGTCCGGATAGGTTGCAGGTGTTCGGGTAAGTGCCCCATGAGGGTGTCCGGGTGTTTCTTAGTATCCGGGTAACTGAAGTCTCCGGATAATCGTAGTGTCCGGGTAGTTCTGCCCGGATAAGTCTAGCGTCCGGATTGATGTGTCTAGACAATGATGTGTCCGGAAAAGTGTGGCATCCGGAGAGGGTGTGGTATCCGGAGGGGGTGTTGTGTCCGGAAAGGGGTATCCGGACAGTAGGTCTGAACTATTTATCTGATGTGGATCTATTGCCTTAGGTGTTCTGTGGGTGTAGCTTGAAGGTGTTTAGGAAGTGCATTGTACGTCAATCAAGGTGAGTTCCCTAAACCCTTTTTATAACGCAAAGTGATAAATGTTTTAACTGATTATGGTTCTTATTGAGCATGAAACGTTTACGAACCGATTTACATGTTTCCCACGAATGCACTTATTTTATTAAAAGGAATGTTTAGCATGATTTATGAAGAATACATTTTACATGTTCGCATGAACGTAAGCGTACACTATGTTGAGTCGGTCTGCACTGTGGGATTAGAGAGAGGTTCTCGGGGTCTTAGGACTCTTGGTTATGTATGATAGACTGGTGGGTTGGAATCCGTTTCCCTCCTATTCGGTAGAGGGGAGTCCGTGGGGATTCCAAAGCGGCGAGAAGGGAGTCTGCTGGGGCCCTGATCGCAATATGTTTATGTGGTCCATTACACAGTGCAGTACCATGTTTGATGATATTTATGGTCATTGATAAATGTTTTCCAAATGTTTTTATATGCTATTTTCGGAGGGAATTCACTAGACCTTTTGGTCTAACCCTCGCTTTCAAAACTAAACCATTTTCAGGTAAGCGTGTAGCGAGTTCTTCTAAGTAGAACTAGAGACGGCATGGAGGTGATGGAGCTCGTGAGGCTCCCAGTTTTGGATCTTGATATGTCTAGATAGTGCTCGGCTATGGCTTAGAAAGACTTCCGCTGTTTATGATTAATGTTAACGTTAAAGTTTTTGTTAAGTATGTTTTAGCATTGATGTAAGGACAAGCACATTTATGTCATTTAAATTGTTAATCTCATGACTTTGACTTTTGTGGAAAGTGGGACGTTACAAATGGTATCAGAGCCATAGTTTAAGGGATTTAGGTGACCAATTGGGCCTAAACTTAAACTGTAAGATGAGGAACACAGCCGAGACATAGGATTGCCTTTAGGAAGGATCACTATAAATGCGCTTAGGAATAAGGTACCAAGGACAAACGTGTAAGGTAAGTTTGGAATTACCCCTGACCAGTGTAATTACGAACTTACAGGTACATGTGCGTGCTTACAATACCTTACTTATAGCAAATCTATTGTGTCACGTCTAGCAAGGATTAACTATCGGTTTCTTTCAGTTTAGCGCTATGGCTGGGAGAACGTTGAGGAATAGGTCAACAAGATCCCTGAGGGATAGACCGAGCTCCATTGCTTGGGGAAGTGTCGTGTAAGAGTCATTATGATGTGATGTATGTAGACATCGTAGAGAAGAAACGTTGTAAAGAATGTTATGAGTCGTCTAGTTATGGAAATCATGGGATAGACTAGTTGGGATGGTAAGATAGAACAGTGGCAAAACCTTGAAAGTATCAATGGAGCCCTGACTTTTTAGTTGAGCTTTTCATTGGCAGGACAAATGGAATAAGATACTTATAGTGAATTGAAAGCATGTAGAAGTAGAAAGTGAGATAGTCGATCAAAGCGAAAATAGTGTGAAATGGTTGAGTAAGTGAGATGTGGAACGCATGTACATCAAGTTAGTGCTTGACCGAGAGGGCGACCCTTGGTCGTAAGTGGAGTATCAAGGATAAGCTGCGTGAGTAAAGCGGTTGACCTCGTTGAGTGAGTAGCCTTCTATTGCAAATAGAGTCTCATGCATGGCGTTCTTTTATGTAACATGAAATTTTCACGATTTAAAATAAAAATGTAAATGTCAACTTTGAACAAAATGAGTCAGCTTGTACGAGTGCACGTTTAAAGAAAAAGCGATTTCAATACGTCGCACATTGAAATTTTGAGGTTAACGATTTGCAAAGTATTCCACACTTTTAATGATAAGTTAAATTGTTACAAAAATGGTCAAGAAAATGGTTACCTGCATTTCACTTATAACCAAAATGCTTATTGACCTTTCGATATCATACAATTGAGTGTGAGAACCGACTGGTTTACTTTGTGTCGGTAATTCTTTCAGAATTGTCTCATACGAAAAGATTTTCTTGCAATACAGCATTCTCGTAATAACATTGTTCGGACTGAGCAAGATTGAGGTTCACGGGAAGATGCATGCCAACGATTCTTTAATCGTTGTGCAGGGTTTTGAAGTTACAAGAGTGATGGGGTCACGGGTACCCGAGTTGTTTCTAAACGTTGTTTATTTAAAATGATGAAATGTGCGAAAAGATGTATTTACTGTATTGTCATGCATGAAGGCTATGAACCCACCAGGTCGTAGAGTATTACATCTTAAGCTAAGGAAGAACTCCGAGAGCGGAGAGGCGTTGGTCAAGTCAAGGGAGAACGTATGTAGTTTTGGTATATGTGTTTAAGAGGAGAGTTGAACCTTGGAAGAGTCGGGAATGGATTTTAGTGTCAGGTGTATGAGGGTCTGTACCTCTACTCGGTGACTGAGAACACAGTTGCCGAGGGGCGATGGTGGCCGGAGGAAGGACTAGGAGTCATCAAGGTATTGGTTTTAGCAACTCTTTATGAGTAGTGTCGTGAGGCAGGAATGAAAGTTCCACGGTGTGGGCCATGAGTTTCGAAGGGAGCTTGTAATATTGATGTTACATGAGTAAGTATTGAAATAGGGGCGGCGAATTATAAAGTTAACTATGATGTGTAGGGAGGAATAGGTCCCGTAAGGAACTCATGTTAAAGGATAAGATAAGGAAGTAGTTAAGAGTGTCTTTTGTTGTTGAAGTCGGCAACATTGTATGTTGGCCGAGGCCGAAGACTCAAACCAGATGAGTGTAAGTTGATAGAATATCTTATAGAGGTGTTAAATTGGTAAGAGACTGTTGTTGTTGAATAGGCGTTCTATTTACGAGGGGAGGAGGGTCTGTAGAAGGACAAGATGAGTAACACAAGCGGAGTGAGTGTAGACTATACCAGTCAGTAAGAAAATGTGCCGTGTCTAAGAAAGGACTCGGATCATAAAGAACTAGCTAGGATGATTGTGTTTGAGCTAAGTGTGAACTCGTAAGTCATAGTTCAACAAGTTGGGAGAGAACTAAGTAGCGAGACAGACTCGATTGTAGTATACGGGAGAGTATGAAGGAAAGGGTGAATTGTGTTCGAATGACCATGAGAGACTTGGTCGGTAGTGTGATGGTAGGAGTGGTGAATGTACGAACGAATAGTAGCTTCAACTGCCAAGATATCTGTGTCAGCCGGTGATGTAGTAAGGCGATGTTAGAAAGATGAAGGATTAGAAGGAAGTCCTTTTGGGATTTCGGGTAGAGTGTACGTTTTGCAATCCCAGTTGTTGAAGTACGTGGTTTGTAAGCTGGTGTGTATTTTGACTGTTATCGGAATGGAATGTCGGGGCAGAATTGGGTGATTGCCCAGCTGTGAGACCAAGCTTTGCGGTTATGTATGTTGTTAAGTATATTCTTGAAGGCAGAGTAAGTTTAAAGAAGATGATGAATAGATTAGTCAAGCTGTAGTATAGTAGATGAGAAGTCGTTAAAGAATGAAAATTGTTCCTTATGCGTGAGGGAATGATCCTAGAAGGAAATAGTTGGAAATGTTGGTTATGTTTAAGGAATGACATGATGATGATTGTGGGTCGGAGTGGTAGTATGATCATTAGTTGATTTGAAATGTCATGATAGAGGTATAAGCCTTTGGTTGGTTGATTAAAATTTTATAGATTTGTTAAGTAATGACGTTCATTTGTTATTACAGGATGTGTTACAGTTCTTGGGGAAGTGTTATTGAGATTAACACACTGGTTATTAAAGAATTATTTAAGGTAAATCTAAGTAAGAAAGCCGGGATGACGGTATATATACATCTGTCTGATTTTATGATCATGGTGGTTAATCGAAAGAATGGTGGAACCCGAGTTTCGGGGTGTTCCTGAGTTAATAGATCCATTTGTAATAGAGAATCCAAGGGGGTGGGTTATTAGAGTGAATAGGGGACGTTACTAAGAAACACACTTTGGGGTCATTGGAAGTTAAAAGAGGACGAGGGTTGCGTTAGTCAAAACGTGGTGGGATAGATGTGAAATCCTTAAAAAATGTCAATTGTTGCTTATGCGTGAAAGAAATGTCTGAGAAGGTAAAAGTTGGAGATTAAAGAATGTGTAGTGACGTCGAACAATGGTCTTGTTTCAAGACAGCTTGGTCGAATGCCTTAAGATAAGATCTTGGTGCAACTGTTTGGTTATGTGAGTATTGAGAAAGATATACCAGCATGTGGAAAGGTCGGGAGAGAGGGGCAAGTAATGTTCGGTGGGCAATGCTCCACGCTAACGTGGGGGGGGTGAAGACAGCATGTCGGACTAAGTGAGTAAATTGGAAGTAGTAAACGTGACGGTAATGCCATAAAGTGCAGTGTTGGGTAGATTGTCATTGATTAGTGTGCGAACTTTTGGAAAGAGTATAGAGGAAGGGAATTGTGTATGATGTTGTGCAGGAAAGGAGTGGATGAGACAACTGAATGAGTAAGTTAGTAACTTTGTGAGAAATGTTTAAACGAACTGATCATGTAGTGATTAAGCTAGTGAGAATAGTATGGTGTGACCATGGTTACTCCTCCCAGTTGGGCGAGGATGACCGGAGTTATGTTTTTATGATTGAACGAACGTAGCAATCAGCGAGGAGTGGTCGTGTTTCAGGATAAGTTTATTCGAGTAGGTGGACACTTCAGCAGTCGGTTGGAGGTTCCTACTCTTAGTTACGTATAAGTATGGAGTGGTGAAGTGGTAAGGATATGAGGGATGGTTGACGAACCGTGGTCTAGGCAGCCCGAGAAAGGGAAATGTTATCTGCATAGGCGATTGTTGGGTGGTGAGGTTGTGAGTTGTCGGGATGTGCAGGGTCGGCTTTGTGCCAAGCTGTCAAATGAATGACTGTTTCCTAGTAAGGGAATCTCGTGTTGTAGCGGGGAATTCCTCCAAGTTCCTCCTTAAAGAAAGTATAGATGCATGAGAAGCCTTAATTAATCTACTATTGTTAAGACCGATCGAATAGGAATAGTAGCCTTCGAGTTAGAGTACCGTAAGAACTGAAGGGAATGTATCCAATGTTCCATGTTTTGAATTTAACGAGGTGGTTGACTAAGTCAGAAGTGGCTTTACCTTGGGGAGGTGTCAGTTGTGGTGTGGGCATGATACCTGCAACTCTTCCAATGAGGAATTCCGGGGACAAAATTCTTTTAAGGGGGGAGTGTTGTAACGACCCAAAATCCTAGTGAATCTTGGAGTTTGGTGGTCAAAATAAAAGAAACGAAAGTTAAGTTAAGGGACCATTTCTGTCATTTGATGAAGGTATAAAAGTGCACAAACTTCTACGGCAGCCTCCATTCTCTAAAATCAGTATTTTGGTGTGAGGTTGGTGACTAAGAGAGAAAAGGGAGAAGAAAGAGGTTTTTGGAAAGAAATCAAGAGAGTGCAGAATCATAGAGGAATCAAAGAAGAAATCAGTAAGGTAACTCTTTATCCTTGTTAATTCTTGTGTTCGATCTCTTCTGGTTTGGATTCTTGAGGTTTATTGTGGTGATTCATTGAGTTTTCACCTCTTTTCCTTCAAAATGGGTTTTAAGGGTTTTTGTCTTGTTAAACCGATTTAGAAGTTTATAAATGGATTAAGCGAGTATTTGAGGTTGGTGGATGAACCCTTGTATATATCTAATCGACTTAATGGCAAAAATCGGAGTATAAGTCAGTTTTAAAATTGTTAAGTTCGAACAGCTGGGTTTTCTGGATACCAGTATTCGGTGGTGTCAGGATAGGTTGCAGGTGTCCGGGTAAGTGCCCCATGAGGGTGTCCGGGTGTTTCTTAGTATCCGGGTAACTGAAGTCTCCGGATAATCGTAGTGTCCGGGTAGTTCTGCCCGGATAAGTCTAGCGTCCGGATTGATGTGTCCGGACAATGCTGTGTCTGGAAAAGTGTGGCATCCGGAGAGGGTGTGGTATCCGTAGGGGGTGTTGTGTCCGGAAAGGGGTATCCGGACAGTAGGTCTGAACTATTTATCTGATGTGGATCTATTGCCTTAGGTGTTCTGTGGGTGTAGCTTGAAGGTGTTTAGGAAGTGCATTGTACGTCAATCAAGGTGAGTTCCCTAAACCCTTTTTATAACGCAAAGTGATAAATGTTTTAACTGATTATGGTTCTTATTGAGCATGAAACGTTTACGAACCGATTTACATGTTTCCCACGAATGCACTTATTTTATTAAAAGGAATGTTTAGCATGATTTATGAAGAATACATTTTACATGTTTGCATGAACGTAAGCGTACACTATGTTGAGTCGGTCTGCACTGTGGGATCAGAGAGAGGTTCTCGGGGTCTTAGGACTCTTGGTTATGTATGATAGACCGGTGGGTTGGAATCCGTTTCCCTCCTATTCGGTAGAGGGAGTCCGTGGGGATTCCAAAGCGGCGAGAAGGGAGTCTGCTGGGGCCCTGATCGCAATATGTTTATGTGGTCCATTACACAGTGCAGTACCATGTTTGATGATATTTATGGTCATTGATAAATGTTTTCTAAATGTTTTTATATGCTATTTTCGGAGGGAATTCACTAGACCTTTTGGTCTAACCCTCGCTTTCAAAACTAAACCATTTTCAGGTAAGCGTGTAGCGAGTTCTTCTAAGTAGAACTAGAGACGGCATGGAGGTGATGGAGCTCGTGAGGCTCCCAGTTTTGGATCTTGATGTGTCTAGATAGTGCTCGGCTGTGGCTTAGAAAGACTTACGCTGTTTATGATTAATGTTAACGTTAATGTTTTTGTTAAGTATGTTTTAGCATTGATGTAAGGACAAGCACATTTATGTCATTTAAATTGTTAATCTCATGACTTTGACTTTTATGGAAAGTGGGACGTTACAGATACCTTAGTAGCTGAGGTTGAAGTAGAGGGAATGTCAGAATTTTTTTCCTCATCTTCAAGTTTGGCCATGAGACATAGATTGGCTTCATCATCATCATCTTCAGAGTCAGATGATTCTTCTTCGTCAGAGGCAGCCCAATCATAGTCAGCCATAAGGCCTTTGCCTTTCTTCTTAAAGGTTTTCAGCTTTGAATACCTTTCTTTCAACTTTTTGTATTTTTCATCTCTAGTCTTGTGAGTAAAGTTTTTCTTGGGAAAAGCTGAGGGTCTAGAGACTTTCTTTGACATGCACTCGCTAGGAAAATGTCCTGTCTTTTCACAGTTATAGCAAGTAGCAGTAGCCTTATCAACAGGGGTTGATGATCTTGGCTTGTCAGTAATAGCAAGGGGTTTATTTTTCTTGAAATTACTCTTTCTAGCAAATCTCCTGAACTTATTATCCAGGAATGCCAGAGTTTCATCATTATCTGAAACGTCAGAGTCTGATGATCTTTCAGAGTTAGTTTCCAACTCAGTGACAGTGATAGTCGATCGCTGAGTGGAAGGTGACTCTGAGATTAAAGCAACAGGGGTGCTTTTGGAATCTTTTACAGGATTCTTCTTAAGATGACTCGATTGCTCATGATTCAGCATCGTGCCATATAAGGTAGAAAGGGTCATTGATTTTAGATCCTTTGACAGCTTGAGACACATAGAATAACTTTCCCAGCTTTCAGGTAAACATTATAAGAACTTTGTCAGTACTTCAAAATTAGAATATTCCTTACCAATAGTTTTCAGATCTATTATTAAGCAGTTAAAACGTTGGTGTACTTCAGAGAGAGTTTCATTATTACCACAAATGAAGCTTCCGTACTGTCTTACCAGGTTAATCTTTCGAGAGTCCTGGACTTCAGAAGTAATTTCATACTGAACACAAATTGTGTCCCACATAGCTTTTGAGGTTTTCAGGTTCATGACGGAATGGTAGACTTCGTCAGGAAGAGCCATGGAGAGTATGGATCTGGCTTTGGTGTCGATAGCCACTTCCTTCTTATCTTCATCAGTCCACATATGAATTTCCTTGGGAATCAGCCTTTCTGGAATAGCAGGTCTATTCTCAGCGGCTGGAACTGCAGCATCAATTCTTATAGGAATATATGGGCCGTTTTCAAGATGGTAAGGCATAGTAGGGTCTACACCTTCTAAGAAGAGAGTCATCATATTTTTCCATAGATTAAAATTATCTCTGGAGAATCTAGGGGGTTTTGCAAGAGAATCGTTGTCAATATAGTTAGTGTTTGTGTTGGTAGCCATTTTAAGAAATAGCTAGGAAGAGAAATCTTAGTATAGATCAGATCTTGTTTATGAGATTAAACAAATCCGCTCTGATACCACTTGTTGGTCCCGAAGGGCTATACAAGTTTGTAGAAGGGGGGGGGGGTGAATACAAACACACGTTTTTACTTTTCTAAATTGTTTATTGATAAATCAAGACAATTTACAACTTGTTGCGGAACAAGATTAAGGATAAACCTAATCTTAACAAGTCTTGAGAAACACTAAGTTTCTTGCACTAGAAAGAGTTAAAGAAATTACGAATAATAACTTAACAATAAGAGAGAAATAAGAAGATGGTCCAAGCACACTTCAAAACTGAAGTAAGGTTCTTCTTATATACTGCATGCATTTAATGCAAGGCAGTATGGCTTTACACGTGGCAGCAGCTGAGTGGTTGCATGTCATTGACCTTTGTAGACAACCTTAGTAGCCGCATGGTGCACAGTGTAGAATCAGAGTTGTTGTACGATTATAGACAAAAGGGATGTCCGTTCTGACAGTTCGTACGGAGACGTGCAAGGGAGGTAAGACAATAGTAACATGCAAGGAGACTTCATGATCAGCTTTCGTTGAGTTAGATCTTTATCAGCGATTGCTGAAGTCTTCTACTTGATACTTCACGTTGAATGGACAGGTCTTGCTTCGCTGATATCCGCATCAGTTCATGAGTAGACTTATCGCTAGTTCTTGAGCTTGATCTTCGAATTCAGCGTAGAACTTTGGTTGACATGAAACTTGTCTTCAGGGATCATAAGTAAGCAACTAACTTATCAGCGATCATCTCATAGACTGAACAGACTCAGAGCTATAAGATGATGAACAGTGTTCGCTGAATATCTAATCTAAAGAGTGAGAGTTCCTATCAGCGGTACTGTAAAGTCTTAGTACTTATCAGCGATAGTGAAACTCTAATACATATTGTTTACTTACATTTTTCACTAAGTGTTTAAGAGAGGGTCATTATCAAATCACTGAGGGTTTGGATCAACAATTGATTACTCGTGTGACAACTTTGGTAAGCTAATCTCTCATTTTGATTGCAACCGGATCTCGTCCGGATAGTTTAAAACTATCCGGATACTTCTTCCGGAAACCCGCGGTATCCGGTAAGTATGATGTATCCGGTAATCTTGTCGTATCTGGTAAGTGTAATGTATCGGGTAAGTTTGATTATCCGATAAGTTTTGACTATCCGGTAAGTTTCTTGTATCCGGAAAGTTCAATATCATCGAGTAACTTCCCTTTACATCTGGTAAGTTTTGCTTATCCGGATAGACCTTGTACCGGATACCTATGTCACCCGGATTCCTTGTTACCCGGAAACCCCACACCATCCGGATACCTAGACTCTTTCAGACACTGTTTTCCGGACACCATACTGCCCGGTACCTAGCCTTCACTGCCAATTATTCTGAATTCTCCGCAATGCGCCGATTTGCGACAAGGTACGCACTATTCAGCTTCTCACCATTGCCTACTAACACTCTGTTTATCAGGTACAACAATGGCTGATGAACAACCCCAGATCCACGGTGACGAAAATCCCGAGAACTTTATCGATGAGTCGGCCGATAATGCACTAATTTATTCCAACGAGTTCCTCGAGATCGAGGGAAACAACCATCACCTCGATGCCAGCAAATTTTGGCCTCAACATCGAGTGGTAGTAGACATTCTGATGGGCCATCCACTCAACTATGCTTTAACAGCCACAACGGACGTCCCGGTGCTTTACTTACAACAAGTGTGGCACACCATCCGTGTGGTCACCGCTGCCAACAGCCAGAGAATAGAGGCCAGCCTAGACCATTTTCCATTCGTGCTTACACCCGACTCCTTTTGTCATCTGCTTCAACTTCCGGAAGCTACTGCCAACGGCCGTGCAGGCTACGATCCCTCTGTCGACGAAGACGTCCTGTGTGCCGACATCCGTTCCTTGGGCTACAATCACGCACTGAACCATCTACCCGCCTTCAATCGGAAGTACCTAGTGCCTCTATGGTACACGATGTTCACAATTGTACATCGGTGTCTATCATACAAATGGAAGGGCATCGACCAGTGCAACGCGAACTTCCTTCGCCTCTTCCATGCCGTTGATTTTTACCGCCACGTCAACTTCGCAGCGTTGATCTGGCACGAACTCGTAAAGAATATTCATGACAACGGAGGGAAGAAGGAACGCCAATTCATTCCTTTCATTCGATTTCTTCAACCGGAGATCCATCAGCACATGGACGCCAACCCTGACATTCCTCGACGACCAACCACCCGGTATATCCATACTTTAGCCTACATTACCTCGTAATTCGCAACCCATCAAACGCACAACCCATGCGTATTTCTGAAGCCATACTGGCCTACGCAAGTTCTACAACACCGAGTGTGTTAGCGTATAGGCGTAAGTTAGGAATAGGTGCTCCGATGGTCCAGCCAGAGCCGGAGGGACCTCCCCACGGAGCTAGATCCGAGAGACGTGAGGGTCTGAGAACTCGAGGAGGAAGAGTTCGGGTAGATAGGGCTCCCGGACGGGGTGCGATGAGAGAAAACATGAGGAGGGGAACAGGAGCGGGCGATGCTGTAGATTTGCGTGCCAGTTCAAGCCATCACACCAGACCCTCTAAAAGCCGACAATCCATTCCTTCCCAAACAACCTCTACCACCCGAACCATACCTGTCCAAACCACCGAACCGTCGACTATTCTACACGAGGTTCCTGTCATCAATGACCCCTTACATGAAAGAGATGTCGACACGGAGACAAATGAACCACGATCGCCATTAATCAGACATTCCTCGTCTGATTCTGAAAGCACCGACTCCGATACGGACCATGCCATTCGAATAACTCAAATACCACCCCGTATCGCCAGTCGTCCACCACCAGTCGAGGAATCTCCATCTACCGCTACCACACCCTCTACCACCTCCACCCCTGAGCCAAATACGGTAGTCATAAGGAGAGCGAAAGGAGACACAGTCGAAAATTTAGAACATGCGAGAAGGAGAGAATGGAGATCGAAAAAGAATAATGAGAGACCAAGTTTATTAGAAACGCAAGCTCAGGAGTTGTCCAGAGCCCGTGTCACCCAGGTAGCCACATCTGCTATCTCGTCTCATTTGTTGGGACGAGGTATTGAAGAAGCCGTCGTGGACCTAGCGACACAATTGCACGCCCCCGTAAGCCACTCAAGTAACTCTCAACAGTTGCTTATTTCAACTTCACACGGGGATTTAGCACATAATCTACCATTCTCTCACTCGGAGAGTTTCGGTATTGAAACAAGAGAACAGTTGCCCCCGTTCTCGACTTCTTTCAACGCCTAATCGAGTCTAGGGCCTCTTGATGAAATATTCTCTTTCACTATGACACTACCATTTACTTCTGCTACCATCGGTGATCTAAGTGGCCCGATCGGAGCACCTAGAGTATCTCTACCACTTGGTGGAATACGAGGATCGGGTGGAAGTCCTACCACGGCTATCATCATGCCAACCGTAAACGTAGGCGGTACTACTGTTGATTTAACAACAGTTACATCAACGGGTAATCTATGTGATCCCAGTGTTACTTTACCCGAATTCGTTTCAAGGAAATACATGGACGGCGCCTTAAAGGCTATCCAAGCCGAGTTGACTAAGGATTTCAAAGCAGGGCTGGCTAACATCCGAAGTTTGTTGAAAGGAAAGGAGAAAGTGGTCGAAGCTGAACCTGCTACAACAAATCTACCACCTCAGTCTGTAAATGTCCAAGCATCCTACTCGGTGGATGAACTCAAAATCATGCTCCTAGCCCAACTGCTTCAACAATCCAACACATACACTTCTTCCGAAGCCGATCTGCTATCCTTGCTCCGCACACAAGTATCCTCTTAGCGACCACAACTCACTACCCGACTCAACCAGATTGACTCGACCCTTCTGAACGTCCAAACCACTCTTGAAACTTTATCCGAACGGGTCGCCTCTCTAGAGAACACTTGCAAAATCCAGTCTAGGGGACTCAAGCGCACGCACGATGACCAGGATGATCCTGATCACCACGAGGGGGAGAACAAGCGGCAACGCCTATCTGAGTCCGAGCCGGTAAATGTCGACACCGTATCAGAGGTTCAACCGAAACCGTCAACTGTGGCAACCACTGAAGATCAGCCACAAAACCAGTTAAGTTTGGTGGACATGGTAGTCGATATGGATATCTCATACGAATAAGACCCAACGGTTGAAAAGCCTGAGGGAGAAAACCAACAACTGATCGAGTTCACAGCGATTGAGCGGCCATCACTTGAATTTATCGACCCAGAATCAGAGATCGACCCAGAAACAGAAAATTTATGGCACGAAAAGGCCTTCAATGCAATTAACTCCGAGGTCGACATGATCTTTCTGACAGCATTTGATGAAGACATAGAGTACGATCAGTATCTTCTTCAAGACGTTCAGAGTACACCATCTACTATTCTTGATATGCTTGAAACTTCCGAACCAGTTCACCCGACATCTCCTCAACCCGAATCAGCATCGAACCAACCCAAACAACCAGTGAAATGGGAGAAAATTATTATCCTGATTCCTTATCTAGAAGACTTCCTGAAGAATCTCTCCGTTTACCGGTTAAGGCCTCTCGACCCAGTAATGTGCCATGGAATATCAGCTTTTGATGACACTCGCCGAATGCAATATCTGGAGATCATGAAAAGATGCCAGTCAGTCAAGAATGTCAGAACGAAGCACAAGATAACCAAAATCACCAACATTCAGTCCGGTCGTATTCTGAAAGTCTGGTACCCAGTTTTCACCGTTACAAGGGAAGACGGGAAAGATTGGACATTCTCCGAAGCCGACTTCAAAAACCTACGACTGAGTGATTTCCACGACATTCTGAGAGACTTGCAAACCAGAACTATCAGACATCTCCATGTCACCAAAGCACTTGAAGCCGTCAGACGATTTCTGAAATGCACTATCTCATTGTCTTACATCACAGATTTTCAGATAAGAATCGAGAACAGGTCGAAGAAGATAAACTTGCTTAAACCAGATCCGAAGGCACTAGAGTTGAAGATTTACCCGGTAAACACGATGCTGTTCGAACCAGAATTTGGAATTATCTGCCTCAACGCACAAGGTGAAAAGAAATTCTCAGATTCAGCCAAGTTAATCGCTACTGCGATGGAACTTTAATGAAGGTCAGACAATCACTAAGAGAAATTATAGCCAAGGAAGAAGTGATCCCGAAAACGTTCATGGCAAGTCTTAAAGAGCTGAATGCCCGAGAAGCCTTGGAAATAGTTGAAGGCCGACTTGAGTTTCGCAGATCTATCAGAAGCTCTGAGATACTTTTTGCCATCCGAAAAAGATATGTTCTGGCGCGACATGGAACTTCAATTCAAAGGGGGAGATTGTTAGGGTAAAAATATTAGTTGAATGGAAGTTAAAGGGTGCTTTTTGTAAATACGTTAAAGAGGTATAAATAGTTAGCCTTAATGTTTGTTTTAGGTTAATCGTTCTTATTATTCACATTGTAAACTCTCTGAACGATATTGAATCATTTGAATGAATTACATGGATGACAACTTGAAATCATTGTGTTATTGATTGTTGATTCATCTTGTTATTGATATTGCACTAATCTGGGATCCACATACACTTTATCATCGATTTTAAACTTTTAGTGTTAAAATGAAAACTTTGCCGAACCATCAGTCTCATAGTCAAAAGGCCCATGTTGGTTATAGCTTGAGATTTCTTTTTTAAATTTATATGATAGTCCTTCAGAAATGCCCATGTTGGTTATAGCATGAGATTTCCTTTTTAAATATATATAAGCGTCCTTCATATTCACACACTCAATATCAGGTATCCAACACTCACAAATGTATAAAAACTAAGGGCGGTTTTATAATCCTAAAATATAAATATAAATTCACCATTTACTATAGTTGGTAGTTTTTGAAAATGTAAGAATTTTCTTAGTCGACAAAAAGTATATTTTATGTGGATATAAAAAACGTATATGGCGGATTTAATCAAGAGAGTCAACGGGAGATAATAACGGAAACACTTATCAAGGTTTTTTTGGACAAGAAGACTGTGGAAGAAAAATGATTTGTTGAGATGCAAAAAATTGAAACAGGGTCAAAACGAAAATTAGCAAAACCGGCAAAACCGAGTACGAGATTTCAGAGCTGCATTCGTGCCCACACACAAGTTCGACGATTTTAGCTTACGAAATCGTCAATCGACACCCCCCTTGCGCACGAGTAGGTGTTGGAGTAAAACCATTCAAAGGAGCTTGTCAACTCCTCACGCTTCTTTGGTTATAAACCATTGAAGGTTTACTCCTTCTTCCTATGTGGGACACATTCCCACACCCACTTGGTTTTTGCTAATTTCATCCAAGTACTCAACTTTGAGTATCGATATCTCATTCACATATACTCCGTTTTGGAAACATTATACATCGTTTCAAAGCTCTCATATAGGAGAACACAAACCCACTAAGAGTTAATTATATATAATACATATACAAGGGCGGAGCCACCTTAGCACCAGAAGGTGCAGTGGCACCCCCTCACCCATTTAATTTTCATTTTATATATATTAATCTATGGTCAAATTTTAAAATATTCAATGGCATGTCCCTTCTCAAAAGTTCAAGAAGATGCAACCGTACCTCGTAATCAACCAAAAAACAAAAAACAAAAGTTTTGAAATCAACCAAAAAACCGAAAAAAAACTCTTGAAATCCACCCAAAACCGAAAGTCTTTTGAAATCGATAAGGAAAAAAATTAAAAATCTCTCGAAATCAAGCAAAAGCTTTAAGAAAATCTCTCGAAACGGTGAAATAAATCTAAAAACACATTGGGCGGTATTGAACGTTGATCAAACATCGATAAAAACCGTGTTTTTTGCAATTACTTTTTGTCTATATTATATGGTGCCACCGTATGAAATTTTTTTGGTCCGTCCCTGCTTCTCAAATCGGTGCTCACACAAAACCAAAGCAAAGATAAATATCGATATTTTTGTCTTTTTCATAACGTAACTTTATAATTTTTATTCTACTTTTATATAGTGCTCCCCCTACTGTAAATTCCTAGCTCCGCCAGTGTACATATATATATGTATTTAAATGTGTCCAAAGTTAGTAAAAAACATATATTTTTACTAAATTTTCCAACAGTTTCATGGCACTTCCAAAACCGTATTTCATAATCCAAAATTAGTCATTTTTATTATTCAAAATCTGTTGAAATTTGTAAACTGAATTCTTATTAACCTCAAACAACTTTTACATGTAAAACTCACTACAATTTCACTCAGTCTCACAAGAACTTCAAAAGATTTGAAGTTATAAACTCAAATCTAAATCCCTAAAAACGAGAGAGAAATGCTCTGTGAATTTTAAGAGAGTAAAACAGAAAATATTAGTATTAAACCCTAATAGACTAAAGCTGCTTTTTATACACAAACGTGTCTTCACGAATTACACATCAGCCCCTTGAACTCTTTTAATTTGCACCGCTATCCTTGTTTCAACTAGATATTGAGGAGCAGCACACTACTTTCACCTCTTAACAATTTTGGTCCTCGTAAAAAAGAAACAACACACAAACAATATAAATTAGAACCTCAATGACAAGATTGGTTACAATGTTAATTAAGTAGTTTTAACACCCTCCCTCAATCTTGGCACTGGAAAAGATCCAACATTTTAACTTAGAACACAAATAATTGTGTTGATTTACACCAAGTGATTTCGTAAAGATATCTGCAGGGTTTTCTAAAGACGGTACTTTAACAGTCTTAAGCATTCCTGAAGCAACTTTATTTCTTACTTGATGTACATCAATTTCTATATGCTTAGTTCTTTCATGAAAAACTGGATTGTTTGCAATTTGTATTGCTGACTTATTATCACAATTTAAATCAATAGGTAAAAGATTTTTAATTTTTAAATCTGTTAAAACACTTACTACCCAAATAATCTCACATAAAGCAGAAGCCATTGCTCTATATTCATATTCAGCAGAAGAGCGAGAAACAGTCGATTGTTTCTTACTCTTCCACGATATCATACATTTACCCAAATACAAACAATAAGCAGTAACTGAACGTCTAGTAGAAAGGCACTTACCCCAATCTGCATCAACAAAAGCCTTTAAACTAAACTCAGATGAAGAAGAAAAATATACACCCTTTCCTGGAGAATACTTCAGATATCGCAGGACTCGAAGAGCCAATTTAAGATGTGACTGTCTAGGAGAGTGCATAAACTGACTCAGACAATGAACTGCAAAGGCTATGTCAGGTCTCGTGGCTAACAAGTAAATTAATCTACCAATTAATTTTTGATATTTAGAAAAATCTGTCAAAGGTGGATCTTTTAAATCAGGACCAACTGAATCTGTGACTATAAGATTCATGTCCATAGGAGTGCTAACAGGTTTACAACCTAGATATCCAAAATCACTAAGAAGTTCTAGACAGTACTTCCGTTGAGACATGCAAATACCAATTAATTTTTGATATTCAGAAAAATCTGTCAAATGTGGATCTTTTAAATCAGGACCAACTGAATCTGTGACTATAAGATTTATGTCCATAGGAGTGCTAACAGGTTTACAACCTAGATATCCAAAATCACTAAGAAGTTCTAGACAGTACTTCCGTTGAGACATGCAAATACCCTTTTCAGTTCTTAAAATTTCTATTCCCAAGAAAAATTTCAACTCACCCAAATCTTTGATTTTGAAGCTAGATTGCAAATGTTGTTTGACCTTATTTATTTCAGTTAAAGAATTTCATGTTAAAATAATATCATCCACATATACAAGCAACACCAAATACACAGAATCATTTATTTTTGTAAACATAGAGTAATCACAAGTACTTTGAACAAAACCATTGTCATAAAGACAAGCAGAAAGTTTGGCATACCACTGACGTGGTGCTTGTTTTAAACCATATAATGATTTATCAAGCTTACACACTCTCTTATCATTAGTTGAAAAATAACCAGGAGGTAAAGACATATAGACATCCTCATTTAAATCTCCATATAGAAAAGCGTTATTAACATCTAATTGACAAAGAGGCCAATTATATTGAACAGCTAACGAAATAACACATCTTACCGTAACCATCTTAACAACTGGAGAAAAAGTCTCCTCGTAGTCTAAACCTTCACGCTGGGAATATCCCTTAGCTACTAATCTAGCCTTATACCGTTCTATCTCTCCAATTGATTTATACTTTATTTTATAAATCCATCTACAACCAATTGGCTTTCGGCCAGTTGGAAGAGTAGTTAAAGTCCAAGTGTTATTCCTATATATAGCCTCCATTTCATCATTCATTGCAGAAACCCAATTTTGATCCTTGCATGCTTCAAAAAAGTTATTGGGTTCTACGAATTTGTTAAGAGTAGTTACAAAACAAAAGCTATTTTTGCTTAAAAAGGAGTAATTCACTACCTTTTCCAAACCATATTTAACTTTTCCTTCCACTATATAGTCAGAAAATTTCCTGGGCAAATTTGAAACCCTATTTGATTTTCTAGTAGAAGGTTCAACCATACCACCCTCAGGAGGGAAACTCAAATGAACATCATTATCATTTCCGTCAGCCACACTCTGGTTATTATCAGTCATAACAGGATCACCAGGACTCTCAGATCCGACATTCCTTCCTTGGAAGTTTATTCCGTTGGTGCCACCAAGCTCATTGGGAGTGGCAGCACCAGGATGACTAGTAAACTGACCAGGGTGGCTATTATGTTCAGAACTACGATTTAAGCTGTCATTTTGTGAGTTATCCCTAATATCATCATTGGGTTTTTCAGAAGAAATATCAGTAGTCTGAATCACAATATCATCGAAAAAGTTTAAAGAGTTAATGCCACCAGAATTATTATGTTGATGATTTGCTCCCATTTTAAACGGAAAAACAGTTTCATAAAATTTTACATTACGCGAAACAATGATTTGTTTGGTGTCTAAACTAAACAATCTATAGCCCTTTTGAGAATTTGCATAACCAAGAAGAACACATTTTTCAGTTCGAGAAGAAAATTTATCACAAACATTGGGCCTAATAGCAAAGCACAAACAACCAAAGTTTCGCAAATGTGACAACACAGGAGCAAACCCAAACACTACTTCATAAGGGCATTTTCCTTTCAACACAGAGGAAGGTGTTCTATTTATTAGATAAGTAGCAGTTAAAATGCACTCATTCCACATGTTTAAAGGAATTCCCCCTTGAAACATTAAAGCTCTAGCAACATTTAAAAGATGTCTGTGTTTACGCTCAACAATTCCGTTCTGTTGAGGAGTATAAACACAGCTAGTTTGATGCAAAATGCCTTTTGAACTAAAAAACTCACCCAGTTTGTGATTTACAAACTCGATGCCGTTATCACTTCTGAAAGCCTTTATAGTTTTCCCAAATTGATTTATCAAGAGACTGTGAAAAGAAACAACATAATCAACCACTTCATCCTTATATTTCAGCAAATAAACCCAGACAGACCTAGAGTAGTCATCTACTAAGGTCAAAAAATATCTATATCCTTCCTTACTAGGAACACGGTAGGGTCCCCATAAATCCATATGTATCAACTCACCTAGACAAGTGGTAGAATGATTACTAAGATTGAATTTCTCCCTAGTTTGTTTTGCCATGTGGCAAATCTCACAGGGAGGAGTCTCCGAACCATTTTCTAGATTTAATTGACCTTTTAAGCAAGCCAAAGCTTGGTCAGCCGGGTGACCTAACCTACTGTGCCATAGTTGACGAGAATCAAAACAAGAAATAGTCATATTGGTGTTGGTTTTATTTCCCAAAATTTTAGGATTAACAGAATCACTAAGCACCTGATCATAAAAATACAATCCTCCAAATTCACTACCAGTCCCCACAAGTTTCGTGGGATGCAAGCCCTGAAGCAGATAACATTTAAAATCATCAAATCCAACAAAGACCTTGCTATCTCTAGCAAGTTTATGAACAGATAGCAAGTTAACATGAAAATCTGGAATAACCAAAACATCAAATAACACAACATGATCATTCAACCTATAGTTCCCAATTTTGTTGATTTTGGCCTCATTTCCATTAGGTTGAGTCACTCTTAGATTTAGGTCAGATATGTCAACAATGTTATCAAGACAAGCAGTAGATGAAGTCATATGTTGATTGGCACCAGAGTCAATTATCCAACAAGACTGGGAATTCTTAGAAAAGGTTGAATTACAAGTCATGTTTAAAAAAACCTTTGAATTTCTAGTCATGTTTGCAAAAAAATTACCTGCCATATTGGCAGATAGGCCCTCATTCTGTTTCTGATCCAACAGAGATAACAACTTGTTGAGTTGCTCTTCTGTAAGAGATTTAGAAGAGTTTGATCCACTTGTAGGACCTTCGGTAGCTCCAAGATTGTTAGAGGAAGGTTTAGCACACTGATTTGACTTAGCTTTATTAAACTGAAAGTCTTTTGGAAAGCCTATGAGTTTAAAACATCTTTCTATCGTATGACCATTAACACCACAGTGTTTACAAGTCAAAATAGGTTTTCCTGATTTTTTCCTGTTGTCGACAGGTTTACTAAAAAAGGCAGTGTGCTGAGTCTTAGGGTCGGATGAGGAGCGAGACAAACCACGATGGGACTCTTCTCTTGATATAAGAGAAAAGGCCGTTTTGACAGTGGGTAAAGGATCAGTGGTCAAGATGTTACTTCGCAATTGCATATAGTTATCATCCAATCCCATCAAAAATTGCATAAGTTTCAAGAGCTGATTATGTTTAGTAAAATCAGATGAAGCATTACAGGTACACGAAGGAAGTTTGACTAATGCATCAAATTGTTTCCATAGAGCATTTAGTTTATGATAGTAATCTGAAACAGATATTCCATTTTGGCTAAGAGAATTTATCTTTTGATGCAAACTGAAAGTAACAGAACCATCAATTTTGTCATATGTTTCCTTAAGTTCTTGCCAGACCTCACTAGCAATTTTAGAGAAAACCTGACTGAGAAACAGCTCCTCAGATATGGACCCTAGAATCCAAGATAACACAACAGAATTGCATCTGTCCCATTGCCTACCAAGAACATCATTATCAATGGGACGAGATACAGAACCATTAATAAATCCAAGTTTATTTTTAGTTTCTAGGGCCAACACCATAGCACATGACCATACCTTGTAATTTTCAGTTCCAGATAACTTTAGGCTAAGTAAAGGAACACCCGAAGTATCACTGGGATGAAGGTAAAGAGGATCACCAAAATCCAGTTTTGCAATCAGAGATTGCGGTTCTAGATCTTTGCGAGCTTCTCCACCAGTCATAATGTTCAGAAGAAGATCACACACAAGGGAAGAATACCTTAGTGACTAAGGCAGGGTTCCTTGCCACTCTTAAGATGGTAGGTCAAGCCAATCACCAAGGTATCCAAAAAAGGAACACACAAGGTAAGAGAAGACTTACAGTGGGTGCACGAACACAGTACGCAGCGGAACAAGTAACAAGATAAAGAACCTGAACAAAAATGTAAGAGAAGAAGGAAGGAGAGAATGCACACTGCACAGATCCACGGGTAGGGAACCACAGTGTGTATGTTCTCAACCTCTTCGGAAAAGAGCAAACTCAAGAGCAATCTGCAATGGTTAGTAGTAGGAATTTTAGAGCAGACCAAACCAATATGGCCACTAACACTCACACTGAGATAAGAACCAGATCAAGACAATATAGTCAGGATCTTCAAGGGTACACATGAAGCAGCACAGATCTGGATATACTAACAGGGTATGAACAATCACCGATCAGATCTAATCAAAGCTATAGAGCCAAGATCAGAGAGATCGAAAGTAAAGATGCACAACTGTAAATCTACAGGTAACAACAAACAGCCAGATCTAATTGTTTTAATGCAAGAAAACGCCAGACCAAGGTTATAACACCAAGATCTCCAAACGAAATAGGGTAAAAATGCAGATCTGAAGATGTTAACAGTTCCAAAAGGAGACTAACAGAGTCTGAACAACCACCGACCAGATCTAATCAGAGCTACAGAGCCAAGATCAGAGAGATCGAAGCTATAGCTGTACAGGTAAAAAAAATATCCAGATCTAATTGATAAAATGCAAGAAGAAACCAGATCAAGATTATAACACCCAGATTTCCAACAGTAATAAAAAAACACAGATCTGAAGATGTTAACAGTTTCAAAAAGAGACCACCGACCACCTCTAATCAGGGCTATAGAGCCAAGATCTCGAGACGTCGATACTATAGATGCACAAAAGAAAGGTAACACTCCAGAGAGAGCATAGATCTGAACATAATCAGATCGAAGCTTAAAAGAGGGAACGATTACTTCTGACCAGAGCTAAGAAGCTAAGACCAGAGAGAATCGATACAACAAGCGAGTACCAAAAACAGAGTTAATACGAACAAAAGAAAACGAGAAGAGAATACCGGAGAAGATGACGTTCTGAAGAAACTCCGGCGATGATCAACCGTATCGCTCTGATACCATGTTGAAATTTGTAAACTGAATTCTTATTAACCTCAAACAACTTTTACATGTAAAACTCACTACAATTTCACTCAGTCTCACAAGAACTTCAAAAGATTTGAAGTTATAAACTCAAATCTAAATCCCTAAAAAACGAGAGAGAAATGCTCTGTGAATTTTAAGAGAGTAAAACAGAAAATATTAGTATTAAACCCTAATAGACTAAAGCTGCTTTTTATACACAAACGTGTCTTCACGAATTACACATCAGCCCCTTGAACTCTTTTAATTTGCACCGCTATCCTTGTTTCAACTAGATATTGAGGAGCAGCACACTACTTTCACCTCTTAACAATTTTGGTCCTCGTAAAAAAGAAACAACACACAAACAATATAAATTAGAACCTCAATGACAAGATTGGTTACAATGTTAATTAAGTAGTTTTAACAAAATCAAATTTGTTTTCAAAATATGAGATTGTCGAGTATAAATTTTTGTGCCATGTGAAGATTTTGACAATTTATGTACTTTTTGTACGTATATCCTAATGGGTTGTATATGGATAAATGAAATGTGTTTTTGTATTTATATATGAAATTGGTTTTGATGATAATATATGTGAGATGAGCATATATGCACTTTTTTGATGTGTAATATGAACCGGGTTTATATGTGCATATATGCAATTGTAAGTTGATGATCATATGTGTAAGATGTAAATGGTTTATATGTGCATATATGCAATTTTCTTTATGTGCATATATGAAATTGTAATTTGATGACCATATGTGTAAGATGTGCATATATGACATTCTTTTGATGTGTAAGATGAACTTGGTTTATATGTGCATATATACAGTTTTGTTAATGTACATATATGAAATAAAAACACCATCTTCAACGGTTAATAGAAAAATATGTTAAAAACCATTTTGATGAACTTGTTTTGCTCTTCAATCGATTGGGAATAAGCATTATGATCGTCAACGGTTAATGGAAAAAAAATGAAAAACCGGGTTCATCGCCATTGCAGACCATGATCATTAACAAGGAAAAAAAGTGACTAAAATGTTATGAATTAGGAAGAAGATGAATATTATGATTAATCTTTAAAAAAAAATATAGCTTCCATGTTTATCTATGAGTTAATATAGGAATGTAAATATCTATTAAATAATTATAATACTTAAATTCCCTAAACTACCCCTAATTAATACACCATGTGATTACTAAAAACAAATAAAAATACTAAAATACTATTGGTCCATACGGGTTAACAAAGTTAACACTAAAACCTTGGTTAACAAAAGAATTACCCTCTCTCTCTCTCTCTCTCTCTCTCTCTCTCTCTCTCTATATATATATATATATATATATATATATATATATATATATATATATATATATATATATATATATATATATATATAGGTGAATACTATTTTACAAACCAATGAAATCTAACAAACCGTACAAACTCTTGTTTTCAATGTTTAATTGAATGAAATTGTTTCATATAATTTTTTGTTGATGAAATTGTTTCATATATTTTTGTTTCTATGTAAAAATGAAATTGTTTCATGTATTTCTCACTTTGATGAAATGTGTTTCATATATTGTTGATTAATCAACTTTCATATATTATTGATGAAATTTTTTCATGTATTATTAACTAATCAACCTCAATAATAAAGAAAAAGTGAAGAAAAAGAAAAATATGATTGGTTGAACGCGGTTTGTACGGTTTGTTAGATTTCACTAGTTTGTAAAATAACTGACCCCTATATATATATATATATATATATATATATATAGGCTGGGTATCTTTTGCAAACCAGTGTATTTGTACAAACTCGTACAAACCATACTTAGCTTTATGATTTTGTAAATTTGGCTTCATGAATATATATATATATATATATATATATATATATATATATATATTGGCTTCATGAATATATAATTTGGCTTTATGAATATATCATTTGGCATTTTTAACTAATTTTTTTCGTTGGAGCCCTAAAATACCCTTATTTTTGTAAAAAAATTAGTTAAAAATGCCAAATGATATATTCATGAAGCCAAATTATATATATATACATATTCATGAAGCCAAATTTACAAAATCATAAAGCTAGGTATGGTTTGTACGAGTTTGTACAAATACACTGGTTTGCAAAAAATACCACCCCTATATATATATATATTATATATATATTTATTTATATATATAGAGCCATTCAAGGGAGAACTGGGTTATCTGTGGTAATTGTAAGAACTAATCTTGACCGCAAATCAGAGGATAAAATAGGAAATCATTAATTTTGATAATTTTAATTAAAAATTTAATTAAAGGGTATTTTAGGTATTTCATAAATATCTTCTCCCCTCTCTCCTCTTTCCTCTTTCCCCTCTCCGGCGAACATTATTCCGACGAACATTTTTCCGGCGAATACATGATGCACACTGTGATACACTTTGTAAATATCGAAAATACATGATGCACACTATGATACCCTTTTGTAAACATCGAAAATAACAAAAATAAATAAGAAATGTTGTGATACCCTCGTAAAACAACGAAGATACACTGTGATACACTTTGTAAACAACGAAAATACATTGTGATACATTTTGTAAACAACGATAATACATATTGTGATATCCAATAATTATAAACTTTAAGAAAGAAACTTACTGTGATACCTATTGTGATAACCCCAACCCTAAAAAATCGAATAAACATTTACAAGATGCACTGTGATACACACTGTGATACCTAAAACCTAAAACCAAAATCAAACCCACAACCCAAAAAACGTTGGCCGGATATGTTTGCCGGAACCATCGAGATCTGGAATCATTTTGGCATATCAATTGAGGGAGAAGGAAGGGCACCAGAGAAAACCGAACCCATCATTCAAAATTAGTATTTTGGAAATAAGAAATTGATGAGACCCCCCTCGGTTTTGTCGTCGAACAAATCAGTCTTTCGAGCACGAGCCTAATATAAACTCGTTAACATCGTTCGAACCTGCATGTATCGGGAACAAGATCCTGCTAGAAAACCGGGGTTTTATTACCAAAGGATCTCATGCCAATCGCTGGTGGAAGGAGGGATCGGCGGCAGAGGATGGAGGAGGAAGGAGGAGCGACGACGATGGGAGGTTCGATGGAAGGAGCAGCGAGAGACCAACGAAAATAGGGAAACTTTAAAGGTACGATCGACAACGACTTCTTTTGATGGGGGCATCAGTGTTGGAGGATTTCAAAATAATCCTTTTTAATGGAGGTATCAAATAGGTGGTGGTGGTCTGGTGGGGGTGATGTATGGGTGGCTTCATCAAGATCGACGACAACTCCTTTTAATAGGATTTCAAAATAATTAGTACCACAATAATAGGGTAACTTAAAAGGAATGAAATCAATTCCTCCACAATATTAGGCAAGTGATTACCATCAATCTTAAAAAAATTCAAATTACCAAAATACTCTTTTATACTTATTTAAAATTTATATTAATTAGCTTAATTGTGTGATTCACATTGGATCTCACAATTACCACAGATAACCCAATCCTCATTTGATTAGCCCCTATATATATATATAGAAGCCCACTATTTTGTAAACTTTTTTCGTGTAAACTTTGAATTTCATAGGTTTTCTTAATGAAAATTTTTCATGAAATTGTTTCATATCATTAATTTCTTGATGAAATTGTTTCATATATTTGTGTTTTTTATATAGTTTCATGTTTTTTTCATTCCTATGAAAATGTTTCTTATATTTTCTCCGTTTGATGAAACTTTTTTCATTTTTACATAAAAAACACAAATATATGAAACAATTTCATCAAGAAATGAATGATATGAAACATTTTCATCAAAATAAACAATTTCATGAAACAATTTCATCAAGAAAACCTATGAAATCCAAAGTTTACACACATTTAGAGGTTTACAGATTATTATACCTCTATATATGTATTAGTCCATTTTACATCTCAAAGCCCAAAATTAATCCAACTAGATTGATCAATACGTCTAAATAAGTACGACTGCACGAGTACACTGAAACAAGTAGATCAACGATGTTGTTTTCATTGAATTAATGAACATATGAAGTATGTTTCAAACTATAAATTTAAAATTAGAACTATGAACATAAATGAACATATGAAATATGTTTCAAAGTAGAAGATGGAACCACGAATTTCTGTTTTCATTGCATTGATGTTGTTAGAAGTTTGTTTTTTATTGCGTAAAGAAATCTCATATGTTTCTTGTAGGTTGTAACTTTGTATTTTGTTATCCTATTTTCTATGTATAAGAACAATTAAAAATACTCCTAAGTCTCCAAACATCGAAGACAATGATGAACCAAACACGTCTAAGAAAAAGGGAGGTAGAACCTCGAACGTTGGGGACACTTTTCAGAAAAGAACTCTAGATATGTTTGTAATTATTGTGGAAAAGACTATGCTTATAATTGTAAGAGAATTGACAAGTTCTTCGTGGAATCACTTAAGAAACCAATGTAAGAAATATCTAGATAGGGTGTTTGATAAAAAAACAAAAATTGTTTAGCTTTCATACTATCAACGATGATGAGGTGTTATTTAAAAAAGAGAAATGTTGAAAAGTCATCGCTAAGTTTGTGGTTACGGATGAACAACCCTTTAGTGTTATAGAGGGTGGAAGATTTAGAGAACTTGTTAAAGAGTTGCAGCCTAAATTTGGTGTACCTAGCAGAGTGATTGTTGCTAGAGCTAACAAAGGTCGGACAAAGAATATGTTCAACAACTAATTGGAGTCGGAGAGGTCCAACATAATCGTACTTGATTGATGATTTGAATCGTATGCTATCATTCAAACTTTTGAAGTTTAATTCTAATACTTAAGGATTTTAATATATATATATATATATATATATAATTCTAATACTTAAGGATTTTAATAATTTCTTGAGAGGATGATACACTTAAACATTCTGATCGATTTTTTTACAGTACAATCACAAATGATTATGTGATGCATAAAACACTTAAACGTTCTATCCAATTTTTGTACAATATAATTATATATGATTTCAGAAAGCAAACTATACTTAAACAGTTTGTCCAACTTTTATATAGCATAATCATATGTGATTAAATCTTATACAGATAACAAAAACTCAAGTTGAAACAATTATACAACTCCGATAAGAAATAATAATGTATAACATACTCAAACACATAATCAAATTAGTATTATGCCATCAATCAAACATTCCTTTCTTTACCAGACAATTGCATGATTCGTGGGTTGTGAATTGACCACACAAGTGGCCGCATCAAAGTTGTCCATCATGGATACATTCGAGCTTCCAATTTTGCCCACCATCTCACAATGGACTGCATCACAAGACATTCATCGTGACTAAATTTATAAACATATTTAGATCAAACACATGTAAACAATCATGTACTCATTTAATTATATAAAACATGATAGTGCAATATATCTTGGTACATAATCACATGTGATGGCACATAAAAAAGAGAAAAGTTATAACTATCACCAACATCACATGTGATCTTAAGAATATTATCATCTACACAAAAGTTTAATGTCTAAGACTGGGCGATGTTTTCACAGTTGCACAAAACACACTTAAATGAACATATACTCAATTAATCACAAATGATTATTAACCAGAAGAATGTAAACGATGTTACTCATCATGATGAACACCCTCTAAAACTCATATCCATTAAATACTTCCTAATACACGATTTGGAATGAAAAAATGTATAACCATCCACAATAAGATTGAAAATAATAGAATATCAACTAAATTTTACCTCCTGTATCTGCGATTACTGTATCACCAACAAAATAAAAAAAAACGTCCATCTCTTAACCTTTGGGGGGCCAATTGCATAAACAAAAAGCGTCCATCTCTTAACCGGATTTCGATCGACTCATTTGATTGTTCCATTGAAGCCACAAAAATGAAATGAAACCCTAAAATCCTCAACTACAGGTGTGCCAATGGCGTATGCAAAAATAATGAAGATCAACAAAATTGGGATTTGAATTAAGATCACCAGAATCGGGTTTGCTTGAAGAACCACAAAAGATACACACATTAATTTCTTTGATTGAGATTGAATTGAACATGAATTAAGGGAATTTGATGATATCCTAAAATAATCAATCGCATAATTTGACTTATATGCCCTTCTAACTTGATTTTTAAATATTATTATTTTTGGAATTATTTAAAATAAATGATTGGTTGTGAGTTATTCCTTTATATTCATAAATATATATCATTCTCGTATGATCCCCTTAATATATATATATATATATATATATATTGTTGCACCCCTTACAAATCAATGTGCATATATGCATAATCTAATATGCATATATGCATTATTCCATGTGAATATATGTTCATTATATGTATATTCTTACATATTATACTGAATTCTAGGAGTCAATTTGGCAATAAATGATCGAGAGGTATGGGGTATGTGTATGTTTAATAATTGTAGGTATAACAACTAAAAGAAGAATCGGACTGTACATGATTGGAGATGGAGGCGAAGGAGAAGACAATGCAAACACAGGTGCATGCAGACGCAGGTACAGACACAAGTTTAACCGTTACAAGAAGCGCTATTGAGTGCCTTATAGATGAGAAGATGAAAACCATGAAGGCTATGTTTCAGAATAGATTTCCCACCCCGCCTTAGATGTTTGTAATTTGATACTTGATTTCTAGTTTTTAGACGCCAGACGTCTTTAATATATAGTTTAAATATAATTTGGTGTTTCGTGTTTATAAGCATGTTATTTGGGACATTTTGTACAAGTTAGATTCTGAAATTGTAGATTTAAATTATTTTTTAAAAATATTTACAACATTTTTGACGAATGCCATCAGAAATTTGATTTAAGAAGAACATTTTTTTGAAATCTCGTAGGAAATCCCGTCTGAAATAAATTTCCTTTGGAAATAAAATCCATTGATATCCGTCAAAAACCATTGAAAATCCATCGAAAACCCGTCGAGAATGTGGTTTTGTTCTATTGAATTTCAACATTTTTTCCTGATGGAATTTCTGTCAGAATAGTTTAGTTTCGTCGCAATTGATCGTTGGAAAACTTTTTCCAACGGACACTTTCCGTGGGAAATCTGTCGGGGTGGCCATTTCATATGGATTTTTGACGGAAATTGCGGTCGGTAATTAAAAGTGCTGTTTTTAGTAGTGTTGGAAGCGGAGCGAGTAGGGCATGCAGTCAAGGTGGAGACCGAGCGGGTAGAACGAGAAGCTATGGTGGTGAAAACGGACATTCTAGAGACAAAGATAACTTCCTTTGAGGACTTGATTTCTAGATTGGCCCCTTCGTTCCTCGTCCACATCCCCCACCCGTTCCCGTCCTCATCCTCGTCCCCCATTCTAGTTAGTTGGTGCATTTTACGAACACACTTCTATTTTGGTGGAAGAGTTTTAATGGAGTTTATAAATTTAATTTCTGTGATTTAATGTATATATGTAATGCATATTTTATACAAGTAAATACAAACAACTTGAATTATTAAGATAAATAATTATTAAGAACGTACGGCAAAGGACACCGTTAGAAAACCGTCGATCGGTGTTATCTTTAGTCGATGATTCAATGTTATTTGTCGGAAATCCTTTGATTTTAATTAGCACCGTTGGAATTTTTTTGGTAATAGTTGTCGTTGGAATTTCGTTAGTTGTAGTGCTTATCGCAAAACCATTGATGAAAGTTGCTGTCGAAGAGAGGGAGACCCCATAGGTTATCTCAGGACCATCAGAAAATCGTTTGTGATTGACGTGTTACGGATTGTGTATAGAAGATGATTAAGGACCGGATAATCTCAAGAATCATGGATATATACGACTAGAGATAGGAGTTATCTATGGACACACACGTCCAGAGATAGGAGCCATCTATGGACACACACGTCTAGGCCGAAGACCAACCAGAGATCGCAAGCTCGACCAGAGCTATCTCTAGACCAGAGCGTGGACTTCTCAGATTTCGAAGTCTGAAAATACAAGTTTGAACACGCACGTCCAGGATTTTGTAAGCATTGTTTCAGACTTACGACTTACGGCCCGTTCCTGACATTTATTAGGCCCGAGCGAAAAGTAAAAATGAGCTCTCGATAACTACAAAATTATTTTCAATATATTGTTTATATCATTAAAAATAACATTGAATTCAAGAAAGACTAATAATTCATATAAAACCGTTTTTCCCTGTATTCCTAGCGCAAGATCAATCAATAACTATTTCTAAATTAATATTACCTACCATATCATTTTTACATAAGTTCGTCAATCCGTTCCACCATCAAAGGCATCTTATGATATACCAATATATAGATTGAAATCATTTGAGGTCACTATGTTGACCATTCAGAGTAACACATTAAGTAATTCAACATAAATCAGTTGAATTTCCACATGTTTCCTGATGTTAATGTTTTTCATCACCATTTTAAACTTTTAGGGTTGAAATAAACTTTTCAAGAATCATCAATCTTAGAATCAAAAGTCCATGTTGGTTATAGTTTGAGATCTTATTCTTGTTTTAGAGATATGATAGTACTTAAAGATTCATGCACTCAATATTTAGGTAATAAGGAGTCAATAAGAAGATAGTTTTGAAATCTAAATATAAATATAAATATAAACTGAGTCGTCTCATATAGTTGATAATTATTTTCACAAGGTAGGATTTTCTTAGTTAATAACAAGAAATCTACTATATTCTAACATAAAAATAAAATTCATGCGGATGGAATAATCAAAATAGTATCTGGAAGATGAGTAATGGAGTGTATGTATATATATATATATATATACAAGTTAGCGAAGCAATAAACAATCCTATAAAATGAAAGAACAAGAAACTTTTTCGAAATTTTCTTGCCGAATGTAATTAGTAAATACAATGCTAAATTCGTTTTAGATCCTATTATATACCAAGTCTTTTTTTTTATTTACAATTTTTTAACTACTACTATAAATGGTTAATGGTATATAATAAAAAAATTGGGCCCTCGGCGTGCGGACGGCCCGTCGACTTAGTAAAATTTCTAAATTTTTAGAACTTAGATTCGAAAAAAATTTCTAGGGATGCTGCCCTCGACCCCTCCTGTTGATCGGCCAAGGATCCCGTGACCCCAACTTTATGGGGATATATACAGGGGAAATTCGGGAGTTAATAAGGGTTTTTGCAAATAATTGAAAAAGGGGAAAACGAACTCGAAGAGAAAGACGAGCTCGAAAGAGACTCGGAACTTGGCATCAAAGAAGGGATAAACGAAAAGCACCGAATATAGAAAGGTTGCGAGAGAGATTGAAGAACAAATTGAGAATTACAAACAGCGACCAAAGCGAGTTGCAAACGAGTTACATACTTGCTAACCCAAATCAAACTCACTTGGAACAGTGTTAGGCGTATATGTACTTGGAAACCAAAGCATCCCAAATTCCCATCTCCATGTTGACATCACTCGTCCCACTGTTTGATTTAAAGTCCAATTCAAGTCTTACATTCATTATTTATTTAATTTCCTTTCTCTTAATTTCTTTTAATTATTTCTAGTTTTAAATTAGGATTAGAATTATTTTAAATTCATATTTATCTTTTTCTAGTCTAGTTTATAAATTCGTATTTATCTTTTTCTAGTATAGTTTATAAATAGGGCTATTATGTTTTTTTGTTATTCAGTTCAATGATTCAATAAACTTTACGTTTTTAAGAGTTTGCTCTTAGTTTTTCGAGTATTATGTTTCATAATCTCGTTATCAAAAAGGATTTAGACGCTTGTCGATCCTTCCGCAAACCTACGCGTCAATGATCTTAGGTGACAGGGAAACATTTATAAGTTTGCATTCCGCACCTCCTAATTCGCGTATGTTTGTCTTATCACCTTAATGGATATTCAAGTAAATCACAATTACACTAAATACTTGATGACACTAAAACCACTAACAAGACGCGGTTGGGATCCATTGTTGATAGCTTCAGAGACCCGTTGGAGGGCGACATTCATAACTGTGCACTCCGCATCTTCTAACCATTAAGTGTCTAGTGTTCTAGTGTTCTATTCTTGAATGAACCTTTTGTTAAATGATGAGAAGTTCATACTTCAGTTTCCCCCATATTTTCAAGCACCATTGTTCTTGGACCAAGATAATTTTTTTTTTCTGAAAAGTGCCACATCTTCAAGTGCCTCTTTGAATGTACAAGAGAGTGAAAAGTGTGAAGTTTAATTAACTATGTGCTTATCATGGACTGATCGCAGAACTTAGACGGACAATATTCCATGGCTACCGAAACTAGAGGGTGTGATTTATTTGTAATTAAGAAATATCATGTGTAGCCAGCTTCCTTTACCGGCCTTCTTGGAGAGTGATAGTTAAGTTGTTGACGTTGGTTTGTGTCTGATCTGGTTTATAGGAGGAAGAAGAAGAGCTGGACATTGTTCTTCTTGCTACAAAAGCTGGTTGTTTTGGAGTTGGAAGACTTGCAATATCACCAGCAAGCATCAAAACTACATTCGTCATGGTGGGACGATCTCCTGGATCTTCTTGCACACACAAAAGCCCAACAATTATGCACTTCAATACCTCACTTGAATTGCTAGATTCTACTAGCTTTTGATCCACCAACTCAAATGGCCTATCTTCTTTCCACAAACTCCAGGCCTGTGATTGCTAGCAGATTAGCTTATAGAGCAAAATATATGTAGGAGAGCAATTCACAAAAATAAAATGGTTTTCAGAAAAAGGAAACTACTTACATAACCTAAAAGATTTATCGTCTGTTGGGATTTAGAAAATCCTGTGATCTTTTTTCCACTGATAATCTCCAGAACAACGACTCCAAAGCTAAAGACATCCGATTTAACAGAAAACAAGCCATCTAGTGCATACTCCGGAGCCATATAGCCACTGCATGAAATACGCTATTAGAAATAACTAGATTCTTCTGTCTTCAAAATATCAAGAAGATAAAAGACATACGAATTAAACTTGCTTTAATTACCAACTTATTCCAAGTCTTGCTAAAGTTTTCTACTAGTAGGAAAGTTGGGCAAACATGACTTCTAATCTTGTAGCTTTTGTTTCTCATGATATAATACTTCAATTACTATAAGATTCACCGTATTTTTTTTGGCAAAATACTAAATATCACTTGCATTGTTCTCAATTTATATATGTATTCTTTCAGAACTATGGAACATGGGAGCATCAATTAGGTGTAGATCAAATTAGGAATAAGGAACATACCACAAAGCACTTTTTTTGTACTCAGGGTTTTATATATAGTTTGTGACAAAGGATGGATTTGTGTACTTACTAGGTTCCAATGACTCTATTGGTGCTAGCTTCCATTTCCCTGTCTTTAACTATCTTTGCCAAACCAAAGTCCGATATTTTTGGATTCATTTCCACATCCAATAAAATGTTGCTTGTTTTCAGATCTCTATGAATAATCCTCAATCGAGAATCTTGGTGGAGATAAAGAAGTCCTCGAGCAATCCCTATAATGATTTCATACCGTTTTGCCCAATTCAACAATGTACTTGGGGCTCCATCTTGCAAAGAGATGGCGAAGTACACAATTAGTTCATACCACATGTTTATAATCTCAAATCAAATGTACATATATGAAATTTAAACGCTAACCAAATATGAAGGCATCCAAGCTTTTGTTTGGCATATACTCATATATTAACATCTTCTCATTTCCTTTCATGCAATATCCCAAGAGCCTAACAAGGTTCCGGTGTTGAAGTTTTGCGATCAATATCACTTCATTTCTAAATTCTTCTAAGCCTTGGCCAGAAATGCTAGACAACCTCTTTACAGCCACTTCTATTCCTTCAGGAAGCTTACCCTGATCACATCATTTTAATTCTTATATATGTGCAAGGAATATGATACATTGAGATGAGTAGTATTTGTTTAAGGTTGCAGATTATCACCTTATAGACTGGGCCAAAACCTCCTTCCCCAAGCTTATTAGCATTCGAGAAGTTATCTGTAGCGGTTAATATGCTTTAAAATTCAAAAAACGGTACTCTGAAGCCTTCTGTATCGTCTTCTCTTGAGTGAACTAGATGTAGTAAGTCTATAGATCGACTTTCACTATTATTTGTTTGAAGCATGGAGTTCCTTCTTACATATAGGTGAAAATTCCAAAAGTTTCACCTAAGTGGATTCCAAATTTACTTTTTGACTAAAACTGATATGGAAGGTAACAAATTTATTTAGTTGTACTTAAATTATAACCAATGTTTGCTTGCTAGATACCTTGTTCATGATGGACTAGTCTCTTGTAAAATATATAGCTAAGGCTGCATAACAATAAGATCATAAGGATCATCATTGTGAAGATGGAAATACGTTTCTTTGTTAGGAACGATGATGAATTGTCAAGAGGAGGTGGAGATTGAGAATAATCAGGTAACAAGATTAAACCATTAAGCTCATTGTATTTGATTGAGAAATGTAGAAGATGAGAATTAGGAACAATTTCTCTTGGAGGCCACTCTCTAAAACACACACACACACACTCTTGGTGGCTATACTCAAATGACCTCACCCTCACAAACCCTAACAATTAGGGTTTATATACCCTTTGACCAAACCTAGCTATTTTGACTTTGACATTTGTTGACTAATTACAATTAGACTAAATCTTGGATACATTAGTGTACTAACAATCTCCCCCTATGGATTCAAGATTTAAAAAATTATGACGCTAGTCTTCAGCACTTTAATCTTCAGATAGGCTTTATCTTCAAGAATCCACTTTGGCGGCTTTAATCTTCATTTAGGCTCTTTAAAGTCAAAAAGTCAACAAGTCTTGAAACACGAACTTCAAATCTGTGTAAGGTTGATCAAGGTCTTCAAACAAAATCTTTTTATCTTCGAATCACTGATCTTTGCAGCAGCTTTGACCTTTTGGCAAAATTTCTTCAGTCTTTGAATTATGAACGGGATTTGAGGTTTAACGGGCTTTGAGCTTTTAACAGCATTCTTGAATAATCTTTAAGCACAAACTGTCTTTGTATCTTCACGCATTTGATCTCTCGGAAACACTTTATCTTGAACTTCTTCGACTTTGGCAAATATCAACTTTGATTTTCGGAAATTGAAATATTTATTTATCTCCCTCTTTTCTTCTGTTTGATATTTCTCCCTCTTTTTGATGATTGTGAGCATCATGATCATCAAAATTCTTGTTCAATTTCAGCAGTCTTTGAATACCAGAAACAATCTCCTCCTTTTGATCTGTATAACCGTCAATTCCAAAAATGTTTATCCGAATCTTTTCAAATTCAGATAAGATAAAGTGGTAACCCTGAAACAACGGATGAATCAGTTAAAATGCCTGTAAGTTGCACAGAGCCACTTAGTACAACGAATGCACTTTGAAAATGAGCTTTTTGATGTTCACTCCTCTAGGGCTTCCATTCAGTCATCGAAAGACACAAAGGAAATTCTATGAACGTTATGACAAGAAAACATATTCCTTGTGTGTACGTGCAAGTGTAGAAATGATTGAAGCAACTTATGCTTGATAATAATTAGGCTCAAATTGTGTAAACTGTTGAGACATCAACAAGTTTTCCACGGACTCAATGTGCATGATTGAAGTGCGAAGGTGGGGCAAACTTCCTTCTTTTCAATATCCAAACCTTCCGAGTGAAGATTGCATAGATAATATGCTGCATCCCCAAGAAAATTGAAACATTTCTTTGTTGAGAAAGAAATGAGTAGCTGGTGGAGTTTAATGCAAGAGTTGGCATGGGCTAGTTGCCTGTTTCAATAACGGTCACCAAATAATGTGAACCAATCAGCAATGTGGCTGCCCGACTCAGAAAGTGGCTGGTGCAGAGTTCTCGTATTCTTTTAACTCTGTTCTCACGCCCTCTTTCTGTTTTTAATCAACTCACTGCTAACCAAACTCTCTTTTTCATTTTACCTCAGCACAATGAGATTACTCAACCGGATGAGTTATCTCCCCCACTCTTTGATTTCGACCCCTCACCCCTCAATCACTCAAGGATAACTTCTTGGGTAGGAAACACTGGTTAACGTGGATCCATAGAAGTTCTTTTAAGCTCTCACACTGATTCCCATGAATGTTGTCCTAAAAGATATGTTGCTCAACAGTTTATCTTGAACAAATATGAATCTCAGCTTTTAAATTACATTGTCATCAGAATGTATGCTCCTCAATTATATCATGAAATATTTGAGCATTTGAACGTTGAAGATTTCACACAACAAGAATATTGAATGAATGAAATGAATTTGAAAGGCTTGTTTGTGAATCTGACAATGTATCAATCAGATCAAATATGAAGGATATTCATTAACGCTTAGGGTATCAAAGAATTGAATATTTTGTTTATATGAACAAATATAAACAACCTTTGAATGAAACGCTTAAGTTCTCACGCTGAATGAATGTATGATGCTCAACAAAATTGGAGATTCAAACGGGAGTATTACCATCGATAAAGTTGTTTCGTTTTGAGACGTGGTAATAACAAAGTCAATATGAAGCTGAACCGGTGTGTATGAATACTTGAAAGTATATATAGACAAGATAATACGCAAGTATTAATCTTTGGAAACACACGGTCAAAAATAATGATATAACAACCCGAGATATACATGAAAACATTTAAAACACACTTCTAAAATTATAAAATCTGTTTGAATTAGAGAAGTGGTTTGAACATTTAAGAACACGTTTTCATGCTTGAAAGTTGTTCTTCTTTCAAACAATCTCAAATTGAGTTCAGAAGATACTTACAGTTATCAGTATTATCTCCCCCTCAAATTATGATCGACTGATTTATGATCGGATAAGCTCCCCCTCAAAATCTGCAAAGATCTTAATTTGACAAAATCAGCACATGTAACAGTCAAAGGCTATTTTTTTTTAAGATTAAGAACGAGTCCTGATCTGATATGATCAGAAGTCAAAAACATTGTAAGCTCGGGTTCTAAACTGACGTGTTTAGAATCCATTAATCTCATTGAAGTCCGGGTTCTGAACTGATTTATTCAGAAACCATTACTTCTTTGAAAAGCGGGTTCTGAACTGAAGTATTCAGAAACCATAAACATGTAGAAAGATATATCAATAAGCACAAACAATCAAAAGTTTAGAATCTCCCCCCCCCTGAAATTATGCAGATGGTTTCAGCACAGGTATTCTTCTTCAAATCTGCACAATTTTCTTCTGTTTCCCAGTCATGTGTTTGTATAGTTCTGACAATCAGCACCACACATGATAAACCTGCAAAACAGATTAAGTAGATTTTGGTACCCATTGCCAATTGGGTCCTGACTTGTTATGTGCAGATTTCTTAGAAGGAATACTGTAAGTACCGTACCAATACTGAACATCTTCTTTCTTAACAAAATCATTAGTTCCACAATAAGAACAACATATATGCATTGTGCTAACCTAATCAAATGATTTGCAGAATAGATAAGATTAGGTTTAACAAAAGACTTACCTTTCGGAGCATTGTTCTTCTTGTTCATCGTAGGTGGAGGAACAGATGGCTTTGGGACATCTCTTTCAGGAGTAGATCCTTTTACCTTCCAAACCATCTTAACAGGCTTAAAGATAGGAATATCTGAACTTGTAGCGGCATGGTTGTAGAAAAGATTAGAAGGGCGCATCTGGTCCTTTGAAGAAGTGCTTGATTTGACAGACTTTGCCGAAGAAAGATGTTCATGAATTGAACCAGAAGCAGTCTTGAATGAACATTCCGAAGCAGTTGAATCATCATACGGCGATTGAACAATAGTATCGACACTAGATTGTTCAGATAATTCAACGATGTTAATTGCTTCCAGTTTCTGAACCTTGTCGGACAGAACATTCCTTTCTCTAGAAATCAAATCAAACTTCTTCTGTAGATCAGATTTGATCTTCTGCTCTTTCATAGCTTCCGATGCTAAATCAGACACTCTCCTCGTTAGCTTTGAGATTTCGGCCTGAAACACTTTTCTTTCATCTGAATAGACATCTTTCACACTTTTTGCTTGAAAATCTTTAATTTTCTTCTTTTCAGATTCTTTTATTTCGATGTCTAATTCTTTCTCCAAATTAGATATTTTCAGTGAAAGCTCAGCAATCTTTCCCTCAAAGGATTTTCTCTCAACATTAAACTCGGACATCCTTTTCTCAAGCTTTTCCTTTTCTAAAAATAAAACTTTTTCAAAATCTGAGTTTTGTTTTGAAAGTTTTATGCATTTAAGTTCAACAACTTTCTTTTCCTCAACTGATTTCTTGGAAAAATCAGAAAACTTCTTTTCAGATTTCTCTCTCTCAATGTTTAAAAGAACTGTAAGCATGACTTCCTTTTCAATATCAAAAGCGAGTTGATCGTCATTTCTGACTTCTTCAATTTTGCTTTTAATACTCAACTCAAGATCGACAAGCTTCTGTTCGAGTACCAAAGGAGGATAATATATTTTTCCTTCAGAAACGGGTTTTGATACAGTTCCGTTTGGTGGCTGAACAACATAGCTTTCAAAATAGTCATTAGGCAAGGTTTTCTTATCTAGCAATGCGTTCCTATTTGCCGAATCATAATAATAAGGAAGTTGCATGGTTACAGTTGTCTTTCTTTTGATTTCTTCCTCAACTCCTTGTTCCTCCTCATTAAGCCAGTTGATCTTGAATTTAGGATCTTTTAGATATTTAAGCTATTGAAACTTGTATAAACAAGGTGCCTTTTTTAAAGCATTTTCCAAATAATGAGGATTGTCATATCCCAAACCCCATTCCGAATTGTAATATCTGAATTTCTTTGGAGTGTTTAGAAAAAATGTTTGCTCAGATTGACCAAGTTTGTACAACTTCGCTTCTAGATCACTTGCTTTTTCGGTCAATTCGTTGTTAATATCTTTATAGGATTGCAACAATTTTTCAAGCTCAATCTTTCGTTTTTCAGAAACTCTTACCTTTTCTGCCATTTCATCCATTCTTCTTCGGAAAGAAGTTCGAGATTGTTCGATCTCAACTCGTTCCTTTTTCAAATCATCTTTTAACATGTTATGGTCAATGATTACTTTTCTTTGAGATTCTATTATTTTATGCGCGTTTTTGAGTTTCTCATTTAGATCAACTGATTGTGATTCAACTTTTGCTTCAGGAGTTGATATCTTGTCCTTGAGAGTAACAGTTTCCTCAGAGCTTGCCTTGGGTTTGTCTGTTGATGAATCATTCCAACCCATATATTCTAGAACGAGATAATCATCCAATGAATAATCATCCATTGTTACCTGAAAAATTAGAATGTCGGATCGTTAACAGATACTTCGTGAGAAGTAGAATTTGTGCGTTTGAACGATCAGAGAAAAACACGATTAAAGTCAGAAAAACAAATTGTAAATTTGTCTCCAAAAATTAATTCCGAAAAAATTAATGCGGAAAACTGGACTTTAAATCGTCAAACCTGCAAAATATGAGAAAGATATATCAGTTACGGACAGGGACCAGAAGTGTCAAACTCCTAAACTAATTAAATGGACTTAACGGACTTTTAACGGAAGGACCAAATTTGTAAGAGATCTAACGGGAAAACTAACGGAACTGTTAGTAAAATGACTCTAACAAACCTAACGACCAGTTAACAGAAAAAGGACTCAAATTGATATAAAACGAACGGCCCTAAATGAACTCTGACGGGACTTGACGTAAAAAGGACCAAAAAAGTAACAAACTTAACGGAGACTTAACGGAATCCGTTAAGCACTGTTCATCATCACCTCAACGTCGATTTTTCAGATCTGAGCTTCGATTTTGTTTTGTTTTACACGTTCAAATCAATTCCTTTTGGTTTCTTTACGTTCTTAGATCACAAACCAACGATTTTCACGAAAAAAACCGAGATTATACAACGAATTCCGGCAACCCAAGAATTTTCCGGCGAGATTTGGATTTTCCGGCGAAGTGGATTGTGACAACAGGTGGTTGCGATATCGCAACAGCTGAAGTCGCAACAGCTGAAGTCGGAGAAACCGTTTTTCCGGCGAGTGTTACCCAGATTTCGGCGAGACTTTCAACGACTGTAACACTTCGATTTCTTGATGAAAATAGATTTTAAAAAATTGCAATCTGCTTAAAATTCGAAGACGAACAAATCTGTGGAACCAAATCAAGTTAAACACGCTTTAAACAATGGATCGATCATCACTTCTTGAAGCCTGCGATGAACACAATATTGAACCCAAAAAGAAATTATAAAACACTGGTTTGATGGTGTTTTCAGATCTGAACATAGCAAGCTGTTCGAAATTAAAATCCAAACATATATGTGAAGATTAAACAATCAAACATATATAAATCATAATATTCTCTATGAAACATTTCTAACAAAATAAAAGAAACCCACTGTTTGAAATTTTGATTTTCCAAAATTGAGATTTATGGAAGAAAATCAAAAGTTTAAAAACCAAAGTGATCCAAATCACATATGATAACAAATTGTGTAAACAAATTGATCCAAAACACAAACAATTTCCAAATGTTTGAAAATTTTCAATAAAATCTCAAAACCAAACAACTCTTCAATTTCTTCAAAAATTGATAAAAATGTAGGAATGATTGCACAAATTCTTCTCTGCTAGGCTCTGATACCAATTGAGAATAATCAGGTAACAAGATTAAACCATTAAGCTCATTGTATTTGATTGAGAAATGTAGAAGATGAGAATTAGGAACAATTTCTCTTGGAGGCCACTCTCTAAAACACACACACACACACACACACACTCTTGGTGGCTATACTCAAATGACCTCACCCTCACAAACCCTAACAATTGGGGTTTATATACCCTTTGACCAAACCTAGCTATTTTGACTTTGACATTTGTTGACTAATTACAATTAGACTAAATCTTGGATACATTAGTGTACTAACAGAGATCCTTCTGCTGATTTGGGAGATCCGGTTGCTGAAACAAAAGCATACATAACAGAACATAAACTTACATTTTACAAACAAGGAACTTAAATCGGGTAATTCAGTGGTCAAGGTCGATGGTTGTAAGACCTAAATTGTCAAGTTCATGTGGAAGTGATACTTGTATGATCTCCGTGGACGAGTCAGGCCAGATATTTCCGATACTGTGGTTATAAAAAAAGTGTGCACTACAAGACAAATGACATTTACCTACAAAATTCATCCAGGGAAATTTCGGTCGGTGATTACCCAGAGATTACCTAGAAAATATCAATGGTTCGGTAGGATCCGATGATTTTTGAGAAAATACCCATGATCACCCAGAGAATCCGTGGGTAAGCTGTCACTGATTTGCATTACCCACAAAAAATGTACCCACCAACTTTTGTGACGATTTTGTTATGAATCACCCTTTAGCAACAGATTTCCCAGGGAAAATTTCGTAGATAAAAGTCTTTCGTTTAGTAGTGGTACACATAACAAGGGAAGATGGTACAAAAATTTAAAAGATCAATGTACCTCCAATGTCTCTAGAAACACGGATGGAAATATTATTCGTTCCATCCGTTTGAAGATTATACAGATCTTCCCACATCCAGCATCTGTTTTTTTTACCAGAGCGTAGCGTTCCTGTGTAACCAGGACTATATGAATAAGCCCTGCACAGGCAGTTGTCAAGACACTTGTTCTTGCAATCTGAGTCACTATTTGACTCAAAAGATGGGGAATTTGGATTCGCAAGTTTTATCATTGAAACAATCTTGAACTCGTCGACATCAAGGTTGCGACATATTTCAGGCTCGTGCCTACAGCCAGCTGAGTTAACTCCAGGTACAATAAGTACAAATCCTGGCAAACAACTACATGTAGTTTGATTACTTGGGCTACAAAGTCCAAACAGCCCACACATGTGATAAACGCTACAAATATCATTTGGCTCTTGCCAATCCAAAACCCAATGTCTATCCCGTTTTTCCCAGCTAAAATATTGTATCTTTCCATCATAATTCTGTTGGAATATGCTCAAGTCATAATAGATAATTATATGGCTAGATACACGTGGGCCTATAGGGTCACACACAATACACTGAGATACCATTTAATATAATGTGATTATTGTATTTACATTATATAAATAGACTAAGTAACGTGGGGTAATTAAATGGGCACAAATCATTAAGATAGGCTTAATGGGTTTGTATTGGATTTAATTTAATAGCAAGCCTATTACCTTTGATTAAATCCTAGGCCCATAGAGATTAAGAAGGAAAAGCCCATGGAAGCTATAGGGTTCATTAATAAATAGAAAGATTAATGACCTAATCAAGGCTAAGCCTTTTTCCTCTCTTCTCTCCAAAACGGCGCCCCTCCCCAAAACCTCTATAGGTTTTTTTTTCTTTTATCTTCTAGCTTAATTCTTGCTCAATCAAAGCTACAAGATTCGTTACTAAGGTGGACTAGCATCCGGTGGCATTCGAGGAGGTGTAGTGTGGACTACTCTAGAGGTATTCTTCTTTGAATACTTGGTTTCAAAGAGCACGCAAGTGGATTCGGATTAGTATACAAATCACGCTACAAAGGTATATCGTTATTTGTATTTTTACGTTTAATCATATTGGCAATACGTTGATTCTCTTTTGGTGATTGTTCCGCTGCGTTATTATATATATGTTTATATTTGTGTTTCATATATAATCACCAACAGTGGTATCAGAGCCATCGTATATGCCATACGATTAACGTGTATATGTAAAAGTGGCTAAGACTAATTTTTTTTTTTGAAAAATTTCGACCATCGTTGGATCTTGAATAATGTATTTTAAGATCCAATAGCCACAAGTTACATATACTAATCGTAGATTAATTATTGTAGTTTTTTCTTCGATTCGTTGGCTTGCTTTTGTTTCTTATTGTAAGTGTTTTAGATCCATGGTAAAACATGCATTTTTTTCCATGGACCAAGCCAACACTCTTAATGATAATGTATTGTTATGTTATGTGCAAAACCGATGAAGACCTTGACCGTTTGTGTGCTTTGTTTCATTATTTGTCGTGTTTTTATGGGTTGTAATAGTTTAGGCAATTTTTTTCTTGGTTTAGTAGTAGATAAATGTATTTTTATCAAAATTGTAACCATTGCTCGGAATGGAATGACGCCAAAGTTAAAGACGAAAAGAAATTTTCGGAGTTGCTGGACATCCGGCACGAAAAATGGATTTCCCGGAGTTTGGCACATCAGATCGTGCTGATTCTTGTTGCTGAAGTTCCATAAGACATAGGAGCACATTTTTGCAGAAGGAAGTTTCGATTGGGGAAGATTCCTTCCATGACCTTTTGGGCCCCGTTTTTCTGGACAAATTCGTGTTCGAATGTTCATGTGGGATCTACTTGCTCTTGATGGTCTTGGAGCAAGTGGGAGCCCATTAAGGGTTTATGTTGGCCCGTCCTTAGTTGCCCTCTTGGTCCGTCGTGATGGCTCACGTGATCAAGCATAGGTTTTTCATCGGTTGAGGTTTTGCACATATTGGTTGTATGTTTTAATTTTTGTGTGTTGCATTGTTATGACTTGCAAATGGGGTTTTCAAACCTAAAATTAAACATACCACTTTTGAAAACTAAATCTTTAGATTTGGTTAATATAAGTTTAAATTGGATTTGAAACTTAAAACCATTGTTTTATAAATAACGCTTAAAAGGGTTTTTCGGTTATTTAATTTATGTAATGTCCAAGCTAATTAAAATCTCATATAGGTTATATATTAGTCTTAAGATGGACATCTCGATACACATAAAATAAAACAAAAATTAAAACTTTAAGTTAAGAAATGTTTTTAACTTATGCTACGAATGAAGAATGCATGCTTCTTTCGTACATTTTTTTTGACACGTTTTATCAAAATCCTATACTCGTCACAATTTTAAGTCATGCCGTCCAATCAGATTGAAATCCCTCGCCGTTACTTTTTGCCTATGCGTGAGACCTATGATGAATTGTAATCCCGAGGTGATTATTGTCTATGCGTGAGACCTGGATCTATTTTCACAAGATTTCAAATTGGATGACTTAATCGAGTTAAGCAGGTGAGACCTTAACTCGAGGCAAGGATGGGACTAAACATGCCAGCTTGACACTAGTTGCTCGACCACTAGATGCCATGGGTCCCATAAGGATCTAAGAATTGCACTTGAAATGCAATTGGTGAACGTCACCTACCTATTGAATCTATCATTGCTAGCAGATCAACTGATGTGATGATAGAACCTCAATGAGGATCTTAGCCTTTTTTTCGTACAAAATTAATTATTTTAAAAGTAAAACTTGGGTAGTTAATTTAAAAAGGATTAATTATTAAAATTACTAATCTTGAACTTTGTATATTTGTAGATGTCAACAACAAATCAAACCCTAAGCAACTCAACCATCAGGTCAGTTCTTGAAAAGGAGAAACTGACAGGAATCAACTTTATCGACTGGTATCGAAATCTGAGGATCATCCTCAGAGCTGAAAATAAGTTGATTCATCTGGAAGAGGCCTTACCTGAGGCACCTCCTGCCACTGCTTCTGCTGCAGTTCGCACAGCCTACACCCGTAGGTTTAACGAGGTTTAACGAACAACAAGAAGTAGCTGCTCTCATGCTGGTGAGCATGACCCCCGAGATCCAAAAGAACTTGGAGGAACTCACAGCTTTTGAGATGCTACGAGAGTTGAAAACTATGTTTCAACAACAGGCAGAACAGGAACTGTTTGAAACAGTCAAAGCATTCCACGCTTATAAACAGGAGGATAGCCAGTCAGTTAGCTCTTACGTCTTAAAGATGAAAGGCTATCTTGACCATATGGAGCGTCTTGGTTACCCCATGCCACAAGTTCTTGGAGTGAGCTTGATTATTACCTCACTATCCAAGGACTATGACCAGTTTGTTATGAACTATAACATGCATAGCATGGGGAAGACTATCTCTAAACTGCATGCTATGCTGAAGCTTGCAGAGCAAGGGATGCCCAAGAAAGCTCCTGCTGTTCTAGCAATCAGGGAAGGTAAAATCCAGAAATCCAAACCGCAAGCACTGGGCAAGGGTCGTGGAAAGAGTAAAAATGTTTACAAACCCAAACCTAAGATCCCCCACCTGCTAAGAAGGAGCACCCTGCAAAGGACGCCACCTGCCATCACTGTGGAGTGATGGGCCACTGGAGGAGGAACTGTCCTACTTACCTGGCAGAGTTGAAGAAGAACAAAGCTACCCCGGCTAGCACATCAGGTATCTTCACTATAGAACTCTATGCTTTTCCTAGTAAAACCTGGGTTTATGACACCGGTTGTGGAACTCACATGTGTAATAATGTGCAGGGACTAAGGGGAAGTAGAAAGCTAAACGACAGAGCTTTGGACCTGTACGTAGGCAATGGAATGCGTGCAACTGTTAAAGCTATAGGGAGCTTTGATCTTATCCTCCCTAATGGATTGATTATTGTTTTAGACAATTGTCATTATGCACCTACTATTACTAGGGGTATTGTTTCGCTTTCTCATTTGAAGAAAAATGGTTTTATCCATGTTTTTACGGATTATGGTATTTCGGTTTCTAAGGATAATATATTTTATTTTAATGCTATTCCTCGTGATGATATTTTTGAAATTGACATGCATAATCTTGTTTCAAACGATAGTTCTATATACACGTGTAGCACTAAGAAATCTAAACGGAATTTGGATTCAACTTACCTATGGCACTGTCGTCTTTGCCACATAAGCAAGAAACGCATTATGAAGCTGCAACACGATGGGCTTCTAAAGTCATCCGATGATGAGTCGTTTGATAAATGCCTCTCTTGCATATCTGGGAAGATGACAAGAAAACCTTTCTCCCATATAGGTGAAAGAGCCAAAGATCTACTTGGACTCATACATACTGATGTATGTGGTCCATTTAGAACTGTGTCTAGGGAAGGTGCTAGCTACTTCATCACTTTCACTGATGATTTCAGTCGCTATGGTTATGTGTACTTGATTAAACATAAACATGAAGTCTTTGAAACGTTCAAAGCCTTTCAAAGTGAAGTAGAAAATCAACTCGGCAAGACTATTAAGGCTCTCCGATCTGATCGAGGAGGAGAGTACATGAGTCAAGAGTTTTTAGACCATCTGACTAAGTGTGGGATTGTCTCACAATTCACTCCTCCATACACTCCACAACATAATGGTGTATCTGAAAGGAGAATCGAACTTTGCTAGACATGGTTCGATCCATGATGAGTCTAACTACTTTGCCATTGTCCTTTTGGGGTTGTGCTCTAGAGTCTGCTGCTCGCATACTCAATATGGTTCCGACCAAGAAGGTTGATAAGACACCATATGAAATATGGCACGGGAAAGTCCCAAATCTGTCTTACTTGAAAGTCTGGGGTTGTGAGGCTCTCGTGAAACGAGACACACCGAACAAACTTGAGCCTAGATCTATCAAGTGTATCTTCGTAGGGTACCCAAATAAAACGATGGGTTACTATTTCTACTACCCACCCGAAAACAAAATATTTGTTGCTCGGTATGCTAAGTTTCTTGAGAACAGTCTCATTTTACAAGAAGCAAGTGGGAGCACAGTAGAACTTGACGAGATTCAAAGCGAAGATGCGCAACCTCCTGGTGACACTAGCGAACATCAGACTGAGGCTGAACATACAGATGTTGAACCACAGAATGATGTAATTCCCATTCGTAGATCTGCAAGGACACCTCAAGCACCTAAACGATATAGTTATTATATTGACACTGAGGAGAAAAATTTAGGGGATCATGGTGAACCCTCTAACTATCAAGCTGCATTGTTGGATCTAGAATCTGATAAATGGCTTGAAGCTATGAATGCTGAAATGCAATCCATGAAAGAAAATCAAGTCTGGAACTTGGTTGATCTTCCTCCGAACAGCAAGACTGTCGGAAGCAAATGGATCTTCAAGAAGAAGACCGACATGGATGGCAATGTACACACCTATAAAGCTCGTCTAGTAGCAAAAGGTTACACTCAAACCTACGGGGTTGACTATGAAGAAACCTTCTCGCCTGTTGCTGACATTAGAGCCATTAGGATTCTTATAGCCATAGCAGCGTACTATGACTATGAGATTTGGCAAATGGATGTCAAAACCACTTTCTTGAATGGTCACCTTGATGAATATGTTTACATGGTGCAACCTGAGGGTTTTGTGAATTCGAAACATCCTGAGAAAGTATGCAAACTTCAAAGATCCATTTATGGTCTGAAGCAAGCATCCAGAAGTTGGAATAAAAGGTTCGATGAGGAAATCAAAACGTATGGTTTCACTCAAAACCTTGATGAGCCATGTGTATATATGAGAGCTAGTGGGAGCATCGTCGTTTTTCTAATCTTATATGTTGATGACATATTGCTCATGGGAAACAACGTTCCAATGCTACAAGATGTTAAATCCTGGCTTGGAAAATGTTTTGCCATGAAAGATTTAGGCGAAGCGGCGTACATTCTAGGAATCAAGATCTACCGGGATAGATCGAAGCGGTTAATTGGTTTAAGTCAAAGTGCATACATTGATAAAATTCTAAAACGGTTTAGAATGGATGCTTCCAAACGTGGAAGTCTTCCAATGCAACACAATGTAAACTTGAGTAAGACTCAGGGACCCTCCACACCTGATGAGGTGAAGCGGATAAAGGGAATCCCCTATGCTTCGGTTGTGGGATCCATCATGTATGCAGTGAGGTGCACTAGACCTGATGTAGCGTTCTCTCAGAACCTTACGAGTAGATACCAACAGAATCCCGGAGAAAGTCACTGGACTGCTGTTAAGAACATACTAAAGTATCTTCGAAATACTAGAGATATGTTCCTTGTTTATGGTGGTGATATAAAAAGAGAGCTCAGTGTTACTTGCTACACTGATGCTGGTTTCGAAACAGATCAAGATTACACTCGATCTCAGACTGGATACGTTTTCGTCATGAACGGAGGCGTAGTTGACTGGAAGAGTGCTAAACAAAGCACTGTTGCGATGTCTTCCACAGAAGCTGAATACATAGCTGCTTCCGAAGCTGCAATGGAGGCTGTTTGGATACGGAAATTCATTTTTGGGCTTGGCGTTGTCCCCAGTAATGAAAGACCCATGGACATGTACTGCGATAATTCTGGTGCCATTATCATAGCCAACGAACCTGGAGTTCAAAAGGGTGCCAGACACTTCCGCAGGAAGACTCACTACATTCGAGAGGCTATCGAGATGGGTGATATTCTTCTTCTCAAAGTTCACACAGATGACAACTTAGCTGATCCCTTTACGAAACCAATGTCTTGTACTAAACATATCAAGCATGCTAGGAACATTGGACTTCGACCGGCTAATAGTCTCATGTAGATCTGTTTTTAGTAATTGAATAATTGGAACGATTGAACAGTTTTTATTTTCACAATGAATTGATGTACTTGGTATGATCGTTTTCATTTATATCAACTGTGTTCTATATTTTCATGTTTAATCCATGAATGAATTATTTGTTCAAAATTGTCCATTGTCAGTTGATGATACGGGAGTATCATCGAGTTAAGGCAAATGTGAGCGTATTGGTGATATTCATTGGTGAATGAATATTAATGATGATGCCACCAAACTCACATGTTGTTCATTGGTGATGAACATTGGACTGACCCAACCTACGAGAGTTCACTGCATGGATCGGCGTCACCAGTGAATCTCGCAAATGGTTATGTCACTCGTCCTTAGACTTGAGATGCAAGCAGGTTTTGTGTGGGTGGAATGTCGGTCTTTGTTATGGTTAAACGCTGTCCTGAATAAGGCTGCTATAAAAATCATCTTCAGGATTGATGTGAAGCACATGACAGACACGTGCAGTCAAAATTAGGATTTGTTCCTCTACAGGTAATGGAGTTAGATACTACTGGGCCCCTCGATGAATTGAATAGATGTTTGTACGGCCGTACCCAAATGTAGTTAAGATGATGCTTGATTAATTTGGTAATCTAATTCAATAAACAGATCGAGAAACAGAATCGTTGAACATATAGAATGACATATGATCCATGTCTAGTATTCAACAAGGTATCTGTAACAAAGGGATGACTGATTTAATAAACCATTTAAAATGAGACGTTTAAGAAACTAGCCTCATGTGTCTCTAGGGGCATTGGCGTGTTGCTAGACGCTAACCTTTGCTTATATGATTACTTGTCATTATGACGTGCGCAAGTGGGAGCTGTTGGAATATGCTCAAGTCATAATAGATAATTATATGGCTAGATACACGTGGGCCTATAGGGTCACACGCAATACACTGAGATACCATTTAATATAATGTGATTATTGTATTTACATTATATAAATAGCCTAAGTAACGTGGGGTAATTAAATGTGCACAAATCATTAAGATAGGCTTAATGGGTTTGTATTGGATTTAATTTAATAGCAAGCGTATTACCTTTGATTAAATCCTAGGCCCATAGAGATTAAGAAGGAAAAGCCCATGGAAGCTATAGGGTTCATTAATAAATAGAAAGATTAATGACCTAATCAAGGCTAAGCCTTTTTCCTCTCTTCTCTCCAAAACGGCGCCCCTCCCCAAAACCTCTATAGTTTTTTTTTCCTTTTATCTTCTAGCTTAATTCTTGCTCAATCAAAGCTACAAGATTCGTTACTAAGGTGGACTAGCATCCGGTGGCATTCGAGGAGGTGTAGTGTGGACTACTCTAGAGGTATTCTTCTTTGAATACTTGGTTTCAAAGAGCACGCAAGTGGATTCGGATTAGTATACAAATCACGCTACAAAGGTATATCGTTATTTGTATTTTTACGTTTAATCATATTGGCAATACGTTGATTCTCTTTTGGTGATTGTTCCTCTGCGTTATTATATATATGTTTATATTTGTGTTTCATATATAATCACCAACAAATTCATCAGCAACCCTGAGTAACTCTTTACTGTAGGGTTTAACATTTCCTTGCAGTACTTATAATTAGTTACATTTTTGTTCTTTAAATTGCAGAGAGTTATATTCGTCGCTCGTGTGCTGAAGTTTGATAGCAACTTGTACGCTTCAGGGAATATTGGGTTCGGCTCAAAATTATTCTTTGACCCACTTCCGCTTTTCCAGTAAGATGTTGTTCCGTTCATGATGACATATTGCGTCTCTTCTACTCGGAACTCAAAGCCTCCGCTGCTTGGGTTGTCGAGACTTTTCCAGGTAGTTAACTTTAAGTTCAAGTCCATTTTCATACCAGGAAGAAAAGTATCTGTAGGCTCAAGGAAGCTTTGCCATTTTACAGTTCCTGAAGCAATGTCTATTAAAACAGCATTTCCAGAGTCGAGCAACTTCAACGTCTTGTTAGAAACTCCCCCCGGCAACAGCAACATGATGATATGATGTTTTAAATTTGTCTTCTTCGTAAAAGAATAAGCAAACTAATGAACTAATGTCATGCAAGACTATACTAATGACCAAAAGCATATAGAAGAATACATGTCAAAATCAGTGGCGGATCCAGGATTTTTACATAGTGGGGGCACCGTTAAGGTAAATTATCACGTAAAGTCGTCTGATGTGTTTTGAGCTTGTTCTCACAGTTTCGATGGATCTTTTAAAGTTTTTTGATTGATTTCGCTGGATTTTTAAGTTTTTTTGTCTATTTCAAGAGACTTTCACGGGTTTTTCTTGTTAATTTCTAGATTTTTTGGTGTTTTAGTCGATTTCAATGTAATTTTTTTGGTTCTTGATGCACAGTTGGAAAATTACCGGGAGAAAACTATGGTGAAAAGTTAAAAAAATGATTTTAATCTAAAAAAATAAAGACAAATAAATTTTTACCGGGGGATGGGACCCCACCTTTTACAAGGTGGATCCGCCCCTGGTCAAAATACATGAAATATTAGAGCATTTGCGATGGATAAAAATAATAAATACTATTCAACATAGAAGATATATAATGAATTTATGTTATTATTTAGGTTGTATTCGGCAAGCTAGTTAATAAGCTATATATTTGTTATTAACCGATAAGCTAGCTCTTAATGAACTAAATTCCCTCAACTCATATTAGTGAGGTGGCGTTTGTTTTTTAAGAGGTGCTGAAGTCTGAAGTCTGATTTCACTTCTGATTTTTAAGTGGTGCTGCTGAAATCTGAAATCTAAAAAAAAAGACCGTTTGTTTTTGTAAGTTGACAAACGTCTGAATTATCTCCAACAATCCAAATTATCTCCAAAAACTCAATAAAAACCATTTTCAACAATCCAAATTATCTCCAAGTTATCAATAAAAACGACTTTCAACAATCCAAATTATCTCCAACACTCAATACTGTTATCCTACCAAAAAATGAGGCATAAACAACATCAAACAACAATTTAACAGCAAAAAACAGCGACTACACAACAGCAAAAACAACATCAAACAACAAAAACAACATTGAACAACAACAACAAAACTGAAAAAATCAGCAACAAAGAAAGAAAAAGAATTATCAAACACATTACCAAATAACCTACATACCAAACAAATGCCTAATTCTTGGATTTAGGGGTTTTGGTTGCAAGAGCACACGAATCACAAGGATGAATTGAGGAACAAAAAAAACCTATTTCTTTGGAATCGATAAAAAGCAAAACATAAGAGATCAACTCCATTTGGAATCGATAGAAATCCAAATAGGGACAGACGAACCACAAGGAGAAATCAAATCAACAGAAATCCAAACCACAGGGACGGCCGAACCACGGGGAGAAATTAAATCAACAGAATTCCAAACCACAGGGGCGGACGAACCACAGGGAGATCGACTCTATTTCTTTGGAGATCGATCGACTTGCTTTGCAGATTTGGGCTTGAGATATGTATAGATAAGAGAGGCGAGAAGACCAGCTGAGGTCTGAAGGGTTAAAGCGTAAGAGAGAATTAGAGAAATAAGTGTGTTAGGACAACCTTAGGGGGGGTAAAGGTTGTATTTAAAAATATTTCACAAATAAAAATTCTCTTATCAAAATCAACAATAAATATTGCATGCACAACAAATATATAAACAAAATTAAGTGCACAACGGGAATATAAAGAGATAAGGGTAGAGAATGTTGATACCGACACCGAGATTTAAAGTGGTTCACCACCAACTGGCTGGCTAGTCCACTTGCCGAGACACTTCTCGACACACTGATTCACTATAAGTGTTCTTTATGGTAGAACACAAACCTTGATACAATGATAATAAAATCTCTTGCTTTTGCTCGAGAACGTGAATCACTCACACTATTCAAATACTTACAAGAAAATATATCTCACAATATTAATCACTCTTGTATAAGTATAACACTTGGATTTGTGAGAGGTTGATCACTCAAAAAATTATAACTTGATTAAGTTATTAAATGAGATGAGGAGCTGAGTAATCCTTTTTGAGCTAGGTATTCAATGTCTGTAAGTCTTAACATAAATGCTGAGAAGCTGCATGTATTTAAGCTGGACGTGGCAACGGTCAAAAGTTCACCGCGGTATACCGCCTATATGGGCGCGGTATACCGCCCAGAAAAGGTGATCCTGACAAAAGGAAGTCAACCTGCAAAAGCAACCTGCAACATGGTGTAGCAGAGCCGCGGTATACCGCCATACACCACGCGGTATACCGCCTGACAAAGTGGCTGACCAAAAGTAAGTCAACCTGCAAAAGCCTGCAACTCGTAACAGTGCCGCGGTATACCGCCGAGCATCACGCGGTATACCGCCTGAAAAAGGTGCCTGCGTCAGGAGTGACCATAGCTTAAAAAGGCAACTGAGTTCTTTTTCCTTACATCCAAAAACATCAGCACATTCCTTTTGGCTAAATTTTGAAAGATTGATTTTTAAGGATAAAATCTTTTCTAAATAGATAAATCAGGGATTTTATTAATTTAAGAAATAGTTGGGTTAGGTTTTTGAAATATCCAAGTGGTATATTATTTTAGGGTGTTTATCATTATGAGATATATATAAATAATGACGACATAAACACCAGGCTTGGACTCTTCAGATAAAATCTTCATGTTGTCCAATTAACTGCACACTTGGATAAGATTGTTAGAAAAACAATAATACGGTGTGTTTGGAATCATCAAAATAAATATATAGAGATGTGGCACACTTGCACCAACAATCTCCCCCTTTTTGATGATGACAAACACAACCGCTAAACACGAGAGCATACTCGGTTTCTCTCCCCCTTTTGTCGAAGCAAAAAGGGTTAAGAAAGACGCTATGCTCCCCCTCGAGAGATGCTCCCCCTCAAAATATGCATGTAATTGAGAGTAGCATTATCTCATGGGTTATACTCAAGCATGCCTAAACCAAGTCTTAATTTAAAGAACGATTTTTTGTTTAGGGCTTTAGTAAAAATATCGGCCAAATTGTCTTCGGAATCAACTTTTTCAAGCACGATGTGGCCTTTTTGAACATTATCTCGTAGAAAATGATGTCGCAACTCAATATGTTTGGTACGAGAATGTAAAACGGGATTTTTACTTAGGTTTATAGCACTTGAGTTATCACACATAATTGGAATTTTGGATTGACGTACCTCAAAGTCGGTAAGTGTGTGCTTCATCCATAGCACTTGAGCACACGCTCTCGCGGCGGCCACATATTCCGCTTCGGTAGTGGATAAGGCTACGGAATGTTGTTTCTTGGAAAACCAAGACACAAGCGAGAGACCTATAAAGGCACATACTCCACTAGTGCTTTTTCGATCAACCAACGAGCCACCAAGATCGGAATCGGTGAAGCATGTTACTTCTAGCTCGGGTTGTTTTGGATACCATAGTCCAAGATTCGTAGTCCCTCTAAGATATCTAAAAATACGCTTGACGGCTTCATAGTGAGATTGTTTAGGCGAAGATTGAAAGCGAGCACATAAACACACACTATACATGATATCAGGTCTACTAGCAGTTAAATACAATAAGCTACCAATCATGCCACGATAAATCTTTTCATTAAAATCGGTTCCCTCTTCGTCACTAGATAATTTTAGATTAGTGGTCATCGGAGTTTCAACAGGTTTGACATTTTCAAAATTAAACTTTTTCAACATGTCTTTACAGTATTTTGACTGACTTATAAAAGTACCATTTTCACTTTGTTTTATTTGCAATCCTAAGAAGAATTTTAATTCTCCCATCATGCTCATTTCAAATTCATTAGTCATTTTTGTAGCAAATTCATTACAAAGATTTTCATTTGTAGAACCAAAGATAATATCATCAACATACACTTGCACAACCACAATATCATTTTGAGCATATTTGACAAACAAAGTATTATCTATTTTACCCATAATATAACCACTTGTAATTAAAAAGGATTTTAATCTATCATACCACGCACGCGGAGCTTGCTTTAAACCATAAAGCGCCTTTTTTAATTTATAAACATGCGTCGGATTTTCAAAATTTTCAAAGCCGGGAGGTTGGGAAACATATACCTCCTCATTTATAAAACCATTTAGGAAAGCACTTTTGACATCCATTTGATATAATTTAAAATTTTTAGCATTTGCAAAAGCGAGAAGCATTCGAATAGACTCTAACCTTGCAACTGGTGCAAATGTTTCATCATAATCGATACCTTCTTGTTGATTGTACCCCTTTGCAACTAAACGTGCCTTGTTTCGGGTGACTTCACCGTTTTCGTCTACCTTGTTACGAAAGACCCATCGTGTGCCAATAATGGTTTGACCGCTAGGGCAAGGAACTAAGTCCCACACATCATTCCTAGTAAACTGGTTTAACTCTTCTTGCATGGCCATTATCCAATCCTCATCACCTAAAGCTTCTTCTATGTTTTTAGGTTCAATGGCTGAGATAAAGGCGTGAAAGGCACAAAGGGTATGGATTTGTGATCTAGTCGTTCTTTGGTTTAGGTCACCTATGATTTGATCTACGGGATGGCCTCTAGATGTTCTAAGGTTAGGATCATCTACTCCTTGTGGAACATAACATGGAGGGGCATCACTAGATTCTACATTGTTTGTAAGAGATTGGGTACCTAAGTCCAAGGTTCTAAGATGTTGGGCTAGTGCATCTCCTTCACAACCATTATCATTTACTAAGGGTGCACTAGGTTTAGGAGGACTTTCATCAAAGCTTACATTTAGGGATTCTTCTACAACCATGGTCTCTTTATTAAGGACTCTATAGGCTTTGCTATTCCAAGAATAACCAAGGAATACTCCCTCATAGGCTTTTGGGTCAAATTTGGTCAAATAAGATTTGGTGTCTAAAATAAAACATTTACAACCAAATACCTTAAGATGGGCTAAGGAAGGCTTTCTACCACGTAGGATCTCATAAGGGGTCTTATTTAGGATACTTCTAATTAGCACACGATTGAGGACATAGGTCGCGGTAGCTACGGCATCACACCAAAACTTTTGGGGAACTTGATGTTCATTGAGCATAGTCCTACTCATTTCTTGTAGGGTTCTATTTTTCCTCTCCACAACCCCATTAGATTGAGGAGTGCGAGGAGCAGAAAAATTGTGCGTTATACCATATTTGTCGCAAAACGCACCAAATTGAGTTTCATTATCGAATTCGCGTCCATGGTCCGTACGAATCGAAACAATCGTGCAACCTTGTTGGTTTTGAATTCGTTTTCCCAAAATCTTAAATTTTTGAAAAGCTTCATTTTTATGTTTTAAAAATAAAGTCCACGTATATCGGGAAAAATCATCTACAATTACTAAAGTGTAATAATTTCCTCCAAAACTTTGAATGGCCATAGGGCCAAAAAGATCCATGTGTAAAAGTTCTAAAACTCTTTTAGTTGAAATCACATTTTTTGATTTATGAGAAACATGAGTTTGTTTGCCGACACGACATGCATCGCAAAAATGATTATCAAATTTTAATTTTGGAAGGTCACTCACAAGCTCCTTATTTTTCAAATTTTGAATTAATCTAAGGTTAGCGTGACCTAAACGTCTATGCCACAAAGTCGAATTATCATATACGGAAGATAAACAAACATTTTCATTTACATCAGTTTTACAAACATAAAGATTTCCTTTTATAACCCCATTCAAAAGAACTTTACCATTTTTCAGAATTTTGCAAGAGTTTTCTTCAAAAACAACAATCATACCATTTTTGCACAGTTGACGAACACTTAGCAAGTTAAATTTCAAATTATCAACATGCGTAACATCTAAAAAAGTAACATTGTTGCAAGAAATTGTACCTTTCCCAATTACCTTTCCTTTGGAGTCTCCTCCAAAAATTACTAGTCCACCATCACATGACTCATATGATGAAAAAAGATTATGGTTTCCGGTCATGTGACGTGTGCATCCACTATCAAGAATCCAATCCATATCAAGATTTATCTACAACATTTAAAGTACAACTTTTATGGTCCCCACATCTTATGGGTCCTTGACAATTAGTTTCAATGTCAACCAACATGCATATATATAAAGTCAAACAGAATATATATATATAATACATTACACAATATTAATATATATATAATACATCAAACAATATTAATATATATATAATATATTAAACACACAAAGTATATATATATGTAGTGCGTAGGAATATATATATATAAACAGTACATATATATAAACAATATAAAAGTACATATACTATTATATTACTTATATATAATATATACAATAAATCATATTCAAATTATATATATAATATGTAACACATTTAAAGCCATAAACGCATGCCACCGGGATTATCAACACTAAAGGAGCCTTTAGGAATCCACTTTGGTACCATTTTAATTTTACGATCATATTTATCAAAGACGTAAAAAGGAGCATGCATATTCACACTATTTTTTGGTCTAGAAAATTTACTATTATACATGCATGCATAAGATTTCCTAGACTTATAATTCACATTATTTATGTTGGACATATATGAGGATTTTTGCACATACGGTTTTCTCATTTCAACATTTTTAGGTGGTTCAAAATATCTTTTGATAGGCATACATAAGCACTTATCTTTACACATATCGGAACCAACGCCTTTTCTACAATTAGTGCTATTTGACATTTTTAACATTTTAAGCACTTTCTCATTGCTACTTTGAAAGGCATGTGCTAACAAATTATCTTTTTCATGTTTATCACATTTTTCTTTTAAACATGCATTTTCCTTTTTAAGCACATCACAACTAGCACATAAATCATTTTCAACTATTCTTTTCTCAAGGCATGCAATTTCTTTATTTAAAATGTCACAAGAATTGCAAACATATTTTTCACTTAATTTATTTTCTAAATTTATGATTTTTTCATTATCGCATGCAATTTTTTGTTTGCTATCATGAATTTCCTTTTTACTTAATAATAATTCTTCCTTTAGTTTTGCGTTCTCATCTTTATAATTATTTGTAAGCATAACCATTTTTTGAAAGGCATCATTTAACATATCAAGATCATCATCATCATTACTTTCATCATCGCTAGAGTAATTTGAGTAACACGAGTTTACCTCATCGTCGCCTTCCGCCATGAGACAAGTGGCTTCATACTCATTTTCATCTTCACTTGCGCTCCACGCGCCTCCAACGAAGGCTTTCTCCTTCTTGAGTTTAGGTTTATTTCTTTTTGGACACTCGTTGGCATAGTGATCCTTGTCTCCACATGAGTAGCAAAAGCCCTTCTTTTTCTTGGCTTCTTCATCATCGCTTGATTCGCCATTTTTATTTATTTTGTCGTTCCGTTTATGGAACTTTCGGCTTCGGTTTTCTCCACCACGGCGATAATCTCCTTTTCTTTGAAACCTATCATTTCTTGAAAACTTTTTGTTAGCTAAAAATTTAGAAAAATTTCTTACCAACATGGCTACATCGTCAAGATGTTCGGATTGATCCTTTGAGGAGTTAGCTTTCTCCTTCTTTTTCTTCTTCTCCTTCTCGTCACTTGAAGTTGAAGCTTTAAGCGCCAAAGATTTCTTTTTATCATGCTCCCGATCTTTGTTCCTTTTTAGTGCAATTTCATGCACTTTGAGATTTCCAATGAGATCATCTAATTTCATCATTGAGAGGTCACGGGAGTCTTCCAACGATGTGATTTTCGGCATCCACTCCGGAGGAAGCGCTCGAAGAATTTTTCGCACGTAATCTTCGTTTGGATAAGTTCTACCAAGACCTTTCAAGCTCACCATGATAAGGTTAAAACGTTTAAACATTGAGTCGATTGACTCATCTTTTAACATCTCAAACATTTCATAATCATGTACAAGAATATTTATTTTTGAGCTTTTGACTTGAGAATTTCCTCTATGAGTGTTATTTAGATTTTCCCAAATATCGTGAGCAGTTTCACAAGAATAAACACGTTCAATCTCATCTTTAGTAAGTGCCGAAAAAAGAATATTTTTAGCTTCAAAATTTAAGCAAACCCAAGCATCCTCAGCGGCGGACCATTCCGCTACTGGTTTTTCACTAATTACTCCATCTTTGGTTTTGGTGGGTTTATAATCTCCATTTTTAATAATGTCCCAAATTTTTCGACTTTTGCCACGAACGTAGCATTCAAAAAGATTTGCCCAAAGACCAAAATTTTCGGTGTCAATTTGCGGAATTTTTGTAGAGATAATTCCCTCAGAGGTTGCCATTTAAAATAGGAACAAGTTTTAAAAATACAACGATTTTTAAAAGAAACTTGCAACCTGCTCTGATACCAATTGTTAGGACAACCTTAGGGGGGGTAAAGGTTGTATTTAAAAATATTTCACAAATAAAAATTCTCTTATCAAAATCAACAATAAATATTGCATGCACAACAAATATATAAACAAAATTAAGTGCACAACGGGAATATAAAGAGATAAGGGTAGAGAATGTTGATACCGACACCGAGATTTAAAGTGGTTCACCACCAACTGGCTGGCTAGTCCACTTGCCGAGACACTTCTCGACACACTGATTCACTATAAGTGTTCTTTATGGTAGAACACAAACCTTGATACAATGATAATAAAATCTCTTGTTTTTGCTCGAGAACGTGAATCACTCACACTATTCAAATACTTACAAGAAAATATATCTCACAATATTAATCACTCTTGTATAAGTATAACACTTGGATTTGTGAGAGGTTGATCACTCAAAAAATTATAACTTGATTAAGTTATTAAATGAGATGAGGAGCTGAGTAATCCTTTTTGAGCTAGGTATTCAATGTCTGTAAGTCTTAACATAAATGCTGAGAAGCTGCATGTATTTAAGCTGGACGTGGCAACGGTCAAAAGTTCACCGCGGTATACCGCCTATATGGGCGCGGTATACCGCCCAGAAAAGGTGATCCTGACAAAAGGAAGTCAACCTGCAAAAGCAACCTGCAACATGGTGTAGCAGAGCCGCGGTATACCGCCATACACCACGCGGTATACCGCCTGACAAAGTGGCTGACCAAAAGTAAGTCAACCTGCAAAAGCCTGCAACTCGTAACAGTGCCGCGGTATACCGCCGAGCATCACGCGGTATACCGCCTGAAAAAGGTGCCTGCGTCAGGAGTGACCATAGCTTAAAAAGGCAACTGAGTTCTTTTTCCTTACTTCCAAAAACATCAGCACATTCCTTTTGGCTAAATTTTGAAAGATTGATTTTTAAGGATAAAATCTTTTCTAAATAGATAAATCAGGGATTTTATTAATTTAAGAAATAGTTGGGTTAGGTTTTTGAAATATCCAAGTGGTATATTATTTTAGGGTGTTTATCATTATGAGATATATATAAATAATGACGACATAAACACCAGGCTTGGACTCTTCAGATAAAATCTTCATGTTGTCCAATTAACTGCACACTTGGATAAGATTGTTAGAAAAACAATAATACGGTGTGTTTGGAATCATCAAAATAAATATATAGAGATGTGGCACACTTGCACCAACAAAGTGGTTAGGCTGCCACTTTTTTTTACAGATCATATTAAGTGATAAGTGGGTCTGAATTAAAAAGAAAAACAAACGCACTTATTTCAAAAACGTCTGACCGATTAAGTGTTAAGAGGTAATAAGTGCTGAAAACTAAAAAACAAACAGCCCCTGAGCCTTCTTTCTAGGGATTATAAAATTAGAAATATTCTTCTTATTGCATCCACTCATATTCCCAAAGAGTGCATCTCGTTCCAATAGCTCCGAATGAATATGTGCATTAAGATACAAACAAAGTGATGGGGCCTTTTAGAAATAGGGGTGGCTCTTTCTTGTGGTAGACATAAATTGATTTTATATTATATAGATGGAAGTTCAAATTATAAGAGGATCTCCTCTAACAGATTTTCTATAATTTCTCTAAAGTAGAGAGCTAAAAGTCAAAATCTCTAAATCAAATTATATTTCACTCCAACAGATTCTCTATTTTAAAAATTTCATCATTAGTTATATTATTAAAATATTATAATTTATCATCTCATTGCACTTTTTTTTAATTTTTTTTATATAATATGATGATAGTTTAATCTTATTGATGGCAATCAATAAAATAATAATTTCTCTCAACTCCCAACAAAGTTTAAGAGAATTCTTGGGAGTTTTTTTTTCTTGTTTTCTCTGTTTTAGAGAACAAGATAGAGAAACTGTTGGAGACAAATAAAGAACAAAACCTCAATTTTCTCTATTTTAGAGAAGCTGTTGGAGATGCTCTAACACTTCTATTTTACAAAAAACTTAGATAACACTCTTATCACATATGTTAATTCACGTGAGGGACTTGGGGTTATGCAGACAACTTGGCATGCGACCTAGGTCGCGCCAAAGCTCGTCTGCATCTCCGATTTAGGATGGATTATACATCGAGAAACACTCTTACCACACGTGATAAAACACGTGAGGGGTCGAGCCTAGTGGTGTGCGAGCGACTTGGCACGCAGACCACCTAGTTGTGCCAAGGTCGACTCGTCTCTCTGATTTAGTACCACATGTGTATCATATGTGACAGACTATAATATTACATGTGAGTGATTATAGTGAAAAGGTGTTCTTGAGTTTTCGTAAAATGAAGGTTTTCACAATTGAAAACATTTTTAAAATTGTTATATTTGATTTTTGGATGACTAAATGTATTGAATAACAATAATAAAATTAAACAACAATTAATCATAATACGAAAATAATTAATTTGATAAATAATCGTTCAAAATAGTTAATAGTTTGCAGTTAATATTAATTATAATTAATAATTAATATCAGTTAACATAAATTAAGAATTAATAACAACTAATAATAATTAGATATATAACTAGAAAAAGTGACAAAAAGTTTTTAAAGCTTATTGGGATATTACTCCAAATAGTGTTTCAATAAGCTAGCTTTATGGTAATCTAAATGAGATTTTTTCAATAAGCTTATATAATAAGCTAGCATATCGCTGCCAAACATGACCTTATTATATTTGTTAGAATTGGAGAATCGATAGATTGATAGAGAGACTCGAGATGGCTGAAGACGGCCGACTTGCATATATTGAGAGAGAGTTTACAATAGAGAGTCTAACCTAATAATGAAACCCTAAGAGACTATTTATACAAGGTAAGTTACACATAATTACAGAAAGGACCCTGAACTATACATATTGACATTAATACTCTAACATCCCCCCTCAAACTCAAGTAGGGAAAGAATGAGCCAAGTTGAGTTTGGAAACAAGATCCCGAAAGCGCCCTGGAAGATGAGCTTTGGTGAAGATATCGGCAGTCTGATCAATGGTTGAGATTGGAAAAAGTTTAACCGTCTTGCGAAGAACATGTTGACGAGTGAAATGACAGTCAATCTCGATGTGCTTTGTACGCTCATGAAAGACATCATTGTGAGCAATCTGAATAGCACTAGTGTTGTCACACCACAATGGTGTTGGGGAAAATTGATGAGCACCCATATCTAATAGTAGCCAGCGTAGCCATACGAGTTCTTGAGTGGCGTCAGCTAAGACTCGATATTCCGCTTCAGTGCTGGAGCAAGCTGTCAATAATTGTTTCTTGCTGCGCCAGGAGATAAGAGAGTCCCCAAGAAAGAAACAATAGCCGGTAGTTGAATGATGATCGGTTATGTCACCATCCCAGTCAGCATTTGAGAAGGCACGAAGCTGTAAGGATGAAGTGGATGAGAAATGAAGCCCATGGAACATTGTCCCTTTGAGGTACCGATGTATACGAAGAATAGCGGCATAGTGGTCTGAGCACGGGGCAGCCATGAATTGGCTAACTATATGAACTGCATAGGCAAGATATGGTCTAGTATCAGTCAGGTAGACCAGAGATCCAACTAGTTGACGGTACCGTGTTGGGTCTTTCAGCGGGGTTCCGGCATTCAGAGCAAGGTGCAGATTTTGCTCAATGGGTGTAGATGCAACTTTGTTGTCCATGATCCCAGCTTTGGACAACAGATCTGAAATGTACTTGGCTTGACAAAGATAGATGCCGGAAGAGTCTGATAGAACTTCAAGTCCAAGAAAATAGTGTAGTTTGCCAAGATCTTTCATCTCAAAACATGAGCTGAGAGACTGTTTGAGATGATTGATACATGTAGTGTCACTGCCGGTGATGATCATGTCATCAACATACAACAGGAGTAAGATAGGACCTGCAACAGTAGTCCGAGTAAACAGGCCAGAATCATAGTTACTTGGAGAAAATCCCAATGAGATGACGGTGTTGCTAAACTTTTCAAACCAAGCACGAGGGGCTTGTTTGAGGCCATAGAAGGCTTTTCGAAGTCGACATACATGTCCCTGACGGGAGGTCACACCTGGAGGGAGTCTCATGTAGACTTCCTCTTCGAGATCGCCATTCAGAAAGGCATTCTTGACATCCATCTGATAGAGTGGCCATTTCTTGGTGGCAGCTATGGCGAGAAGACTACGAACTGATGTGACACGAGCCACAGGAGCAAATGTTTCCTCGTAGTCAATGCCATATTCTTGATTGAAGCCTTTTGCCACAAGGCGTGCTTTGTATCGATCAATGGATCTATCAGACTTTGTTTTGATTTTGAAGACCCATTTGCAACCAATGGGTGACTTTCCCGGTCGGAGAGGAACAAACTCCCATGTATTGGCTTTGTCAAGTGCCTGAAGTTCCTCTGTCATAGCTTGCTTCCAAACAGGGTTAGAATCGGCTTCCTTGAAGGAAGTTGGTTCATGGGTGGACAGTAAAGTGGCATAACAATGATAATCACGCAGGTGAGAAGGAACTTGCCTTACCCGAGCGGAGCGTCGTGCTTCATCTTGTGGTTGAGAGGAGCTAGGATCCATAGACTCAGCAGATGGATCAGAAGTAGTACTTGGAGTTGGTGCAGATGATTGGTCGTGATCAGATGGCACAGATGGGGCCGGTGAAGGTTCAGATGGAACATATGAAGGTTCCGGTTGGGAAGAGGCGGAAGGTGGTGGAGAAGATGGCACAGAATAAGACTCAGATGGAGGTGAGTTGGAAGGAGGTGGGACAGATGGTGAGGTCAGTATGGAATCTAATTGGCGTGAGTCCAAAGAGATAGAGTTATCAGTGAAGAAGGAAGTGGAAGGATTGGGTATGTCTTGAAATTTGGACACTGTTGAGAAGGGAAGATGTTCCCAGAATGTGACATGACGGGATATACGTAGTCTCTTAGAGACTGGATCCCAACAACGATAACCTTTGTGTTCAATACCATAGCCAAGATGAGAATAATCAGGTAACAAGATTAACACATTAAGCTCATTGTATATTGAGTAGAAAATGTAGAAGATGGGAATTGGATACACTTTCTCTCTTGGAGGCCACACACACACTTTTGGTGGCTAGATACACTAATGACCTCCCACACAAAACCCTAATAATTAGGTTTATATACCCTTTGACCAAACCTAGCTATTTTGACTTTGACAATTGTTGACTAATTACAATTAGACTAAATACAATTATCCCTAAATCTTGGATACATTGTGTACTAACAATCTCCCCCTATGGATTCAAGATTTAGAAAAAATATGACGATAGTCTTCAGCTCTTTAATCTTCAGATAGGCTTTATCTTCAAGAATCCACTTTGGCGGCTTTAATCTTCATTTAGGCTCTTTAAAGTCAACAAGTCTTGAGACACGAACTTCAAATCTGTGTAAGGTTGATCAAGGTCTTCAAAACAAAATCATTATATCTTTGAATCTTCGATCTTTGCAGCAGCTTTGACCTTTTGGCAAATTTCTTCAGTCTTTGAATTATGAACGGGATTTGAGGTTTAACGGGCTTTGAGCTTTAAGACATTCTTGAATATTCTTTAAGCACGAACTGCCTTTGTATCTTCACATCTGAACAATAATAATCTCTGAACATTGAAGCATCTTGAGTTGAACTTCTTCTTCTTTGACATATATCTCTTGGACTCTTGGAGATTGAGATATTCGAATTATCTCCCTCTTTTCTTCTGTTTGATATTTCTCCCCCTTTTTGATGATTGTGAGCATCATGATCATCAAAATTCTTGTTCAATTTCAGCAGTCTTTGAATACCAGAAACAATCTCCTCCTTTTGATCTGTATAACCGTCAATTCCAAAAATGTTTATCCGAATCTTTTCAAATTCAGATAATATAAAGTGGTAACCCTGAAACAACGGATGAATCAGTTAAAATGCCTTTAAGTTGCACAAAGCCACTTAGTACAACGGATGTACTTTGGAAATGAGCTTTTTGATGTTCACTCCTCCAGGGCTTCCATTCAATAATCGAAAAACACGAAGGAATTTCTATGAACGTTATGGCAAGAAAACATATTCCTTGTGTGTACGTGCAAGTGTAGAAATGATTGAAGCAACTTATGCTTGATAATAGTTAGGCTCAAATTGTGTAAACTGTTGAGACAGCAACAAGTTTTCCACGGACTCAATGTGCATGAATGAAGAGCGAAGGTGGGGCAAACTTCCTTCTTTTCAATATCCAAACCTTCCGAGTGAAGATTAGATAGATAATATGCTGCATCCCCAAGAAAATTGAAACATTTCTTTGTTGAGAAAGAAATGAGTAGCTGGTGGGGTTTAATGCAAGAGTTGGCATGGGCTAGTTGCCTGTTTCAATGACGGTCACCAAAGAATGTGAACCAATCAGCAATGTGGCTGCCCGGCTCAGAAGTGGCTGGTGCAGAGTTCTCGTATTCTTTTAACTCCGTTCTCACACCCTCTTTTTGTTTTTAATCTGCTCACTGCTAACCAAACTCTCTTTTTCATTTTACCTCAGCACAATGAGATTACTCAACCGGATGAGTTATCTCCCCCACTCTTTGATTTTGACCCCTCACCCCTCAATCACTCAAGGATAACTTCTTGGGTAGGAAACACTGGTTAACGTGGATCCATAGAAGTTCTTTTAAGCTCTCACACTGATTCCCATGAATGTTGTCCTAAAAGATATGTTGCTCAACAGTTTATCTTGAACAAATATGAATCTCAGCTTTTTGAAAACACGGTCATCAGAATGTATGCTCCTAAAAAATATTCATGAAATATTTGAGCATTTGAACGTTGAAGATTTCTCACAACAAGAATATTGAATGAATGAAATGAATTTGAAAGACTTGTTTGAGAATCTGACAATGTATCAATCAGATCAAATATGAAAGATATTCATTAACGGTTAGGGTATCAAAGAATTGGATTTTGTTTATATGAACAAATATAAACAATCTTTGAATGAACGGTTATGCTATCACGCTGAAATGAATATGATGCTCAACAAAATTTGAATTACAAACGGGAGTATTACCATCGAAAAATTGTTTCGTTTTGAGACATGGTAATAACAAAGTCAATAAGAAACTGAACCGATGTGTATGAATACTTGAAAGTATATGGACAAGATAATACGCAAGTATTAATCTTTGGAAACACATGGTCAGAAATAATGATATAACAACTCGAGATATACATGAAAAAAATTTAAAACACACTTCTAAAATTATAAAATCTGTTTGAATTAGAGAAGTGGTTTGAACATTTAAGAACACGTTTTCATGCTTGAAAGTTGTTCTTCTTTCAAACAATCTCAAATTGAGTTCAGAAGATACTTACAGTTATCGGTATTATCTCCCCCTCAAATTATGATCGACTGATTTAAGAATCGGATAAGCTCCCCCTCAAAATCTGCAAAGATCTTAATTTGACAAAATCAGCACATGTAACAATCAAAATCTTTTTTTTAAGATTAAGAGCGAGTCCTGGTCTGATATGATCAGAAGTCAAATTCTCTTTGAAGTACGGGTTCTGAACTGAATTATTCAGAAACCACAAATCTCATTGAGGTGCGGGTTCTGAACTGAAGTATTCAGAAACCATTATTGTGTAGAAAGATATATCAATAAGCACAAACAAACAAAAGTTTAGAATCTCTCCCCCTGAAATTATGCAGATGGTTTCAGCACAGGTATTCTTCTTCAAATCTGCACAATTCACTTATGTTTCCCAGTCATGTGTTTGTATAGTTCTGACAATCAGCACCACACATGATAAACCTGCAAAACAGATTAAGTAGATTTTGGTACCCATTGCCAATTGGGTCCTGGCTTGTTATGTGCAGTTCGATTTGAAGGAATATTGTAAGTACCATACCAGTACTGAACATCTTCTTTCTTAACAAAATCATTAGTTCCACAATAAGAACAACATATTTGCTTTTGTGCTAACCTAATCAAATGATTTGCAGAATAAACAAGATTAGGTTTAACAAAAGACTTACCTTTTGGAACGCTGTTCTTCTTGTTCACGGTGGGTGGAGGAACAGATGACTTTGGGGCATCTTTTTCAGGAGTTGAGCCTTTTGTTCTCCAAACCATCTTGACTCTTTTGAAAACAGGATTTTCTGTAGGCCTTGAAGTAGAAGCATCAGACTTATCAGCAGAAAGATTATGGAAGAGATTGGAAGGACGAACCTGATTCTTTGAAAAACCCTTTGATTTGTCAAATCCTTTTGAAGAAATATCATTATTAATTGAACTTGAAGCCGTTTTGAAAGAACATTTAGAACCAATTGAGTCAACAAGTGGAGTCTGAACAATCGTGTCAGGACTTGCTTGTTTGGAAACCTCAACCTTAAAAATGAAGTCTTCAAGTTCTTTAACTTTGTTGACCAAGACATTTTTCTCTTTGGATAACAAATCAAATTTTCTTTGAATCTCAGATTTAACCTTCTTCTCTATCATAATTTCAGCAGATAAACCAGATAGATTCTTTGTCAGCTTCTTTATTTCATTCTGAAAAATCTTTCTTTCATTTGAATAGACATCTTTCACACTTTTTGCTTGAAAATCTTCAACTTTCTTCTTTTCAAGTTCCTTTCTTTCGATGTCTAATTCTTTCTCCAAATTAGATATTTTCAGTGAAAGCTCAACAATCTTTGCTTCAAAAGATTTTCTTTTAGCATTAAACTCGGACATCCTTTTCTCAAGCTTTTCCTTTTCTAAAAATAAAACTTTTTCAAAATCTGAGTTTTGTTTTGAAAGTTTTATGCATTTAAGTTCAACAGCTTTCTTTTCCTCAACTGATTTCTTGGAAAAATCAGAAAATTTCTTTCCAAAGCTTGCCTTTTCTTTTTCAAAAAATGTTCTTTCCTTTTGAAATTCTTCGCTTTCCTTTCTCATCACTTGTTCAGAATCAGATATTTTTTTGTCAGCTCGGCATTCTTTTCCTCTAAGGAAATCATCATACTGGCTTTAGATTCACAATCACATTTGTTCAGACCAGCTTGTGTTTTCAGGTCAGAAAGTTGTTGTTGGAGATCTTGATTGTTTTTCTGTAATGTATGGATCTCTTCTTTAAGAGAATCTTCTGACTCTTTTCTTTCCTTTTTAACCCTATCAAGATCATACGTAAATTTCCCTTTTAGAGCAACAATATCTTTTGAATTTAGCTCAAATTCTTCAGCCTTCCTATCCAAAGCAGCAATTTTGTCTCGTGTATTGATAGGTAAATACGTAACAAAGTATCGTATGTCAACTGTATCAAAATAATGCATTGTTACCTGAAATGTAAATTGTCGGATCGTTAACAGATACTTCGTGAGAAGTAGAATTTGTGCGCTTGTAAGATCAGAGAAATATCGATTAAAGTCAGAAAAATATTCTCAAAAATAAATTTGGAAAAACAAATTGTAAATTTGTCTCCCAAAAATTAATTCCGAAAAATTAATGCGGAAAACTGGACTTTAAATTGACAAACCTGCAAAACACGAAAAAGATATATCAGTTATGATTAATTGCAGGTAAAGACTGGTAAAAACGATGAAAAATGAAAAATAATGAAAAATGAGGACTAAAAGTGTAAAATACTATCACTAATAAAAGACAAGGACTAAAAATGACAAAAATCCTAAAGTTACGACTCAAAGGACCAAAAATGAAAAATCCTAAAAGAAAAATAAACTCTAAGGACTAAAAAAGTAAAAATCAAAAACTTAAAACTAAAGGGACTAAAACAGACCAAAACAAAAACCTAAACTACAGGGACTTAAACTGCTAAATCCTGAAACTAGAAGTCCAGGGACCATAAGTGTAAAACTCTAAAACCCCTAACTAGACTTAACTGATACTTAATGGAAGGACTTATTTTGTAAGAAAACTAACGGAAACATTAACGGACAGTTAGTAAAAGTGACACTAACGGACTTAACAGAACTAGGACCTTGGCGAGGTATATACATTGTGAAGTATATAAGAATTGCATATACCTATGTAAATTGACTTCGTTGGGAAAGTAGCAATGAAGGAGTCATAGATTTATTATGCCTTGGAACGTATGTTGCATAATGATCATTGATCCTTGGAGTAGATGGCTAGGTTTTGAACTTAGTTGAGTTTTAAGAGCATTGACCCGATTTAATAAGCTCGTTGAAGGCTTGGGTTGGGATTACATGGATTGTATTAAAATAGAAGTTTGCATTATGTGAATGTTTTGGGTATTCTTTTGGATTTAATTATTGTTAAAACTTAAATCAGAAGAATAAAAGCTGAAGGATCACTTTGTAAGAGTGTTAAGATTTTGAAAGACGGTTGTGTTATATAAGCGTTTTACTTGCGATGTGAATGGTTTACAAAGGAGAAAGTATTAGGCACACATGAAGTCAGGTATGGAAAATGTTGATATGTGAAGGATTGTACTGTGTTTTAGTTTTGGTGTGGAATCACAAGGAGCTAGTATGAACGAATAAGTTCAAGTTATTTAGCAAATCGAAAGTGGTAGTTCAACTAAAGTTGGGGAGGAGATATTTAGTGAAATAAACTCGGTTAAAATGTATATGAATGATTGTGAGAAACCTGGTCTGTGGTGAAAGGCTATATGTGAAGAATGTACGAGTGAGTATTGGTATCAACTGCCAAGATAAATGTGTCAACTAGTATGTCTTATGAAGTTAGAACTAGGAAGTATCTGATGGAAGTCTTTTCGGGGATACCAGCTGAGTAGTACTAGTTGTCAATGAAGCTGTTGGAGTATGTGATTGTAAGATGGTGTAGTGATTTGGCTATAATTGGAATAGAGTGTCGAGCGGTAGTGTGAGTTCATCCAAGGTGATTTTGGTTGTGTAAGTCGTTAAATAAGTTTATGATTTTGAATCATAGGAAGTTTAATAAAGATGAGAAAACATTATCGGTATGTGGAAAAGTTGGGAGAAAGAGACAAATAGTGATTGGAGGGAAGTACTTCATGCTAACATAGGAAGTAATGATAGAAAGGGCGGACCTAAGAATGTAGTTATACTACAGGTTCAATGGAAATTATCACCTTTGATATAAAATATTTTGGTGCTGGGTTGTAATGTGTCCGCGTAGTATGATATTGATGTGAGGAAGTGGTAGTAATGTAGTGATGGGTGCAGTAGATATAGAAGTATTCAAAAGTGGTGAGTATGCTCAATTTAAGGTGAGTATAGATTTTCAAGCAGTATACGTTAATGTTATTTTGAGACCTGGAGATTGAGATGTGGATGATGACGGTATTGAAGACCAAGCAATAGTCGGATAAAGGTTTAATGATAAACGGTTATTTTAAGGAGGCTTACAAATCTAAGTTGGGAAGCGGATAATGAGGAAAGAAGTAAGGTTCAGGAAATATGAAAGATGAATCCTTGTTCCTTCTAGATTTTTTTATTATTATTTGTGAATGGAACTCATGATGGGTTTGGTTAGAATGCAAAGGTTGGTGATAATTAGGTGTCAACTTTTGGATTTAAGGCCAAACACCTTTAGTGTAATCGGGAATTTGTAGCCGATTTTAAAAAGAATGATGGTGATGGTAGTAGTAATCTTAAGATACTCATTTGTGCTGAGTGATTTTAGTGAACTAATCCTTGTGTATGGATAATGAACCTGTCCGTTTGATGATTAATTATTGAGATGGATTTTGGAGGTTATTAGAGCTCTTTGGATGTGAATGGCCGATAAACGATAGGGACAATTGAAATTAGAGATTCAGTTGGTCTCAGTATTAACTGAGCCTTAAATTGATTTAGAGTTTGAAACTGAAAGCAAGATGTATAGAACATTTCAAGGTTGGGAGATGACTGAAGTTGTATGGTTGGGAGTTTCTCAATGGTTGGAACGTTTATCCGTGCATAAGTACAAAGTATGTGTAGGGGTTCTGTTAATAAACAATTGTTCGAGGAATTGTCTTTATAGACCATGTGGATGGAATTTAGATTCCCGTTAGGAATTGTTAAATTTAGGTCGATAGTGAATCGGTTGACTTTGAGTCGTAAAGGATATAGATTTCGAGGACGAAATTGTTTTAAGGTTGGGAGAATTGTAACACCCGGAAAATCCTTGTGAGTAAAAATAGTCCTAATATTTCTTTATATTTTGACTTCTTAAACTATAATTGATTTCCTAAGTAATTTCCGTGATTGTCACTTGTTATTTGATAACTCCTGATAGAAATCAGTAAGATTATTCCTTAAGGAAATTAATGAAAAATAGATGATAAAGTGAAATAATAAATTGAGTAAATTACGTTTTTCGTCCCTGTGGTTTGCTAAAAATTGCGGATTTCATACCTATGGTTTCAAAATTTCGTTTTTCATCCCTATGGTTTGCAATTCATTTCTATTTTGGTCCCTAAGTCCAAAATACTACTTTTAAGTATGAAAGACTAAAATAGAAAAGTATTACAAACCATAGGGATGAAAATAGCAATAGAATTTAAACCACAAGGACAAAAAAGGTGATGAATTATAAACCATAGGGATGCAAATAGCAATTTTAAAAGCATAAGGACGAAAATAGAAATTTTCAACAAACCACAGGGACTAAAAATGTAATTTACTCTAATAAATTTTATGAATTAGTTGGATGGGTAATTTGAATACGAGTCCAACGGTACTTTCCGGAGTAAAAACGGAGTTCTAACGAAGAAGTTACGGCTAAATTAGTGGAATTGAAAAGGCTAGCAAACAGAAGCTGGCGTCGATGGTTTGGCGCCGATGCATCGGCGCGGGTGATCGGCGCCGAGCACCTGACGTGTTGAAAGGGGGTTAAAACCCACCCCTTGGTTCTTAATCAGTATTCTCTCTTTTTAGAACTCTCAAGTCCGATTATTTTGCTCTGCTTCATACGAATTCTTCATCTAAGTCTAAGGTAAATCCACTTCTCTTACTTCGAATCCAATTTAAGCAATTAGTAGATGAATCTTACCAATTAAATTCCATTTAGGGCAACATATCTTCATTTCATCTTGTTGGAAGTGATTGGGTTCAAGTCTTCAAGTTAGGGTTATATCAATTGAAGGTTTGAGGTGAGTAACTTGTAATTACTTGATTGTATTATACTTATTTACCATTCTTTATCTCGATTTTGATATTGTTAATGAGAAGTCTTGATTTTAAGCTCTTAATGGTTAAGAGGAAACAAGAAGAGTTCAAGTAAGTTATGGTGGATTAATTGTGTTTATTACTTAGTATACCATGGTAAATGTTAGTATTTGAGGTTTGGGTTTGATTTTACATCTTTGGTATGTAATCATGATAATGGCTTAATATATGTCTTAATGAAGTAATGATGGCTTAATGGTCAATATGGACTTATTATTGAATTGTAAACATGGATGTTTATTATTGATCGTATATAGAATGAGAATTGATACATATGGATGTATATGAACTACATGGAAGTAGTATTGATATGATTAAATGGTTGGACCATTGTTAAGTGCTAAATATGCTTGGAATATTATTTGGATTAACATATTTGGTATTCACTTAATTGGAGGAGCACCTAGTAGGCATTGGAGGATATATTTTTACACACCGTGGGGTAAGTGTAATTGATTCATACCCTCGGATACCGTGGGGTTTTCCGTTGTGTTATGCCTTGTGACAATACCGTGGGGTACCGATCAAGGTATATCTTCGATTATGATGTAACTGGGTAGCGATATGGACCTTCTCCATGGAATCCAATTTGTGAATGTATCGAATTGTTATTCCTACATGCTATGATTATGCTCTATGTGCTATGTGTAAACCTCACTTAGGCTTTAAAAGCCTAACACTTGTTATGTGTTTTATGTGTTACAGATTTTAGTAGTTCCGGACACAAGAAGGTCTAGAACGGGGTTGTGAGCATGGGATCATTGTTGGAGAGTTAAAGACTGAAAGACTGATGATAGAACTTTCCGACATCCTTTTGATATTTGATTGCTATAGTAGTGATCAAATAAGCTAGTGGTCCATTAGTAGTTATAATTAACTAAATCTTTGTATTAATGATTTTGTAATGTTAATTAGGTATACTTTTACTTTAGTAATGTGTACCACTCCTCCGTTTTATGGAAGTTTTTGTTAACCCCTGTTTTGGGGTGTTACAAGATCCTTTGTTATCTCTAAGTCTGAATCTTTCCAAAAGTTCTCTTCTCTCATTCCCGCTTACTTCCCGGAGCTTGTACCTGGTAAGAAGATTCAACTTGAAACATTAGGCTTTCGCCTAGTGAGAATACTCAATTCAAAATAACATTTAATAATTAAAATATGAACAGATAACTCAAACCTGTTCTCACCCATCTTACCGTACGATAACTCCTTTCCAAATCGGGGAATCTACCCCACTCCCATACTTACGACTAACTCATCTAATCATAACAACAATTTTAAGAGTTTACTATGAATCATCCCAGATTCACAGTTGATATTCACACACAAGAAATTACAAGTCAAAACCTGCCTATTTCTCTCATCACTGGGAAATCTCCGATCTTCCCTAAAACAATGGAAATCTCCGATCTTCCAAATCGAAATGGGAATTACAAATCAAAATCTGCCTATTCCACATTCCACCTCAGAATCAATGGTCCCAATGGGATTATGATATCGCGATACTCAACCGGGACACCCAATGATTTAAGGTACACCCAATTACTAAAAATTACATCCCTTTTGGTCAATGGCAAGTAATCGGTTCCCATTATACCGTACCCAGGTGCCCCCGATGACCGGATGCCTATTTTTAGTAAAAGCACATAATATATAAATATAATAATCGATACTACTATATGCGTCCGACATACAATATATCATTTTTCTGAACATATTCTATATATACAAAAATAAAGAATATTATTAGCTCCTCATCTCAATCTCTTAACTATCCCCTCTCTGTAATCTAGCACGGGAGTTAATCATCTCAAATGTTTAATCTATATTTTCGGACTCATAGATAGGTCCTTAATAATTTATCTTAACATGGCTTCAAATCGTATTTAGAGTTCATAAACCTGTAACAAATTGCATATAGCAGATAATCATACTTTACATATAAGAATATTAATAAGTACTAGTTCATCAACTTCATAGCTATCCCCTCTTAGCAATTTTAGCATGGGGATCAACATAGCACAACTTTTAATCGCCCTCTTGGCTTATCTCTGACTTAATCAAGTCCATATAAACATATCCATGCATACATATAAAACATCTATTTCAATATTAATTACTGAATTTTAAAGAGAGTTGAATAAACTCACCTGCTATGAAATCACATTTCCTTTAATCCTTTTTAAACTTGTAGGGACTCCTTTCTTCACTACCACAGTTTACTGTAATATCCAATTTACATATATACTGATATTAATTTATAAAACAGAACCCTTCACAGCTAAAAATCCTTAATCTCTTAAAATTACATCTCAAGTCGCAGTGAACTGAAGTCGCAACCACCTATTGCGATTCCAATTCCAAATCGCAACCAACTGTTGCGATCCCAACCTAAGTCGCAACCCACCATTGCGATTCCACTCCAAATCGCAGCCTTCTATTGCGATCTCGACACCAAGTCGCAATCAACGGTTGCGACTCCAATGCCAAGTCACAGTCAACTGTTGCGACTTCAACTCCAAGTCGCAACGGTCTATTGCGACATGCATGAATGTCGTAGCTCAAGATTGCGACTTCCATGATGTTCATCCAAGTCTCAGTCCACTATGTTCATCTTTAAACCCTGATTTTGCAGTTTTTCACCATGAATGATTCTGATAATTGTGTAGATTTGATTAAGGCTATAAACTAAGCCTACTCATATAATCAAATTTCCCAAAACATCTATTTTTCATAAAAACCCATCTCTAAACTTTATCTAACAATTATAAACATAAGATGAAGGATTTAGGGAAAGTTTACCTTTATGATTCTTCAAGATTAATCACTAAAATCAGTTATTTGCAGCTGTTCTTCTTCCCTTTCTCTTTTCTCGATTTCTCTATCTCAAACTCTCGGCTTTCTTTTCTCTTCAAACAAACCGAATGCACACACAATCTCACACACTCACACTTAGTCTTTAGTTATTAGATTAATGGCACCTCCACCTTTAATTGCATGAGTCATAAGGCATATTACCAAATGAACCCCCAACTTTAAGAGAATGACACCACAAACCCTCAAACTTTAAAGAAATAACATAACACACCTCATGCATAAATAAAACTCATAATAATAACCCTTAAGTTTAATATTCTCAAAAGAAATCTTTAAACTTTCAACATTTGTATTTTAACCCTAATTGGATTATAATACTCTATATAATTCAAGGTTACCCCAAATACAAATACATTCTAGATCTTTTTAAAATAATAATAACAAAATTTAGGATGTTACAATACTCCCCAACTTGAAAATGATTTCGTCCCCGAAATCAAAGTCAGGTAAACAAATGAGGATACCTATCCCTCATACTCTCTTCTGACTCTAAAGTTACATTAGTACCTCTATGGTGTTTCCACTGTACTTTCAACATAGCTACTTCTCTTTTCATCTACTCTCACATTAGTGAGTGAAATCACATCTTCCTCTTCGGTCACCCATTTCCGAAGATAACATACTTGGAAGGTATTATGTACCCCTCCCAATTCTGGCGGAAGATCCAAATGATATACTTGTAAACCAATCCTCTTAGAGTAATTATTATCATTAAATCCATGTTTGACTACTTCTTAGTCTAGCATATCGTTATCATTTCTTTCTTGTATACACGGAATATCCACTACACAGCTACAGTCCAAAAGGACAGTTTTTTTTTTCTAAAAAAAACGTCAGTTAAGATCTCTAGCCAAATCCTCGTAACACCGAGAACTGCATTCGATGTATTTCTTTTACATCTACTGAATACTCCAATACTATAGCTTAATGGTTATAGTATTCTCTTCACCTAAAACCAATGGGATTGAGAAGAACAAGAGTCTTCCTTTTACCCCATCATCATCACAACTCACTCTCCAGGTCTCAAAATAACATTAACATGTACCAACCTGAAATTTCCACGTATACCATAAATTAAGCATACTCGTTACTATTAAATACTTCAATAACTACGGGAGTCCATTATTACGTCCTTGACTTACACGTTCTTCGGTATAGAATGCTATCACCTCTTCACATCACTATCTCATCGCACCACCACAATACAATCACGCACCAAAGTATTGAACATCCAAAGTGATAACTCTATTGAACCTGCAATATGATTACATTCTTAAGTCCAATCTTTCTATCATAGGAAGAAACTCACACAATCAAAATCACTTTAGGGTAAACACCCAATACCAATCCGACATTCTGTTTCGATATTAACCATATCATTACCCCATCTTACAAACTACATGCCCCAACAACTTAAATGACAAAGCGGTACTCTTTATCCGAAATCTCCGAAAAGACTTCCATTAGGTGCTTCCTAGTTCTAACTTCATAAAACATACTAGTTGACACATTTATCTTGGCAGTTGATACCAATACTCACTCGTACATTCTCCACACATAACCTTTCACCACAGACCAGGTTTCTCACAATCATTCATACACATATTACTCGAGTTTATTTCACTAAATATCTCCTCCCCAACTTTAGTTGAACTACCACTCTCGATTTGCTAAATAACTTGAACTTATTCTATCATAATAGCTCCTTGTGATTCCAAACCAATACCAAAACACGGTACAATCCTTCACAGCTCAACATTTTCCATACCTCACTTCATTAGTGCCTAATACTTTCTCCTTTGTAAACCATCCACATCGCAAGTAAAATACTTCTATAACACAACAGTCTTTCATAATCTTTACACTCTTACAAAGTGGTCCTTCAGCTTTTATTCTTCTGATTTAAGACTTAACAATAATTAAATCCAAAAGAATACCCAAAAGATTCACATCATGCAAACTTCTATTTTAATACAATCCATGTAATCCTAACCCAGGCCTACAACAAGCTTATTAAATCGGGTCAATGCTCTCAAGACTCAACTGAGTTCAAAACCGAGCCATCTACTCCAAGGATCAATGATCATTATGCAACATACGTTCCGAGGCATGATAAATCTATGACTCCTTCATTGCTACTTTCCCAACGAAGTCAAATTATATAGGTATATGCAACTCTTATAAACTTCACAATGTATATACTCCGCTAAGGTTCATTAGTTCAAAAGGTATTAAAAACGCGAGAATTATCAGACAGTCTTTACACTTAAGACCGACACTTATTTAAATAGAATGTAATTAAGCATATAACTCAACCAAGACTCCATCTCGAGTCATTAAAACTGACAAACATTCAAAAGACTCATTTGAATATCAATCAAGCCTTTAAGGCCAAAATAAACGTTTGGTTAAACACGTGTCACGCACACGATTACATAAACCAAAATACATTGCTACCCAATTCTTTACCCTTTTTAATCCCTTAATTGGCCATCGACCCCAAGACAAAGTTTTACCACTCTTAAAACTTTACATGGTCGGATTTACCAAAATCCCCCAACTCACATGTTCACATTTTTAAAACGTAATACCTCATAAATATTGTACATCCACAAAAATATTAAAAACGTGTTTTTGACTACATATCTTTCGCTTGTGCAACCATAATTCGAAACTTCCTTCATTAGTGATTTATTCGTCAATCACTCAAAATCCTTAACCATGTCGTACACAATAATATTTGCTTTGCGCATACCCTTTGCATAACAGCATACCGGTACCGCTCACAGTCTTGTTCCTGTCCGCACGAGCATACGCGGGACGCACCCAGTTCGCACCCAATGACAGACGAAAGGTCTCATACACCTTACACAACTATCGACTTCAAAGTCAATTCGTGTTATGTCGACATTTCCTTAACCTTAAGGTCTTTAACTGAACCTAATTCTTCCTCCGGACACAACCGTACCTCGGCAACTGTATTCCTAGTCAGCAAACAAGGGTACAGACTCTTATGCAACTGACACTAAAGTCCACTTTCGACTCTCATACTGTTTATCTCTCATTTCAACACAATTACCAGAACTACAAACTTTTTCCCCAGGTTTATCCAACACTTCTCCATTCTTGGAGTTCTTTCTTAGCTTAAAGCGTAATACTCTACGACCTAGCGAGTTCATAGCCTTCATGCATGACAACTTGATACATAAATCAATTCACACATTTTTCTCATTTTAATTAACAATATTTGGAATAATTTGGGCACACATGACCCCAACATTTACATGACTCCAATGTACTGCACAACGATCTCGAGAATTGATTGCATACTAAATTTTCCGTAAACTCAATCTTTCTCAACCCAAACAAAGTTGTTACAACGGTAATATATTAAATAAAAAATATTAGATTAATGACACCTCCACGGCTCCACCTTTAATTGCATGAGTCATAAGGCATATTACCAAATGAACCCCCAACTTTAAGAGAATGACACCACAAACCCTCAAACTTTAAAGAAATAACATAACACACCTCATGCATAAATAAAACTCATAATAATAACCCTTAAGTTTAATATTCTCAAAAGAAATCTTTAAACTTTCAACATTTGTATTTTAACCCTAATTGGATTATAATACTCTATATAATTCAAGGTTACTCCAAATACAAATACATTCTAGATCTTTTTAAAATAATAATAACAAAATTTAGGATGTTACAATATCCATGTAAAGCGTGTGTGATCATCGATAAAGATAACGAAGTATCGATAACCTGTCAGGATCGATTCCAAACAAGAATAAATATACTTAGAAATCAGAATTAAAGAATCTTGCGGAATAGAACTTTAATTCAAACACACTCAATGAACAACGAATCAGAAAACACAATCTGTTTGTATTCAATGCTTCAACTCACAAGTTTACAACCAAACCTCAATCTTGTTGAACAGTATCAACAAGACGACTTCTACTTCTCTAGAAATAGGGTTCTAAACCTTGAGGTTAATTCTCTCTAAAACAAAAACGAATTCTGCATCTCGCACCGAATAGCTATCTATCAAAATCTATTTATACTAAATAATTACAAGATAACTATCAAAACAAAATTGATCTTCAGAATATTCTTTCATGCTTATCTTTAATCATTCCATCTTTATCTCCAACATTCTCGCATTCCAAACTTATGATCACAAGCAGCATTAACATCGTTATGCACAAGCAGTATTAACCTTGATCCAGCAGCATTAACTTTTACTTGCAGTAGTAACTCTGTGCAAGCAGTACTAACATTGTTCCAGCAGCATTAACTTTTACTTGCAATACTAACCTTGCTCTGGCAGTAGTATTGTTGTTCTGGCAGTACTAACCATACTTAGCAAATCTTCAGTTCCCAACAATCTCCCCCTAACTTGACTTTTTAGGTTGAGAAGTCAAGTTCTTCAGATGATGCTTCCAAAACCTAATCATGAACACATAAATCAGGATTCAAGCCCAGGCTTTGATTGATAATCCTTCTCACCAAGTATCTTCCCATTTCAGAATCCTTGTTGCAAGCCAACTTAGCATGTAGCATTCCATTCAACCTTTTCTTGCTGTGCTTGTATACCACATACACCAAATAATACTCATGATATGTATAGTCAAGTGTGATGACATACACTCCACAATTTTCAATGAGCATCCAGTTAGTAATGACTTGAAAATTTCTTTCTATCATATACTGAACTGCTTCTGGTTTGAACATTAGGCACAGGTATTCAAGAACCATTTTGGTGATAGACATTCCTTTCTCATTCAGCATATTTCCATACAGCTTCATTCCAACCTTGTACATCTCCTCTACGTCAGATCTAGAGCAAATTCTGATAAGTCTTCCCCATGTAGAACATACCTCATACTTCCCATCTGCTCTTTTGATTCTAATGTACTCCTTTCTCTGCTCTACCAAGGTATCCCAGAAGATGATCTCAGGAGGCATGGAACATAATGGGTCAACTTTGATTGGATCAGTATCAACCATAGTGATATACATATCACATTGAGCATTACTTGGTTGACCTGATGGAGTTGCTACTTCTTCTTCAGCAACCTTTGTATCATCTTTCTTTTCTGAAGCATCCTCTTCTTTTTCTTCTTCTACCATTGGTTCTACCCTAGGTTTCTTGACAAATTTACTCTTGGTAGCTATAGACTTGGTTCTTGTTCTTTTCAGTGACACCAGCTTTTCACCCAGGGTTTCTTCTTGCTTTTTAGGAGTGTCATGTTTGGCTTTAATCAACGCCTCTGCAACTTCAACTTCTTCCAAAGTAGGCTTTTTAGTTTCTGTTGCTTCCTTTGTTTCTGCTGCTTCTTCCTTTGTAGATATTGCTTCTTGCATGGTTTCTGCTGCTTCTTTTGTTTCTGCTGCTTCTGCTTTGTGACTTTCATCAGCATTAACCGTTTCTGCTGTTGGTTCAGTTTCTGCTTCTTTCTGAATTTCAGCAGTATTAACCTTTTCTGCTGTTGGTTCAGTTTCTGCTTCTTTCTGAATTTCAGCAGTAGTAACCGTTTCTGCTGTTGGTTCAGTTTCTGCTTCTTTCTGAAGTTCAGCAGCATTAACCGTTTCTGCTGTTGGTTCAGTTTCTGCTTCTTTTGCAATTTCTTCAACACACTCATTCTCCCCCTTTTCATGTGCACTCTCCATGTTGAATTCAGCTTCTGACTCCCCCTTTTTGGGAGCATCATTGCTGGGGTTTCTTCTTTTAAGAACATACTGAGCTTTCTTCTTCCTGTGCATCAACTTTGTAATCAGCTTCTTATGCTTCTCAAGTTGTGTTTGTTGATATAGGACCACTTTCTTGAGTCCATCTATCTCCTTTTGCTGACTTACAACATCTGTGTTGATATTGGCAATGGTTTCCATCAATTCCTCATATGTATATCTATCCTCACCTTGTTTAGGAGTGTTTACCTCCTTTAAAGGATCACTGAAAATTTTAGTAGGTGTCTTTTGCCTAGCAAAAGCACTGCCTACCCCCGTGGTTTCTTGGCACCTGGGACCTCTGAATGATTTCTCATTCTGAGTTGCCGTGAGGAAGGTCTTAGTTATGTTACCACTGTCCTTCTCTGTGCTAGCAGAAGTAGTGGCAGCCTTGCTACTCACATGCTCAACCTTCTCCTTAGTGAGCACCTTCTTGGGGTTGGGAGACACCCCTGTGGTTTCCCTTTCGATATTCTCTATTGGAGAATGCTCCAATAGAGGGCTTAAAGGCTTTGGGCTAGTAGGAGGTACATCAAGGGAAGGAGCCTTGTGTACCTTTCTTCGTGTAAACTTTTTGGTTATTTGAGGAGTGGGTCTTTGAAGAATGGACTGAGGAACTTCTTTGGTGATTGAAGGTGGGGTTTGGCTATCAGTGGGTTTGTCTAATGAGGGCCTTGACCCTGATGCCATACCTTCTTTTGTGTGGGACACACCCATCATTGTAGAGAACAATGGAGTGTCAACTCCTTACGAGTCCCTGGAAGTTCATCTCATATTTGAGAAGACCTTTCCTTTAGGGGGTTTAGGTACATATACCTCAGTAAATTGAGGCAAATCCGTCAATTCCTGAGTAATCACTGCTTGGACAAACCTTGGGTACATATAAAAACTCTTTTTGGAATCCAGGTTTGACACAAGATCATTGAAAATCATTTGTGAAAAATTAAACTTCCTGGCAGTGGCCAAGCAGACCAGGGCATAAGCAATGGTACTGCTAAACTCACTCCATCCAGTAGTTTTCTTTGAAATGCAATGCATTAAGGTATGAACAAAGAATCGCCATTGTGTAGAAAATTTAGACTTGAAAAACTTAAAGATTCCAATGGGACCTTCATACCCCATTCTCGTTAAAGTTGAGTATAGATCGTCATTAGGAATAGACGTCATACCTGAGGCATCATCCAATTGAAGAGTGATGCGAATAAGCTCCTCTGTAACATTCAAGGGTTTGTCACACACCCTTGTTTTGATGATTTTCTGCCCATCTTCAGACACCACGGTGGCATTTACCCAGAACTGCGTCTGATGCTCGATGTAGATTGTCGGGGTCACCGTTAGGGCATAGGATATATGCGTGGACTTGAGGAAATCCACAATGTCGTGAAAACCTGCGGACTGTTTTGGCTTCTGGAGCATGGCAATCTCGTTGTGTTCGTCGATAAACTCCATTGTACCTGAGGATTCTTGACAGAAAACAGAGATTCTTGGGAGAGAATAGTTAGAAAGAGAGAGATGAACAGAATTCAAAGAGACGTTATGAACTTTGGCGGGCTGAAAGAGGTATTTATAGCAGTATTAGCCCTAACTTTTCTTTTAAAGCAGTATTAACGACACATGCAGTATTAAGTACAAAGCAGTATTAACTATGGACTTGTGGTAGGAACGATGCATAGGCGGTAGTAACTATGCACTGGCAGTAGTAACTGTGCACTGGCAGTAGTAACTGTGCACTGGCAGTAGTTACTGTGCACTGGCAGTAGTAACTGTGCACTGGCAGTAGTAACTGTGCACTGGCAGTAGTAACTGTGCACTGGCAGTAGTAACTGTGCACTGGCAGTAGTAACTTTTCAGCACTTGTCAATCTGAGTCATACAGAAGATCCTGAGAAAAAGAGTTAGTAGTACCAAATATAGAAGGAAATACAGGTATAAAAACTGAAAATCATGACTTTATTCAAGGTTGATCATGCCCACACTTGTTACCAAGAAAGTGAATCTACCCACATCAAAAGCTTTTGTGAATAGATCAGCAAACTGGTCATTGGTATGAACTTTAGCAACCTTAATTAATTTCTTTTCATTACAATCTCGAATAAAGTGATACCTGATCTCTATGTGCTTTGTTTTTGAGTGTTTGACTGGATTGTTAACAATGCTAATAGCACTGTTGTTGTCAATGAAGATTGGAGTGTGAAGAAAAGTTACCCCATAGTCCAACATCTGATTCTGTATCCATAGAACCTGAGAGCAGCAGCTTGCAGCAGCTATATACTCAGCTTTTGTTGTAGATAAGGACACTGTGGTTTGTTTCTTACACTGCCAAGATACTAGTCTTGCACCCAAAAACTCACATCCACCTGAAGTAGACTTCCTATCCATGTTAGCTCCACCCAAGTCACTATCTGAGTATGCAAGTAAATCAAAGGATGATTCATAAGGATACCAGAGACCTAATCTAGGTTGCCCTCTTAGGTATCTAAATATCCTCTTGACTGCATGAAGGTGTGATTGCTTTGGTGTAACTTGAAATCTGGCACATACACATACTGGAAACATAATATCTGGTCTAGAGGCTGTGAGATACATGAGTGATCCAATCATTGATCTGTAATGATGGACATCCACATCCTCCCCCTCAAGATCAGCAGTGATCTGTTTGTGTGTCTCCATTGGTGTGCTTGCTGGCTTTGAGTCTGATAATCCAAACTTAACAAGGATGTCTTTCACATATTTGGATTGACATATGAAAATCCCATCCTTCTTCTGTTTCACCTGAAGCCCAAGGAAGAAAGTAAGTTCACACATGGAACTCATCTTGAAGCTCTTGTGCATTAACTCCTCAAAGTCTTTACACATATGATCATTTGTGGATCCAAAGATAATGTCATCCACATAGATCTGAACAAGTAGGGTGTCCTTCTTTTTCCTTTTAATGAATAAGGTCTTATCAATGATTCCTCTTTCAAATCCATTTTCCAAGAGATAGGTAGACAGGGTGTCATACCATGCTCTTGGGGCTTGATGTAGACCATAAAGTGCCTTCTTTAACTTATACACTCTGTCAGGATACAATGGATTCTCAAATCCAGGGGGTTGACAGACATACACTTCTTCATCTATAGTCCCATATAGAAAAGCACTTTTTACATCCATCTGGTATACCTTGAACTTCATATATGAGGCATAGGCTAGAAACAACCTAATTGCCTCAATCCTTGCAACTGGAGCAAAGACTTCCTCATAGTCTATACCCTCTTCCTGAGTATACCCTTGTGCAACCAGCCTGGCTTTGTTCTTGATCACAATTCCTCTCTCATCCTTCTTATTTCTGAAAATCCACTTGGTGCCAATTGCCCTATGACCTTTTGGAAGGTCCACCAAGTTCCAAACATTCTGTAGCTTGAACTGTAGCAACTCCTCTTGCATTGCTTCTATCCAACTTGGATCTTTCATAGCATCATAAGCCTTTTTGGGCTCAATTTGGGATAGAAAGCAAGTGAGTACATTATTAACTGTATTTTGCTGATCTTGTAGCTCTTGAAGTCTGCTTTGATTCCTAGTCATCATGGGAGAAGCAATGTCTCCAATTACCAACTCAGGAGGATGATTTTTCTGAGTTCTTGATGGATGACCAGATTCCTCTTGTAAGTTCACATCCAGATTTGACTCATTTAAGTCTGGATTTTCTTCAGCTTCTTCAGTCACTTCAGACTCTCTGGAATTTGGACTTGAAGGTTGATTTTCCTCTATTCTTCTCTCTTCTTCATTCTGAATGGGTTCAGCTTCCTTTTCTTGTTCACAGAAGTCAACAGGATCAATGGTAGGGAGTGGAAATATCACAGACTGAATTCTGTGATCTGATGGTGGTGCATCCCTTTGTCATGCATTTACATCACTACTGAAACCCAAAGAATTAGTGAGTGAATCAATGTCAAATAGCCAATCAGGACCTGAACCAATAGGGTTTGGTGTGTTCTCATTGCATTTGACATTGTCACTTTCTTCAATTATTCTAGAAGAGGTATTAAACACTCTGTAAGCCTTACTCTGAGATGAGTAACCAACAAGAAAACCATCATCTGCTTTGCTATCAAATTTACCTAAGAGAGATTTGGTATTGAGAATTGTACAAGGACACCCAAATGGTTTGAAAAATCCAATAAATGGTTTCTTTTTCTGAAAAAGCTCATAAGGTGTCTTGTTTTTGGGCTTTATTACTAAAACTCTGTTTTGGACATAACAAGCAGTATTAACTGCTTCTGCCCAAAAAGTTGTGGGTAATTTTGAATCAGCTAACAGAGATCTAGCAACCTCAATCAGTGTCCTATTCCTTCTCTCAGCAACACCATTCTGTTGTGGAGTCCTAGGAGCACTGTATTGTCTCTCAATTCCTTTTTCCTCACAAAAGATGTTTAGATCAAAGTTTTTAAATTCAGTCCCATTATCTGATCTAATGACTTTCACTTTTTGATTTGATTGGTTTTCAATTCTAAGAATAAAAGATTTGATCAGTCCACTTGTCTCATCTTTAGTTCTCAGAAAATATACCCAAGTAAATCTAGAGTAATCATCAACAATAACTAAGCAGTATGACTTCTTGCCAATGCTCATGACATTTGTAGGGCCAAACAGATCCATATGCAACAACTGAAGAGGATTTGAGATAGTGTTTATCTCTTTGGACTTATGAGAAGTTTTGTGTTGTTTGCCTTTGAGACAAGCAACACAATGATCATCACATGAATACACTTTTGATGGTAAACCCCTAACAAGATTATTTTTAACAAGTTTATTTATTGTTTTAAAATTCATGTGACACATCCTTCTGTGCCAAAGTGATGATTCATCCATTGAAGCTTTTGAAACCAAACAGTTTAGGGATGAATCAGATGAAACACTTTCTAAATCTAAACAATACACATTATCCTTTCTAGGAGTTCTCAATAGTATCATGTTTTCATCAACTACTTTGAATCCAGGAGCAAGAATAATGCATTCAGAATCAGTAAATAATATAATATGTTTCTTGTCACAGACCTGTGATACACTTAACAGGTTGTATCTCAATTGCTCAACATAGTAAACATCCTCAAATGTCATCTTACCTTTTGATACATCACCTTTACCACTTATCTTACCTCCTGCAGGATTATTCCCAAAAGCAACATGTCCTCCATTAATTCTTTTGAAATTCTTGAGGCAGGCCATGTTACCTGTCATGTGCCTGGAGCAACCACTATCAACATGCCAGATGCTCTTCCCCTTGAGCTGTTGGTTGCTCTACACATAAGATAAATCAATTAGTTTTTATTGGGAACCCAAGCCAAAGTGGTCTTGGGTCTCCCTTGCTCATCAAAGTACTTACATTCAGTTTGGATAAGTTTTTCAACCTGAGGAACTTCAGTACTGGAGTACTTTGTCAAGATGATTGGTCTAGCAGCACAAACATTAGAAGAAGTACTAACAGTGTTAGCAGTACTAACACTGCTAGCAGCAGTATTGTCTGAGGCAGCAGTACTATCAGAGGAAGCAGTACTAACAGTAGTGCTTTTAGGAACCCACATTGTGACACATTCTTTTTCAGTCTTTTTCCTCATGTGGCTTTTGGATTTAGCTTGTTTCTTAGCCACATGGTTCCTTATAGGCTTCCTATAACCATTTGATTTTTTAAAAGTTCTTTGAAAATTTATCCTTTGGTTAATAGGATTGAAATAACAGTGTTTGGCAAGGTGATTCAATCTGCCACAGATAAAACAAGGTTTTGGTCTGTTAATCCTTTGCAGATCAACTCCTTGTTTTTGAGCCCACTGATTATTCCAGTTTCTTTAATTTCCCCTCTTTTTATCATGTTTTTGGGGCTCATTCTTTTGAGAATTCTTGCAAGAACAATGTTCACAAGTATTGGAATTCACAACAGTGGTCTGTGTATAATGAACTCTCTTTCCTTTTTCAGATCTTTTCATCTCATTGTTCTTATCCCAGGGACTTCCACCATCCTCATTAGTCTTGATGTAATTCTCTAAGGGGATCTCACCACTGACATTCTTGTTCCTTTTCTTAGACTCTTCTTTTTCAGTTTTATCCTCAACAACAACTTCATCTAAAGGATCTACTTTAGTAGCTCCTTCAGGTAAGTCCTTCCTATCCATGGTTTCTAACAGGTCTGACCTAGGAGGGATGTATGTGTTGTTGTAGGGTGGGGGTGTGGCATTGTACCCTATGCCTGGTTTCATCTTACTGTGGATTTGAGCATTTATTATGGTGTCCATGACTTTAGAAGCACATGAAAACTTTTCAACATCAAGTTTTACTTTCTCAAGTTCTCCTTTTAATTTCTCACATTCCTCCCTAGACTCTTTCAGTTGGAACTCCAGACCATTCTTTTCCCACTTCCAGTAGTTTGTATCATATGAGTGTTGAAGTTCATTGGCTTGAAAAGCCTTAATTTGTTCTTCAAACCTCTCAACAATCACTACATAATCTCTTCTATCCTTTTCTAATCTCTTAAGGTCATCACACATTCCCTGGTTGTGATCTCTATACCTTTTCACAGTGTCTATACAAGCTTGAGAACAGAGATTAGATTTTACCTCAGTAGGAAGATCTGAGACTTCTGCCATGAGTGCATGATTCTGAATTGCCTCTTCTGCTTGATCACTCCAATCAAATCCCATTCCTTATTGAGAAACAAGGGCTTGAACAGAGTTTCTGTTCTGGTTGAAGCTTCCAGTCTGAGCTTGTTGATGGTTGTTTTGAGATATTCCACTTCTGCATTCTCTGGCAAAGTGTCCCATCTTATGACACTTGTAGCATTCCACCTTAGACTTGTCAAACCCAGCACCATCTTCTCTTCTTTGGGAAAAGTTGTTTCTCCCAGTCCTCTTTATAAACTTTTTCACCCTCATAGAAAGCATAGCCATCTGCCACTTGATATCCATCTCCTCAAGATCATCAGCATTAATCTGTTCTAAGTCATCATTGATTAATGAGGAGTTAACATGACTAGAAAAGAAAGCTTCTAGTATAGAATCATTGGCCTTCTCCTGATTGACTCCACCAGCAGTACTAACTGATTCAGGGTTAGCAGTAGAATCAGTTGATGCTGATAGGAGTGCAGCATTATACACATATCCTGAGGGCTTCTTCTTGGCTTCAACCTCTGCTTCCAATACCCTAAGATCATTGTAAAGATCATCAAGCTCTTTATCTTCTAACTGGTCATTCTGTCTGAAAGACACAGTATACATTGTCCATTCCTCACCTAATGATCTTAGAAACTTCCTGTTTACATCATCAGCCTCCATACGAACTCCAACTGTAGCCAATTCTCCAATCAACTTATTAAATCTATCAAAAGTTTGAGTCATAGACTCATTCTTTGTAGAAGTAAAATTTTCATATTGTTGCTTAAGAATTGCCTTCTGGTTCCTCTTGGTGCTCTTGGTACCAGTGAATCTCTTTTCCAATGCATTCCATAGAATCTGAGCATCAGTGCAGTGATGAAATTGGTGCTGATACTCATTGGGAATAGCCAAAAGCAGAGTGCTTAAGGCTTTCATCTCTGTTTGTCTAACCTTTCTTTCTGCATCAGTCTTTGGAGGGGGTCTTTTGCCATCTGGTCCAACCTTTCCTTCAGCACATGGACCATTCTCTATAATATCCCAGATGGAATAATCAGTAAGCAAAATATACTGCTTGATTCTAATCTTTCACATGTCAAACTCATTAGGCCTGAGCATGGGAACCTTTGAAACAAGAGTACTGTTTGATTCAACTGTGTTGTCCATAATGATTGTAGATTTCTAAGAAACCAAGCTCTGATACCACTTGCCAGGATCGATTCCAAACAAGAATAATTATACTTAGAAATCAGAATTAAAGAATCTTGCGGAATAGAACTTTAATTCAAACACACTCAATGAACAACGAATCAGAAAACACAATCTGTTTGTATTCAATGCTTCAACTCACAAGTTTACAACCAAACCTCAATCTTGTTGAACAGGATCAACAAGACGACTTCTACTTCTCTAGAAATAGGGTTCTAAACCTTGAGGTTAATTCTCTCTAAAACAAAAACGAATTCTGCATCTCGCACCGAATAGCTATCTATCAAAATCTATTTATACTAAATAATTACAAGATAACTATCAAAACAAAATTGATCTTCAGAATATTCTTTCATGCTTATCTTCAATCATTTCATCTTTATCTCCAACATTCTCGCATTCCAAACTTATGATCACAAGCAGCATTAACATCGTTATGCACAAGCAGTATTAACCTTGATCCACCAGCATTAACTTTTACTTGCAGTAGTAACTCTGCGCAAGCAGTACTAACATTGTTCCAGCAGCATTAACTTTTACTTGCAGTACTAACCTTGCTCTGGCAGTAGTATTGTTGTTCTGGCAGTACTAACCATACTTAGCAAATCTTCAGTTCCCAACATAACCACCCATGGATGGATGTGGTGCTGGCCCCCAAACATCAGAGTGAATGAGGTCAAAAGGGGAAGCAAAATTAAATTCATTTAGTTGAAAAGGTAAGGCATGGTGTTTGCCAAGTTGACAGGATAAGCAAGAAACGTTTTCAGAAGAGGTGTTGCCTAACAATCCTGAACTAGCTAACAGTTTTATCCTAGCTAGAGATAAATGTCCTAGGAGTTTATGCCATAATTCAAAGGAAGGGGTACTGGAAACAGAGGCAACATGATTTGAGCATTGTAAGGGGAGACGAAGGTAGACCACTTCAACCATCCGACCAATTTTACGACCTACTCCAAGGATCTGCTTGGTCTTTGGATCCTGCACAACACAACCAGAAGGATGAAACAAAACAATTAGGCCGGATTCCGTAAGTTGAGTGATAGAAATCAGACTTAGAGATAAGTTTGGAATATGTAGCACATCAGGTATTTGAATGTTGGTGGTAGATACACTTCCACTGAAAGATACTGGTAAGCGAGTGTTGTCCGCAGTATGGACTGATGAGAACATGCTGGATGTTTGCTTAGAGATAAACCCGTCAGCCTTAGGTGTCAAGTGGTTACAACAACCAGAGTCAAATAGCCAAGGATTATCTGGTGCTGAGATATTGCACTGAGAATTCATACCCATAGAACCTGTCATGAGTCGCTCTATTTGGTCTTGGTTTTGTCGCATGAGTGCCATAAGGTCAGGTGATGAGTTGGTGTTGTGCATAGGTGATGAGTTGGTGTTATGCATAACCATAGAACCTGTCATGAGTCGCTTTATTTGGTCTTGGTTTTGGCGCAGGAGTGCCATAAGATCAGGTGATGAGTTGGTGTTATGCAGTGCCTGAATTGGCGGTGTAGAGGAGTCTGGAGTGATTGATCCAGCAAAGGACTGAGTACGCAGTTTCCTTATATTACCAGAGTGCCGTTGATTACCTGAGTTCCTTGGATGTTTTAGACAGTCAGACCCATAGTGTCGTGGCTGTGTGATCCCACACCAGCGACATTTTCGAATTGGGCAGTTGAGAAGAAGATGAGAAGTAGAGTGACAAAATGTGCAGTCACTGTATTGAGACAGGCTATTGAGAGCCATTTGAAATTTTGGTCAGATGTCGCAATTAACTGAGGGTTGCGATATGGCACTATTCATAAGAGGGTTGCGATATGGCACTGTTCACAAGAGGGATGCGATATCTCAATAGAGGGTTGTGATATGGCACTGTTCACAAGAGGGTTGCGATATCTCAATAGAGGGTTGCGATATGGCACTGTTCACAAGAGGGTTGCGATATCTCAATAGGGTTGCGATATGATTCTGTGGGTTGCGATAGTTATGAGTGTGTGCGTTGCGACAGTTATGAGTGTGTAAAGTGTTCTTGAGTCGAGTTTTCAAAACAGATCGGTTTTAGCTGAAAATTGGTACGCAGGTTCGTGATGCTATTCTGGGCAACTTTAATGCTTGGTTTTTTATCAAAAAACCAACACAAAATGGTTTTTCGGAGCAAAAACGAGAGCAGCAAAATAAAGAGAAATAAAATGAGAATGCAGATCTGGAAGATGGCTGAGGATACTTACCTACATGTCACGGACTTGTCTCTACAAGATCGCGTGCGGCCTTAGTTCTCGAACTAAGTCAGCCAAACTCCCGAAACAACTAACGATTAAGGCAAGTAACGAGAACACAAGAGACTATTAGAATGCAAAGGAACTTGTATTGCTTGAGAGAACTTACAAGAGAGCTTAGAAGAATACTTTGAGGTGTCTTGTGCCAAATGAGGCTACTACCTATTTATACTACTCTAGGGAACATTCTAGAGAATATCTATCTAGATATGTACATGGATCATTCTAGATCTATCAAGAGGGATTCTATATACAAGAGGCTTCTACCTCCTTCCATGGAGAGTCTTCTAGAAAGCTTCCACAAGGTCCTCCATGCTTCTTGAGTAGTGTAGAAGGTTCCGGATTCCGGTGAACCTTCGGGAAATCCGTCTCACGTTTGGCGGGTCGTCACATTCTCCCCCACCTAAGCTCGCGACGTCCTCGTCGTGCCATCTTCATGATATTCCTTGATCTTGTCCGCGAATTGCCACAATGTGTCTTGAGCTTCCCAACTTGCTTCACTATCGGGCATGTTTCGCCACTTGACCAAGTACTCTGTGTAGCTCGGCACTCCTCGTCTTGAAACCTTTCGATCCGAAAGAATTTCCTCAACCTCCCGATCGAAAGAAGTCACAACCGCAGTCGGTGCCCTTTTGGACACTCCCCGTTCCGGGTCTTCCATATCCTTGTGATAAGTCTTGAGAAAACTTACATGGAAAACCGGATGAATCTTCAACTTGGGCGGTAGTTGAAGTCGGTATGATACCTTCCCAACACGTCCAATCACTGGGAAGGGGCCTTCGTACCTTCGTATCAACCCTTTGTGCACTTTCCTCAATGATTTGAATTGTTGAGGTAGGAGTTTCACCATCACTTGGTCCCCAACCTTGAACTCGACGTGTCTCCTCTTTTCGTCCGCCCATTTCTTCATCTTCCTTGCCGCTTTATCTAATGAAGCCCGCGCCATATCCGCTTGCTCGTGCCATTCCTTCATGGTCTTGTACGCGGCCGGACTATTCCCATCGTAAGACGCGGCTAAGGCATTCGGGGTTAGCGGTTGCCGCCCCGTAACCAGCTCGAAGGGACTCTTCCCTGTAGCCTCGCTTCTTTGCATGTTGTACGAGAATTGTGCAACATCAAGAAGTTTCGCCCAATTGCTTTGGTTGGCGCTCACGTAGTGTCGAAGGTAGAGCTCCACCAACGCATTTACTCTTTCCGTTTGCCCATCGGTTTGGGGATGGAAGCTCGTAGAGAAGTTCAAATCCGTCCCCATGATCTTGAATATCTCCGTCCAAAATCTTCCCGTAAACCGTGGGTCTCGATCGCTCACGATCGTATGTGGCACACCCCAATACTTCACCACATTCTTGAAGAAGAGCTTTGCCGTCTCTTCCGCGGTACAATCGGGTGGTGCGGCTATGAAAGTTCCGTATTTTGAGAATCGATCCACCACCACGATTATGCTTCCATAACCTTCCGTCTTTGGCAAGCAAGTGATGAAGTCCATGGAAACACTCTCCCATGGTCCCTTGGGTGTGGGTAATGGCTCTAATAATCCTCCCGGTTGTCGTTGCTCTATCTTGTCTTGTTGGCATACTAGGCACGTCCGAACGAATGTCTCTACATCGTCCCCCATCCTTGGCCAATAGAACGTACCTTCCACCAGTGCTAGTGTCCTCTTGATTCCTGGATGACCGGCCCACTTCGAATCGTGGCACTCCTTCAAGATAGTCCGCCTAAGGTCGCCCCACTTAGGCACGTACAACCGATCTCCTTTGGTGAATAAAAGATCTCCTTTGAGCCAAAATCTTCTTGTCTTTCCGTCCCGAGCCAATGCCACAAGGTTCTTGGCCATAGGATCATGCTCCAATCCCTCCTTGATTCGGTCTTGAAGAAAGAATTGGGGCTGAGTGATAGCCGCAAATTCCGCCTTGCGACTCAATGCGTCCGCTACCACGTTAGCCTTCCCCGGCTTATACTCCAAGTGGTAGTCAAACTCAGCTAGGAAGTCTTGCCACCGTGCTTGCTTAGGACTTAACTTCTTTTGGGTTTGGAAGTAACTTGTCGCCACATTGTCTGTCTTGATCACGAACTTCGACCCCAAGAGATAGTGTCTCCATGTCCTCAAGCAATGTATGACCGCCGTCATTTCCTTCTCTTGCACAGTGTACCTCCTTTCGGTATCATTCAACTTTCGGCTCTCGAACGCTATCGGATGTCCCTCTTGCATTAGAACTCCTCCAATGGCGAAATCTGAAGCATCCGTATGTAACTCGAACGGCTTGGTCACGTCCGGTAGTCTCAACACCGGTTCCTCGGTCACCGCATCCTTTAACTCGTCAAAGGCTGTTTGGCACCGCTCATCCCACTCCCAAGCCTTCGTCTTTTTCAATAGGTCCGTCAAGGGTGCCGCCTTGGCCGAATATCCCTTGATAAAACGCCGATAGTAGTTTACCAAGCCAAGGAAGGACCTCACCTCCGTAACCTTGGTTGGCGTCTCCCAATCCCGGATAGCTTTAACCTTTGCTCCATCCATCATTAGGCCACCGTCTTTGATCTTGTGTCCCAAGAATTCCACCTCCTCTTGAGCGAACGAGCACTTCTCCAATTTGACATAAAGCTCATTGTCTCGTAACACTTGGAACACTTGTTTCAAATGAGACACATGCTCCTCCAAGGTATGACTATAGACGACTATATCGTCTAAGTATACTACCACAAACTTGTCAAGAAAGGGGTGAAAGAGCTTGTTCATCAAAGTACAAAATGTAGCGGGAGCATTGGTCAAGCCGAATGGCATGACTAAGAACTCGTAAGAGCCATACCTCGTGACGCAAGTCGTTTTTGCTTCGTCTCCCTCGGCTATCCGTACTTGGTAGTATCCCGATCTCAAATCCAACTTGGTGAAGTATCTCGCCTTCCCCAATTGATCAAACAAATCCGCAATAAGAGGAATTGGGTATTTGTTTTTGATAGTTACCTTGTTTAGCGCCCGGTAGTCTATGCACATTCTTAAGGACCCGTCCTTCTTCCTTTGAAATAGTACCGGTGCACCATAGGGAGCTTTAGAGGGTCGGATGTACCCCGCATCAAGAAGCTCCTTGAGTTGCCTCCGCAACTCTTCTAACTCCGGTGGAGGCATTCGATATGGGGCTTTGGAGGGTGGCTTCGATCCCGGTTCCAACTCTATCGCATGGTCCACCTCCCTCCTAGGTGGAAGTCTCTTTGGTAACTCTTTGGGCATCACGTCCTTGTACTCAACAAGAACCTTCTCGATCTCTTCCGGTATCTCCTCCGTGTTTCTCCCACCATCATCCCCTTGCCTTGTAACCGCCAAGTAGCAAGGCTCGTTCTTGTTGTATCCCTTCTTGAATTGCATGGCTGATAGGGACTTGGCACTACTCTTAGGCCCGCGTTCCGTACCCACCATACAAGTCTTTCCCCCATCTAGGATACATAACGAATTAGCGAATGGCATAGGGAAAGCACGTACCTTATCGAGGAAGTCTAACCCGAGCACCACTTTGAAGTCATCCATGGGAACCACCGAGAAATCGATATCTCCTTCCCACCCACCAATCTTTGCTCGTACATCTTTGGCTACACCATGGATTGGTTTGGCCGTAGAGTTCACCGCTTTGATAGTACCACTCCCTTTTGTCGCCTTAATCCCTAGCCTTGCGGCTTCCTCAATGGACATGAAGTTATGAGTAGCACCCGTATCGACAAGAGTACGTACCTTATTTCCATTGATGATAGCTTCAACGAATTGCAACCCCTTGTTGGCTATCTTGGCCACCTCAGTTTTGCCTTTGATTGCGTTTAAGATCCGCATCGACCCCATGCATTCATCCCCGTCTTGAGAGCAACCCTCATCTCGAGTTATGGCATGAAGCTTAGCTTTGCTTGGGCAATCTCGGGCTCGGTGTGGTCCATCACAAAGGAAACACCCATTGTTCTTGTAGGTCGTCCTCAAGTCTTTGTTCTTCCCGGTTGGTGGCTTTCGTACATCATCATTTCTTGCTTGGGTCGACTTCTCTCCCCCACCTTTCTCATGGTTACCCCTCCGATCCTTTGGCTTCGACGGTTCCTTATTGCTAAAATCGATCAAGGCCTCTGCCTCAGCAATAGCCGTTGCGAGATCTTGTACCCCACGTCGCCTCAACTCCGTCTTGGCCCATGCTTGCAAGCCATCAAGAAAGTAGAAGAGAGAGTCTTTGTCGGAAAGATCCGGAATCTCCAAGATAAGACTGGTGAAGTCCTTCACATACTCCCGGATCGTTCCCATTTGCTTGAGTTTACGAAGACGACTCTTCGCCTCGTCCTCGGCATTCTCCGGATAGAATTGCTTCTTAAACTCGCGAATGAAATCACCCCAAGTAGAAATGTTACACGTACCTCTTTCGATATCTCCATATCGACGTCGCCACCACAAAGCCGCGGTATCCTTCAAGTACCTCGTGGCCGTCTTGATCTTCATCGCATCCTCCACGATGTTGACCCCATCCATGTATTGCTCCATTTCCCATAGAAAATCATCAACCGCCCTAGCTTCCCGCTTTCCCACAAACGGTGATGGTTTCGGAATCTCAACCTTTGGAGCATGGTTGCTAGTGTTGCCACCTCCACTAGCCATGGCCCGTTTAGCCAAACTTAAGTCGGCTTGGATCTCCTCCAAGCTTTGGTGAATCGTGGAGATCTCTTCTTCCACTTCACCTCGAAGCTTAGTTAGCTCGCTCATGAACATACCTCTTAAGTCATGAAGCTCGCGTCTCAAGTCGCCACCCAAGACATTGAGGGCGCTCTTGAAATCATCCCGCATATCGGCAAAGTCGGAGTCCAAACCTTCCACATGTTGGTTTACCTCCTCAACTTGTGCCTTTATCTCGGCCACGGATGTCTCTACACCCGTCATCCTCATTTCCAAGCTAGAGAGTAAATCTTTGGACTTACCTCGGTTCTTGTTAGCTCCTTCTTTGCGAGACTCTTCTCGGCCACGGTTCTCGTCAACCACGGATGAACCAACGTTCCTATCGGACTCCTTTGCCATGCCTTCAATCGACCTGCTCTGATACCAAATGTCACGGACTTGTCTCTACAAGATCGCGTGCGGCCTTAGTTCTCGAACTAAGTCAGCCAAACTCCCGAAACAACTAACGATTAAGGCAAGTAACGAGAACACAAGAGACTATTAGAATGCAAAGGAACTTGTATTGCTTGAGAGAACTTACAAGAGAGCTTAGAAGAATACTTTGAGGTGTCTTGTGCCAAATGAGGCTACTACCTATTTATACTACTCTAGGGAACATTCTAGAGAATATCTATCTAGATATGTACATGGATCATTCTAGATCTATCAAGAGGGATTCTATATACAAGAGGCTTCTACCTCCTTCCATGGAGAGTCTTCTAGAAAGCTTCCACAAGGTCCTCCATGCTTCTTGAGTAGTGTAGAAGGTTCCGGATTCCGGTGAACCTTCGGGAAATCCGTCTCACGTTTGGCGGGTCGTCACATACAGCTCTGATACCATGTTAGAATTGGAGAATCGATAGATTGATAGAGAGACTCGAGATGGCTGAAGACGGCCGGCTTGCATATATATATTGAGAGAGAGTTTGCAATAGAGAATCTAACCTAATAATGAAACCCTAAGTGACTATTTATACAAGGTAAGTTACACATAATTACAGAAAGGACCATGAACTATATATATTGACATTAATACTCTAACAATATTTATTAAAATAAACGCAGTGCCGACGATGATAGGCAACCAAATGACGACTACGTTACTCAAGTCAGCGTTAAGTCAACACTTCAAACCCCATGCACAACTAACCATCAAGAAAGTGTAGGATGAAAATGTTTAATTATGGGCTCCAAATAAAGAAGAACCATATGCTTTTACCTAATTTATCCGTATTAGTGCCCAAAAAATTCACTTAAACTCAGTTGGGCCAATTGGCCTAACCTGATCACCTGCGTTTGTGCTGTAGTAACTCTTTTGGTTTTTGTCTAGCACCTTAACCTCACCATCTTCTGTAACTGTAAGAACTCCCGTGGAATCCGGCAAAGGTTGATCACGGTTAGCAACCCATACGACAGTAGTTGGATCCACAACGTACCAAATCCCAAGGTATCGTCGTTCAGACCCTCTTTGAGTATGTGGAAAGAAGCCCATTTGAAACTCTTTGCCTGCTGATTCCAAATAATCTGCTGCTCCATCATAAATGCTTTCTCCTGTTGTGATGTAGTCTTTAGCTGAACAACGATGAGAATAGAAGCACAAAGAAAATGTAGAAAAGAAGCAAATGTAGGTAATTATATTGCTGGTTGATGATATCATGATGGTGTGGTTTTGTGTACAACAATGATTTGGTAGTTGGAAGAAGATGAAAATATGGAGTATTTTGTATGGTGTATGCTTTGGGGAAGAAGTGAGGAAAAGTGACAACTTTTTTGGATATAGTTTTTTTTGAAGGAATTTTGGATATAGTTAATAAAGGTACTTAATTATGTGGAAGATATGGAATGTAGTTCAATTATTTGGTTCAAAGACAACTTTTCAAGTCTATGTTGGGTCAACTTGTGAACTAAAACAAATTTCTTATAGAGTGAATTACACTGTTGTGGTTTGCTCAAAATTTGGATTTGTTTCCTAATTTTTTTTTACCTAAACTAATGATCCTTAACTTTTTAATTTCATAACACTCAAGGTTCATTGAGTTACCATCGTTAGTTAGTGACCGTAGAAGGGACAATACATAATTTGGGGAGACTACAAGGACCAAAGTCTCTCTCTCTCTCTCTAAAACGATTGCTTGTGTTGTGAACATATCTTCACTCCTTTAGATCATGCAACTTGAAGTCTTGAACACCATGTGAACACTCATATTCACTAGTTTAAGTTGTGACCATATTCATGATATATACCTTACTGTTGAAAAAGTTCACAGTGTATACATTGACGTTTGTAACATCCAAAAATTTCGGTAAGAAAAGTTCACCTTTAGTGCCGTTAGTGACTCTAACTTATTAGTTTAACGGAGAGGAAACGTTTTTCTTTCCGTCTTGGTGTGAGTCGAGGGCGTTCGGGCGAGAAAGGCCAAGTTCCGACCTTACGTGCCTTTGGTGCGACAATGACGGCGAGAATGCCATGGGGCACAAGAGAGACAATTTTTTGGATACCAAAACTTGAGGGTGTAATTTGTTTGTAATTAAGAAATTTAATTCATGTACATTTATATGTCTTCGTTTACCGGCCTTCTTGGAGAGTGATGGTTAAGCTATTCTTAGTTTGTGTCTGATCTGGTTTATAGGAAGAAGAAGAAGAGCTGGACATTGTTCTTCTTGCAACAAAAGCTGGTTGTTTTGGAGTTGGAAGACTTGCAATATCACCAGCAAGCATCAAAACTACATTCGTCATAGTGGGACGATCTCCTGGATCTTCTTGCACACACAAAAGCCCAACAATTATGCACTTCAATACCTCACTTGAATTGCTAGATTCTACTAGCTTTTGATCCATCAATTCAAATGGCCTATCTTCTTTCCACAAACTCCAGGCCTGTGATTGCTTGCAGATTAGCTTATAGAGCAAAATATATGAAGGAGAGCAATTCACAGCAATAAAATGGTTTTCAGAAAAAGGAAACTACTTACATAACCTAAAAGATTTATTGTCTGTTGGGATTTAGAAAACCCTGTGTTCTTTTTCCCACTGATAATCTCCAGAACAACGACTCCAAAGCTAAAGACATCCGATTTAACAGAAAACAAGCCATCTAGTGCGTACTCCGGAGCCATATAGCCACTGCCAGAAAGACGCTATGAGAAATAACTATATTCTTCTGTCTTCAAAATATCAAGAAGATAAAAGACATACGAAACTTGCTTTAATTACCAACTTATTCCAAGTCGTGCTAAACTTTTCTACTAGTAGCTTTTGTTTCTCATGATATAATAGTCAATTACTATAAGGGTGCGTTTGGTTTACGAGAATGGATTGGAATGGATTGGATTTCAATAAACCCCACATGCTTCACAAACATGCCTCACATGCTTTCCCCCATCATCATCATATCAAACATGGGAAGTAAAAAAAATAGCTAAATTCTATTCATGAAATCCATCAGACATGGGATTTCAAATCCCAACCTTCACCAAAGGATTTCAAAATCCATCAGACATGGGATTTCAACAAAAAATCCAAGGATTTCAAAACCCTCCAATTCCAAATTCTATGGAAATGTGGGATTGAAATTGCTTTGAAATCCAAATTCAATCCATTCTAATCCATTCCCGTAAACCAAACGCACCCTAAGATTCACCATTTTTTTGTCGAAATACTAAATATGACTTGCATTGTTCTCAATGTATATATGTATTCTTTCAGAACTGTTGAACATGGGAGCATCAATTTGGTGTAGATCGAATTAGGATTTTCTATTTAGTTAGTGACAAAGGCTGGATTCATGTACTTACTAGGTTCCGATGACTCTATTGGTGCTAGCTTCCATTTCCATGTCTTTAACTATCTTTGCCAAACCAAAGTCCGATATTTTTGGATTCATTTCCTCATCCAATAAAATGTTGCTTGTTTTCAGATCTCTGTGAATAATCCTCAATCGAGAATCTTGGTGGAGATAAAGAAGTCCTCGAGCAATCCCTATAATGATCTCATATCGTTTTGCCCAATTCAACAATGTACTTGGGGCTCCATCTTGCAAAGAAATGGCGTAGTACACGGTTAGTTCATACCACACGTTTATAATCTCAAATCAAATGTTCATATATGGAATTTAAAGGCTAACCAAATATGAAGGCATCCAAGCTTTTGTTTGGCATATACTCATATATTAACATCTTCTCATTTCCCTTCATGCAATATCCCAAGAGCCTAACAAGGTTCCGGCGTTGAAGTTTCGCGATCAATATCACTTCATTGCTGAATTCCTCTAAGCCTTGGCCAGAAAGGCTAGACAACCTCTTTACAGCCACTTCTATTCCTTCAGGAAGCTTACCCTGATCACATCATTTTAATTCTTATATATGTGCAAGAAAAATGATACAATGAGATGAGTAAGTTTTGTTTAAGGTTGGAGATTATCACCTTATACACTGGGCCAAAACCTCCTTCCCCAAGCTTATTAGCATCCGAGAAGTTATCTGTAGCGGTTAATATGCTTTCAAATTCAAAGAATGGTACTCTGATGCCTTCTGTATCGTCTTCTCTTGAGCGAACTAGATCTAGTAAGTCTATAGATCGACTTTCACTATTATCTGTTTGTAGCATAGTATTTCTTCCTAAATAAGATAGACAAACCAAGCTCTTGATGTTATTATATATACTTTTCTTGGTGAAAATCCAAAAGCTCTCATGCATGTAAGTTGATTCAAAATCTTCTTTTTGACTAGAAACTGAAATGGAAGTTAATAAATTCATTTAGTTGTATTTGTAACCAAGGGTACCTTGCTCATGGGGGACCAGTCTCTTGTAATATGTATAGCTAAGGCTGCATACCAATAGGATCACAAGAATTATCATTGTAAAGACCAAAACACGTGTCTTTGTTAGGAACGATGGCGAATCGTCATGAGGAGATATAGATCCTTGTGTTGAGTTCGGATAGCCTATTGTTGAAACAAAAGCATAATTAAACAAACTAAAACTCACGCACAAATATCCCAAATAGCATGTTAAAGAAAAATACCAATCAAGAACAAGGGAAGATGGTACAAAAATTTTAAAGTTAAATGAAGTACCTCTGGATACACGGATGGAAATACTATCTGTTCCATTATTTTGAACATTATACAGGTCCGATTCCCAGATCCTGCATCTGTTTGGATAACCAAGACGTCCCCGTTGCATTCCTGTGTTTCCAGGAGTAAATGAATAAGCCCTGCACTGGCAGTTTTCAAGGCATTTGCGCTTGCAACGTGATTCGTACGTTGGCTCAGAAAATTTTGGAATCGAAACTTCAATCATCGAAACAATTTGGAACTCAACGTTGACGTCATTTTTGGCTTTGCTACATATATTTTTATCTTGGTGACTACAGCCAGCTGAACTATCTCCAGGTTCAATTTCTTCAAATCCCTCCAAACAACTACATCTAGTTTGATTACTTGGGCTACAAAAACCATTCGGCCCACACTCATGATATTTGCTACAAATATTCTTCGGCTCTTCCCAAACCAGATTCCATTGTTTAGCGGGTTCCTCCCATCTAAAATATTGTATGTTTCCAGTGTGATTCATCAAAAACCTCGAGTCTGCAGGGAACAATTGGTTTAGCTCCAATTTGTTCTTCGACCCACTTCCACTTTTCCAACTAGGTGTTGTTCCGTTCATAATGACATATTGCATTATCGTTTCTTCTTGGAACACAAAGCTTCCACTGCTTGGATCGTCCGGACTTTTCCAGGAAATCAACTTTGATTTCGAGCCCATTTTCATACCTTGAAGAAAAGTATCTGTAGGATGAAGAAAGCTTTCCCATATAATAGAGGTACCGTCGTTGTCTATTAAAACAGCATTTCCATTGTCGAGTAACTTCAACGTCCTTTTAGAAGCTCCCCCTGGCAATACGATGATGTTTTAAATTTGTCATCTTTCGTAAACGAATACACAATTAATGTCACACAAGGCTATACAAATGACAAAAAGCATAAAAGAACTCCTTCCATTTTGATAAAAAGAATATGTTACAGCAACTTTATCTAGATCAAAGATATTACATCCTCCATAGTTTTTCCTATTTCTTGAGATACCTTGTAACTTCTAACCTACAAATGATGTGTCTGTAACGTTGTGAACAACAACAACTGATGTGCAGAGACCATTTACGTGACAACCCCGCCAATTGATCTAGAATTAGCTGAAGACTTTTCATATACGAGGAATAGGATTTACATAAATGTATGTTAGAAACTGGGGTAGGGAAACACGGAATATATGTCGATCAAGAAACTGGATTGCTTGAGGATCGTGTGAACTTACTTTGCGAATTGATATTTCGACCCTATGGCTGGGTTTCACGAAATTCACTCAAGGAAATTTCAGTCGGTGATTACCCACGGCTCGCTCAAAAAATACCAATGGTTTGGTAGAATCCGATGCTTTTCGAGAAAATATCCATGGATAATCCTTGGGTAATCCGTCACTGATTTGCATTACCCACCAATAATTTACCCACCAATGCTTTTGACGGTTTTGTGACGAATCACCCTTTAGCCACAGATAAGCAAAAGTCTCTCGTTTAGTAGTGCAATATAAGATAATACTCAAGAACACTTTCGATTTTAGGCACAAAATTGAGAGGAAAATTACAGGAGAGTATTTTGAAGGTTCATAAGATTTTGTGAGTCCTAAAACGTAAGTATATCGTATATATACTACCTCCATTCGACAAAAGGAGGAAAAATAACTGAAATGGCGATCATGTGGCAAGTTACTGCAGTTCCAGACGGTTATGACCGTATTTGGATAAGATCACAGGTTCTTTATTACTGCATAGAGCTCTAGTTATACGAGACCAGAGAAATGACTCAGACATCTCCGAAGTACGACCGTAGCACCGTCCAGGGATAGCCAACCAGAGGTGGGACTAATTAAAATCATTCTAACCAAGCGATTAAGCACTTACCAAGTCAAATTATCTACCGGATTAATATGGTAAGGATCAAACCGGGTGAATTGTTGCATATGAAACCGATTTGGTGGACTAAAATCTTACCCAGTAAATAAGTCACAGTGATAAATTTTACTATTAGTAAACGCTTATCCGGGTAAGCGTTTGATAAACGACCCATAAAACTAAGTCAAAATAACAAGAAAGTCTTTGATGAGTACTATTCAATGTTAATTATTCATCACTTAAAAAATTAAGTAAATACTAGCTACTCGACATATCAAATAATGGATCAATGTTTTAAATATTTATTCAAACAAAGTGCCGATAGGGACCTAAATGAGCATAACTCTAGTCTTCTTTAAGTCAACACCCCATATACGAATATTCATCAAGAATGTGTAGGATAAAATTGAAGTTATTTGTGTGGAACATTTTCAATTCTATAGTCTTATCCATTGAGCTTTACAAATAATAATTCGGAAATATAAATGAAACTAAATAATATTTATTGAACTCATTAAAGTTGAAGGTTGGTTCCGGTGAGAATAAGATTCATGGTGCAAAGATAGAGAATAAAACCTTCATCTACGTTTATTTGCAAATTTTAATCGTCATTATCGAAACTTTAACAAGTTCATGCATGTGAAAATGATTAGATGTATGTAAAAGTTTGTGAAAATAACTAAAAGCGAGATAAATGTGAAGGTAAAGGTAGCGGAAAGTAGTTGAAGGAAAGTAAAAGTGTTCTCATCATAAATCTTAAGAAGAACCTTAAGTTTTGGCTTCACTTATATGTAGTGCACACAAAAATTTCACCTAAATTGTGACCCCACCTGACCTTTGTTTGTGTTGAAGTAAATTGTTTGGTTTTTGTCTAGCACCTTAACAACACCATCTTCTGCAATTGTAAGAAATCCCGTGGAATCCGGCACTGGTTGATCACGGTTAGCAACCCATACCACAGTTTTCCGATCCATGGAATACCAAATTCCAAGGTATCGTCCTCTTTTTCTTTGAAAGAACCCCATTTGAAAAGAGTTGTTGGATGATTCCAAATAATCAACTCCATCTTGAATGCTTTCTCCTGTTGTGATGTTCTGTTTAGCTGAACAACAATGAGGATAAGAGCACAAAGAAAATGTACATAAGAAGCAAAAATAGGTAAATGTTTTACTGGTTGATGATATCATGATGGTGTGCTTTTGTGTATAACAGTGATTTGGTAGTTAGAACTTAGAAGAAGATGAAAATGGTTGGAGTATCTTGTATGGTGTATGCTTCAGGGAAGAAGTGAGGAAAGGGGAGAAACCATGGTTTTGGAATATGATGTGGAAAATATGGAAAGTAGCTCAATTATTTGTGTCAAAGACAACTTTTCAAGTCTACATATATTGGCTCTACTAGTGAATTGATTGTTTTTGCATTTGACTAATCCAAAATTTCCGATTGTATATATTACTTTCACTAGTACTCGAAAGACTTTTGCCTATGAACTTTTCCCTACAAAATCTGTCGCTAAATGATGATTCGTCATAAAATTGTCAGAAAAGTAGGTGGGTAAATTTTGTGTGGGTAATGCAAATCAGTGACAGATTACCCAGAGATTCTCTGCATCTATGGGTATTTTCTCCAAAAACATCGTACAAACATCCAAGCAACCGAAATAAAGTAAATAAGAGCAACGAAAGAAGTACAGGTGAACAAATGAATAGCAGCTAAAGTACATAGCAAAAACAAAACTAGAAACCCTTTGAGAAGTGGGGAAATCAACATTTGAAGTCATACAAATAACCACCTTCCTGAAGAGCACATCCAACCAACCCATTATGCTATCATGCAGCAGCTTGTCAGCATCAAAAGTATTCCTTTGGTAGCAGAAATCAACAGCAACACACTTAACATTTTCATCTTGATCGAGCAGCTTGCACACCAAAAATCTAACACAAAAAACTCAACTTTGGTACACCCAAATAACAATGGATTCCCGAAGAGATCGAATTGGGAGAACGTACCACAAAGAAAGAACTACAACTAATTCTTCCCCATTAAAGATTGGAGGAATCACTAGTTGTAGCAAGAAAAAAAAACAACCCCTTAGACGGACGAGTGGCTTGTTTGAGCATCTCCAACAGCTTCCCTAAGACTAAAATGGAGAACCAAAATTCAAAATCTCAAAAATAAATTATTTTCATCTCCAATAGATTTTCATTTTGAAGAAACAAACATTGATTATAATATTAAAATATTTCATTCATCTATTAAAATATTATTTCTCTCTCCAAATATTTATTTTCAAAAAGTTCTATTGGTGCTCTCATCTAGCTAGTAATCATTTTTTGGGTTATCTCCATATTTAATTTGGAGAAAAACTTCTTTTCTCTCATATTTTCTCCATTTTGGAGATAGTTTTAGAGAAGCTGTTAGAGCAAAATTATAGCTCGAAATTCTCATATTCTCCATTTTTCTCCAAAATGAGGAAGCTGTTGGAAATGTTCTTAACAGTAAGATTATTAGTTTTGGAAACAAACATAACAAATATCTAACAGTACGTATTATGGTTGTTGTATGCAAACCAGGTAAAAAATCAACAGTAAGATGTGAGTTTTAATAAGGTCAACACTAAGAACCATTATAAGAGTGCTAACACAAACACTAACCTAGCTATTAATAAAAAGGATATCATATCTATGATACATGCCATTCCATCAAGGCTCACTCACCTAAAAGCGACAATGTTCAAGTAGTTAATTTTGTTTTAACATGACATATTCTTGAGATGCTACAATAAGAAATAACAAGGGTTTAGTTGCTGCTACATATATTTTCTTGCCATCCGATTATAAGATTTTAGTGGTTGAATGTGATCCCAGAACAAGCATTCAATATATCACTATGAAGATTAAGTTGTCATCCCTCTCGTTAAGCATAAATCCTCTAACTACAATATGGTGAAAATAGAGAGAAAGTAGAGTGTGTAAATAGGAAAGTTACCGAATAGACCCTCTACTTGATACAAGGTGCTAATAATGGCACTAACATTGAAGTATGTTGTTGTTGTGTACACGAACACGACAATCAAATAATACAGGGTTAACCTCCTTTTCAGTTAAAGTCATGATCATTCACGTTTTATTTTTTGTAAATAATTTGACTGTTTATACTTAATTTAAAACTATTTCAGCAAACAAACATACTATGGATGTTTTAATTTGTGTAGAACGTTGAGTACTTTTGCAATCAAAAGGATTTTGGTAGCCTTAACTTTTTCATCTTCCTGTTTCCAAGAGAACCCTTGGTAGCATGAGGTAACAATTTGACCAATGAAATTATCAGGTTAAGTTTGTTCAGAATTGACAACCTTTTACAAATTTAGAATATATTGCACAAGACACGACTTTTACCCACAAAGTTTACCTAGGGAAATTTTCGTCCGTGGGATTACCCAGAAAATATTAATGGTTTGGTAGAATCCGATTTTTTCGAGAAAATACCCATGGATCACCCAGAGAATCCTTGGGTAATGTTTGGGCAAAATTTCACCAGTCTCGACCACGATCAAAACGCTAAGAACATTTATTACACTTCTCCTTAATAAAAGTCAAATCATAAACACTTTATCCTTTGACCAAAGCTGAAGTCAAAAGTACCCCTCGACCTCGACCGTCGTGACATAGCTCACGACCTCGACCAACTAACCTGCGACATTTTTGTTATGTTTTCATCATTTAATGCAGAGTCAACGTCATTTATGGCCAACGAACGAAACCGACAGAAGCAATTACGAGCATTAACGGCAATGACCGTTGTGACCGTTATCAGAAGCATTTATGGAGTCATTCAAGGCACTCGAAGACTATAAATACAAGGATTTCAGCCTCATTTCGAGACGGCTGATTTCGAGAAACAAGAAATATGCAGCGAAAACACTCAAAGAATTCTCTCTCAAGTGACCGTTCTCGACGCACGACTCATACGCACGACACACAGTCTTTACACACGACGCACCAGTTTCTTACGCACGATTCACTTGTTATTTTACATTTCAAGTCTTTACTTCATTTGTATTGTAATCAGTGTACTTCGACACCCGAAACATAAGGATATCGCCCCTGTTTGGCGGTCATAGTGCAGCGACGACCCCCAAAGTCGTTCGCGGGTTTTTTCCTCGTTGAGGTTTTTCCCGCGTCATCAAAATCTTTGTCTCTTTTACTTTTTCTGTTTTTGTCGCACGCTTTGTCGCTAGATTCCTTTCTTTAGTTGTTAAGCTCCACAATCAACCATTAGTTATCCTTCTGGACGATTTTTGGCATTAACAGTTTGGCGCCATCCGTGGGACCACATCTAGAGAAAATCTTCGACAAATGTGCGTCATACTAACGGTTTCTTGTAGTTTCTTCTGTTTCCTGTTTCAGGAAAATGGCAGCCCCTGGAAATCAAGAGCATGTCATTGCCCAGATGTATCAGGAATTGGAAGTTGCGCGAAATCAGATCAATGCCATGGCTGAGCAGAGTCGTAGAGCAGTCGAGGAAATCGCGCGGCTGAGGAATCCTTTCGGACCGCAGAACGGTCTAAGACCGTTCGTCCAGAATCCAGGTCAAGGATCGTTCGGTCAGAATCCAGGATCCGCTCCCTTCGTCCGTAATCCAGGTCCAGGTCCATTCGTTCATAACCCTGGACCAAGACCGTTTGGTCAGAATCAGCAGCCAGGTCCATTCATGCAGAACCAGCAGCCAGGGTCGTTCAACCCAAATCCCCAGTATGGGCAAGTTCCTCCTCATCATATAAGGCCACCACCCATGCAAAATGGATCGCAGTCGTTCCAGAATGGGTCTCAACCATTTCAGAATGGATCTCAGCCATATTTCGTCCCTTTCAACGGGGACGCCAATGGCTCGTCGTACGAAAATGGCACCAGTTCAGGAGTTAATCCACAAACCGGTGCGAATCCCGACCCTAACAACCCCGTCGCTCAGAGGTTGAAGATGCTAGAAGATCAGAACGAGCGTGTCCTGTCCTTGCTCGCTAAGCTGCCGGGGGCAGTCATGCCCGTCGATGTCGAGCCTCGCTCAGGATTTCAGGCGTCGCCTTTCGTCGACACGATCTCGACAGTCGACGTCCCGAAGAAATATAACATCCCCGCTTTCACTCCTAAGTATTTGGGGGTGACCGATCCGACAGAGCATATCGCGCAGTATAAGCAGTTAATGTGGACGATCTCGATTCCTCATATGTATCAAGAGGTCTGCATGTGTAAAAGTTTCGGGGCGACCCTCACAGGTCCTGACCTCCAATGGTTGATTAATCTCAAACCCAAATCCATCGGGTCGTTTGCTGAGTTAGTCAACCAATTCTCCCAACAATTCGCCAGTAGTCGCAAGATGGAGAAGCAGACCAGTGACCTGTATTATATCGTACAGAAGGGCAATGAATCTATTCGAAGTTATTTCAATAGATTCAACGCAGAGATGATCAGTGTCCGTAACTGTGACGTTAAGACCGCGATCGAAGCCTACAAACGTGGTCTAGACGACAGTTCGGGTCTATACACTGATCTGACCAAGTATCCCCCGGAAAATTTCGAAGACGTCCGAGCCAGAACCCTTGCTTATATGAGGGTAGAAGACGATGCCGCCTTTCGTCGTAAGCACACTGACGACAAAAGGTCGCTTGGTGTAAAAAAGCCGGAGTTCAAGCTAAAGGCAGTATCCAAATCATAGCCTGCGCGACAAATCTCTAACGTCCGATTCAAGACGAAAGCAGAGTTCAAGACCGCGACCAAATTCCCTCAGTACCCTAAGGTATCCTCCTACGGATTCAAAGGGACCACTAAAGACTTGGTCGAGGCTCTGAAGACCGTCCAGGCGACCATCCGATGGCCAAAGAAATCCGATCAGGATGACGCCAATAAAGATAAGTCGAAGTGGTGCAACTTCCATGTCGACCATGGTCATGCGACAGATGATTGTATAGCCCTCAAGAAGGAGCTAGCATATCACGTCTCGAAAGCAAATCTCAAGGATATCATCAACGACGTCGTTACTCCGGTTAATGATCATTGACCGCCAACCCCCAAGCATGCAAAGGTCGTAAACTGCATCACTGGTGGTTCCGACGTATGCGGTCTGACATACTCCGCAGCCAAACATCACGCCAGCCAAGCACCAGACGATCGACCTATCCCACGTTCATCCAGACCCAAAGGAGATCTGGAATTGGAAGCTATGAAAATCACGTTCGACCAAGATGACCTCGGCGAATCGTATCAGAAGCACCATGACGGGTTGATCATTCAACTCACAATTGGTAATTGTTTAACCCGACGAGTCTTGGTCGATGGAGGCAGTTCAGCGAACGTCATCTTTCTTGACACCATCAAGGCCATAGGAATCGATCGGTCAGAAATCACCCGACGCTCGACCACCTTGGTCGGTTTCAATAGAGAAGCGACGAGTACCTTTGGAGAGATCATCTTGCCTGTCTATGCTGGAGGAATCAACAAGCAGACCAAATTCAGCGTTATTGATTGCTCGTCGGCCTATAACATCATCTTAGGTCGACCGTGGATCCATGAGATGAAAGCCGTCCCCTCGACATACCACCAAACCATGAAGTTCCCTACGCCGTGGGGAGTTCAAGAGATCAAAAGTGAACCGAAAGTCGCTCGTGATTGCTATAAGACCACCTTGAAGCCGCAGAAAAGTCAAGGGTAGAGACGTCCATCGACTCCCAACCCTCGACAACAGAGGTATCTCACATAGCTATAATGCAACACGTCCGGAAAGGTATGTTTTCTAAGTCCTTTTCTATCTTTCATACGATTTTTTACCACGACGATTACTGACTTAAGCATCGGAGGGTCATTGGCTTACCAACGACCAACCTCTGACGTTGTTTTATCGCAGATCGCACGACATAAGATTGTTAAGTCTACTACATGACTTTAATCTCGCAAGGTCGCATGACATAAGTGTTCAGGTCCATGACTTGACTATTCTATCACAGGGGCACACGATTCAAGTTTCGCCGTACGATATCGTCGTACGATCATCCAGGTCCAGCGACCCCATGATCTAAGTTCCTTAACTTAGAAAAGTTTCATGTTTTGAATGAATGCTTTGATCGCATGTATTTATCTTTGCCAACGTAATCTTAAAGTATAAAAGTCTTATGACTTGTGTGCTAGTCTTTGTAATTACAATGGATGCCTAAGTCGCATGATTCCTTGTTTGTTCTATATTTAACGAGTTTCACAGTTGATTCTATATACGACATGTGTGAACCGAAATTATGCACGAGTTCAATAAAAGGATAAATTTCATTTACGAAACGAACGATTACATCTAAAGTGACTCGACCACCAACGGTCGAGCAATCAAAAACAAAAATCAAAAAGGAAAATTTTCCTAAGGCAAAGGAGGGTCGACACTCGCGTCCTTGCCTGAAGCTTCACCTTGGAGGCCCTCGTCCACATCCTCTTCTTCCTCAGCCTCTTTCTCATCGTCAGAGTCGAGCTCCCTATCAATCCCAGCCTTGGCTAGAAAGAATGCTAGCTCCTCAGTTGCGGACGCGAGGGGATTCTTCCCCGACAGGTGTTGCCTCATTATAGTGGCACGCGCAGGTAATCGAGCGAGAGCAAAGGTCGACACAGCTTCTTCCTTAAGCTCTCTCACCTCCTTCTCCAGGACCGCCACCTTGGACTTGGACTCCTCGATCTCTTTCTCTTTCATGTCCAAGGACGCCTGCCTCCTGTCCAGCTCCTCTCTTTGGTCGGCAAACACAGAGAATGATTGCTTCAGGCGAAAGTTCACATCGTCCCTCGCATGCCCGACGACTTCCAGCTCGTTCATGGCCTCGTCGAGACGTTACGAGCCAGGGCGGAGTTCTTCCTCGCCAATGCCGCATCCTCTCTCTTAATAGCGGAGGACACTAGACCCTCAATCTTCGTCGTCTCGGCATGCAGGGCCAAGGAAGACTGAAACGTCTGAAACATATAAACTCAATAGTAAAACACACGACAACGACAACGACAACGACAACGATAGACTTACCATAAACGCCAGTCCGGCAACGTATGACCCCACACTCTCGATAGAGACCCCATTGAAGCGCTCCCTGAAAGAGGGGAGCTGAAACTTCTCCAAGTAGGGGAACAAGCTTGTCCCGTCCAGGACATTGTCTGTAACATCCTAAAATTTAAACATTTAATATATAGGAAATTCCGAAAACGGGGTAAATTTAAACCTCAAAAAAAATAAGCCAACTAAACCCTTAACATAATGGGATAGTTTGGACAAGGTACGATTAACAGAGTATTAAGACATAACACACAACAACCTATTAATCTAGGCTTTAGTTAACTAGATTAATCCGGGTGTCACTATGTCTCCAAAAATGTCTCTCTTCCCGATTCCTAAAAAGCCCGACATTTCCAAGCTCCTAAGCATGGTCGGAAACGCAACGAACTAGACGCCGCTAAGTGGAACCTGTAATCCACAACATACCCTCAAGTGTTAGACCAGAAGTATAGAGTTTAAATATTCAGGCAATGTTAAGGAGATTATATCAATGCCAAAAGTAAAGGTACCGTCTCCACATAATCTCCACATTACCAATTCTTCCACTGGTTATTGTGAGCCACACCTGTCACAAAATAAAAGAGACAACGCTCTAAAAAGGGGGAGACCCGTATCCATCTTGGTGACAAGAACACGTGAATGGAGTCACCGCGATGTTGATGGATTACAACTCAAGTCCCGGTCTTAGTTCCCATGCCATATAGACATCACAACCTCAAACCATAATAAATTGCCTTTATTGCATACCCCGTAGAGTTACACCTCAAGGACTTACGGGCACCATATTGCATATCCATCCTAGACGAGTTACACCTCAAGAACTTACGTCCTTTATTGCATACCCGCTAGTAGCCACAAATGGCTTAACCAATACATACACATATTTCATAAAAGTCTAAATTCCTCCTGCACAAGGAAATAGACTACGACAATCCCAAGCTATGATCATGAATGCATATAGTTTAGTTACTACGCTTAAATTACGATAACCGTTCCCACGAAGCATGGCCAATTTAAATAAATATACATATTTGCATTTAAGTATATCCATGTTTGTTTATCTTCATAAATCATAGTACATACTTGTATACCTAGGTAAACACATTTTCATCATCCTTGAAGAATACAAATAGATATGTATATATATACATATATATATACATATATATACATATATATATATATATATATATATATATATTTATACATTTCAACAATTAAGTATAAAATTCCTAATCTAAGGTCGCAATCCCACAATCATGCAAATCTTACACATTTAATTAATAAGAAATCAAGTAAGACATGTATATGAGAAAAACTCACCTATTAGGGTTTTGTAGTGAGAAAAACCCCAAACTTGAAGATAACCTAGTTTATAGCAAACTTCATGGTTAGACCAACACACTTAGAGTAAACCACTTCAAAATATGAAGAATGTGACTAGAATAGCTCACCTAGAGACTTGAAAGTGAAACCCTAGAATTTAAGAACTCTAGATCCTTGAGACTTCAACTAACAAGCTTGAGATCCTTTAGAACGAGAAGCTAAGAGGTTGCAGCCTAGTGTTCCACCATTAATGCAAGCTAGGGTTGTGGTTGTGAGGAGTAAATGAAGAGAGAATGGTGAAAGGGGTAAGAATCGTCCAGGGAGAGGGAGAGCGAACTGCAGCTGAGAAACATCAGATAAATGGCTTCCAAACCTGATTTTAAACTCGACTAAATCTGCACCTCGACCCTCCAGGCGCGACATTGCCAGAGCGACAATGCCCTGGTCATTCTCGCGTGTCAAAGTCGCTGCACATGAGCATGTTTCTGTTTGATTTCGGAGGTCAGCTGCTGGTCGCGACAATGCCATGGGCGACAATGCCATGGTCATTCTCGCTGGTCAATGTCGCTAAGGTCCCCCCAGGTGCTGCCAAAACCGACTTTTTGATTAACGTAGGCTTCTTTGGCTCACTAAATGGTCACTATGTGGAGTTGCAAGGGTTAGGGTTTGCATGCATGAAATGGTGAGTCCTTACTAACAAAACATATACATATATACATACTTACATATATGTTTACTTATAATTAATTGAACCGTTGACAACAAAAAGAAAATGTGCATAACTGCTAAAGTCCCACGGTTTTGAGGAAGGCTCTACTTACATGGAAAAACAGAGTGTTACATTAACTTATAACCTCACAAACAGATAACGTAACTTATTCGGGGTTAAACTCTAAAATTAATTCATCGCATAATAAGTCGTATCTTCCCAAATAATTTTACTCGAATCATTAAATAACCCCAAACATCATCTTTTATAAAAATCGGGATGTTACAATACTCCCCAACTTGAAAATGATTTCGTCCTTGAAATCGAAGCTAGGTAAACAAATGAGGATATTTAATCTTCATATCCTCTTCCAACTCTAGGGTCATATTAACACCTCAATGATGTAATACCACCCTTAGGTCACAACTTCTTAACTGATCTTTCTATAACCCCTTACAGTTCCTCCAAACAACTATTCTTACCATCGCTTCTTACTTTAGTAAATGAAATCACATCATACCAACATGAAACATTTTGTACATCTCTTCACTTTAAATCTTACATACTTAATTCACAAATGAAAATCCAGAAATAACAAGGATTCATCTTTTCATATTTTCTGAACCTTACCTCTTTCATCATTACCCATTATTGAGAATGATCAGGTAACAAGATTAAACCATAAGCTTCATTGATTGATTGAGAAAATGTAGAAGATAGGAGTTTAGCACACTTTCTCTCTTGGAGGCCACACACACACACCTTGGTGTCTAGATACACTAATGACCTCACCTCACAAACCCTAACAATTGGGTTTATATACCCTTTGACCAAACCTAGCTATTTTGACTTTGACAAATATTGACTAATTACAATTAGTCCTAAATCTTGGATACATTGTGTACTAACAATCTCCCCCTATGGATTCAAGATTTAGAAAAATTATGACGATAGTCTTCAGCTCTTTAATCTTCAGGTCTTCAACACTTTAAATCTTCGACGAATCTTCAGATAGGCTTTTATCTTCAAGAATCCACTTTGGCGGCTTTAATCTTCCTTTAGGCTCTTCCGAAACAAATAGTCAACAAGTCTTGAAACACGAACTTCAAATTTGAGAAAGGTTGATCAAGGTCTTCAAACAAAATCTTTATAATCTTCAAATCATTGGTCTTTTGGCAAATTATTCAGTCTTTGAATTATGAACAGGATTTGAGGTTTCAACGGGCTTTGAGCTTTTAGACATTCTTGAATAATCTTTAAGCACGAACTGTCTTTGTATCTTCACATCTGAACAATAATAATATCTGAACATTGAAGCATCTTGAGTTGAACTTCTTCTTCTTTGACATATATCTCTTTGACTCTTGGAGATTGAGATATTCGAATTATCTCCCTCTTTTCTTCTGTTTGATATTTCTCCCCTTTTTTGATGATTGTGAGCATCATGATCATCAAAATTCTTTTCAAGTTCAGCATTCTCTTTGAGTACCAAAAACAGTCTCCTCCTCTTGATCTGTTTATCCGTCATTTCCAAAAATGTTTATCCGAATCTTTTCAAATTCAGATAATATAACAGTTGTAACCCTGAATCAACAAATAAGACAGTTAAAATGCATGTAAGTTGCACAAAGCCACTTAGTACAACAGATGTACTTTTGGAAAGGAGCTTTTTGATGTTCACTCCTCCAGGGCTTCCATTCAATCATCGAAAGACACAAAGGAAATTTATATGAATGTTATGACAAGAAAACTTATTCCTTGTGTGTACGTGCAAGTGTAGAAATGATTGAAGCAACTTACGCTTGAATATAGGCTCAAATTGTGTAAACTGTTGAGACAACAACAAGTTTTCCACGGACTCAATGTGCATGATTAAAGTGCGAAGGTGGGGCAAATTTCCTTCTTTTCAATATCCAAATCTTCCGAGTGAAGATTGGATAGATAATATGCTGCATCCCTAAGAAAATTGAAACATTTCTTTGTTAAGAAAGAAATGAGTAGCTGGCGGGGTTAATGCGAGAGTTGGCATGGGCTAGTTGCCTGTTTCAATGATGGTCACCAAAGAATGTGAACCAATCAGTAATGTGGCTGCCCGGCTCAGAAATTGGCTGGTGCAGAGTTCTCGTATTCTTTTAACTCTGTTCTCACACCCTCTTTCTGTTTTTAATCTGCTCACGTCTAACCAAACTCTATTTTTCATTTTACCTCAGCACAATGAGATTACTCAATCGGATGAGTTATCTCCCCCACTCTTTGATTTTGACCCCTCGCCCCTCAATCACTCAAGGATAACTTCTTGGGTAGGAAACACTGGTTAACGTGGATCCATAGAAGTTCTTTTAAGCTCTCACACTGATTCCCATGAATGTTATCCTAAAAGATATGTTGCTCAACAGTTTATCTTGAACAATTATAAATCTCAGCTTTTTGAATTACATTGTCATCAGAATGTATGCTCCTTAATAAAATCATGAAATATTTGAGCATTTGAACTTTGAAGATTTCACACAACAAGAATATTGAATGAATGAAATGAATTTGAAAGACTTGTTTGTGAATCTGACAATGTATCAATCAGATCAAACATGAAATATAATCATGAACGCTTAGGGTATCAAAGAATTGGATGTTGTTTATATGAACAAATATAAACAATCGTTGAATGAAACGCTTAAGTTCTCACGTTGAATGAATATGATGCTCAACAAACTTTGAATTACAAACGGGAGTATTACCATCGAAAAGTTGTTTCGTTTTGAGACATGGTAATAACAAAGTCAATAAGAAACTGAACCGGTGTGTATGAATACTTGAAAGTGTATGGACAAGATAATACGCAAGTATTAATCTTTAGAAACACACGGTCAGAAATAATGATGTGACAATCCAAGATATACATGAAAACATTTAAAAACACACTTCTAAAATTATAAATCTGTTTGAATTAGAAAAGTGGTTTGAACATTTAAAAACAGGTTTTTCATGCTTGAAAGTCGTTCTTCTTTCAAACAATCTCAGATTAAGTTCAGAAGATACTTACAGTGCTAAACAATTAAGCTCCCCCTCAAATTATGATCGACTGATTTAAAATCGGATAAGCTCCCCCTCAAAATCTGCAAAGATCTTAATTTGACAAAGTTAGCACATGTAACAGTCAAAGTGTAAAAACAATTAAGTACGAGTTCTAAACTGGTGTGTTTAGAAGTAAATGTTGCTTTGAAGTACGGGTTCTAAACTGATGTGTTTAGAAGCCAAAAACCTCATTGAAGTGCGGGTTCTGAACTGATTTATTCAGAAACCATTAACTTTTTATGTTCGGGTTCTAAACTAAAGTGTTTAGAAGCCATTAATGTGTATGATCCCCCTATAAAGAAGCATAAAAAGATATGTCAATAAGTACAAATATAAACCAAACAGTTTAAGAATTTCTCCCCCTGAAATTATGCATATGGTTTCAGCACAGGTACTCTTCTTCAAATTGCACACTTCTCTTCTGTTTTCTAGTCATGTGTTTGGTAGTAATTAGGCATTCGGCACCGCACATGATAAACCTGCAAAACAGATTAAGTAGATTTTGGTACCCATTGCCAATTGGGTCCTGGCTTGTTATGTGCAGATTTCTTAGAAGGAATACTGTAAGTACCATACCAGTACTGAACATCTTCTTTCTTAACAAAATCATTAGTTCCACAATAATAACAACATATGTGCTTTTGTGCTAACCTAATCAAATGATTTGCAGAATAGATAAGATTAGGTTTAACAAAAGACTTACCTTTCGGAGCATTGTTTTTCTTGTTCACCGTAGGTGGAGGAACAGATGACTTTGGTGCATCTCTTTCAGGTGAAGAACCTTTCACTTTCCAAACCATCTTAACAGGCTTAAATATAGGAGTATCTGAACTTGTAGCAGCATGGTTATAGAAAAGATTAGAAGGGCGCATCTGATCCTTTGAAGAAGTGCTTGATTTGACGGACTTTGCCGAAGAAAGATGTTCATGAATTGAACCAGAAGCAGTCTTGAATGAACATTCCGAAGCAGTTGAATCATCATACGGCGATTGAACAATAGTATCGGCACTAGATTGTTCAGATAATTCAACGATGTTAATTGCTTCTAGTTTCTGAACCTTGTCGGACAGAACATTCCTTTCTCGAGAAAGCAAATCAAATTTCCTCTGTAGATCAGATTTGATCTTCTGCTTTTTCATAGCTTTCGTTGCTAAAACAGACAACCTCCTCGTTAGCATTGAGATTTCGGCCTGAAAGGTCTTTCTTTCGTTTGAATATACATCTTTCACACTTTTTGCTTGAAAATCGTCAACTTTCTTCTTTTCAAGTTCTTTTCTTTCGATGTCTAATTCTTTTTCCAAATTATATATTTTCATTAAAAGCTCAGTACTTTTTGTCTCAAAGGATTTTCTTTCGACATCAAACTCAGACATCTTTTTCTCAAGCTTTTCCTTTTCTAAAAATAAAACTTTTTCAAAATCTGAATTTTGATTTGAAAGTTTTATGCATCTAAGCTCAATACCTTTCTTTTCTTCAAAACATTTCTTTGAAAACTCAGAAAATTTCTTTCCAAAGCTTGCCCTTTCTTTTTCAAAAAAAGATCTTTCTTTTTGAATATCTTCGTTTTCCTTTCTCATTACTTGTTCAAAATCAGATATTTTCTTTGTGAGCTCAACATTCTTTTCCTCTATAGAAATCATCAGACTTGCTTTAGAATCACAATCACACTTCTTCACATCAGCTTGTGTTTTCAGATCAGAAAGTTGTTGTTGGAGATCTTGATTAGTTTTCTGTAATGTACAGATCTCTTCTTTTAGCTGCTCTATCTCCTTTGTTTGTTCAGTTTGAACGGTATTGTAAAGTCTTCCTTCCAATCCTATAACTTCATTAAGGAGCTTGGTGTTTTTGTCTTTGTAATCACGCAAACAATGTTCAAGTTCATTTTTCCTAGCTTCCGAATACGCTAGTTTTGTTTAATTTGAATTCAGTCATTCTTTCATCATGATACATTAGAGTCCCATCAAATTCGTTCTTTTTCTTTTTCAAGTTATCAATGAGAATCTCTTGCTCTCGCAATATATCATTTTTATAAGCAATTGATTCTCTTGATTTCTTCAGTTGAGCAGTCAAATCATCTAACTTATCTTGTTGGACTTTTTGTATTTGAATACATTTCACAAGAGGGTCGGGAGTTGACATCATGTCCTTGAGAATAGCATTTTCCTCCTCTAGTGACATTGTTACCTGAATTTTTAAAAACGTCGGATCGTTAACTGATACTTCGTGAGAAGTAGAATTTGTGCGTTTGAACGATCAGAGAAAACACGATTAAAGTCAGAAAAATTTTCAGAAATAAAATTTGAAAAACAAATTGTAAATTTGTCTCCAAAAATTAATTCCGAAAAATTAATGCGGAAAACTGGACTTTTAATCGATGAACCTGCAAAACACGAGAAAGATATATCAGTTACGTTTAATTGCAGGCAAAAACTGATAAGAACGATGAAAAATGAAAAATAAGGACTAAAACTGACAACTTACGAAACTAAAACGAAAAACAAGGACTAAAAATGACAAAAATTCTAAAATTAAGTCTCAAAGGACTAAAAATGAAAAATCCTAAAAGAAAAATAAACTCTAAGGACTAAAAATGTAAAATCTAAAACTTAAAAGTCTAGGGGACTAAAACTGTAAACTCTGAAACTTTAAGTCAGGGACTAAAATTGACAGACTCTGAAACCTTAAGTCTAGGGACCAAAAGTGTCAAAATCTAAAACTTTAACTGGACTTAACGGACTTTTAACGGTAGGACTTAATTTGTAAGAAACATAACGGAAAAAGCTAACGGACAGTTAGTAAAAGTGACACCAACGGACTAACTATGACTTAACAGAACTAGGACCTCAAATGTAACAAAAACTAACGAAAACTAACAGAACTAACGAAAAAGGACCAAAATTGTAAAGTATTTAACGGAGTACTAACGGAAGTCCGTTAGTACTGTTCATCTCCATTGAGTTGCGACTTCCCGGTGACGTTTGGGTTGCGGCCTGTTGCGATATCGCAACAGTTGCGACAACAGGTTTGTTGCGACACAACTTTCACTTGAGTTGCGACTCAGATGAACTTGCCGGCGAAGAAAACGTTTTTCCGGCGAGATTAAGCAGTTTCCGGCGAAGGTTACCCAGATTCCGGCGAGATTTTTGACACCCGTATCTCGACGATTTCTCGATGAAATTAGATTCTGAAACCTGCTACGTGTTAGAAATCTCAACACTAACAGATTTGTACAAATTATATCAACCAAAACAAACTAAAGTGATGGATCGAACATTCTTTTCTAACCCAAACTTCGATGAACAAAAGTCGACGAGCAGAAACTAAGAAACAATGATTTTGTTGCAAAAAATCGATTTGGAAGCAGTAATATGATCGAAATATAAAGAAAAATAGATTTGTGAATCTAAGATCTATATATACTCATCTGAAACTTCAAATCGATCATCACCTTCATTTGAGTATCGAAGAACACTATGTCGAACCCAGAAAACTTTGAGCTCACTGATTTGATGGTAATATACAGATCTGATGATAGCAAGCTGATCGAAATCTATAAACAAACAGATCTTTGGATTCAAAATCATTTAACACATAGCAAAAATCCAGATCGATTAAAGCTTTATGAAACCTTCGATGAACAAGCTGTAGGTCTCCAAAAATTTTAAAAACCTGATTTGTTGCTTAAATTCAAATCTGAAAATTGAGATGTGTTCCAAAACATATATGATAATAAGATGGGTAAACAGATTGAATCAAAACACTCAAACAATTTCTAGATGTTTGAAAAGTTTCAATAAAATCTCAAAAACTCAACAAAACTTCAATTTCTCATAAAATTGATAAAAATACTTGGATTGATGCACAAATTCACTCTGCTAGGCTCTGATACCAATTGAGAATGATCAGGTAACAAGATTAAACCATAAGCTTCATTGATTGATTGAGAAAATGTAGAAGATGAGAGTTTAGCACACTTTCTCTCTTGGAGGCCACACACACACACCTTGGTGTCTAGATACACTAATGACCTCACTTCACAAACCCTAACAATTGGGTTTATATACCCTTTGACCAAACCTAGCTATTTTGACTTTGACTAATTACAATTAGTCCTAAATCTTGGATACATTGTGTACCAACACCCACTCCCCAACTTAGATTTACAAACTTCCTTAGAGTAGCTGTTATCATCGAATCCTTATCCGACTATTTCTTGGTCTACCATACCGTTATCATTTCTCTCATGCTTACACGGAACATCCACCACACATAGCTACAATCCAAGAGGACAGTTTCTCTAGAATCATCAGCTAAGACCTTTAGCCAAGTCTTCGTAACACCGAGAACTGCATTCAATGCATTTCTTTACATCCACGGAATACTCCAACACTCTGGACTAAACTTCATAACGAAATACTACAGATTAACGGTTACAGTAAACATTCTCTTCGATAATAAAGTGAAGTATAAAAAAACTCACCTAAAATCTAATGGGATCGAGAAGAACAAGAGTTCTACTTTCACCCCATCATCACCACAACTCAATCTCCAGGTCTCAAAATAACATTAATGTATACTACTCGAAAATCCACATACTTTAAATCAAGCATACTTATCGCTTTTGAATACTTCAATAATTACGGCAATCCATCATTACATTCATGACTTGTACGTTTCTTCGGTACAAAATGTTACCATTTCTTCACTCCACTATCGCACCACGCGACCATATTGCAACCAAGCACTGAAGGGTTGCATGACGAGGTTAATGTTTCCATTGAATCTGTAGTATGACTACATTCCTAGGTCCGATATTTCTATCATTGTTTCCCTACGTTAGCATGGAGTATTACTCTCCGAACATTACTCGTCTCTATCTCCCAGCTTTGTCACAAGCCGATAACATTTTCTCATTACTATACATAACCAAACATTTGTACCAAGATTCTAACTTAAGGCATCCAACCAAGTCATTTTGAAACGACACCACCATTCGAAATTACTGCACATTCTTTGGTATTCAACTAACACTTTCTCGGACAATTCTTCCACACATAAGAAGCAACTCGCATTCCTTAAGGGTTTTGCATCTACTACACCACATTTTGACTAACACACCTATCATCTCCATTAAACTTCCGATGATTCAAAACCATAAACTTACTTAGCAATTCACACAACCAAAATCCCTTTGGATAAACTCCCACTACCACTCTGACATTCAAGTTTGATATTAGTCATATCACCACATCATCTTACAAATCACATGCTCCAACAACTTTATTTGATAATTAGTACACTTCCTCCGAAATCCTGCTTCCTCTTTTTAACATCACATTACATATTGGTTGACACAGTTATCTTGGCAATTGATGCCGATACTCGTCCGTACATTTTCCACCCATTACATCTCACTACAGACTAGGTCTCTCATGGTCATTCATACACCATTCAAACCTACCTTCACGTTTGCATAATTAACCGAGTCTATATCACTACTTTATCCTTTATAAACTATCCACATCGTAAGTAAAACGCTTATCTAAGACAATAGTCTTTCACTATCCTAACACCCCTACAGGTGGTCCTTCAACTTTTAATCTTCCGATTCAAAACTTAACATTCATACATGCCCTCAAAAGAATAACCAATTCATTTACATCATGCAAGCCTCAATTATAATATAATTCATGTAATTCGAACCCTAAGCCTACGTCGAGCTTATTAAACCGGGCGAACGCCCTCGAGATCCAACCGAGTCCAAAATTGGGCCATCTGCTCAAAGAATTTAATGATCATTAGTCCTAACGGTACTAAGAATACAAGATCATCAAACGATCTTCATACATAAGACCAATACTTAAACCGGCACTTATTTAAATAAAATGCACCTAAGCACATAACACATCATAATTATTGTACAACCACAAAATTCTAAAAGCGTATTTTGACCACATAGCTTTCACTTATGCAATAATTAACCAAAACCCCTTTTCTCAAGATTTATTCGTCAATCACTCAAATCTCCAAATGTGTGTAACTAGTCACGATATTGTCCGCTTTGCGCATACCCTCTACATAACAGCATGCCGGTACCGCTCACGGTTTTGTTCCTGCCCGCACAGGCATACGCGGGACGCACCCAGACCGCACCATGTGACAGGCAAAAGGCCTCATACACATTACACAACTGACGACTTCAAAGTCAATAGTCGACCTGTCGGTACTTCCTTTATTCATTCTTCAACAAGAGTCTCCAACTTAACCTAATTCTTCCAACATAACATAATCCAATTCTCCTCCCATCATCTTCATCTCAATCATACTCATGCAACGTCAATATCACCAGATCACCTTAAAATTCTTATTTGACGTCGAGGATATTTCATTCCCACTTCGCCATACTACTCCAAACAAATTGCTAATACCAACACATTAACGATCTCTATTCTTTCCTTTCTTTCTTCTTGAACTTTCTTGCATACTTTCCAATCACCTAATGTCTTTTGGCTCTTAGGTTCAGGAAATAATTAATGTCAAAATAGTCTTACCAATTGGTACACGTTCAACTAACGAAATAAGTAGATAATGATTAAGTTATCCTACTTTCACTCCGGAATCTCCAAAGTTTGTAAGCTTCCATTTACTAGGTCAACTTACCAAGTATCTTCCGAACATAGTAACTGGTATAGCTGACTCTTAACAAAAGATTGTAGTGCAAAGGACCAGTTAGTACTACCATTACATAACATACACCCTTATATATATTAATAACCAGGAATGTATCGTAAACTACACCCACTCATTCCTTAACATTCTCAACCGTTCTACCAAACGTTGATCCTATTTATCTTGAATTATTGAATTTCTTCTTCTGATCTCCACTATTTTTCAACTTTGGACAGTCCCTCCGATAATGACCAGGTTTCTTGCATTCATAGCAAGTTGACTCTTGAATATGACAGTTTCAATCTTGTGGCCCACTTCTCCGCACTTAAAGCATGTCACATACGATTTGGTTTTCTTGACGGGATTCAATACAATGACTCTTAGTGAAAGTTTCCGACTTCTGGCAAGGTTCTGATCTATCCTTCCACTTTCTTTTCTCTCCCACTTGAGTTATTTCAGCTCTGCTTCTAGTATACACTTCTTCTATTCTATCATCAGTATTTGACACTGAATTAACAGGTGGAATTACAACACCGGTACTCACCTCCGTTCTGTGTAACTCATTGATACGATCATTCAACATTTTTGTAAGCATCTCTTGTTGTTAAGTCAATGCAACATTCATAACTCGCATCATGTTTTTCCATTATACGAGACTCCGTAATTGATTCCGTCAGTACCGAATCAGAAGTACTAGTACTTGATCTATGCTTTTGTCTTTCCAATCCACCTATTAAAGATTGCCTCGGCGGACTTTCATGGGTCCCGCCAATTCCAGTTTGTTCTTCCAACCTCCAATCATTTACCGCTCTGTCATCCAAAGAATTAGAGGACCTTAGTGGGGTATTCACCATCGTTCTGCTATAACACAAAGGCATACCCATAAGAAATGGTTACATCTATTTAAACATACGAAACATAAATTACCGATCGTTAGTCACTGTAACAATTTATAAACAAGTATACTCGTGTAGTAATATATTCATAATAACAGTAGCTAATTGAGATTGTGAATATATCATACATGAGAATTCTCGTTACCATCGCTACAGTACTAATTTCACGTATTTCTGTCGACTCTAAGACTATCCCGTCTTAGTACTTCTACCCAGATCTCACGAATCATAACTTAATTCATCTCAGCTTAAGTCTAAGTATCTCATTAGCATACTTAGTTCGCTTAAACTAATGCTCTGATACCAACTTGTAACATCCTAAAATTTAAACATTTAATATATAGGAAATTCAGGAAACTGGGTAAATTTAAACCTCAAAAAAAATAAACCAACTAAACCCTTAACATAATGGGATAGTTTGGACAAGGTACAATTAACAGAGTATTAAGATATAACACACAACAACCTATTAATCTAGGCTTTAGTTAACTAGATTAATCCGGGTGTCACTATGTCTCCAAAAATGTCTCTCTTCCCGATTCCCAAAAAGCCCGACATTTCCAAGCTCCTAAGCATGGTCGGCAACGCAACGAACTAGACGCCGCTAAGTGGAACCTGTAATCCACAACATACCCTCAAGTGTTAGACCAGAAGTATAGAGTTTAAATATTCAGGCAATGTTAAGGAGATTATATCAATGCCAAAAGTAAAGGTACCGTCTCCACATAATCTCCACATTACCAATTCTTCCACTGGTTATTGTGAGCCACACCTGTCACAAAATAAAAGAGACAACGCTCTAAAACGGGGGAGACCCGTATCCATCTTGGTGACAAGAACACGTGAATGGAGTCACCGCGATGTTGATGGATTACAACTCAAGTCCCGGTCTTAGTTCCCATGCCATATAGACATCACAACCTCAAACCATAATAAATTGCCTTTATTGCATACCCCGTAGAGTTACACCTCAAGGACTTACGGGCACCATATTGCATATCCATCCTAGACGAGTTACACCTCAAGAACTTACGTCCTTTATTGCATACCCGCTAGTAGCCACAAATGGCTTAACCAATACATACACATATTTCATAAAAGTCTAAATTCCTCCTGCACAAGGAAATAGACTACGACAATCCCAAGCTATGATCATGAATGCATATAGTTTAGTTACTACGCTTAAATTACGATAACCGTTCCCACGAAGCATGGCCAATTTAAATAAATATACATATTTGCATTTAAGTATATCCATGTTTGTTTATCTTCATAAATCATAGTACATACTTGTATACCTAGGTAAACACATTTTCATCATCCTTGAAGAATACAAATAGATATGTATATATATACATATATATACATATATATGTATATACATATATATATACATATATATACATATATATATACATATATATATATATTTATACATTTCAACAATTAAGTATAAAATTCCTAATCTAAGGTCGCAATCCCACAATCATGCAAATCTTACACATTTAATTAATAAGAAATCAAGTAAGACATGTATATGAGAAAAACTCACCTATTAGGGTTTTGTAGTGAGAAAAACCCCAAACTTGAAGATAACCTAGTTTATAGCAAACTTCATGGTTAGACCAACACACTTAGAGTAAACCACTTCAAAATATGAAGAATGTGACTAGAATAGCTCACCTAGAGACTTGAAAGTGAAACCCTAGAATTTAAGAACTCTAGATCCTTGAGACTTCAACTAACAAGCTTGAGATCCTTTAGAACGAGAAGCTAAGAGGTTGCAGCCTAGTGTTCCACCATTAATGCAAGCTAGGGTTGTGGTTGTGAGGAGTAAATGAAGAGAGAAGGGTGAAAGGGGTAAGAATCGTCCAGGGAGAGGGAGAGCGAACTGCAGCTGAGAAACATCAGACAATGCCCTGGTCATTCTCGCGCGTCAAAGTCGCTGCACATGAGCATGTTTCTGTTTGATTTCGGAGGTCAGCTGCTAGTCGCGACAATGCCATGGGCGACAATGCCATGGTCATTCTCGCTGGTCAATGTCGCTAAGGTCCCCCCAGGTGCTGCCAAAACCGACTTTTTGATTAACGTAGGCTTCTTTGGCTCACTAAATGGTCACTATATGGAGTTGCAAGGGTTAGGGTTTGCATGCATGAAATGGTGAGTCCTTACTAACAAAACATATACATATATACATACTTACATATATGTTTACTTATAATTAATTGAACCGTTGACAACAAAAAGAAAATGTGCATAACTGCTAAAGTCCCACGGTTTTGAGGAAGGCTCTACTTACATGGAAAAACAGAGTGTTACATTAACTTATAACCTCACAAACAGATAACGTAACTTATTCGGGGTTAAACTCTAAAATTAATTCATCGCATAATAAGTCGTATCTTCCCAAATAATTTTACTCGAATCATTAAATAACCCCAAACATCATCTTTTATAAAAATCTGGATGTTACATTGTCGACCATGAAATCCGACGGCAACGTAAAGTTTACCGTCGTTTCCTCTCTCTCTCCCGTCTGCGCCTCCTTGCCCTTGTCGGCCGACGAAGGGCCTGACGTGGCAGTAGGAGACACCTTCGATTTCGCCGGATGCGCAGTATCGACGGGTGTCGCACCGATCGTGTCAGAAGTCTTCGCGACAGACACGGTCGACGCCTTCGCCTTCTCAGGCGAGACGACTCTCGAGCCGCCCGTCTTCAAAAACGGTTCCCTCAGGACGGACGTTCTTGTCCTCTTGAAGACTCCCGACCCAGTCGTCGAGGCCTCTTTTCTCTTAAGGACCCCCGACCCAACTGTCGGGGCCTCCTTCCTCCTTTCCCTCGCTTTACGAGCTATTTCGGCTTGGGCCGCCCTCTTGGCCATCACGCCAGACGACACTTTCGGCTGGGATTGTTGGGATTCTCCTGTGAAGCAAGAAAGGAAGAGTAATTAAAACATTGAAATGAGGGAATAATGGTGTCGGACAGGGTAGGGTATACTTACCAGTCATCTCTACTTCTTCTTTCGACTCCTCCTTCTTCTCCTCCTCAGTCTGCTCGGTATCCTCAGACTCGTCTTCCTCTTCTTCTTCTTCTTCTTCTTCCTCTACTTCCTCTCGACTCTCTCGACGGTTTTCACCCAAACACACCAGATCGTCGTCCTCGTCCACTAGATGTCGAGTGACGAATGATCGGTCGTCAGAACTGATCTCTAGGAATTTCTCGATTTTTTCCTTGGAATCGTCGTTAGGCTTCACTGCATCGAATTTTATATCTGAAAAACACAAAAAGGAGAGGATTAATTACAAAAACAAAGCAGTAAGCATAATAAAGGCGCTCGGCCAAAGCTAAAACTCACCAGCCATGTTCCACCCGGACCTGATCCAATCACTGTCGTAGTCCAGCGTCGCTACCCGTACAAAGACGTACTTGGTCTTCCATTTACGGTCGTTGACCGCAGTTTTTAAGACCAGGGTACGATCACCCTTATGCTTGGAAAATAAGCTATAAGCGGTCAAGAGGACTTTTACGTTCATCGGCGACTCCCAATGGCTGGTAAGTCGCTCGACGACCTGTATTACCCTCCAGAATTGGGGCATCAATTGTCCAGGCGAGAGGTCGAACTCGCACATAAAAGATTTCGCTAAAGGAGAGTAGGGCCACTCGAAACCTATTCTAAAGGGATACTCGTATATCACTACGTATCCCTTGGGACACATCTTCGGTCTAATCTGACCGGCCTTGGTCACTGAAACCTCCGCAGGGATTTTCGCTAGGCTTCTGAAACTATCAAGATCATCCTGGTCTTGAATGGTACTCCTAGGCTCTGTCGACATCGATAATCCTGTTAGCCAAGTTTGTAAGTCTGAAAAGCCCCAAATGTCCCAGTTCTTCCTAGGTTTCCTAGCTATCGACTTACGACGCATACAAAGACTGAGAGGTCGTACCTTATATAGACGCTCTAAAAACCTCGAAACTCTAACAGGTCGAAAATCTCTTGCAGGTTGGGAAAAGATTTGACGAAGAACAGCAAGAAATCAGAAGGAATCTCTGTGAAAAATCTCTACGAAAACGTAAAAAATGATCCTTCGGGGATCGCTATTTATGTAAATGATCGTGTCAGATCGAGCCTCTCGATGGTCGACACGTGCCCTTGCCTTTTCGAATACTCGACAAATCGTCGACACCTGGCGCTTACAGCTGTCAAGCACGATCGTGCATCAGCGTGACGTCACGACCTTATCCCCTTTTCGACTTCCTCTTTAGTTGGAATTGGACCGATCCAGTTCAAAGGCAACTGAAAAGATTTTTTGACACGTGGCACGACCCTAGACGTCCGACTAACAAAATTTAAAAACTTTTGAAACTTAAAATTGCCGCTCCATTTTTTAAGTTTTGGGGGCAAACTGTTTGGGTAAAATTTCACCAGTCTCGACCACGATCAAAACGCTAAGAACATTTATTGCACTTCTTCTTAATAAAAGTCAAATCATAAACACTTTATCCTTTGACCAAAGCGGAAGTCAAAAGTACCCCTCGACCTCGACCGTCGTGACATAGCTCATGACCTCGACCAACTAACCTGCGACATTTCTGTTATGTTTTCATCTTTTAATGCAGGGTTAACGTCATTTATGGCCAACGGACGAAACCGACAGAAGCAATTACGAGCATTAACGGCAATGACCATTGTGACCGTTATCAGAAGCATTTATGGAGTCATTCAAGGCACTCGAAGACTATAAATACAAGGATTCCAACCTCATTTCGGGACGGCTGATTTCGAGAAACAAGAAATACGCAGCGAAAACACTCAAAGAATTCTCTCTCAAGTGACCGTTCTCGACGCACGACTCATACGTACGACACACAGTCTTTACACACGACGCACCAGTTTCTTACGCACGATTCACTTGTTATTTTACATTTCAAGTCTTTACTTCATTTGTATTGTAATCAGTGTACTTCGACACCCGAAACATAAGGATATCGCCCCTGTTCGGCGGTCATAGTGCAGTGACGACCCCCAAAGTCGTCCGCGGGTTTTTTCCTCGTTGAGGGTTTTCCCGAGTCACCAAAATCTTTGTCTCTTTTACTTTTTCTGTTTTTGTCGCACGCTTTGTCGCTAGATTCCTTTCTTTAGTTGTTAAGCTCCACAATCAACCTTAAGTTATCCTTCTGGATGATTTTTGGCATTAACAAGTAATCTGTCACCGATTTGCATTACCCACAAAAAAGTTATCCATCAACGTTTGTGACGGTTTTGTGACGAATCATTTTTTAGCGACAGATTTCCTAGGGAAAATTTCGTAGGTAAAAGTCTTTCGTTTAGTAGTGATATGTTCATTTTATCTAATACTATTGTCAAAGATAAAAAAATCTTCCTGATTTTATTATGTAATTATTGCGGCAAATTGTCCAAATCAGTTAGCTATTGTCAAGGAGAAACATTATTTTGTATTTAGATAGTTTCTTAAAATAGAGCATCATTGATCAGCATATATATTATTGTATATTTTGTGATACTATGAATCATATGAAATATACCTTGTATAGGTATGGGTGTCTTCTCTCCTCGGTCATCTTTCCAGCTTGTATCTGTTTTATCCTCCCATAGCTTTCTCTTCCATTCCTCCTTCCCAAAACACTGCCTAAATCACAGAGCTAATGGAAACCAACTACCTAGTCTAACTCCGTCAAATCAAACCATATCTCCATGGCTAGAATCTTTGGGGTTACATTTACAACACCATTTTAGAACCCTTCTAGGCATTACCAAACCCACTGCAAACAAAGAATCTGCTACAACCAACCGAATCCTACTCATGAAACGTGGTTCACCTCTGACCAACAAATTGTTAGCATACTTACCGAATCCCCCTCTGAATATGTTGTTTGTTTCACATTGGCTTTGACACATCCAAAGCCATGCATATGGGACTTACCGATCACTTTCCAAGAATTCTCTTGCTAGTGCTATAAGCCTCAAACTCCAACTTTTTGTCTCACCAGTCACTTTTCCCATAATTCTCTTGCTAGTGCTACAAGCCTCAAACTCCAACTTTTTGACCTTCAAAAGGGATCCTAAACCGTTGATGAATACATTCAACAACACAAAACCATCGTTGACTCTATTGCCTCCATCAACAAACCAATTTCTAATGCTACTTTGGTTGTTGCTACCCTTCATGGCCTTGGTTTGAATATCTAATGCTTCAAACTGCTTTAGCCCACTCTTCTTCCCTCCCAACATTCACTAAGCTTCAAAGGCGTATCATGTCCTTTGATGCATAGCAGTTGCATGATCAAAATACCACTCAAACCACTGCTCTTTGTCATCACAATCAACCAGAAACATCTCTGTTTTGATGCTCCACAATTGTGCCTAGTCACGCCATGCTACAATAGTGGCCAGAACACGTCGTCATGGTGGTCGATTTCAATCACAATACTCTGGTGGACCACAACCTTCGTATCCCACTTCACATTTTTCAATTGATCAATTTCCTTCCCATACCACACCATGCAAGTGGTGTTCTATTACCAAACAAATCAACATGCCATCAAACGTTGTCCTCACCGTTTCCAAGGTCCGACATCCTCCTTTTACCGTAACCCACTCCTTGGTGATCCAAATTGGTATCCTGATGCAACTCACATGACAATACAAGAAAACGTTAGTTAGTGACCAAAATTTCAGTGACCAATTTTGTCGTCATTAAAACTTTGTCGTTAATATGAATACACTGACAAAAACTAAAATTTGGTCACTAGAGTGGTCACAAATTCTTATGGCTAAAATAAGATTATTCATATAAGTCTAATTTAATGACTAAATTTGTGACGATTATCTTTTTCGTCACTAATATTATAAAATAAAAGTATTAGTGGCTAAAAATAATGGTCTCTAAAATGAAAGTGGTAGTGACCAAAAAATAGTGGTCACTAATTTCAAATAGTTAGTGTATTTGTGACTACAAATAGTTGTCACTAAAATAAAAGTGTTAGTGACTAAAAATAGTGGTCGCTAAAATGAAAGTGGTAGTGACTAAAAATAGTGGTCGCTAAAATGAAAGTGGTAGTGACCAAAAAACAATGGTCACTAATTTCAAAGAGTTAGTGACTAAAAATAGTTGTCACTAAAATAAAAAGTGTTAGTGACTAAAAATAGTGGTCATTAAAATGAAAGTGGTAGTGACCAAAAAATATTGGTCACTAATTTTGAAGAGTTAACGACTAAAAATAGTTGTCACTAAAATAAAAGTGTTAGTGACTAAAAATACTGGTAGTGACCAAAAATTAGTGGCCACTAATTTCAAATAGTTAGTGACAAAAAAATGGTGGTCATTACAATAAAAGACTCGAACTACCTTTAACTTCTCGATTGTCTCTCATCAACTGAAGCAAAGCAACTCGAGTTCAAGGTTTGATTTATACAAATCAATAGATTAGGTTTAGCATTGAGGATCTACAAATGCTACTGGTTTCGATTTCTCACCGTTCAATGGTTAAACAATTCTTTCACTTTTTCGTTTGATATTTTACTTCTATTTCGATATTAGAATGGGGTGTGTATCTACAATTCGAATACAGTAGATCTCTGTCTATTTGTTTTATTTTCATAACTAGTATTCAACACTTAGATTATTTCAGTGAAGGTTAGTGACAAAAGAATAGTGGTCACTAAGTTGTAAAGATATTGTGGTCACTAAGTAGTAAAATGGTCAATGACAAATAAAATAAGTGGTATTCATTAATCATATATATAGTTAAAAGGGTTAGTGACCAAAAAATTTAGTGACCAAATGCGATTCATTAGTTGTAGGATTGTATTGAAGTGGATGGTTAGTGACCAAAAAAACTTGGTCACTAAATTTCAAGTGTTTGTGACCAACAAAGTATAGTCAATAATATTCATTAATAATAGAGTTGAAAGGGTTAGTTACTAAAAAATGGTGGTCATTAATTTACATGTGTTAGTGACCATGTCACTAATTGGTACTAAGTTGTAAAGGTTAGAGCATCTCCAAGAGATTCAACAAAATGTCTCCAAAATGGAAAACCAAAAGTCAAAATCTGCAAAAAAATTGCATTAATCTCCAACAGATTTTCCATTTTAGATAATCGTTTATTGATTATAATAATAAAGTATTTCATTCATCTATTAAAATAGTATTTCGCTCTCTACATATTTATTTTCAAAGTTTCCTATTGGTCCTCTCACTTTGATGAAGCTTATCGTTAGTAGTAACGATAACATGGTTAAATCCACGAATAATATGTTGAAGACAAGATTTGATATGAAAGACATGGATTTGGCATATGTGATCCTTTGAATTAAAATCTCAAGAATTCAAAATGCTACTGTGCTAAATCAAGATCACTACGTGGACAAAAGATCTCGAGAGATTCAATGATGAAGATTCAAATGTTGCCAGAGAACCAATTGATACAAGTCAACACTTTCTAACAATAGAGGTGGGGGAGTTGCACAAGTAGAATACTTGAGAATTCTTGGTAGTCTGATGTATCTAATGAGTTGTCTTAGGCCTGACTTAGCCTATATTGTAAGCATACTAAGGGGGTGTTTGGGAGTGCTTTTGGCCAAAAGTGCTTATTGACTTATTGCTTTTGGAAAAGAAGTTTTTAAAAAAGTGTTTGGATTAGCTTTTGTGGTAGAAAAAGTAAATAAGTCAATAAGTTATTTTTTAAAAAGTGTTTGGCTTAGCTTATACATGTAAAATGACCAAAAAGGACATGCTTATTTTTAGACAAAAAAAATATTTTTTTTAACAAATATTTTTTTTACAAACATATAGTATAATAAAATTTATTATATAAAAAAATATAATAAAAAAGGAGGTTATTTTTGTAATTTTGATATCAAAAAGCTGTTTTCAAATCAAAAAGTCAAGAATTCCTGACTTTTGGAAAATCACGTTTGCAAGGTTTTGGAAAAGGAGTTTTAAAAGTGCTTTTGAGTTTGCCAAACATCCTTTTTAACTTATTGACTTCTGAAAAAGCCAATAAGTCAATAAGCCGTTTTAAAACACACTCCCAAACACCCCCTAAGAAGGTATACAAGAAACCCAAGTACTAAGTCAAACATATTTATACGTTTATGTAGTAACCGTGTCCAAAAAGAAAGAGTACCAAGTCTTGTGGTAGAAATTGTTAAAATGAAAGTTGAGGGGAGTATTTTGTAATTGAGGTCTAGGGTATAAATGGGCACAAAACCCTAGGGGAAACTTTCTAATACTGAATTGTTGTGGATTGACGGCTGAAGGAAGAAGAAATAGAGAGAAAGAAAGGTTTGGAGTTCTTGTGCATTTTGGAGGATAAAGGAGCCTTGAGCTTGGAAATCAGAAGAAGGGTGTGTTGGGATTCGATTTCTGCAAGAAGTCATCCAGGTAATTCTCTTCTACTCATCCATAATCTGTAGGGTGTGGCTAAGATGAGTTATTTGGGGTTTTTGTTAAAAGTTGGGTTTGGAACTAAATGGAAGAGATTAGGTGTCAAATCTTATCTTTTGCAGCTAATATTTCAGTAGTAGTTGAGCATATTGACCCTATTGTAGTTGTTAATCTCCATCTGTGAGATTTCGGCCGTTTCTGGGATTTATCGGACCAAGTAAGGGACAGATCGACGTCCGGATACCTTCCTGGACGTCCGGACACCCCGATCAGTTGAAGGTTTCCAGGTAAGTATCTGTTGCGTGTGGGTGTCCGGATAGAGGTGTTGTCCGGATAGGTGTGTTGTCCGGATAGGTGTTGTCCGGATAGAGGTGTTGTCCGGATAGGTGTGTTGTCCGGATAGGTGTGTTGTCCGGATAGGGGTGTTGTCCGGATAAGTGTGCTGTCCGGAATAGAGTGTCGTTCGGGGAGTTGAGATGATCAGCTTATGAGTTTATCCTTTCGCCAGGTAGATCGTTTGGAAGTGCACACCAGAACAAGAAAGGAACGTAAGCGTAACAGGTGAGTTTTTCTAACCAAAGCTTGATGGTACTTGTTCATTTACTTGTACAGATGTGTTTACTTAATGTATGTGCATATATATTACTTATGCATGATGTGAGCTATATGGGGGGTGTGTCCCATACGATATGGTGTGATACTTATGGGGGGGGTGTCCCATATGTGATGTTATGACGATTATGGGGGGGTGTCCCATATGTGATGGCATGACGATCATGGGGGGTGTGTCCCATATGTCGTAGTATGATGCTTATGGGGGGTGTGTCCCATATGTTATTTGCCAAACCTTACATTGATTTATGTTTCGCAAAGTTTTAAATGATAAATGTGGTGTGATTGTAACTGAGGGATCTCACTAGACCTTGTGGTCTAACCCTCGCATTTTCAAAACTGAAACCCTTTTCAGGTAAGCAGGTTAAGAGCAGTGCCTCTAGTGGTAAAGAGAAGGCGTGAGAGCGGGCGTGGCTTGCATTAGTGGACGTCCTTTTACATTCCAGTATTTAGATACTCTCAGTTGTAATTAGGGTTATTCCACAAACCCAAGTTTTGAATTTTGATGGTGTGAACCCTGAGCCAAGTTTTGGCGATTTAATTATATATTTATGTCTTGCTTTGGCATGTTTTGGAGTGGGTTGTTACAGTTTACAAATTAGATAATCAAAAAATAAAAGTCATCAAGTTTGTGTAAAAAACGAGTTAATTGATATCGAATCCGAGCTCACAAACGAGCATCGAGTTCGAGCTCTAACATTGAAAAAATATTCTAGCTCAAGCTCGAGCTCGACTTTGAAAAAGTGAATCGAGCTCGAGCCTGATATTATTTTTTGTTATATTTATATGAGATATCCGTAAGCATATGATAACAATAATGAAAGGCATAGGAACATAAACATGTAATCAGGAATCAATTTTAACATAGTACCGTAAAGAGTTTAATAGATCTAACCTAGAACTCTTGAGTCATACGCATGAAGTTCATTAAAGTGGAAGCAATCATAAACGCGTGTAGATCGAAGTCTTCTAAAGCTCTATACGGTTTGCTTCAGAATGGGGCTGAACTGGATGTAAAAATCGTGTAGGCAATAGGAACTTGATCTCCTTTATTTATAGGCCACTAGAGACTCATCCCATAAGGAGTCCTAGTTTATCTATAGGATTTGAATTTTAAATAATAGAAGATATACACTAATTTTAATGTTAATCACGTAATTAACTTAATGAATTATCCTACTCATATTAGGAGATATATATCCAAATATGTAACTAGATTATAACTGATATAGGATTCTCTTGATAAGTATAAATATTTAAATCAATTATCCTTTAATATTTATTACAGATAATGTTAATGTCTAATTTATTTCCAACATTCTCCCACTGGACTTAACATAATCTGTAAGGACAAGAGAAGCATAAATATTGTACATATCAAATGAAGGGCGTGCTGAGAAATTCTAACAGTTGTGAATTCATTCAAACTTGGTCAAAATAGATACTGTATGCAGAACTCAGAATCTACACCAGTTTGGCAAACTAGTTTGATTAAGAACCACTAGCACACAATATCATATTCCACATAAGTTTATTAGTGTCTAAATTTGAGCTCTTTATGCAACTTATTATATCTACCTGAATTAGCATAAATATGTAGCTCAGAGTCCACCGAATGTTTTAGAAAAAAAAAATCTAAAACTTACAAGCAAAAGTTTTTAACAATAGTGAATCAAAATTTGCTTATGTAGTTCGCAACTTTGCTTAAGTGCGGTGATTCACTTGTTTGATATAGATAATGACATAATTTTTTATTTTAGTTATGTAAAATAAGTAAAATGACCCATACACTGGAATTCCTCATTTTATTAAAATGTACCAAAAGAAAATTTCAACAAAAAATGAAAAATTACAAAATAATTAGCTTAACCTCGACTCCCACTAAACTCAAGCATTGAGTTCATAACCGGCTAACCTGATCTCGACTCCCACTTATCTCAAGTATCGAGTTCGGGTAAGGTTATCATATCCCTAGCATATTTTTGGAAATTTACTAGTGAGAGAGCTTTAGTGGATGAATATGCAAGTTGAGATCCCGTACCAATATGTTTAACAGTAACCTCTTTTCCCTTAACTATTGTCTCACATTGAAATATTCAAGACCAATGCTTTGAATTATTTGATCTTTTTCTATTTCCACTGAAAGACTACAACTTTATTATAAGAAAATACCTTTAGAGGGATTGAAATTATAAAGCTTAAGACATTTGTTTGAATCAAGAAGTTCTTGATCTAAATGCCCTCACAAACCCATTCATAAATGGATATAAGTTTAACATCTATAGATGATGTTACAATAATGGAGTTTTTAATGCTATAACCCCTCTTGTAAGCATAAAAATGTAGCCAAACGTAGATTTATTTGAGTTTGTATATTTACATGCTCAAATTGAATATGTGTAGTCTACAAGTTCCAAGTTTTTAACTTGTCTATGGACTAGTATGTGAGCTTTAGTATTTTGCAAGTACCTAAGTACTTTCTTACATGCAGTCCAATGATCTTTAGCTGGGTTTTGTTGAAATTTGGACAAAATTTCTACAACATATACCAAGTCTGGTCTGGTACATACTTTTGCATACATTATACTTTCTTTTAATTGTGCTTAAGACTATTAATCTATTTCATCAACTAAATCCTTCCCCCCATTTTTAGAAATTTTGGACAGTTTATCACTTCTTGACATAAGTGAGTCTTCTTTAGCACAAGTCTACATGTTCTTCAATACCTTTTGGATATAGTTTCTATGAGATAATCCTAATAAACCTTGTGATCCGTATCTTTGAATTTCTATACCTAAAACATAGGAAGCTTCACCTAAGTCTTTCATATCAAAATTAGCTGACATAAATCATTTAGTGTCTTTGAGCAACTTTAATATTGTTGTTAGCTAAAAGGGTGTTATCTAAATACCCAAATGAAAATGAATTTTTCTTAATTGTCTTTAATGTATACACATTTATCCACAATGTTTTCTATAAAACCAAAACTTGATATAACTGAGAAAAAACGTTTTATACCATTGTCTTGAGGCTTTGCTTAAGCCCATATATAGATTTTTGAAGTTTGCATACATGAACCTCCATTCCTCCTGGTTCACAAAATCTTCAGGCTGCTTCATGTATATAACTTATTCTAGCTCTCCATTTAGAAAAGTCGTTTTAACGTCCATTTCATTCAACTCCATATCATAATAAGCTACTAGAGCCATTATGATTCTGAATGAGTCGTTAGTAGATACTCGAGAGAACATTTCTGTATAGTAAACACCCTTTTATGTGAAACCTTTAACAATAAGTCTAGCTTTATATCTTTCAATTTTTCCATTTGAATCTCTGTTAGTCTTAAAGACCCATTTTGAACCTGTTGCCTTTATACCACTCAACAAAATCTTGTAAATCGGAAAAATCTAAGTCTGACAATGTTTTTTTTTAACTAGTTCTTTTAATCTGTCTTTAGAGATATGACTTAACCACATGTGACAAGCATTTGCAAAAACTTCTCTAAGGATGGTTCTTTCGTGCGTGCTATAATGTTGTATTCTAAACAACATTCAAATATCTAAATCTCTTGATTAAACTGAAGGTAAATTTCTGTTTATGCTCTCTGTTTCTTATAACTGGAACTGCTCAAGATAGGGATCAAGTTAAAATTGACAAAGCCTAAAAACAAGAAAATAAAAAGAATATGTAAATTGTCGTTTGTAATTAATCATTATCTTAACCCCACAACTGAATACAAATATCAAGTAATACTTATGGTAGTATAAAACTCAATATTTAAAAGTTATGTATCATCACACTACACACTACACACTACATATATCAGTTATCCAATGAAAACAATCAAATCTATGGATAAGAAGAGTTTCAAAGTATCAAGATAGACATGTGTGTTTATATGTGATGTTGCTCTTAAACCAAAACTACTCAGAATGCCTCTTCTATGGAAGAATATAATTCAAGTAATGTGATTTGAGATACACAAGGGTTGACTGATTAATATGTACAAATTTTCTCTAAAACGATCAATTGCTATGGCAACATGATCTTATGGTTTAGAAAATTCTCAATCAAGGTTCTATAGTTTGTGAATTGATGAAGGTAAACAATCCAAATTTCATATAGGTTGGGAGATATTAGGGTTGTTTAAAAATTCACAAAAGTTTGTTTATCAATTAGGTGTCAATAGTCATTCAATATTTGAATTATATGATTTTATAAACATATCTAAAGATATATTGAATAATTTACAAACCCGTGTACGATATATTGATAACCATATTGTTTTAAAATAAATGTTTTAGATATGAACACACTTTAGCCAATAATCAAGACAACTCTAAATTTAGAACAATGTTGAACTTACAAACCTGTAGGAGTTTTCAAGTCTTGAATTAAAGTTTTTGATGAATATTGCTCAAGTTACGGTAAATGAATCATATTTTTAGATGTGAATCCCAAGATATTTTATACGATATCACGTTAAAACTTCTCTAGCCCAGTTTTATGAACATATATATTAATTTTATATTTCACAATCCAAAAATAATTTTAAATGCAAATAAAATACACTTAAAATTAATTAATCTTAATTGAGCTCTAAAATTATCCAAATTTAAATTATCGAATCAATTTTGAATTGCATCAATAATCAAAGAGAAAATGTTAAATAAAAATATACATAATGGATATTGGGCCAAATAACTTAAATGAGGTTAGTTTACTCCCTTAAATAAATTTTATGGGACAAAAATTGGGATTTATATGCTTAATAAATCCACTAAAATACTTTAAGAAGGTCGAATGCAACAAATGACATACTAGCCAAATGGATTATACTAGACGGGGAATAATTGTATCAACAAATTTAATTCAGTTTATTAATCAAAAGGTATCCGAATCAAATTAATTTGTTTCAATTAAATTGTTGACCCATGAAATAGATATACAACGATAAATCTATAATGGATCTTGAAACAAATAAATATATATTTTCTTAAATAAAATCCATCGGTCTAAAACTTAAGTTAGATGAATCAATTTTGAATACATAATTAGCAATACATGGATTAAAATTAGGGAAATTAATTAAAATACCCCAAGTTTGACCAACTGTTACCGAAATACCCTAAATTTTTTCAATTTTGCAAAAATACCCAAAATACCCGCGATGGATCCCGCGATCGCGGGCTAGGGCTGACGTGGCACGTACTTTGGGTACAAATGCCCCGCGAAGCCCCTCAACTTTGGCCGCGGTGCACTTTTGGTCCCTGCCCGCGATCACAGCCCGCGATGGGCGAAAATTTACACTTTTGGTCCCTGAAAATTTACACTTTTGGTCCCTGAAAATTTACACTTTCAGCCCCTAAACTTAGACGAATCTTGCATGCTTTTACTGTTTTTTTCCACAATTATTGTACTTTGAAGACCGATTTGTGGTTGAAATTCATTTGCATGTTTGAGATTTCATCCATAAATACCAGTAAGATGCAATTCACAATTCACACTTCCTCTTGCTTTCTTTCTTTGAATTGTTTTCTCTCTTGATTTCTCTTCTCTCATTTAATCCACAAATGGCATCGTCATCAAACCCTAAGGCTACTCCTGAAAAAATGCCACCTCAAATCGAGGTCGCCATAGCAAAAAAGGAAAAGGAGATAGATGAACTAACAGAAGAGTGGAAAAAAATTATGGACAGGAAGGCAGTCCATTTGAGAAAGATCGAAGAGGAAGACAGGGAGATCAAAAGGATGAAAGGGGATATAAAAGCTAGGGAGGCTCGTGTTCGTCGAGAACAAGAAGCAATTCACCATATTCTGCAAGACTTCGCAATTATTCAAGCGAAGGTAAACGAGAAGCAAGCTTGGATTGATGAAACTAAATCAATTTTTAAGTAGGTGGTGGTTGTTTTAGTTGTTTTGTATTTTTTTACTGTGTTGTTGTTTGTATTTTTTACTGTGTTGTTGTTTTGTATTTTTTGTTGTTGTTAATTTCTCTGAAAAGTAGTTTTTAAGCCGCTGAACCACGGTTAGGTTGGATACATCATGCAAGGTCAAGTCAGAGGTTACCTCATTCGTGGTTGCTAAAGTGTGTCCGGGTTGTGGTACACAATGGCCATACGTGGTTGCAAAAGCAGAAGCCGTTGAAGAAGGGTCAAAAAGATTGAAGATGAAGAGCCTGTTGGTCAGCGTAGAAAAAAGGTTCAAACAACCTAGCCAAAGGTCAGAAAGATTGAAGATGAAGAGCCTGTTGGTGATGTTTCTTTTTATATATGTTTTATCTTTGTTCTTATTAGGTGTTCCAATCAATAATCTTTGTGTTTAAGTATGCCAAGTGTGGGTTAATTGAATTCAAGCTTGTGGATTATGTTTTAAGGTGTCAAAATCTTGATTGGCATTAGTACTGAAGAGAGTGGTAATCTAATTTGTGATCCATATTGGTTGTGCTTAAAGGGTAAGATATTCCTTTTGCTTATATGTAATAATGGGAAATTAATTGAAAATGCCACAAGTCAAAGTTTGTGTTACCGAAATGCCACAAATCTCTCCCAGTTTACCGAGTAATAGGAAGATTTTATGAGGCGGAGGATTTTGCAACGAGTAATAGGAAGATTGAGGATCTCTATAATGAAGCCCTGGAAGGTCAATTCCTTTCAAAATAGATAGCATATGTATGTGTGTATATATAATATGAATATATATAGCTACATAGGCATTTCGGTAAACTGGGAGAGATTTGTGGCATTTCGGTAACACAACCTTTGACTTGTGGCATTTTAATTAATTTCCCTATAATAATATATATGATAATTCCATATCAACAACAATATCATTTTCAATTGCAAGGGACGGGACTGAACTGAATATTCGAGAGTTTAGATCAACAGTATCATATGTGTTTGTTCCATATGGTTCAAGTTGTGACGGGCCCGTGGTGTGACAGACTGAATGTCTCCTTGGCACGGTTGAAGGGGCGGGATTTGGACACTCTCCACGAGTATGTCCTACGCATTGGCACCGAGTACATCTTCGTTGTATCGAACTTTCACCACGTGATGGACGTCGGTCGTTCTTTCTCGGTCTCCCGGCCCTGTTCTTATCCATTAAAGGTGGATAGCATGGTGGAAGCGGGTCGGGTGGATACACCCATGCTGCAGGGGGTCCAGCTGGGTTTATTACCTCCACGTATGTTTTCCGGTAATATTCGGACGTGAAGAAAGGTACAGCCAAGTCGCTGCAATCTGTACGACCCATATATGTTGCTGCAGCGATGGCATGGCCGCACGGTAACCCAGATTTATCCCATTCACGACACGAACAAAGGTGGTCTTCCATATTCACAATTGCGTGAATATAGTCATCATGCACCTCGTACTTCCCATACCCGATTGCTCTTACCGGCCATGTCGCCGCACGACGCGCCCTGTACTGAACGATATTCTCCGTCGTTGGTGTGAGTGCATTTTGCATCTCAGCTCCTTTTAGGCGTCGAATTTGGTACCACTCTTGTTGAAAGGCCCGAAAGTAGTCCATAAGATTAACAATCGGACATCTACGCGCAAAACGGGAGAGTGCATTCACAGACTCTGCACTATTCGAGGTCAGAATGTCATACCGTTGTCCAGGAAAATGGGCCGCGGACCACCTCTCCGGTCCAGCATCGTCAAAGACTTTGGCTGCTTCTTTGACACTGTATCGTAGCATATTCATGTACTTGTTAAACTCCCGATCCGTATATGCTCTGCATGCCGCCCAATAGACATCCTTGTAGGTGGTAATACGTTTGTCCTTGGATTTGGCGTTCATCTCCAAATGTCGACAGCATATGGCGTGAGGGGCGTTTGGGTACATGGCAGAGATTGCGGCGCTTATGGAAGGAGCCCTGTCAGACATAAACACCAACCCTTGCGGGTCTCCGATAGCTTGTCTCAACATGGACATAAACCAAGTCCACTCGTCCCCGGTTTCAGACTTGCCTACGCCGAAAGCTACTGGAACGATGGAGTTATCCCCGTCCCTGGCAACCGCCAGGAACATCATACCCAAGTAACGGCCCTTTAAATGGGCTGCGTCTATTATCAGGACACGACGTAGATTTGCCAGAAATGTGCGGATCTGCAAAAACATAGGTTAAAATGTTATAGTTTATAATGTGTAAATGTTATAGTTTATAATGTGTAAACATATAACGTGTTAAAATACGTACCGCGGGTCCAAGGGCCACGAAGCACATCTCAAACCATCCACGTGAATCGGTCCGTAGCTGCGTGACAGTACCAGGGTTCTGCAGCTGCAAATTATATAAATATGTCGGGAGTCGTTCATACGACTCCTCGAACGTGCCTCTCACCATAAACAGTGCATGGCAGTGCGCACGCCACGCTTGGTGGTAATCAATCGTGACGCCGAACTGCCGGTGAACGTCGTGGACGATGTCCTTTGGACGCAATGACCTGCTAACATCAAGAAATTTGTTTTTCAGGATCGCACCCAAAGTCTTTTTGCCGGCTTGTTTGTGGTGGGGATTAAGTTGCGTCCTCGTACAAGTGTGTACGTCGTGCAACTTTCTAATCATTATCGCCCCTCCTTTGGGACCCGTGTGAATCGCGTACAACCTCCACTCACACTTTTCTCTAGCACATTCAACTACGTATTTGCTTTTGTCAGATGCCCGCACGCGACTTTGGAAACCCTCTTCCAAGAACTTGAGTCCGATCTGACTTGCTAAGAGATCCTTCGAATCGAATATCTGACCTGCTGTTAAACTTTCACTGCGAATATAAGGTGTAGGTTTGTAGGTTTGTGTCTGGGTATGGGAGTCTGGAAGAATAGGGGGCATATCAAAAAAGTCATTTATCTGACTACATGATTTTCTACTAGGGGTATATTCTTCGTGATCATCATTATCGGTGTCTGATCTGTCTATTTCAGAATTACCCGTTCTGAAAACGTGGGTTTCGTCATCAGCAACTCCAACAGTACGCCATTCGTGTGGTTGTGGTGGTTGTTGTTGTTGAGAATCGGGCTGCTCTATTTGGAGGTCTTCGTCGTCGTCACCCTCCTCGTCACCGTCGTCGTCACCGTCGTCGTCACCGTCGTTGTCACTGGGATACACAAAGAGTAATGGGGGTCTTTCTGAATCGACTGCAAGGTGCAGAAAAGTAGAGATATCCCCATCGTTGGATAAATCCACAAATGACCCATCGCCATTTTTAAACACTAACTTGCAAACATCAGAAGAGTTGATTCCACATTTTTGCATGGCGTATGCAACAAACTTCTGATAAGTATAGTTTACTGACACTTTTACACCATGCTTAGATTTATAAGCAAAATTCCACTCATTGTTATCTTGCACCCATTCACCATCAAAACAGAAATATAGCTTAGCTTTTGCAACAGATGAACTCATTTTTTCAGTAGTATCTCAAACACAAAATATTGCAGAAAGAAATATTGCAACAATGAAATCGTTGTGTGGGGATTATGGCTTGCATTTTACGTCTATTTATCAATGAAACAACCAACATATCAGAAAACCAATCTCTCATTTCATCCACAAACTGGTATTCCAAAAACATTGATTTAACATTGATTCAAACATGCAAATGAATTTCAACCACAAATTGGTCTTTAAAGTGCAATAATTGTGGAAAAAAACAGTAAAACAGGGACCAAAAGTGTAATTTTTCAGGGACCAAAAGTGTAAATTTTGGTCCATCGCGGGCAAGGACCAAAAGTGCACCGCGGCCAAAGTTGAGGGGCTTCGCGGGGCATTTGGGGCCAAAGTACGTGCCACGTCACCGTATCCCGCGATCGCGGGACCTCATCGCGGGTATTTTGGGTATTTTTGCAAAATTGAAAAAATTTAGGGTATTTTGGTAACTCAATGTTTGACTTAGGGTATTTTAATTAATTTCCCTTAAAATAATAATATTATTAACTAAAAATATAGTGATATCTATATCTATAACAAACATGAGATAATGATAATTTATAGCGGATAAACATGAGTTAAATACCCCAAACCTTATGATATCACAAATGGCTTAATTAAAATATAAGTTGCCATTATTGATGATTATCTCATTCCATATTTCTAAAATATTACCAAAAACTAAATTTGACTCAATAAAACAAAAGTTTAATGGATCAAACATATAGAAGGAATAATATTTCGCTGAACTAAATAAGATTTTCCAACCTTTTGAATAAAATTGACATGCCCATAATTGAATTAATGTGTTCCACATATTCATTTAATTGAATTAACATGGAAGAAAACATTGTGTTCCACATAACACATTGTGCCAGCACATTTACATAAGCTTATAAAACTCAACCAAAAATTAATAAATATCACCCAAAAATGAAATTGGTCCAATGAAGTAAAAGGAAAAAATTGGATATCGGGTTTTTTTTTTTGAAAAGGGTATCCCAGGCATAGCCCGGACTAATCTCTGACAAATTTGAAACTTAAAGATGTCTTATCAATGTTGAGGACGCCTGAGATCGAACCCTGGGTAGATGGGATATTCCACCACATCACCTTGGGCGATCAACCACTACGCTATAACTTGATTGACCTCGGGGTTTTATTTTGTTTGGTGGCAAATAATACTCCTAAAAAAAGAAAGGAAGAAAAAAATACTTTATGATAGAAATTGGAGCAAAACACGAAATCAAAGTGCTCCAAAATTTTCGTTAGTTTTATTTCTTGCCTTTTTTTTGTTTTCTCTTAATAACATGACACATAACAATTTCATAATTCATAAGATAATTTACTGGAATACTCAAGATGAACAATTCATTAGACTTACTTTCAATAAAAAATCATCAATTCAAATAAGCTAATGCTTAACAAGCTCAAGTTCAATTAATTTGATGATTAAATCTCAAATTCTGTTAGTGCTCTAATTAGCTAGTTGTACTAAGTAGAGGGACCTTTTGTGTAATTGTCAAGTTACAAAATATATATTGTTATTTTCCTTTCTTTTGACATCAGGTCATCCATTACACACACACACACTAGTACACACATTGCACTTTCCTCTCTACAATTCATCTTGTGTACTTGGTGATTGCATATTGAATATATGGATGTGATTATTAGCATATTGAGTATATGATTACTTTTTCTAGGATCACAATTGGTATCAGAGCACAGTACATCATTTTGATCGGATTAGATTTTGAGGTTTTTTGCAAAAAGTTTGAGTGTTCTTCATTTTTCATCTTATTGATTGATTTTGGCCATTTGAATACTTCAAATGGATCAGAATTGATCAAGGAGTGTTTGTTGGTAATACCTGAGTGATTTTCTTCCGCAAAATCACTAGGATTAGACTCAGATTGAGCAAAATCACCATTTTCGGACTTTTAGTTTGCACACACTGTTTTGGGATTGAAAAACACTTTTCTGTTGGTTTTTTGACAAAACTTGATGTATTAAAGTTGTCTAGAATCACAGTGCGAACATGCGTACCGATTTTCAGCCTAATCGGATCATTTTTTAGGATTAGACTTAAGATCGTTTGAATCTTCATCTTTATCGCAACCTTGTGTGTTCTTCATTATCGCAACCTTCAATTGTGAACAGTATTATATCGCAACTGCCCTTTGCGACAAGCCTGTTTTATCGCAACCCGTGACACGTGAACAGTAACTTATCGCAACCTTCTATTGCGATAAGAACCATCTTTGAATTTTATCGCAACCTCTTTGTTGCGACAAGATTTCCTTTTTGCGACAAAGTAGCTTGCGACATACTCTGATCTTGCGATAAACTTGGGTTGAGATAAAAGTGACTTGCGACAAAAACAGGGTGAACAACTATTTACTAATCAGATCAGAAGGGTACTTATCGATCATTAACAAGTAATCTAAAATGACAGCTAGAGACATACTGACTATTGGGTCAAAGGACAAACCACCTGTCCTTTTTCCTAAGGAGTTCAAAATATGGAAAGACAGATTTATGGATTACGTTGAACGTCAAGAAAATGGGGACTACATTGTTAATTCACTTCAGAATGGTCCCATGGGGATAGTGAGAAGAAGAGGACTAGCTGCTGATGGTGATCCACCTCCAGAATGGGTTGAAATTCTACCACTGCATTATGATGTTGAACAAAAGAAACGTTACAATGCAGACAAAGCGGCAAAATCACTAGTTATGCAAGCCTTGACTAATGATATTTATCAGAAGGTGGACAGCAAAAACATTTCTGGGAAAGCTATGTTTGATGAGTTAGTCAAACTGTATCAAGGATCTGAGGTGGAAAATCAGGTGAGAGTCTCCAATGCCATAAACAAGTACAAAAAATTTAGACAAAAAGAAGGTGAGGCACTTGATCATATGTACGACCGTTTCATTACAATACTGAATGAGCTGAATAGGTACAACATAAACAAGATGATAATCGAGCACAATGTGAAATTCTTGAGTGTTCTGCAACCTGAATGGAAGAAGTATGCTCACAGGATGAAACAAAATGCTAGGTTAGCTGATTTGCCTTTACAGCAAATGTATGAAACTTTGAAACAAGATGAGGATGATGCTGATGAGAAAAGGGATCAGAAAAGGAAGAAAGACAAGAAAGACAAGAAGGATGAGAAGAAAGAAATTAAGGAAGAAGTGATTGATCCAATTGCCTTGATATCTAACAAATCCACCATGAAATATTCAAAGAATGTTGGTAATGAGTCTGATGAAGAACAATATGAAGGAGATGGAGTGGAAGAAGCTGAAAGCCTGAAACAAGCAATGATACTTCTTACTAAAGCTTTTCAAAAACAGTTTGTGAAAAGGCCCGGTTCTAATAATCAGAGATATGCATCAGGCTCCAAGAATTTTGAGCACAAAGATCGTGTCGAGTCAAGAAAGAAGTTTGATGAGAAAAAGGACGAGTACAAGAGGGATGACAAGAGGATTGATGAAAAGAAGGTGTTTGAGAAAAGGGACGAAGAACCAAAGTGCTATAAATGTGGTAACTGGACACTTCGCCAAGGAATGTTGGAAGCCAAAAGTCAGAGATTCTGATTATTATAAGAACAATATGATGCTTGCTAAGCAAAAGGAATCAGGGATAACATTGTTGGTTGAAGAGGAATATTGGCTTGATCAAACCGATGATGAAGCGGATGATGAGACGACAGCTCAAACAAAGATGTGTTTCATGACTAAAAACACCGATGAAGAAGAGTCATAATCTACTTCAGAGACAAATGAGGTACATTCCGATCTCTATAGTCAGTTTTTTACTCAACAAGCATATCTACAAAAGCAATTAGCTGATCTAACAAATAACTTGAGAAAATCAGATGAACTAATTTCCTCTCAAAGAGAAAGATTGATAGAACAAGAGAGTCACATTGAAAAACTGGAAAAGAAAAAGACTGAATTTGATGTGGGTCAAGCATATTTTCAAATTAGAATAACTGAATTGTCAGAAAAATTAGAGAGTTCAGAAGCAAAGAAGAATGAGTTTGAAAATCTTCTTCATGTCTATAAAGATAGGAACACTGAGCTGAGCGATAAAGTCAAAGGTTTGGAAGAAAAATTGTATAAAGCAGGCCAAACTAAACAAACAATTCACATGAATAAGCCCAGTGAATTTCAGTATTTCAATTCTAAGTGGGGCATAGGATATGACAATCCACATTACCTGAAGAATGCCTTATCAAAAGCCCCCACTCTTTATGAATTTGATTGGTTTATTATTCCATCACTACATCCTAGCTATCAAATCAAATGGCTTAAAATGGATGAAGATGACTATGAGGCCGAGGAAGAAGTAAAAGAAAAACCACTGTCAAGATGCAGCTTCCTTTTTGGTATGGTTCTGAAAATGCGAAGGCATTAGAAAACGAAAAAACCTTGCCTAATGACTATTTTCAGAGTTATGTTGTTGAACAACCAAAGGAGAAGGAAAATACTCAAAAAGAAACTAATGAAAAACCAGTTTTTGAGGGTAAAAGGTATTTTCCACCAATGGCTCTTGAACAGAAACTCATTGATCTCGAAAGCAAGATTAAGAGTACTATTCAGGAAGTCAGAAATGACGAAAAACTTGCTTTTGAGATCGAAAAGGAAGTTATGCTTACAGTATTTTCAGAAAGCTTAAAAGAAATGGAAGCTAGACATAAAGAAATGTCTGAAGAGAACTTTTTAAAAGAAAAACATTCTTCAGAGTCAGATGTTTCTTCATGTAAACCATTTATGGGAAATACTGTCTATAGGAGCTCGACGGTTGATGACCAAGATGATTCTGAATCTTGGGATTTGGAAAGTCAATCTGTCAAAGCTCCTCCTGAGATGTATTTTTCTACAGAAGAGGAAAAAACTCTTAGAAAAGAACGAACTGAATTTCTCTATCTGGAGTCTTATGGTATCTTTCATACTCCATTGGATAGTCAGTCTGATTGTGATATTGAGATTCTTTGTGACGGGAAGAGTAAGCAAGCACAAGAAAACGCTGTACAATTTGATTTTAACTCAAAACTTCCAGACCACTCTGATTTTATAATCAAAGAAGAAGCACCTAAGAAGAATTTCTTTAAGGGTGAATCTTCAAAATCTGTTGAAAAACCTTCTGCTAATGATTATTATTCAAAATCTAAATCCAAACGATCATTACAGAAAAAGAAAAGAAAAACAAAAAGAAAGAAGCAAAATAATTCCTTTCAAGCTCAGAATTCCAAAGCTTACAACTCCTATCTTTCTGGTATTTCAGATCGTTATTTGAGAAACAATACGCATCTCGAGTGGAGAATAAATGAGTCCACACAGGATGTGGCCCAGAGAAAATCATCCCATGTTGCTTTAAATTCCAAGAAAAACAATTTTGTTTCAAATGTTAGTAATCATGGTGTTGGCAATAGAAAAAAACTTGTAATCCCATACAAGCTTTATTCAATGCGATAACTGATTAATTTAGCACATGATCAAATTTGCTGTTCTTCTTGTGGTGTGGATGATTTTATCTGCAAATCTGATTATAACCTTTGGTTTTATTCAAACAACAACTTTAACACATGTTATAGATATCATAATGTCAAGTCCAAAATGAAAGGACCCATTTGGAAATGGGTATCTAAAACCATCTAATTCCTCTTTGCAGCCCAGTCATGTATGGTATTTAGATTCAGGCTGCTCAAAACACATGACTGGTAGAAAGGAGCTGCTGAGTAATTTTGTGGAAAAGTATGGTGGTAGGTTTAAGTTTGGGAATGATCAGTATTCTCCAATTCTTGGTTATGGAGATATTGTCAAAGACAATGTCAGAATTACTAAAGTCAGTTACGTCGAAGGTTTAGGACACAATTTGTTTAGCATAGGTCAATTTTGTGATAAAGATCTAGAGGTGAATTTCAAGAAGACTCGGTGTGCAGTTCTAACCGAAGGAGGAGATAAGCTTCTAGTTGGTTCGAGGAAGTCCAATCTTTACACCATTGACCTATCAAAGGTCAAGCCTAAGAATGACGTATGTCTAATGTCTAAAGCATCATTGGAGAGAAGTTGGTTGTGGCAAAGACGACTATCTCATCTCAACTTCTGTTACATTCAAAAACTGATGTTGGGAGACTTAGTCTTAGGTCTACCAGTGCTGAAATTTGAGAAAGACAACTTCTGTACCGCTTGTGAGAAGGGAAAGATGAAACGAGCTCCTCACCCACCAAAACCTGAGCCTAGCACACAAAAAGTTTTGGAAATCCTTCATATGGATCTTTGTGGTCCGATGAAGACTCAGAGCATAAGTGCCAAACAATATGTGTTAGTCGTCGTCGATGATTATTCAAGATATACTTGGGTAAAGTTTCTACGATCAAAAGATGAAACACCTGACTTAATTATCTCATTAATCAAACAGTCTCAAGTGAATCTCCAACAATCAGTTCAAATCATCAGATCAGATAACGGGACAGAGTTTAAAAACAAGACTCTTGATGACTTCTTTAAGTCATTAGGAATATCTCATCAATATTCTGTGGCCAGAACACCTCAGCAGAACAGAGTCATTGAAAGACGAAACCGTACACTAGTTGAAGCTGCCAGAACGATGCTGTCATATGCTGATCTACCTCTGTTTCTGTGGGCTGAAGCTGTATCGACGACATGCTATACACAAAACCGTTCATATATCCATCGACGGTTTGGCAAAACTCTATGAATTGATTGACAATAGAAAACCTGTAATACACTACTTTCGTGTCTTTAGGTGCAGGTGTATCGTGCTGAACGATAAAGACAATTTGAACAAGTTCAGCCCTAAGGGAAGAGAGGGTGTTTTTATCGGATACTCGCTCACATCAAAAGCGTACAAAGTTTATCTCAAGTCCTCCAGAACTGTGATGGAAAGCATAAATGTCAAATTCGACGAAACTGAAGAAATGGCTTCTGTGCAAAACAGCACAGAACCCGCAATATTCGGAATACTAGCATCTGGACAAATCCGTCCAATGATGACTAGGACGTGAAACAAGGATCAAGCTTCCACTTCTAACTCTACTCCTAACGAACTTGATATATTGTTTGAACATTTTTATGATGATTTCTTTGGAAGTAATAAATCTTCTTAATCTGTAAACAACATGAATCAAGTTGCTACACCACCAGTACAAGCTAAAATATCAGGACCTTCACCGGTACTGACTACACCCAATACTGGTGCAACAACTCCTGTATCTTCTCCAAGAAACACAACCATGACATCTACACAAACAAGACAACAAGTATCTACGAATGGTGCTTCTTCATCTGGTACGACTTCAAATGTCAATGATCAGAATACTGCTAACATTCCTGAAAAATCAACTGAATCAGTTCCCAAGGCAGTGTCAATTGTCAATTCTGACAACCAACCAGCCTCACATCTGAAACCGACGTTGACGATTGAGTTAAACTTTGATAAAGATCCTACCCTAGTAGACCCCAATTAAGATGATATTTCTCTCCATCCACACTCCAAGAAGTGGACACACAGTCACCCAATAGATCTGGTAATTGGTGAGGTGTCTGAACCAGTAAAGACCAGATCTGCATCCACAAATGAAGTTCTATACGCGCTTTTTCTAAGTCAAGTTGAGCCATCAACAGTTCAACAAGCCTTAGAAGATCCAGATTGGTTAATTGCGATGCAAGAAGAGCTGAATCAATTTGAAGCTCTAAAGGTGTGGAGATTAGTTCCGAGACCTAAAGGTAAAACAGTCATTGGTACTAAGTGGGTCCTGGAAAACAAGAAAGACGAAAACGGCATAATTGTGAGAAACAAAGCAAGAATAGTAGCAAATGGGTATAGGCAACAGGAGGGTATAGACTACGAAAAGACGTACGCACCGGTTGCTCGCTTAGAGTCAATTCGGATGTTCCTATCTTTTGCCGCCTACAAGAACTTCACTCTTTATCAAATGGACGTGAATATTGCATTCTTGAACGGTGTCCTGAAGGAGGAAGTGTACGTGTCTCAACCAGAAGGCTTTGTGGACAAAGATAAACCAAATTACGTGTACATCCTTGACATAGCCCTCTATGGTCTCAAACAAGCCCCACGTGCCTGGTACGAAGTCTTATCTACCTTTCTACTAGGTTCCGGCTTTGAAAAAGGTAAAATTGACACAACTCTTTTTACTTTGCGCGAGGAAGGTGAAATTCTTTTAGTACAAATTTACTTTGATGATATTATTTTTGGTTCGACTAACCCTGGACTATGTACATGGTTTTCTAGCATTATGATGATCAGGTTTCAAATGAGTATGATGGGAGAGATTAATTTCTTTCTCGGATTACAAGTCAAACAATTCTCGACAGGTATCTTCATCAATCAATCGAAGTACGTGTTTGATATCTTGAAGAAATTCAAGATGGAAAACTGTACGTCAATTGGTACGCCTATGGCTCCAGGATCTAAGATCGGTCCATATCCTGACGGTATTGATGTTGATGTTAAGAATTATAGAGGAATGATAGGTCACTAATGTATCTTACTGCTAGTCGTCCAGATATAATGTTTGCAACTTGTCTGTGTGCAAGATTTCAGGACAAACCTAAGGAATCACACCTCGGCGTTGTCAAGAGAATCTTTAGCTACTTGAAGGGAACACCGTATCTCGGACTGTGGTATCCCAAGGGAACCGGATACGAACTCACCGCATACTCAGACGCGGATCATGGAGGAAGCCTGCTGTACAGAAAGAGCACATCCAGGCATGTACTGTTTTTGGGAGACAAGCTCGTGAGCTGGTCATCTAAGAAGCAGAATTGTGTCTCAGCATCAACTGCGGAGGCAGAGTATGTAGTCGCGGCCAGCTGTTGTTCACAAGTTCTGTGGATGAAGACTCAACTCATGGACTACGGGTTCAAATATGAGAAGATCCCCATCTACTGTGACAGTAAAAGCGCGATTGCCATATCTGCTAATCCTGTCAAGCTTACCAAGACAAAACACATCGACATCAGGTATCATTTCATTAAAGACCATGTTGAAAAAGGAACAATTGAATTATACTTTGTTACAACAGAATTTCAACTTGCCGATCTTTTCACAAAAGCCTTAGATGAAAAACGATTTAATTTCTTAGTATCCAAGCTCGGCATGTTGAACATGAAAGTTTAATTTCCTATATTGATCATATAATAGATGGAAATATGTGTATTTCAATCTAGCTATTTCTATCTATATTGATACATTCAAATTTTCATCATATTTTATTCTCAATATATGACATTTTGTTTTCATATCTTAGTTGTTTGTCATTGTTTATTCATTTTGTTATTCTGTTCTGTTATGATACTCGTGTCTGCATAGATTGTGTTCATGGTCTCAGGAGGAGTATAGTACAGGATTTATGCACAAGAATAGGGGGAGTGTGCATAACTAACATATCTTGTAAGTGTAGATCACATGTGCCTGTTGCTTTGGAGATCACAAGGTAAGTATTCTAATATGTTTTTACACAAACTCTTAAATGATGAAAATCTATTTTTCACAAACATACTTGCATCATTTAAGGGGAGTGAAAATATTGTGTTTTAAAACCTTGAGTGCTTAATCAATTGGGAGTTGGACATCTTCCAATGTGATAAAATCTTTTTGAAATTTAACTAAAAAATGTCCAAGTGTTCCTGTTATCGCAACCCACTACTTGTGATAACAGAGTGAAGAGTGTTTTATCGCAACCTTCAGTTGCGATTAAACATAAGAGTTGCTTTTATCGCAACACATGGGTTGCGATAAGGATTTTCCTCGCAATCGTTGCTTGCGATAAAACCCTATGAACAGTATCTTATCGCAACTCATTGTTGCGATTAAACCATACATGTCCTCGCAACTTGTTTCTTGCGATAACATGTGGGTTTATCGCAACCTTCTTCTTGCGATAACCCGACACGGTGGCAGGTCAAACGTTGGACCACTCATTTGATGCCACGTGTCACGTCTCTCAAACTCGTATATATACGAGCAGTTTCAATTTACTTGTCATTTTTCATTCTCTCAACCCTCTCTCAACTCTGATTTTTTTCGAAGATTCCTGCATTCTAGTTGTTTTCTTTGTATTCAGATTCACTTCGAGGTAAGCATTCCATCATTTATACTCGTTTTTATCCATCAATCATGCTATTTCAGTCGATTTTAGAGTGTTTCAGTAGAAACCCAAGTGGGTCTTTTTGTATTCTGCCCATAAATGCATCTGTATGTGTTTATCTGTTACTAGAAATGTTAGGGTTAAGTCACTGTATGCTCTGCGAACCTAGTAGTGTAGGCACAAAATGTTTTTCTTGCGAAAACTTAGAATCTGGGATGAACACTTAGGTTTTTAGTTGAAGTTCATTGTTATCGCAACCTTCAGTGTTCTTCATGCTCATACTTGTCGCAACCCTGTTATGTTCATACTTATCGCAACCTCCATGTTGCGATAACATCTTATCGCAACCTTCATGGTGCGATAACATTTTATCGCAACACGTGAGTTGCGATTACCTGTCCTCGCAACCCACTCATTGCGATAAAAACTCCTCTTGCGACAAGTTTCTTGTGTTAGTTGCGATAACCCCAGGACTTAGGCAATTTTTGAAACATTTTTCATGCAAAACCTATTCTTGGCACTATATTGATTGAATATTGGGTCAGATGGCACATAATGATGGTAATTCCTCTGATGACAACATGATCATTCCCTCTCACCGATCCTCGCATCCATCGGTGAATGCCCGGGATCTTGATGCTGAGCTGTTACCAAGAAATCTTTATCTCAAGTTGGAAGATAACAATCATCACTTGGATCTCCGCGTCGATTTCAAACACCGAATCAAATTTGAGATTATCCGTGGCTATCCCTTGTGTACCGCACTTACCAAGTTTATCACTGTCCTAGTGATTTATCTGCAGCAATTCTGGCACACGCTGCAATTCCACCCAACTCACCGACGAGGTCCACACTTTACGGCCAAGGTTGATCACTTCGATGTACGATTGACCCTCAAAAGACGTCGTCGTGCACTAGACCTACCCTACAGCCCACACTTTGAAGACCCAATTCCCGAAGAACAGCTGTTTGCTGATATCCGCAGCTTAGGATATCAAGATGCCCGTAATCCCGTACTAACAAGCTCGTCAAAGTTTCAACGCCGGTTCTTGCCAAGAATTTGGTATACTCTATGCTCGATCATTAACCGGTGCATGACCTCTAAGCATACCGGCCTCGACAAATGCAACCTTCCAACTCTGCGGATGTTCCACGTCGTTGCATTCAACTGCAACATCGACTATGCCATTCTCCTATGGAACGAGCTGATCGAGTTAGTCGAGGACAAAGCCCGACCAGTCAAGAACTGACACTTCGTACCATATCAACGCTTCTTCCAAATCATAATCCATCAGATTATGGAAAACAACCAGGAAATATCTAGACGCCAAAATGCAGTCCAAGGCCCGAGCCAGTGGATGCATTACCTGAAGATGCCCGCGCACATCAACTTCGCCCACATCGCCGTGATACCAGAAGCAGTACTAACCTATGCCGACCAGCAGTCTGAGGTAGTTAGGAAGTATATGTTAGCAAACGCACTAATGGTCCGGCCAGAACCGGAGGGACCTCCCCAAGGTGCAAACCCATTAAGCGGTGAGGGTCAAAATGTTGAGCAGGTTCAGGAACATGGGGTTCCTGGACGGGGAGAGGTGAGGAGAACTGTAAGTGTCAGGATCGAATCTTAACAAGATAATTAATACTTAGAATTCAGAATTAAAGAATCTGCGGAAAAGAACTTTAATTCTCACAATCAAGAACAATGTAACAGAAAATTCACCACTTTGTGTATTCACTAAATCGACTCACAAGATTACAACCAAACCTCAATCTTGATGAACAAGCTCAATCAAGACGACTTCTACTTCTCTAGAAATAGGGTTCTAAAACCTTGAGGTTAATTCTCTCTAAAAACTATATCGAATTCTTTTTCACACGTATATCATGTATATTCTCGTCTTCTCCTAATAGCTATCTATTGAAGTCTATTTATACAAAAATAATTACAAGATAACTATCAAAAGTAACTTGATCTTCTAAATCTTCGTTAAACATATCTTGATCAATTCCTTCATTGTCTCCAAAAGTATCGCATACCAAACTTAACGAACTCAGCAGTATTAACCTTCATTCTTCATGAGCAGTACTAACACTTTTCGTAAGACACCAGCAGTACTAACTTTTGTTCAGCAGCATTAATGATATTCCAGCAGTAGTAATATACCAGCAGTATTAACTTTGTTCAGCAGCATTAATGATATTTCAACAGTAGTAATATACCAGCAATATTAACTTTGTTCAGCAGTATTAACCATGTACCAGCAGTAGTAACTTTGACAAGCAGTACTAACCTCACATAAGCAGTATTAATAATGTTCCAGCAGTATTAATATCTCAGCAGTACTAACCTTGAACTAGCAGTAGTATCTTTGTTCTGGCAGCACTAACATTGAACTGGCAGTACTAACTTGATCTGGCAGTACTAACTTGATCTGGCAGTAGTAATGTTGTTCTGGCAGTACTAACCATACTTGGCATATCTTCAGTTCCCAACAATCTCCCCCTAACTTGAATTTTCAGGATGAGAAGTTAAGTTCTTCAGATGATGCTTCCAAAACCTAATCATCAACGCATAAATTTGGATCCAATCCCAGACTTTGATTGAGAATCCTTTTTACAAGGTATCTTGCCATCTTAGAGTCTTTGTCACTCACCAACTTAGCATGCAGCATTCCATTCAACTTTTTCATGCTGTGCTTGTATACAACATCCACCAAATAATATTCATGAAATGTATTGTCAAGAGAGATGACATACACTCCACAATTCTCAATGAGCATCCAGTTGGTAATGACTTGAAAATTCCTTGCCATCAAATACTGAACTGCTTCTGGTTTGAACATTAAGCACAAGTATTCAAGAACCATCTTAGTGATAGACATACCTTGCTCTGTCAGCATGTTTCCATATAGCCTCATTCCCACCTTGAACATCTCTTCCAAGTCAGATCTAGAGCATGTTCTGATAAGTTTTCCCCAAGTAGGACAAACTTCAAACTTTCCATCTGCCCTTTTGATTCTGATGAACTCCTTTCTTCCATCTTTCAATGTGTCCCAGAAGATGATTTCAGGAGCCATAGAAGATATTGGTTCAGCTTGGATTGGATTAGTATTAGCCACAGTAATATACAAATCACTTTGAGCATTTGGCAGTGATTGTACATTGCTTGGTTGGCCTGAGGGAGTTGCCACTTCTTCTTCAGCAACTTTTGGATCAGTTTTCTCTTTCACTGCTTCCTCCTGGGCTTCTTCTACAGTTGGATCCACCCTTGGCTTCTTTACATCTTTCTTCTTTGAGGCTATTGTCATTGTTCTTGGCCTCTTTGTTCTTTTGAAAGATTTAACAGCTTCAGGAGTGGTTTCAGCTGTTTCTTCTTTGTGGCTCTCAGCAGCACTAACAGTTTCTGCTGCCTTTTGTTTTTCAGCAGCAGTAACCATTTCTACTGCTATAGCTGTTACTGCTTCTTTTATGACCTTTAATACTGCTGCTTCGACACTGTCCTTCACAATCCCATATATCTCTTCATCAATCTCTGCTTTAGTTACTGTAGGAACAGATTCTGCTTTCTTCTCACTTTCAGCTTCTTTTGCAACTTCAGCAGCAGTAACCGTTTCTGCTGCTGGTTCTGTTTCTGCTTCCTTTGTAAGATCAGCAGCCTCCTCAGTCTCCCCCTCAACCTTATACTCATACTCCCCCTCAATGTTTGCATCCTCCATGTTTAGATCAGAGTCTAACTCCCCCTTTTTGGAAGCATCATTGGTAGGGTTTCTTCTCCTAAGGACAAACTGAGCTTTCTTCTTTCTGTGCATCAACTTAGTGATCATCTTCCTTTGCTTCTCAAGCTGTGAGTTTTGATAGAGAACCACTTTCTTGAGTTCATCAATTTCCTTTTTCTGATCCATGACCTCAATGTTGATATTTGCAATAGTTTCCATCAATTCCTCGTACGTATATCTATCCTCACCCTGTTTAGGAGTTTTTACCTCCCTTAAAGGATCATTGGAAGTTTTAGCAGGTGTCTCTTGCCTAGCAAAAGCACTACCTACCCCCTTGGTTTCTTGGCACCTGGGACCTCTGGATGATTTCTCACCCTGAGTTGCCGTGAGGAAGGGCTTAGTTATTTTACCACTGGCCTTCTCTTTGCTAGCAGAAGTAGTGGCAGCCTTGCGACTCACATGCTCAACCTTCTCCTTAGTGAGCACCTTCTTGGGGTTGGGAGACACCCCTGTGGTTTCCCTTTCGATATTCTCCATTGGAGAATGCTCCAACAGAGGGTTTAAAGGCTTCGGGCTCTTAGGAGATACAGCAAGGGAAGGAACCTTGTGTACCTTTCTTCTTTCAAACTTTTTGGTTATTATGGGAGTGGGTCGTTCAAGAATGGACTGAGGGATGTCTTTTGTGATGGAAGGTTGGGATTGGTCATCAGTGGGTGTGTCTAATGAGGGCCTTGACCCTGATGCCATACCTTCAAATGTGTGGGACACAACCATCATTGTAGAGAACAATGGTGTGTCAACTCCTTCTGAGTCCCTAGGAAGTCTCCTCGTATTTGATAAAACCTTCCCTTTAGGGGATTTTGGCACATATACCTCATCAAATTGAGGCATATCCGTCAATTCCTTGGTAATTACTTCCTGAACAAACCTTGGATACATATAGAAACGCTTTTTGGATTCCAGGTTTGCCACAAGATCATTGAAAATCATTTGAGAAAAATTAAACTTCCTGTTAGTGGCTAAGCAGACTAGAGCATAAGCAATAGTACTGCTGAACTCACTCCATCCAGTAGTTTTCTTTGAAATACAATGCATTAGGGTATGAACAAAGAATCTCCATTGAGTAAAAAACTTTGACTTGTAGAATTTAAAAACTCCAATGGGACCTTCATACCCCATTCTTTGTAAAGTTGAGAAGAGTTCTTCATTGGGAATAGAAGATATACCTGAGGCATCATCTAGTCGAAGAGTGATGCGAATGAGTTCTTCTGAAACTTTCAAGGGTTTGTCACATACCCTTGTTTGAATGACTTTATGCCCATCTTCGGATTCTACGGTGGCATTGGCCCAGAATTGCGTCTGATGCTCGATGTATATTGTCGGATTCACCGTTAGGGCATACGAGATATGAGCGGACTTGAGAAAATCCACAATTTCATGAAATCCTTCGGCCTGCTTCGGCTTCTGAAGCATTGCAATCTCATTATGCTCGTCGACAAACTCCATAATCGTTGTGCTTCCTGAGGATTTGTAAAGAAAACACAGAGATTCTAGGGAGAAGAGGTTAGAACGAGAGAGAGAAGAAGTTAATGCGAAGAGTCGTTATGAACTTTGGCGGGCAAACAGGGGTATTTATAGCAGTATTTGCCCTAGATTTTCAAAAGCAGTATTAACGACATAAGCAGTATTAACGACTTAGCAGTATTAACGACTGAGCAGTATTAACTGCAAGGCAGTATTAACAACAGAGCAGTATTAACTACTAAGCAGTATTAACGATTGAGCAGTATTAACTGCAAGGCAGTATTAACAACAGAGCAGTATTAACTACTAAGCAGTATTAACGATTGAGCAGTATTAACTGCAAGGCAGTATTAACTACACAAGCAGTATTAACTACACAAGCAGTATTAACTACTTAAGCAGTATTAACAACAGAGCAGTATTAACTACTAAGCAGTATTAACTGCAAAGCAGTATTAACTACTGAGCAGTATTAACTACTGAGCAGTATTAACTACTGAGCAGTATTAACTGCTAAGCAGTATTAACTACTCATTGGCAGTATTAACTGTGCACTAGCAGTATTAACTACGCACTTGCAGTAGTAACTCTGCACTAGCAGTAGTAACTCTGCACTAGCAGTAGTAACTCTACACTGGCAGTAGTAACTCTGCACTAGCAGTAGTAACTCTGCACTGGCAGTAGTAACTATACTTGCACTTTGCAGCACTAGTCAAATCCTCAAATGTCATCTTACCTTCTGACATCACCTTTACTTTTACCACTTATCTTACCTCCTGCATGATTATTTTCAAAAGTAACATGTCCTCCATCTATTCTTTTGAAATTCTTGAGGCAGGCCATGTTACCTGTCATGTGCCTGGAGCAACCACTATCAACATGCCAGATGCTCTTCCCCTTGAGCTGTTGGTTGCCCTGCACATCTGATAAATCAGTTAGTTTTTATTGGGAACCCAAGCCGAAGTGGTCTTGGGTCTCCCTTGCTCATCAAAGTACTTGCACTTGGTTTTGATGAGATTTTCAAACTTAGGTACTGTAGAATTGGAGTATTTTGTCAATATGATAGGTCTAGCAGCACAAACACTGGAAGCAGTATTAACCTTAGAAGAAGTACTAACAGAGTTAGCAGCACTAACTGAGTTAGCAGTACTAACAGAGTTAGCAGTACTAACAGAGTTAGCAGCACTAACTGAGTTAGCAGCATTAACTGAGTTAGCAGTACTAACTGAGTTAGCAGCACTAACAGAGTTAGCAGCACTAACAGAGTTAGCAGTACTAACAGAGTTAGCAGCACTAACTGAGTTAGCAGCACTAACACTGCTAGCAGCACTAATTTTTGAAGAAGTACTAACAGTGTTAGCAGCACTAACACTGCTAGCAGCATTATCTGAGGCTGCAGTACTTTTAGGAACCCACATTGTGACACATTCTTTTTCAGGCTTTTTCTTCATGTGGCTTGTGGCTTTAGCTTGTTTCTTAGCCACATGGTTCCTTGCAGGCTTCCTATAACCATTGGATTTATAAAAAGGTCTTTGAAAATTCATCCTTTGGTTAATAGGATTGAAATAACAGTGTTTGGCAAGATGATTCAATCTGCCACAGATGAAACAAGGTTTTGGTCTGTTAATCCTTTGCAGATCAACTCCTTGCTTTTGTGCCCACTGGTTATTCCAATTTCTTTGATTTCCCCTCTTATTATCATGTTTTTGGGGCTTAGTCTTTTGAAATTTCTTGCAAGAACAATGTTCACAAGTTTTAGAGTTCACAACAGTGGTCTGTGTATAATGAACTCCCTTTACCTTGTCAGTCCTTTTCATCTCATTGTTCTTAACACATGGACTTTCACATTCCTCATCAGATCCTACTTTGTCAGTCTCATCCTCAACAACTACTTTATCTAATGGATCTACTTCAGTGGCTCCTTTAGGTAAGTCCTTCCTATCCTTGGTTTCTAATAGGTCTGACTTAGGAGGGATGTCGTTGTTGTTATAGGATGGGGGTGTGGCATTGTACCCTATTCCTGGTTTCAACTTACTATGGATTTGAGAGTTGATTATGTTGTCCATAACTTTGGAGGCACAAGTAAACTTTTCTACATCAAGTTTAACTTTCTCAAGCTCTCCTTTTAGTTTCTCACACTCTTCCCTAGACTCTTTCAGTTGGAACTCCAGACCACCCTTTTCCCACTTCCAGTAGTTTGTATCATATGAGTGTTGAAGTTCATTGGCTTGAAAAGCCTTAATTTGTTCTTCAAACCTCTCAACAATCAATACATAATCTCTGATGTCCTTTTCTAATCTCTTAAGGTCATAACACATTCCCTGATTGTGATCTCTATACCTTTTAACAGTATCTATACAAGATTGAGAACAGAGATTAGATTTTACCTCCGTAGGAATATCTGAAACTTCTGCCATGAGTGCATGATTCTGGATTGCCTCTTCTGCTTGATCACTCCAATCAAAAGTATTGTTTGATTCAATAGAATTGTCCATAATAATTGTCGAATTCTAAGAAACACAAGCTCTGATACCACTTGTTAAGATTAAACGTTACACACACACAATACGCACACAACCGTTCCTGCAGTTTCTCTTGCAGTTTCTCAATGTTATGACCAGTCTTCTCAACCAAGCAAGGAAGAAAGATGGAAGCTTCAGATTCGTTCAGAGTGTAGTTCTCATTTGCTAATGTGTCAAAGAGTTCTGGGAGGAACTCCAGCACCTTAAGTAGGCAAGATGTGTTGGATTCACAGAGGCGTCAAGTGGTTTTAAAAGATTGATCAGTACCACAAAAGACGAGGTCTGCTCTGCATTATCCAATATCTTAACCATTAAAACATTTAATGCTTTCAGAAGCTGACTGCCATCATCCATCCTTGGAACCCTTTCATCTAAGAGGGCCACGAAGAGGACTGCTGGTCAGACATCAACTTCTCGACCAATCATACCCCCACGAGTCCAAGTATTTGCCGACGATGTTTCTTGGGACTCGACTGACGACGATGATTCAGTACCATCCGCTTCCCCTTCGGATGATGAAACCACGAACCAACCTCGTCAAGATGATGATGGCCACTCCGACTCCGACTCCGACCACGATCCCGATGCAGATCTTATTCCAAGACACGTGGGTCAGAGGCAACATATTGAGAGTTCCGATGTTGATTCCACTTGGAACATCGGACTCTCCGGCGATGATTGTGTCATAAGGAGGGATGAGGGAGTCGAAGTAGAAAATGAAAATGTTGTGATCCGTGAGGAGGTGAGAAAATAAATAGGAGAGTCTGTGACAGGGTCGGATAAAGTTATAACTACCGACCCTCCCTAAACCGTTACAAGCCGGGTAGCCACATCTACTACCAACAAGCGTTCGTCGCCGTTGCGTATTGAAACAGACATGGTGGACCCAGCCATGCAATGCACAGCCCCACTCAACCACTCATCGGCATCTCAAATTTCCGATGTTTCATTTTCCACAACGGATTTAGCACATACACTATCGACAACACACTCGGTGTTTGCCAGTATTGAACAAGGTAGGCTTCCGCCCCGACCACCGACTTTCATTCCGCGCACGTTGAGTCTAGAGCCATTCAGTTGAACTTCTTTTCCTAGGCCATGAGTGTCGGTATCTTACCAAGTTGAGGGCTTCCGTGCCCCAACCGGAACACCTAGAGTGCGGCCGCCATTTGTTGGTACCCCACGAGGATCGGGTGGAAGTCCTGTTATTGCTAACACCGCGCCATCTTTGAACACAGGCCGTATAGTTGCTACAACTACTACGATAACCAAAAACCTAAGTGGTTCGGGTGTTAGATCCATTTTCCCATCTTTAACTGTGATACAGGTCGCTCAAAATCTTGGTCCTTATCCGCATTTCATCACTCTGGAGGTTTTGAGAGCTTCACTGGCATCAATTGACGCCACATACAAGAATCACACCGAACAGTTAAGGAAGACTGTTAATGATTTATCTGCCGAAGTTCGGAGGGAAATAAAAGGAAAGGGTATTGCAGAATCTTCATCGACTCCTCAGAATCCACCATCCAGTGTTCAATCCGAACCACAACCACCACCATCAGTTCCTTTACACCAAGTTCCTACCCATCAACTCAAATCCGAGTTGTTAGCCCGTTTGTTAGCCCAAGGAGAATCTAACACTAATGAAGAAGTTGATCTATTAGGCTTGCTCTAACAACAATCTGAAACCCAAAACCGATTACCCACCAGCACAGACTTTCAAACTCTAAACAACGTCATCAAGGAAATGACCCAAGCCATGCTTACCGGCTACCAATCCTTATCTGAAAGAATCACTGTGGTCGAACAGGCTTATGGTGTTCAGGCTTAAGCTTCCAACAAACGAAGACATGATGATCAGGATGATCCTGATCAACATGAGGGGGTGAAGAGAGCTAGGGTTGGAGAATCGAGTGCTGCTGCTACTGAAAACATCGGGGGATCAGATCAGACAGTAAATGAGGGGGCAGCAGGGGCAAGTGGACCAGAAACTGATGCGGTCCAGGTTGATGATGACGTAGTTCTAGCTGATGTCATAACTGGGGTTGAAAAGCCTCCGGTTGTTGACAATAGAACGGAAGAAGAAAGGATGGCGGATGACATGATCACTGATTATATCTACGTTGACTCTGAGGAAGAGCCAGAGACTACAAATGTCCAAATCAAAGAAGAGATAGACGATTTATTTGATACCACCGGGGATCTTGTGATTGCTTCGGATTCTGATAATGACACTCCCGATGACATTCCTCAACAGCAACAACAAGCAGATCAAGGTACAAGCTCTTCAGCTCAACAGGCTCCAGTAGTTCAAGTGAATGCTCTAGTAGTTCAAGTGAATGCCGATGGCAGGATACGAGATCCAGTCCTAGAAGCTGAGCTCAGACTATATCATGATGTGATTGTCGTTGAACCTGGGTATGTTGCAACTGGAGAAAGGGTGAGGATCTTAACTCCATTCCAAGAAAGCTCCAGAAAAGACTTATATGTAAAAGACGTCCAAAAGATCAACTTAGAAAAGGTATACGGCATTGAGAACTGGCCATCACTTCACAAGATTGAATTTCTACACGTTATGAACAACAAAGACCTGGATACAGATGCGGTAAGGTCAGATAAAGTCATTGTGAAGGTGTTGAAGATAGAATCATGCAAGCTTCTCAATGTCTGGTACCCATAGTTCACTGTTAGAAGATCTGATGGCTCCGAATGCGTCTTCTCAAAAGCAGACTTCAAGAGCCTAAAACTTGATGACTTCATAAGTCTGTATGACATTCTGGCATGGGCTCCTGAAAATAAAATAGAATGGTCTGCTGCTTATCAGAGCGTCAAGAGGTTTATGCAGAATATCCTAAAATTTTCTTACCTTACGAATTTCCAAATGGCCTTGGAAGCACACCAGACCAGAGTAAACCTCAGAGGACCAAACAGGCGTCTGCCAGACATCGAAGGTATTCCCGTGTACACTGTGCTGAAGAAACCTGAACTCGGAGTCGTTTACTTCAATCAAGACATGAAGAAAAGATTCCTGAGAATATGTGAAGCCAACAAGTATTGTGACGGAACCTTCAAGATGATACAGGTCAATCTGGAGAGCAAACTGCGTCTGGATGAAAGCGGGGATGTGAAGCTTAAGGAGAAGGAGAAGGAGCTGATCAAGCAAGTCCTGGATGCCATTACCTATCGTAAGGAGTATCGGAATGTGTTGCGGAGGTTTGAGATCATTTTTGGAATTCAGAAGAAGTTCGTGAACCCGGTGGATGCTTAAACTCTTTGCCTCTACATTGGTACAAAGGGGGAGATTGTTAGTGCTCTAATTAGCTAGTTGTACCAAGTAGAGGGACCTTTTGTGTAATTGTAAAGTTACAAAATATATATTGTTATTTTCCTTTCTTTTGACATCAGGTCATCCATTACACACACACTAGTACACACATTGCACTTTCCTCTCTACAATTCATCTTGTGTACTTGGTGATTGCATATTGAATATATGGATGGCATTATGAGCATATTGAGTATATGATTACTTGTTCTGGGATCACAAATTCAATTGATATATATATATATATATATATAATATTTTAGATTTATATAATTGGCCATTCCACTTATATACATATATATATATATATATATATATATATATATATATTTCCATTAAAATTGTTTATTTAATAAATAAATAAAACACATTAATAATCTATTAAAAATATACATATATAGATTAGGGTTGAGTGAGGCAATGCCTCTTTCTGGTTTTGATATGCACGCCATAAGCAATATTAAAAGGAATCTCAATCAGTATTGCATAAGAAATCACAACTGATAAATACAATCTCAATGAATGGGTAAAATTTAAAAATTATTCTATTACAGATTTCCAATAAAGTATAATTGGTTTATGAGCCTACGTAGATTTTGGCTCTGATACTATTTGTTATATTTATATGTGATATCCGTAAGCATATGATAACAATAATGAAATGCATAGGAACATAAAACACGTAATCAGGAATCAATTTTAACATAGTATCGTAAAGAGTTTAATAGATCTAACCTGGAACACTTGTGTCATACGCATGAAATTCATTAAAGCGGAAGCAATCATAAACGCGTGTAGATCGAAGTCTTCTAAAGCTCTATACGGTTTGCTTCAGAATGGGGTTGAACTGAATGCAGAAATCGTGTAGGCAATAGGAACTTGATCTCCTTTATTTATAAGCCACTAGAGACTCATCCCATAAGGAGTCCTAGTTTATCTATAGGATTTTAATTTTAAATAATAGAAGATATACACTAATCTTAGTGTTAATCAGGTAATTAACTTAATGAATTATCCTACTCATATTAGGAGATATATATCCAAATATGTAACTAGATTATAACTGATATAGGATTCTCTTGATAAGTTTAAATATTTAAATCAATTATCCTTTAATATTTATTACAAATAATGTTAAAGTCCAATTTATTTCCAACATTTTTTTCAACCCAAACTCGAATAACTTGCAACTCGACTCGACTCGACTCGTTTACACCCCTATACCGATCACTGGTGTGATCCCAGAACAAGTAATCAACACAATAAACTCAACAATGGTAATGCCATCCCTCTCATTAATCTCAAAGTACAAAGCAATCTAGAGAGAATTCTATTAGGGTACTTGGAATGACATTTTCAGAAAATACAAGATAAAATCTATTTATAGTTAGTAAATAGGAAAGTACGGATTGGCCCCTTAAATTGATACAACATGATAATAAGGGCACTAACATTCTCCCCCTTTGTATCAAAAGTTGAGGCAACAAAAAATTTAGGCTTGTTCCGGAGCAACGTAGTTCTTCCTGATCCCAAAAATGATTTCAAAACTTACTTGTGCAACAAACAAGTAAGTCACAACTCAATCGTGCGATGAAGTTACTGTAGCTAGCTTGTGCGACAAAATTAGTTAATAGCTTTATTGCATAAAGTGGTGACATATCCTTATCTTTGTCATGCGATATACCACTAAATCGCACCCCTTTTGTGCGATAAGAACATTAAAATTCATAGCCCTTTCCAACCACGTGTACTTATAGGAAACTCTATAAAGATGAACTGAATTACATAAAATCACAACTGTCAACCTATTTCATGCAGCACCACAGATTGAAATTAAATCAAAAGGATATGTGATGTGAAGCCACGTAAGTAGTCCTATATCACAGCTACATGTGATGAAGAAAAGTTGCAGCTCCACCGTCCAAATTAATCAGATTCAATCAAAGTACAACTGTCTTGCACATAATCTTTTGTGATCATGTTTTTTCGCACCTATTATGTGTGATAACAAAGAAATATCTCATCAGCCTTATGTGATGAAATCACTGTATCAAATCCTTCTTTGTGCGACAAAATCACCAAGAACGACCATACATATCTAATCGCTTCATTTTTCATCCAAACTCTAATTTGTTTTATTAAACTTTGAAATGATGATCGACTTGTGTTTAGAAACACAATTAGTGAAAGTCAAACTATTGATCCAAACTCTCTTAGTGATTTGATGATGATCCTTATAATTAGTGAAAATTACTTTAAACTGTTTTAGTATAATAGTTACAGATTCAGTGATCATTGAACACCTCTCTTGTAAACAGTTTATGTAAGTAATCCCGGAAGACAAGCCTCATGCTGAAAGTAACTCTCAGTAGAATTCGAAGACCAAGTTAATGATAAAGACCAATATACTCATGATCTGAAACGGTATTCGGTGAAACCAAGACAAGTCTACAAAGCGTGACAATCAATTTCAAGACTCAGCGATAGCTGAAGCTCTTCCTCAGTGATAGCTGAAGATGCTCCTCGGCGATAGCAGATCAAGAGTCTTGTTTTACAAGATTTGTTTGTCTTATCATCTTGCACAAATAGTACAAAGGTAAAAAAATCAAACTTGTTTTTATCTATCTCCGTTGTAACATCTCGAATTTTCCGTAATTTTTAATATGAATTGGGGTCTAATTGTATTTGGTTTAAATTTTGGATTATGATGCAATTATATAATTCTTTGGAGCTAAAAATTCAAATGACCAAAGCTTGTTGCTATTTTTGGAAAGTTTGGAACTTAAGGGGGTAATTGGTCATTTGAAGAAAGTGGATTAGATAAGATAGATTTTTATTGGAAAATATCTGATTTTCCTTGGCTGGATCGGTTGAGAGAAAGAGAGAAAGAAGAAAGAAAGAAGAAAGAAAGAAGAAGAAGAAGAAGAAAAGAAGAGATTTAAGCTAAAAATCTTGGTATGTATACAAAGGATTTTTGTAAGTTTGATTTCCAGTAGTAAGAGGGTATCTATAACTTAATCTGAATTCGTTTAGGTGTTGTTTTCTTCTGGAATCAGATTGTGCAAAGTGAAGTGGGTTTTGACCTTTGAGGTGAGTTCATTCCAATTGCTTAAAACCTTGTTTTCTGTCAAATTAAATGTTAAGACTTGTGTATAAAATGTATTGGGACTGAATGGATGTGTTAAAACAAGCTGAATGGAACAGATACGAATTTAGATTGTAAAAATAGGCTGCAGGTCGTAAGTTTCTGGATGAAATAACAGTATCCGGAAACCTCCGTTTTGAAGGTTTCCGGACAAGACAAAGTTATCCGGTAAGTTCTTTTATTTTAGTCTCCGGATGAAATAGATACCGGATGGTATCCGGATTTCTTTGGTGTCCGGATGTTGTCCGGAAAATTTGTGTTATCCGGATTGTTTAGGTTGTCCGGTAAGTTGTGTGTATCCGGTAAGTTGTGTGTGTCCGGTAAGTTGTGTGAATCCGGTAAGTTATGATGTCCGGATAGTTTGTGCAGTCCGGTAACCTTTGTTGTCCCGATAATTCTGATATCCGGATATAGTTTCTGGATGTGCTATCTGATTCAGTTTCTAAAAATAATTTCTAGGGGCGCTGCCCCCAGACCCCGCAAGGGCGTTGCCCCTTGACCCCATCCGCTAACCGGATAGCGAAACCCCCGTGTCAAGTTACCGAAGGGGAAACAATTGAGGAGGAGGACACGATAGGTTATTTAATATTCTTAGAATTGAGAATATGATACGAGAGTGGCATGATATGTTGTAATGTACATACATTAATAAGGTATAATGGATCCGTAACCACGAGTTGTATTGGATAACGTAGGATAGGCAAAGTATAATTGCTATTCCTGTTTATAGTGGAATGTAATAAATAGGCAAAGTATAATTGCTATTCATGTTGAAAAGATGGGATAGGCAAAGTAGAATTGCTATCCACGTTGATATGATTGAATAGGTAAAGTAGAATTACTATTCATATTACAATAATAGAATATGCAAAGTAGAGTTGCTATTCTTGTTGAAAGGAGGAATAGGCGAGGTATAATTGCTATTCCCGTGTATCCTTGGAAATGGTTGAATAGGCAAAGTACATCTGCTATTCACATTGATTGATTGAATAGACAAAGTATAATTGTTATTCATGTGTATGATTGAATAGACAAAGTAGAATTGTTATTCATGTGTATGTTTGAATAGACAAAGTAGAATTGTTATTCATACGGAATGTTGGAATAGGCATATTATAATTGCTATTCAGGTTGAATGTTTGAATAGGCATAGTATAATTGCTATTCAGGTTGAATGAATTAATGGGCAAAGAGAGTTGCTATTGATAATTGAGATATGGGAGTGTGAATTAGATGAAGTGTAAGTGTTGTTTGATGGATTTGAAATAGACAGTGTATATATATATATAAGTGCTATTTCTGTATTCCATTTCAAAGAGAAGGTATGATGTTGAATGCGAGTTTGTAAGATTGATTGATAAACTAGAATCCGTGAGGATTCGTAGTAGGTTATTGGATATGGTGATACGACTTTATGAATGGTAGTTATACTCGTGGGATTGAGTATGGTTATGTCATTACGAGACAAGTATGAGTATGGTAAGAATGGTGATAAAGCAGGTTTGAATATATGCGTTGATTATCTAAGATTCCAATGTTGTTAATGTTTTAATTTAAAATCGGATGTTCTCACTAGGCGTAAGCCTAATCGTTTCAAATCAACTTTTCTTACCAGGTACTAGCTCAGGGAAAGTAAAGGGAAGAGGGACAGGTGCTTTTGGGTATTCAACTTGTTGATGTTAAGAAGATAAGTTAGCTGATATGAGGATGTTTTGATGAATGACTTAGACAACCCGTTTAATCTTTTCATGGTGAACAAGATTGGATTAATAGGTTGTTTTGGAGAATTCGAATTGTATGTATTAAACCTCATAGTTAATTCTATACTTATATATATGAAAGTTGGATGATTCTATAAGTAAACCTTGTTAAACTTAAGGTTTAAATTAGCCCTGATTTTTAGGGTGTTACATCCGTACAAACCTCTATATGCTCCACTGTTCACATACGGCCAAAAGCATGGCATGGATAAATTCAAAATTCATGCTTCCAATACCTTTTGGACATGTGGATTGTACCACTTGACTTGCATTAAATGCATGAGGCATAAATAAACAGTGAAGACTTCCAAAGATAAATACCCACTACTACAAAAAAAAGGTCTTTTGACACGGTTGTAATGGGTTTTTACACGGTTTTGGAACCGTGTAAAAGTCCACCGTGTAAGAAAGTGATTGATTTTTTTACACGATTCTAGAACCGTGTAAAAATGTCTTTTTTTTACACGGTTCTATAACCGTGTAAAAAAGTGAGAAAACCTGTGTAAAAAACACCCAATTTTATACGGCTGTTAGGCAGAACCGTGTAAAAATAGGAACTTACGGTTTTTTGTTAAAACCGTATAAAAATGTCACATCTTTTTACACGGTTCCTAGCCAAAACTGTGTAAAAAGGTCAAAGCTTTACCGATGGACCAACTTCACCGATAGATCACCCACAATAAGAATATGTAGATGGGTCATCGATGACACTTATTACTAACGTATATTCGTCGGTAAAAAAAATTATCTTACAAAAGTAATAATTCATTTTCTTGTTCTTTTATTTGTTTAAAACATATTATTTATAATAATCATGATGCAATCAAAGATAAGGAATAGAGGTAAAAAAATTAGATTCATATTGATTTAAGGGAATTTAATTAAAATACCCAAAGTTTGACATTGACTTACCAAAATACCCATTTTTTCGATTTTACCAAAATACCCAATTTTTCCGCGAAGAGAGCCCGCGATCGCGGGCAGGGACCAATTTTGAAAATTTTTTATTTCATATTTACACTTTCAGTCCCTGCCCGCGATGGGGACCAATTTTGAAAATTATATTTACACTTTCAGTCCCTGCCCGCGAAGGTGTCCCGCGATGGTGTTCCGCGATGGGGACCAATTTTGAATTTTTTTTATTTTTTATTTACACTTTAAGTCCCTGCCCGCGATCGCGGACCCCCATCGCGGAAAAAATGGGTATTTTGGTAAAAACGAAAAAATGGGTATTTTGGTAAGTCAAATTCAAACTTTGGGTATTTTAATTAAATTCTCTTGATTTAACTTAATTAAACAAGTAGAGAAATCAATTATGTTGTCTCAAATAATTACATTGAAGGCAGAAACAAAAGTGAAACCAAAATTCTAATCTACAGACTTGGCCAAAATAAGATCCAATTGTCTTTAGATAAACTATAAACTCTAATTTCCACTTGAACTTGAATGGTCATTGTGAAAACATTCATTCCACGTATATCTACATTCAGTGAGTCCACAAATCCCTTTTGCATTCCACAACATCCAATAAGCACTTTTTCATTGAATATTGGTAATTATATCTTGAACGAACTGAGAGTTACCGTAAGCAATATCTGCAATCATTTCATCCCTACAAAGAAACACTATACATTAATTTTTCTTAAAAATATATAAACATAACTTAGAAACATTATGAATAAATATATATGCTTGATAAATAGTGAATGGCAAAAAAAATTAGGATAGGTCTAAGAACCTTTAAGACGGAAAATGTTGAATCGTCTTTGAGTCAATGTTTTGAATACAATCCACTAGTATAAACAAACCTGCAACACCGATGAGAAGAGAGGGCGGCATGGATATGAAACTTGCAGCACCAATGAGCAAAAGGGAAGAGAGGTTTTTTAAATTAAGCGAGGAAAATAAATTAGGGTTTCTATGTAGCCGCATATAGATATAGGGAATAAAAAGGAGGGAATCGAAAAATTAAGGAGGGAATGGGATTTTAGAGTTTTGAAATATTATTTTGTTTTTTCAAAAGATTCTACTATGGTTAACGAAATCATTCCTTAAAACTTATAAGGATTAACAAAAAGATATATATTTATTTTAAGGGAAATTAATTAAAATACCCATACTTTGACTTTGACTTACCAAAATACCCACTTTCTCGCCAATTTTACCAAAATACCCATTTTTTCCGCGGAGGGTCCCGCGATTGCGGGTCAGTGCCCACGTGGCCCCGCGGTTTGGCCCAAATGTCCCGCGGAGCCCCCCAACTATTGCCGCAGTGACAAGATTGGCCCTTGTCCGCGATGGCCTTCCGCGATGGGTCAAAACATTACACTTTTAGTCCTTTTTTGCACGAATCTTTGCATGTTTTTACTGTTTTTTCCACAATTATTGTACTTTGAAGACCAATTTATGGTTAAAATTCACTGGCTTGTTTCATCAATGTTGATTCATTCTACTTGGAAGACCAATTTGTGGTTGCAATTCATGTTGGTTGTTTCATCAATGTTGGTTGTTTCATCAATGAGATTTCATCCATAAATATCAGTAAAATGCAATCCATAATTCACACCCATTGCATCCTTTTTTCTTGCTTTCTTTCTTCAGTATTTTGTTTTTGAGATACTACTGAAAAAATGAGTTCATCTGTTGCAAAAGCTAAGCTATTTTTCTGTTTCGATGGTGAATGGGTGCAAGACAACAATGAGTGGAATTTTGCTTATAAATCTAAGCATTTTGTAAAATTGTCAGTAACTATACTTATCAGAAGTTTGTTGCATACGACATGCAAAAATGTGGAATCGACCCTTCTGTTGTTTGCAAGTTAGTGTTTAAGAATGGTGATGGGTCATTTGTGGAGTTATCCAACGATGGGGATATCTCTGGTTTTCTGCACTTTGCAGCCAAATCAGAAAGACCTCCATTACTTTTTGTGTATGCCGATTCATCGGTGTGCGACGAAGACGATGACGACAATGATGACGACGGTGATGACGAAGACCTCCAAATGGAGGAGCCTGATTTTGTTCCGGAGACGCAACAACAACAACCACAAGAAGAAGAAGAAAAAGAAGACCAAGAAGGACGCTTTGCTGGAGTTGCTGATGACGAAACCCATGTTTTCACAATGGGTAATTCTAATATAGACATATCAGATACCAATAGTGATGAGGACGAAGAATATACCCCTAGTAATAAATCATTTAGTCAGTTAAATGACTTTTTTGATATGCCCCCTATTCTTCCAGACCCGAATACCCATACATAAACCTACGAACCTACACCTTATAATCGTAGTTCAAGGATACAAGTAGGTGAGATATTTGATTCGAAGGATGACTTGGCCACACAGGTCGGAATTAAGTTCATAGAAGAGGGTTTCGAAATTTACACGCCGAGATCCGACAAAACCAGATACGAAGTTATATGTGGGAGAGAAAATTGTAATTGGAGGTCGTACGCGAGGTCCGTGGGCGAGAAAGGAGGGATATTTGTCATTAGAAAGTTGCACGACGATCACACTTGTTCGAGGACGCAACTGAATCCCAACCACAAACAAGCCACCAAAAGGACTTTAGGTACGATACTGAAAAACAAATTTCTTGATGCTAGCAGGTCAATGCGTCCAAAGGACATCGTGAGCGATGTACACCATCAGTACGGGATCACAATTGGTTACCACAAAGGCTGGCGTGCGCGATGCAGGGCATTGCTAATGGTCAGAGGCACATTCGAGGAGTCGTATGAACGACTCCCTGAGTATTTATATAATTTGCAGCTGCATAATCCAGGAACGGTCACCCAGATAAGGATCGATTCAAATGGATGGTTTGAGATGTGCTTTGTTGTCCTTGGACCAACGGTACGTATTTTAACACATCATATGTTTACACATTATAAACTATAACATTTACAAACGGAAACCACCTACGTTTTTTAAGATCCACACATTTATGGCAAATCTGCGTCGTGTCCTGGTAATAGACGTTGCCCATTTAAAGGGCCCTTAATTGGGTATGATGTTCCTGGCGGTTGCCATGGACGGGAATAACTTCATCGTTCCCGTAGCTTTCGGAGTAGGAAAGTCCGAAACCGGGGAGGAGTGGACTTGGTTTCTGTCCATGTTGAGACAAGCTATCGGAGACCCGCAAGGGTTGGTGTTTATGTCTGACAGGGCTCCTTCTATAAGCTCCGCAATCTCTGCCATGTACCCAAACGCCCCCCATGCCTTATGTTGTCGACATTTGGAGATGAACGCCAAAGGCCAGGACAAACGTATTAACACCTACCACGATGTCTACTGGAAGGCATGCAAAGCATATACGGCTCGGGAGTTTGACTGGTACATGAATGTTCTACGAGTTAGTGCCAACAAAGCAGCCAAAGTTATGGACGATGTTGGACCGGAGAGGTGGTCCGCGGCCCATTTTCATGTACAACGGTATGACATTCTGACCGCCAATAGTGCAGAGTCGGTGAATGCACTCTCCCGTTTTGTGCGTAGATGTCCGATTGTTACTCTTATGGAGTACTTTCGGGCCTTTCAACAAGAGTGGTACCAACGTCGATGCCGAAAAGGAGCTGAGCTGCATAATAGACTCACACCAGCAGCGGAAGAGATAGTTCTCCTCAGGGCGGGTCACACGTCGACATAGAGGGTAAGCGAAATCGGGTATGGGAGGTACCATGTTCGGGATAACCAACTTGACGCGATTGTCAATATGACCGACCGTGTTTGTTCATGTTTCCAATGGCAAAAATCTGGGTTACCGTGCGGCCATGCCATTGTTGCGGCAAGACATATGGGTTGTAGAGATTGCAGCGACTTGGCTGTAAGTTTCTTCACGTCCGAAACTTACCGGGCAACATACGCAGAGGTAATAAATCCAGCTGGACCCCCTGAAGCATGGGTGTCTCCACCTGACCCCCTTCCGCCATGCTATCCACCGTTAAACACTAAGAACAGAGCCGGGAGACCGAGAAAGAACGATCGACGTCCATCACGTGGTGAAGGTCCGATACAGCGAAAATGTACCTGGTGCCAATGCGTAGGACGTACTCGTGGAGAGTGTCCAACTCCCGCCCCTTCAACCGTGTCAAGGAGTAGACGTTCAGTCAGCCAACTAAGTAACACGCAGGGCCCGTCGGAGCTTGAACCACATGGAACTATATCATATGATAGCGTTGATCTGAACATTGATTTCCCTTGATTGGGACGATAAATATTGTATGTTTAGTGCTCTTGTTTTGATATATAACATGATTTTATCTACTTTATCGGCCCGTGTAATTTATCAAACATAACTTATGTACGTTGTAATTTAGTAAAATAAGGGACCGAAGTTGTAATTTAACAAACAAAAGAGACCTAAGTTGTGTTAGAGCAAAGACAGGGACAAAAATAGCCAACATGCAGTAAAAGCATCCACATTTGCCTATAAATAACCTACGCTAGATTAGTCGTAAAACACATATACGAGAACATATTATTCGTTAACGTATTCTTACATAGCATCCCCAAACCTTCATGTTTGGTGCTTTAGGCGTTTATCTGAATCGCTTTCAGACACTGGCAAAGAGTTATATAGTTAGTGTGCATGTTTCATTGAGTTTTGCTTGTTACTACCGTTGTTCTACGACCTAACTATATTAATTAATGTTCATCAACAGATGCATATCCACAGTTGTTCACCATGAAAGTCCACCATGGTGGGTATTTCACGGAACCACCCAGAAGACATTAGTTACGTGGTCTAAAAATTTATGTTGACATGTTAGATGTGGTGGATCTTTCTATGCAACTGCTTGAACAGATCATGAAAGAGTTGGACTATGAAGAACCAAAATATAATAGGTTGTATTTTAAGAGACCGAATGCAGACTTCTTGACTGGACTGGTAGAATTGAGTACCGACGAAGATGTAGCAAACATACGCCAGTATGTTGACGGCCATACTGTGATTGAAGTGTACATCGAGAAAGTGGAGCTTAACACTTTGAGACTCATCTCGCCAGAGCATGTAAGAAGTCGACCCGGATTGTCAAAAACCAAACCATCGTCTAGCCGTAGTCTCAAATTTGGATAATTTTGTACTGTACTGACTAGTATGTGTTTGTTCTGAAATAATCTTGTATAACATCTAGGAGTTGTATTTTTAATATGAACCACTTTTCAGACTATTTTTCAGATCAGCCTAATGAAAGACCTTTATTCATGAGCAAACTTCAACATGTAACATCAACATAAAAACTCCAGGAACGAAACAACAACATAGAAACAGGAAAGGAACGAAACGACAATGTCGAACTGAAAAAGTACAAAACAACAACACATAAACAACAAAGTACTAAAGCAACACCCGTACCACCACCTAATGAAAAATTGCCTTAGTTTGATCAATCCAACTTTGCTTGTCGCTTACCTTCGCTTGAAGAATTGCGAAGTCTTGCATAATGTGGTGAATGTCTTATTTTTCTCGACGAAAACGAGCCTCCCTATCTTTTACATCCCCTTTCATCCTTTTGATCTCCTTTTCTTCCACTTTGATCCTTTTCAAGTGGGCTTCCTTCCTGGCCATCATCTGTTTCCACTCTTGTGTCAGTTGGTCTATCTCCTTTTCCCTTTCTGCTATCGCGATCTGGAGTTTCACGGGCATTCTTTCAGGTGTAGACGATGGGTTAGATGACGATGCCATTTGTTTACTGAAGAAAGAAAGCAAGAAAGAAGGATGGAATGAGTGTGAATTATGGATTGCATTTTACTGATATTTATGGATGAAATCTCATTGAGGAAGATGAATGGCAACCACAAATTGGTCTTCAAAGTACAATAATTGTGGAAATAAACAGAAAAAACATGCAAAGATTCGTGCAAAAAGGACCAAAAGTGTAATTTTTTGGCCCATCGCGGACAGGGGCCAATCTTGTCACCGCGACAATAGTTGAGGGGCTCTGCGGGACATTTGGGCCAAACCGCGGGGCCACGTGGGCCCTGACCCGCGATCGCGGGACCCTCTGCGGAAAAATGGGTGTTTTGATAAAATTGGCGAGAAAATAGGTATTTTAGTAAGTCAAAGTCAAATATGGGTATTTTAATTAATTTCCCTTATTTTAAAGCTATTTTTAAGATAATTATATATGTATATATATATATTCTTTAAAAAAAGGATATTAATATACTTCATGCCACGTATATATTAATATATTTAAAATGTTGGATATTATCTTTTTACACCATAAAATTCGTGAATAACATATCAGTATATTTATCTTTTAATTAATTTTTAAATAATTAAAAGATAATTATATATATGTTCCTTAAAAAAGGATATACTTACCAATTATCTAATTTATGAGAACAATTTTTGAAAACTTTTACATCATTAAATTAAGATACCATATACAAATTAATAAAATTATATGTTTTTACACGGTTTTTAAAGGACAATTGTATAAAAAAAACTGTAACATTGTGTAAAAAATAACCGTTACAAAATAGATTTTTACACGGTTTTTGAAAAGTTAACCGTGTAAAATGACTTTCGGTCTTTTTACACGGGTCATTTTCCAAAATCGTGTAATAATTTATATATTTTTTACACGGTTATCTTACAAAGACATGTAAAAAAGTATCGAAATCATTTTAAATAGTTTTTCTCAAATAACCGTGTAAGATAATTACACTTTTTTACACGGTTATTTTAAAAAACCGTGTAAAATTGTTTCCAGATATTTTTAAACGGTTTTTCTCAAATAACCGTATAAGATAATTTCACATTTTTACACGGTTTTGAAAACAACCGTGTAAAAAGGTATTCAAACCTTTTTACACGGTTCTCCTACCAAAACAACCGTATAAAAAACACTTTAAAAAGCCATGGGTACATCTTTACACATTTTTTTAAAAACCGTGTAAAAATGGACGTGTAATAAAGTCATTTTTGTAGTAGTGACCTCGTTTCTTTCTTCACGCTTTCTTTCTTTCTTTCTTTCTTCTTTTTATACAAAGAACTTAGTAATTCTTAAGATTGTTTAGAATAGATTTAACTTTTCTATTTTCGCAACAATCTATAAATTCTGTTTTTGATTTATCAATAATCAATAAACAAATTTAAAAAGTATATCTTGTGTGTTTGTATTCAACCCCCCTCCGCCTTTCTACAAACTTAAACTCTTGTAGAACCCCTTTGGGACCAATACTAGCCAACAAATTTGGATCAAATCACAAAATTTTATCAAATTTGTCAAGAACATGATGAACAGATCGAGTTTTCTAAAATCATCAACAATATTCAAATTCTTCAAGTTTTGTTGAAACTGCGGAATGGATTCGATTAAGATTGTGATCCCAAAACAAACATTCAACACAATAACATTCTTGAAGATGTCATCCCTCTCATTAATCACTAAATCCACAAGTACAAGATGATGAATATGGAGAGAAAGTGCCCAAAACAAACATTCAACACAATAACATTCTTGAAGATGTCATCCCTCTCATTAATCACTAAATCCACAAGTACAAGATGATGAATATGGAGAGAAAGTGCAATAGTGTACTAGAAATATGGAATGACATAATGCCAAATTAAAAGGCGAAAACAATATATAGTAAGTAAAATCTAATGTTACCAAATAGACCCTCTACTTGATACAAGGTGCTAAAATGGCACTAACAAAGATCAATCAAATGATGATCATAGAGTCGATTAGACTTTAAAAACAAACACAAAATGATCAAATTTCAGAAAATCAAGAACACAAATCGACTTTTTCAACTTTTCTTCAAATTCTTCAAATCTTCAAGAAATCTTCAAATTCTTCAAGAATTGTTGTTTCAAATCTTCTCCAAATCACGGATATTTGCCCTGATACCAACGTTATTTCCAAAATCAAGTATTATGATCACAAATATCAAGATAGATTCAAGTATTTACACAACAATCCCTTGTAATATTGAATACTACAAATTAGACCCTAACAGTAAGCATATGGTATTTTATGATTACTGTAAAAATCACCTATATAACAGAAAAGTAGGGTCACTTTGAAGGGAATTGGAAATAGGCACAATTCCTAAGAGCTCTTAGTGAACCATGCATTTATTTATGACCATAACAAACATAAATGAGAACATAAGACATTAGGAAGGATCGTGTGTGACACATGTTATTCGTTTATAGGGCTGTAAACGAATCGAACGTTCAGTGAACCGTTCAGTGAAAAGTTTGTTTATGTTCGTTTATTTCATAAATGAACGAACGTGAACATATTTTCTTGTTCGATTAGTTAAATGAACGAACATGAACAATGGTCTCATTTGTTCATTTACATTCGTGAACGTTCGTTCATTTATGTTCGTTTATGCTCGTTCGTTTATGTTCATTTATGTTTGTTTACGTGTCTTTATGTTCGTTTATGTTCATTTATGTTCGGTTACATTTGTTTGTATAATATGTAAAGCGATCATTAAGTAAATTATAAGTTTTTTAGAATTCCTTTTTATACCCCCTAAGTTAACCCGGTTTTTCATTTTGTTATGGTACTTTTTACGAACGAAATGATGAGTAACAATGGTTATTTTTGTTCATTTGAGTTCGTTCGTTTATGTTCATTTATGTTCATTTAAGTTCGTTCACTTACATTCATTTAGCTCTTAATGAATGAACATAAACGAACACGAACAATTTTTTTAACGAACGAACATGAACACAAAAAAAAAATCATTCTTTTATCCTTCACGTTCGATGGTTCGGTTAAGTTAAACGAACAAACACGAACAAGCCTTTGTTCGTGTACGTTCGGTTCATTTTGAACTCTATTCATTTACATAAAAGACAGAACAGTTCAAGGACATCGAGTCTACTAGGCAGCCAGTAAAGATGATATAGGTCATAAGGGAAGGTTCAATAATACCTACCTATCCTAGGTAGGTTCCAACCATCGAACTTTATCTAATTATGAATATCGAGTCTCCAATTTTCATTCATGTGGGAATTTTTTGGAAAATATTAGGTTTTATACCCAATTTAGACCCAAAAAAATAAGCTTAAACCCATGCTTGGGACAGATAGATATTTATGGATTTACGTAGTTCTTAGTGAAAGTTCTGATTCGGCATATTACTCATATAAAACGGAGTTGATACGAATGAGAAATTAATTGTCAAAGTAGTAGGTACTAGGTAGGGGGTAAATGTTTGGAATGTGAGATCTAAAAGTGGGTTTGTCCCACATTGGTGGAAAAGTGTGAAACCCATATGGGTTTATAAGTGATTTCATAGATGAATGAAATAAGACTTGTTGGAGGAAAATTCTATCCACGTGCACACGTAAGGGGGTGGGGTGCAAAACTAGGTCGAATTGAGTTCGGGCCATTGAATTTGTGTATGAGCGTGTGTCCTGCGGACACAAATGCGCAGCTCAAGGTCGACCAGAAAAGTTCAAATTCTGTTGTGCCAAATTTTCTTATGATTTTAATTTCGAAATAAATCAGATTTTAGTTTGAATTTCCGCCAAATTGAAATAATTCAAATTTTGGAATTTTGGAAACAAATTAAATAGTATCCATCGTTATTTGACGTGATCGGGTAAACCATCAATTATTTCCTTCATAGTCGAGGTCTCCAACAGTATATAAAGAGAGTATCGACTCTCTCAATATCTATATTATATATATAAGCACGAAATGACAGTTTTTGTTGAAAATTAAGTCGTATAAATTTTAATGCATATGGTACAACCCTAACAGCTCTCGGTTAGTGTTGAGAATGAAAAAATGCAGTCCTTTTAAGGGGAAATTGACACAAATAGCCATCCCAATAAACCAACTTGAGAAAATAGCCAAAATCTCTCCCAAATGACGAAAATGGCCATGGGTCCGCACTCGGATCCAGTGCGGACCGCACTCCCCCCAATACGATGTCGTTTCAGCCATTCATCAGGGATTTTTTTTAAATGGGTGCGGCACCGCACTTGCGGAGCAGGAGCAAAGAGAAGTGACAAATTGTGATTTGAATTTGATATTTACACTTTCAATCCATATACTTATTTACTTACTTTACTTTATACCTTTTAGTTTCATAATTTAATTTTACATTTAACACATATAATCGTTTATTAACTAAAATACGTTTTAATTTTAACAAGTTACACCATTATAATCGTATCTTCGATACGTTCGAAATGAGCCAAATATTGAATTTTTTTTATTTATATATTTTAACATATATCATATACACTACATAAAAAATAATTTTTATATTTAAAATTCATTTTTTAACGTATTTTCAATTTTGTTTTACACTCCTATCGCATTAACATAATAATCATATATGATATATATTAAAATATTTTTTATTAAAATTATTTGTTAAAAATTATTTTTTAAAACTTATTTTTTATGTAGTGTATATGATATATTAAAATATATAAATCAAAAAAAATCAATATTGGGCTCATTTCGAACGTATCGAAGAGACGATTATAATGGTGTAATTTGTTAAAATTAAAACGTATTTTTTAACGTATTTTAGTTAATAAACGATTATATGTGTTAAATGTAAAATTAAATTATGAAACTAAAAGGTATAAAGTAAATTAAGTAAATAAGTATAGGAGTTGAAAGTGTAAATATCAAATTAAAATCACAATTTGTCACTTCTCTTTGCTCCTGCTTGCTCCGCAAGTGCGGTGCCGCACCCATTTAAAAAAATCCCTGATAAATGGCTGAAACGACATCGTATTGGGGGAGTGCGATCCGCACTGGATCCGAGTGCGGACCCATGGTTATTTTCGTCATTTAAAAGAGATTTTGGGTATTTTCTCAAGTTGGTTTGTTGGGAAGGCTTTTTGTGTCAATTTCCCCCTTTTAAGCTTATGTACAACCCCAGAACCTTTTAACCTCCTGTCGTCCTCTCTCAATTCCTTCCTGAATTCTCTTCTTCAACCCCACTCGCCATCTCTTGAATACTTGCTTAACCCACCACCACATCCCATAAACTTGTCCTAAACCCAATACCCCCGACTACTGAAACCGCTACCCGAATACTCTCCTCAATTCCTTCAACCTGTTGTCGTCTGCTCCCATGTATAGGGTGAGAAAAATTCACCGAGAGAGTTCAATGGTGAGGGTCAAGCAATCTCTCTCAACTGGAAGACGAAGACATGGTTTGGTTGAGCAGAGTTCAGTATTTATGTTAATTTTCTGCATGAATTTGGACTAAATGAATGAATGACATCATAGGCGTGACCACAACTGTTGGGGGGCTACAGACAAAAGACTGGCAAAACGAGAGGTAAGAAATGTAGCACTAGCACAGAAACAATTGAAAAAAGGTTATATGTTGAGCAACTCTTGTGAAGCAACAAGGGTAACTTTTTCAATATATATATTTTTTAGTCAAATCTTTAAGATTTAGTTTGCATTTTAGACAATAATTATTGATTTATTGTTTCTGGAAGGTGATGAAGATGGAGGTATGAGTTATATAGTTATGGATTAAACGCATGTTTAGGGGTGGTTTTGCAGATTGATTAATATATGGACAAATTTCTTCTTTAAACTGTAAATTGAACCAAACAGATGTCTATATTCTCCATCTTGGTAAGCAATTTGTTTTTATTGATGATCAAGATGAGTGATTATTACATTCTTTTGTCAATAATTTATCTAGCCAGTGGTTTCATTGTGGAGGGATCTTCTTCTTTCCCATAAGAGTCTTTTTTTGGTCTCGACAATCATACGTATAGGGTTGGAAGTGCATTAAGATATGCATTAAGCCAGTGGTTTCATTGTGGTGTGGGATGGACGTGGGGGTTTGGAGGTTAGAATGGGTTGGAAGGCAAAAATGATGTGGCACTGAAAAAGTGTGGGTTAGTGAGGGATGGATGCTGATAATAACCTTATAGTTTAGTTTTTTTGTTTCTCTTTTTGCAGAATGAAAAAGCTTTGTGATTGGATGTGACTTAATTTGGAATGTTGTAGACTTTTATAAATCACAGGTGAGTACAAGTATGGATGTTGTAATTTATGGTTGGTTTTCTTTGTTTGCTCGATGATCTTAATGACTTGTTCCCGCTACCACTAAGAAGTGTTTGTTTCTCGCTTAATTTTTAAGCAATGATCGAATTGGATAAGTCACCATGTATCATACTGCCCACATTCAGCCATCTTATTACAGACTTGTCTTACGTTTACCAAATGCTTATTTGGTCAAATCAAATTTAACACCATCACTTACTTACCGGGTAAGATTTTAGTTCGTTAAACCGGCTTCATAAGTCTCTTACTCTTTTGTTTTTTTATTTTAATATGAAGTCACATTGTTCCAACTTGATATTTCATATTGCATAACCTTCTAAATTATAATAAATTATATGAAATAAGAGAGTTCTTAAAAAAGTTTATTTTTTTGGATTTTGTGTTACTCAATATTTTATTTTCATCACAGAAACACTTTTTGGATATTCTTACCATTTTTTTCTTACAAATGTTTTTACTTACGAGTATGTATAAACATAAATTTCTAAGTTTTTTTATTACATGTTGCAAAAAGTACAAAATATTAATGCATAAGTTACATATTTTTAGTTTAAAAACCCCATTATCCACTAATTCCATATCAAAATCTTTGACTAATCGACCATATTAATTATCAATTTATATATTATCCAATTTACGATATAAAACCACATAGATCCATAAAATTAACATCGAAAAGAAAGGAAATAGAACAAAAAATGAAACATGATTATCGTTTCAAGTTCTCGGTTTTGATTTCGAAATGTTTTGCGCCGTATCGCGCGCGGGCACCTAACTAGTCATATAAAAAAGATAATCTCTTGTCCTCATCTTTGGCTTGAGTTCTCTACAAGATAAAGATCACGCGTTCCTTACTTTTGCGATTTCGTATGAACCATTTCAGTTGTTATATCCCGAGAAACGGATATGCATTGCTTGGGAACGAACCTGTTTTAAAGAAACCGTGTCAAACACGGACCTTGATTGTCGTTTCGTTTTTGTTTTTGTTTTTGTTTTATCGATCTCGAATACTATTCGCAACACTGGGATCACTTGTGGAATTAAAGCAAACGAGAAGATAAACTCAATAATAAGACCACAATTGATCATCCACGTGGACGAAGTATAATTCTAACCCAGGTGACAGCTAGGATGCCCACGTGGACCTTTTGCTTATCCAACAGACCATCACACCTCCACGTCAACAGTATCAACCTTCCCACAAAATATCTCCCGGTCTTTTCAGACTTTTTAGGCCACACAAAACACAATGAATGCTTTGTAAGAGTTTCGAAAAATGCTTATGATCATCAATAATCGTACACGTGGCACTATATATCACCATAAGATTTTGATCATCAACTTTAGGGCATTAAAAAGAAAAACCTTTAAAAAAACTTATGAGTGAATCGGTGATCGAGTTAGTAACAAAGTTTTTGTTTTATAGATATTTTTTAGAGAATTATTATTAATTGATATGTTAGTTATTCGGGACTGGTTTGGTGCAGAATGATTAAGTGGTCAGAATGATTAAGAGGTTTTATGATATAATGTGAAATGAAATATGGTTGTTTGGTAGTTGTTTAGAATGAAATCAGGATGTTGAATGATTAAGGAGGACCAAGATGCTAAATCATTCAGAAGGTTTTAGAACTATTAAGAGGTAGATTTTTTCCATTCAGAGGTTGCCTCTTAATGGAACTATTAAGAGGTAAACAAACAGTTTTATGTGTGAGGTTTTGTATTTGAGTTTTTTTTATAATTTTATTTAAAAGTATAAGAATTTTGATACTAAGAGCATCTCCAATGGTTCCCCTTAAAGACTTGATCAAGTCTTTGATGTGTGGGTCCCACCATTTTTTTATTAATAAAACTAAAAGCTTGGAGCTAATGACTTGGTGCAGACCAAGTCATTTGAGGAAGTCTTGTGAGAGGGAAATGAAATTGGTTTCAAGTCATTGGTGGATCCCACCTTTTTTTTATTAATAAAATAATTCACCAAGTCATTGCAATGACTTGGCCATTGTGGATGCCCTAAAAATTAAGAAAATAATTGAAACATGATTCCAATCCATGCCTAGATATTTTTCGAAAATCATCATTATCGGCCTGTTGTTTAGTTCCTTGCTTTTTTAATGTGAGAGCTTGTGTAGGCATGGGAATAATTAAGTCCTGACCCGTCGAGTAACCCGATCCACCCGCCTCGGTTGGATAGGGCTCCGCTAAACCGGGGACGGAGATCCCCGTTTTAGGTAATTAATTATTAAATTATTATATGTTGTGATTTTTTTTTGTATTAAATTAGATTCCTTTCGATTTAAGCTAACTCGAAATATGTGAGATTTAAACATTTGTGATGTCTCACATATTTAACTTAAAATAGCTTACATAAACAAGAGAAAAAATCTACGTTTTCCTGTTGGGGATGGGGATGTGATTATATTCCCTGAAGAGGATGGGGATGGAGACGGGGATGGAGACGGGGATGAAGATGAGGGATCGGGGATGGGGATGGGGATGGGAATTGAGGTCCCCGCCCCATTCCCATGCCTATCTTGTGTTCATGTTTTTTATTCTACTTTTTTTCAAAAAACATAATAAACCTGAAATTGAAATTTACAGCTAGACACTAAAAATTTGAAATGGGATTGGAACCCACTCCCGGGATGGAAGAAAAGTCATCCAAACCAACTCTACCAAGACAAACTCGTGTTATCATTATAGTTTCAAACTATATACGATGACATCCAACATTACAATAGGGTTACACCTTTTACGAACCTAATTTTTTTAGCGTACAATGGAGGAACATAACGGTAGCCTGTGCTACAATATCTAATGAACTGGGTCCGTCCTTGAAATAAATTACATTTTTCACTAATGGATTTCATTCATATTTTGAAAACAATCAACAAGTTGGGTTTATGAATTGTGTTTCAACGAGATGGATCTTTAAAGTAACTATAGGAATCCAGCTTGTTAATTTATGTAGAAATCCAACTCATTAAAAAATACAGTAATTAATGAAAATGCCCTAACTTCCCTAACCCTTTTACCCATTTGCCCTATTTTTCTCCCAATTTACCAAAATGCCCTGAAAATCCGTGGGCCGAGGACAAAATCCGTGGGCAAGGTAAAAACATCCGTGGGCCTTAAGAAATCCGTGGGCCACGAAGGAGAAATCCGTGGGCCACGAAGGAAAAATCCGTGGGCCACGAGGACAATTCCGTGGGCCTTTGTAAATCTTCCGTGGGCAAGACTTTTGACCCAATATCCGTGGGCCACGGGTATACCCACGGATTTTCAGGGTATTTGGGTAATTTAGGAAGGAGATGGGGCAAATGGGTAAAGGGGTTGGGGAACTTAGGGCATTTTGATGAATTACTCTAAAAAATATATAACAACAAAGATTTAACTTGTAAAAAATCACATAAAATCGCAAGCACAAAAGCATATATGGGTATCAAATTTGTACTATGACAAACAACCAATTCATTATCAACTATATCAATACAATTGGTGCCAACTAAATTGGTATCAATTAAATTGGTTGGTACTACCGTACAAATTTCACAAACTTGGTTGGTACGTGATATTGAAAATCATGTACCACAGTAATACCGTACCGTACCGACATATATATATATATATAAAGAGAGAGAGGAAGGTTCAAACGAGGAGCGTACCTATTTACGAGAACGCGAGGAGCGCCTGCCATGTACTGGATCACATGTGATCCACAACTGCGAAAAATTCGGATAGCGGGCGACCTGGTTCGCGAGTCGGCCAAGTCGCCCGGATCACACATGATTTTAGTTGTGAATCACATGTGATCCACTACATGGGCGCAAGCCCCCCCGATCAGTTGTGAATCACATGTGATTAGCAGTAGTGAATCACATGTGATTCAGTACATGGACGGTGCTCCTCGCGTTTTCTTAAATTGGTACGCTCCTCGTTTGAACCCGACTCTATATATATATATATATGGGAAATTAATTAAAATGCCAAAAGTTTGACCCTTTGTTACCAAAATGCCACAAATCTCTCCCATCTTACCGAAATGCCACAAAAAACCGTGGTGGGCCCCACGATCGCGGGCCCCAGGCCCACGTGTCACCAAACTTTGCCCACTTTTCCCGCATTGGTCCCTCAGGAATGCCCGCGGCCCAGCTTTCTCCCCTCAAGAATGCCCGTGTTGGCAGTTTTAGTCCCTGCCCGCGTTGAGAGCCCGCGATCGCGGGCTAACCCGCCACGCGTCGGCCCAGGGTTAACCCTAAAAAAATTTGAAGACAAAAACCCTAATTTTATAAAGGGTGGGGGGGACCAACTTCGGCCACCTCTCAATATTTTAAATCATCTCAAATTTTTTAATAACTCTCTCTCACTCAATTTTCTCCACTCTCTCAATTTTGTCGTGTGGAACACGTGTTCGAGTTTTGTGAAGATGTCTCGTATTACCTCTATGGTATGTTTTCCTTATGTTTTTTTGTTATTTTCTGTATGTTATTTTAAGTTAAGATATATGATTTGTATGTTGTTAGAGTGTTTATAACTTTTTTATGTTTGAATATGTTCTATGTTTAACATTTTTAAGATATATGATATGTATGGTTTTATGTTTGAATGTGATATTTGTATGTTATAATGTGTATGTTGTTATAGGAGTATTTTTATAAAAAAAATTGTTAAGAGTGTGTTTTTATAAAAATAATTCCTAAAAATGTGTTTTTATAAAAAATTGTTAAGAATATGTTTTTTTATAAAAAAATTGTTAACAATGTGTTTTTATAAAAAAAAATTGTTAAGAGTGTGTTCTTATAAAATAATTCTTAAAAGTGTGTTTTTATAAAAAAATGTTAAGAATGTGTTTTTTTATAAAAAAATTGTTAAGAATGTATTTTTATAAAAAAAATGTTAAGAATGTGTTTTTATAAAAAAATTGTTAAAATGTGTTTTTTTATAAAAAAAATTGTTAAGAATGTGTTTTTATAAAAATAATTCTTAAAAGTGTGTTTTTATAAAAAAAAATTGTTAAAGAATTTATTTTTATAAAAAAAAACTTGTTAAGAATGTTTTTTATAAAAAAATTGTTAAGAGATTGTTTTTATAAAAATAATTCTAAAGAGTGTTTTTATAAAAAAAAATGTTAAGAATGTATTTTTTTATAAAAAAATTTGTTAAAGAGTGTGTTTTTATAAAAAAATTGTTAAGAATGTGTTTTTATAAAAAAATTGTTAAAATGTGTTTTTTTATAAAAATTGTTAAGAGTGTGTTTTTATAAAAAAAATTGTTAAGAATTTGTTTTTTTATAAAAAAATGTTAACTTAGGTCCCTACGGTTTTAAGAATGACAACTTAGGTCCCTAAACTTTTAAGAATGACAATTTAGGTCCCTAAACTTTTAAGAATGCCAATTAGGTCCCTAAACTTTTAAGAATGACAACTTAGGTCCCTACTGTTTTAAGAATGACAACTTAGGTCCCTAAACTTTTAAGAATGACAATTTAGGTCCCTAAACTTTTAAGAATGCCAATTAGGTCCCTAAACTTTTAAGAATGACAACTAGGGTCCCTAAACCGCAACATCTATATATAACACTATGATACGTTGAAATAAAATAAACCGCAACATCTAAATATAACAATATGATACGTTGAAATAAAATAAACCGCAACATCTATATATAACACTATTATACGTTGAAATAAAATAAACCGCACTTTATCTATTTATAACACTATTATATGTTGAAATAAAATAAACCGCAACATCTATATATAACACTATTATACGTTGAAATAAAATAAACCGCACTTTATCTATTTATAACATTATTATACGTTGAAATAAAATAAACCGCAACATCTATATATAACACTATTATACGTTGAAATAAAATAAACCGCACTTTATCTATTTATAACACTATTATATGTTGAAATAAAATAAACCGCAACATCTATATATAACACTATTATACGTTGAAATAAAATAAACCGCACTTTATCTATTTATAACACTATTATATGTTGAAATAAAATAAACCGCAACATCTATATATAATAATATTATACGTTGAAATAAAATAAACTGCACTTTATCTATTTATAACACTATTATATGTTGAAATAAATAAACCGCAACATCTATATATAACACTATTGTACGTTGAAATAAAATAAACCGCAACATCTATATATAACACTATTATACGTTGAAATAAAATAAACCGCAACATCTATATATAACACTATTATACGTTGAAATAAAATAAACCGCACTTTATCTATTTATAACACTATTATATGTTGAAATAAAATAAACCGCAACATCTATATATAACACTATTATACGTTGAAATAAAATAAACCGCACCTTATCTATTTATAACACTATTATATGTTGAAATAAAATAAACCGCAACATCTATATATAACACTATTATACGTTGAAATAAAATAAACCGCAACATCTATATATAACACTATTATACGTTGAAATAAAATAAACCGCAACCTCTATATATAACACTATTATACGTTGAAATAAAATAAATCGCAACATCTATATATAACACTATTATACGTTGAAATAAAATAAACTGCCCTTTATCTATTTATAACACTATTATATGTTGAAATAAAATAAACCGCAACATCTATATATAACACTATTATACGTTGAAATAAAATAAACCGCAACATCTATATATAACACTATTATACGTTGAAATAAAATAAACCGCAACCTCTATATATAACACTATTATACGTTGAAATAAAATAAACCGCAACATCTATATATAACACTATTATACGTTGAAATAAAATAAACCGCACTTTATCTATTTATAACACTATTATATGTTGAAATAAAATAAACCGCAACCTCTATATATAACACTATTATACGTTGAAATAAAATAAACCGCAACCTCTATATATAACACTATTATACGTTGAAATAAAATAAACCGCAACATCTATATATAACACTATTATACGTTGAAATAAAATAAACCGCACTTTATCTATTTATAACACTATTATACGTTGAAATAAAATAAACCGCAACATCTATATATAACACTAACTATAACATCTGTGAATGACTATGTAGAGGGATTTCTTTAACATCGACTTGACGCTAAAGTGCAAAGTTGCCTACATCGAGGAGTTAGGATCGCGCTTTAGGAGATTAGGTGATCGCAAGGATACCCTTGAGGCCATCTTTAGAGGGACACCGTTCGGGCCATGGATGGATGTGTCTTACTCTGCTGGCGACCCTACGCTAGTACACATGTTTCTACAGTTGGAGGTCGAGGACGCCAACGCTGAGCCGGAGGAGATGCATTTTGATTTCTTCGGCGATCAATTGCATTTTGTGCGTCGTGAGTTCTGTCTAATTACAGGACTACGTTTTGGAGAGGCTCCCCCCTTCCTCCCTTAGCAGACTGCTCCTTCGTTCCTAGGGTTTGGGGCATTTCAGCATCTCGTTTGAAGCTGAAGGCAGCCCGGGACATGATGAAAGAGGGCCTTAGTGCCCTAAGTGACGCCGATGTTGTCCGTGTATGCTTGGTGGTGATCGTGGATATGGGCTTCATGGGCCGTGAGTATAGCCAGTATGCTTCCTCGACGGTCCTTAGGGCCGTCGAGGACCTTGAGATGTTTAACAGCTACCCGTGGGGTAGCCATATCTGGACACATTGCTACTCAATCTTGCACCGAGCCATAACCAGACGCGACTCCGATCGACATGGAAAGATGAACCTTTGTGGTTTTACATACGCCTTCAAGGTTAGATACGTAGTATAACAATTGTTAATAATACATACAAACTGTTTGGCTTTTCTTTTTACGTACTTGCTCTTCTTGTCTAATTCCAGATATGGATCTTGGAGATGTTTCCCGCATCAATCCGATATTTCGTCAAGCGCGACGACCGAGTACTTAGGGGAACCCGTTGGGACAAGCGTGTTACCCTAAGTAGGTCGCTTTGGGTTCAGTTCTTCAATGAATCTAGAAATGTAAGTTCTTTTACTATGTTTACAATTTGCATACGTTAGTCCCGCTTATTAATTTTTTTTATGTTTTATCATATATTTAGCTGCCACTTTTGCCTTTCGCTCGCCTTGAGCCTACTGCCGACGAGATGGACACGGATTGGTACAGAGACAGCGTGGCCTTTATTGACGCAGAGGCGGCAAGGGCTCGACGTCCCTCTCCTTCCACATCTCACGAAGATGAGGAAGACGACGATAGGCCCCCTTCCGGTGGATATCAGCAGCCCCCTTCCTCCTCCTATCCGCCGCCCCCTTACGATCCATATCAGGCGGCCCCTTCCTACGGGCCACATCGTGGCTGTCATGAGTACCTGTGGGACTACGTCCACGGGCCGCTAGAGTCACGTGTAGAGTTTCTGGAGGGAGTCTACAGACAGTTTAGCGCTGTCCATGTTAGTGTTTAACTTAATTTGTTGGCCACGTTTATTTAGTTTGTATATTAATATTACGTTCTAAATTTGTTTTAGCTGTCGAGTATGACACCGATCCCCGCTCCGTTCGGACAGGGGGCACAGGCGACGTTTGCCACCACATCTTATCCGTCATTCCATGAAAATGTAAGTGACATTGAGTAACCATTATAGTTATATGTTTGTTCCTAAGTTTGTAACTCTTATAATGATCAATGTCACGCAGGCCGGGATGTCGGGGGCATACACCTCCCAAACGACGTTCGCCACCACATCCTATTCTACTATCCCGGAGAGTGTAAGTGACACTGAGTAACCATTATAGTTATATGTTTGTTCCTAAGTTTGTAACTCTTATAATGATCAATGTCACGCAGGCCGGGATGTCGGGGGCATACACCTCCCAAACGACGTTCGCCACCACATCCTATTCTACTATCCCGGAGAGTGTAAGTGACACTGAGTAACCATTATAGTTATATGTTTGTTCCTAATTTTGTAACTCTTATAATGATCAATGTCATGCAGGCCGGGATGTCGGGGGTCGGGATGTCGGGGGCCGGGATGTCGGGGGCATACACCTCAGCATTCACGGACATCTTTGGCGGTTCGGCCAGAGAGTATTACAGGCCGGAAATGTCGGGGTCGACGTTCGTCACACAGCCACCTTCCATGCATACTGTAAGTTATTTTGGTAGTTTTGGTTTAATTGTGAACATTTCCTAAATTGTACTTAAAACATCTAACAACTTAATTTTCAGACGATGGGGTCTCCTATTCTCGAGGAGCACTTCTCGGAGCCGGAAGATGACCCGATGGATGTTGTAGATCCACAGGTGACCCCGCTCCCTCAAAAGCGGCACCATAAACTTTCAAAATGGTTGAGTTACCCGTTTGGACAACAAGGATCTACGACACCACTGCCCCCTAAAAAGCAAGCAAAGATTGCGGGGGGAAACAAGGGAGGAAAGAAGGCGGAAAAGAGAAAGGGAAAGGTGGCTTCACCGGAGCGTCTACCGGCATCCGATATATTGAGGATGTGCAAGACTGGTCACCTCCCCCCATGATATTCGTCCCTTACTTGAGCCTGGAAATCACCCCCCGCTTTTTCCAAGTATTGCTGGCGGATGACCCTTTGGAGTCTGAGTTACAGGATGTGGTTAGTATGAAGTTTAACTATAGTCATATAATCAAATATATTTATATTACATGTCTAACCATCTATTTTTTATGTGTAGCACATGGATTGTTGGGTCTCGCTGCTCCAAAAATCTCGTGGAACAGACACGAGGTGGACCATGATGTACAGTATTTTCTTTCCCTACCTGGTGCTCCCCCATCAAGGTCCCGCCTCCGTGGCCAACTCATGCAATGGCATGGAAGGGGTTTCTTGGGCTCTCCTCGATGTGGTATGTAAGTCGTTTTACTCTTATTTTATTTAAGTTGTTTTGTTGCTAACTAAGTTGTCTAATATTGTAATATTTCAGGTGTACATCCCAATATGCATTCATCCCAAACATTGGCTGCTTGGAGTGTTTGAGCTTGACGCTATGACCATGACCATATATGACAGCGACAGTGCCAGTCTCTTCAAAGACCAATTGGAAGACCGGATGAGAAGGTTTAAAGCTGTGCTATTTGACTTCTTTTGTCGGGTCAAGGACACGAGGCGTCGCGATAGGTCAGAGCTCTTTCGCCATAAGTTCGCCAAGAATACACCCCAGCAGGCCGGGATGAATGCGGATTGCGGTGTCTGGGTATGCCGTAATGCCAGCATGTTGATAAATAACGATGTGGTATTTGTACACCCTGACCACACCGTGGCTGAGGCCAATGCATTTCGCATACATATGGCGGAGTCCATTTATGCACATTGTCAAATAAAGCAAAGTTAGGTTGTTTATGTAACATTAAATAATTGTTATTTTTAGTATTAACTTGTTTTGTTAAAGTATTGTGATTGACTTAGTGTTTACTTCATTTGGTTTTTGCTAATTTCATCTGACACGGGGTTTTGACACCCCGCGAATCTTACCGCAAGTGTACGGGTCGAAGTCAAGTAATAGTACTTGAGAAAGTACGAGTATCGAATCACGGGGAACTAGGAACTAAGTATCACAATTACTATAAGCTCGATTAACTGGACTGTCGAAATTGGAAGATGGGTTTTAAAACTAATTACTAGCAAATCACAACTAAAACTTAAACGGAACAAAGAACAAATTAAGAACTTCGATAGAGAGAAAAGTTGAGGGTTGGAAATCCTCCGGTTCTACACATGCAAACAATTAATTCAAACAGTTACCAGTTAATCCCCTTAATGATTCCCAAATCTTTTAAAGTCACCGTTGTTCTCTTTCAAGCCACAACGGGTTTTACTTTGAAAAGGATAAGTTTAATCTCTCGATCTCACCTATGGATTCCAAAACACATTAAGTACTCGATTTATGTTAAATTGGCTAGATTTTATCTCTCGATATCAACCTAACGGTTTAATTGGGACTAAGACTTATTCAATATATCTCTATCACTGATTTATAGTCTTAGGCATGCAATTCCTAGTTCTATTTAACAGTTAATTCTCTAGAACTCAACTGGAAATAATAAATCAATTAAAAGCTAGCTAGACTTTCAAAGGCATTCAACACAAACTCACATGCTTCATTAATTAAGGAAAAACTGATAAAAGTCAAATCATCTGGTTACATGCTTAATAAACCGAATTCATTCCAACCCCCAACACGAACCGGTTAGTTCATGTCGGTGGTGGATTCAAACACAAGAGAAAAAGATACGAAAGTGTATGTAAACATGGTAACGCGTAAAAGATGAAATCGTAAAGAATGTAATGGTAACTCCCTTCTCTCGTGCTCGTCTCTACGTTACGTAATGAATGTCTCCGTGATCGGCCCTCTAACGTGACTCTGACTTCTCCGAAAAGTCGCTGGAAATCGCCCCAAAATCGCCTCTGCCTGTCTCGTCCAAGTCTTTTTTTCGAATAATGACCTAAAATCGGATTTTGTAGCTGAAAAACGCGAAACAGTGGGTTACGCCACTTGCCACGCGACTTGCAAGTCGCGTGGTAAGTCGCGCGTGTCCAATTAGCTGCGTGGGTCGTTTTCTGGTTCGCGGTTCGGGTCCTGGTTCGCTCGTGGGTCTTGGGCTTGACTCGTGGGCTTCCGTTAGGCTTCGTTTGGAATCGTTTTGGGCTCTTTTTAGCTTCTTTTCTCGAGGAATGTCGCCTTTTAGATAACCTGTGTAAATCACTAGATAAACCGTAAAATACACGCCTTTTTACTTGAATACAAGCCAATCTCATTGGTTTGAGAACCGGAAATAACGCCAAAAAGTGGCGTTATCAACAACCCCAAACCGAGCGTTGCTTGTCCCAAGCAAATTAGCGATAAAACAGAATTAAAGCGCATATCAGTGAAAATATAATAACTGCACAATTCCCAATCGGTACCAAGTGATGCATCGGTGATTTCCCATACCCGTGAATATCTATCTCACTCTCGCCTCATTCTCAATTCGTTTGACCTATGACCTTCCATTGGGAGTTGAACTCGTGACTGTTCCGATCACATCATGGTTAGACTAAGTCTGAACATACAAGGGAAAACATTTCGCCTCGACCCTACCTCACGGGATATTCTCGTTTTGCTCTCGAACCTAGGTTATCGCTCGTGTTGTCATGTGTATGGAGTTTATGTACAAGCACATGCAGCAATTACATGACAACTATAAAGAAAGACGCACAAATGTCCAAACTTTTGATCTCAGAAGGAATCAAATAACAAGACAGGGAATATCGGTAAAGGTGGTCATAGACTCTAATCACGTTTTCCAGAAGATCATCCAGGTCTTTACACGGTTGTAACGGGGCTAAGGTTAAGGTTAAAAAACGAAGGGTATAAAGGATCAAAAATCCTCGGCGTGTCAATCATTGGCAATTCCGAACTTCTCGTTGCTTCGCATTTGCTCACTTGGTCCTTTTTCGTCACTATTGGAGTCGCTTTGACTCACTTATTATGCAGCTCTACTAGAGACTATCTAACTAACGGTATTTATTTACTTTTCATTTTTTTTTGGGACTTCATTGGTCCTCTTTATTGATTGGGGCAACATTGGCCCTCTTTTCTCTTTCTTGACTGGCCTGATTTCTTCTTTTCCGCTTTATCTCTCTAAGTTCATTACTGCTTCTGATTGACACACTTTAGGATAGGGTTGGCTAAGGCTCATGGCTGAGGGTGTAATGATGGGTTTAGAAACGAAAAGGTGAATGTTTGGCTGCAAAGTGGTTAATGTATATACATGAAAGGGTGAAAGGGAACGATAGCCAAACTGGGTTTAAACAGAAACAAAATGCCTGGAATCATGTCTTAAGGTCCACACGATATGGTCTACTGTACCCTTACCTAATATCCCGATGTTCGTCTTTGCTACTCAATGCTATAATGTAGCGAGATCAGTCTACATTTCACGACAAGGAATTCGAAAAAGTGTATAAGAATTTAAGTGTATGAATCCCTCGAAATGAAAACGTCTTTTAGGCCCAAAGAGCTCACTATCGGGTGGTATCCACTAATGTCCCTAGTCATGTCCTTTCCCGGTCCTTCCCTAACGGTCACGTCACTATCACAAGATTCTTCCCACAATGGTCGGTCTCAATCATTCAAAACAAAAATTTTAGCTACTTTGATCTCGACACTCAGAAGTGTAGGAATTCTACGTGCATAACTTGGGCCCGATTGGGCAACCCCAAACCTTACCCACACATTGTCCCCAATGTGCAAGTAAAATCGCAGGCGATGCGACGCAGTCATTGTGCAGTTATTAAGAAGAGCAGGCAAGGCATCATATAGCAAAGCATAAAAGACTACCTAAAGTTTCCAAAAATAGGCACCCCAAACCTAGGTCGTGGCCTAGGTTTGCCAAATAAAAGCCAACCCTAAACCTCGGTAAAACCGAGGTTTGCACAGGGTCTAATGTGAGGGTGTAGATGGTTCAAAAATGAGGCACCCCAAACCTAAGTGAAACTTAGGTTTGTTGCATCTCGTGCAATTAAAATAGAACAACACATCAAACACCACTCTTTTAGCAGAGAAATGATTAGAACATACCTGTTTTGCCCGGCCAGAGGAGATTCTTGAAAGATTGAGCATTTGGCGAAGGAGGGGAGAGCACACACACACAAAAGAAACAAACAAACGACGAAAGAAAAACAAAAAAGCAGAAACACACCAAGCAAGAAAGGAATAAAAACTGCACGAAAAACGAAAAACGAGGCAAATGGGACTCCCGCGGTTTAGCCCGCGACTTGCAAGTCGCGCGGCAAACCGCGTAACCCTCTGTTTCAGAAAACCAACAGAGGGCCCCGCGACTTGCTGCGCGGTATGCAAACCGCGTGACAAGTCGCGTATGTCCCTGTTTCAGCTATTTTTGACTTTTTCGATTTTTCGATTCTTATGGCTCTTTCATTATTTAAACACACTCAAAAATAAAAATAAAACTAAGCACACAAATAACAAGGAAAACAAACCTTGGTGGGTTGCCTCCCACCCAGCGCCGTATTTAAAGTCGTGGCACGACTATGTGGTTTCAGCTCGGTTTAGTATCCGCGGAATTGGATCGCCCACACATACGGTTCTTCGCGGACTCTTTTACTTTTGGCCCTCCATGACCAGCTTCAGATCCTTCATCTCTTCCAACTCTTACCTTCTCGAACATCTTGAAGATTTCGCTTTGGCCGCCGACTCGGAAGGTTATCTCGCCTTCTTCCATGTCAATCAAAGCTCGGCTCGTAGCCAGGAAGGATCTCCCCAGAATTAACGGGACCTCTTCGTCTTCGTCTATATCTATGACTACGAAGTCGACGGAAAAATAGAACTTACCTACTTTGATGAGCACGTCCTCGACCACTCCATACGGGTATCGGATTGATCTATCCACGAGCTTCAGAGTCATGTATGTCGGGCTTACCTCACCCAGGCCAAGTTTCTGAAAATAGAAAGAGGCATCAGATTAATACTAGCCCCTAAATCACATAAAACCTTATTAAAAGTAAACTCCCCAATCTGAATAGGGATAGAAAAACTCCCTGGATCTTTAAGCTTCAAGGGAGGCTTATTCTAAAAAATCGCGTTGCACTCTTCAGTGAGTGCAACGGTGGCCTGGTGATCAAGTGTCCTCTTCTTCGATATAATCTACTTCATGAACTTAGCGTAAGAGGGCATTTGTGTAAGCGCATCTGCAAAAGGGTTGTTGATAGTTAGCTTTTTGAAAACATCAAGAAATTTTGAAAAATTGACATCATCCTTTTGCGCTTTAAATCTGCTCGGGTAGGGTACTCTTGGTGCTGCATGCTTGACCGGTGGTGTCACTTCTTTCTTCTTCGGTTCACTTTCCTCGCTTTCTTCAGCTTCAACTTCCTTCACCTTCTCAACCTCTTTTTCCTCAGGCTCGACTTCCCTTGCTGGCTTCCCATTCAGTTCTTTGCCATTTCTCAGATAGATGGCATTGCAATGTTCTTGGTTCCTCTTTTCGGGTTGACTTGGGAAAGTACCGGGAGGTCGGTTTTGTAGGGCTTCAGAGATTTGCCCCACTTGCCTCTCGAGGATCTTAATGGAGGCGGTGTTCTGCTCAGTTGCAGCTTTTACCGTATTCACCATGCTCGCTAGCTCTTCGACCGTGCTGTCCATTTTCGACATGAACTTCATCATCATCTCTTCCAGCCCCGGTTTCTTTTCTCCGGATGGTCCTTCGCTCCTTTGCTGAAAACCTGGAGGACGGTACACATTATTAGTTTGAGCAAAATTAGAAGAGTTAGAAAAATTACCTGATTGTGGTTGACCGGGCTGATTCCATGAAAGATTGGGATGTCTTTTCCACCCCTCGTTATAAGTGTTAGAGAAAGGATCGTTTCTCGGTTGGCTCCGGTTTGACACAAAATGGACTTGATCAGGTTCTTGAAGGTTGCCGGCTTGCAAATGGCTCGTAATCGCTGCTAGTTGGGTTTTTATCTCTTTGAGTTCGTCTGATTCCCGAACACTCGATACTCGTGCAACGGACGATCGTGGTGTGGAGTAGCTATGCTCGGCTAGATTCTCGATTAACTCGACTGCTTCTTCATAGGTCTTGTTCATAAGAGCTCCCCCCGCTGCAGCCGTAATATCATTCTTGAATTGTGGGTGAAGGCCTCCAAAGAACGTTTGGATTATCACCCAGCCATGCAATCCGTGATGCGGGCACTTCTTCAACATCTCCTTATAGCGCTCCCAAGCTTCATATAACGTCTCTTGATCCCATTGCGCGAAGTGCGTAATGTCGGCCATCAGTTGAGCAGTTCTTCCCGGTGGGAAAAACTTTTGAAGGAAAGCTGCTTTCAAGTTTGTCCAAGTTGTGATAAGATCTGACGGTAGACCCTCTATCCAGATTTCAGCTCTACCCTTTAATGAAAAGCTGAAGAGCCTTAGCTTGATTGCGTTCTCCTCCATTCCGTTGATCTTAAACGTGTTGCATATCCGTTCGAAGGCTCGTAGATGCGCGTGGGGTTCTTCAGTTGGTGCTCCCCCGAACTGATTCTGTTGTACCATTACGATGGTACTCGGCTTTATCTCAAAGTAGTTAGCCGCAGTGGTAGGTGGTTGAATACCTATGCGGGCCGCTGCCACATTTGGGTCGGCAAACGACCGCATAGGGACTCTTTCAGGAGGTGGCGGTGGATTGTTACGAAGCGGTGGAGGATCGTTGCGCGGAGGCGGTCTCTCGTCACCCATATTCAATTGTTTTCTAGCTTTCGATTCTTTACGTAGGCGACAAGCAATTCTCTCTATTTCTGGATCAAGTTCTTCAATTTCTTTCCCTCGTGTTGTTCTTGGCATAAACCAAGTGGTACCTGAAAAGAAAGAAAAACAAAGTCAGTAATCCAAAAACTGAAAGTGATGGAGTGAAACAACGAAATTAAAAAAAAATGTCCAATCTAACAGCTCTTATAGATGGTAGTGCTATTAATTACAACTAGTTCCCCGGCAACGGCGCCAAAAACTTGACACGGGGTTTTGACACCTCGCGAATCTTACCGCAAGTGTACGGGTCGAAGTCAAGTAATAGTACTTGAGAAAGTACGAGTATCGAATCACGGGGAACTAGGAACTAAGTATCACAATTACTATAAGCTCGATTAACTGGACTGTCGAAATTGGAAGATGGGTTTTAAAACTAATTACTAGCAAATCACAACTAAAACTTAAACGGAACAAAGAACAAATTAAGAACTTCGATAGAGAGAAAAGTTGAGGGTTGGAAATCCTCCGGTTCTACACATGCAAACAATTAATTCAAACAGTTACCAGTTAATCCCCTTAATGATTCCCAAATCTTTTAAAGTCACCGTTGTTCTCTTTCAAGCCACAACGGGTTTTACTTTGAAAAGGATAAGTTTAATCTCTCGATCTCACCTATGGATTCCAAAACACATTAAGTACTCGATTTATGTTAAATTGGCTAGATTTTATCTCTCGATATCAACCTAACGGTTTAATTGGGACTAAGACTTATTCAATATATCTCTATCACTGATTTATAGTCTTAGGCATGCAATTCCTAGTTCTATTTAACAGTTAATTCTCTCGAACTCAACTGGAAATAATAAATCAATTAAAAGCTAGCTAGACTTTCAAAGGCATTCAACACAAACTCACATGCTTCATTAATTAAGGAAAAACTGATAAAAGTCAAATCATCTGGTTACATGCTTAATAAACCGAATTCATTCCAACCCCCAACACGAACCGGTTAGTTCATGTCGGTGGTGGATTCAAACACAAGAGAAAAAGATACGAAAGTGTATGTAAACATGGTAACGCGTAAAAGATGAAATCGTAAAGAATGTAATGGTAACTCCCTTCTCTCGTGCTCGTCTCTACGTTACGTAATGAATGTCTCCGTGATCGGCCCTCTAACGTGACTCTGACTTCTCCGAAAAGTCGCTGGAAATCGCCCCAAAATCGCCTCTGCCTGTCTCGTCCAAGTCTTTTTTTCGAATAATGACCTAAAATCGGATTTTGTAGCTGAAAAACGCGAAACAGTGGGTTACGCCACTTGCCACGCGACTTGCAAGTCGCGTGGTAAGTCGCGCGTGTCCAATTAGCTGCGTGGGTCGTTTTCTGGTTCGCGGTTCGGGTCCTGGTTCGCTCGTGGGTCTTGGGCTTGACTCGTGGGCTTCCGTTAGGCTTCGTTTGGAATCGTTTTGGGCTCTTTTTAGCTTCTTTTCTCGAGGAATGTCGCCTTTTAGATAACCTGTGTAAATCACTAGATAAACCGTAAAATACACGCCTTTTTACTTGAATACAAGCCAATCTCATTGGTTTGAGAACCGGAAATAACGCCAAAAAGTGGCGTTATCATCATCCAATTACTCAACTTTGAGTATCGATATCTCTTTCACACATACTCCATTTTGGACGCATTATATATCGTTTCGAAGCTCTCATATAGGAGAACATAAACCTACTAAGAGTTAGTTATATATAACATATATATATATATATATTTAAATGTGTCCAAAGTTTTGTAAAACCCATATATATATATATATGCTACTGAGTGAACTCAATGAACCGGCGAAGGGGTTTTTGTTAAATGGAATTCTTATTCTCGAAGCCGAGTTTTCTTTGGTTGGAATGCTTAAAAATATCATCCCGGCCATTTGGTGTCTTCCTTCTGATGCAAAAATTGGTATTATGTAATGTAGAACAGTATCTATATTATAGAAACTTGCATTTGACAGTACCATATAAATCTGATCTAAATTCTCATTAATTAGCTATGTTTGACTACTTAAAGACTAATTTTCTGCCTAATGAAAGACCTTTATTCAAGAGCAGACGAATATTGCAATTACTTTTTCAGTCGAATCTTACAGGCTCTTTTCAAATGAATCTTGTAGTGAACTATTCAGACGAATCATGCAGTGAACTATTCAGACGAACCATGGCTGGAGGTTCAAGATCAAGGGGGAACAGGTCGGCGAATGTGGCTGGAACTTCACGTTCGGGAGCCTACCAACCACTGAACGATGGAGGTCGCCGGAGTACCTGGAAGGTACCAGAAACAGAGGAGGAGTGGACAAACTGTGGGCGAACTGCGGCCGATTTTCCATTCACGCCTGAGGAGGAAGCAGACTGGGAGATGGCATCCGACAATTACTACTTCGATAATGGCATGAGAACCCCACCAATGTATGATTTTATGCCGACGGGTCTTCGACAAAGTCAACGAATTACTCCCGCAGTGCAAAAAGCCATTGATGAGGCGAACGCCGGTATCGAAAAGGTAAAGGGTATGTGGAACCATAACAGGGGGATTCAGCAAGGGAAAATGGAGTATCTAGCGGAGAAAAAACGAGAACTGGCCATGACTAGGGCTCACTTTCGGCAGCTGCAACGAGAGATTAAGGAAGCTGAAGAGGAACTAGAAGAACTCGAATCGGACTACATAGGAATGGAGGACGTGATCAAGGAAAAGGTTAACTTGATCACAGGACTCCAGGACGCCTTCCAGTAATAGATTTCTTTGTTTACATGCACTGTATCCGTTTCGGTTGGGAAGATGATTTGCAATAATTTTTATATGATGTTGTTAATTATTTTCCTTGTTAAATAACTTAAGTGAATTTCTATATTAAAAACATTAAAATGGAAAGGAAACAATACATTAAAAACCACATAAAATGATAACCTAAAAACTATAGGGACCATTAATGTTTTTTTTTAAATTTGCAACAAACTTCAGGGACCAAACTGTAAATTCGAAAAGTAGCGGGTTAGCCCGCGATCGCAAGGGCCCAACGCGGGCAGGGACCAAAACTGCCAACACGGCATTCTTGAGGGGGGAAAGCTGGGCCGCGGGCATTCTTGAGGGACCAACGCGGGCAAAGTGGGCAAAATTTGGTGACACGTGGGCCTGGGGCCCGCGATCGCGGGGCCCACCGTGGTTTTTTGTGGCATTTCGGTAAGATGGGAGAGATTTGTGGCATTTCGGTAACAAAGGGTCAAACTTGTGGCATTTTAATTAATTTCCCTTATTTTTAACTATTTATTAAATAAAATATCAATGAAATGAAATATATTTGATTACTAGTGTATTATTTATGCATCTGATGATGAGATGTCCTGATTGTTTTTTAAAGAAGATTTAATTATTTATGAAGTTAACATTTTATTGTTCTACAATTTACAGTAAAAGACTAAAAAGTTTTACTCGACCCTCAAACTCAAAGAACTCAACTTAGTCATTTTATTGTTTTACAACTAAAGGTTTTACCAACAATTGGTTTTGGACAGTAGGTTTGTAAACTTTTGATATGTTGGTACAAAACCGTACCAACATGTGCCAACCGAAAAAAGTTGGTACAAATTAAGTTGATACCAATTAAAGTTAGTTGGTACATGATATAATTTTTTGCGTACCAGTTATTGATTTAAGCAAAATTCCATGAAACAATGAGGATTTGTGGTTATTTGCTTACATACGTAAAAGGATTAAACATATAGATTGTATAATCTAACATTGTTTCATATGGAATTTTGTTTTGTAAACTCTACTGCTTGTGTAACTGACTTTTGGGCACCGTCGTCTTGAAGTATTCTAGGAGGGTACAAATTTGATGAGAAAAGACACACAAATACATAAAGCCATTTAATCCCCGTTTAGGCTAATCAACATTAGTCACTTGATAGTGTTGCTCCTCTTAACTCTTTTTAGTCCTCATTCAAAGGCTTTAATCAACTAAGATCGCAGGGTGATATGCCTAGAGAATGAAAGTAAGACCAACCATGAATTGAGTTGTGATCAATACCAAAATGATATTTTTTTACAAATAGTATTAAAAGAAGTGCATGATTAAGCAGCCACTGAGTTGGAATTAAGCAAACTTAGTAGGTATTCATCGTTCAAGTCAGCGTACCAGTAGTTGATTTAAGCAAACAGCAGTAGTTGATTAATCAATTTAGGAGCAACAACCAGTATTCGATTTAGAACATCAAGACAAGAACCACAACCAGTAGTCGATTTTAGGGCAGGAACTAGTAGTCGCTTTAGGATTCGTAGTCGACTTAGGGTAGGGCAGCAATTATGCCAACAAACAACACAACAACGAGGGAGGCAGGGACCGGAGACGATTTTGGGCAGCACGCAACAAGCCAGCAAGTTAGCAACGATGAGAGAGATGCAACAATCGAATGAATCAGATTCGAGAGAAAGACAGAGATTGAATACCGATTTGGCGATTTTGTGAATCGTAAGCGATAACAAGCAATCGATCGTCTTTGGATATGCTACTCGTTGGCCGCTGCTCGCTAGGAAATGGTCGCCGCTGCTCTTTAGGAAACGGTGGTCGTACTTTGTTGGGCTGAAGCAAACTAAGCCTACTAACCATAAAAGACTTGTAAAAGATTGATGCCCTTATGGACCTTGCTGCCCATGGCCATAGCCATGGGCCAGGGCCGGGCTTGATTACTTCGAGATCATGCAACAACAATTGGAGGATGCGATAAAATCCGTCAAGATGAAATTTTCCGGCGAAGATCAGGCCACTCACGCGATAAGATTTGTCTCACAGATCATGCGATAAAAACAAACATGTGAGAAAATTCAATCATGCGATAAAAATTGATCGTGTGATAAGAACCATGCGATAACTCATGCGATGATGAAGAACACCGGCGTTTTTCACGTTTTTCCGGCGAAGGATGCAGTTTCCGGCGAACCAACTTCCAACGACGATAACTCGCTAATTTCTTGATGTTTTTCGATGGAGAAACTTGTTAATTGTTCGAAAAAACAACACGAATTGATCTGTGGAAACAAAACAAGTTAAAACGCATTAAACCATGGATCAATCAAAGCCTTTTCAAGTGAAACCTTCGATGAACTTTCTTCCTCTTTGATTTATTGGTGATTTTCAAATCTGATGAAAGCAAATTGTTCGAAATCACCAAATAATAAGATATGTGAAACAAAATTCGATCAAAACATTAACAAACATTGACATCGATCACCATTTCTAACCATTTCGATGAACATCACTGTTTCGACTGTTGATTCTGAAAATTTTCAAACTCAAAATAATTGTTGATGTTTTTCAAATATTAATGTTGCAATCTGATCTACAACAACAATGATATGGATTTGTAGATGCAAGAAAGATCAATCAACAAACAATTTTCAATTTTTTTTGAAAGTTTTCAATAAAAACTCAAAAACCAAAAACTCTTCAATTTTCTTCAAAAAATTGATAAAAAAGTCTATTTTGTGTTAAACGAACAAACACGAACAAGCCTCTGTTTGTGTTCGTTCGATTCATTTTGAACTCTATGCGTTTGCATAAAAGGCAGAACAGTTCAAGGACATCGAGTCTACTAGAGAGCCAGTAAAGATGATATAGGTCACAAGGGAAGGTTCAATAATACCTATCTATCGTAGGTTCCAACCATCAAACTTTATCTAAGTATGAATATCGAGTCTCCAATTTTTATTCATGTGGGAAATTTTTGGAAAATATTAGGTTTTATACCCAATTTAGACCAAAAAAATAAACTTAAGCCCATGCTCAGGATAGATAGATATTTATGGATTTATGTAGTTCTTAGTGAAAGTTTCAATTCAGCATATTACTCATATAAAACGGAGTTGATATCAATGAGAAATTGATTGTCAAAGTAGTAGGTAGGGGTAAATGTTAGAATGTGAGATTTGGAAGTGGGTTTCCCACATTGGTGGAAAAGTGTGAAACCCATATGGGTTTATAAGTGATTTCATAGATGAATGAAATAAGACTTGTTGGAGGAAAAATTCTATCCACGTGCACACATAAGGGGGGTGGGGTGCAAAACTGGGTCGAACTGAGTTCGGGCCATTGAATTTGTGTATGAGCGTGTGTCATGCGGACACGAATGCAGCTCAAGGTCGACGAGAAAAGTTCAAATTCTGTTGTGCCAAATTTTCTTATGATTTTAGTTTCAAAATAAATCATATTTTAGTTTCGAATTTCCGCCAAATTGAAATAAATCAAATTTTGGAATTTTGGAAACAAATTACATACTATCCATCGTTATTTGACGTGATCGGGGAAACCCTTAATTATTTCCTTCCATAGTCGAGGTCTCCAACAGTATATAAAGAGAGTCTCGGCTCTCTCAAAATCATATAAAAAAGATAATCTCTTGTCCTCATCTTTGGCTTGAGTTCTCTACAAGATAAAGATCACGTTTTCCTTACTTTTGTGATTTCGTATGAACCATTTCGGTTGTTATATCCTGAGAAACGGATATGCATTGCTTGGGAACGAACCTGTTTTAAAGAAACCGTGTCAAACACGCACCTTGATTGTCGTTTCGTTTTTGTTTTATTGATCTCGAATACTATTCGCAACACTGGGATCACTTGTGGAATTAAAGCAAACGAGAAGATAAACTCAATAATAAGGCATTCCGTACCCATACCCTCAAACTCTTTTGCCACCTCAGCGTCACATCAGTTTTTCTCCTTACTCTCTCCTTACCCTAAAGTGGAGTACCCATACCCTAAGACCACAATTGATCATCCACGTGGACGAAGTGTAATTCCGACCCAGGTGACAGCTAGGATGCTCACGTGGACCTTTTGGATACAGACCATCACACCTCCACGTCAACAGTAACAACCTTCCCACAAAATATCTCCCGGTCTTTTCAGATTTTTTAGGCCACACAATGACTGCTTTCTAAGAGTTTCGAGAAATGCTTATGATCATCAATAATCGTACACGTGGCACTACATATCACCATAAGATTTTGATCATCAACTTTAGGGCATTAAAAAGAAAAACCTTTAAAAAAACTTATGAGTGAATCATTAAGAGGATTTTAGAATTATTAAGATGCTAATTTTTTTTTGTCGAACAAGATTCATCTCTGAACGATTCAAAGGTTGTTTCTTAATAGAACTATTAAGAGGTAAACAAACAGTTTTATGTGTGAAGTTTTGTATTTGAGTTTTTTTTATAATTTTATTTAAAAGTATAATAAATTTGATACTAAAAATTAAGAAAATAATTAAAACATGATTCAAATCCATGCCTAGATATTTTTTGAAAATCATCGTTGGCATGTTGTTTAGTTTCTTACTTTTTTAATGTGAGGTCTTGTGTAGGCATGGGAATAATTAAGTCCTGACCCGTCGAGTAACCTGATCCATCCACCTCGGTCGGATAGGGCTCCGCTAAACCGGGGATGGGGACGGGGATCCCCATTTTAGGTAATTAATTATTAAACTATTATATGTTGTGAAATTTTTTTTGTATTAAATTAGATTCCTTTCGATTTAAGCTTACTAAAATGATATTTAAACATTTGTGGTGTCTCGCATATTTAACTTAAAATAGCTTACATAAACAAGAGAAAAAATATACGTTTTCCTGTTGGGAATGGGGATGTAATCATATTCCCTGAAGAGGATGGGGATGGAGACGGGGATGAAGATGAGGGATTGGGGACGGGGATGGGAATTGAGGTCCCTGCCCCATTCCCATGCCTATCTTGTGCTCATGTTTTTTATTCTACTTTTTTTCAAAAAAAAAACATAATAAACCTGAGCTAGACACTAAAAATTTGAAATGGGATTGGAACCCACTCCCCCCGGGATGGAAGAAAAGTCATCCAAACCAGCTCTACCAAGACAAACTCGTGTTATCATTATAGTTTCAAACTATATACGATGATATCCAATATTACAATAGGGTTGCACCTTTTACGAACCTAATTTTTTTTAGCTTACAATAAAGGAACGTAATAGTAGCCTGTGCTACAATATCTAATGAAGTGGGTCCGTCCTTGAAGTAAATTACATTTTTCACTAATGGATTTCATTCATATTTTTCAAAAAATCAACAAGTTGGGTTTATGAATTGTTTTTCAACGAGATGGACCTTTAAAGTAACTATAGGAATCCAGCTTGTTAATTTATGTAGAAATCCAACTCATTAAAAAAATATAACAACAAAGATTTAACTTGTAAAAAATCACAAAAAATGCAAGCACAAAAGCATATGGGTGTCAAATTTGTACCATGACAAACATCCAATTCATTACCAACTGTATCAATACAATTGGTACAAACTAAATTGGTACCAATTAAATTGGTTGGTACTATCGTACAAATTTCACAAACTTGGTTGGTACGTGATATTGAAAATCATGTACCACGTTAATACCGTATCGTACCGACTTATCTATATATATATATATATATTTTAATTTTTTATTAAATAAAATATCAATGAAATGAAATATATTTGATTACTATTGTATTATTTATGCATCTGATGATGAGATGTCCTGATTGTTTTTTAAAGAAGATTTAATTATTTATGAAGTTAACATTTTATTGTTCTACAATTTACAGTAAAAGACTAAAAGTTTTACTCGACCCTCAAACTCAAAGAACTCAACTTAGTCATTTTATTGTTTTACAACTAAAGGTTTTACCGACAATTGGTTTTGGACAGTAGGTTTGTAAACTTTTGATATGTTGGTACAAAACTGTACCAACCGAAAAAAGTTGGTACAAATTAAGTTGATACCAATTAGAGTTAGTTGGTACATGATATCATTTTCTACGTATCAATTATAATTGATTGATACACGAATACACGATATTGAAAAGAAAAACATGATGCCGTATCATATTCACCCCTACAAAAGCATGTACCGTTAGTTTTTCAAAATGGATATGAGATCGTTGAATACAGTAAACCCCAAGGACCAGAAATGTAACTCACTCAAAGCTAATTTAAGTATCATATCATAGTAATTTTTATAAATCTTATCTTTTATAGATATATTCTCCATTATCCATTAATGATTTATATCTAACATGGATTTAAATAATTTATTATTTTATAATATATATATATATTAAGAACAAATTTATTTTCAATTATTACGGCAAATAGTTTTTATTAATACGCTACCAAAAAGTTAATTTTATAATTAAAGGTGTGGTTGTTTAATTAATGAGGGGCCCTTTTAAACTTATAGAACAAAATTTCTAAATGTATGTTGCAGATAACGATCAATTAAAGATAATTTACAAAAGTGAAATTAATTAAAATTGTAATGATTAAAATTTCATAGGAGACTTATATTTAGTTCATTAGTTGTAGATCAATTATTATTTGTTTTCTTTTCTTTTAAACAAGTTAATGGTTAATTTCAACGGTAGATTTAATTATTTTACCTTTCAGGTTAAGTTAAGAGCATCCTAGCAAACGTGTCATGTCGCGTCGGGTTAAAAGTTAAATGGGTTGAGAGTGCCTAATTCTAACCCGACCCGTTTAATAAAAAGGTCAGAAAAGTTCAACCCTAACCCGACCCGTCTAACCCGCCACGACCCGCTTAACCCGTTTAACATTTATAAAACTAAAGATTAAATATTGAAAACTCACAAAAACCTTACAAATCCAAAATTCAAATGAAAACATTATAAATCTAAATTTTATAGTTCAAACTTATAAGTTCTAACTAAATCCAAAAACATTAAAAATCCAAATGATTAAAAAGAAAACCTATATATATATATATATATAGAGAGAGAGAGAGAGAGAGGGAGAGGAAGGTTCAAACGAGAACGCTAACTATTTAAGAAAACAAGAAAACAACAAATCATGTACAAAATCACATGTGATTTTACATTAACTGCAAAAATTGGACTTTGGCTGCGACTTAAAGTGGCGGGAAAAGTCGCGTAATCATATATGATTTTGTACGTGAATCATATATGATTTTGTACATAGCAACTGTTTTCTTGTTTTCTTAAATTGTTAGCGTTTTCGTATGAACCCACCTCTCTCTCTATATATATATATATATAGAGAGAGAGAGAGAGAGAGATAGAGAGGAAGGTTCAAACGAGAACGCTAACTATTTAAGAAAACAAGAAAACAACAAATCATGTACAAAATCACATGTGATTTTACATTAACTGCAAAAATTGGACTTTGGCTGCGACTTAAAGTGGCGGGAAAAGTCGCGTAATCATATATGATTTTGTACGTGAATTATATATGATTTTGTACATAGCAACTGTTTTCTTGTTTTCTTAAATTGTTAGCGTTCTCGTATGAACCCACCTCTCTCTATATATACATATATATATATTTATTTATTTATTTAAACGGGTTATTCGAGTCATTTTCGAGTTGAAATTATTGACCCTGACCTTACCCGTTTAATTTTCGTGTCATGTCGTGTCAACCCGTTTACTTAAATGGGTTGAAATGTATTACCCTAACCCGTTTATTTCGTGTCGGATTAGCATGTCGTGTCAGTTTTTGTCAGGTCTAATTATATTAACATTTGTGCAATGTAGCATGATATATATCTCAATATTAATGGTTCGTTTTATATTTTGTGTTAATTTTATAATAAAGTTTATATGGTTTTGAGAAAACTTTATAATATAGTATAGATAGTAATTGTGTATCTATACAATGGAGCGGGATAATAATTTTTCTTGCAATTCAAGTTTGAAATCCTCTTTTAAACACACTTTCATTGGTGTCTCGCGAAATACCTCAAGGATTATCGTTTTTAATGCAAAAAATAATAATATGAATAAGCATGCTCTTTAGCCCAGTTTCTGTAAAAAGATTAGATTACTTCCTCCCTATAAAATAATTAATGTTTCACTATTTATTATTTAGGAAAAATCTAAAAAAACCCAAAAAACTATCTGATTTTGATTGGTTAAGTTCTTCAGCTATTTTTTTTTAATGATAAAATCTTAAACTTTCAAAAACCGGTTAAATACATCCGTGTAACCTGTTAAAACAACGGGTTAATGTGATACAAATTTAGAAAAAGTTTAAAAAATCCCAATAAACTATCTGTTTTGAAAGATTAAGTCCATGAATTTTTTAACAAATAAATGTTTACACTTTCTCCCAAAAAAACTAACAAATAAATTTTTACATTTTTTAAAAAATAAATTTGAACTTTTGTTGAACACGATCATGAACAAAAAGTATATACTTCCTTTCACCGACAACAAGTAAAATGAACCAATTAAACAAAAAAAATTATATCATTTCATTACTAATTCCGAAATATTCAAAATCTATGTCTAAAACATAAATAGATACATACAAAAACTATACTCATTTTTTCACAAAATATACCAAAAAAAGAACGTCCACCCTTTCACAAAATATTCAAAAAAAACGTTCATATTTATACAAATTAGTAATGGAAATAGTATAATTTTTTTTGTTTAATTGTTTCATTTTATTTTGTTGTTAGTGAAAGAATTTGTATATTTTTGTTCAAAATTAAGTTTATGATTTTGTATCTTTAAAAAATGTCTGGGATTTATTTGTTATAAAATGTTCAAGAGTATATTTGGTACAAAAATTTCGAAAAAAGTTAATTTATTTGTTAAAAAAACTAGGAACTTATTAATCATTCAAAATTAGATAGTTTATTGGGTTCTTTTAGATTTTCCGAAATTTGTATCACATTAACATGTGTTTTTACACTTCTAGATCCCAAAACCAAAAATAGAATTCTATTAATGCACTTCAAAATATGAATAGTATAATATTATAAATAAAATATAAAATCAATTGCTCTCTATGCTTACTTGCTCCATGATGTTATAAAACAAAATAAGCAATATAACAGAGTTAAAGATTCACATATCCAACTTAAATTCATATCACTATTAAATATAGATACATATATAGGCAACTATTGATGAACAAAACACCAAGCTGGCTGGCTCATCTTTTTACAACCAACAACTTCAAGATCCAAAATCCCTTCAACATTAACAATTTGATGCTCCAACATCCCTAATATGTTTCAGAACAACATCATTCCCCTCAATAAACCATCAACATTCCATACATGACCAAATGAAAAACATTGCAAGGAAATTGAGCAAAATAAAAGCAAGACAAAACAAAAATCACCTCACTTCATGTTATGTTATCAAAAACAAAAAAAAACAATTTACAGAGTTGTCAAGAGATTATCATTAATAGAGAAACAAAACAATAAATTTAGAGTGTTAGAAACGATGTAGGAATCAATCGATGAATGAATGAGAGAATCGAGAGAGATGTGGCTGAAGGTTTCAGCAGCTTTTCATATATTGAGAGAACGATTACAAGAGATTGATTAACCTAAATATGAAACATAAGAGACCTATATATACTAGATAAGTTACAAATAATTACAGAACGACCCTTGTACTTTACATATGTACGATAATAACTCTAACACCCCCCCCCCCCCCCTCAAACTCAAGTAGTGGAAGAATGAGCTAAATTGAGTTTGGAAACAAGATCCCGAAAACGCCATGGAATATGAGCTTTGGTGAAGATGTCTGCGGTCTGATCAATGGTTGACATTGGAAGAAGTTGAACCGTCTTGCGAAGAACATGTTGACGAGTGAAATGACAGTCAATCTCGATGTGCTTCGTACGCTCATGAAAGACATCATTGTGAGCAATCTGAATAGCACTGTTGTTATCACACCACAATGGTGTTGGAGAAATCTGATGAGCACCCATATCAGATAGTAACCAGCGTAGCCATACAAGTTATTGTGTAGTGTCAGCTAAGGCTCTATACTCAACTTCAGTACTAGACCGAGCTGTCAGAGATTGTTTCTTGCTGCACCAGGAAATAAGAGAGTCCCCAAGGAAGAAACAATATCCGGTGGTCGAACGACGGTCTGTTATGTCTCCATCTCAGTCAGCATCTGAGAATGCACGGAGCGTTAAAGACGATGTGGATGAGAAGTGAAGCCCATGAAACATTGTCCCTTTGAGGTACCGAAGGATACGAAGAACCGCGGCATAGTGATCGGAGCACGGAGCAAACATGAACTGGCTGACTATATGAACTGCATATGCAAGATCCGATCGAGTAACAGTCAGGTAGACCAGAGATCCAACTAGTTGACGGTACCGTGTAGGGTTCCGCAGAGGGGTTCCGACATTGGGAGCAAGATGCAGATTTTGCTCAATGGGTGTAGATGCAACTTTGTTGTCTGTAATCCCAGCTTTGGACAGCATATCTGAAATGTACTTGGCTTGACAGAGATATATGCCGGAAGAGTCTGACAGAACTTCAAGACCAAGGAAGTAGTATAGCGTACCAAGATCTTTCATCTCAAAGCATGAGCTGAGAGAATGTTTGAGATGGGTGATACATGTAGAGTCACTACCAGTAATGATCATATCATCAACATACAATAGGAGTAAGATAGTACATGCATCAGTGGTCCGAGTAAACAGGCTATAATCATAATTACTCGGAGAAAACCCCAATGAAATGACAGTAGTGCTAAAATTTTCAAACCAAGCACGATGAGCTTGTTTGAGACCATAGAGGGCTATTCGAAGTCGGCATACATGACCCTGTCGAGAGATCACACCTGGAGGGGGTCTCATGTAGTCTTCCTCTGAGAGATCACCATTTAGAAAGGCATTCTTGACATCCATCTGGTAAAGTGGCCATCTTTTGGTGGCAGCTATGGCGAGAAGACTACGAACCGAGGTGACCCGAGCCACAGGAGCAAACGTTTCCTCGTAATCAATGTCATATTCTTGATTGAAGCCTTTTGCCACAAGACGTGCTTTATATCGATCAATGGATCCATCCGACTTTGTTTTGATCTTGAAGACCCATTTGGAACCAATAGGTGACTTGCCCGGTGGGAGAGGTACAAACACCTATGTATTGGCTTTGTCAAGGGCCTGAAGTTCCTCAGTCATAGCTTGCCGCCAAACAGGGTTAGAGGAAGCTTCCTTGAAGGAAGTGGGTTCATGGTTGGACAGCAATGTAGCATAACAATGATAATCACGAAGGTGAGAAGGAACTTGTCTTACCCGGTCTGAGCGTCGTAAACCCTGTGGTTGAGAAGAAATATGATCCATAGACTCAGCAGATGACTCAGAAGTAGTCCTTGGAGGTGGTGCAGATGATTGATCATGATCAGCGGGCACAGATGAGGGTGAATCGGAAGAGGGCACAGATTGAGGTGCAACGGAGGGAGGTGGACCAGATGGAGGGGTGAGTATGGGATCTAATTGGAGTGAGTCCAATGAGATAGATGTATCAGTGAAGAAGGAAGTGGAGGGGGTGGGTGTTTCCTGAAATTTGGACACCGTTGAGAAGGGATGATGTTCCCAGAATTTGACATGACGGGATATATAAAGTCTCTTAGAGACTGGATCCCAACAACGATAACCTTTGTGTTCAATTCCATAGCCAAGAAAGTAGCATAATCGAGAACGAGGTTCGAGTTTGGTGTGTTCATGAGATTGCAGCTGAACAAAGCAGGCACAACCCCACACTTTGAGGAGTTCATATGCGGGGGAGACCCCATGCAGTACTTCATAAGGGGACTTTTGATTGAGGATGGGATTCGGGTGTCGGTTGATGGTGTAGACAGTCGTGAAGGCAGCTTCACCCCAAAAACGTTCTGGACATTTGGCTGAGATTAATAGAGTACGGACAGTATCAAGGATGTGACGATGTTTACGTTCTGCACGACAATTTTGTGGAGAGGTGCCAGGACAGGAGTACTGAGAAAGAGTACTCTGAGATTGAAGAAAAGAAAGAAGAGAAGATTCCTTGTATTCCATAGCATTATCTGCTCGAAGAATCTTTATGGGCTTGGAAAACTGGGTTAGAATCATACGAGCAAAGGTAATATATTTGAGGTAGCTCTGAGCGGTGTTTCATGAGATATATCCATGTAAAACGTGTGTGATCATCGATAAAAATGACAAAATATCGAGCACCTCCCATGGATGGGTGCGGTGCTGGTCCCCATACATCAGAATGAATAAGATCAAAAGGAGAAGCAGATTTAAATTCATTAATTTGAAAAGGTAAAGCATGATGTTTTCCAAGTTGACAAGATAAACAAGAAACATTTTCAGAAGAAGTGTTTCCTAACAATCCTGAACTAGCTAACACTTTTATTCTAGCTAATGATAAATGTCCTAGGCGCGCATGCCATAGTTCAAATAAAGGAGTACTGGAAACTGAAGCAACAAAATTTGATGAGCGTAAGGGAAGACGGAGGTAGACCACTTCAATCATCCGACCAACTTTATGGCCTACTCTAAGGATCTGCTTGGTCTTTGGATCCTGCACAACACAACCAGAAGGATGAAACAGAACAATTAGACCGGCTTCCATAAGCTGAGTGATTGAAATCTGGCTTAGAGATAAGTTAGGAATATGTAGCATGTCAGGTAATTGTATATTGGGGGTAGATACAATCCCACTGAAGGATACAGGTAAACGAGTATCATCAGCAGTACGGACTGATGAGAACATTCTGGAGGTTTGCTTAGAGACAAACCCGTCAGCCTTAGGTGTCATGTGATTACAACATCCAGAGTCAAATAGCCAAGGGTTACCTGATGCAGAGGTATTGCACTGAGAATTCATACCCATAGAACCTGTCACGAGTTGCTCCATAAGCTCTTGGATTCGGCGCATGAGTTCCATAAGATCAGGTGATGAGTTGTTGTTGTGCGATGTCTGAGTTGCAGGTATAGGGGTATCCTGAGTGATGGATCCAACAACAGATTGGGTGCGTAGCTGTTGCTTCTGATTACCCGAGTTCCTTAGATGCTTTGGGCAATCATACCCATAGTGTCGTGGATGTGTGATCCCACACCAACGACATTTTCGTACTGGGCAGTTGAGGAGAAGGTGAGATGTAGAGTGACAAAACGTGCATTCACTATTGTTCCCCTTTCCTGCATATTTAGACTGATCATTGTTATGCCACTTACCTTTTGGCTTTCCTGAGCTCGAAGTACAGAGCACAGTATATGAGGGCAGAGGAAGACGCTGTTGGAGGCGAGTTTCTTCACTGAGTAGTTATGTGATAGCCTCTTCAAGAGTAGGTAATGGGTGCCTGTGTAGTAGTGAGGCTCGAACATTCTCAAAACGATCAGTAAGTCCCATCAGTATAGTGATCAAATACAGTTGGCTGAAATAGGCTGTAAACTGCCGAGCTGTGTCATCAAAGATTTGAGGTGCACCCAAGCTCAAGTGATCTCTAAGAGCTTGCATCTCAGAGATGTATGAGTTAATGGACTGATCAGGGAGTTGCCTCTTGGTTTGAAAAGTAGTCCACAGTTGATACTGATGTGATAGGCCTGTAGAAGTGTACCTTTTGGCGAGGAAATCCCAGAGTCCTTTAGCCGTTGTATACCCAAGAAATTGTTGGTTGATTTGTAAAGCCCGTGTCCCGGTACGGATGTTTTTACTTCATTTTATTTTTATGTATTTATTTCTTTTTATCAGGACTTAACGAGGATGATCAAAATGTTAGTGTAAGGTGAACTTTGGTTTTTTTTTTAGCAAAGTATTGGAAGGATAGGGACTAAAGGTGACAAATGTTATTGAGGTTTGCATGAGAATCGTTTAAGGAACCCAAAACCGGCGAACCCTCCTCTTCTTGTCTTTCTTTCGTCCCACGCATAGCAACCCAAGGAAAACCCTAGTGTCCCCTACTCTCTCTCCCTTCCTTCGTGCGACCCCCCCCCCCCCCCGGCGCCGTCGACCAACCCAGGAAGCAGTTACCGCCGACGCTGCTGTTCTTCATTGCCGGCGAGAACGAGAAAGAGAGAGAGGAGCGACGGTGCTACTGTTCTTCATTGCCGGCGAGTTCGAGAAAGAGGGAGAGACTCCCGGGGTGTGTTTCGGTGTTCCTTCGAGAGGTATGAACAATCTTCTTCCCCTCTTTTCTTTCGGCGTCGATCAGCTATGGAACAAAACACCACCGCCGCCGTCAGCTTTGGCTGCCGGCGGTGTTGCCATAACCGTGCCCCACCAGTCGTGTGGTGGCTTGGTGCGTAGCGGGTGTTGGTCGAGCGCGGGTTTAGACGCATACGAGTTGTTTTGGGATTTGTTTTCCTCGTCTCGTCGGAGTTTCTTTCAAACCATCACCGCCGTCGGTGGTTGCCGCCGCCGACCACCACTGCCGGAGAGGCAGTGGGTGGCGTTGTTTTGCTCAGCCGTAGTCGTTTAAACCCTTCCCTAAGGTCTGACTCGAAATCCTAGTGCAAACCGAGAAACTCTAAACCGTTAGCAAAAGTTATCAATTTATGTGAAAAACGTCCTTCTGCCACTGTTTTGCGTCAACCATAACTTTTCCGTCGTAACTCCGATTGAGCCGAAACTGGCGCCCACGGTTCAAGCTCGGGGTCGGGCAGGTTTTTCGTATTTTAGCGGAAAACTGGTTCGGCCTCTAGCTAGGTGGAAAAGTGGTCGCAAGTTCGGTGATTCGTCATTTCATGTAAAAAGATTCAGTAATCTGCCTCTGTCTTGCGTAAGCCATAACTTTTTCCTCGTAACTCGGCTTGGGGTGATTTCGGTGCCAAAAGTTCCCTTTTTGAGTCTAGAAACTTTTCTGTGTTTTGTGCAAAACCCATTTCGGGACGTAGCATGGGTCGAATTGTCGTTTTATACTGAAGGGTGCTGAATTTCGCTGTGCTGGAAGCTGTTTTTGTAAAATCCGTAGTAAATTGTAGAAAAATCGTTAGGAGGCGTATAATATGTCCTTGGAACCCTAACTCAGAGTACTTTCTGGTCATGAAATAATTTTGGGAATTTTCTGGGTTTAAAGGGGTCGAAACAGGTCCCGAACAGACCTGTTTTGGGTGAACGGAATTTAGTTTTAGTGACGGTTTAAGCGTGTGTCGTGTCATAGGGTCCGGGTCTCGTATTGACACGTTTTAACATGCGTTTAGGTGCTGGGAAGTGACCGTAATTGTGGAGCTTGAATTGTGTTGTTAAGCTGGGCGCGCATTCGAGGTGAGTTCTCTCACTGTGTAGTTAGGGGTTGTATGCATGTCATCATAGTTCGTATGTACTATTGTCTTTGTGGTGTGAACTAGTTGTTTGTGGTGTGTAATATTTGATTGGTTTGAATGCTTGGTATAAATGTGTTACATTACAATTCGGTGGGACCGAGGCCTCGATGGTACTGAGGTGTTGGTTACATTACAATTCGGTGGGACCGAGGCCTCGATGGTACTGAGGTGTTGGTTACATTACAATTCGGTGGGACCGAGGCCTCGATGGTACTGAGGTGTTGGATACATTACAATTCGGTGGGACCGAGGCCTCGATGGTACTGAGGTGTTGGTTACATTACAATTCGGTGGGACCGAGGCCTCGATGGTACTGAGGTGTTGGATGCATTACAATTCGGTGGGACCGAGGCCTCGATGGTACTGAGGTGTTGGATACATAATTACTTGTAGATGTTTACTCGTTTTATGTAACTGTGATGTTGTTGCTTATGTGCGGATAGGGGTGATGTGTATATAATTCCTATCTGCGCATGTGTTGGAATTCACTAAGCTTCGTGCTTACCCTTTCCCAATAAACTGTGGTTTCAGGTACGGGCGGCTCCAAGGCGTGACGAGTACACACTGGCGCGCGAGAAGAGCCGGTTGCTTTATGATTTTAATAATTAAACGTTTATTCCGCTGGTTTTATTTTATAAAGACATTAATTATGTGTTTGCAAACGAAACGTTGGGATCATTTATTGAGTTGTTATCAATGAATTGTTTATTTAAAAATTTAAATTTGCTTGTAATTTTTGGGACGTTACAACTTGGTATCAGAGCACAGCTTGAGTGAATCAAACGCACCTCGGTGTGTTTGGTCTCAAGTTGTGGCTGGGAAATTTTCAAACTCTTTATTAAATCTTTTTGGAAATAAAAGTAAAGGGTAAAAACCCGTTCGAGGAACGGTGATCGAGGGCGCAGTGTGTACAGTCAGCCGGAGCCGAAGGGAAAGGTACAATGCTTAGTGTTTTATTGCTTTCTAGATCATAGAGTATGCATGCTAGATTGCCTGTTGTGGACACTATGCTGTATGTTGAACTACTTGCTATTAAGAATTTATGCTAACTATGATAGGTTACTAAGTGGATGCCCTCTAGGTTGTATGCAGTAAGAGATTTATAGCCTTAGAATATTCGATTTAGTTCTATTTCGCAGCTCTTGTTTGAGTCCAACCGTTTTAGGATAGAGTCTTGTATTCGACTGTCTATTTATTTCGCACTGCATAAAATCGGGTATTCGCGAGGTCACTCGTCATAATTAGTAGGGATTCGGTAGTAGCAAGGGTAGTGGGATAAGAGGAAATTCCTAGGGAGCTAGGAAGGGTGGATGTATATATATGCTGGTGCAGGCATATGGTTATTTATATATTTAATTGTTTTTGTATGATCGGGGTGACCGATGGTTTATTAAGTATACAATCGTGGCTGTCTAATCGGGGAGACCGATGGTTTTATATATACAGTAGTTGTATGAGTTGCCTGTTTAGGATATGTTCTTGAACTGACATGTGTGGATTAATTATATTATGTGTATAGTTTCGGCGAGAAACTACTTGGACCCTCGGGATGGGACTCGGAACGGGCAATGATAGGCGTGGATGGTAGTAGTAGAGCTCCTACTACCGGAAGCACAGGATCAATGCTCGAGTCGGGGAAGTCACGAGGAATCCAAGGAGTTGGGCGCGAGTGTTGTTAGTGTGCGTTGTTATGTGCTAATAACGCGTTGTATTATCTACCCTGAATAGCCGTCACGAGGAGAGACAAATATAGTAGATCCACTGGTACATGTGTGTACTTGACTTGCTTTAATGGGATGATCGTTGGGGTAGTGTCGAAGGCTCTAAACTGGCAGTCGTTGGAATAGAAAGACGATTATAGTATTAGTCACTTGGAGTGACGATAAGGATGATATTTGTTGTAAGCAAATCATTTCGGGCCAAGATGGAAGATTGTGCTAGAGTCATAGGCTTTTAGAGCCGACTTTGATTTGAGGAAAAATCGTAGGGATTATTTGACGTAATTTTCCATCTTGCCCTAAGAGGCTTAAATGTCTGGAGGACGATAGTGGATTGGAAAGGTAGAGAGGAGCATGAGTCGAGGCGTTGAATGTCGACTGAGTTGTGCACAGAGTTTATTTTGAAAATAGGATTGCATTAACTAATCCTTGTGTTTCCAATCCTTATATGGATTGTGTTTTGAAACTTTGGGAAATGTTTAGCACACACACAAGATTTCGAATTATTGTTTGAAAATGCTTGAAACCGTTTTATCACGGGAGTTGAAAACTTTGTAAAAGATTGTTTCATTTGATTATTTTTCAACGGTTCTTTCGGGTACGATAATATCCGTGTTTTGTGGTGGTTAAGATGTTGGGTAAGTGACTACGGCTTGAGACTCTAACATTGGAACTCCTCCACATGTGTTAGAGTTGAGACGGAAAGTTACATTCCACGATGTCTGTTTTAAGGCTATTTTAGTGATTTGTCTAAAATGAGTTTGGAATTCTAGTGTCGCTTAACTTTTCGTTCGAGAGTTTGTGTTACTAAGTGTTTATTTTGCAAATAGTTCAGTGTGTGGATTGATTCATGCGTGACATAAGTGATGCATGGAGGAATTTGGTAACATTTCATAAGGAGTTGTTTAGTGCGCTTTTTAGTCAGCTAAAGGTTTTATTGACATTTTCATGAAAATGCGATTTATCGACTTAGGGGTATGCATACTGGGGTAACCTTTGTTCTCGGCATTTTGATGAACGAGTCGTGCAAGAAAATGCTTTAGTTCCTTTTTGTCGAAATGAAAGACCATTTGATCCAATGAGTGTTTTAATGTTGTAAACATCATGCATACGATTACAATGTGTTATATTTTGGAAATATAAATGCGTAGATTTTTGACATTCGGTTAATTTAGAATTACCGTTCATTTTTTTTGGGAAATTAAAAACTTTTGCTTTGGAGGAAACGAGTATTTTGAGCATTTTCGATAAATACATTTTTTAAACTATAATGTTTTGACATTATATGCCCCAAGTACGAAACTTGAGGAAGTGTTACAAGCTCGCATGCCTGCCCCCAGTTTGAGATTTTACGAGGTTTTTAGTCGATATTTCCAATTATTAGAAACGGACTGGTTTCTGTCTTCAAGTTTGCAACTTACACGAGACAATTGTGTTTTAACAAAAATATATTTGTAAACCGTGTAATCGTTTTGTGTGACTAGATGACGCGCGAAAAATTTGTGGCGAACCCTGTGCCACGTCATTTATGATTAAAAAGAGGAATTTTTGAATCAAACGTCGTGAAACTTATTTTGAATTATGTGCACACCTTTGTCGGACCCTGTTTAAGGTCAGCGGTTACCTTAAGTGCATGTCATGAGTCAATCCATACTGGAATCGAGGCGGTTCATTTTAAAGAAATTATTTATTACGCTTTGCTTTTGTGTGAGTAAACCGAACTGCAATGGAACGATTTTCAACGTGATTTTTCCTATGTGGGACGAGCGTGTCCAGTTTTGCGTAACTATCGATCTGGTAATAGTAGTTTTATTGCATACGATCTTTTTGGGATGAAAATCCTGAGGTTGAAAATATTTTGTAAATGATTTTGTAAACCATTTGGGGAAATGTGCCTTTAAGTGTCATGTGTCATTTCGAGAATTTTAGGGTGTGAGTCCTTTTGGAAAACTCTTTTGTTTAACCCGTGTTGAGTCTGGGACTAAGGTTGATTTTAGAGTATTGTTTGCTTAAACTTTGTTTAAACGCATTTTCCGACCTATGGGTCTAGCAAGCGTGGAGCATTTTGCTCGGTTTTGACTTGGAGTTAGTCATGGGCCAATTGCCCGGTTTTAATGGCTCGATGTGGAGTCTAGTTGATGAGTTGTTTTTGTCGCACCGTTTGGCATTATTTGCACGTTGAGTGTTTACATGTTTGGGTGAGTGAGTCAATCCGGAACCGGCATGTTGTTGGTAGGCTGTTTGCTTTGGATCCTTAGACACGTTAGTCAGTCGTTGGTAATGGTCGGTTGGGTATCTCGGGGTGGGACCCCGGTATTCATGTGTTTTAACCTAGACTTTCCAGTAGGTACTAGGAGGATATAGTTGTGGGCACTTACCTGGGAGGTAGTTCCGGTGTGTTGGGTCTTGAGGCGTTACCTGGGAGGTAGACGTCAAGGTGCATCCTCAATACGGGGTGACTTGGCTTCGTAGAGCAAGTGTGGATGGTACGTCAACGGTGGAAGGTAGGTATTCCACGCGCGTTAGTACTGTAGGCCGAATAGTATCGGTTAAGGGATTGATGCCCTTTGTTATTAAGAGAATAAATGCGCATCAACCATTTTGAGGTAGGTGGTATATTTAGGTGTCGACTTTTGGGCTTGAGGACAAACACCTTTAGTGTAATCGGAGAGTTGTAGCCGATTTTAAGATAATCATGGTGATGGTAGTAGTAACCCTGAAATGATCACTTGTGATGGATGGTTATGGTGGAATGACCTACGTGTGTGTTAGTTGATTCGGTTGTGGGGGATATCTATTTGTGTTAGTGTCTAGGATAATAACACGCTGATGTTTGTTATTGTAATCGGTTGGACCGATGTTCGGCGGGTGGCCGATGTTTGTTATTGTAATCGGTTGGACCGATGTTCGGCAGGGGGTCGATGTTTTGTTAATATAAGTTATTTAAAATCTTTGGAGTCTATTAGAGTTCGTGGACGTTAATCGACAGTTAAGGGTAGGAATGATCGTGGTCGAGTATCCTGTAGGGTATACTATGAGCAGCTTTAGAATGGTTAGAGCCTGGAAAAAAAAAAAATTAATCGGGAGGTATGAATCATCTAAGGTTGGGAGACAACCGAAGTCGTTTAACTAGGAATGATTCCAGTTGTTAGAGTGTTCTTCTGATCATGATTTCAGTGTACTTGAAGGAGTTTTGTGGTAAGAAAAGTATTCGAGAAATTTTTAAGACGGTGTGAGGAATTTAGATTCCAGTTAGTGAAAGTCCAGTGGCAACACCGAAAGGGGTCCGAGTGGACTTGGGAACCCGAGAATGATATGCGAGAGCGCTATCCGGAGTTGTTTGCGGGCGTAGACTTCGAGGACGAAGTCTATTTCAAGCGGGGGAGAGTTGTAAAGCCCGTGTCCCGGTACAGATGTTTTTACTTCATTTTATTTTTATGTATTTATTTCTTTTTATCAGGACTTAACGAGGATGATCAAAATGTTAGTGTAAGGTGAACTTTGGTTTTTTTTTAGCAAAGTATTGGAAGGATAGGGACTAAAGGTGACAAATGTTATTGAGGTTTGCATGAGAATCGTTTAAGGAACCCAAAACCGGCGAACCCTCCTCTTCTTGTCTTTCTTTCGTCCCACGCATAGCAACCCAAGGAAAACCCTAGTGTCCCCTACTCTCTCTCCCTTCCTTCGTGCGACCCCCCCCCCCCCCCGGCGCCGTCGACCAACCCAGGAAGCAGTTACCGCCGACGCTGCTGTTCTTCATTGCCGGCGAGAACGAGAAAGAGAGAGAGGAGCGACGGTGCTACTGTTCTTCATTGCCGGCGAGTTCGAGAAAGAGGGAGAGACTCCCGGGGTGTGTTTCGGTTTTCCTTCGAGAGGTATGAACAATCTTCTTCCCCTCTTTTCTTTCGGCGTCGATCAGCTATGGAACAAAACACCACCGCCGCCGTCAGCTTTGGCTGCCGGCGGTGTTGCCATAACCGTGCCCCACCAGTCGTGTGGTGGCTTGGTGCGTAGCGGGTGTTGGTCGAGCGCGGGTTTAGACGCATACGAGTTGTTTTGGGATTTGTTTTCCTCGTCTCGTCGGAGTTTCTTTCAAACCATCACCGCCGTCGGTGGTTGCCGCCGCCGACCACCACTGCCGGAGAGGCAGTGGGTGGCGTTGTTTTGCTCAGCCGTAGTCGTTTAAACCCTTCCCTAAGGTCTGACTCGAAATCCTAGTGCAAACCGAGAAACTCTAAACCGTTAGCAAAAGTTATCAATTTATGTGAAAAACGTCCTTCTGCCACTGTTTTGCGTCAACCATAACTTTTCCGTCGTAACTCCGATTGAGCCGAAACTGGCGCTCACGGTTCAAGCTCGGGGTCGGGCAGGTTTTTCGTGTTTTAGCGGAAAACTGGTTCGGCCTCTAGCTAGGTGGAAAAGTGGTCGCAAGTTCGGTGATTCGTCATTTCATGTAAAAAGATTCAGTAATCTGCCTCTGTCTTGCGTAAGCCATAACCTTTTCCTCGTAACTCGGCTTGGGGTAATTTCGGTGCCAAAAGTTCCCTTTTTGAGTCTAGAAACGTTTATGTGTTTTGTGCAAAACCCAGTTCGGGACGTAGCATGGGTCGAATTGTCGTTTTATACTGAAGGGTGCTGAATTTCGCTGTGCTGGAAGCTGTTTTTGTAAAATCCGTAGTAAATTGTAGAAAAATCGTTAGGAGGCGTATAATATGTCCTTGGAACCCTAACTCAGAGTACTTTCTGGTCATGAAATAATTTTGGGAATTTTCTGGGTTTAAAGGGGTCGAAACAGGTCCCGAACAGACCTGTTTTGGGTAAACGGAATTTAGTTTTAGTGACGGTTTAAGCGTGTGTCGTGTCATAGGGTCCGGGTCTCGTATTGACACGTTTTAACATGCGTTTAGGTGCTGGGAAGTGACCGTAATTGTGGAGCTTGAATTGTGTTGTTAAGATGGGCGCGCATTCGAGGTGAGTTCTCTCACTGTGTAGTTAGGGGTTGTATGCATGTCATCATAGTTCGTATGTACTATTGTCTTTGTGGTGTGAACTAGTTGTTTGTGGTGTGTAATATTTGATTGGTTTGAATGCTTGGTATAAATGTGTTACATTACAATTCGGTGGGACCGAGGCCTCGATGGTACTGAGGTGTTGGTTACATTACAATTCGGTGGGACCGAGGCCTCGATGGTACTGAGGTGTTGGTTACATTACAATTCGGTGGGACCGAGGCCTCGATGGTACTGAGGTGTTGGATACATTACAATTCGGTGGGACCGAGGCCTCGATGGTACTGAGGTGTTGGTTACATTACAATTCGGTGGGACCGAGGCCTCGATGGTACTGAGGTGTTGGATGCATTACAATTCGGTGGGACCGAGGCCTCGATGGTACTGAGGTGTTGGATACATAATTACTTGTAGATGTTTACTCGTTTTATGTAACTGTGATGTTGTTGCTTATGTGCGGATAGGGGTGATGTGTATATAATTCCTATCTGCGCATGTGTTGGAATTCACTAAGCTTCGTGCTTACCCTTTCCCAATAAACTGTGGTTTCAGGTACGGGCGGCTCCAAGGCGTGACGAGTACACACTGGCGCGCGAGAAGAGCTGGTTGCTTTATGATTTTAATAATTAAACGTTTATTCCGCTGGTTTTATTTTATAAAGACATTAATTATGTGTTTGCAAACGAAACGTTGGGATCATTTATTGAGTTGTTATCAATGAATTGTTTATTTAAAAATTTAAATTTGCTTGTAATTTTTGGGACGTTACATGATTTCAGCAGTTGTGGAAGCATTTATGAATCCCAGAATGCGAGCATTCATGATATCCCAATCATTCATGCGTTTTGCAAAATCAGTTGCACTTTCATTTTCGTCTTGAACAGGCATTTTAGAAGTGCAGTGACATAGGTATATAGCCCATGAGATTTGAGAAGAATAGACATGTGATGATGCCACAGAATGTAGTTATTCCCATTGAGAACAACTGAGATAGGATTGGAGTGACTTGAATTGAGAGCCATCAGACTGATCAGAGAACTGGAACTGAAGACCCGTCCAAATGATCCGGAATGTGGGTTACGGAACTGAAGAACCGGAATGAGAGTTCCGGAATTTAAGTGTTTCGGAATTGAAGAACCGGAATGGAGGAAGATCCGGAATTTGAGTTACGGAACTGATTGAGTTACGGAACTGGAGAGCCGGAATATGAGTTCCGGAGTTTAAGTGTTCCAGAAATAAAAGAAACGAGTATTAGAATTAAAGTTCCGGAATTAGAGTTACGGAACTGATTGAGTTACGGAACTGGAGAGCCGGAATATGAGTTCCGGAGTTTAAGTGTTCCAGAAATAAAAGAAACGAGTATTAGAATTAAAGTTCCGGAATTAGAGAAAGAAAACACGTACCTGAATTGGAGTTCCGGAATGAGTGATCCGGAGTTTAACAGCGGTATCCGGAATTCGTGAGGTTCCGGAAAGTCGAGAGAACCGGAAACAGGTTCCGGAGTTTAGCAGGATCCGGAATCGTGATGATCCGGAGTTAGAGCGATTCAGGATTAGGGAGTTTTAGCAGTATCCGGAATCGTGAGGTTACGGAAAGTCGAGAGAACCGGAAACAGGTTCTGGAGTTTGAGCGATTCTGGATCGTGATGATCCGGAGTTTGAGCGATTCCGGATCGTGATGATCCGGAGTTTGATCCGCGAAAACAGGGTTTGAGAACAATGTTCCGGAGTTTAGCGATACGGCAAAACGAAACAGAAATCGAATAAGGAAGAAAAGGCAAAGGAAAGACAAGCAATCAGAAGAATAGATGAGACATACCTAAAGCTCTGATACCATGTTAGAAACGATGTAGGAATCAATCGATGAATGAATGAGAGAATCGAGAGAGATGTGGCTGAAGGTTTCAACAGCTTTTCATATATTGAGAGAACGATTACAAAAGATTGATTAACCTAAATATAAAACATAAGAGACCTATATATACTAGATAAGTTACAGATAATTACAGAACGACCCTTGTACTTTACATATGTACGATAATAACTCTAACATAGAGAAAGAAAGAAATCTCAACTACCAAAAATAGAGTAAAAAACCATTAAAACAAATCTAAACTACCAAAAGTCGAGTAAAACAATCAACAACATCCAAGCAAAAGAAACCAAAGTCCTTTACCAAGATTAAGGGGTATTTGGGATTGCTTATTCAAAAAAACTTATACTTTTTTGTAAAAGTGTTTATCAACTTATTGGTGTCAAACCGGAGTTTTATAAAAAAATGTTTGGATTAGCTTATGTGTTCAAAGCATTTGTGAGTGTAATTTCATGCCATAAAGCAAAACTATCATCAATGGTTAAAACACGTTTAATAAAGCTTGCCCAGATATAAACCAGTTCAAGAAACGTTTATTCAAACATCCAGGTTAGCAATGCATGCCAAAACGAAAACCCATTTATAAACATTTCACATTTGGAAAAGGTTTAAGGGAACTCGCCTTAGCTTTGCCGAATCGCTACACGTCATAGACTCATTTTTGCTCAAACCGAACACACGATTAGACGACATAAGAATAGTGTTAACCATCTGATTCATTCTAAAACCATTCCTAATAATCCCTAAAGCCACCCCCAAAAGATGCATCGATCCTAGTCCCGCATGAGAAACGGAGCAAAACCAAAGAAGCCAGACAAACAGCCCCTTGTGCGGCTTGGCCCGTGGCTTTAGGCCGCAGCCTTACCCGTGCAAGTCGCAGGAAGTTTACTCCAGTCCTGTACGACTTGCAACCAAGAATTCTCAGTTTCTCACACCCTTTCATTCCTAAATCTTCCCAAAACGGATTTTAAGCCCCAAGTCGATGGATTTGATATCTTAACCTAGGAATGGCAGTTGGCCGGTTTCGGGACGGTTTTTAGGGTTCCCGTCCCCGAAATCGATAGGCATTTCCGTCCCCGTAACCGTATCGATCCCCGTCGGGGATCTTATCGAGAATACCCATCGGGTCCCTGCGGTTTCCTTGATCCCCGTTGAGGAACCCGTTAAGAAAAAATGCACTGTTACCCATTGGTTTTCCCTGAAGCCGAAACGAACCCGACCCAAACCCAAACCAAAACAAAAAAACACGTGCTTCAAAACACATTAAAACACAATTTTCTCTAACACAAGTCCATCCTCTAAATAGTTGCTATCCCTCCCAAGAACTGAAAGTCGATCATCATCTTTCTTTGAAGCTTTTGTTTCCTTCTTCTTCTTTCAAACGAGAGGCACCTTTTCTCTCTATTCGACTTCCTTTCTTAGCACAGATCCCCCCAAATATACAATATGATTTGAATTAGGCTTGGGCTTTAAGTACATATATATTTATCTTGTAGCCCAACAGAAATTGTATATATATATATATATATATATATATATAATATTTATATATATTATATCGGGTCGGGCCGGGCCGGTGAGGATGGTCCTCGTCCCCGACCCACCCCCGTTAAAATCCCCGATCCCCACTCCGTCCCCGTTAAGAGGTCCCCGAACCCGACCCGAAACATTCGGTTGTCGGATTTCACCGTCGGTTTTGATTTTTTTTCCATCCCTATCTTAACCTTTTTCCGAACAATAAACCAACCCCAAAACGACATTTACCCCATTACAATCCGTTTTGATTCATGGATTTCATACCCAAAAACTCAAACCTTTGCCATTCAAGAAGCTACAATTAAAATGGTGAAGTTTTCTCAATGTAGAATAATAAACCAACAAGAAACGATATCTACTACCATTTTCCCATAAGACATGAATCAAATCATTAAAATGGATCATCAAATAAAACCCCAATCACACTCTAACCCAATGGCAAGCAATAAGGTGAAGAAGATGAATGCTTACCTTGAAGAAGATGAAGTTCTAACCTTTGAATCGCCTCTTGCACCAAACTCCCAATGAAGAAAGTTCAAATTTTTCTCTAGACTTTCCCTAGCCTCCAAAATACGTATTGATACAAATGCAAGGGTTTAGAGGGAGTTTACCCTTCTTTATTCTTCCAAAATTGGTCACAAGTCCCTGAATTTCCATATATTGCACATCAGTGCCTAATTTACAAAGAAATCAGATTTTATGAACAAGGGTTATTACAATTTGCAGGGACATGAGATGATGAAAGGAATGGGAGATGCAATAATCTGTTGTAACGTACCATCTAGAGATGCATCTAGGTGGCAGGATCATGAAGGCGAACAGTCCTGGGAATATTCATATTCTCTCCATCAAATAAAGTTGCATATTAGATTTCTATTTTAAATATAATGCTTGGTAGGTGACATAATACCCTTTATTTGGAAATTTTGAATTTGAACACTAACAATATTCTGACCATGAATGTCAAATAATGAAATAAAGGAAGATGTAGATGAGAAAAAAATGAACTGGGTAAAGAAGATGATGGAGAGAAGGAACCTTGAATTGTCATATTGGGGAACTAAATTGGAGGATGAAGGGTTACAAGTCTCATATGAATCTCTTTCAATGTCATTGAATTAATACAAATTGAAAAAATTTAAAACATGAACCGAAAATCACGATTGAAAATGGGATGTTGAGAAGGATTACCTCGTTTTGAATAGGTAGAATAAAAAAACTAAACAAATATATCAAAAAATTTATAAATAATTTTGTTTCTAAATTACCTGGTTTTGCATACCATTAGAGATGGAGAAAGCCATAAAACTCATACAATTGAATTCATTGTAAGTTGATAGAAAACCATCCATATCCGATAAAGGAGAACACCCTTTTTTGGATTGTTAATCGATAGACTCTTGCAACAACAAAAGCTCATTGCTCCAAACCATTTTCATGATAATTTGAGACCTTCACGGGGGACAAATGAACCACGATTTTGAAGAAAAAGCGAGAGATGGACTTGGCGAATTACAGAGCAATGCCATTTCTGGAGTTGGAATCGTCGAGCATGAACAATCTTCTTAACAAAAGATGATGAATCTTCTTGGGAGCAAAAATACATCGGGAGCAACTTATAATTAAGAGATTTTAAGATGCATAATTTAACATTACATAGTGCAATATGTTGTAGGATAAATGTGTCATCGTCTAAAGGATATGACGATAGAGATAGGGATAGAGATAGATTAGAATTGAAATATCTTGTAGTTATCTACTTGTAACTCATCCTATATAAAAGACTTATGATTAATGAGAATTACCATTCATTCTCTCCATTCTATTGTGTTTTGTTTCGTTTTTCCTTTAACACGTTATCAGCATGCAAGCTCGGGCCATTATATACCACCGCTAGATGGATGTTCAATCGACGTCGGTCGTACTACTCCTAATTCTAAGTATAAAATCAAGTAAGCATCTTTATATTGTATTCGATCTTTTCCTCCGATTTTATATCATCCTTCTTGATTATCATTATACACATGTTTACATGAGCACTTTAGTAAAGCATATACCTATGTTTTTACAACAAATTGTCATGAATATTTTGTTTCATTGGTTTATAATCATTGTTTAATATAAATCAAATCAAGATCCATGACTTATCTTATTTTTCCCATTTGAAAATATCCTGTACAATTGGAAAGAAACAATAGAAATCCTCTGTTAGGGTTTTTTTGGAGTGCTACAAGAAAATCCACCCTGCTTTTGAGTAAACTATGGATTTGCTTTTCTAATAGGTTCAATCCTTTGTTTTTATCATTAGTTGGTTTTTTGGTAAATATTCATATCAGGGTATTATATATGAATTTAATTTTTGTTCAATATTATTTAACCATATGAGATAGAATTAATAGCCATTAATTATAATTTTGAACGCTCGTTATTTAATTATTGTTTTATTATTTAGAACTAATTTACTTGGGTTTATATTCACATGCTTATCTTAATTTATTATTGTTATAATTCAAATGTTTATCTTAATTTAGTTATTATTGCTATAATTCAAATGCTTATCTTGGTTAATTATGAGTTCCTACTAATTAATTTCAATCTGATAAATAATTTTTGGAAGTTACACTTCCAACCTCTATATATTTGGTTTTTTTACTAAAAGATCTATAAATACTATTAAGATGTTAAAAGTTTGAATTTGACTTTATGTCAAAACTAATTTTTATTTGTCTAATGACAAATCTTTTAAAATACTATTAAGATATTAAAACATTGAATTGGCTTCTAATGCTAAAATCATATTCATTTTGGCCTCTTGCCAAAAGTTCTATAATTAACAACATTATATTCAAATTAATTAAATCGCAAAACATCAATTTGGATTTTGTCAAACGGGTGTAAATAGCCCTAAGGTTTGTAGGGACTTAAGAAATCCACGTGATTCCCCTACTATCTGGAGATCCAATAGATTGAGTGATTTTTATTCGCAAATTGAAATGTTGATGAAGTATTATCAATAAAATGTAAGAATACAAAAATCCAATACTATTATGATAATGAAATTTCATGCATAACATAATAAGTATAAACCAAAATTCACTATTTTAGAAAATAATATGTTCTCCATTTTCTACGACATTTTTGAATCAAAAGTACTTGATTACCATAAGATAGGTTCGAAAAAACACAAGAAAATACGCAAAAGTCATCGAACCATTTTGACCCTACGGAAAAAAACACTAGATGTTAAGATACAATTAAATACTTTAAATTTTTTGAGACCATACATCAGTCACAACCTTCAGAGAGAATAACTAGAAACCCCCAAGAACCGTGGGTAGTCCCAAAAAGGAAATTCGGGAATATTCAGTACCATATACTTCTCAAATTAATCATACAGTGGAAAGAAATCTACTTACTTGATTACAAGAAGGTAACTGATTTTGACAAAGAAATGTCATGTCTCAAAATGCATCTCAATCTTTGTGACAAGGAACTCACAAAAGATTATGCGAATCATAACATCTTTTCATCTTTCCTATATCACCAATCATACTAATGAAACAGTATAAGATGCAATATAACCTTTAACAAACTCATTAACTTAATGCAAGTGGTTAAGAGTTGTAGCAATGTTTTTTTAACAACGCTAGACATACCCGGATAAAGAAAATTCTTGGGGTTAATAAGGCAAGTGTTGGAGGTGGAAAGAACTCCAAAGGATAGTGAGTTGAACATATTAATCCACACACATATGTACCATATGGACAAGGTTGTGGAAAGGGTTAAATTCATGGAGAGAGTCGGGAACGAACTCCCAATAGAAAATGGAACAAGTTATAAATGAGTTATGTCATATCTAAGATTGGTTAAGTATAAGTTTATTTAAATATAATTTAACTATCAAATTAATTGCATTTGTGTATATATATACACCTGAGTTTATAACCATTAGAGATGTAAATGATCACATCAAAAACAAATGCAAAACTCTCAACGTTCTTTGTTCCATGTAGGAATGTATCGAGGAGAACTTGATTGTTTTTGTAACATCTCATACAATCCTAAGAAATAGATTATTTTCATTTAACTATTTTAATTCCTCTAAACACTTAGACGATGGACTGTCACTTGTTGCTAGAGCACCATATCAATATGAACCTTGTTAAGATATTCGTACCAATCATATTATAAGAATGGAAATGGGTATATGTACATCAACTCTAATGATATGAAAGCAAAATATATTAGAGAAATTAATGTATCAAATTAATGGATTATCTATGTTAGTAAATCATATTTTGTCACCAATAAAGAACTTTGGAACAATGACACATATATGTTTCGGCATGACCACGTGGGACACCATGGTCATGACATAGTGATCTATGTATTGCAAAATACACTTAGATACATTCTCTTTCGAGTGAAAGATAAAACGATGGAATTAACCAAATTGTAACTGTTGACTTCTACTACACAAGAAGCAACACCACCATCATAACATGCCCTCTCTAATACCTAGAACTTTTATATACCCTGATCCTTAGCCAAATCAGGAATGAGACCATCCTAAAGCTAAGGACATAATATAAAAATATTTCATTCTTACAACGAATACAAGGTGATATTTATGGACATAAACATCCAGAATGCGGGCCATTAAAGTACTTTATGGTTCTGGTTTTGACACGATGAACACGTGTCGTATTATAGTCCACATGAAATGTTGCACTCATACATTAAGGACTCACCACCCTGATTTTTTCTCATCAAGTCTACATGACTTAGAATGCTGGAGAATTTACATCATAAGGATTTGATGATTATTGCATTTGTACCGCGTGTGTATATATAAAATGGTCTCGTAAAATGATAAAAGTTGTCATCAAAAGAATATAGATGGTAGCTAGGGCATTGGTTATGCACACCAATTTATCCACATCTGCATGGGGTAATGCAATATTACATGCAACTTTACTTATTCGTGTTCAGACCCACAACCAGCCAACCAATCTTGTGCGTACCAGTTGGTAACTGGATATAAGCCTGATGTTTTACATTTACGTATGTTTGGTTGTGTTGAATATGTGCCAATTACGCCCCCACAGCATACCAAAAATGGGTCTTAAAGACGATTCATCAAATGTTGGATATGAACCCCAACAATTACCCGCTAATTAGAACCCTTGACGAGTGATCTCTTTACCGCTAGATTTACGGGTTGTCATTTTGATGAGACAACCTTCCTGTCGTTAGGGGGAGATAGGAAAAAGGATTTTCCATGGGAATGACAGGAAGTGCCATTGAATATTTCAATTGTGTCTCATTTTGATCCCCAAAAAAACTTCACAACGTAAAGTTGAAGTCAAACGAATCAGACTCGATACCTGATACGTTTAATATTATCTAGAGTGACAAGATCACATATACGAGCTGCAAATATACTCGCAAGGTCAAAAGTCCCCAAATAAGGGCACAACGTCGCTGGAAGTACGTTACAATCACACATGGTGGAGGTGTGGTTGAGGTCGTAGCTCCCAAAAGGAAATGGGGGAAGCTACTTGGTTCGATAGATACTCATCTAAAGGAAGAGAAGAGTAAGACACAACTATATATCATCAATACATGAGATTATCTCTGATTAAATCTATGTCTATGAATCATTACTGGAGGACGCTCCGAAGTTAATACTCATTCCAGAGATCAAAGAAATCTCAAATGAATATGAGTCAATGGACAGATCATACATACTCAATGATGATATATTTGCATATACCGTTGCTTATGAGATAACAGAGCACGATGTCATCGAACCATGCTCAGTTGAAGAATGTCAACAAAGAGCAAATTGGCCTAAATGAAAAGAAGCAATCCAGGATAATTATTTGACAAATGAACAAGTATTAGGTTCGGTAGTGCTAACCGACCAAGTGTAAAGGGAAGCGTAATGAGAATAATTAAGTCATAATATATAAGGCTCTCCTTTGGCGCAAGGTTTCTCACAACGCACTGGATTGACCACAATAAGACTTACTCTCTCGTGATGGACAACGTTCTGCTAATTAAATTAGCCAAGTAGTTTTCGAATGACTGGAAATTGCAGCTCAATGTAGTTACTACATATCTCTATGGGGATCTAAATTAAGAGATATAAAAGTGTTTGATGGCATTATACCAATATCAAGTAACTTAAACAATGAAATGCGATTACAATAAATATGAAACACTCACTTTATAGATCAAAGCAATCTATGCGGATGTGGTTGATAGGCGGGTTTACACCCCCCCCCCCCCCCCCTAAATCTAACCGCAAGTGTACGGGTCGAAGTCAAGTAATAGTACTGAAAGTACGAGTATCGAACACAGGGAACTAGGAACTAAGTATCACAATGACTATAAGATCTATTAACTGAACGGTCGCAAATTTGAGTGGTTTATATTAAACTAATTAATTGCAAGCAAAATAAATCACGAACGGGGCAGTAAACAACTTAAGGAAACTTCAGATAGAGAAAACGGTTGAGGGTTGGAAATCCTAAGGTTTTCACGTACAAACACTTGACTTTAAATAATTACCAGTTATTCCGTATAATGAATACCCAATCTCTAAAAATCACTGTTGTTCTTTCTCAAGCAACAACGGGTTTTATCTTGAAAAACACAAGTTTTATCTCTCGATCTCAACCTATGGAATTCAAAACACATTAAACTCGAGATTTTAACGAGACTAAGGCTTACTTGGTATATCTCTATCCAATTTCTCACCTTAGGCATGCAATTTCTAGTTCTAGTTAACAATTAATTCTCTCGAACTTAATTGAAGACAAACAAAACAATTGAAAGTTGGTCAAACTCACAAAAGCATTAAAACTCAATTCACATGCTTCATTAAAAAGGAAAAACAGATAAAAGTCTCAAATCATCTGTTCATAAGCTTAAACCAAATTCATTCCAACCCCCAACATCTAAAGATTACTTCATGTTGGTGGTGGATAAAAACATAAGAAAAGGAAGAGAAATCGTGTGTGCAAACATAGTGATCTTGAACGTGATGAATGTAATGGTGAACTCCCTTCTCTCGGCTCTAATCCGATTCGCGTGGTGAACGTCTCCTCAACCGATCCTCTATCGTGGCTCAAAAGTATGTGAAAAACCTCTGGAAATCGCCCCCAAGCAGCCTCCCGTCGTACGTATCGCGATAATGACCTAAAATCCGGAAAACACCAAATTATAGAACTGGAACAGGGACTTACGCCACTTGTCCCGCTACTTGAAAACCGCGGGGTAAACCGCGCGGTTTCCCTGATGGCTCTGGGTCAGGTCTGATTCATGGATCTGGGTCCTGGTTCGGGCACGGGTCTTGGGCTTGGATTTTGGGCTTCCGTTGGCTTCGTTTTGGCTCTCTTTTGGACTCTTTTTTGCTTCTTTTCTCGATGATTACTGTCTTTTAGATTACCTGTACATTCCACTTGATAAACCATAAAACTCCGCCTTTTTGCTGTAATACAAGCCAATCTCATTGGTTTGAGGACTGAAAATAACGCCAAAAAGTGGCGTTATCAACAACCCCAAACCGAGTGTTGCTTGTCCTCAAGCAAATTAGCGATAAAATAGAATAAAACCATATATCAGTGAAATAATAACTGCACAACTCCCAATCGGTACCACGTAATGCACTGGTGATTTCCCATACCCGTGAATGCCTATCTCACTCTCGCCTCATCCTTATTCTGTTTGATCTATGGCCTTCCATTGTGAGTTGAACTCATGACTGCTCCGATTACATTAAGGTTGTACTAGGTCCAAACATACTAGGGAAAACATTTCGCCTCGACCCTACGTCACGGGATACTCTCATTTCACTCGAACCAAGGTTGTCGCACATGTTGTCATGTATAGGGAAGTTATGTACAAGAATACTCGAAATTTACATGACAACTCTAATGAAAGACGCACCAATGTCCAAAAAGTCGATCTCAGAAAGGAATCAAGTAGCAAGACAGGGAATATTGGTAAAGGTAGTCGTATACTCTAATCACGTTTCCCAGAAGATCATCCAGGTCTTTACAAGGGTTGTAACGGGGTTAAGGTCATGGCTAAGAAACGAAGGGTAAACGGATCAAAAATCCTTGGTGTGTCAATTTTTAGCAGTTGTGAATCGCTTGACTTCATTTTACATTATTTGGCCCTCTTTGTCATTGCTGGAGTCGCTTTGACTCTTTTATTTTCTACTATAGATACTATCTAACTAACTGATTTTTTTTGTTCGATTGGGGCTGCATTGGCCCTCTTTTCTATCTATTGTTTATTTTCATGACTGGCATGTACTCTTTCTTTTCCACTCTATCTTCTGTTATTCATTACTGCTTCTGATTGACACACTTTCGGATGAGGGTTGGCTGAGGCTTTTGGTTAAGGTTTAATGGTGGGTCCGTAGTGAACAAGGTGAGTGTTTGGCTGCAAAATGGGTTTTGGGTACACACATAATGGGTCAAAAAGAGACGATAGATAAAAATGGGTTAAACATACACACAATGCCTGGAATCATCTCTTAAGGTCCACACGATATGGTCTACTACACCCTTACCCAATATCCCGATGGTCGTCTTTGCTACTCAATGCAATATTATAGCGAGATCACTCTATAATCACGACAAGGAATTTAAAAAAGTGTATACGAATTAGGTGTTTAAATCCCTCGAAATGAAAAACGTCTTTTAGGCTCAAATCCCGCTATTGGGTGGTCTCCACTAATGTCCCTAGTCATGTCTTTCCCCTGTCCTTCCCTAATGGTCACGTCGCTATCACAAGATTCTTCCCACAATGGTCGGTCTCAATCATTCAAAATAAAAATTTGGGTACTATGATTTTAACCATTCAGAAGTGTAGGAAATCTACGTGCATAAACGCGGGCCCGATTGGGCAACCCCAAACCTTACCCACACATTGTCCCCAATATGCAGGTGTCGGTGCAGGCGATACACAAGTGTGACACGTATCATTGTGCAATTATTACAGTCATCAAGCGGAAGGACAAAGCATCGATACAAAAACATAAAAAAGCGAACCCATAGTTATTCATATATGGCCACCCCAAACCTAGGTCGTGGCCTAGGTTTGCCAACTAAAGCCAACCCCAAACCTCGGTACAACCGAGGTTTGCACAGGATTAAAAGCAAGTGTGTAGATGTTGAAAAGTGAGGCACCCCAAACCTAAGTGAAACTTAGGTTTGTTGCATCTCGTTTAACTAATAAGCACACAAACATCATACACCACTCGTTAACATACAAAGTTAGAACATACCTGTTTGACTGGGCAGAGAAGATTCTCTTGAAAATATTTGAGCGCCCAGATGAGAGACATTGGAGGGGACGGAGAGAGAGCATGCAAAAACACAAGAAAGCAAAAGGAAAAAGAACGCAAAGAAAATAAAAACGACACACGCAAGAATAGAACAAATACCACACGAGAAACCAAAAACGGCCATGGGGACCCGCGCGGTTTAGCGCGCGGTTTGTAGGCCGTGGGCAATCCCGCGTAAGTATTCGTTTCACAAACAAACCAGAGACGCTCGCGGTTTGTAGGTCGCGGACAAAACCGCGTAAGTCTCTGTTGCGATTTTTTTTTTAAATAAAGAACACTCTAACACATAAATAGTAACAGAAAACGCAAACCTCGGTGGGTTGCCTCCCACCCAGCGCCTTGGTTTCGGTCGTGGCTCGACCTTCCTTCTGATCACTCCTTAGGCTTTTCGTGATTACCCGGCTCCTCTCCAACTTGACCTCGTACATTATCGAACATCTTGTACCTTAACTTTTCGCCACCAACCCTTAGGGTCATTTCGCCTTCTTCCATGTCGATCAGCGCTCTGCTCGTGGCCAGAAAGGATCTTCCCAATATCAGCGGGACCTCTATATCTTCATCAATATCCAGCACCACGAAATCCACCGGAAAGTAGAACTTGCTAACCTTGATGAGCACATCCTCTATCACTCCATATGGATACACTATAGATCTATCCGCGAGTTGAAGTGTCATGTATGTTGGCTTCACTTATCCCAAGCCAAGTTTCCTGAAAACAGATAAAGGCATTAAATTAATACTTGCTCCTAGATCACATAACACCTTATCAAAATTAAGATTCCCAATTTGAATAGGGATCGAAAAACTCCCTGGATCCTTAAGCTTCGGGGGAAGCTTGTTCTGAATGATCGCGCTGCACTCCTCAGTGAGTGCAACTGTCGCATGCTCCTCAATCTTCCTTTTATTAGAAAGGATATCTTTCAAGAATCTCGCATATGAGGGCATTTGTTCCAAAGCATCTGCAAAAGGGATGTTAATATGTAACTTTTTAAATACATCAAGAAATTTAGAGAAATTAACATCATTCTTATGCGCTTTAAGTCTGTTCGGATAGGGCACTCTTGGCGTTGCCGGCTTGACCGGTGGTTGCTTTGGCTTCTTCTATTCACTCTTCTTGTTCTCTTCAATCACAATATCTTCATCAGCCCCCAGCTCATTCACTTCTATGGTCTAAACCTCTTTCTCTTTAGGATCGGTTTCCTTTGATGATGGTTCTCGTGTAGGCTCCTTGATCAGCTCCTTGCCACTTCTCAGATAAATGGCTTTGCACTCTTCCCGGGTTTTCCTTTCGGTTTGACTTGGAAATGTCCCGGGAGCTCGGTTTTGTAGGACTTCATAAATTTGTCCCACTTGTCTTTCAAGGAGCTTAATAGATGCCGTATTCTGATCAGTAGCCGCCTTGACCGTGTTAACCGTGCTTGCTAATTCTTCAACCGTGCTATCCATCTTGGTCATGAACTTCGTCATCATATCCTCTAACCCCGGTTTCTTCTCCCCGGATGTTCCTTCATCAAATCTCCGTTGGTTGTAACCTAGAGGACGGTAAACATTGTTAGAATTAGGAGAGTTAGAAAAGTTGGAAAGATTACCTTTTTGTTGTTGACCGGGTTGACTCCATGAAAAGTTAGGGTGTTTCTTCCACCCCTCGTTATATGTGTTCGAGAAAGGGTCGTTCCTCGGCTGGTTGTTCTGGTTTTGTAAAAACTGAACCTGTTCAGGTTCTTGAGCAGCGGGGAACACTTCCGGACTACCTCCCTTCAAATGGTTTGTGATGGCGGCTATTTGAGCTTTCATCACCTTCAACTCATCATTCTCTTGCACACTAGCGACCCTTCTAACAGACGATCTCGGCGTAGAAAAGCTATGCTCAGCCAAGTTTTCGATTAAATCGCATGCCTCTTCATAGGATTTATCCATAACGGCTCCACCCGCTGCAGCTGTGATGTCATTCTTAAATTGCGGGTGAAGTCCATTGAAAAACGTCGGGATGATGACCCAGCCATGCAACCCATGATGAGGGCATTTTTTAGCATGTCTTTGTACCGCTCCCACGCTTCATATAACGTCTCTTGGTCCCATTGAGCAAAGTGGGTAATTTCAGCCATAAGTTGGGCGGTTTTGCTTGGTGGGAAGAACTTATGAAGAAAAGCATCTTTCAACTGCGCCCAGGTAGTGATCGAGTCCGGTTGGATACTCTCGGTCCAAGTCTCGGCTCGGCCTTTGAGAGAGAAGCTGAACAACCTCAGCTTGATTGCATTCTCGTCTACCCCATTAATTTTGAACGTGTTGCAAATCCGTTCAAATGCACGAAGGTGTGCATGGGGATCTTCAGTTGGCGCTCCCCCAAACTGGTTTTGCTGTACCATCACGATGGTACTCGACTTGATCTCGAAATAATTTGCCGCAGTGGTGGGCGCTTGGATGCCTATGCGTGCGGCTGCCACATTCGGGTCGGCAAACGACCGCATAGGACGTCTCGCCGGAGGTGGTGGAGGTGGGTCATTGCGAGGAGGGTCATTGCCAGGAGGTCTTTCGTCACCCATCTTCAATTCTCTTTGAGCTTTAGTCTCTTTACGTATTCGACAAGCGGTTCTTTCAATTTCTGGGTCGATCGGTTCAATTTCCTTCCCTCGGTCTTCCTTGGCATAAACCAGTTAGTACCTGAAAGGAAAGTAGGCAAAATTAGCAATCCAGAAACTGTAGGTAGTAACACGAAATAATAAAAGTAAAAAAAATGTTCAATGTAATAGTGCTTATAGCTGGTAGTGCTATTAGTTGCAAACTAGTTCCCCGGCAACGGCGCCAAAAACTTGATAGGCGGGTTTACACCCCCCTAAATCTAACCGCAAGTGTACGAGTCGAAGTCAAATAATAGTACTGAAAGTACGAGTATCGAACACAGGGAACTAGGAACTAAGTATCACAATGACTATAAGATCTATTAACTGAACGGTCGCAAATTTGAGTGGTTTATATTAAACTAATTAATTGCAAGCAAAATAAATCACGAACGGGGCAGTAAACAACTTAAGGAAACTTCGGATAGAGAAAACAGTTGAGGGTTGGAAATCCTAAGGTTTTCACGTACAAACACTTGACTTTAAATAATTACCAGTTATTCCGTATAATGAATACCCAATCTCTAAAAAACACTGTTGTTCTTTCTCAAGCAACAACGGGTTTTATGTTGAAAAACACAAGTTTTATCTCTCGATCTCAACCTATGGAATTCAAAACACATTAAACTCGAGATTTTAACGGGACTAAGGCTTACTTGGTATATCTCTATCCAATTTCTCACCTTTGGCATGCAATTTCTAGTTCTAGTTAACAATTAATTCTCTCGAACTTAATTGAAGACAAACAAAACAATTGAAAGTTGGTCAAACTCACAAAAGCATTAAAACTCAATTCACATGCTTCATTAAAAAGGAAAAACAGATAAAAGTCTCAAATCATCTGTTCATAAGCTTAAACCAAATTCATTCCAACCCCCAACATCTAAAGATTAGTTCATGTTGGTGGTGGATAAAAACATAAGAAAAGGAAGAGAAATCGTGTGTGCAAACATAGTGATCGTGAACGTGATGAATGTAATGGTGAACTCCCTTCTCTCGGCTCTAATCCGATTCGCGTGGTGAATGTCTCCTCAACCGATCCTCTATCGTGGCTCAAAAGTATGTGAAAAACCTCTGGAAATCGCCCCCAAGCAGCCTCCCGTCGTACGTATCGCGATAATGACCTAAAATCCGGAAAACACCAAATTATAGAACTGGAACAGGGACTTACGCCACTTGTCCCGCTACTTGCAAACCGCGGGGTAAACCGCGCGGTTTCCCTGATGGCTCTGGGTCAGGTCTGATTCATGGATCTGGGTCTTGGTTCGGGCACGGGTCTTGGGCTTGGATTTTGGGCTTCCGTTGGCTTCGTTTTGGCTCTCTTTTGGACTCTTTTTTGCTTCTTTTCTCGATGATTACTGTCTTTTAGATTACCTGTACATTCCACTTGATAAACCATAAAACTCCGCCTTTTTGCTGTAATACAAGCCAATCTCATTGGTTTGAGGACTGAAAATAACGCCAAAAAGTGGCGTTATCAACAACCCCAAACCGAGCGTTGCTTGTCCTCAAGCAAATTAGCGATAAAATAGAATAAAACCATATATCAGTGAAATAATAACTGCACAACTCCCAATCGGTACCACGTAATGCACTGGTGATTTCCCATACCCGTGAATGCCTATCTCACTCTCGCCTCATCCTTATTCTGTTTGATTTATGGCCTTCCATTGTGAGTTGAACTTGTGACTGCTCCGATTACATTAAGGTTGTACTAGGTCCAAACATACTAGGGAAAACATTTCGCCTCGACCCTACGTCACGGGATACTCTCATTTCACTCGAACCTAGGTTGCCGCACATGTTGTCATGTATAGGGAAGTTATGTACAAGAATACTCAAAATTTACATGACAACTCTAATGAAAGACGCACCAATGTCCAAAAAGTCGATCTCAGAAAGGAATCAAGTAGAAAGACAGGGAATATTGGTAAAGGTAGTCGTATACTCTAATCACGTTTCTCAGAAGATCATCCAGGTCTTTACAAGGGTTGTAACGGGGTTAAGGTCATGGCTAAGAAACGAAGGGTAAACGGATCAAAAATCCTTGGTGTGTCAATTTTTAGTAGTTGTGAATCGCTTGACTTCATTTTACATTATTTGGCCCTCTTTGTCATTGCTGGAGTCGCTTTGACTCTTTTATTTTCTACTATAGATACTATCTAACTAACTGATTTTTTTTTGTTCGATTGGGGCTGCATTGGCCCTCTTTTCTATCTATTGTTTATTTTCATGACTGGCATGTACTCTTTCTTTTCCACTCTATCTTCTGTTATTCATTACTGCTTCTGATTGACACACTTTCGGATGAGGGTTGGCTGAGGCTTTTGGTTAAGGTTTAATGGTGGGTCCGTAGTGAACAAGGTGAGTGTTTGGCTGCAAAATGGGTTTTGGGTACACACATAATGGGTCAAAAAGGGACGATAGATAAAAATGGGTTAAACATACACACAATGCCTGGAATCATCTCTTAAGGTCCACACGATATGGTCTACTACACCCTTATCCAATATCCCGATGGTCGTCTTTGCTACTCAATGCAATATTATAGCGAGATCACTCTATAATCACGACAAGGAATTTAAAAAAGTGTATACGAATTAGGTGTTTAAATCCCTCGAAATGAAAAACGTCTTTTAGGCTCAAATCCCGCTATTGGGTGGTCTCCACTAATGTCCCTAGTCATGTCTTTCCCTGGTCCTTCCCTAATGGTCACGTCGTTATCACAAGATTCTTCCCACAATGGTCGGTCTCAATCATTCAAAATAAAAATTTGGGTACTATGATTTTAACCATTCAGAAGTGTAGGAAATCTACGTGCATAAACGCGGGCCCGATTGGGCAACCCCAAACCTTACCCACACATTGTCCCCAATATGCAGGTGTCGGTGCAGGCGATACACAAGTGTGACACGTATCATTGTGCAATTATTACAGTCATCAAGCGGAAGGACAAAGCATCGATACAAAAACATAAAAAAGCGAACCCATAGTTATTCATATATGGCCACCCCAAACCTTGGTCGTGGCCTAGGTTTGCCAACTAAAGCCAACCCCAAACCTCGGTACAACCGAGGTTTACACAGGATTAAAAGCAAGTGTGTAGATGTTGAAAAGTGAGGCACCCCAAACCTAAGTGAAACTTAGGTTTGTTGCATCTCGTTTAACTAATAAGGACACAAACATCATACACCACTCGTTAACATACAAAGTTAGAACATACCTGTTTGACCGGGCAGAGAAGATTCTCTTGAAAAGATTTGAGCGCCCAGATGAGAGACATTGGAGGGGACGGAGAGAGAGCATGCAAAAACACAAGAAAGCAAAAGGAAAAAGAACGCAAAGAAAATAAAAACGACACACGCAAGAATAAAACAAACACCACACGAGAAACCAAAAACGGCCATGGGGACCCGCGCGGTTTAGCGCGCGGTTTGTAGGCCGCGGGGAATCCCGCGTAAGTATTCGTTTCACAAACAAACCAGAGACGCTCGCGGTTTGTAGGCCGCGGCCAAAACCGCGTAAGTCTCTGTTGCGATTTTTTTTTTAAATAAAGAACACTCTAACACATAAATAGTAACAGAAAACGCAAACCTCGGTGGGTTGCCTCCCACCCAGCACCTTGGTTTCGGTCGTGGCTCGACCTTCCTTCTGATCACTCCTTAGGCTTTTCGTGATTACCCGGCTCCTCTCCAACTTGACCTCGTACATTATCGAACATCTTGAACCTTACTTTTCGCCACCAACCCTTAGGGTCATTTCGCCTTCTTCCATATCGATCAGCGCTCTGCTCGTGGCCAGAAAGGATCTTCCCAATATCAGCGGGACCTCTATATCTTCATCAATATCCAGCACCACGAAATCCACCGGAAAGTAGAACTTGCTAACCTTGATGAGCACATCCTCTATCACTCCATATGGATACACTATAGATCTATCCGCGAGTTGAAGTGTCATGTATGTTGGCTTCACTTCTCCCAAGCCAAGTTTCCTGAAAACAGATACAGGCATTAAATTAATACTTGCTCCTAGATCACATAACACCTGATCAAAATTAAGATTCCCAATTTGAATAGGGATCGAAAAACTCCCTGGATCCTTAAGCTTCGGGGGAAGCTTGTTCTGAATGATCGCGTTGCACTCCTCAGTGAGTGCAACTGTCGCATGCTCCTCAATCTTCCTTTTGTTAGAAAGGATATCTTTCAAGAATCTCGCATATGAGGGCATTTGTGCCAAAGCATCTGCAAAAGGGATGTTAATATGTAACTTTTTAAATACATCAAGAAATTTAGAGAAATTAACATCATCCTTATGCGCTTTAAGTCTGTTCGGATAGGGCACTCTTGGCGTTGCCGGCTTGACCGGTGGTTGCTTTGGCTTCTTCTATTCACTCTTCTTGTTCTCTTCAATCACAATATCTTCATCAGCCCCCAGCTCATTCACTTCTATGGTCTAAACCTCTTTCTCTTTAGGATCGGTTTCCTTTGATGATGGTTCTCGTGTAGGCTCCTTAATCAGCTCCTTGCCACTTCTCAGATAAATGGCTTTGCACTCTTCCTGGGTTTTCCTTTCGGTTTGACTTGGAAATGTCCCGGGAGCTCGGTTTTGTAGGACTTCATAAATTTGTCCCACTTGTCTTTCAAGGAGCTTAATAGATGCCGTATTCTGATCAGTAGCCGCCTTGACCGTGTTAACCGTGCTTGCTAATTCTTCAACCGTGCTATCCATCTTGGTCATGAACTTCGTCATCATATCCTCTAACCCCGGTTTCTTCTCCCCGGATGTTCCTTCATCAAATCTCCGTTGGTTGTAACATGGAGGACGGTAAACATTGTTAGAGTTAGGAGAGTTAGAAAAGTTGGAAAGATTACCTTGTTGTTGTTGACCGGGTTGACTCCATGAAAAGTTAGGGTGTTTCTTCCACCCCTCGTTATATGTGTTCGATAAAGGGTCGTTCCTCGGCTGGTTGTTCTGGTTTTGTAAAAACTGAACCTGTTCAGGTTCTTGAGCAGCGGGGAACACTTCCGGACTACCTCCCTTCAAATGGTTTGTGATGGCGGCTATTTGAGCTTTCATCACCTTCAACTCATCATTCTCTTGCACACTAGCGACCCTTCTAACAGACGATCTCGGCGTAGAAAAGCTATGCTCAGCCAAGTTTTCGATTAAATCGCATGCCTCTTCATAGGATTTATCCATAACGGCTCCACCCGCTGCAGCTGTGATGTCATTCTTAAATTGCGGGTGAAGTCCATTGAAAAACGTCGGGATGATGACCCAGCCATGCAACCCATGATGAGGGCATTTTTTAGCATGTCTTTGTACCGCTCCCACGCTTCATATAACGTCTCTTGGTCCTATTGAGCGAAGTGGGTAATTTCAGCCATAAGTTGGGCGGTTTTGCTTGGTGGGAAGAACTTCTGAAGAAAAGCATCTTTCAACTGCGCCCAGGTAGTGATCGAGTCCGGTTGGATACTCTCGGTCCAAGTCTCGGCTCGGCCTTTGAGAGAGAAGTTGAACAGCCTCAGCTTGATTGCATTCTCGTCTACCCCATTAATTTTGAACGTGTTGCAAATCCGTTCAAATGCACGAAGGTGTGCATGGGGATCTTCAGTTGGCGCTCCCCCAAACTGGTTTTGCTGTAACATCACGATGGTACTCGACTTGATCTCGAAATAATTTGCCGCAGTGGTGGGCGCTTGGATGCCTATGCGTGCGGCTGCCACATTCGGGTCGGCAAACGACCGCATAGGACATCTCGCCGGAGGTGGTGGAGGTGGGTCATTGCGAGGAGGGTCGTTGCCAGGAGGTCTTTCGTCACCCATCTTCAATTCTCTTTGAGCTTTAGTCTCTTTACGTATTCGACAGGCGGTTCTTTCAATTTCTGGGTCGATCGGTTCGATTTCCTTCCCTCGGGTCTTCCTTGGCATAAACCAGATAGTACCTGAAAGGAAAGTAGGCAAAATTAGCAATCCAGAAACTGTAGGTAGTAACACGAAATAATAAAAGTAAAAAAAAATGTTCAATGTAATAGTGCTTATAGCTGGTAGTGCTATTAGTTGCAAACTAGTTCCCCGGCAACGGCGCCAAAAACTTGATAGGCGGGTTTACACCCCCCTAAATCTAACCGCAAGTGTACGGGTCGAAGTCAAGTAATAGTACTGAAAGTACGAGTATCGAACACAGGGAACTAGGAACTAAGTATCACAATGACTATAAGATCTATTAACTGAACGGTCGCAAATTTGAGTGGTTTATATTAAACTAATTAATTGCAAGCAAAATAAATCACGAACGGGGCAGTAAACAACTTAAGGAAACTTCGGATAGAGAAAACAGTTGAGGGTTGGAAATCCTAAGGTTTTCACGTACAAACACTTGACTTTAAATAATTACCAGTTATTCCGTATAATGAATACCCAATCTCTAAAAATCATTGTTGTTCTTTCTCAAGCAACAACGGGTTTTATCTTGAAAAACACAAGTTTTATCTCTCGATCTCAACCTATGGAATTCAAAACACATTAAACTCGAGATTTTAACGGGACTAAGGCTTACTTGGTATATCTCTATCCAATTTCTCACCTTAGGCATGCAATTTCTAGTTCTAGTTAACAATTAATTCTCTCGAACTTAATTGAAGACAAACAAAACAATTGAAAGTTGGCAAAACTCACAAAAGCATTAAAACTCAATTCACATGCTTCATTAAAAAGGAAAAACTGATAAAAGTCTCAAATCATTTGTTCATAAGCTTAAACCAAATTCATTCCAACCCCCAACATCTAAAGATTAGTTCATGTTGGTGGTGGATAAAAACATAAGAAAAGGAAGAGAAATCGTGTGTGCAAACATAGTGATCGTGAACGTGATGAATGTAATGGTGAACTCCCCTCTCTCGGCTCTAATCCGCTTCGCGTGGTGAACGTCTCCTCAACCGATCCTCTATCGTGGCTCAAAAGTATGTGAAAAACCTCTGGAAATCGCCCCCAAACAGCCTCCCGTCGTACGTATCGCGATAATGACCTAAAATCCGGAAAACACCAAATTATAGAACTGGAACAGGGACTTACGCCACTTGTCCCGCTACTTGCAAACCGCGCGGTTTCCCTGATGGCTCTGGGTCAGGTCTGGTTCATGGATCTGGGTCCTGGTTCGGGCACGGGTCTTGGGCTTGGATCTTGGGCTTCCGTTGGCTTCGTTTTGGCTCTCTTTTGGACTCTTTTCTGCTTCTTTTCTCGATGATTACTGTCTTTTAGATTACCTGTACATTCCACTTGATAAACCATAAAACTCCGCCTTTTTGCTTTAATACAAGCCAATCTCATTGGTTTGAGGACTGAAAATAACGCCAAAAAGTGGCGTTATCAGTGGTATACCCGCCTGAGTGAATACTTGATTGGGAAACGATAAATAAGAACGATGAACTGTGCCCTTGCGTATTTGTATAAAAAACAAGTCCCAGATTTTCATAGTAGCTCTATATGTCGATGTTATGAACATAATAGGCATCTATGAAATAAGAGAAAACACAAGCTACTTGAAATCTGAATTTGAGATGAAAGATCGTGGGAAAACTTGGTTTTGTCTAGATACTTGAGCTATGACACCGAGTTTGTGGAATATTAATCCACCGATCCGCATATGTCTAGAAAATGATCTGGCGACCTAATATGGACAAAGCGCATCCGATTAGCACTCCCATAATCGGTCAAAGTGTTGGATATAAGGAAAGATCCATTTCGTCTGAAGGATGAGGAAGGAGAGGTGTTAGGAGCTGGAATTCCATACCTAAGTACAATAGGCGCATTATTGTACTCAACATAATACACTTGACCGTATATTGTACTTCTCACTAAACTTGTCAGCTAGATTTAGCTCAGCGCCAACGCAACGTCATTGGAATGATTTCAAATTAATCTTTTGGCACCATTGACGTGGGCTTATAATTTCCCTACGTAGATAAATGGATTGATAATGAAACTTCAATACCTACTTAGATTGTGAGCGGCAAAAGTACTGGCTCTTATAGAAAAACACCAAACAATGCCTTGGTATATATTTGCTGATATTAGGGTTGTTCCCAAACTGGATAAAGAATCATCATATGGAACATGCCGATTGCTTGGAAGTAAACTAAGCAAACTCTTAATAGTTATCTTCTTATATTATCAGCAATCTTACTCTCCAAGAGACTATTCAAGAGTGTATATGGTTAAGGACTATCATTACACATATAAGAGGAGCTAGTAATTTTGATTTTGATCCCTATACAACTTGCATGTATGGAAATAATGCATCATGTATCGAAGAAATGAAAGTAAGATATATCAAGGGTTATAACACGAAGCATACTTTGCTTAAGTTTTCATAAAATCAATTCTCCTCAAGATTCAAGTGAACTGAATAAGATGTGAGGAAAATGTGACATGTTTGCTTACCAAATCAATACTTAAAACCATATTTGGGAAACATGTAAAAAGTATTAAAATGGAAATGTTTTAAACCTCCTTTGATTAATGCACGAATCAGAGGGAGTGATAGACAAAAGGGGGAGTCTACTATATATGTAATATTGGTATGTTGTGCTCTTTCCTTCAACCAATGTTTTATTTTTCTCATTTTCTCATTGGGTTTTGTTACTTGGTATAAGGTTTTAGTGAGGCAACATTTTATATACCATCATGCTTTCTTAACTCTCACGATTAATGTACGAATCTAAGAGAAAACTAGACTAAAGGAAAAGTCTATGTATTGGAAATAAGCTAGTGCGTTGTACTCTTTCCTTCGTCATATTTTTATTTTTTCCCACTGGGTTTTTATTTTGACGTAAGGTTTTAACGAGGCAACAATTGTGCACCTTCACTCATTTGACTCGGCACAAGGGGGAGTGTTGTAGGATAAATGTGTCATCGTCTAAAGGATATGACGATAGAGATAGGGATAGAGATAGATTAGAATTGAAATATCTTGTAGTTTTCTACTTGTAACTCATCCTATATAAAAGGCTTATGATTAATGAGAATTACCATTCATTCTCTCCATTCTATTGTGTTCTGTTTCGTTTTTCCTTTAACACAATAAAAGTTATTTTTAAGACTTTGTGCTTAAATCTATACTACTCTATGCATTAAAAGTTTTTTTAAGACTTTTACAAATATGCTTTATAGGGTAGTGTAGATAAGGTTTTTCACAACTTTTTCATATCATATCATTGCCAACTTAACAATTCAAAAACCTCAACATATCTTCATTATGATAAGAACCTCTTTCTAAGTTTTTTCATAATTTTTTGTGTTCTTGTTCGTTCGTTTAACTTAACCGAACAAACGAACGAACATAAACGACAATTGGAATATTTAGTATTTTTCTTCATTCGTAAAGGAAATGTGTTTGTAATGTTCATTCGTTAAGATATATGTTAAACGAACGATGCAAACGAACAAAACTTTTTGTGATCATATTCGTTCATTAAAAATTTTGTTTGTTCGTGTTTGTTCGTTAAGATGCTTAATAGAAATTGGCTTGAGTAGTTGAAAACTTGGGCGGTCAACGGTTCACGATACGCATTCAATATCCATCACTGCCAGACCTTGGTCTGTTTTTATTGTTAAAACTAAGTTATCCAATTCCCCAATTATTAAACCCAAAACTAGTAATAGATGACAACTTGATACCCTTGGGCTTTAATGACCTGTGTAGTCGCACGGGATGCACGTGATTCAGGGTCGGCCCTCAAAGAGACATGGACCAACGACGACAATTAATGGACGGTGATGAAGAGCGAACGACTGTAGGGCGATGAGTGATGACATTAGATGCATGAGATTTGAATAACATAAAGTTTGAAAACAAAAAAAATGTATTTTCTCTATACTTTAAAATCTTCAATATTGGTAAATAATTTTATTATCATTCAAAGTTTCAAACTGAAAATTTTATTAAATTCCAGTTTATATACAAATAAACATGCTAATCATATTTTTGTATCCAATATCTAGTCCACGTCAGCAAAATGAGGAAGCCACACATAGGGAGCAGCGTTACGTGGAGTGGATTCTTAGCCACGTCAGCCGCATCGGTACAGGATCTTTTAAAAGAAAACCATGCTTCCACGTCAGCAGTCTTAAACCTCCCTGCTTAAAATATCTCCAACACACACCCATGTTTTACACCACAAGAAAAGCATTTTTTAGGAATATTGAAAACCCCTTCGCTCCTTACCAGCCAAACACGTGGCACAGATTAATAGCCACAAGTTCCGGTGGTTGATATATTTGAAATTTCTTGTTTTTCGAATCTTGAAAAGACGATTCTATCCCTACGCTTCTATGCCGTCCCACCGTCTCTTTGTAACCGCACAATATTTGTGTTTTATTTTATTAATATTAATATAATTAAAACGATATGTTTAAAAATGGGAAATTGCCTCGAGCAGCCATTTCACACCATTAGTTTTTCTAAATAACCACTTGATAATCTTATTTTTAAAATAGTCAAAACTTATGCAGAGAAACTTACGCATAGAGTTTTCTCTGCGTAAGTTTAATTTTCCCCCCAAAAAATTTTAAAAAATGGTTTTTTTTTAAATATTTTAATTTTTTTAATTAAACTTACGCAGAGAAAACTCAATGCGTAAGTTTTCCTCCATTTTTTTTGCCTTCCATTTTTTTTAATTTTTTGGTATGAAAAATACACTTACGTAGAGAAAACTCTATGCGTAAGTTTTGGCTATTTTGGGAATAGGGTTAAGAAAATGGTTATTTGAAGAAGCCAATGGTGTAGAATGACTATTTGAGGCAATTTCCCTTAAAAATGTTCAAAGATATTAGTTTTGTATACATGTAATCATGTAATCATGTAATCAAGGTTCTAAATTGCGTGAGGTGTAGCGTGGCGACAAGGCCAAACCTTAAGTCTTAGGAGTCATAGTGAGGACACGACATTTATCAAGACGTGACTTATGACGGCAAATCTCTATATCATATACAATATTACATATAAAAACATATGTTTTGTGTTATTACTCGACGAGTCAATGATAATAAACAATTTAAATTAGTTTATAAAAACGTAAATAAAAATCAAAATATCGCGTCACAAAATACCGTATATTAAGCTATGACGTGTGACACAAGACTTAAGTCACGGCACACCATGACAGCTGTTGCGGCAAACCTTTTTGAACAATACTTATAATACAACTAGATGTAAAAGTTTACTAGAAATTTAAAGCACAAATTAAAAGAAAATTCATTAAAAAGAAAATCTGGAACTCATGATTAAATAAATTATAAATTATAAATTATGGATAAATATGCATTTAATGACTTTTGGAATACACTTTATATATTTGTGTGAAATTGAATATTATATTTCTTATTTTATGGGTGTAAATTGTTTAATTTGAAGTTTTAACATAAATTTTTTATATTAGAAAATATATTTTAATTATTTAGTTATAATGATAATATATTTTAGATAAAGATAAAGTTAATTATTTTATTGTATTTCTATGGTTTAATAAATATCTTGTATTTGGATGTGTTTATTGATTACTAGTTAGTTTTATGAATTTTAAAAAGTTGTAAGAAATTGTTTACATATAATAATTATTTATAAACTTAAAGTTTAAGATATTATACATTAAAACACAATATCAAATAACAGACAAGTTATTTTTAGATATTTACCTAAACATTTTATAATAAAACCATAGATCTTGATTCATAATTTACACATTATAAATATCTATTAATATTATATTATAATATTATCATTTTGAATTTATAGATTTTTCTTTAATTTCTGACGGATTCAATATGATCTTCTATGGTTTAAACGTGTATAAGAGCATCCACAACAAGGATTTCATAGCAATTTCATATGGATTGGAAATGTGATATGTAAGATTGCTAAATTAGAAATTGTAGTGGTTGTGAGTAAGATTGCAAAATTAGAAATTGGTTTTGGTAATTTGCAAATGTCAAATCAGTACTTTTTGCTGATATGGCAGTGAATAGTATATGAAATTGTAGGGAATAATTTCTAAATTAGAAATTGTTTTATGTCAAATCATGTTTTGTGATATTTTGTAGAGAGTATTTAATTATAGTTTTGTAGAGAGTATTTAATTATATTTATTTAATTAATAAAATATTTCATATTAAATCATAGCAAAGAGTATTTAATTGTAGTGTTGTTGTTATTTGATTAAAATATAGTTTTTTATGATGAGGTGTCACATTTGCAATTGGGTGAAATTTCATTGTTGTGGGGTATAATTTCAAGATAATTACAAATCTGATGTGGCATTGATGTGGCTCATTTGCAATTAAGATGAAATTTCATTGTTGTGGATGCTCTAAGTAGAGACATTTTTTATACAACGAAACAAAACAGAAAAACACCACCTCTTACAACAATTCCTATGCAATTCAATTAATTTATACAGTAAATAGTTGGAAAAAAACTCTAATGACCCTATACATGTTCATAATGTTATTTTTTTGAAGTATATAATATTTTATATATGGGAAATGTAACAAATAAAGTCACACCCTCCTCACTTTTGGTGAATTTGAATCCTTGTCCTCCTAAGAGCATCTCAAACCCAAACACTAAAAATGGTAGGACCCTTAGTCCCTTACATAGGGATGAGCATCGAGGACCGTTTTCCCCAACCGAACCGAACCGTACCGGTACCATATATTCGGTCCGGTATTCGGTTCCAAACATTTCTCAAAATGGGTATTCGATACCGGGATTTTCCCGAAAAAACCGAAACCAAACCGAAATTTTTAAAAGCAAATTTTTTTTTTAATTTTTTAATCATGCATATCATCTCCTAAATAAAGTTTATCTTGATTGTTGTTAACATTAATTATTATTGTTTCTAGTTGTATATATAGAGATTGAAGAGTTGATAACGAACAAAATGAAAAAACGAAAATCGTAAAAAAAATACCGAAGATTGTTGAATTTTTGTTTGGGTTTTGAACTTTTTGATTGTTTGTGATTGGTTTTGAAACAAATTTGAAACATTATGAAGTCATTTTGGTTTGCGATTGGTTTAGATACACATTTGATACATTTTAAAATTTTCGGTCCTAAGTGGTCCTAGTACCGATTTTCTCGTCCCGAAACCGAAACCGAACCGGTACAAACGGCTCAGTTTTCGGTACCAATTTTTAGTCCTAAAAAAATTCGGTACCAACCGGTCCGGTCCCGATCTCATGCCTACCCTTGCACATTAAAAAAAACAACTCCAACCCAACACTAAAAAAACACTAAAAACATCTATAATTAGAGTTTCCTAGTCGTACGGTGCTAAACGAGATGGGTTTGGATATTGACTCGGTCTTATGCCCAGTCTACCCGGGTTCGAGTCTAGGGGGACGCTTTGGTGCATGAGGAGCAACCGCCCAACCTTGGTTGGGTCGACCTTAGGTGGTCCAGTTGAAGACTGGGCTATCGCCCCTTCCTAATAAGGTTGGGAATAGGCCCAAGCGTAAGCTGGGCTGCGGTCGCGGCGGATTAGGGGGCTGCCTATCGTTGAGGCCCGATACCGCCGGGGGGCGTGCGTGCGTGTGTGCGTTGGTAGTTGGTCGGGGGATCGATGCCGCTATGCCTTCAAAAAAAAAGGGGGGGAGGGGAAACGTTGGATAAACGATTACTTTTTTGAGTGGCAAAGGTTACTGTTTGAATGGATGAGCAGGAGATCAAAGAACCATCAAGTGGACTGGATCGCATGGCTGTCGGGTGGTCTGAAAAACGACAACAGTTAGATTAAGTCGGGCGATTACGGTGGTGCAGGCGGCTCGGGTTAAGCCGTTAACGAGATCAGTGATGGTTTCGCTCAGGGCTTAATTCAGGGCTGTTTGGGGGCTGTTTCGGTTTGGTTCTCGCAAACTGGAAATGCGTTGGTCCTGCCTAGTTACGATCTGTGCTTCTTGTTTCGGTAGGCTCTTGGTGTTAGCTTTTGATTTCTGGTTGCTGTTCGTTTTGCTGCTATGACTACTTGTATTGTGTTTTGGACTTTGGGTGTTTGTGTACTAATTTGGTTTGGTATTAATAAATCTGTTGCTGCTTCAAAAAAAATGTAAACCTAATACAAAATATTACTTAATCTATTAAATTATTAATCTATATATATATATATATATATGTAATTATAAAAGTTAAATATAATACTAATATTATTTTATAGGCTTACTTTATGGGCCTCCAAACATAGAGAGATGTTTTATTAAACTCCATTTTTTTGTGTTTTAGCGGTGGGTTGAAAATGAAAACAACCTTAATTTCGTCTTTTTAGAGGTGGATTAGAGATGATCTAACACGTCAAAGACTCACATACTGCTAGGCAAAAGACCCTTTAATAAATACACAAAATGTTAAACAATGAAAAGTAAACACAAACACTAAGGCCTTCGGTACCGCAGGCGGGATGGGGCTCGGGCTCAACGGGAATTGGGTACGGGTCATGCGGGGTTGGCGGGGCGGGGATGATTCCGGGGATGGGATCCCGGATCATCCCGAAGGTTTTTAAAAAAAAAAATTTAATTAAATTTTTAAAAATGTAACCGTTGAACGGCTATTTATAAAAAAAATTATTTTTCTCAATTTAATCCCACTATATATTTAACCCTCAACCTCTTATTTCTCACACCTCTCAACCTCTTATTTTACACACCTCTCAAATTCTCTCAACCTCTTATTTCTCACACCTCTCAAACTCTCTCAAATTCTCTCAACCTCTTATTTTTCACACCTCTCTCATCATGAATTCAAACAGAACACCTACATCCCGTCGTAACCGACCGAATACACCACAATCGCAAGAAGATCAAGAGCTTGGTTTCCAAGCGTTTACACAACAAGGTTATCATCCGCAATTTTCGCAACAAATTCCGCCACAATGGTCGCAACAAAATCCGCCACAATGGTCGCAACAAAATCCGTCACAATATCCGCAACAATTTCACCAACAATTTCACCAACAAATTCCTTACCAATTTACACGTCCCGGGTTGATTGAACAAGGTTTTACTCCGGCCAACTTCAATCTCGACGACGACATTGTTCCGGAAACCCAACCTTCTGCCCCGAACACACCACAATCTATCCCGACACAACAATCTAACCCGGAACCATCAAATCCGAGACCAAAGAAAGCCGCCAAACAAACGTGGAGTAAAGCCGAGGAACTCGCGTTAGTGTCGGCGTGGGTTGACGTTTCGGAGGACCCCGTGGTCGGTAACGCACAAAGCGGTGGTAATTATTTTTATTGTTATTGTTATTATTATTATTATTATTATTATTATTATTATTATTATTATTATTATTATTATTATTCTTATACTAAATTTTACATAAATGTAGGAAATTTTTGGGGCCGAATCGGGCATGTGTTCTTTACTCGCATGGGTCGTGAACCAGGTTATAGATCAACCCATCAACTCAATAGCAAGTTCAACGACCTCAATAAAAGAGTTAATTCGTTTGGCGGCATCTACAACAACTTGCTCAATAATAGATCAAGAGGGATGAGTGAGGCCGATATATCCCGAACGGCACACGAACGGTATGTAGCACGCCATAAAGTTGATTTCACTCACGAACAAGCTTGGGACGTCCTAAAAAAATGTCCAAAATGGGGAGCCGTTCCAACGATGACGACAACTTCATCGCGGGGTTCAAAACGTACCCAACCTTCCGATGATGACGATGACGAGCAAATTCAACGACCCATCGGGAGAAACAAGGCAAAAAAATCATCAACGAGTAATACGTCCGGGGCGAATACGGACGAAAGTGTTACTCAGTTGTTGACGACGTTCAACAACAAGATTGATGATACAATGTAATACAAAATGAAAAAACTCGATCTCGAAATCGAACGCTCAAAACTCGAACTTCAAAGGTTAGAACACGAACGAGAAATCGAACGAGATAAACGATTTGAGAAAGACTTCGAGTATTTCATAACCCCGCATGATCACCTTACGGGAAACGCTTTGAGGGCTACTTTAGCGAGAAAAGAGCAAATCCAAAAATTTCATAATTGGTAGTGTTTTGTATTTTGTAATTTTTATTTTTAATGAATGATATGAATTTTAATTTTTATTATTTATCTTATTTTTATTTATTAAAAAATATATAAATATTTTTATTTTGTTAAATAATTAAATGTATAAATAAAAGAATTAAAATAAATGAGGTGGCAAAAGGGTTTGAGGGAATGAGGTACGGGTGTTTAGGGATCGTTAGGGAACGTTAGGGATCGAGTGAGGGATGGAAGAAAAGCTGATATGGCGCTGATGTGGACATAGAATCTTTGAAAGATGCTGTTATGGTGTACTGATGGCCTAACACAATTGATTACCAAAAAACAATCAATATGATAATAAAGTATTTCATGATTATCTCAAAATTATTTATTAATTCATGAATATCTTAAAAATGATTATTTATAATAGTTTAATTTAATAAAAAAAACTATAAAGTATAAAAAAAATTAATAGCCGCAAGTTACAATGGCATTTTGGTTATTTATATAGAAAGGCAGGGTGGTTTCAACAGATGATAGCAAGTGACTCGTCGTTGCTATTCGCTTACAAATCACATCATCTTTTCTTGTTAAATCGTACGATCGCTTCCAACCCATAATTTCAGTCTTTGATTTAGAGAGAGAAACTGAAGCATCGATCTGGATTAATTTTCTGAAGAAGAAGATGAAGAAGAGATGCGAGCTTTGTAAATCTACGGCTAGGATTTACTGTGATGCCGATAACGCTAGCTTATGCTGGAGTTGTGATGCAAAGGTCCATTCGGCGAATTTCCTTGTAGCAAGGCATTCCAGAAGCCTTCTTTGCCAGTTATGTCAGTCTCCGACGCCGTGGAGTGCTTCCGGCGAGAAAATTGGCCCTACGACGTCGTCGATTTGTGGTAGGTGTGTTGTTGAAGGTGTTTCCGATGATGATGACGATGATAGAGAAGAGAGAGTTGAAGGTAATGATAGTGAAATTAATACGGATGCTGATGATGAGTATGAATTGGAGGATTCGGTGGACGAAAATGATAATCAGGAGGTGCCGTGGTCATCGACACCGCCTCCACCGGCGGAGAGTTCTTCTAGCAGCGAAGAGTTTTCGATCGGAAACCATGGCGGTTTGGTAAAGCGAAAGCGTCAGAAGGTTCTAGATCTGACCTCAGAGGTATAACAATTATCCTTTGCGTATTTTTTTTTACAGTTTCGACAACGAAAATCACAATTATCCTAACAATCTATGAAGATTTTCTGCTGTGATTTTGTGAATACGTTTCAGTAACCGATCGATTCTAGTTTTATTCTTCTCTCTTCGCTGATTTTTAGAGTTCTGATAGATTTGATTACAACGACGCTAATTAATTAACAATCTGCTGCATTTCAAATCAGGACGAGATCGATTCTTCATCGGTGAACATAAACCGCAATACACGGTCACCTCCGACGCCGGAACCAGCCGTTGGAGACGAAACGACGTCATTTCAGTCACGGAAATCGATATCTGAATCAACCGTCGGAAAACTCAAGAGAATCCGTTACCAGACTACAAAATCCGGTAACAGCAGATCTGAACCAGTCATTGGCACGATTAAATCAACAAAAACCGCTGAACTGACCTTAAACTCATCAGATTCGCCCTAATTTCGATCGTATTCGTCTTTTAGGTAAGTATAATATACTGGTATTGTATGATACGTTTACTACCAAAAAGAAATCTCGATTAAATTAACATAACAATGGTTTAATTTGGGTTTTTATTAGTATTAGTAGTAGTTGTAGGAAATACTTTATTGATTAGTTGTAGTAATTTCACTTTCAATTGTAATTTCTGATTTTTCTTTTGTACATTGTATGTGTTCTTGGTTGGTTGAGAAAAAAAGATGATTTGAGCCTTTCATATTATTCTTTATTGAATTTTATAAACCAACAAACTTTACAATACAAACAATTTCTAAAAATAAATGTCAACTTCAACAGGATTGAAGTTGAATATGAAACCCTAATTTAGAACCAGATGAATGAAACCCTAATTCTAGAGAGAGAGAGAAATGACCAATTTTGCACTCCAGCCCTTCATTCTTCAGATATTAGCTCCACTGCCCTTCAGCTTTATAAGAAAGTGAGGTGCAAGTCTCTTTGGCTTTCTACTATCACCCTTTATCAAAACAACCCCTTTATCTTTCCTGAAATATAACAAACAGACCCAATAAGTTAAGAATGTCAAGATTGGTACAATTAAATCTTATCTTTTAACACCCTCCTTCAATCTTGACATTGGAACAAATCCAATATTTTTAATTTGCCACAAAGATAGTGTTGGGTCACCGAACATTTGAAATTGACTCACCGATGTTTCCTCTAAATCTTACTTAGAATATTTTAGCATGGTTCTTTATAATTACTTGTACAAGATAACAAATGTTTGGTGAAGTCAAAGATCAACCAAAGTCAAGATTGAAGAATCTCTCATTGTGGAAGTAAGAGACTTTTTATCAACACATGCAAGTCATTGTCCACCGATGGTTGTCTCACACATCGGTGGACACTTCTCCACCGACATATCTCTTGGTCGGCCAAATTGCTTCCCACCAATGAAAGTCCAATTTTGGTGGGAACTCTTCTAAATCTCAAGGATGATTTTCTTTAAGAGCATATCTCATAGCATGCATCGGTGGTGTACTCCTTGAAGACAAAATGAGAAGATCTTTTATTATGGGACAATATCCTATTGTCAGATAAAAGTGACAATTTGTCCTTTTATCCATTACCATATAAAGTCTCTTCTAGCATGAGCATTCTTTCTGATACCAAGGAAAATGTGAAAATGACACATCAACTTTTGAGAGCTAAACCAAATGACAAAGTGACAAGTGTCCTATGCTACACATACTCTTGGCACTATATAAAGAGGAAGACCTCTCCATGCAGAGTATCATTTTACAACTCTTGAAGATTACTTTGTGCTCAAGATATTCTACTCCCTTCTCTCTTTGAATTTTATAGCTTTCAATCTTTGTGTTTTAGAAGTTATTTAGTTTTCAGTATTGCTTTGTGAAGATTGTTAGAATAGATTTTATCTGTTCTTTCCGCAACAATCTAATTGTTCTATGTGTAATTCTTGTTGAAAGATTTTCAATAAAAGAATTAATTAAAGTGAAAAAATTGTGTATTGTATTCAAACCCCCCTTCTACAATACATGTTCTTGTTCTTGTAAGCCATCTGGGAGTAACAAGTGGTATCAGAGCAGAAAGTTTAATTCATAAACTTGATCTGCAATGGCTGTTTCTTCTTCCAAAAATGAAGTTTTTTCTCAAAACATTTTTTCTGAAAACGGCTCTATAGCCAAACCTCCCAAGTTTAATCCCAACAACTTTTCTTTGTGAAAAAGCCGGATGATGCTTTTCATGGAAGGAATGGATAGTAGATATCCAACTATTCTCAGTGAGGGACCCATAGTCCCTAAAGTTTGGTCTCGCTATGAAACCAAGAAATCCGGTAAGGAAGTTGTTGGCAAAGATGATTCTGATGATTCCTCTGATGAAGAAAAACCTGTTGTTAATGGTCGTTACATTCTTAAAAATCCTAAGAAATATACTGATGAGGAAAAACGTCTTGTGTCTCTTGATTCTAAAGTTAGAACTATCATTGCTCTCTCTCTTCCTGATGAAGTGTACCACTCTTTGGTAAATCTCTCTACTGCCAAAGAAATGTGGTCCACTCTGTGTGTTTTGTACGAAGGTACAAATGAAGTTAAAAAGAGCAGAAAGATTGCTCTTGTTAGAAAATATGAACTCTTTTCTTATGAGAAAGGAGAATCTCTCTCCAACTACTATAATCGCTTTAACAGTCTTCTTAATGACTTAAAGCTGTTAGGTAGAGTGTATGACAATGAGGAAGTCCTGTGCAAATTTATGGACTGTCTTCCTGATTTTTGGGAAAATATCTGTACTTGTATAAAGACAACCAAGGATCTTGATCATATGCCTCTCACTTCTCTTTATGGAACTCTTTTCAACTATGAGCAGACTAAGCTGCAAAGGAAATCTGTCATCACAGACATAAAGAGCTCTCCTCTAGCTCTCCTAAGTGACTCTTCCAAAAAGCACTAAGTGTTTTCCAAAAATCATCTACCCATCTGACTCTGACCATGATAGTCAAGAAGATCCCAATGATCATTCGGAGGCATATCTTAGTGATGCTAAGGATGAATGTGAGGAAACTTCAGTTGATAAATTATCTGATGAAATGGCCATGTTGGATGGGTATTCTAAATCTAAATCTCACCACCTTTCTGGAAAATCTAAGTCTGGTAGAAAATCATCATTTTCTCTCTCCAAACACTCTTCTTTGGACAAATCTAATGAGGAATGTTTTAACTGTGGTAAAAAGGGTCATTTTGCTTCTGAGTGCAAAAGTAAACACCTTGAAAGACCCATAACTGCTTCCTCAGGCCGATTCTCCTCAAAGTCGGGAAAATCCAAATATGATTCCCAAAACCGGGTTGAAAGATACAAAGAAAAATACAAGAGAGAAAAGGAAAGAAATGAAAGACTTGTCAGAAAAGGAAAGGGCCTGCCTGCTAACTAAGCAGTCAATTTCGACGAAATAGCGAAAATAGCGACACTTGCGACCCTTATCGAAATTTCGGTCCTAAATTTCGACCCAAAATAGCGATGTCGAAAATAGCGACGAAATTTGACCGAAATTTCCAAAAAATTTTTAAGGGTTTTTTTTGGGGCTTCTTTAATTCTTTTGGACTTTGTTTTTGGTTTTTAATAAGTTTTGGGCTACTTTTAATCAAGTTCTGGGCCTCTTTAAGTCTTTATTTGTTTTAGGTTTTTATCCAAACCTTTTGACCATTAATCTTTCACTCTTTGACCTAATCTTCCCAAATCAAATGCGACTTTCTGCTTACTGCCTTGCTTCCATCGACTTTCTGCTTACTGCCTTGCTTCCATCGACTTTCTGCTTACTGTCTTGCTTCCATCGACTTTCTGCTTCCATCCAGTCTCCATCCAGTAGCGATCTATGTTATTTGTGTGGTTTGAAATTTTTTTTGATCATTATTCTATTAAGTTTTTAAGTTATATGTTATATATATATATATTCATATTTAATTTTATTTTTATCGCTATTTCATCGCTATTTCCGCTATTTCAAATCAAGGTCTTGATCGAAATTTTCGCAATCGTCGTGTTAACTGCTTAGCCTGCTAAAACTCATGATTTGGCAGATGAACCCACATCTGAAAGCGAATAACTCCTCAAATGTTTGTTTCATGGCCAAGATAAATGACATGGATGATTCAGAAGGCCACACCTCCTCAACTGCTCTTGTATCAGCTAAGTGCTTCTCCTCCTCATCACAGGTACATCCACTTCTATCTCTTTCTGATGCTAAAAAGGTTGACGCATTTGATTCTTTAACCCTTGATCTTTTTGATGTTAAAACTGCTAAGCAAAAGGCAAGTCTTCAGGTGCTGACTCTTTCTTAAAAATAAATTCTTCAAATTTTTCTAAAACTACCTGTGTGACTTCTCCTACCGATTTTCTTCCCCAATCCGTGTCTCAAAATGTCCAATTCAAAAGAAAAGATTTCTGGCCTCCCAAATTTTGAAAAGGGAATTCTAGGTGCTGCACCCCAATTCTTTGTTACCTCATCAAAATCTTTGAGCAAAAGTAAAGAAAAATGTCAAGATTCTAAAAGGAACTTTCTTTATAGAAATGTTTCTCATTTTGCCAAAGACTATCCGAAAGAAAGAATTGATCTGAGTGACATAATTTTTTTTTCTTATCATCTAACCCAAAAGGACCCACTACCAAATGGGTACCTAGGAAATAAATTCTGTGTGATTGCAGATTTTGATCTGGACAGATGAATCTATGTGAACAAGTGAGAAAGTTGACAAAATCTTCAAGATCATCATGCAAAATTGGAATGTCAAATGATGAACTCCTAGATCTTCTTGTATTGAAAATCCTTTCCATTGGCACACTCAAAAGTGCCAACCTCCTCTCTACCGACATCATCATTTCTCCCATCACCCAATTCATTACCTACACTATATTTCCCACCATACATCTCACCCCGCCTTTTCTCATCAGCTACATATTTCTTTTCACCCACCCAACACTCCAAATCTCATTAATATATATATATATATATATATATATATATATATATATATATATATATGTTTGGTGAGAAAGAAAAATAGTCAAAAAGTAAACTTCATATGTCGGCAGTAATCTTGAAACACATTCTTTGTTTTGATGACATCATCATGATGTCATCACCTTCTAAATCCCATTCCTTTTTGCTGTATTGCTACCGACACTCGCATCTACCGAAACCCATTCTTATCTACACTTTTGCCTGCCGATAGACCCACCAAAACAACCAGCTGCCGACACCACACAGATCACACCACCGAACAGCTCTCGGTTGTGTTCTCTGCCGACAAACTCCACCGAGCCAAAGAGTATCTCTACCGATCCCTATCCACTACCATCACCAGAACAAACTTTCTATGTGCCATCTCCTCATCCCATCCCTTCTTTCATCATTTTTCACTCTTGGTTTGCAACCCATCTCTCCTTTTCACAAAACCCACCCATTACAAACTCTTCTGCAGATGTCTCCCCAAATCCTCAAACTCAATCTTTTTGGGTCATCAAAAATTGGAAGATGAAATTCCAATCTTTTCTTCACTTTGAAGATTTTTTCCATGATGCCTTAGAAGACTTTCTCCACACTCTTTTGAAGATGTCATAGAAGATTTCCTTCAACCTCTTCAAGAAATTCCACCGAATTTTTTTCTAACTTTTGCAAATTTTCGGTGGGCATGCTAAAAAAAAACTACCGATTTTTCTACCGAAAATTCTACCGAAATTAGCCAATTTTCGGTGGGATCCCCTTAATTTTCGGTGGGGAAGCAAAAAAATAATTCATAAAAAAAATTTGTTTTTTTACCATACCACCGACCACACCACCGAAATTTCGGTGGTTGGCCCCCAAATTCGGTGGTTATGAGCAACAAAAAAAATAAAAAAAATTGGTGTTTCCAATTGTTTGTGGTGTTTCTTCTCCGTCGAACGCTGAGGAGGAGAAACCATCTGAGGGGGAGCAACTATCTGAAGGGAAGAAACCATCTGAGGGGGAATATCAGCGTCCAACTCGATCAACACCAATCCTCAGTACTCATAGTCAACATCCAACTCAAATTTTGGTCAAACATATGGAAACCGGCGAACCAACTAAGGGGGAGCACATCAGTCCGGACGGATCTAACTGAGGGGGAGAAACACAAAGACCGACTGATCTAACTGAGGGGGAGCAAATCAAAGACAAAGGTTGATGATGCTAAACAGGAAAAGCTGAAGATACCAAGAGAAAGAAAGAAGATGCAACAGATGGGCAGAAGCATCCTGAGGCTGATTCCCCTAACCTCAAACCTCCCTCAAAGATTTTCATGATTATGGGTGTGTCTCCTTCTTAAACACATACTCATTTGGCTGAAATCTTTTGGAGTAAGTGAATGACTTGAAGATTTGGAACATCTGAAGAAAAGTAAAAGTGCCTGAAAGATAAAGTTCTCCAACACATCAACATGCTGCTGATCAAAATGAAGAATCCTCAAGTCAGACACAAGCTTCAACTCACCCCTCCAAAGATGCAAGTAATATTTGTTTTGTTCATATTGTTTATACTTCTTTCCATTTTTTTTATTTTGTTTGTACAACTATACCTTTTTATTTTTTTCTTACTTGTAAATATCATACACACACACAAATCCATAAAAGACAAAATAGATCAAAAAAAATGGTCTATGTGAAAAGAACCCAAAAAGAGTAAAAAGTGTCAAAATGCAATTTTATTCAGATACTCTTCAATATTCTAAGTATGGAGCTCAAATTCAAATAGGGGGAGATTGTTGGGTCACCAAAGATTTGAAATTGACTCACCGATGTTTCCTCTAAATCTTACTTAGAATATTTTAGCATGGTTCTTTATAATGACTTGTACAAGATAGCAAATGTTTGGTGAAGTCAAAGATCAACCAAAGTCAAGATTGAAGAATCTCTCATTGTGGAAGTAAGAGACTCTTTATCAACACATGCAAGTCATTGTCCACCGATGGTTGTCTCACACATCGGTGGACACTTCTCCACAGACATATCTCTTGGTCGGCCAAATTGATTCCCACCAATGAAAGTCCAATTTTGGTGGGAACTCTTCTAAATCTCAAGGATGATTTTTTCAAGAGGTGTCACATATCTCATAGCATGCATCGGTGGTGTACTCCTTGAAGACAAAATGAGAAGATCTTTTATTATGGGACAATATCTTATTGTCAGATAAAAGTGACAATTTGTCCTTTTATCCATTACCATATAAAGTCTCTTCTAGCATGGGCATTCTTCCTGATACCAAGGAAAAGGTGAAAATGACACATCAACTTTTGAGAGCTAAACCTATCCTTCAAATGACAAAGTGACAAGTGTCCTATGCTACACATACTCTTGGCACTATATAAAGAGGAAGACCTCTCCATGCAGAATATCATTTTACAACTCTTGAAGATTACTTTGTGCTCAAGATATTCTACTCCCTTCTCTCTTTGAATTTTATAGCTTTCAATCTTTGTGTGTTAGAAGTTATTTAGTTTTCAGTTAGGCATGGGAATCACCCCCGACCCGTCGGGTAACCCGGTCCACCCGCCCCGGTCGGGGACGGGGATTCCCCGTAAAACCGGGTATCGGGGACGAGGACGGGGATCCCCGCTTTTCTAAAACCGGGGATGGGGACGGGGACGGGCATCTCACTCCCCGCCCCGCCGGGTACCCGTATTTTATAATATGTATAATATATATATATATATATATATATATATATATATATATATATATAATATGAAAATATATATTTAAATATATAGTAATATTTTTTGTCCAAGAAATCAGTAATAATTGCATATCTTTTTAATCATTAATGTATGTATACATACACATATACATCAGACACCTATATTATATATATATATATATATATATATATATATATATATATATATAAGTAAAGGTATATATATTTTCTTTTATGAACCCCATCAACTACGTTATTTTTTTTGGATTAGGTTGATTTTCTTTTGGTTTTAGATTGTTAATTACTATATGATGTTTAATTTTGTATTAAAATAACTTTTTTTTGTATTAAAATAAAAAAAATCGATTGGGGAAAAAAATCCCCGTTTCCCCATTGGGGATCCCCGTTCCCCGGTGGGGATGGGGATGGGGATATGATCATATTCCCCGGCGGGGATGGAGACGGGGATGGGGATGAATATAATGATCGGGGACGGGGATGGGGATTGAGGTCCCCGCCCCATTCCCATGCCTATTTTCAGTATTGCTTTGTGAAGATTGTTAGAATAGATTTTATCTGTTCTTTCCGCAACAATCTAATTGTTCTATGTGTTCTATGTGTAATTCTTGTTGAAAGATTTTCAATAAAAGAATTAATTAAAGTGAAAAAATTGTGTATTGTATTCAACCCCCCCTTCTACAATACGTGTTCTTGTTCTTGTAAGCCATCTGGGACTAACAGATAGTTATGTTGATTCACTCCAAGAGACTTCGTAAATATATCAGCTGGATTTTCAGTTGAAGCAACCTTAACAGTTTTCAACATTCCAGATATTACTTTGTTTCTTACTTGATGAACATCTATCTCAATTTTTTTTGAACGGTAAGTTAACACATACACACACGTTCCCGGGGTATCCGAGCTCCCACTTAAGGGTGCCACCCGACTAATCCCCGTCGACCCGGCCGACCCAAAGGATCGACCCGACCGGTCAGGTATAAGGGCCCTATGGACCACCCAACCGGCCCCGGACCCGGCCCCAAAGGACCCGACCCAAAGTCTGGATATCGCCTCATGCTCACCACGCGGTTCGAACCCTGGTAGTTAGGCCTTCCAGCACTAACCCCCCAGGGATGTTACCTTGCCACTGGGCTACACATGATTTGATACATCTATCTCAATATGCTTTGTTCTTTCATGAAATACAGGGTTATTAGCAATTTGAATAACAGATTTATTATCACAGTTTAAATTTACAGGAAGTAAATTTTCTACCTTTAAACTTGACAAAATGTTAAGAACCCATATAATTTCACAAAAAGCAGAAGCCATTGCTCTATATTCTGACTCCACAAGAGATCGAGAAACAGTAGACTGTTTCTTAGTCTTCCACGATATCATGCAATTACCTAAAAACAAACAATAACCAGTGACTGAACGTCTTGTTGACAAGCACTTGCCTCAATCAGCATCAACAAAAACATTCAGTCTAATATAAGAATTAGAAACAGAAAAGTTAACACCTTTACCTGGTGAGTGCTTCAAATATCGTAAAACTTTAAGAGCTGACTTTAAATGAAAAAAACGCAGAGAATGCATGAACTGACTTAAACAATGAACATCAAAAGCAATATCTGGTCTAGTAGCAAGAAGATAGATTAATTTTCCAACTAACTTCTGATAGCCAGTAAAATCCTTTAAAGGAGGATCATTAGAAGCTGAGCCAAAAAAATCTGTAACTATCAGATTCATATCCATTGGAGTACTAATGGGTTTAGCTCCTAAATATCCAAAATCATTATGCAGTTCAAGGCAATATTTTCTTTGGGACATACAAAGACCCTTTTCAGTTCTTAAAATTTCTATTCCTAAAAAGAATTTCAACTCACCAAGATCTTTAATTTTAAAACTAGACTGTAAATGATCTTTTACTTTCTTAATTTCAGTCATAGAATTTCCTGTTAAAACAATGTCGTCAACATAAACTAAAAGAACTAAGAAAATGGAATCAGAACTTTTAGTAAATAAAGAATAGTCACTTGAACTTTGAATAAAACCATTATCAACTAAACATGACGACAACTTTTCATACCATTGTCTAGGAGCTTGTTTCAAACCATAAAGAGACTTGACAAGCTTACAGACACGTTTATCATTAGTAGAAAAGTAACCAGGTGGCAAAGACATATAAACATCTTCAATTAAATCTCCATAAAGAAAAACATTGTTTACATCAAGTTGACACACAGGCAATTGATGTTGAACAACCAATGCAATAACACAACGCACAGTTACCATTTTTACTACTGGAGAGAAAGTTTCTTCATAATCCAAACCTTCACGTTGAGAATAGCCTTTAGCAACTAGCCTGGCTTTATATCTTTCAATCTCACCAGTAGACTTATATTTTATCTTATAAATCCATCGACAACCAATGGGTTTACGACTAGGGGGTAAATCAGTTAAAATCCAGGTTCTATTACGATATAATGCCTCCATTTCATCATTCATGGCATTTACCCAGTTTTGGTCTTTACTGGCCTCAAAAAATTACTGGGTTCAACAACTTTATTCAAAGTAGTAACAAAATAGAAATTCTCACGACTAAGAAAAGAATAGTTAATTACTTTTTCTAATCCATACTTCACTTTTCCTTCAACTATATAATCGCTAAATCTACGAGGCATATTTGAAGGACGACTAGACTTACGAACAACATTAAAATAAGAAGAATCACCCTCATAAGGGGAACTCAAAGAGTCATCATGACGTTGAACACTTAAGGGACTGAAAACAGCGTCACGATGATCATCGGCAGCCACACCAATACTACCTGGATCTGGAGATCCGGCAGCTCCGGTGGACATATCACTTTCACTAGGATTGCCAGAATTAATTCTGGTAGTTCTGTCTTGGCCACCCTGATGATCACGGTTATTGAGATTATCAGAAATATTAGAATTATTTTCATTTTGAGTTTTGTCCTGACATCATCATCGGGTATTCCAGAAGTGAGATCATTAGTCTGAAAAATAGAATCGAAAAAAATTTAAAATGATTATATTACTAGAGTCTAGAGCTTGCTTGGTAGCACACATTTTAAAAGGAAATATTGTTTCATAAAATTTTACATCAAGAGAAATAAGAATTTGTTTGAAGTCTAGACTATAAAGCCTATATCCTTTTTTTGAATTTAAGTAACCAAGTAAAACACATTTTTCGGGCTCTGGATGAAAATTTATCAGAAACATTAGGTTTGATGGCAAAACAAAGGCACCCAAAATTCCTCAAGTGTGTAAGTACAGGTGCAAACCCATAAACAAGATCATAAGGAGACTTTCCATTTACAACAGATGAAGGAGTTCTATTTATAAGATATGTAGCAGTGAGAATACACTCACTCCACATATTCAATGGAATTTTCCCTTGAAACATTAAGGCTCTAGCAACATTCAACAAATGTCCATGCTTACGTTCCACAACCCCATTCTGTTGGGGTGTGTATACGCAAGACGTTTGATGAATAATACCCTTAGACTTACAAAACTCACCTAAGCTATTGTTCACAAATTCAGACCCATACTCATACTCTGAAGACTTACAATGCATGTGACTTTAACCAAAAACACAAAAACAGATCTAGCAAGAAATGTACAGATCTTATTATAACACAGTACAATCCTATTCAGAAATGTACAAATCTATTAAGAACAAGTACAGATCTATTAAGAAATGTAACTATTATGCACATACATAAAAGAAAACACACGATTATGTTTAAATCCAAAACGATGAGAACAAAAAACAAGTAAAACTTGAAGAACAATATATGGCAACTCAGAAGAGTTCAGATCTAACGAGATAAGAACACCTTGAAGAGTAAAACACCAAAAAAACACCACAGATAATCCAGATCTACACAGATAAGGATTAAACATTGAAAGAAACTCAAACGTCAGTCCAGATCTAGAAAGAACGAGACAAACAACTTGAGTAACGAAAGAGAAGAAAAAAAGGAATCTGAACACAAAGGGTAACACCGAATAACTCGAAAACTGAATAAACCGAAACCAATTAATCCGAACCTTATTTGGTTTGGTTATCAGTTAATTTATAAAAAAAACTTGAAAACCGATTAACCCGAACGAATAAACCGAAAACCAATTTAATCGACCTAATAGCACCCCTAACTATACGTGCACCAATTTATGTTAAAGTCATGTCAAATTATGTAACGTCCCAATTTTCATAACAAGAATTTATCTAGAATATAGCATTCAGATTACATTAATATCTTGTTCATAAACATTCTTTTCACTAAGCTAAGCAAAATTGACAGCGGAAGTCTCTAATCCACAGCCGAGATCTCTATCTAAACATCAGCCAAAAGACTTGGAGTCGCTCTAAGTTCCAAATCCTTCCTGCCATCACACGGTTCTTACTTGAAGAACCTTTAACATGCTTACCTGAAAATGGTTTAGTTTTGAAAGCGAGGGTTAGACCAAAAGGTCTAGTGAATTCCCTCCGAAAACAACATGTAACCAATATAAAACATTTATGAAAATATCATCGTAAACCTTAACATAACATCAGGCATGGTACTACACTGTATATAGGATCACATAAACATTCTGCGATCGGGGCCCAATGGGTTACCCTCTCGCCCTCAACCGGAGCCTACGCAAACTCCCCTTCCCGGAGCTTACGCAGACCCCCCTTTCTACTCGAAATAGGAGGAAACGGATTCCAACCTACCAGTCTGTCATAAACATCCAAGGGATCATCAGACCCCGAGGATCTATCTCTGATCCTACAGTGTAGACCGACTCCACATAGCACGTCATTCATTTCATAAAACTTGCACCTTTAAAACCTTAGTAAATCGTCATTCTCAGCTCATCAAGTACAATACATTTTCTCAGGTAAAACAGGTATTTCATGGAAAACATGCGTAACGGTTATAAACATTTCATGCTCGTAATGAAACCATAATCAGTCAAAATCATTTAACACTTTAAGTCGTAAAAAGGGTTTAGGGAACTCACCTTGCTTGGCGTACAACGCGCTTCTTAAATACTTCCAAGCTAACCCAAACGAACACCTAAGGCAATAGATCCACATCAGATAAATAGTTCAGACCTACTGTCCGGATATCCCTTCCCGGACACAGCACTTATCCGGACACTACACTTATCCGGACACAGCACTTATCCGGACGCCACACTTATCCGGACGCCACACTTATCCGGACGCCACACTTATCCGGACACCTTCACGAGGCACTTACCCAGACACCTGCAACATATCCGGACACCATCAAACACTGGTGTCCGGAAAACGCTGTTGTTCGAACTTAGAATTTCTAAAACCGATTTATACTCCGATTTAAGCCATTAGTTTGATTAGACAACTATAAGGGTTCATCCACCAACCTCAAATACCCACTTAATCCATTTATACCCCTTAAATCGATTTATTAAGACAAACCCCATGAAACCCACTTTTTAGGAATTGTGGTTGAAAACTCATTAAATCATTGATTTAAATCGTAGAATCCAAACTAATGAAGAGGGAATACTACATCACATAGATTGCGAATTCAAGAGGGATTACCTGATTGATTTCTCCTCTCTATAGCTTTCTTCTTCTTCTTCTTCCCTTTCTTTCCTTGCTTCACGCCACCACACACCCAAACAATATAAAAACACTGATTGCTAAATGGAGGTTGCCCTAGAATTTTGTGCACATTTATACCTTCCTCAAATTACAGAAATGGCCCCTTAACTTAACTTTCATTTTTCATACTTTGACCACCAAACTCCAAGACTCACTAAGATTTTGGGTTGTTACAAATTATACATTACATTGTATAAGTAAGTCTTGATTTTAATGCATGTGAATTGGAAGTAATAGGTATGTGTATATTTAACATTATATAGGTGCGATTTAGGGGGTGTTTAGAATTGCTTATTTTTTTGACTTATTTGCTTATTGCTTTTCCTCACCACAAATAAGCTATTTGAGTGCTTGGATTGAAAAAAAAAGTGCTTATGACTTTTTCCCACCACAAATAAGTTGTTTTTGATAAGCTAATCAATTTTAACTTCTTTAAAAGTGCTTAGAACTTATTTGTTCAAATTACATTTTTACCTCCAACTTTTTTTAATCATAATATAAGTTGATAAACACTTTTAAAAATAAGCATACGTTGTTTTAAATAAGCAATCCCAAACACCCCCTTAGTCTAGCCACTGTTATACTATTTGAAATAGAGTAAATGTTTGCATATGTCAAGGTCTTGGACCCGTTTTATATTATATTAGTATGTGTAATGTGCGTTGCGTGATAATAATTTTTTTTTGTCAAGAAGTATGTTAAAGTATAATATAAGAAACGTAATTTGTTAATTAATCAATAAAATACAATATAAATAAAATAATGAATATACTGAAAATGTTTTACATATAATTTATTTTTATTGATTAGATTTTTCATTTTATAAAAATTGACTAGTTTTTTTGTTCAAATTACTACCATCTCTTATTCATGGATAGACAATTGATCATCGATTTAATAATCATCATAATATCAACTTTGTTGATCGAAAGATTATAAATAAACTGGATCTTATATATGCAATTAATTTTTTGTTAAACAAAATAATGTCTCCATGAGATATTTTTCTGGAAAAAAGAATATACCTTCCAAGATTCTTTTATTAAAAAAACTACTACAAAAAATAGGCATGTTCAAGAAATATACATATCTTTCGAAAACATAATGAACAATCCTTTAAAAGTACACTGGTTAACATTTTTTAAATTTAATTATCATATAAAATCGTAAGTTTCTATTAGTCGACCTCTATATCACCAATTGAGTCCAAGAATTTTAAAATCAAAAAACGTGTTAACCCAAATTGTTTATGAATCGCTCATAGTAATTATTAATATAATATGACCATTTTCACCATAAAAATTTGAGAACAAACCCACTTCGCATTAAAATTCTTAGCCAACTCCTAAACAGACTTCAGCTTCATTAAAATTTTAATTCATCCGACTAAAAGTACAAACCCCGTAAGCATAACCCAATATATCATCACCAAATTAAATATTTCAACAAAGAATTCCTTGCTTCTGCATCATTTGTATGTAACTAAACAAAAGAAACCAAAATCTAGCAGCAAACTATATTAGTGCAACATACATAGAAACAAAATTAAACACCAATACTTGCACATTTACTCATGCTCCTTTGCTGCATTGCACCCACGTTTAGGATGATCAAAACAAAAAGAGATAATTGTATAAGATCAAAAAATAAAGAGATGCACCATTACATATACCAAATGACAACAATACACAAACATAAACTTAACAATAAAGATTATACTGCAAGCTTTATTGAGCTATAAATTGAAGTAATTAAATGTCAAGAGAGGATTGAAAGAACCTTTCTACAAAAATTCAGATGAAAAACAACCAGGTCAGAAAAAATACATTTACAATTTCTAGATGTTGGAGAGATTTTGAGGCACTATATCACCAGTTGGCGTCAATACTCGATCATCAAAGTCTGATTCATGATGCAACTCAAAACACAAAATCAATAAGAGTAACTTTTCAAAGTTCATAAAATGGAACATACCCCATTTCATGATTCATCATAAGAACAAACTTCAATTTTAAATTTATTAAACAAACAACCAATTCGTGGAATCTAAAAAAATATACGAATTCTAGAATAGACAATAGATTTGTTCTTGAAATGTTATTTTAAATTACAAAAAATACGAATTTTAAGATACAAAAAAATATTACGGTTTGCATAGGTAGTTGCATGATAGCATAGTAGAGTAGAAGAAGCTTCATCGGATGAACACGGTTGCGACAAACATAAAAGAAGATATTTTGATCTTTTATCTTCTTTACGATAGACAAAAATGTTAGGTCAAACCAAGGTTCCAAATAGCATGAGGCGTGACGTGGTGGCGAGGCCAAGCCTCAAACATTAGGAGCCACGACGAGGCCATGACGTTTTTCAAGGCGTGACTTATGGCGACAAATCTCAATATAGTATATAACATTATATATAAAAATATATTATATGTACTATTACTCAACGAGTTAATCATAATAAACAAGTTAAATTAGGTTATATAAGTTAAATTAAGTTATATGATAAAAACTAGCAAACAAGACATTAAAAACGTAAAAAAAAATTAAATATCACGTTACAAAATACCGCACATAAGGTCAAGGCATGCCACAGGCTTAACGTGGCGTGATGCACAAGCCTAATAAAGCCACGATGCGCCATGACGGCTGTTGCGGCGAGCTTTTTTGAACATTGGTTCAAACTCAAAACCATTTTTGTATTCGTGTGTGGGAACGAATATAGGATAAAAAAATATAACTGAGAGAAAATGTCATAAAGATATGTAATTACTATTCATGGAAAAACTAACGGAGAGAAATAATTTGAGAAATAAAGAGATTTATAGACGAAGAAGTGGAGGAAGTAAAGAAACTGAAATAAACAATGAGCTCAAAACCTACAACGGTAATTGAAAATTTTGGAGTTAAACCTAAAAATTAATTGTTGTTTATAAAAAACCCAAAAAAACAACTTAATTTTGCTTGTATACACATGTACATATCGTTCAGATAAACAATTATTAAAATGTTCTTCATTTTTTTTTAAAAGTTTTTTCCTAAACCTCTTTATATATATATATATATATATATATATATATATATTGACCATTATATTTTTTTGATGTTATTTTGGGGTATTTTGAGATTCATTTGATGATGAATAAATCATTGAACTAAATTAAAATTGTTAAATTATCTTGATAAACATAGAAACGATAGTAGACAAAAGATTATTGGGTCAATGAATAGTGAATTATCAAACTTGGTGAGACACTCTCAACCAATCAACTGCAAAAATTAATGTGTGGAATTTTGTTTTTAGTAATATATATTTTTCTTTAATAAAACTTTTAATGTGTGGTTGAAATAAAAAAAAGGTAAACTACCCATTAATTTATATCATATAATTATATATTATTTATTTTTAATGTTATAATTGAATTAGAAATGCCAAACATCCACAAGTTTTTTAGCAAGAAATTTATGAGAAATGAATTGTAGACACCAAAACAAAAACAAAAAACAATTGATAAAGGTGAAAGAGTGGGACACAAATAAACTAGTGGAGGGTAATTGTTGCTTGCATGTATTTGAAGAAGCTTCAAATGTGTGGGGGAGGTTTGATGTGGAGTAACTACCAAATTATATCTATTATTATAACCATAAATTAAAAGTTTGAATTTTCTTGTTTATTAAAAAGGTTGAATTTTTAAATACAAAAATATAATGTGAAACGATATTTTAAGGTGTAAAATGAAAGTCACAAATATTAAAAAACTATAAGAATTGATCTAAAATATCTTTTATATGATTTTTGTTTTCATTAATTGATTATAAGGTATTATTTCACCAAATAATTATTTTATAATGTAATAATTTTATGTGTTTGCTTTACAAAGTAATCTTTTTTTAATCATGGTAAGTCTTGAGTAGGGCTGACAATAAGTAGGGTATGTGTAGGGTAAGAGTTAATCCGTTATTCAATCCATTTAAAATAGCGGGTAACGAAATGAGTAATTATCCATCTCATAAACCCTTATCCATATCCTATCCTACCCATTAAAAATACCGGGTAATGAAACAAGTAATGGACAAATGGTAAAACAAAATTTTATTTTAAACTATAATTGATATCGTTAAATCTCAAATATATAAGTAAAACATAAACTCATAAATATAGTTATATTTTATATCTAATATGTATACTAAACATTTTATTATTTTCAAAGAATAATCATAGTATAATATTAAAAAATTATAAGACCAGCACTTTTCATTTTATTTGTTTTCTTGAACCCGTCTTGTTTCTCGTTTAATCATCATGAAATCTTTTTTACTTGATAAATATAAAAAATAAATTAAATTACATATTAATATACGACAACATTATACAAAATATTAATAATATATAATTACGAATATATATACACGTTAATATTTAATTTTATATATATTATATCGTAACGGGTAATGGATAACGAAAAAACCGTTTATCCATACCCTATCCACTAAAATTTCGGGTAAACGGATAATGGATAAGTGGATAAATGGATAAAATTTTCTTTATCCATACAAGATCCAACGGGTCGAAACATAACGGGTAATGGGTTTATCCTTACCCATTGTCAGTCCTAGTCTTGAGGTTTCTGATGTTCAGGGTGGAAAGCTAAAAAAATGTCTCTAATATATTAAAAAACACAAACAAAACATATTATATAAGGGGTTTGGAACCTAGTTAGGCCATCCGTACCCAGCGGGATGGGGGGCTCGGGATGATGCGGTTTGGTGCGGGGATGGGGTACGGAGGATGCAGGATGAGCGGGGCGGGATTGGATGCGGGGATGGGTGCCCGCTCCATCCCGTGGGTTTTTAAAAAAAAATATTTTTTTATTAAATTTTAAAAAACAATGCCGTTGAACGGCTATTTTTAAACAAAAAAAAAAAAAATTCTCAATTTAATCCCACTATATATTTAACTCTCAACCTCTTATTTCTCACACCTCTCAACCTCTTATTCTCTCAACCTCTTATTTCTCACACCTCTCAAACTCTCTCAATCTCACACCTCTCAAACTCTCTCAAATTCTCTCAACCTCTCTCATCATGAATCCAAACAGAACACCTACATCCCGTCGTAACCGACCGAATACACCACAATCGCAAGAAGATCAACAACTTGGTTTCCAAGCGTTTACACAACAAGGTTATCATCCGCAATTCTCGCAACAAATTCCGCCACAATGGTCGCAACAAAATCCGCCACAATGGTTATATATAAATATTTTTATTATTTATCTTATTTTTATTATTTATCTTATTTTTATTTATTAAAAATATATATATAAATATTTTTATTTTGTTAAATAATTAAATGTATAAATAAAAGAATTAAAATAAATGAGGTGGCAAAGGGGTTTGAGGGAATGGGGTACGGATGTTTAGAGATCGTGAGAGATGGAGTGAGGAATGGAAGAAAATCTGATGTGGCGATGATGTGGAGGGGAATCATTGAAAGATTCCCCATGGGGTACTGATGGCCTTAACTAATCGACTAATATCAAGATGTTTCCAAGGTCTATACTTATGAAAATAATAGAGTCAAAGCACTATGATTAATTGACTCTTGACACACGTTTCTATAACACCCAAAGTTTATGACAATACTTCTCTACAAATAATATTTTGTAGTGTAGTATAATCCTTGTTAATCTTCTATCCATAATGTTTTGGTTGTATCTCTTTCTTATGTGGATCTCCAACAAATAACAATCAAGTGTTTAAACTTTTATTTTCTTTTTTAATTAAAACCTTTTATTTTTTTAAAGATTAAAATAAATTATCTTAAAAATTACTAATAATTTAATCAAATAAATTACATAAAAAAACGAGAATTTTGTGCTCTTCGAGATGACATCCATCTCGATATAGTTTTTTTAACCATTTTTACGTGAAATGCTATATATGTGTTATATTCATTATGAATATGTATGCACGTCCCCGGTGTCCACATTCAGTATGGATAACAAAAGTGAACGTTCATTCACTATTTATGATAATAATACAGTATTCAGGATGAATAATACAACATTCAGGATGAATAATACACGAATTCATGATTCATGTATTATTCATTAGGGGTGAGCATAACCGGGTACCCGGCTAAATTTTATGGAACCGAAACCGGAACCGGCGGTTCCTAGAATGAAGGAATTGGAACCGCTTACATCAGTTCTTAGTATTATGGAACCGGTCTCGGAACCGTCGGTTTCGGTTCCGGGTACCCAATGTCAACTGTTTTTTTAACAATTCATACTATAAAAGTTGTAATTTTAAGTCTATTGCAAACTATAAATACCAACATAAAGTAATAAATACAACAAATAATGAAAACTATCCGATAAAAACTAATTATTACATAAATAAATTAGAAACTCTCGAGTATTCAGTCTTGATATCAACAAAACAACTTCCATAACAATTCACGTTTTTACGTTAAGTCGTCAACACCTCAAATAAAACACTTGGAAGAAAACGAATAAAACACCTAATAAAGGTATAAAACTAATACCACATCATTAAATATTTAAATATAATAAATATATAAATATTATAAATATATAAATAGTTTTTATTAAAAAATAGCAGGACCGGGTACCCAGCGGGTAACGGTTTTAAAAAAATGAGAACCAGAATCGGAACCAGTCTTAATCGGTTTCGTATTTTAGGAACCGAAACCGGAACCAATCACATCGGTTCCGGTTCTGGAACCGGCAGTTCCAGAGAGGTTCCGGTTCCAAAGGCAGGTACCCAGTTCCGATGCTCACCCCTATTATTCATCATGAATCATGTTTTATTCACCCTAAATGCTGTACTATTCATCCTAAATGATACATTATTCATGATAAATAATATATGAATGACCCGTGAAGGTGTGGACACATGACCCACTCTCTTTTGTTCCCTGATTCACAACCGAAACTTGATTTTCTTCATTATGAATATGTATGCACATCCCCAGATGTCCAAATTTAGTATGAATAACAAAGGTGAACGTTCATTCACTATGCATGATGAATAATACAGTATTCAGGATGAATTATAGGACATTTAGGATGAATAATACACGAATTAATGAATCGTGTATTATTCACCCTGAATGTTGTATTATTCATCCTGAATGATACATTATTAATGATGAATAATACATGAATGACCCGCGAAGGTGTGGAGATGTGACGCTCTCTCTTTTGTTCTAGGTTCAAAACCGAAACTCGATAGGTTCTCGCTTTGTCTTGATGGGTGTTGGGTTACGGTGATGAAGACGCGATGCCTTACGACGTTGAAGAAAGTGTTGAAGAAGGTGATGTCGAGTTACGGACTTACGGTGTCGATGTGTTGTACACACTTGAACGTACATAAATATTCATAATGAATATAACACATATATAGCACTTCACGTAAAAAACGGTTAAAACAACAAAAAACTATATCGAGATAAATGTCATATCGAAGAGCACAAAATTCTCGTTTTTTGATGTAATTTGTTTGATTAAAATATTATTAACTTTTAAGATACTTTATTTTAAACCTTAAGGGGGTAAAAATTTTAAATTAAAAAAGAAAATAAAAAGTCAAATATGGTAGACGTGAGTTTAAATTATCTTCCCTTTTTACCCCTAATCAACTTAGTTAATAATTTTAATTAAAAACTCTAGTTAGTATGAGTTGTTGGATTAATAGAGATGGAGGGGCCGAGATTCGTCCTCATATGCACAATAAAAATTGAATTTTCATTTGAACTTTCTCTCTCTTATAACATTCTTTTATTAATCACTCCATCAGTATTAACCATGTTAACCAAATATTAGTGAATCACAATCCACCTTGCCTTCATATTGGATTACACGCCTACTATTTAATTTTGGGACACATTTGATATTTCAATTCAATATCCCCATGCACATATATCATTTCCTTATATTTCTGTTTTTTTTTCAAAATTTTCGTTGTTATTTAATTCTATTTTTTTGTGTTTATCCTTTGATTATAATTCAATATAAATTCACGGCATGTATCTTATCATTATATGAACGTATTTTACTAAAAAAATCAAACCTTTGTTTTTTTTGAAGGGGGTCCTAGGTTATGCCTAGACTAATCCTTTGGCAAATTATGACTGTAAGACATCACGCCTGATTAAATCTCAGTGACCACAATTGTTGTGTACGCCTGGATTCGAACTCTAGACAGATGGAATATTACACCACATCCCTATAAACCTACAAGTTTGTTTACTAAATAGAAAGAAGATTACACTATCGATATTTCAGAACGAGGGACAGTTGTTTACCTTGTGATGTTGATAACGAGGCTTTGTTAGATTCTATTTTTGCCGAACAAGATGTCCCTCGACACGCCGTTATTAAGATTTTCTTCAAGCTGGTAATACAAGATTAACCGACGAGTTCGGTAGTCCACATGGGCTTGATGATATATATATAGACAATTTCAATATTGATGATCGTCTATATTCTAGTTCGGTTTTACGAGCACCCAATTTCGAATTTCATAGCGGTAAGGCTTTATAGTATGTCTTAATGTATTTTTTTTCTTCCGAATCTCAAGCAAGTTGTTTACTGTATGTTTATGAACATATGCATGTATCCACAAATTAAATATACATATTAGGAGATAACGACTCTATGTCAGAATTTCAGATTTGAACAGGCTTCTTGCTGACCACGTTTAAGTATAATATAATTTGTGCGTATATGCACATTACATGTGTATGCATATATTGTAATGTAATGCACATTGTAATTATTGTAAACAAGGTCACTATGGTAAACTGCATATTATCAAAATGCTCTTAATGTTTATGCATGTATGCACATGCAGGGCCGTGCCTGGTGCTGGGCAAGATGGGCGGTGGCCCAGGGCAGCAGAGGCCCAAGGGGCATCAAGCCCAACCTATAAATATGTTTTAGTAGGCCTAGTTTTTCAAGTTTTTAGCAGAAACTTTACCCAATACACTTTCAATCTCCCTGTCGATGCCCTCGCTCTAGTCTTGTAACAACCGGGGTTTCTACGGAAAGAATGAAAGTTTAGTGTCCTTTATGCAAGGAATGAAAGATAAGTTAAGGGACTATTTTTTTATTTTTGAAAGATACTTAAAGGCTCTAATCCCTAGGGCAACCTTGTATTTAGAAATCAGTATTTTGTGTGTGTGCTTGGTGGTGTTGGCGGCTAGAGAAGAAAAGAGAAGAAGAGAGGGATTTTGGAGGAAGAGATCAAAAGAGAAGAGAAATCAACAAGGTAATCTATTCTCTATTCGTATTCCTTGTTGTTTTAGTGTTCCTTTCGTATTTGGGTTGAATCCTTAAGTATGAAGTTGTTGATTCAATGAGTTTTCATCCTTTTTCCTTAAAAGTGTGTTTTAAGGGTTTTTGGCTTGGTAATCCGATTTGAGGGATTATAAATGGATTAAGTGAATGTTTAGGTTTGGTGGATGAACCCTTAGGTATGTCTATTCGAATTAATGGCAGAAAATGAGCTTAAGGATCACTTTCAGATCACTAATGTCGAACAACCGTCGTATCCGGACACTAGCAGTTCTGGTGGTTATGGTAGTTTCCGGATAAGAATGCTAGTTCCCGGGTAGAGTCTTATGGTAGTTTCCGGATGACTGTCCTTCCGGATAAGTTGAGTTACCGGGTGCGGTATCCGGAATTTGGTGTGTCCGGAAAGTCCCAGTATCCGGACAGTTCGGGTATCCGGAAAGTTGGGGTATCCGAACAGTGCGGGTATCTGGGAAGTTAGGGTGTCCGGACAGTTTGGTATCCGGAAAGTGTTCTCTGGTCAGTAGGTTTGGACCGTTTAATCTGATTTAAACCTAATGCCCGTAGGTGTTCGATTGGATTAGCTTGGAGGTAGTTAAGGAGTGCGTTCAAGCGTTACCAAGGTGAGTTCCCTAAAACCCCTTTTTTGACGCAAAGTGATAAATGTTTTAACTGATTATGGTTTATCGAGCATGAAATGTTAGAAACTGATTTGCATGATTTTCACGAACGTACCTGTTTTATTAAATGAAATGTTTGGCATGAAGAAATGAAAGACATGACGTATGAATATTTTAACTTACATGTTTTCATGAACGTACGTGTATGCTATGTGATGTCGGTCTGCATTGTGGGATCAGAGAGAGATTCTCGGGATCTGAGGATCCCTTGGATATGTATGACAGGCTGGTAGGTTGGAATTCGTTTCCCTCCTATCCGGTAGAGGGGAGTCCGTGTGGGCTACAAGGAGGGCGAGAAGGGAGCCTAATGGAACCCTGATTGCGGAATGTTTATGTGATCCATACACAGTGCAGTACCATGAATGATAATGCATTATAGTTTATTGATAAATGTTTTCCAACTGTGTTACATGTTGTTTTCGGAGGGAACTCACTAGACCTTTCGGTCTAACCCTCGTTTTTCAAAAAACTAAACCATTTTCAGGTAAGCGCACTATTGGTTCTTCTAGTAAGAACTAGGAGTGAAGAAGAAGGATTTGGAGACTAGAGCGACTCCAGAGTTTCAATTTAATGACTATAGATGTAGCTCTCGACTGTGGATTTTAGACTTCCGCTGTCAATTCTGTTTAGTATAGAAGAAGTGATGTTTTGGGCAAGTTTAATTATGTAATTTGAATGCTTAATTCTAGATGAATGCATGTTATGTTTTTGGGACGTTACAAATGGTATCAGAGCCTTAGTTTAAGGGATTTAGGTGACCAGTCGGGCCTAAACTTAAACTGTAAGAGAAGGAATACAGCCAAGACATAGGAGTGCCTCTAGGAACGATCACTAAAAATGCGCTAGGAAATAAGGTGCCAAGGACAAACGTGTAAGGTAAGTTTGGGATTGCACCTGGCCAGTGTAATTGCGAACTTACAGGTACACGTGCGTGCTTAAATTACCTTCTATAGCAAAACTTGTTGTGTCATGTCTAGCAAGGACGAATTATGGGTTTCTTTAAGTTTCGCGCTATGGCTGGGAGAACGTTGGGGAATAGGTCAGCAAGATCCCTGAGGGATAGACCGAGATCCATTGCTTGGGGGGTGTCGTGTAAGATCATTTATGATGTGATGTATGTATGCATCGAATAGAGGGAATGTTGTATGGAATGTTATGAGTCGTCTAGAGGTAGCTCTTCGTGGATTCGAAGAGGATGGGTGTTGAGTTTGAGTAAGACTCCTGTTTCAGGAGAGTCTCAGTTCAAGAGATTGTGAAGTAGATCAGTTCGGATGATAAGGAAGGACAGTGTCGAAATCTTGAAAGTGTCAGTGGAGCCCTGACTTCTTAGTCGAGCTTTTCAATGACAGGATAAATGAGATGAGAAACCTATAGTGAATTGAAAGCTTGTAGAAGTAGAAAGTGAGATAGTTGATCAAAACGAAAATAGGGTGAAATGGTTGAGTAAGTGAGATGTGGAACGCATGTACAGCAAGTAATTGCATGACAGAGAGGGAGACCATTGGTCGAAGGAAGAGTGTCAAGGATAAGTTGCGCGAGTAAGGCGATTGACCTTGTTAGGGTGAGTAGCCTTCAATTGCAAGTAGAGTTTGTAACATGAAAATTTTCACGATTTAAGTTAAATGTGTAAATATAAATTTTGATCGAAAAGGAGTCAGAATGTGCAAGCGTATGTTTAAAGAAAAGGTGATTCAATTCACACTGCACAATGAAATTTTGAGCCTAACGATTTGCAAAGTATTTCACACTTTTCATGATAAGTTAAATTGTTACAAAAAGGTCGAGAAAACGTTTGCCAGCAAAACTTTTACAATCAAATGAGTTTTAATCTGTTGACATCATATAAAAGAGTGTGAGAACCGACTGGTTTACTTGGTGTCGGTATTTTCTTTCGGAATTGTGTCGTATGAAAGGACTTTCATTCAATGTATTACTGTCATAATAACATCGTTCGGAATTGAATAAGATTAAGGTTCACAGAAAGATGCATGCAAACGATTCTCGAATCGTTGTGCAGGGCGTTGAAGTTATAAGAGTGATGGGGTCATGTGTACCCAAGTGTTTTCCAAACGTTGTTTATTTAAAATGATGAATTGTGCGAAAGATTTATTTATTGTATTGTCATGCATGAAGGCTATGAACCCACTAGGTCGTAAGATATTACATGTTAAGCTAAGGAAGAACTCCAAGAGTGGAAAGTGTCGGACAAATCAGGAGAGAATGTTGTAGCTTTAGTATTTGTGTTCAAGAGGAAAGGTGAACAGTGGTAGAGTCAGAAGTGGATTATAGTACCGGTTGTATGAGGGTTTGCACCCTTGTTCGGTAACTGGAAATACGGTTGTTGAGGGACGGATTGGGCCCAGGGGAAGGAGTAGAATTCATCGAGGTGTTGGTATTAGCAACTCGTTGAGTAGTGTTGAGAGGCAGAAGCGAAATGTCCACGGTGTTGGATATGAGTTATGAGGTGAGCTTGTAATATCGGTGTTTCAGGAGTAAGTTCAGAAAAGTGGGAGACGTATTATGAAGTGATTATGTTATGTTGGTAGGATTAGGTTCCGTAAGGAACCCTTGTTAAAGAATAAGTTAAGAAAGTAGTTACAGGTTATCGGTTGTTGTAGAAGCCGACAATTGTGTAAGGTGGCCGAGGCTGAAGTCTTGAACCAGAAGGTTGGAAGTTGATAGAACACCTTGTAGAGGTGTTAAGAGGATGAGAAGTTATTGTTTTGAATAAGCGTTCTATTTACGAAGTATGGAGGGTTCGTAGAATGATGAGGTAAGTAGCACGAGCGAAGCGAGTGTGTAGACTTTATCGCGTAGTGAGGGACTGTGTCCAGCTTACGTAAGAGCTCAGATCGTAAAGAGCTAGCTAGAATGTCTGTGTTTGAGCTAATTGAGAACTCGTGAGTTATAGTTCAGCAAGTTGAGAAAGGACTAAGTAGCGAGATAGGCTCGATTTTATGCGGGTAATTGTGAGGGCGAGTTTAAATTGTGTATGGATGATCATGAGAGATCTGGTCTGCAGTGTGATGTTATGGACAAAGAGTGTAAGGATGTGTAGTGACAGTATTTGTCAAGCTAAATGTGCCAGCTAGTGTCCTGGTAACGTGGTGTTAGAGAGAGAGGAAGCATCAGATAGAAGCCTTTTGGGTGTTTCGGATGAAGTGTGCGACTTGTTAACCAGGTTGTTGGAGCACGTAGGGTGTAAGTTGACATTGTAACATGACTAAGTTCGGGATAGGATGACGGAGTGATGGTGAGTAGTTATTCAAATAAGAAACCAATTGTTTTGGGGTTGTAAGAGTCGCTAAGTAAGCATATTTTGGGATAATTGGAGGTCTAAAGAAGATGATGGGTGTGTTAGTTAAAATGAGGTGAATTAAATGTGAATCCCTTAAAGAATGTGAGCTGCTACTCATGGGTGAAAGATTTGTCTGAGAAAGTAAAAGTTGGAGATTAAAGAATGTATAGTGACGTCGATCACTGGTGTTGTTTCGAGACGACTTAGTTGAATGCCTTAAGTTAGGACTTTGGTGCAACTGTTTGGTTATGTAAGTATTGTGAAGGTGGTATCAGCATGTGGAAAGGTCAGGAGAGAGGGGCAAGTAATGTTTGGTGGGCGGTGCTCCACGCTGGCATGGGGAAGTGAAGACCGTACGTCGAAATAAGTGGGTAAGTTGGGAGTAGTAAGCTTGACAGTAATGCCGAGAGGTGCAGTGTTGTGTAGATTGTCACTGATAAGTGTGCGAACTTTTGGAAAGAGTAGTGAGGAAGAGAATTGTGTATGACTTTGTTCGGGGAAAGAAGTGGATAAGACAACTGAATGAGTTAAGTTAGTGACTTTGTGAGAAATGTTTAAATGAATTGGTCGTGCAGTGATTAAGCTAGTGAGAATAGTATGATGTTTACCTTGGTTACTCCTCCCAGTGGAGTGAGGATAACCGGAGTTACGTTGTCTATGAATGAAAGAACGTGGCATTCAACGAGGAAATTGATGTGTTCAGGATAAGTTTAAGTTGAGTAGGTGAACACTTCCACGATGGGTTGGAGGTTCTTACTCTTAGTTACGTATAAGCATAGGGTGGTGAAGTAGTGAGAATGTGAGGGATGAGTGACGAACTGTGGCCGAGGTGGTCCGAGAAAGGAAAATGTTTTATGCATAGACGATTGTTGGTTGGGAGGAGTAATCTAGGATTTCTTGTATTACGATGAAGGAACTCGGGGTTGTGAGTTGTCGGGATGTACAGAGTTGGCCTTGTGCCAAGCTGTCAAGTGAGTGATTGTTTCTTAGTAAATGAATCTTGTGTTGTAGCGGGGGATTCCTCCAAGTTCCCCCTTATAGGAAGTATAGGTGCATGAGAAGCCTTATTTAATCTTCTATTGTTAAGACCGATCGAATAGGAACAGTCGCCTACGAGTTAGGGTACCGCAAGAACTGAAGGGAATGCATCCAATGATCCATGTTTCGAATTTATGAGGTGGTGGACTAAGTCAGAAGTGGCATTACCTTGGGGAAGTGTCAGTTGTGGTGTGGGCATGATACCCATGTCTTTTCCAATAAGGAATTCCGAGGACAGAATTCTTTTAAGGGGGAGTGTTGTAACAACCGGGTTTTCTAAGGAAAGAATGAAAGTTTAGTGTCCTTTATGCAAGGAATGAAAGATAAGTTAAGGGACTATTTTTTTATTTTTGAAAGATACTTAAAGGCTCTAATCCCTAGGGCAACCTTGTATTTAGAAATCAGTATTTTGTGTGTGTGCTTGGTGGTGTTGGCGGCTAGAGAAGAAAAGAGAAGAAGAGAGGGATTTTGGAGGAAGAAATCAAAAGAGAAGAGAAATCAACAAGGTAATCTATTCTCTATTCGTATTCCTTGTTGTTTTAGTGTTCCTTTCGTATTTGGGTTGAATCCTTAAGTATGAAGTTGTTGATTCAATGAGTTTTCATCCTTTTTCCTTAAAAGTGTGTTTTAAGGGTTTTTGGCTTGGTAATACGATTTAAGGGATTATAAATAGATTAAGTGAATGTTTAGGTTTGGTGGATGAACCCTTAGGTATGTCTATTCGAATTAATGGCAGAAAATGAGCTTAAGGATCACTTTCAGATCACTATTGTCGGACAGCCGTCGTATCCGGACACTAGCAGTTCTGGTGGTTATGGTAGTTTCCGGATAAGAATGCTAGTTCCCGGGTAGAGTCTTATGGTAGTTTCCGGATGATTGTCCTTCCGGATAAGTTAAGTTACCGGGTGCGGTATCCGGAATTTGGTGTGTCCGGAAAGTCCCAGTATCCGGACAGTTCGGGTATCCGGAAAGTTGGGGTATCCGGACAGTGCGGGTATCCGGGAAGTTAGGGTGTCCAGACAGTTTGGTATCCGGAAAGTGTTCTCTGGTCAGTAGGTTTGAACCGTTTAATCTGATTTAAACCTAATGCCCGTAGGTGTTCGATTGGATTAGCTTGGAGGTAGTTAAGGAGTGCGTTCAAGCGTTACCAAGGTGAGTTCCCTAAAACCCCTTTTTTGACGCAAAGTGATAAATGTTTTAACTGATTATGGTTTATCGAGCATGAAATGTTAGAAACTGATTTGCATGATTTTTCACGAACGTATCTGTTTTATTAAATGAAATGTTTGGCATGAAGAAATGAAAGACATGACGTATGAATATTTTAACTTACATGCTTTCATGAACGTACGTGTATGCTATGTGATGTCGGTCTGCACTGTGGGATCAGAGAGAGATTCTCGGGATCTGAGGATCCCTTAGATATGTATGACATGCTGGTAGGTTGGAATTCGTTTCCCTCCTATCCGGTAGAGGGGAGTCCGCGTGGGCTCCAAGGAGGGCGAGAAGGGAGCCTAATGGAACCCTGATTGCGGAATGTTTATGTGATCCATACACAGTGCAGTACCATGGATGATAATGCATTATAGTTTATTGATAAATGTTTTCCAACTGTGTTACATGTTGTTTTCGGAGGGAATTCACTAGACCTTTCGGTCTAACCCTCGCTTTTCAAAAAACTAAACCATTTTTAGGTAAGCGCACTATTGGTTCTTCTAGTAAGAACTAGGAGTGAAGAAGAAGGATTTGGAGACTAGAGCGACTCCAGAGTTTCGATTTTAATGACTATAGATGTAGCTCTCGGCTGTGGATTTTAGACTTCCGCTGTCAATTCTGTTTAGTATAGAAGAAGTGATGTTTTGGGCAAGTTTTATTATGTAATTTGAATGCTTAATTCTGGATGAATGCATGTTATGTTTTTGGGACGTTACAAGTCTCGACTCCACACTGTTTTGACTACCCTCTCGACTTACCCAACACACTTTACGCTCTCGGTCTCCTCTCAGCCTCTCGTTCTGCGACTCCGCCCCTCAACCTCTCACGGTCTCGCTTCACTCTGCTGTGAACCTTTGCCCCTCAACCTCTTAGTTTATCACCTTCTGCAATCTGCCCTAGTCTTCTTCAGTTCTTCAAGGCCAGGTATTGTTTTCTAATTAATTGATTACATATTAGGTTAATAACGTTATCAGGTTTTGTACTTCAAAAAAGGGTTATTATGTTATTAATTACTAGAATATCAGGTTATTTGGATTATTTGCCTATTTGAGTTTGATTATTTGATCATTTGCTTATTCAATATCAAATATTAGGCTATTTGATTATTTGCGTATATTCCGATTTGAGCACATAGAACTGTAGAAAAAAACCTCTTGAATGTTAAAGCATCTAAAGTTTCGGAATTAGGGTCATTGCTAGCAATTCTAAATTCTGAAACAAAGAGTTTATGCACTATGCAGTTATGCATAAGTTGTCCTTTTGTGCATCCATATCACTCACCTCTAGGATTATCAAAACAAATATAACAAATGGAAATCAAAGTTTTATTGAAATTAAACCCTTTATACTTGTGAAAATCAAAACCCTAGCTGTTGAAGACTGAAGAGGTGACTAGTGAAAAGGGTGTACCCATGCTGTAGCAATTTAGTGGAAAATTCAAAACAAATTAAATGGTTTGAATACATAAATTAAAATATAATAGAACTTAATTTAAATGTTAGAATTCATTCTTAATCTCTTCATCATCAATCTATCAAACAAGGGCACTATGGTAAACTCCATATTCTGAATGCTCTTGATGTTTGTCATATGAGTTGAATACTTTATCTGAAATTTGAGATTTTAATAAGAGGTATTAACATGCATATTCATATTACATGTGAACAGTGCATAATTAAACGTGGGTATATAGACGGGTTATAATTTTTTATACATATTCTACTTTGTATTTTTTGTAGTGGATGATTTGCAATTTGATGTTGTTGAGTCTCCTTCTAGAAATAAGTTATGGATACCTAAGGTTTTAGATGAAGTGAAACCAAAGTTGGGTGATCAGTTTCCTCTATTATTTGTCGTTGTATCTATGTATAAAAATTATGTAGATAAGGAAGGGTTTGATGTTAGGTTGAATGCAAAGAATACAAACAAAAATAGGTCGATACAGACTCGGTGGTTTGTTTGTAGTAAAGAGGGTTACCCTAAGAAGAAGAATTTTGATTCGCTTGATCTTCGACCGTGTGATCGGCGTGTCCACAACTTAAAATGTAAAACATTCGGGTGCAATGCTTGTGTGAAGATACATCTGAATAAGGACAAGTCTCGATATGAGGTTTACGAGTTTGTCGAGGCGCATAATCATGTGTTGTTTAATAGCAACGACCGTCATTTTTCATGGAAGAATAGAAAAATGCAGTACAACGACTGTAGGAATGTTTTGAATAGCTCTAGTTATAAGGTCGGTGTAACAACCCAACCAAAAATTTAGCCAAACATGGTTTCAATAGATAATTCAAAACCGCCAAAACATGGCACACACCAAAATTTAATAAAATTCGACAAAGGGTTTGCAGAATACAACCCTACTTACAGCTGAGAATAAAGTTTATAATAATTAAAATGGAGGTCTTCTAATCCTTAAGATGCAAGCTCCAGCTCACATCTTCCCTTTTCCCTTTTCCGAGCTTCCTATCACCTGCTTACCTGAAAAAGTTTTTAGTTTTGAAAGCGAGGGTTAGACCATGAGGTCTAGTGAGTTCCCTCAAAAGCCACACCATAAATAACAGAGTTTATAAAAGTTTTTCAGTAAGAAATGTTCATACAAAACTCGTCATAAAGCACACGTATATGATCCACACACTATGACAAGCTAATGGCACACGCTATGGTCACACACACCGTGACAGCGTAAAAAGGGCACACACCGCCCATATATGAAACAAATTCATATATTTAATAATATGGGACACACCCCCATCTCACACCAATGCCATAGCTTGTCCACACGAAAGCAGTTTATATTCACATAAATAAATCACACTTTTCATGCATGGTTTAAAAATAGTACGAGCATTTACCAATGTAAACGTGCATGAAGTCCCACATTTAAAAGGGTTTTAGGATCAGAAAAACTCACCTGGCGCGTTAGCAATTTTCCCTTCTCGAAAACTTCAGATTTTATGGGCAACACCTAATACGTTAAAAGTATAAGAATAATAAGTCTTGAGTTAAACTAAAACCACCCTCATAAACTCTCGGGGTTCTTAACCTAACTCGGCCCAAAAGATTCCGAATTACCTTAATAAATTCCAAATTCCGGAACTCGGCTAACCCAATACGGGATTCATATGAGAAATACCGATACTCCTTTGATTAAACTACCGGATCATTAATTAAACTAAGCCCAAAACATCTTCGGCCCACCGACTTAAATGTTCTGGTCCATTAAGAGTTCCGGATCCCACCCTTTAAATTTTCGGTCCAATTTAAATAAGTAATTTCGGGTCTCACTATTCAGGCCCCAAATGAAATAAGGCCTTTCAGAATTATTCCGGTTCACACATTCCGGGCCTCTTTATTGAATACCAGATCCAATATAAAAATCCAACCACGACCCACTTTACAATACTGGATCCAATATGGTGTGATTTCGGATCCTTAATTAAAATCTCCATTCCGGATCCAAATAAAGCAATTCCGGGCTTCCGGTCCAAATAATTAATTCCGAAACTTGATTTGGTTGGCCCCTATTCCGGATCTTAATCCAAAGAGTCCAGTTCTGGTTTTGCAATAGTTAAATTCCGGGACTAAGCCAAATCGATTTAATTCCGGATCTAATTTATGGATTCCGGATCCTATAATCGTCCCACACAGATTCCGGATCCCAATGGGGATTTCCGGTATCAGCCCGGTCAGGGTTGAAACTTCGAACACTGGGTTTTAACAGAAGAGATCCCTCTATAAATCGAAAACAATTCTTAGTATTCAGCCACTAAACATTAAGAGACTACTAATTTTATCTAACTTGATAGCTAAACATCAAATTACATAAATGATAAGATTTCACACAGCCAAATCATTTTCTTCCTGGGATTAACACAGCTTAACCCTAGCTCTCTCAATTCTTTTAATCAAAACAAAAAGTGATAGATGAATAATATTACCTCTAAAACAGATGAACTCTCCACTCCAAAGTCTGTGATTCCACCTCTTGCAAGCTCCAATCGATTTCCACACTCTCACACAGTAAAATCGCACACTCACACAGTAGCCGCACTCTGATCAGATGAAAATGATTAAATCCCTAGGGTTTGTACCCTTTTTATACTTCTCACAACAAACACCAACTTATTCCTATTTCTCATTTAAACCACAAAACTTTTAAAATTTTGAACTCCTGCCACATACTTTATTTATCGGCCAAAAATATAAAACACGGTTGTTAAAATATCCTCCCCTCAAAAGAATTCCGTCCCCGGTATTCCATTTTCAAACAAGCGAGGGTACCGAGTCCTCATATCCGATTCTAATTCCCAAGTTGCTTCTTGCCCCTTATGGAATTGTCACTGAACCTTCACTAACGCAACTTCCTTATTCCTCGATTTCCGGACTTTGTGATCCGGGGGTAAACCTGTCAGGTCATTTGGAAATTCCTCCTAGAAAAATTGCACTACAGTAACATCCTCTAGTCCCTCCATTTCTTTCTTAGCGTCTAACACGTACTTCAAAAACCCCTGACACCCCTCCTCTAGACAATATCTCGCCCTCCTCACCGAAATAAGGCAAGGCTTACGCTCTCATCTATCTCCATAGATTACCACTTCCGACTTATCAGGCAAGGCCTACGGATCATTTTCCTATTGCACACTATGCTAGCGCTATTACTTGCCAGCTAATCCATTCCTATGATAACGTCAAACTCTCCCATGCCCACGGGTACAATTGCAAAGGAAACGAGTGACCCTCTACCTCGATACTACATCCATCATACACCTCCCTCACCAAGACTCGACTATCATCAACAATCTCTACTTCGAACTCCCACCCCAGCCACTTAGGTTAAACACACAGACGTCGGGCAAATTCCGGCGATACAAACGAACGGTTCGCACCCGAGTCAAATAATACTTTAGCTAGAACATAATTTACAAGAAAGGTACCTGTCTCAACATCAGGTATCTCCTCTGCCTCATCAGCCGTCATCCGAAAAGCTCTCGCCTTTGCCTGTGCTGGCTCCACTTTCTTTTCCCCCACTCTTCCTCCTTGTCTACCATCGTAACCACCCGAATCCCCTCTCTTCAGCTGAGGGCAATCCGGTCTCAAATGTTCCAAAGATCCACATTGGTCGCATGCCGTTGGGTTCCGACAGTCTTGCGCCACATGTCCCAACTTTCCACATTTGAAACACCCCTCGGGCTCACTCGTACATTCCCCATGGTGGACTCGATTACACTTTCCACAAGGTTTCTCTCCATGTTTCGATCCCCCTCGGGACTCCGGCTTGAACACCTTAGCCCGCTCCGAATCACGCACTGGTCCTTCCCACTTTCTCTTCTCCTTACCCTTCTCCTCATCTTGTCGGTTCTTCTCCTTTTCAACCATTTCAGCCGCATTGATGGCTGCCTGAAAAGTGATCGGGTTCCTAGCCATAACCAGTTCCCGCACGCTACTCTTTAACCCAAATATGTACCTCTCAATTCGGCGCTCCTCGTTCGGTACGTACAACTCAGCAAACCTCGCTTTCTCCATAAACTTCGAGGTATATTCTCTCACCGTCATTCCACCTTGTTCCAAGCTCATGAACTCTTCCTCCAGTCTTTTTACTGCCGCCAGAGGGCAAAACGACGCCTTAAAATTTGAGACAAAGGTCTCCCACGTCATACTAGCAGCCTTTGACCCTTCTCCCGCGGTCTCCGCATCCCACCAAAACACAGCTTCCGACTTCAACATGGACAGAGCAAACATCACCCTGTCACTATCAGCACACTTACAGGTGTCGAACACTAGTTCCATTTCCCTGATCCACTTTATCGCCAACACGGGATCACATTCTCCATTGAAAGTGGGTGGCTTACAAGAGGCGAATGCCTTGTAACTACATCCCCCACTCAGTACCCGGTTATTTACCGCCAACGGGTTCGACTGAGAAGGGCTCCTGTTTGGGCAAAAAATCACGTCGCTCGACCGCGACCAGAACAGGTAAGACGTATGATTAAGGACTATATCTTGTATTAAGATAAGGTCTCGACGAAGACCCAGAGCACCATCGTCAGCCCTCATAAACGGTAAGTCGAGAGTTTCTCACGACGCTCGACCATAGCGTCGCCCGATCCGCACGACTATTATATAAAGACGCACGACCTCGACCAAAGCTAACGCTAACCGTAACCGTTTGTTAAGTTTTTAATGCAGGAGTCAAAGTCATTAAGGAGTAACGACTATAACCGACGTAATCATTAAACAGTCGGCGACCGTAACGGACGAAGATCATTACTCCGGCGACCGTTTCCAACCGTTAAGGCCATTAAAGGAGCATTCATGGAGGAAGCTAAGGACACGAAGACTATATATATCAAGCTCAATCAACATTTCAAGACATCGAGTATCCGGCTATTAACAACCGAAGCAATATTCAAGAACACCTGAAGTGAAGAACCATTATTCTAAGTATCGCTCTCGACGCACGACAACAGCCCTCGACCAGCAGTTCATACTTTGTTTCGTATACGACAAACACTTGTTTTACATTCCAAACACTTGTACTTTACATTTCGAAGCATTTTCTTCATTTGTATTGTAATCACTGTACGATCGACACCAGTATCCAAGGACATCGCCGCTGATTGGCGACCATAGTGCAGCGACGACACCCCCTGTCGTCCGCAGGTTTTTTCCTCGATTGAGGATTTTCCTGCGTCATCAAATCCCTTGTTTCTTTATTTTATTCCTCGTCGCACGTCTCGTCGAAAGATCCTTTCTTTAGTTGATTAAGTCCACATCGACCTTAAGTTGTCCCGTTGGTGCGATTTTTGGCATTAACAGTTTGGCGCCATCCGTGGGACTACATCTAGAGAAAATCCTCGACGAACGTGCATTCTACTAATAGTTTCTTGGATTTTCTTCTATTTTCTGTTGCAGGAAAATGGCAACCCCTGGAAATCCGCAGCAAGCCGTCGCTCAGATGTATCAGGAGCTCGAGGTTTCCAGGAATCAACTCAATGCAATGGCAGAGCAGAATCGCAGAGCAGCTGAAGAGATCACGCGACTAAGGAATCCTTTTGGACCCCAGAATGGTCCTAGACCATTCATCCAGAATCCAGGTCCGGGACCAAGCCCATCCGCACAGAATCAGCATCCAGGTCCATTCATGCAGAATCAGCAGCCGGGTCCGTTCATTCCGAATCCCCAGTCTTGGCAGATTCCCCCTCAGCACATCCGACCACCACCCTTGAACAATGGACCCCAACCATTGCAAGGTGGCGCCCAGCCGTTTCAGAATGGATCCCAGCCGTTTTCCCAGCCGTTCCAAAGTGGTCTGCAACTTTTCCAGCAAGGATCGCAATCTTTCCAGCAGAGATCACAGCCATTTCAGCAGGGACCACAATCGTTTCAGAATGGACCGCAACAATTCCACTATGGGTCGCAGCCATATTTTGTCCCGTTCAACGGGGACACCAATGGTTCGTCGCATGGTAATGGCACTAGTCCAGGGACCAATCCCTCGACAGGGGCAAATCCTGATCTTAACGATCCCGTCGCCCAGCGTTTGAAGATGTTAGAAGACCAAAATGAGCGCGTCCTGTCCTTGCTCGCCAAGTTGCCTGGGGCAGCCGTGCCTATCGACGTCGAGCCTCGCTCGGGGTATCAGGCGTCGCCCTTCATCAACGAGATCGCCACCGTCGAGGTCCCAAAGAAGTATAACATTCCTGTCTTTACTCCCAAGTATTCGGGTGTGACCGATCCAACCGAGCATGTCGCGCAGTATAAGCAGCTCATGTGGACAATCTCGATTCCACACATGTACCAGGAAGTATGCATGTGCAAGAGTTTCGGGGCGACTCTCACTGGTCCAGCTCTCCAGTGGTTGATCAATCTCAAACCCAAATCTATCGGGTCGTTCGCCGAATTGGTCAACCAATTCTCCCGACAATTCGCCAGCAGTCGTAAGATGGAAAAGCAGACTAGTGATCTGTACTATGTCGTGCAGAAGGCCAATGAGTCTATTCGAAGTTATTTCAATAGATTCAATGCCGAAATGATCAGTATCCGCAATTGTGACATCAAAACTGCGATCGAAGCTTATAAGCGTGGTCTAGACGATAGTTCAGGTCTATATATCGATCTGACCAAGTATCCCCCAGAGACTTTCGAAGACGTCCGAGCTCGAACCTTAGCATATATGAGGGTCGAAGACGACACAGCCTTTCATCGCAAACACACCGACGACAAGAAGCCGTTAGGTGTCAAGAAGCCAGAATTCAAGCCGAAAGCCATATCCAGAATAGAGCCAGCGCATCAGATTTCAAACGTTCGTTTCAAGATGAAGGCAGGAGCTAAAACCGCGACTAAATTCCCCGTGTACCCTAAGATCTCCTCTTATGGGTTCAAAGGGTCAGCTAAAGACTTAGTCGAAGCTCTGAAGACCACCCAAGCAACCATCCGGTGGCCGAAGAAGTCTGACTTGGACGATGCTAAGAAGGATAAATCAAAGTGGTGCGACTTCCACGTCGACCATGGTCATGCGACAGATGATTGTATCGCACTCAAGAAGGAATTGGCATATCATGTTCCACAAGGTAATCTCAAAGATATTATTGATGATGTCGTTCTTCCAGCTAATAGCCACCGATCGTCAATGCCCAAGCTTGCAAAGATCATCAACTGCATCACTGGTGGTTCGGACGTGTGTGGTCTGACGTACTCGGCAGCTAAGCGTTATGCCAGTCAAGCGCCCGACGACCGGCCTATTCCTCGTTCATCCAGACCCAAAGGAGATTTGGAACTAGAAGCCATGAAGATCGTGTTCGACCAAGTCGACCTCGGCGACTCGTACCAAAAGCATCACGACGGGTTGATCATTCAACTCAAGGTCGGTAACTGTTTGACGCGTCGAGTATTGGTAGACGGGGGCAGTTCAGCAAACGTCATTTTTCTCAACACTATCAAAGCCATGGGAATTGATCGCTCAGAAATCACCCGACGTTCGACAACTTTGGTCGGTTTCAATGGAGAAGCGACGAGCACCTTTGGAGAGATAATTTTGCCCGTCTATGCCGGAGGAGTCAATAAGCAGACTAAGTTCAGTGTTATCGACTGTGCGTCAACCTATAACATCATCTTAGGTCGACCATGGATTCATGAAATGAAAGCCGTTCCCTCGACATATCATCAAATCATGAAATTCCCTACGCCGTGGGGAATCCAAGAGATCAGAAGCGAGCAAAAAGTCGCTCGAGATTGCTATAAAGCCACCTTGAAGCCGCGAAAATAGGCCGTCAAGAACGTCACTCCAACCCAAGGCAAAACACGATCATAAGAGTCACGACAGGTTTGTTTCTTTTTTCTGAAATAACAGGTTCGCCAGATCGTGCGACGCGTATATTGTGGTGATTTGCGACGACATGTCCCAGATCTAGCATATCGTCTCAAAGCCACCACAATGGGGCAAGATGATACAATATATCCAAAGGCCCAGCATGAAAACCAAAAATTCAAAGTATTTCAGAACACTCGATAAGAAGCCAACGACCAAACCCCCGACATCGCTTTATCGCAGGATCGCACGACATAGATGATCAGGTTCATGGCTTGATCACGCCTCATAGCTCGTCGAACGACTTAATCGCACGATCTTATAGTCTAAACGACTTTGCAGTCTGAGTTTCTTAACTTAGAAAAACTTCGCGTTTTGAATGTATGCCTTAGTCGCATGTATTTATGTTTGTCAGCGTAAAACCTTACGATTTATGTGTCAATGGGTGCTTTAATCGCATGCTCTCATATTACGCTCTTACTCTTGCTCTAACAATAGGCGACGTAGTTGCATGACTTATCATGTATTCCACAATCAGTTACATAACTAACAACATTTATGTGACGAGATTGTCAATTCGTTAAAAAAACAACTTCCATTTCATCAGGTCAATATGTTACATCAAAAAAATTGACCACCAACGGCCAGCAAAAACAAAGGAAGTAAAAATTCCTAAACTGCAGGAGGAACATCCATCACATTATTGCCTGAGGTCCCGACCTGAGGATCATCATCTGCCATTTCCCTCGTTCGACGTAGGGCTTGCAGTTCGTACTGAGCATCGAAAAGCTGAATAGCTAACTCATCGGCGCGTGCCAAAGCCAACCTCTCCCTCTCCAACTCCGCCTCCTCCCTTTTCAAAGCAGACGCCACCAACTCCTTGGCTTTCGACATCTCGGCGTACAATGCCAGAGACGACTGGAACGTCTAAAAAGACACGAAAAAGTGTTAGACAACGAACGACATCGAACGTTGAAACAAGTCATGAAAGATTGACACTTACTGAGAACGCCAGACTGGCAACCTGAGATCCTATCTCTCCGGCTGGAACCCCGTGAAAACGCTCCCTGAAAGATGGAAGCAAACACCTCTCCAAGTGAGGAAACAACGTCGTCCCGTCTAGGACACCATCCGCCATAAAGTCCGACAGCAATGAAAAATTAACCGTCGTGACTTCGGCCGACGACCCTTCGCCCCTGACGGCAGATGATGGGGTTGACATCTTGAACACCGGTTTCGTCATTGTCGCCGGAAGTGCCGAACTTGCCGGTGTCGCGTCCATCGCGCCAGGACGGCTGGATGACGCCTTCGCCTTTTTAGGCAGAACAACTCTCGATGAGTTATCAACCCTCGATGACGGTTCCCTCAGGAACGTCCTCCTGGTTCTCTTTTGGCTCGACCCAGCTGTCGAAACGTCTTCACCTCGAAGGGCACGCGTGATCTGCTTCCCTCTCGCCTTAGAGACTGATTTCCTCTCAGTCGACACTAACCAGGAAATACATGAAACATCAGATGGAAAATATAAATGGTGAAAATCAACAATCGTAAAATGTTTACCGGCCGTTTCCTCTTGTTCAGCGTCCACCGCCACGTCCTCGTCTTCGGCCACCAATTGCCACGTAACGAAAGATCGTTCGTCAATGCTAAGACTCAAGAACTTGTTGATCTTAGCCTGGGAATCTGCAGTCGGTTTCACTTCGTCAAACTGAATCTCTGAGGATAACAGGAGAAGAATGGTAAGTAAAAGCCATAAAAATGAAACTCCGAAAATGGCGAAGCATACCTGTCTTATTCCAGCCTGACCGCATCCAATCGTTGCTGGAATCCAGTGAATCGGCAAGAACTAACACATACCTCGACTTCCACCCACGATCATTAACACCAGTTCCCAAAACCAAAGAACGATCACCCCTGAACTTAGAATAAGGACTATAACACCAGTTCTTATCCTTTATTAACTTGATACGCTGCCAAGAAATCATTCATGATCATAGGAGACTCCCATTTTGCGGACGCTCGCTCAATAACCAGTAGAACTCGCCAAAGTTGGGGCATCAATTGTCCCGGTGACACATCGAAATCCTGCATGAATGACTTAGATAAACCAGAAAACGGCCACTGAAACCCTATCTTAAAAGGATACTCATACAAAGCAATATATCCCTCGGGGCAGTCCATAGAACGAATAATCCCCGGACACCGCAACTCTATATTTGCCGAGATTTTTGCCAAACTCCTAAAAGCATCTAAGTCTACGTGATTCATGATAAGGATAACAGGTTCGTCGACATTATGAATCGGAGGACAGAATAAGATCTTATATAAACGCTCTAAACTGCTAGCCGAAGATTCGCAAAGATTCGAATAAGTTCGGGTGAAAATTGGTAAAAAATCAGAACAAAATCCCTTCTCAAAAAACACTTTGAAAGCGTATCAAGAAAAGATCCGTCGTGATCTCTATTTATGCAACCGATCATATCAGGACAAGTGTTTCGATAATCAACACGCGTCCATGCCCTTTCCTATACCCACCCGGATCTTCGACACCTGTCCTCGACAGCTGGTAAGCATCATCGCGCGTCAGTATGACGTCACAACTTTTCAACTTCTCGTTCAGTTAAAGGCAAACCGGTCTAGTTCCACAACAACCAGGTAAGTCCCTCAACCCAGGTCACAAGTCTTCGACAAGCAAAATTTAAAACTTAAACTTGACATTCAATTTTCAAATTTTGGGGGCAAACTGTTTGGGCAAAAAATCACGTCGCTCGACCGCGACCAGAACAGGTAAGACGTATGATTAAGGAATATATCTTGTATTAAGATAAGGTTTCAATGAAGACCCAGAGCACCATCGTCATCCCTCATAAAAGGTAAGTCGAGAGTTCCTCACGACGCTCGACCATAGCGTCGCCCGATCCGCACGACTATTATATAAAGTCGCGCGACCTCGACCAAAGCTAACGCTAACCGTAACCGTTTGTTAAGTGTTTAATGCAGGAGTCAAAGTCATTAAGGAGTAACGACTATAACCGACGCAATCATTAAACAGCCGGCGACCGTAACGAACGAAGATCATTACTCCGGCGACCGTTTCCAACCGTTAAGGCCATTAAAGGAGCATTCATGGAGGAAGCTAAGGACACGAAGACTATAAATATCAAGCTCAATCAACATTTCAAGACATCGAGTATCCGGCTATTAACAACCGAAGCAATATTCAAGAACACCTGAAGTGAAGAACCATTATTCTAAGTATCGCTCTCGACGCACGACAACAGCCCTTGACCAGCAGTTCATACTTTGTTTCATATACGACAAACACTTGTTTTACATTCCAAACACTTGTACTTTACATTTCGAAGCATTTTCTTCATTTATATTGTAATCACTGTACGATCGACACCAGTATCCAAGGACATCGCCCCTGATTGGCGACCATAGTGCAGCGACGACACCCCCTGTCGTCCGCATGTTTTTTCCTCGATTGAGGTTTTTCCTGCGTCATCAAATCCCTTGTTTCTTTATTTTATTCCTCGTCGCACGTCTCGTCGAAAGATCCTTTCTTTAGTTGATTAAGTCCACATCGACCTTAAGTTGTCCATTTGGTGCGATTTTTGGCATTAACAGCTTCCCGAAGCAGAACCATGCGAGCTAGTCATCCCTTCCCTACTACCACTTGCTTCTTTGCTCTCCGATGCTGACCCATCCTGCTTTGCCAACAAGGCTTTCAATGTATCCTGAATTTCACCCAAGGCAGTGTCGAAGTTTTATTGAGTCACGAAAGTCTGAGCACGACCACGCCCACGACTTCCACCTCGACTCGCTCCCCGCCTGGATGCAGAGCTCTCCTGATGAGACGCCTCCGGTTCTTGCGGAATCCCTGCGCTCCTCGTTCTACGAGTAGCGCGTGCCCTCACTACAGCTCTTTCCATGTTCTCATTCACTTGAGTAACCACTCGTCGGGGTACTCTCCCCCGTCCTGTTCCTCGGCCTCCTCTTCCTTGACCTCTACCCCCATCGCGGGTGGCCGTCGGTACAGGTGGATTCACCGGTGCTTCCATTTCGATTTCCTTATCAACAGGTTCTGATACACCCCTCATGGATCTCCTCAACATAATTACTGAATAACAAGAAACACCGACATCATTAGACCTACCGTTCCAAGATAATAAGGCAATTAAGCACCTACATGTACCTGTAAGCTCGTAATTACACTGGCCAGGTGTAATCGCCAACTTACCTTACATGACAGTTCTCACCACCCTATTAATCATTCTACACAGTCCCGCTAAGGTCATCCTAGTTCTCAGCTGTACTTCCTAACTCCACAGTTTAAGTTTAGGCCCGTCCGGTCACCTAAATCTCTTAAACTAAGGCTCTGATACCAACTGTAACAACCCAACCAAAAATTTAGCCAAACATGGTTTCAATAGATAATTCAAAACTGCCAAAACTTGGCCCACACTAAAATTTAATAAAATTCGACAAAGGGTTTGCGGAATACAACCCTAATTACAGCTGAGAGTAAAGTCTATAATAACTAAAATGGAGGTCTTCTAATCCTTAAGATGCAAGCTCCAGCTCACATCTTCCCTTTTCCCTTTTCCGAGCTTCCTATCACATGCTTACCTGAAAAGGTTTTTAGTTTTGAAAGCGAGGGTTAGACCATGAGGTCTATTGAGTTCCCTCAAAAGTCACACCATAAATAATAGAGTTTATAAAAGTTTTTCAGTAAGAAATGTTCATACAAAACTCGTCATAAAGCACACGTATATGATCCACACACTATGACAAGCTAATGGCACACGCTATGGTCACACACACCGTGACAGCGTAAAAAGGGCACACACCGCCAATATATGAAACGAATTCATATATTTAATAATATGGGACACACCCCCATCTCACACCAATGCCATAGCTTGTCCACACGAAAGCAGTTTATATTCACTCAAATAAATCACACTTTTCATGCATGGTTTAAAAATAGTACGAGCATTTACCAATGTAAACGTGCATGAAGTCCCACATTTAAAAAGGGTTTTAGGATCAGAAAAATTCACTTGGCGCGTTAGCAATTTTCTCTTCTCGAAAACTTCAGATTTTATGGGCAACACCTAATACGTTAAAAGTATAAGAATAATAAGTCTTGAGTTAAACTAAAACCACCCTCACAAACTCTCGGGGTTCTTAACCTAACTCGGCCCAAAATATTCCGATTTACCTTAATAAATTCCAAATTCCGGAACTGGGCTAACCCAATACCGGATTCATATGAGAAATACCGATACTCCTTTGATTAAACTACCGGATCATTAATTAAACTAAGCCCAAAACATCTCCGGCCCACCGACTTAAATGTTCTGGTCCATTAAGAGTTCCGGATCCCACCCTTTAAATTTTCGGTCCAATTTAAATAAGTAATTCCAGGTCTCACTATTCAGGCCCCAAATGAAATAAGGCCTTCCGGAATTATTCCGGTTCACACATTCCGGGCCTCTTTATTGAATACCGGATCCAATATAAAAATCCAACCACGACCCACTTTACAATACCGGATCCTTAATTAAAATCTCCATTCCGGATCCAAATAAAGCAATTTCGGGCTTCCGGTCCAAATAATTAATTCCGGAATTTGATTTGGTTGGCCCCTATTCCGGATCTTAATCCAAAGAGTTCAATTCTGGTTTCGCAATAGTTAAATTCCGGGACTAAGCCAAATCGATTTAATTCCGAATCCAATTTATGGATTCCGGATCCTATAATCGTCCCACACAGATTTCGGATCCCAATGGGGATTTCCGGTATCAGTCCGGTCAGGGTTGAAACTTCGAACACTGGGTTTAAACAGAAGATATCCCTCTATAAATCGAAAACAATTCTTAGTATTCAGCCACTAAACATTAAGAGATTACTAATTTTATCTAACTTGATAGCTAAACATCAAATTACATAAATGATAAGATTTCACACAGCCAAAACATTTTCTTCTTGAGATTAACACAACTTAACCCTAGCTCTCTCAATTCTTTTAATCAAAACAAAAAGTGATAGATGAAGAATATTACCTCTAAAACAGATGAACTTTCCACTCCAAAGTCTGTGATTCCACCTCTTGCAAGCTCCAATCGATTTCCACACTCTCACACAGTAAAATCGCACACTCACACAGTAGCCGCACTCTGATCAGATGAAAATGATTAAATCCCTAGGGTTTGTACCCTTTTTATACTTCTCACAACAAACACCAACTTATTCCTATTTCTCATTTAAACCACAAAACTTTTTAAATTTTGAACTTCTGCCACATACTTTATTTATCCGCCAAAAATATAAACCCGGTTGTTACAGTCGGAGCAACAAGTGCTCATAGAATACAAATTTCTTTAAATGGCGAATTTAAACACAATCGATGTAATGTTGTTGATTACCAAAATTTTAAGAGAGACGTTGATATGTTTGTTGGGAAAAAGGATGTGAAAATGTTGACTAATAAGTTGACAAATAGAAAAGAGATTAAAAACGATTATTTTTTTGAGTATAAATGTCATGAACGGGAGTTGCATGCAATTGGGCGGATGAAGTTGCTCGACTTAATTACGCATAATTTAGAGATGTAATATCGTTTGATGCTACATATACAAAAAAAGAGTGAGTATTTTGATAAATTGCCTAAACTGAGAAATTTTATATGATACTAGTTGTTTTAGGCACGCGTTGGCCTTTGTTCCATTTTTGAAAGTTGACAATCATAAATGCTCGGTTGTGGTTGGCTCCGCTTTGATTGCTGGTGAGACGATCGAAAATTTTAAATGGGTCTTAAGGTTTTTTTTTGAGATGTTATGAGAAACAACCTTTGTTTGTGATTATCGATCAATGTTCCGCCATGAAACAAGTTGTCCCATTCGTGTTCAACGAATTTAGACATCGTTTATGCACGTGACACATAATGAAGAAAGTTCTTAGCAAGGTTTGTTTTTTTCTTCAATTGTATGCTACCATTAATTTGTCGTTATTGTTGGTCGTTTATGTTTAATTAAATATGGTGGTTGTTGTTTTAGGTCAGTGTTGCGTTAAACCAGGATGCCGAGTTTAAACACGTTATAAACAATTTTGTTTGGAATGTTTATACCAGTCCTGAATATTTTGAGAGGCAGTGGCATGTAATGACTGAGATTTACAGCCTTGTTGGTGACCCGTGGTTCACTGAGATGTGTGACATTCGTCATTCATAGATTCCTACCTTTTATAAAGATACTCCGATGTCGGGTCTTATGAAGACGACATCAAGATTGGAACGTGCGAACTCTTTTTTCAATCTATATGTAGCGTGACATTTTGACCTTGTTGAGTTTCTTAACAACTACGATAATGCAATTGAGAAACAATGTGAGAAACAATATGGTAACCAGGACAACCTATCCCCAGTTGGTTAGCCCTTTGCAAATTGAATGCATGCGGCGAAGTTGTACACACGAACCATCTTTTTTGATTTCCAGAAAGAGACAAAGAAGACTATTTTGGCTTGCGGGATTGATAGAGTTGAAGTTCTGGTGATATCAAGACGTATATCATTAGCCATAAGAATAAGATGGCGATGTCGAAGGTTATATACAAGGTATTGTAGATATTGTCTTATTAATTACTAAGTGTTATATGCTGTTTTTGTAAGACCTCATTTATATTTACGTTTTCTGTTAGGTTATTCGCAGTTCTATAAATAATACGGTTGATTGCGAATGTAATTTCTATTGGATCAATATTCATACAAACATATTCTTCATTGAAATAGAATTCAGTATCTTTACAGGAGGAGTTACATACATATATAAACATATCTTAAGGTTGTGACCTTTGACCAAACAACACAACCATATTATGAAGGGATGCAACCCTTGTTACCAAACGACACATCTAATAGCATTTTGACAGTTATGTAACTGTCGACCATTAACCAACTGTAATTAATAATGTTGACTACCATAATTAGCTTATAATTTAACACACCCCCTTAAGCTGATAATGGTAGTACTCCTAATCTTTCTCTCATAATTGTGAAACTTCCAACTTGTAAGGCTTTAGTAAAGCAGTCTGCTACTTGTTCCTTAGTCCCACAGAATTCGATCTTCACTTCTTCATTCGTTACTAATTCTCGAATAAAATGGAACTTTATTCTGATATGTTTGCTTTTTCCATGATACACTGGATTTTTGGACAAAGCGATTGCTGATTTGTTGTCGTAGAAAATAGATGTAGGACCATCTTGCTCATGCTCTAGTTCCTTTAACAAAGATCTCAACCATAATGCCAGACATCATGCTATGGAAAGAGACATGTATTCTGCCTCAGCAGAAGACAAGGCTACAACACTTTGCTTTTTGGATTGCCAAGATATGGCCCCACTCCCTAGATTGAAAAGGTAACCTGATGTACTCTTCCCATCATCCACATTACCACCAAAGTCACTATCACTATACCCTATGAGACTAAAGCTTGTACTTTTGGAATAGATAATACCATAACCCAACGTGCCTTTGATATATTTTAAAACTCCTTTTCCTGTTTCCCAATGACTAACCTTTGGAGACTCCATAAATCTACTGATTAGACTCACTGCAAAGACCACATCAGGTCTTGTGGCTGTCAAGTACATCAAGCTTCCCACCATGCTCCTATATAGACTAGGATCAACGTCCTTTTCCCTACTATCTTTGGACAATTTTAAACCAAACTCCATTGGAGTGTTCACTGGATTGGATAAAGACATACTAAATTTATCCAATATACATTTAGCATACCTCTATTGGGATATCTTTATCTTTTGATCCTCTTGTGTGACTTCAATACCCAAGAAATAATGGAGTAACCCCATATCCGTCATGTCAAACTCCCCTTTCATTGAAATATTGAACTCATCGACCAATTCTTGGGAGTTTCCTGTAAAAACTAAATCATCTACATATATACACACAATGAGTATCCTGCCTTTAATCCTTTTTGTAAACAAAGTGTGTTCCTGTGGACACTTCATGAACCCATTAATCAAAAAATAGCTTTCAATTCGGCTGTACCAAGCACGTGGTGTTTGCTTCAATCCATAGAAAGCCTTTTTGAGATGACAAACTTTATGTTCCTCACCTTTCTTGATATACCCTTCAGGTTGATCTATGTACACATCTTCCTCTAAGCTTCCATTTAAGAAAGCTGACTTTACATCCATTTGGTGTACCATCCACCCATGTTGAGCAACAATGGCTAGAACCAATCTTACAGTTTCCAATCTTATAACAGGTGCAAATACTTCTTGATAATCAACCCCATACTTTTGTTTATAGCCTTTAACAACTAACCTTGCTTTGTATCTATCAACTTCCCTTTTTCATTTAATTTTGTCTTATAGATCCATTTCACCCCAATTGGTTTGTGATCCTTTGGAGGATCTACCAATTCCCATGTATCATTCTTTAGAATGGACTCAATCTCTTTGTCCATAGCCTCTCTCCATTTCTTTTCTTGTACAGCAGTAACAAATGATATGGGATCTGCATAAGAGAACAATGCAAAATCTGCTATGTCATTAAATTCTAGCCTTCTTGTGTTGTTGTATATGTCACTTAAACTTCTATAGCCTCTCTTAGGTGGACTCTCTGCTGGAGAATCTGAGTTATGATCATTGCTTGGGCTGGATGGGCTTGGGACAAAATTGTTTGTCGGTGATGCATGTTCTTCTTGACTTGATACTTCTTCCTTTGGTTCTTCTCTTTCATTTTCATCTTGAATAATATTCTTTCCTTGTTTTGATGATTCATCCCAACTCTTTTCTTCTTCAAAAACCACATCTCTACTGATAATTGTTTTCTTGGTGACATGATTGTAGAGTTTGTAAGCCTTAGATCTCTCGCTATATCCAACAAAAATCGTTTTTTCTGACTTATCATCCAACTTGCTCCTCTTCTGATCTGGAATGTGAGAGTATGCAATACAACCAAAGGTTCTTAAGTGGGCAACTTTGGGTTTATATCCACTCCAAGCTTCTTGAGGGGTCATGTTGGTGAGGCTTTTGGTGGATGTCCTGTTTAACAGATAGCATGCACATGCTACTGCCTCTGCCCAGAAACAATTATCTAATTTCTTGCTTTTCATCATGCTTCTAGCCTTCTCTATAATGGTTCTATTTATCCTTTCTGCCACCCCATTTTGTTGGGGTGTGTATGTGGTTGTAACTTGATGGTGTATACCATTTTCGTTCAAAAAATCTAAAAAAAAGTGGCATTATATTCTCCACCCCATCAGATCTGAGGGTCTTGATTTGATGTCCACTTTGTTTTTCAACAAAAAATTTAAAAGTTCTAAAAACATCAAAGTTTTCTACTAAAATCATCAATGAAAGTAAGTAGATACCTGTTGCCAGAAATGGAGAGTGTCTTCATAGGTCCACACACATCTGTGTGAACAAGTTCCAATGGCTTAATGGCCCTCCATGCTTTTTCTTGAGGAAAAGATTCCCTGGACTGTTTTCCAAGTATACATCCTTCACAAGTTTCTTCGATCTTACTAATATTTGGTATTCCTCTTACCAGGTTATGTTTAAACATATAGTTTAGATAACCAAAATTTGTGTGGCCAAACCTGTTATGCCATAGGATGGAATTCTGTTTGGTAGACATATTAAAAGAGAACAATGTGTCTCCTTTAAAGTTAAGAAGGAACATTTTATTTTGTGTCATGCTGATCTTACCAAACAGATTTCCAGTTTGATCTCTTATCTTACATGTGCCATTTTTGAAGTGCAGGTCATAATCCTTTTGAAGAAGTTGTCCCACGCTAAGTAAGTTGTGTTTCAAACCAGGGACGAAATATACACTTGAGATTTTTTTCTGACCTATTTTGGTGTCTACCATTATTTCCCCAACCCCTTGAACAATCAATCTCTTATCATCTCCTGTTCTTACTTCCTTCTTGTGTGTTTCGTCCATTAGAATAAACATATGTTTGTTTCCAGTCATATGGTTACTACACCCACTATCTATGTACCATGTATCATCAGTTGATACTTCTTGAGTGCTAAGTATCATAAACATGGTATCATGTTCATTTCCTTCTTCCATGTTGATGAACGTAGACCCTCTCTCCTCTGCTAGTCTTTTCCTGCAATATTTGGCAATATGGCCGTATTTTTGACAATGATAACACTGTACTGGGTTTGCAAATTTTCCCTTAAAAATTCCTTTACTCTCGTACTGTTGATCCTTCTCTATGGTTTTGTTTCTTTCTTGTGCAACCGAAGACTACAATTGGAAGGCTTGTTCGAATGGTGAAACATCGAACTGCCTCATCCTAAGTTCGTGTGATTGTAATGTTCCAAGAAGGCTTTCATAAAATAAGTTGGACAGATCCTTGGATTCTTCTATAGCAACTACTATATATTCAAATTTTCTTGTAAGACTTCTAAGAATCTTTTCTACAACCCTTTTGTATTTTCTGTGGCTTCCCCGTTTAATCTTAATTGATTTAATATGAGAATAACACGGTTGTAATATTCTTCAACCGTTTTAGAGTCTTTCATCTTTAATCCATCGAATTCGCACCTTAATGTTTGTAACTTGACCACTTTTACTTTGTCTTCTCCCCTATACGTTCTGTGAAGCATGTCCCATGCATCATTGGATGAGTTTGAGGAGGAAATTCGTTCGAAAATTACTTCATCGATTGCCTGGAAGATTACGTAGAGGGCCTTTTTATCTCTTTTCCTTAATTCCCTGAGTTTGTCTTCTTGTTCTAGTGTTAATTCATCGATTTCTACAGGTTCATCATATCCCTGTTCCACTATGTCCTATAGTTCTTGAGACTCGAATAAGACCTTCATCTGAATACTCCAATGGTAATAGTTTCTCCCATTTAATTTTGTGAGTTGATGATGCAGAATATTGTTCGAAGTTGAAGCCATCAAATTTGTAGGCTCTGATACCACAATGTTGGATCAATATTCATACAAACATATTCTTCATTGAAATAGAATTCAATATCTTTACAGGAGGAGTTACATACATATATAAACATATCTTAAGGTTGTGACCTTTGACCAAACAACACAACCATATTATGAAGGGATGCAACCCTTGTTACCAAACGACACATCTAATAACATTTTGACAGTTATGTAACTGTCGACCATTAACCAACTGTAATTAATAATGCTGACTACCATAATTAGCTTATAATTTAACAATTTCTTTGTCCGAAACGGGTTCTTATGTCGCTATGCATTAAAGATGTTGACGAATGAGAAGATTGATTGCATACCTAATCCATATGTGGTCCGAGGACGGACTCATGAGTTGGCACCTGTCCAAATCCACTCTACTCGTGTAAGATATGGGGAGGTCAATGCCGAGAAAGAGAAATTAATAACCGGTGTGTATTCGCAGATCGTTGACATTGTGAATCACGTTCGCAATGATAACTCACATTTAGGTAAGATATCTCATATTCTTGAAGAATTCAAAGCTGAAATAGATAGTCAGTTACCTTACGAAGATCCAGGCAAGCAGAAGATGGATGCAATGAATGATTATTTTAGTGTTCTGGTCTGGATGATGTTGACATACTCCCCGTACTGGTCTTAGGAACAAGGGTTGTGCTGTGGCACCAGTAGGCGTTGGGTTGGATTCTTCGAGAGGCTTCAACTAAAGAGTTTAAAAGCCGAAACGTAAATGTAAGAAATTTGGATAGTGTACTGGACATGATTCCCGTAACTGTTCGTTAGTTGATCGGCCTTGAATTGTAGTTTGATTATTTCAGATTTTAATATATAGTACTTGAAGATGAGACTAATATGCATGTTTTCCTTCTAGATGATTGGTGACCATGGTTATTATATGGATTTAGTTATTTATTTTGAAGACAGTTTTTTTCGTCTTACTTAGTTAAAGATTGTTTATTAACTATGTGTGGTATGTACATACAATATTTTTGTTCACCTACTGATCTAACAATATTATATTTGTAGGGGTTGTTTACTAAATTTTTTTATTAAGTCCTATATAGATAAATTTATCTGTCTGGATAAATTTGTCTGTCCAAATAAAAATATATTGTTGTTTCTTTTTTTCCTGAATCAACGATCTGAATGATGTAATTGACCATTTTACCCTCAATGAACTAAACACTGTTTAATAAATTGTAGTTAACATTATGTTAATAAATTGGCATTTTTAAGTTGGACCAGAGCCAACGATTTCCATAAATCTTCCTTCAAAATCTGTCAATCTTCATCCAATTCCTATAATCAAAATCTGTCAATCTTTATCACATTCATTCTTGGAAACTTCATGTTGAACCTCCCTCTTGACAACAATCACCCATTGATTTATATGAATTCATATCAATAGAAGAACGTAAAAAACTCTATACGTAAGTACAAAGAGCCCTAAAAGGACAACAACTTGGTTCATAAAAAAAACTCAATACAAAAGAACCTTAAAAGCAGTACCTTGGAAGAATATCAAATCTCTGACACCTTTAGGCAAAAAACGGAAATCAAACATCAAAATCATGAAATCCTCTAAACATCAAAAAAATTCAACGAAAATCGAATTTCAAAATCATGAAATCTAATGAAATCGAACTTCAAAATCATGAAACCCAACGAAATCGAACTTCAAAATCGAAAAAACCCCATGGAAATCGAACACCTACAAGTTCTTAACAGATTCCAACAGATGGAATAAGATGAAATCCATCGAAGAAGAAGTCGATGTAGAAATGATACCTTGAAATCAGTTAGATTGAAATCGACACCTTACCAGGGTTGTTTACTTATTAATAGGTATGAGATGTTGATGAGGAAAGGATATGAGGGAAGGAGAAACTGATGAGGAAAGGAATTGAGGGATATCGTACCTTCTTTTGTTTTTTAGGGAGGCGAGTTATCAGATCAAAGGCAAGGGTTGTAAAATGGCACGGCTTAACGGGGAAAATAACCCCTTCCAAGCTGTGCGAATAAGTCATAAACTTATTCATTCAGCCATAAATAAAAACTTTATTAGAGCCGAGCGAATAAGCTCAATTCATCATTAAGACCATTAAGTCAAAAATAAACAACCCCGTAGTCGTGTTCTTGTCCTAATGATTTTTGTGACACCCCAAATAACGGGGTAAGTAAACATTTATGATAAGAAAGGAAAAAGAGAATAAGAGAAAATTTGTGGATTTTTGTTGAGCAAAAAGTGGAAAATTAGAAAGTATAAAGGGAAATGTTGTAAAGTGTTGAAAGTGAGAAGTCATGGGCCTAAATGTACAATGACGAAATTATAGGGGCATGTTTTGCCAAGTGGGCAAACTTTTGAGTTGGAATAAGTTGTAACCGACGTATTAATGAAGTAGACGGTTGACTTTCCAACTTCTAACCGTTTCACTTGAAAAATCTAGTATATAAACGTTGGTTTGTGAGTCACGATATTCTTTTGTCGAATCAAGTTGTGATACTGGAAAGAGCAAGAAACAGGACATCGAAAGAAGCTAGAATTTCAGGATGACGATTGACGTAACATTTCGAACCATTTTTGTGATTTCTAGTTGGATTACGGTTTTCCAATATGTAGTAAACTTTGCCTAATAGTTTGGGTTCAATTGGGAGACCAAAAATCCATTTAATCGTCAAATAAGTTTAGTTTCGTTTTAAGAATAAAAGAGACTTTGAACTAGAAACTAGGAGGAGTCCATAGTTTATGAAAATTCAAGATGTTCATTTCTAAAGTTGAGGAATTTCCTCAGAAGTATTTTGCTAAAAGAATCAATGAAAAAGGTTAAGAAATGAGCGAGATATGAAGAAAACGTATGTATATATATATATATATATATATATATATATATATATATATATATAGAGAGAGAGAGAGAGAGAGGCCCACTAAATTGTAACCAATGAAAAATGTGTAAACTATGAAACTAGATCTAGACCATTGATTGAAACAATCAATGGTCAATATGAAAATGGTGGCATAACTGTAATTAAGTATGAATTGGGTGGCATGATGGTCTGGATGAAAATATGAAAAGGGCATAATGGGTATTATAGGTACGAAATCAAATTGGAAGGTTTATCAAAAGCGTGAAATCAGGGACCACTGCGATCCTGTTCCTGATTCCACGACCACGAAATACAAAATTGGAAGCGATTATTCTATGAAACAAACATCGATTAAAGAAGATTTGAATATTCGTACCTTTTAAACGACTGAAAGCGATGGAAGAAGAACACATGGGTTTAAGAGGTTAGGGTTCCAGGTTCGATTTTGTTCATATAGTTTTTGTTCATATAGTTTTTGTTCAAATCGATTTTGTTCATATGATAATACGCCCGATTTTTTCATGTAGCAAGAAGGAAAAGTGAAAGAATAAAGTTGTTGACATCGTTTTCCAATTTCAAGAATACAAAAGACAACCCAGTGGATGTGGATATGGAAGGAATGTCGACTGCTCTGCAACTTGAAGGTATGAAAATCCATATCGATTGTGGAAGACAACTATTTTTCATATGTTTTAGTGTTCTTGTTGGAAGTTTAATTATTCTCAAACTTTGATGTGTATGAACAACCCCCAAAAAAATGTGAACAATAACTTACAATTGGTTGTAAAGTGATAATGTGGAAACTGGAACATTTTTCTCACTTAAACACACCATCGGAAAAATCAGCTGTTAATCCTATGAAAACTAAATACAATAGTTAGTGTTGTGTATAATTTTATGTGAATGGAAAACCTGAAAATATTTTCACAGATAGAATGTTGGGTAAATAGGTATGAAGAACGTTAATGTAGTTAAACTGTGAAATAAAATTTATGTTGGGTATTTTATTGTAAAAATTTAGGGGAAAAAAGGGTATGAACGATATTAACTAACGAATTGTTTCTGTTGTTTATTTTTAGTATCACTAGTTTCAATTTATGGTTTGATAGCATGGCTCCTAATGAAAGTGAATTTGTAAGTTGTATATAAGTTTTGTCTCATGAAATTACATGATTCCATATACAAATGCACTAGTAATAAGGTGCATTGATATATAATGATGTTGTTCATGTTCAGTGTTGTGATTATTTAACAAATGATGTAACATACGTGCGTATTTAACGATTTTATTGAATTTCCGTAAGGAGCCAAAACAAGAAGTATGTCTGGGAAAAAAGACGTATCTGCAAAGCCACACGAAGAAGGTAAAATTGTTATATCCAATGGAACTAATTTTTTACAATAAATTGATGTACATGTATTAATGAAGTCTATATCAGGCAATTTACCAGAGCAACAAAACGACGGACCAAATGACGAGATTATTATGGTGGAGGGGCGTGGTAGGAAACGAGCAAAGATGACAGGTATAATTTATTGATATGGTGAAATCAACATACATTGATGTTTTTTCATTAAACTGTGTATGCCAACAACTATGTTATTCGATTACATAAGTCATTATATGCTTTATGATCAAAAAATTTGAATTTACTTGTTTTCACGTAAGGCGCTGACCGGGAGGATGCGAAAAAGTCAAACGATAAAGCGAAAAAGTCAAACGATAAAGCGAAAAAGGCAAAAGATAGGGGAAAAAGAAGGAAGATAACAAAAGGACCAGGTATGACAACATTTTAAAAACACATACATGCTTGTTATGAACTTATAATGTTATAATGTTAACAACTTCACATTAACACCTGTCAAATACATATTAACAAATATTATAATGTTAGATCTTTCAAGGCCAAACCTGCGCGATGAGTCAACGGACGACGACGATTTCGTAGAGCGAGTACCTCTAACAAAGTCGGGTAAGAATCTTAAATGCTAAAATGTACGATAAAATGTGTTACAATTTGTAGTCGTTAACCAATTTTCACTTTCTTTTCATTCGGCTGTTGCTGCCATAAAATCGTCGAGGGCATTAAAGGAGGAAAAAAAGGATGATAAAAAGAACAAAAGGGGGAGAAAGCCAACTAATGTTAATGGAATTAGAACTCGCACGTCACCGGTAACGTTACATCATACGTGCCTTCTTCTAAATGATGAGCAAAAGGCAGTTGTTAAGAAAATGGGGCTTGAGCCAATGCTGCAATTGTCGGTTGATGGGATACCGTCAAAGCTTGGTTATTACGTGGTAGACAATTTAGATACATATAGAATGGAACTGGAGTTAGAGATGGCAACTATCAGAATTAACGAGGAGACAGTTCACTAGATTTTAGGACTTAAAATGGGAGGAATCAACCTGGACACACTGGATGTGGACCCAAGAAGCTGTGATATGATAAAACGATGGGAGGCTACTTACAAGAAAGATAGGCCGAGACCGGTTGATGTGTCAAACGCAATACTTGATTCAAACGACTCAGGAGAGATGTTCCCGTTAAACTTCCTTGTACTTTTTGTGAATTCAATGTCAGAATGCAGCCCATCTGGAAACTGCCATAATCTTTTTTTGAAAAAGATTAGCAGCACTGATATGATACCGAATATAAATTGGTGCCGTTACATCATCGAGAGTCTTCGCAGAAGCAAGCAGAAGTGGAAGCGTGACACGTACGACAGCTTCTACTCGGGGCCACTCACATTCCTGACGGTATATTTTTTTTTGATTTCATGTTGTTTTGTTCTCTTTTTTTTATTAATACACGCTAACTGTATGATTCGTTACATAGTTGCTTTATGTCCATATGACGTCGTGTCCATCAGTTGAAGTTGATCGGAGTATGCTACCGTTACACACTTGGACGATGGAAAAGCTTCGTGACATAACGAAATACGGATTCGATAACGGGGGGTTGCATAAGGCCCAAATAGCAAGTCTTAAATCTGAAAAAGACGGTTTCTAAAGGTAGGAAGCGGAATGCTCCGGTTAAACATGTGGATAAGAGTACTTCAACGTCGAAAACTGCTCATACGAGTACAAATAATAAGGTACAATGAGTTTATTACATTTTCATAATTTATAAACATAACTACAATTATTGTATTTCATATTTATAAATGGCCGTTCTATTAAATATTGGCCTTTGTTTTTGTAACATACAAAAAAGTCAATTGAAACACAAAGCATTGTCGAGCCATATGAAAATGAAGCTGAAGGAGCCGCTTTAAACGATATGGTAATGACTAACTAGCTAACTACCTGAGTAATTAAGTGTATTTAGTTTGATAAAGTAAATTACATATAATTCTATTATTTAAGGTTGATGATCGATTTGAAAAACAACATGGAGGAGACGGCGAGACAAAAGATGCAGCGGCCACAGAATCTGGGGGGAAGGTATTGTCTCGAACTAAATGATTATAAGTATTGAAAGAAAGAATTTGTGAATATTTTATAAAAATTGATATTGATATGAGGGTTCATATGTATTTCATATTTACAAATTTACGAATGTTCGTATGTTTTTTTAACATAAAACATAATTATATTATTTAAGGGTGATGATCGATTTGCAAAACAACATTGAGGAAATGGCGAGACAAGAGATGCAGCGGCCACAGAATCTGGGTGGAAGGTATTGTCTCGGACTAAGTGATTATAAGTATTGTAGGAAACCATTTATGATGATTTTATAGAAATTGATATTGATATGATGGTTCATATGTATTTCGTATGTACAAATTTACCAATGTTATTATGTTTTTTTAACATACAAAATGATTCTATTATTTTAGGGAGATAATCGATTAGCACAACAACATGTAGGAGATGTCGAAATAATGGATACTGCCACAGAATCTAGGGGAAAGGTTCGATCTCGGTTTAAGTGTTTTTAACTTTCGTAGGAAACAAAATATAATCATTTTATAAAAATGCATATTCATATGTGGGTTCTAGTGTTTCATATGTGCAAATTTACCCATTTTCGTATGTTAATTAAAATAAAAATTAATTCTGTTATTTTAGGGTGATGCTCGATTGGAACAACATGTAGGAGATAGCGATATAAGATATGCATACAATGAATCTGGGGGAGAGGTATTGTCCTTGTTTAAGTGATTATAGTTTTTGTAGGAAACAAATTATGATCATATTGCTCCAGTTCATGTTGATATGCGGTTTTAATTTTAAAAAGTAACATTGAATACTCTCTAACGTAGGTAAAAGAGTCATTGGTAATAGCTTCAAACAAAGGGGATGCGGAGGGGATGCGGATATAACTGGTAAATCAGATATGAAAGAAAAGGTATATTATTGTAACACAGTGATACTTGACATATCTCAATTTTTTAATAAAAAAACCCCAGAAGTACATATAAATTAAATAAATACATGTGTTTAAATGCAGGAAACAGTTGGTGTTGACAATGATGGGGATGATGGGTTTGATGTACCAGATGAGGATATCGCAATTGCATTTGAAGCGATTGAAAGGGTGGTACATGCAATAAACAATTCAGAAAACGTTGAAGGTGGTGAACTCCGGGAACCATATGGTGGAGTTGTGGATGATGATGACGATGGCGAAGATTTTGAGGACGAATATGAGCTACGAAAGGTACTAGCTTAACAATTTTTGTATAAAGAACATGTGTCGAAAAATGAAACACATGTGAAAAGGGTATTCTCATAAATCATTAAACGTAGTCTCAAACGTACTTAAAATGTGTTTTCATATGTTTTGTTTTTATAAAATTGATTCATATGAAATCAAGTATTTTCATATAAAATTCTACATATTTCATAGGTTGAAGATTTGGTATTCTGTCAATATAGAAGCTCAGAATAATAATTATTATCGTCTTATGTAAAAACAGGAGTACATGGCGAAAATCGAGGCACACTTGGAGCATATATATTGCAGTAAGCATGACGTGAGCAAATTGATAAAGGAGGCAATGGAGTTGTTCCCAGAAGATGTGAACTTCGACGACTACCAAGAAAAATTCGATACAATTTTCAGAAACGACTTGAAGACAGATAACGACAGTGAGACAGATAGCTATGGGGAGGAAAAGGGAAAGAATGATACCTATCAGGAGCATACCCCAACAAAGCTGTACTTTTAAGTTACACCAAAACCACTTTCGCAGATATGGTGCACTCAGACATTCAATAAGATAGACGATGACGTACTACAAAGATCTGTGAATTCGTCATCAAAAGATGCAGTTTCAGCTTCAATACACTGTGATGAGTCAACTCCTAGCTCGTGTAATAACCAACTGGTTCGGTACACCGCGGAAGAAAAAGGGAAAGGGACTACGGTAGGTGATGTGATGCACCGTCGTGCAAGAAAATGAGAGACAAGACTTGGGGATCAGATGAAGTCACCGTACGTTAAGCGCTTAGTCGATGTTCAGATGGCATTGACAACTAACGAAAGGAAAGCCCACGAATTCTGCTTGGCTGGATATGGTGGCCTAGAGTAAGTACAATTACATTATTAATTTTTTAACTTTAACGCAATTTGAACGTAAACAATTATGGTCGCATATGAAATTTGCATGAATTATTTATATTGATAAAATGTATACTACTCTGGAAATGTAGTGACATGCTGTACTGGTCAAGTACTGATCAAAAAATCATACGGGCAGGAATGGAAAGCTTGGCTGCGAATGAGCATATACTCACCAACGTCATCGATGGGTGGATGGACATATTGAACTACGAGGAGAAATACAGAAGCGTCTATTCCCCAAGACAGTTCTTCTTCAAAACATCGGTCCTGGTGAGTAGTGATATCAACTTTCAAACATTACCAATGAATTGATGTTTCCTATTCTAAGGCGTCTAAACTTTTTTAGGAGGGTGGGGTGTTATTGACCCACATATACAACTATAATAAGCGCTACAAATGGTTCTTGAGGAACATTGCAGATGCAACAAAGCACCAAGTTGAAAACGTCAACATGAAAAACGTCGATCTGGTATGAAAGAAAAATAATTCAGTTATATTGTTTTTGTATGTTTTAAGAGTGACCTATTTAATTAAGTAACTAATGAATTAAATATGATCAGATATTCTTTCCCATTATACAAGATCGACACTATTACTGTGTGGTGTTCAACATAAAAAGTAACTTGATTGAGATAATAGACAACAAACAGCAAGCATCTTTGGGAAGCGGTGTAGAAGATAAGTGCGAAAAGGATGTCAGTATGTTGGTAAGTATAATTTTTTCATATCACACAATCAACATTGATTTAATGGTGCAAATGAATAATATAAATCAATATTTGTAATGTCCAGCAAACGATGATGTCGACCCACTTGAAAGACACATCACCCGGCTGCAAAAGTTATAGAAAGTTTCCCAAAAGTTAGGCTTGTTACAAGTTAGCAAACAAGGAATAATTTCGTGGATTGTGGTGTTTTTGTGATGAGGCATATGGAATGCTACATGGGTGGAGGAAGCAGGAGTTTAGTAACGAATCTGGAAAGGGAAGGCCCGGCACAAACGAGGCAATTGGAAGGACTGAGAAAAAAATACACTGCAAAGATACTCTTGAGCGAGTGGAACATGAGACGTGATTATGTGCAATCGGAGATAACACGGTTCTACAAGATGGACAATCGAACACAAACGCAGATTCTTGATCGTACGAACACAACTCGGACGGTCAGACTTGCTAAGTATGGATAAATTTGGTGGATTTACGTTGAAAACAGAATTAAAAATTGTTGGATGTTTGTTTCGTATTTGGATATTTGTTGTTGCTTTCGTATTTGGATATTTGTTAATACTTTGGTATTTGGGTATTTGTTACTGCTTTGGATTTTAAATATGTTTGTTTCATTTGGATATTATTGCTTTTTTGGTGTGTGAATAGTTTTTGATATAACAATTTTTTGACATTTCAAATCTTTTTGGGTATGTGTCCGATAATTTCAATGATATGTTCTTATGAAAACTTAAAACAATGTATAATGTTGATCAATTGTTTTTCGTTTTAAAAACATCAAATCATTAAACCAAAAAACTTTCTATAATGTTGATCAATTGTTTTTTGTTTTAAAAACATATCATCAGTAAACACAACAATAGTATTATTCATTAGTTTATTAACTATGTGATTGTCTAAACTATATTGCATATAAACTTTTCATACTATGAACTAAAAAATTACAGTACTCATCCACATTGCACTTGATTAAAATTTTCATACCAATATATAACATAAAGTCTATATTAGAGAACTTCAGGAACCATACAAAAGCACGTCGATATTACAAGTACATGAACTAACACCACACAAAAACAAGGAAGGTAATATCTCAGACGTGAAAACAAAAACAACACACTACTAAACGAAAGACAGACATGCAAATCATGCCCAAAAGACAAACCTACTCCGCCGGGGGGCTGCACTTGCAGTTCCTCCTAAGAGCATCATACGAATCCCTAACAATATTTATGTCGGTGTAATACTTCCAAACCATCTCTTGAAGATCCGCATTTTGAGCTTCAAGGTTTTCAACGCGGTTGCACGGATCGTCGTGATGATTTTTAGCCCATTCCAAATGATGAACGATGTCTTCATGCTTCTCTTGCAAACGCTTTAACTCATCCCTAAGCTCTCGGTTCTCTCGAATTAACGCATCAATGACAACCACTTGGTTGGAATGAGATCCAATGGGATTAACACCATTTTGGTTTCCTTGGTTGTTTGCCATGACTAGTGAGAGGATATGTAGATATATTTCTTGCAACTAAAAGAAAATGGATGCCTTAATATATAGAAGTAGAATGAAGATATGATTTTTGGTACGTATCCATATGGGGTTTCAAAAAATGTGGTTGTTTGGTCTTTTTTGGAATCATGATACTAAACCCTATCTTCAACACACCACCTTTCCCTATGCTAGATGACAAAATGTCATTATTTCTACAAACAAGGGGCATGACAATTTGCATGCATATTGCTTTTTCATATATAGGAATAGGTAATCATGGGTCTCTATTTAATTAATGCCTACATACAACAACTACAACTCTTACAAAAAAACCCCAACCAAACTAGGAAACCTGCTGTTGAAAATGTATGAATAACATTGAATACATAAAGAAACAAAACATGCACATTATACAATAAAAATGCATGAATATACGTATAAAAAATTGAGAACACATTAAATAATAAAATCTATGAAACACTAATAAATAAATTATGTCCAACAGAAACTAATAATTCGATTTGCATAACCAATATCTCAAGACCAACAAATAGTAGATTAAATATGCAAAACACATGAAAAAAAATCATCAGACCCTAACCATCATTTTTTCGCGTAGGACAGTTCCTTGAATCATGTTCCCCGTAAGTGTTACACCTCCTACACAAACGTTTCTGCTTCTTGCACTTCTTGGCCGCTTTCTCCAACGCACCTACCAAACGTTTTCCTGTACCGCATCCTTTGTTCCGTATACCAGCAGGTGGTAACACATTAACCTCCTTAGGAACGTGTACACCATAACATTCCCTAAGCGCTTCGGCTCTATCCGCAGAAGCAGATGGAATTATATTATCAACTTGGAACTCAGACTTCATGTTATCCAACATTTCGGTTAGCACGTTCAACTTGCTTTTATCGTTTCTAATACGACTAACCAACAAATCAAGCTTAGAATATAACCCGTTTATCAAACGCTCCTTCTCTACGTCAACCTCACCATACCGTGCGCGAGCGGCTTGAACTTCAACCGGGACAAGAGAACGAGTCCATCGACGAGATATAAGAACGTCGGGTATTGATACGAAATCATAGTTCAACAAAATCTTGAATATATGGCCACACGGGGTACCATTACGTGGAAAGAAATTACATTCACATTCCATCATGTCTGACGATGTGTTGTGAGAAGCCTAGGAAACAAAGAAAAGAAAAATATTATAACTTACATATTTCATACAATATTAGTGTTCACAAAAAGGTAATCCGACAAGATTGCAAAAAAACTATGAAACACGAATAACCGTACCTGATATGAATACTTGGTAATAGCCTTTATATTTTTATGTAAAACCCTATACTTTCGGATATCACCCTCTTCTCCAAGATACACGACACCACAATGATACGCGGCTTTTTTTTTATCTCTTTTTGGACTTCTTTAAAAACAGTACGTGTATATATCTTCGAAGCATGCCTCTCAATCACCAACGGGGTAGCACATCGAGGGAAAGTGTTTCTTGTGATGAATTCGAGGATGTGATGCTTGTTCCTCTGCTTTTCGATAGCACCATCAAACGCATGTATAAACTTGACCAAATCATTTCGGTAATATGCATATATACGGAAAAAGGCGTGAGCACTCTCGGATCGTGATGTTGTCCTCATTAACCCGGAAAAGGGAACATCCCTATAATACGCAGATATCCATGATTGTCTAACCCGGTACATCTCTCTTAACCAATCGTTGTCATGCAGTTCATAATCATCAATAATACTACACAACTCCATCTCAAATTCCTCGGGACTCATATGGTCATTCCATACCAACTTGTTAAATCTTCTTTTGAAAGATACATGTTGGTGATTTTAGTGAAATCATCATGTTCATTTTATGTAATTGGATTCACAAAGATAATAATGGGGTTGTTAGCTAAGCTATAACATGAGTTAGGAGGCGTGGAGTGCACACTCGTGTAAGCTAACTAGAACCCGAGATTGTTGGACGGTTAAAAACGACAAGTTACAAAGTGGTTTCATGAGCTGGGTGCCGGGGCCAGTACTGGCGCCAGTTGGCTAGCACCAAGACTGGCGCCAGGCTCTGGAAAGTTTCCCGCGCCCTTTGTGGCGCCAGTTGGCTAGCTCCAAGTCTGGCGCCAAGCTCTGGAATGTTACCCGCGCCCTTTGTGGCGCCAGTTGTCTAGCGCGGAAAGTAGCGCCGGCGTCTGGACTTTTTTTTCACGTTTGTAACTGCCGTCATTAATTCCACAATCAATCTCTTTAAATGAGAGATTATTATCAGTATTCAAAATAGGTCGGTTACGATTTTCTAAAGGCGTATAAGTATGAATCGATTTCTGCCTTAATCGATACATTGAAAAATAGAGATTATCCTCGAGAGAATTACGTGATACCCGGGCAGTATAGGGTCGAAATATCTCTTACGGAAAGCGAGCTCTCACGCGATCTCTGTTTTCTATCCAAGTTCCATACACTCTATCTCTCCCACGAATTACCCCAAATCCCCCAACAATCGTAAGAGATATTTGTCTTCGTGAAAAGAGATGGCGAGTGAACAAGTTCTCAAAATTGGAGAAGTTCGAGGGCGTTGATTTCCGTAGATGGCAGAAGAAGATGCATTTATTGCTGACGACATTGAAGGTCGTGTACGTGCTAAGCACCCCAATGCCGGAGGTGATGGAGAACGAGACATTGGAGGTGACCCGGCGTCACGACAAGTGGGAGAACGATGACTACATCTGTCGTGGCCATATCTTAAACGGTATGTGTGACTCCCTCTTCGATATCTATCAAAACGTGGAATCTGCCAAAGAGCTATGGGACTCTCTTGAGTCCAAATACATGGCGGAGGATGCTTCTAGTAAGAAGTTCCTGGTGAGTAATTTTAATAATTACAAATTGGTAGACTAAAGGCCGGTGATGGAGAAATACAATGAGCTCCTTCGCATTCTCGGCCAATATGCTCAACATGATATGAAGATGGACGAATCCATCTCCGTATCGAGCATGATTGATAAATTTCCCCCCTCTTGGAAAGACTTTAAACACATGTTGAAACACAAGAAGGAAGAGTTGTCTCTTGTACAACTCGGTAGTCACTTGCGCATAGAAGAATCTCTTCGGGCGCAAGAGGCTGAGAAACCTAAGACAAAAGAGGTTTCTGCACCTTCGGTGAACATGGTTGAAGAGGGAAAGACTAATAATTTCAAGGGAAAACGAAAGTTCAACGAAGCCAAGAAAGGGCCCAACAAGAAGGTTAAATTAACCTGTTGGACATGTGGGATGACCGACCATCTCAAGCGGGATTGTCGGGTGGTCAAGAATAAGGGTGGAGCAAGCACAAGTGGTGTTGGGCAAGGATCCAAGGATCAAAACCCACGGCAATGTCAGGATTTTGACTTTGGTTTTAATTCAAATGTGAATTATTGTAACGCCCCAAATTCCGGGCTAATTTGAACCTTAAAATTCCATCAAGTTATGATAAAATAAACTTCAACTTTCATATATATAGCAAGTGAATTAACCACTAGGAGTACATTTACAAGTACATAATCCTTCAAATAACCTATTAATCTAATTATGTCACTATAATCAGATTAACTAAGTTATCTAAACAATCCTTCAAAATCTCCTTCTGTTAATTGACTTTTCCGCTATTCCAAAACGCTCGTCCCACATCCCTTTTTACTTTCCCGAGCTGGTACCTGGTAAGAAAACATTATATTGAAACGATTAGGCCAACGCCTAGTGAGAACATTCGTTTCCACAATAATATTTGCAAAATCAATGTAAACACGTTATAACCAACCAGATTACCCTTTTCTTACCATACGTGTAACTCTTTTTCGTTAACACGATTTTACCGAAGTCCATGAATATGACTGACACACATTCCATCATCATATCATGTCTCAGAGCCATACTACGAATCTTTACTGATTCTAGATTGTGCTCTTATTCCGGAAATCACAATATACACATGCCCATTTCCACTTATATCATTTTCCAGAAATCGCAATATACACATGCCCATTTCCACTTATATCATTTTCCAGAAATCGCAATATACACATGCCCATTTCCACTTATATCATTTTCCAGAAATCGCAATATACACATGCCCATTTCCACTTATATCATTTTCCAGAAATTGCAATATACACATGCCCATTTCTGTTCATATCTAAGAAATAACAATATACACATGCCTATTTCTTAGAAAGGAAATAGAGATTACAATATACACATGCCAATCTCTTTCTATCCTTAGAAATCAGGAATTACGTTTATTCCATGCTTTCTTACACACATCAGAATAATGATTAATCTTCATCTATTCTACGTGTACATAACCATTGGTGCCTATGGATCCATTACACTTTACTAACGTATATGCATAACAACATATCACACCACATCTCATATCATATTCTTAACTCTGAGAATACTAGATAACCTATCGCATTTTCATCCTCAAATGCCCCCCCTTCGGCGACTTAGCACGGGGGTTCCGCTAAAGTGTCCGGACAATAGGGGTTTCCGGATAACTTTGACTATCCGGACAACTAAACTTTTCGGACCATCATCTAATCCGGACAACACCCAGAAAACTAAAGCAACCCGGATACTATCCGGTAACTATTTTTATCCGGAAACTTACGATAAAACTAAAACTTACCGGATACTCTTCTACGTCCGGATACATTCTTCATAGGGTTTTCCGGATACGACTTTTCATCCGGAAACTTCGGTCTGCATCCTAAAATTCGATCTAATTCGACACATGTTCTATTCAGCTCAGTCCAGACCATTCCATACAGTCCACAAACAGTTTATACAGCTATTACAAGGTTTAATTTAACATATAAACATTGATTTAAGCAAACAACAAATGAACTCACCTTTTAAAGGAGATAACCCACTTTTGCACAATCTGATGCTCAAATCTGTTGTTAATGATTCTGAAAACCTATTCAACAACCAGATTCGTTTACAATCATACATCTACAACAAATTTATCAGAAACCAAGATCAATTCCTTACCAATTTTGAAGACCAAAACCCTTGTTTTCCTTCTTTCTCCCTTTTCTCCTTCTCTGGCTTCTCTCTAAACCGACTCAGACCAAAAATGAGATATTATTCTCAATCTTTCAGCCTCTTATCCATACACACTTTCAAGGTTGACCAAACACACCTCCAAGTTCCAATATTTCCAAAATAGCACCAAACTCTAATCACTTGCATTTTAACCCTATTGAATTATAAAATTACAACATAATTCAAGGTTTAAAATTCGAAATACAAATAAACTCCAATTCTCATTATAATAACATTATGGAAAATTTGGGATGTTACAATTATGTACCACTAATATCCGAATCTGTTTATGTACAAGATGATGATGTTGCTTGGTGGATTGACTCGGGTGTTACAAGTCATGTGTTCAAAGATCGCCGTTGGTTTGCCTCTATGGAACCGGTTGAAGACGGATCAATGACACACATAGGGAAGGGGAACGAGTCGAGTGCTACCATTCTTGGACGTGGCTCAGTTAGGCTAGAATTTAATTCTGGCAAAATAGTTGAATTTTTTGATGTTTTGTTTGTACCACAAATTCGAAAGAATTTGGTTTCCGGTAACATCTTGAATAAGTTAGGATATAGGCAATTTTGTGAGTCGGACAAGTTTATCTTGTCAAAGGATGACTCTTTTGTAGGATTTGGTTTTATGTTGAATAACATGTTTAAGTTAAATTTGAATGAAAGAATTTTGTTTCAAATTTTGTTTCAAATTTTGTTTCAAATTTTGTTTATGATGCAATTGAATTGTATTTTGTTGTAAATGAATTTTTGTTTAAAATTCTGTTTGTATTGCAAATGAAGTTTGTTTAAAATTCTGCTTATGTTACAAATGAATTTTGTTTAAATTATGTTTATATTGCAAGTGAATTTTGTTTAAAAAATTCTGTTTATGTTACTTTATGAATTGCTTAATGATTACAAATGAATTGCTTGATGGATTTTGGGGTGAAGCCATGCTAACGGCTTGTTTCTTGTTGAATCGAGTTCCCAATAAAAGGAACAAGATTACCCCATATGAACTTTGGTTCAAGAAAAGGCCTAACTTGAGTTTTATTCAAGTTTGGGGCTGTCGAACGGTTGTTCGATTACCCGAACCCAAAAGGAAGACTTAGGGTGATGCATCTTTGTTGGATATGCCGAGCATTCCAAAGCTTATAGGTTCTATGTTATTGAACCTAATGATTCTATAGCGATTCACACCGTTATAGAATCGAGAGATGTAATTTTTGATGAGACTAGATTCTCTTCAATGCCGAGGCCAAAGGACATAGTTCCAAGTACTAGTGAAACTAGTGAGGATGAAGAACAAGCAATTGTTCCAACCGAATCTCTAATGCTTCGAAGGAGCAAAAGAGGAAGGATTGAAAAAATCCTTTGGTCCCGATTTCCAAGTATACTTGGTAGAGGGATCAAGAGATGAGATTGGATCCCAATTCCTTTACTGTTATAGTGTTGAGGAGGATCCAAAATCATGTGATGAGGCTATGAAGTCTCAAGATGTTATGATGAGATGGACTCCATCATGGGGAATAATACTTGGGTATTATCGGACTTGCCACCGGGTTGTAAACCTTTGGGTTGCAAGTGGATCTTCAAAAGGAAGATGAAAGCGGATAGGTCAATCGACAAGTTCAAAGCTCGATTAGTGATCCACGGCTTTAGGCAACGGGAAGGCATCGATTATTTCGATACTTATGCCCCGGTTGCAAGGATCTCCACGATTAGATTGTTGATAGCCTTAGGAGATATCCACAATTTAGTGATCCACCAAATGGATGTCAAAACGGCATTCTTGAATGGTGACTTGGAGGAGGAAGTTTACACGAAACAACCGGAAGGTTTTGTTATTCCCGGAATGGATCGTAAGGTGTGTAAACTTGTAAAATCATTGTATGGGCTAAAACAAGCACTGTAACGACCCGATATCCCAAAACATACATAATATACATCAATTAACATGTTATACATAACGTCGTTACATTCATAACAAAAATACATCATAGATCACATACGGTCCGAAAGTCTTAAAACATACATTACATAATAAGTATTTCCTAATCTCCGTCAGCTATCAACCGCATACTATTCTTTATCCTTCCCTTTGCTATTGAAAGTACCTCGACCTGGAATACATATTTTTGAAAACAAAATGAGGGTTAGACCAAACGGTCTAGTGAGATAATCCCTGTCAGTTTAGTAATCCTTTTTGTAAAAACACACATATATCACAAATACTTATATACCAAACAAGACTCGTGCATCGTGTACCACTCATCCTTCACATGGCCAAATTAGTTGGTTGCAAGCCAACTAATCAATTACTCCACCTTACGACAATTACAGCCAACACCGTCGTACGACAATTACAGCCAAAACTCCACCGACTATTAGTTCGGCTAACGTATACTCGTGTAGTGCAATATACATATAAATACAATATATATCTCAATATATCATATTGTCATTTATAAACACGTCATCACGTTCCTACCACATATCCATCTCATATATATTTATATATATGTATCCCGGTTTAAAAACGTTTTAAAAGTAAAACTCACCTGGTTAATAGTTTGAAGCCACACACGCGCAAACGATACAACCGAACACCACTATCAAACTTCACTAACGAGGGGCAACCGATCCTGAAATATATACACATTGATGAAACCCCTATGATTATATGTATATAAGACTCACTACGACAATTGACAACCTTAACAACCCACCGGACACCCCCGAATCGCAACCGAGCTAAAAATCGAACAACCGACGTCAATCACAAGACTTTGGGTTTGTAATTGGCACATAACAACATGTTCAAAGTATTCAAATGCTATTTTACACTCAAAACGAGTACCCATACCCCTATATTTCGCTTTAAAACGACTCCAGTACATAACAACAAACAAAGTCAGAAACCAATACCGGGATTTCTAATACCGGGACTCCAGGTACCGGGACTCCAAATACCGGGACTCCAAGTACCAGGACTCCAAAATACAGGGACTCCAAGTACCGGGACTCCAAAATACTGGGACTCGATAAAAAGCATACCGGGACTCGAATCAAAACCTAGAACTCGATTGAAATCGATACACACCATCAAACTGATAATTCTAAACCGATAGGAAGCTAATACTATCGATTACAAACACAAACTAAAAAGAAACTATACCTCAAAATTACTTCCAACGCATCCAATAGAATCCCTAACCGTACGAATTCTTTTCTGCTTCTTCTCGCCTCAGGAACACACACACACACACACACACACACACTGTTTTGGAGACCGTCTTAATGAAATATTTGGATGTCTAAAGGGTGTATATCAAACTTAAATTACACTCTTGGCTTAAACTATTCAACAATGACTAAAACACCCTAAACTTATAAATTAACCTAAACTTACCCTAAACATCAAATCTTAAAGTTAAATAAATTTAACGGAAAGAGAATTAAACTAACGAACTTACCCGGGCTATTACAAGCACCCAAACAATGGCATCAGAAATTTGACGAGGTTATCTTGTCCAATGGTTTTGTGATAAACCAAGCTGACAAGTGTGTATATAATAAATTTGACACATCCGGTAACGGTGTAATCATTTGCCTATATGTTGACGACATGTTGATCTTTGGCACCGACCAAAATCAAGTTGGGAAAACCAAAGAGTTTTTGTCGTTAAGTTTCTCCATGAAAGATATGGGAGAGGCGGAGGTGATCCTTGGTATAAGGATCAAGCGTGAGAACAAAGGGATTGCAATTACGCAATCTCATTACATTGAGAAAGTATTAAAGAAATTTAATTGATTTGATTGTTCTCCGGTGAGTACTCCATGGGATCTGAGTGTGAAGCTTATGCCCAACTCAGGTGAAGCGGTGTCACAACTCGAGTACTCAAAGGCTATTGGATGCTTGATGTATGCCATGACAAGCACTAGGCCGGATATCGCTTTTGCCATAGGAAAGTTGAGTAGATATACTAGTAATCCTAGTATTCATCATTGGCAAGCGATAAGACGAGTATTGAAATACTTGAAGAAAACCATTGATTATGGTTTGTCATATGTCGGGTTTCCTTCAATATTGGAGGGATATTCGAATGCAAGTTGGATCACCAATTTGGAAGATCACTCTTCTACGAGTGGTTGGGTATACTTGCTTGGGGGAGGTGCCATCTCATGGGCTTCCAAGAAGCAAACTTGCATCACGAGTTCGACTATGGAGTCGGAATTTGTGGCATTAGCCGCTGCCGGTAAAGAGGCGGAATGGCTAAGGAATTTGGTCCATGAAATTCCATTATGGCCGAAACCAATATCACCCATTTCTATCCGTTGTGATAGTGAGGCTACTTTGGCTAAAGTTTATAGTCAAGTGTATAATGGCAAGTCTAGACACTTAGGTGTTAGACATAGCATGATTCCTGAGCTAATCACGAATGGGGTGATTTCGGTTGAATTTGTTCGGTCGCAACAAAATCTAGCGGACCACTTGACGAAGGGGTTAGCTAGGGACTTGGTTCACAAGTCGGTGATAGGGATGGGATTAAAGTCCATCTAAATCTCTAAAAGTGAGATACCCAATTCCCTTCTAATACAACGTTAGAAGCTGAATTCAATGGGAAAGCTCACTCTAAGAGATTGGAGCACAAGATGATCATCCCAAGGTGTGTGCTCGGTACTGCAAGTGAAGGAGGTAATTGTTCTTTTGTAAAAATGCATGTGCAGGTGCATGAAGAAAAGAACTACATATATGAGTGTGAAGTGTGGCCGCTTCAAGAAGCTTGGACTTGGCTTTGATGCACTCATGAATGGATAATGACACATGGCCTGTATAGTGTCAAGTTTATCTTTAGAGAATCTTTTAAATTCATGTGTATGTTATTTTCTGGTACTCAAATGGGTTGACGGGTTCAATCCATAGGACACCCGGATTCTCGAGTATTTGAAATGTGTAATGTACTAAGATGGAAATTCAATCTTTTAGATATTTTCTTTACCTGTATTGAACTTTTATTTTGTGAATCAAGGATTGCACTAAAATGGGGGAGGAATGTTGGTGATTTTAGTGAAATCATCATGTTCATTTTATGTAATTGGATTCACAAAGATAATAATGGGGTTGTTAGCTAAGCTATAACATGAGTTAGGAGGTGTGGAGTGCACACTCGTGTAAGCTAACTAGAACCCGGGATTGTTGGACGATTAAAAACGACAAGTTACAAAGTGGTTTCATGAGCTGGGTGTCGGGGCCAGTACTGGCGCCAGTTGGCTAGCGCCAAGACTGGCGCCAGGCTCTGGAAAGTTGCCCGCGCCCTTTGTGGCGCCAGTTGGCTAGCGCCAAGTCTGGCGCCAAGCTCTGGAATGTTACCCGCGCCCTTTGTGGCGCCAGTTGTCTAGCACGGAAAGTAGCGCCGGCGTCTGGGCTGGTTTTTCACGTTTGTAACTGCCGTCATTAATTCCACAATCAATCTCATTAAATGAGAGATTATTATCAGTATTCAAAATAGGTCGGTTACGATTCTCTAAAGGCGTATAAGTATGAATCGATTTCTTCCTTAATCGATACATTGAAAAATAGAGATCATCCTCGAGAGAATTTCGTGATACCCGGGCAGTATAGGGTCGAAATATCTCTTACGGAAAGCGAGCTCTCACGCGATCTCTGTTTTCTATCCAAGTTCTAATCACTCTATCTCTCCACGATACTGTACCGAAATCCCCCAACAATACATTGGCATCAAGATCAGACGTTATCTACAACAGAGTAAATGTGATTAAAATGTTGAATGGCTATACCTATTATAGTTTTAAAAAGGTTACGCATGCAAGAACATAATTATATAAAATATTTAAATAAAAAGGAAAACATACCTTGCCGGGAAGTTTTTTCATAATGTGCCACATGCACAAACGATGTTTCGATTCTGTGAAAACGAAAGGAACTGCTTGTTTCATAGCCGCGCATTGATCAATTATAACAAAAGTAGGTTGCTTCTCACGTGCTCTCAAAAAGGCAGCCAACACCCACTTAAAATTCTCTATATTCTCGTGGCTTATCAACGCAGATCCAACAACGACTGACCGCTTATGGTTGTCGATAGCTATGAACGGGACAAAATTTATAGCATGACTGTGAAAAAAGAAAGAAATGATATAATTACTAAAAATATCATGAGCAATGAGGAAACATAAACTGGAACATAATATAATACATACCGATTCGTACGATACGTTGCATCAAATGATATAGTTTCACCGAACTCTTTATAGTTTAGTCTAGCAATCTCATCAGCCCAAAAAACAGCCTGTAACTCCCTATCAGTAACCAATATATCAAAGAAATATTCAGGAACAACTGTTCTACGTTTACACAACAAATCAACCAACATTTGCGCGTCTTTCTTGCCAACAAATGTGCCCATAGCAGTCCTCGCATTTTGGTAGTCAACTTGAGTCTGACTAACATATTCGTACCCACCTTTGAGCGCAGTCTGGATATTATACGACTTTGCCCCACCAACACAAGATGATGATCCATTGTACACGTTCCTAATATCGGTATATTGCAACCGTCGTTTCGAACGTGACATCGCCTTGTCAACGGAGTTGTACAGAGCATGGTTATGCCTTTCTTCAAACTAATAAACAACATATGTGCTAGTTTCCTTCCTAAGACGAAACTTAATACATGCTCTACAGTTGGTACGTTTGACGTTTGAATTCCTAGTCATGGACTCGACGTCTCTACTCACAGGCATACCTTGCCTACTGCATAGTAGGTAACGTGATATCACCTGATCAAACTTATTTTTTTTCTTGTTCGATTGACGAACATCAAATCCAGCTTCTTCAGCGTATTTCATATACGCAATGTCGGCGAGGTCAATAGACTTAAATTCATATCCAAGACCAATCTTTACAGTGTCATCAACATATGGTATCCAATATTTCGTACCCCCAGGTGAAACAAAAGTCTCATGATGTACTAAGACAAACACATTAAAAATTTATTTAAATATTAGAAATATTATAAAGTGCAATCCCAAAACAAATATACACATAACAAACAGATAATAATGCATTAGTGATGTTTTTTCATATGACACCCGGTAAGCCACCAGTACCTTAAAAAACATATTGTATAGTTTTTCATATATGAAACTCAACAAATATATAATTTCATAGTAAATAATAACAAGTATATAATTTCATATTGTATAGTTCTTCATATAATTTCATATTAAATAATAACAAATATATAACAGGTAAACGACTCAATTAACGATTTCGTATTGCAAAAGGGGGGATATTGAATCTACAAAATCAATTTTTCATATGAAAACCGTGTTACGTGTATGACTTGATAGAATTTAAACATAACCGTTTCCATGGCTAAACCGAAAGGTTAAGAAGACGTTAATGTTTAAACCCAGAAAAATGCGTAAAACATAAAAACAAATATCGTTGTGAATTTTCTCAATTAGTTTCACATTTACTTTATGAAATATTGTAACAGGTTGTGGAATTTAATATAACACTTACCTTTCTTTTTTGGTGTACCGTCAATTGAATCATCAGCAACCTCTAGTAAACTTTCATCACATTCGTCGTCTGACCCAAGCGCAATCACAAAATCGGCAATATCATCGTACACCTCCATTGGATCAGTACCGGTTTCTTCTTCATTATTTGCTTGTTCGTTATTGAAATACATCACTGTAACACCCCGCTTACCACGACACAATATTGTCCGCTTTGCCCCCACTGGCTCACGGCTTTGTTCTTGGCGACCTGGCAAGGACTTCGCAAGGACTTCCCAGGAGGTCACCCATCCTGGTACTACTCCCACCCAAGCACGCTTAACCACAGAGTTCCCAAGGAACCCGCATGCTTGTGGCCCCAAAACGCGTTGTGTCTGGTAAGGCCAAGGTTTACTAATATACCCAGCATCTCTCCTGTCCACGGCCGATGTGGGATATGCCTAAGGTGTTACACCCCCCCCCCCCTTAGGGACTCATCATCCTCGCTGAGGGTTGCCCCACCATCCCGAACGGCATAGGAGTGGCTCTGATACCATTTGTAACACCCCGCTTACCACGACACAATATTGTCCGCTTTGCCCCACTGGCTCACGGCTTTGTTCTTGGCGACCTGGAAAGGACTTCTCAAGGACTTCCCAAGAGGTCACCCATCCTGGTACTACTCCCACCCAAGCACGCTTAACCACAGAGTTCCCAAGGAACCCGCATGCTTGTGGCCCCAAAACGCGTTGTGTCTGGTAAGGCCAAGGTTTACTAATATACCCAGCATCTCTCCTGTCCACGGCCGATGTGGGATATGCCTAAGGTGTTACAATCACTATGAACCACACCAAAAGTACTACAAACCGTATTTCTGAATAATTCCTTGGACGAATGCAGTTATGGAGTTTTCATAGACTAAAACGGTTTCTTGATGAAGATTATGGTATTAAAAAACGGATAGAATCAAAAAAAAATTAAAAAAAATTAAAACCAATCACTTCCTAAATTAACGCTTGATATTATTTATTATTAAAATTCCAAAAATAATAAACGTGATAAAATGACGTAATTACCCTTAAGTATAACTAAATCAGGATTAGCAATCAATGGTCTAGATTTGGTTTCATAGGTTACACACGTTTAATGGTTACAATTTATTATCTCTCTCTCTCTCTCTCTCTATATATATATATGTATATATATATATATATATATATATATATATATATATATATATATATACTGTTAGTCCCATTAATACCAAGCAACAATTCAAGTAAATCAATGGAGGATAGTAACAAGATGAGATATAAGGAAATATGGTGTATTATTCATATTGAAGGAAACTACCTAGAGAGAGAATGGTTCTCTCTCTAGAACACACACTACACCATGATGTCTACATGGTAAATGTTCTCTTTTCCCTAATTACACACTAATCCTTATATACTCCCTTGTAGTCACTTAAGCCCAAGCCCATATTACAATAACCCAAGCCCATATTACAATTATAACCCTTTACAAAACTATCATATAATTAGGACATTTTGTGTCCTAACATTCCCCCCCTATAGTTTTGTAAAGAAATCACCCTTCTCGAAAGATCTTCAGATCTTCAGTTCCTCCCCCCCTTGATTTCTTTAGAAAACCATAGCGATGCAATTCTTCAAATGTAGTCTAGGTTCCCCCTTGAAAAAAAGCTCTTACTCTTTATATTTCAACCTTAAAAACCGGATTCGATGTGCGCCATAACTTCGACCGAGTGCACGAAAAACATCTTTAAAATGTTGAAACTCTAGCTCGTACCGATAAGCTCACAAGAAAGATAACGAGCGAGTTGTTGCGTGACAAACCAAAGTGCAATCTCAGTTTATAACACCAAATCCGTCGATAAACCAAGAGTTGAATAGGAATTCGGCTTAAGAGCTTGATTCAGATTTGCTCGAAGGAGGGAACATAATGAAGCACACACTACAAGGTAGGGATTAGAAGAACCAAACAAGTAACATTGTTCAGCAACTGTAGAGAAATGCTCATCTCCAAAATACTTCAGAACACTGAATGATGAAAATCAAGAACTTCAATCTTGAAGAAATAGCTGAATGATTATAAGCACTCAAAAGTCTGAATCACAACCAAAGCACCAGAATAATGATTGCAAGCACTCACAATCTGATTGATCAGGTCAGAAGAATGATTAAGAGCACTCAAAGGTCTAGCATCGTCAACAAAACTCTAGAATAATGATTGCAAATGCTCAAACATCTAATCCAATCCAATCAAAGACTGAATTCCAACACCCACCTTCTGAAAATCTTGACAAACTTGAGCTCTTTTAAACATTGACAGTTGCTAGAAGTATGTGACAAACTAAATATAAGAATGATGTCACACACGCTTTATGCTGAAATTCCATGAACAATGCCCCCCTCATGAGACTTAGCACGGGAACTGATTTTATCGCATGATACCTGTGCGATAACCCCTTTTTATCGCACGATTCGTGTGCGATAACTCTTCTTATCGCATGACACTTGTGCGATAACTCCTAAAGCCTTTTATCGCATGTTACATGCGCGATAAAATACTGTTCATCCTATTTTATCGCACGCCACTTGCGCGATAAAAACACTGTTCATCATATTTTATCACACGCCACTTGCGCGATAAAAACACTGCTCATCCTATTTTATAACATGCCACTTGCGCGATAAAAACACTGTTCATCCTATTTTATCACACGCCACCAGTGCGATAACCTTGAATTTCTTTGATGCGCGATAAAGATGAATATAGCCTTGTGCGATAAAGATGAACATGTCTTGTGTGCGATAACTTTGAACATATGAACTCAGTCCGAACTAAAAACTCAAAAACGTCCAGAATGATCAAACTAAGATGGATTGATGATCGTATGATGTTCAGAAATACTTTTCGATCAATCCTTAGCATTCAACACTTATCCAGACACAGTTATACGCACAAAATCATCAAAAAACTTACTGTTTCATCAAAAATGGGTTGTAGAATCTGAATCGTTGCAGAATGATCGTATCGATGAATGATTTCTTCGATTTAGCTCTGATACCACTTGTTAGTCCCATTAATACCAAGCAACAATTCAAGTAAATCAATATAATGGAGGATAGTAACAAGATGAGATATAAGAAAATATGGTGTATTATTCATATTGAAAGAAACTTCCTAGAGAGAGAATGGTTCTCTCTCTAGAACACACACTACACCATGATGTCTATATTATAAATGTTCTCTTTTTCCTAATTACACACACTAATCCTTATATACTCCCTTGTTAGTCACTTAAGCCCAAGCCCATATTACAATAGCCCAAGCCCATATTACAATTATAACCCTTTACAAAACTATCATATAATTAGCACATTTTGTGTCCTAACATATACACTAGTGGTGTACCCACGCAATACGGTAGAATGCAATATTCAAATAAATGTAAGCAAAAATGCAAAATAAAAACACTTTTTTTATAAAATGAAACACATAGTCAATTCCACCTTACATTGAGTGTGAGAATGAGTATGAAAAGTGGTGTTATGGCTGTGAAAGGCATTTTCCCTTAGACATCAATACTTGTTAGAGTCCATATACACAATACAGAATAACCAGATTGACTTTGAACTTCCATAAAGACAAGTTACTTGTTGAGCTCTGCACTTCCATATAAAATAACCACCTAAAATTTGTGTCTGAAGTGTTTTCTAGATTGTTACTCCAACCATGCTCTATACATAAATAATTATACATTGTTTTTTTTAAATATTTGTTAACATACATTTTCTAATTCTTAATAAAAACAAATGTTAATAAAATAGATATATTTTAGGAGCTCTTCACATGTAGATGAAGTGAGATAAAGAAAATTAGAGTGATTGAGTGAGTTGTTAGGAGTGACCCAAGTGATTATTGGGTTAGAAATGCACAAGTGATAGTTGAACCTATGGTAGACCACATTGATTCACTTAAACCCAAATAAGAAACAAAAACCCAAAGGTATGAATTTAATTAGATGGTGGTACAATAAATACAAATAAGTAAACCACAAGGTTTGTGGCGTACTGGTTAAGGCCTTGGGGGGATGTGACTCAGGAACTCATCTACCCCGGGTTCGAATCCAGGCGTTGGCAACTTGTGGCCACTGAGGAGTTATCTCAGGGTTGCATGCTTAGCAGCCAATTAGTGTCAGAGATTAGTCTAGGCAAAGCCTAGGATACCCTTTCAAAAAAAATAAGTATTCAATTACTTGTTGGCTCAAAACATACTAAAGAAAGCAAACACCAATAGTTATGAGAAACAAGTTAAATTTGGTGGAATGTTTAAAAAACAAACATAAACACTGTTAGGACACAAAATGTCCTAATTATATGATAGTTTTGTAAAGGTTAATATTTGTAATATGGGCTTGGGTATAGGAATTATGGGTTTGGGTTTAAAGGTGTAATAGGTGAGTATATATATGATGTGTGTGTAATTAGGTTAGGGAGATTAATTTACAATGTAGACATCCAAGGTGTAGTGTGTGTAAACTAGAGAGATAACCATTCTCTCTCTAGGGAAGTCTCTTCATGAATAATACACCACATTTCTTATTATCTCATCTTATTACTCAATCTATCAATTACGTGAATTGTTGCTTGGTTAAATGGGACTAACAAGTCTTCAATAAATTTAGAAGTTTAACCGTAGCACGTCGTTGTTGCACGGACATAGTATTAGAAAACAAAGGTTCAAACCAAAAATACGACATCACAAGAACCAACAAATGGCTTCTTCATTCAATACCAATGTAAGACTTCTTGTATGCTTTGAAATGCTTTATTGTAAGGTCAATAAACTGATCGGAAAATTCATTCATTGAACCCTTCCCGCCCTTGTATCGAAAAAGAAGCTAAGAATTTCATTATTCTTCTCATTTGAGAAACACGACCAAGTCAAAATTTGTTACAAAATAATTGTTCAAATATCTAAACAATTAACCAAGATATAGAACTTATCTAATAATGAAATGAAATTGCAGAAAGTAGCCTTACAACATCGACATAAGTCTAACCACAAGGGTTGTGGCGTAGTGGTTAATTAAGGCACTGGGATGTGGTACCCGGGGTTCGAATCCAGACGTACACAACAATTGTGATCATTGAGGTTTAATCAGGGCTGATGTCATACAGGCATAATTTGTCAATGGATTAGTTTAGATATAGCCTATGACACCCTTAAAAAAAACATCGACATAAGTCTAAAAATATTTCAGTTCTCACTAAATAATGACTTGATCAAATATGATTATAAGTGGTCAAAGTGACCCAAAATACACCTGGAGAAAGAATGAAAAAAAAATCACAACAAATTAGAGAAACTAAACAAGAATATGTGGGAGAAAACCAAAGATGGATAAAATGGTAAGATTGGGACCAAACTGATTGTATCGCTTCCAAACATTAAAACCCAAAAAGAGAGGACAAAAATGAAAAATTCTTACCAAAAGAATTTTAGTGAGAAGTGCCATTTTTGGTGAGAAGTGTGAGAAGTTCTTTAACCGTTGATCACTTTTAATCACCCTCCCAGGAATTGTGGCTTAAAAGTGAATTGATCTGGTGCATATTGGTGCATCTTAGGTGGGTTCATCTCATCCTAATGATCGTCAATTTCTCATCCAATGATTGATAACCACTTCTCACCAGAACCCAATCCATATATAGGGGTTAAATCATGCGAGGACCAAAAAAATGTTAAAAACCTTGAGGACTAATCTAATCCATAGATTAGTTTAAATCAAGGGTCATTATAAAAGGAAACATATTTATAATTAAATGGTGAAATAAGGGTATTTTGGTCCAATTAAAAGTAGATTGAAAGAGTTTAATGGGTTAGAGTCACACTTCTCACCAAATCAAGTTAGAACATATATCTGGATCACTGGATGGAACGGTCATACCCACTAGCCACCTTTCGCCAGAAAGCCAAAGCTCCAAATCCGCCGCCCAACACTACTCGCCTCACCTGCATCCATCTCAATCACACACTGCTCCCCCCTTGAAAACCCGTCGACTTCGAACACAGGGAACGGGATCTCGGATGGAGCTGTTCTTCGAAGCTAAAATTGAAGCGATAAATTGAACCTGTAAATTAGATCTGTGATAGAGGTGTTCTTCAGTTTCAGAATCAAACCAAAAAATCGAACCCATAAATGGGACATGGCATCTCGGATGAAGGCGAACATGTCAATTAGTTTTTTTTATCGTTCTTGAGTTTGAGTTGGAATTTTCTTAGATTCCTCTTTTATTTAGAGTTAGGATTCCTGGTTGTTTCTTGACTTTGATTTAGGTTTTATGAAATTAGTTTGCATTTTTGTATAATTTGTTTGTATTGTTGATCTAAGGATTCAGTTGTGTTTGAGTCTGGATTTGTGTATAATGGTGCTTGAAGAAACATGGTGGTATATGATGATTGATTCACTTTATGAAACACTGATTGTGTTTGGGTCTGGATAGGGGTATAGTGGTGCTTGATGGAACATGGTGACACATGGTGTTTGATTCACCTTATTAAACACAAGGTGAATCTGTTGAGTCTGTTGAGTCTGGCGTTTCATCTGATGAATCTTGAATCTGTGCGTTTCATCTGATTAATCTTGAATATGTATGTTTGGTGAATATGTGTGCTTCAGATGGTGAAATAACATATAAATGAAACACTGTCATTATTAACGTTATAAAAAAATTAATTTTTTAATGATTCAGTTGGTGAGTATGTGTTTCATATGGTGAATCTTTGTTACTAAAATGATAATTATGCCCTTTTCATGCGATGAAAAAAAATTCAAGTAAAACCACTGGATCAAAATCAAATTACGGCTTAGTTTCTTAGGTTTTCAAACTTTTTGTGGTTCTCATTTAATTATTGTAACACCCCGAATTTCTTAGGTAAACTTCCTTTCCTTAAATCGACGTTTTCAACTTAAGTTCTTTTGCCACCCTCGTTTCCTTTTCGTTGTAAGTTTCGCGTGCCGCCACCGTGTTCTCTCGTTATGAGTTTCGTGTACATGCATGCATTTCTTTTGTTGTCTACGTGGTTATGGTACGTTTGGAGCGATAGCAAAGTCAACCGTTTGAACGACTCGAATTAGACCCACCATGCGAACCGATCGAAGCTACTCGTCTCCTTCGCGCATGAACCATCAACGACTTGAGAACCATTTTCGGTACAATGATGGCGAGAGTGCCACGGCGAGAATGCCATGACCACTCTCGCTATTATCACTTTCGCATGGTAGCATCTACAGCAAACGATCGCCGGCGGTACAGGAACGGTGAGAGTGCCACGGCCAGTATGCCAAGGGCACTCTCGCGAGGGTCACTTTTGCAAGAAGAAGTCAGCAGCAATTTTCAGGGGCTCGCTGTACATTTGGGGCGAGAGTGCCCGGCCCGGCACTCTCGCGATGTCACAATCGCCGGCGTACGATTTCTGGGTATAAAAGGCAGTGATCAGTTTCAGTTTTTAGGAGGAAAATACCATTTGTTTGGCAGCCGACTTCTTCACCCTAAGGCAGCGTTTTTCAGCCTTCTCCACCCCATACCATTTATTTCTTTCACCTTCATGAATCAAGACCATTGATTACTTCTCTCTTAGGGTTCTACTCTCATTTATTCACCTATTTCAAGTGCCACAAAGCTAGGAGCTCCAAGTTACCTTCTAGGGTTTTCGTCAAAAACTAGGGTTTCTTCATAAACTCTTAGGTAAGTTGTTGTAGCACTCTTCATAAACTCTTAGGTAAGTTGTTGTAGCACTCATTTCTTCTCTTGAGCTATGGATTTTATTTATTGTGGGACCTAACCACAAGATTTTGTTAAATCTAGGGTTTCTTCAAAGGTTTAAGGGTCTTCTCTACATAAAACCCTAGTTGGTGAGTGTTTCCTTATCCTTACTTGATTTCTAAATTTCTTGTTAACAAATAAATGTTTACTTATGTGATTGTGATCTTGTCCAAGGGATTGGGGTCATCTAATTGTTGGAATTTGGTTAATACACCTATGTATGCATACTTGTATTTCTTTTCCATGTACAAAAGTGTTATGTATAGATATATACATACCCATATATATATATATGTGTGTACATATATTTATATATCTATATATAAATACATACACATATATGCATACCTATATATATATATGTATAATTACTCATACATACATGTAAGCATTGTCATTATCGTGAATTGGGTGTTACATGTTATACATGGGGGATGTGCGGAACTTGTTATTGTGCTATAACTTGTGGAGATTTATTTATATGCCTTCTTTATCATGTTATGGGTTTTTGTTGTGGTTGTCTCCTTGTGCACGAGGAGTTAAACCTTTATGGGCTTATGTCCGGTTTGGGTAAGCCATTTTGCGACTACTAGCGAGTAGGCAATAGGGGACGTTGAGGTCCTTGAGGTGTAACTCGGCTAGTTCGGATATGCAATGGGGTCCCATAAGTCCTTGAGGTGTAACTCGACGGAGTAGGCACTAAAGGCATGGTACGAGATGGTTTGAGGTTGTGATGTCTTTATGGCATGGGAACTAGGACCGGGACTTGAGGTGCAATCCGATAACGTTGTGGGTGACTCCATTCCCGTGTTCTTGTCACCCCGATGGTAACGGGTCTCCCTCGTATTTTTGTTGTTAAAAAAATGTTTCTCGGTTATATAATTATGTTCAGGTGGGAACGCTTAACGAGTTGATTTGTGGTAATTTTAGACCACATGGAGTCGGTAACATTATTCTATGTCTTTTGTCACAATTATATAAATGTGCAATTCATGTAATCTCACTAGACTTTTGTCTAACGCTTGATGTTGCATGTTTGTGGATTACAGGTTGTTGGGAACTGAAGATTTGCTAAGTATGGATAATACTGCCAGAACAACATTACTACTTCCAGAACAAAGTTACTACTGCCAGTAAAGGTTAGTACTGCCAGAACAAAATTACTACTGCAAGACAAAGTTAATACTGCTGGAAGAATGTTAGTACTGCTGATGCATTAATGCTGCTGGAACAAGGTTAGTACTGCTTGTCAAGATTAATACTGCTGAAGCAAGGTTAGTACTGCTGAGTCAAGTTAATGCTGCTGGAATGAATTAATGCTGCTGGAGAATATTAGTACTACTCATGCTGAATAAAGTTAATACTGCTGATGTGATAAGTTTGGTATGCGAAGATTTTAGAGATAAAGATGGAATGGATGAAGATATGCTTAAAGAAGATTCAGAAGATCAATTTATTTTTGATAGTTATCTTGTAACTATTTAGTATAAATAGATGTTGATAGATAGCTATTCAAATAATACGAAATACGCGATATACGAGAGTTTTTGAGAATACATTCTGTTTTAGAGAGAATTAACCTCAAGGTTTAGAACCCTATTTCTAGAGAAGTAGAAGTCGTCTTGATTGAGCCTGTTCATCAAGATTGAGGTTTGGTTGTAAGCTTGTGAGTTGAATCAGTGAATACAAACAGATGTGTGTTTTCTGATATATTGTTCTTTGATTGTGTGAATTAAAGTTCTATTCCGCAGATTCTTTAATTCTGAGTTCTAAGTATTTTTAGTCTTGTTAAGATTCGATCCTGACAAGTGGTATCAGAGCTTGTGTTTCTTAGAACTCAACAATGGACAATTCTATTGAATCAAACAGTACTCTTGTTTCTAAGGTTCCCATGCTCAGACCCAATGAGTTTGACATGTGGAAAATTAGAATCAAGCAGTATATTCTGCTTACTGATTATTCCATCTGGGATATCATAGAGAATGGTCCATGTGCTGAAGGAAGAATTGGACCAGATGGCAAAAGACCTCCTCCAAAGACTGATGCAGATAGAAAAGTCAGACAAATAGAGATGAAGGCCTTAAGCACTCTGGTTTTGGCTATCCCCAATGAATATCAGCATCAATTTCATCACTGCACTGATGCTCAGACTCTGTGGAATGCATTGGAAAAGAGATTCACTGGCACTAAAAGCACCAAGAGGAATCAGAAGGCAATTCTCAAGCAGCAGTATGAAAACTTTACTTCTACTAAGAATGAGTCTATGACTCAAACTTTTGATAGATTTAATAAGCTGATTGGAGAATTGGCTACAGTGGGAGTCAAGATGGAGGCTGATGATGTTAACAGAAAGTTCTTAAGATCATTAGGTGAAGAGTGGACAATGTATACTGTGTCCTTCAGACAGAATGACCAATTGGAAGATAAAGAGCTTGATGATCTTTACAATGATCTTAGAGTCTTTGAAGCAGAGGTTGAAGCCAAAAAGAAGCCCTCTGGATATGTACATAATGCTGCACTCCTTTCAGCATCACCTGATTCTACTGCTAACCCTGAATCAGTTAGTGCTGCTGGAGGAGTCAATCAGGAAAAGACCAATGATTCAGTACTAGAAGCCTTTTTTTCTAGTCATGTTAATTCCTCATTGATTAATGATGACTTAGAACAGATTAATGCTGATGATCTTGAAGAGATGGATATCAAGTGGCAGATGGCTATGCTGTCTATGAGGGTGAAGAAATTCATAAAGAGGACAGGGAGAAACAACTTTTCCCAAAGAAGAGAAGATGGTGCTGGATTTGACAAGTCCAAAGTTGAATGCTACAAGTGTCACAAGATGGGACACTTTGCCAGGGAATGCAGAGGTGGAACATCTCACAACAACCATCAACAAACTCAGGCTGGAAGTTCCAATCAAAACAGAAACTCTATTCAAGCTCTTGTCTCTCAACAAGGAATGGGATTTGATTGGAGTGATCAAGCTGAAGAGGCCATCCAAAATCAAGCACTTATGGCTGAAGTTTCAGATCTTCCCACTGAGGTAAAATCTAATCTCTGTACTCAAGCTTGTATAGACACTGTTAAAAGGTATAGAGATCACAATCAGGGAATGTGTGATGACCTTAAGAGATTAGAAAAGGACAGAAAAGACTATGTAGTAATTGTTGAGAAGTTTGAAGAACAGATTAGGGCTTTTCAAGCCAATGAACTTCAACACTCCTATGATACAAACTACTGGAAATGGGAAAAGGATGGTCTAGAGTTCCAGCTTAGAGAATCCAGGGAAGAGTGTGAGCAACTAAAAGGAGAGCTTGAGAAAGTTAAACTTGATGTAGAAAAGTTTAATTGTGCCTCTAAAGTCATGGACAACATAATCAACTCTCAAATCCATAGTAAGCTGAAACCAGGCATAGGGTACAATGCCACACCCCCACCCTACAACAACAACTACATCCCTCCTAAGTCAGACCTATTAGAAACCAAGGATAGGAAGGACTTACCTGAAGGAGCCACTGAAGTAGATCCATTAGATAAAGTAGTTGTTGAGGATAAGACTGAAAAAGAAGGATCTGATGAGAAATGTGTAAGTCCATGTGTTAAGAACAATGAGATGAAAAGGACTGGAAAGGGAAAGGGAGTTCATTATACACAGACCACTGTTGTGAACTCTAATACTTGTGAACATTGTTCTTGCAAGAAACATCAAGAGAATAAGCCCCAAAAACATGATAAAAAGAGGGGAAATCAAAGAAATTGGAATAACCAGTGGGCACAAAAGCAAGGAGTTGATCTGCAAAGGATTAACAGACCAAAACCTTGTTTTATTTGTGGAAAATTGAATCATCTTGCCAAACACTGTTATTTCAATCCTATTAACCAAAAGAAAAGTTTTCAAAGAAGTTTTCAAAAATCTTCTGGTTATAGGAAGACTGCAAGGAATAATGTGGCTAAGAAACAAGCTGAAACCAAAAGCCACATGAGAAAACAGACTGAAAAGGAACGTGTCAATATATGGGTCCCCAAAAGCACTAATGTTAGTACTGCTACCTCAGATAGTACTGCTGACAAGGATAGTGTTGCTAGAAGCAATACTAAAGACAATACTGCTGCTAGCAGTGTTAGTGCTGCTAACACTGTTAGTACTTCTTTTAAAGACAATACTGCTGCTAGCAGTGTTAGTGCTGCTAACACTGTTAGTACTGCTTTTAAAGAGAATACTACTGCTAGCAGTGTTAGTGCTGCTAACACTGTTAGTACTTCTTTTCAAGAGAATGCTGCTGCTAGCAGTGTTAGTGCTGCTAGCAGTGTTAGTGCTGCTAACACTGTTAGTACTTCTTCCAAGGTTAATACTGCTTCTAGTTTTTGTGCTGCAAGACCAATCATATTGACAAAGTACTCCAGTTCTGCAGTACCTAAGTTTGAAAATCTCATCAAAACCCAGTGCAAGTACTTTGATGAGCAAGGGAGACCCAAGACCACTTCGGCTTGGGTTCCCAATAAAAACTAACTGATTTATCTGATGTGCAGGGCAACCAACAGCTCAAGGGGAAGAGCATCTGGCATGTTGATAGTGGTTGTTCCAGGCACATGACAGGTAACATGGCATGCCTCAAGAATTTCAAAAGAATTGATGGAGGACATGTTGCTTTTGGAAATAATCCTGCAGGAGGTAAGATAAGTGGTAAAGGTGATGTGTCAAAAGGTAAGATGACATTTGAGGATGTTTACTATGTTGAGCAATTGAGATACAACCTGTTAAGTGTATCACAGGTCTGTGACAAGAAACATAGTATATTATTTACTGATTCTGAATGCATTATTCTTGCTCCTGGATTCAAAGTAGTTGATGAAAACATGATACTATTGAGAACTCCTAGAAAGGATAATGTGTATTGTTTAGATTTAGAAAGTGTTTCATCTGATTCATCTCTAAATTGTTTGGTTTCAAAAGCTTCAATAGATGAATCTTCACTTTGGCATAGAAGGATGTGTCACATGAATTTTAAAACAATGAATAAACTTGTTAAAAATAATCTTGTTAGGGGTTTACCATCAAAAGTCTATTCATGTGATGATCATTGTGTTGCATGTCTCAAAGGCAAACAACACAAAACTTCTCATAAGTCCAAAGAGATAAACACTATCTCAAATCCTCTTCAGTTGTTGCATATGGATCTGTTTGGCCCTACAAATGTCATGAGCATTGGCAAGAAGTCATACTGTTTAGTTATTGTTGATGATTACTCTAGATTTACTTGGGTATATTTTCTGAGAACTAAAGATGAGACAAGTGGACTGATCAAATCTTTTATTCTTAGAATTGAAAACCAATCAAATCAAAAAGTGAAAGTCATTAGATCAGATAATGGGACTGAATTTAAAAACTTTGATCTAAACACCTTTTGTGAGGAAAAAGGAATTGAGAGACAATACAGTGCTCCTAGGACTCCACAACAGAATGGTGTTGCTGAGAGAAGGAATAGGACACTGATTGAGGCTGCTAGATCTCTGTTAGCTGATTCAAAATTACCCACTACTTTTTGGGCAGAAGCAGTTAATACGGCTTGTTATGTTCAAAACAGAGTCTTGGTCATAAAGCCTAAAAACAAGACACCTTATGAACTTTTTCTGAAAAAGAAACCATTTATTGGATTTTTCAAACCATTTGGGTGTCCTTGTACAATTCTCAATACCAAATCTCACTTAGGTAAGTTTGATAGCAAAGCAGATGATGGCTTTCTTGTTGGTTACTCATCTCAGAGTAAGGCTTACAGAGTGTTTAATACCTCTTCTAGAATAATTGAAGAAAGTGACAATGTCAAATGCAATGAGCACACACCAAATCCTATTGGTTCAGGTCCTGATTGGCTATTTGACATTGATTCACTCACTAATTCTTTGGGTTTCAGTAGTGATGTAAATGCAGGACAAAGGGATGCACCACCATCAGATAACAGTATTCAGTCTGTGATATTTCCACTCCCCACCATTGATCCTGTTGACTTCTGTGAACCAGAAAAGGAAGCTGAACCCATTCAGAATGAAGAAGAGAGAAGAATAAAGGAAAATCAGACTTCAAGATAGTCTGAAGTACTTGAAGAAGCTGAAGAAAATCCAGACTTAAATGAGTCAAGTCTGGATGGGAACTTAGTTGAGGAACCTGGTCATCCATCAAGAACTCAGAAAAATCATCCTCCTGAGTTGGTTATAGGAGACATTGCTTCTCCCATGATGACTAGGAATCAAAGCAGACTTCAAGAGCTACAAGATCAGCAGAATACAGTTAATACTGTACTTACTTGCTTTCTATCCCAAATTGAGCCCAAAAAGGCTTATGATGCTATGAAAGATCCAAGTTGGATAGAAGCAATGCAAGAGGAGCTGCTACAGTTTAAATTACAGGATGTTTGGGACTTGGTGGACCTTCCAAAAGGTCATAGAGCAATTGGCACCAAGTGGATTTTCAGAAACAAAAAGGATGACAGAGGAATTGTGATCAGAAACAAAGCAAGGCTGGTTGCACAAGGGTATACTCAGGAAGAGGGCATAGACTATGAGGAAGTCTTTGCTCCAGTGGCACGGATTGAAGCAATTAGGCTATTTCTAGCCTATGCCTCATTCATGAAGTTCAAGGTCTACCAAATGGATGTAAAAAGTGCTTTTCTGTATGGAAGTATTGATGAAGAAGTATATGTCTGTCAACCCCCTGGATTTGAGAATCCATTGCACCCTGACAGAGTGTACAAGTTGAAGAAGGCACTTTATGGTTTACATCAAGCCCCAAGAGCATGGTATGACACCCTGTCTACCTATCTCTTGAAAAATGAATTTGAAAGAGGAGTCATTGACAAGACCTTGTTCATTAAGAGGAGAAAGAAAGACACACTACTTGTTCAGATCTATGTGGATGACATCATCTTTGGATCCACAAATGATCACATGTGTAAAGAGTTTGAAGAGTTAATGCACAAGAGCTTCAAGATGAGTTCCATGGGAGAACTTACTTTCTTCCTTGGGCTTCAGGTGAAACAGAGGAAAGATGGGATTTTCATAAGCCAATCCAAATATGTGAAAGACATCCTGGACAAGTATGGTTTAACAGACTCAAAGCCAGCAAGCACACCAATGGAGACACACAAACAGATCACTGCAGATCTTGAGGGGGAGGATGTGGATGTCCATCATTACAGATCTATGATTGGATCACTCATGTATCTCACAGCCTCTAGACCAGACATTATGTTTCCTGTATGTGTTTGTGCCAGATTTCAGGTTACACCTAAGCAATCACACCTTCATGCAGTCAAAAGAATTTTTAGATACCTAAGAGGGCAACCTAGATTAGGTCTTTGGTATCCTTATGAATCTTCGTTTGACTTGCTTGCATACTCAGATAGTGACTTAGGTGGAGCTAACATGGATAGGAAGTCTACTTCAGGTGGATGTCAGTTTTTGGGTGCAAGACTTGTATCATGGCAGTGTAAGAAACAAACCACAGTGTCCTTATCTACAACAGAAGCTGAGTATATAGCTGCTGCAAGTTGCTGTTCTCAGGTGTTATGGATTCAGAATCAGATGTTGGACTATGGGGTAACATTTCTTCACACTCCAATCTTCATTGACAACAACAGTGCCATTAGCATTGTTAACAATCCTGTCAAACACTCAAAAACAAAGCACATAGAGATCAGGTATCACTTTATTAGAGACTGTAATGAAAAGAAATTGATTCAAGTTGCTAAAGTTCATACCAATGACCAGTTTGCAGATCTATTCACAAAAGCATTTGATGTGGGTAGATTCACTTTCTTGGTAGCAAGTGTGGGCTTGATCAACCTTGAATAAATTCATGATTTTTAATTTTTTATACCTGTATTTCTTTGTATATTTGGTGTTACTAACTAGTTTTCTCAGAACCTCAGTATGACTCAGATTGACAAGTGCTGCAAAGTGTAAGTATAGTTACCACTGCCAGTGCAGAATTACTACTGCTAGTACATATTTTCTACTGCTAATGTGTAGTTAATACTGCTTTGTAGTTAATACTGCTTAGTAGTTAATACTGCTTTGTAGTTAATACTGCTTAGTAGTTAATACTGCTTTGTAGTTAATACTGCTTTGTAGTTAATACTGCTTAGTAGTTAATACTGCATGTGTAGTTAATAATCCTTTGTAGTTAATACTGCTTAGTAGTTAATACTGCTTTGTAGTTAATACTGCTTTGTAGTTAATACTGCTTAGTAGTTAATACTGCTTGTGTAGTTAATACTGTTGTGTAGTTAATACTGCCTTGTAGTTAATACTGCTCAGTCGTTAATACTGCTAAGTCGTTAATACTGCCTCTAAAGAAAATCAGGGCTAGTACTGCTATAAATACTCTTTCAGCCCGCCAAAGTTCATAACGTCTCTTTGCATTCAATTTCTCTCTCTCGTTCTAACCTTTTCTCCCTAGAATCTCTGTGTTCTCTATCCAAATCCTCAGGAAGAATGACGACAATGGAGTTTGTCGATGAGCACAATGAGATTGCGATGCTTCAGAAGCCAAAGCAGGCCGCAGGATTTCATGATATGGTGGATTTTCTCAAGTCCACACACATCTCTCATGCCCTAACAGTGTGCCCAACCATATATATTGAGCATCAAAAGCAATTTTGGGAGAATGCCACTGTTATATTCGAAGATGGGCAGAAAATCATTCGAACAAGGGTTTGTGACAAACCCTTGAAGGTCACAGAGGAGGTTATTCGCATCACTCTTCACTTAGATGATGCCTCAGGTATAACCTATCTCTCTAATGATGAACTTTTCTCGACCTTACCAAGAATGGGGTATGAAGGTCCCATTGGAATTTTTAAATTCTACAAGTCAAAGTTTTTCACCCAATGGCGATTTTTTGTTCATACTCTTATGCACTGTATTTCAAAGAAAACAACTGGATGGAGTGAGTTTAGCAGTACCATTGCTTATGCCTTGGTCTGCTTAGCCACTGCCAGAAAGTTCAATTTTTCAGCAATGATTTTTAATGATCTTGTGGCAAACCTAGAATTCAAAAAGCGCTTTTACATGTATCCCAGGTTTGTCCAAGAAGTAATTAACCATGAATTGACGGATTTACCTCAGTCCGCTGAGGTATATGTGCCAAAACCCCCTAAAGGGAAGGTTTTCTTAAATATGAGAAGAATTCCTAGGGACTCGGAAGGAGTTGACACACCATTGTTCTCTACAATGATGGTTGTGTCCCACACCACTGAAGGTATGGCATCAGGGTCAAGGCCCCCATTAGACACACCCACTGATGGCCAATCCCCACCTTCCATCACCAAAGAAATCCCACAGTCCATTCTTTTAAGACCCACTCCAAAAATCACCAAGAAGTTTGAACGAAGAAAGGTACACAAGGTTCCTTCCCTTGATGTATCTCCTAATAGCCCAAAGCCTACAAGCCCTCTATTGGAGCATTCTCCAATAGAGAATATCAAAAGGGTAACCACAGGGGTGTCTCCCAACCCCAAGAAGGTGCTCTCTAAGGAGAAGGATGAGCATGTGGGCTGCAAGGCTGCCACTACTTCTGCTAGCAAAGAGAAGGACAGTGGTAACATCACTAAAACCTTCCCCACGGCAACTCAGAATGTGAAAACATTCAGAGGACCCAGGCGCCAAGAAACCATGGGAGTAGGTTGTACTTTTGCTAGGCAAGAGACACCTACTAAAACTTCCTATGATCCTGCAAGGGAGGTAAACACTTCTAAACCAGGTGAGGATAGATATACTTATGAGGAATTGATGGAAACCATTGCCAACATCAACATTGATGTCATGGATCAGCAGAAGGAGATTGATGAGCTTAAGAAGGTGGTTCTTTATCAACACACCAAGATAGAGAAGAATAAGAAGATGATCACCAAACTGCTGCAAAGAAGGAAGAAAGCTCAGTATGTTCTGAAAAGGAGAAGCTCAACCACTGATGCTTCCAAAAAGGGGGAGTTAGAAACTGAACTAAACATGGAGGATGCAAAGGTTGAGGGGGAGAATGAGCATAAGGTTGAGGGGGAGGCTGCAGTATCTGAGATTGAAGCAGCAGTAACTGAAATTATGAAGAGTCTTGTTGATGCAGCAGTATCTGAAAGTGAGAAGGAAACAGTATCTGTATCTACAGTAACCAAATCTGAGATTGAAGCAGAGGTATTTGAGATTGTGAAGAATAGTGTTGAAGCAGCAGTATCAAAGATTATAAAAGAAGCAGTAACAGCTAGAGCAGCAGAAATGGTTAATGCTGCTAGTCAAAAAGCAGCAGAAACCATTCAAGCAGCAGAAATGGTTAATGTTGCTGAAAAACATAAGGCAGCAGAAACCATCCCTGAAGCAGCAGAAACAAAGGAAACAGCAGAAACGATCCCTGAAGCAGCAGAAACAAAGGAAACAGCAGAAACGATCCTTGAAACAGCAGAAACAAAGGAAACAACTGAAACCATTCCTGAAGCTGTTAAATCACTCAAAAGAACCAAGATGGTGTCAAACAAAAGACCTAGAACAAAGTCTATAGCTTCAAAGAAGAAAGTTGTAAAGAAGCCTAGGGTGGAACCCATTGTAGAAGAAGCTAAGGAGGAAGTTGTGAAAGAGAAAGCTGATCAAAAAGTTGCTGAAGAAGAAGTGGCAACTCCATCAGGTCAACCAAGCAATGTACAATCACCAACAAATGCTCAATGTGATATGTATATTACTGTGGTTGATACTAGTCCAATCAAAGTTAAACCATTAGCTTCTATGGCTCCTGAGATCATCTTCTGGGATACTTTGAAAGATCAGAGAAAGGAGTACATTAGAGTAAAAAGAGCAGATGGGAAGTTTGAGGTCAGTTCTACATGGGGAAGACTTATCAGGATGTGCTCTAGATCTGACATTGAGGAGATGTTCAAGGTAGGAATGAAGCTTTATGGAAATATGCTGACTGAGAATGGAATGTCCATCACCAAAATGGTACTTGAATACTTGTGCCTAATGTTCAATACAGAAGCAGTTAAGTATTTGACAGAAAGGCAATTTCAAACTGTTACCAACTGGATGCTTATTGAAAACTGTGGTGTGTATGTCATAACACTTGACTATGCATATCATGAGTATTATTTGGTGGATAAAGTATACAAGCACAGCATGACAAGGTTGAAAGGAATGCTAAAAACTAAGTTGGTGGGTAACAAAGATTCTAAGATGGCAAGATACCTGGTAAGAAGGATCATCAATCAAAGTTTGGGATTGAATCCTGACTTGTGTGTTCAAGATTAAGTTTTGGAAGCATCATCATCTGAAGAACTTGACTTCTCTTTCTAAAAGTCAAGTTAGGGGGAGATTGTTGGGAACTGAAGATTTGCTAAGTATGGATAATACTGCCAGAACAACATTACTACTTCCAGAACAAAGTTACTACTGCCAGTAAAGGTTAGTACTGCCAGAACAAAATTACTACTGCAAGACAAAGTTAATACTGCTGGAAGAATGTTAGTACTGCTGATGCATTAATGCTGCTGGAACAAGGTTAGTACTGCTTGTCAAGATTAATACTTCTGAAGCAAGGTTAGTACTGCTGAGTCAAGTTAATGCTGCTGGAATGAATTAATGCTGCTGGAGAATATTAGTACTGCTCATGCTGAATAAAGTTAATACTGCTGATGTGATAAGTTTGGTATGCGAAGATTTTGGAGATAAAGATGGAATGGATGAAGATATGCTTAAAGAAGATTCAGAAGATCAATTTATTTTTGATAGTTATCTTGTAACTATTTAGTATAAATAGATGTTGATAGATAGCTATTCAAATAATACGAAATACGCGATATACAAGAGTTTTTGAGAATACATTCTGTTTTAGAGAGAATTAACCTCAAGGTTTAGAACCCTATTTCTAGAGAAGTAGAAGTCGTCTTGATTGAGCCTGTTCATCAAGATTGAGGTTTGGTTGTAAGCTTGTGAGTTGAATCAGTGAATACAAACAGATGTGTGTTTTCTGATATATTGTTCTTTGATTGTGTGAATTAAAGTTCTATTCCGCAGATTCTTTAATTCTGAGTTCTAAGTATTTTTAGTCTTGTTAAGATTCGATCCTGACACAGGTCCCACTAGCGGTGTCTAGATCTTGTTGGGTTGCCGACCATGCTAGGAGCTTGGAGGGTCGGGCTTTTGGGAATTCGAGATGAGAGACTTTTTGGAGATATAGTGACACCCGGATTAATCTAGCTTACTTTAATTCTAGATTAATAGGTTGTTGTGTTTTATGTCTCAATACTCCTATGTTTAATCATTGTCCAAACTATCCCATTGCATTTAAGGGTTTTAGTTGGCTTACGTTTTGAAGTTTAAATTTACCCATTTTTCCGGAATTTCCCCTATATTTATTGTTTAAATTTTAGGGTGTTACAATTATCGTCATATATATATATATATATATATATATATATATATGGATATTCTTTTGTAAACCATCTTAATCTTGCAAACCGTGTAAATCGTCGATTTTCATTGGTTAAATTAATGAAATTGTTTCATGTTATTTTGATAAAATTGTTTCATATCATTCATTTTTTGATAAAATTGTTTCATATATTCGTGTTTTTTGTGTAAAAACGAAAAAGTTTCATTAAACTGAGCAAATATATGAAACAGTTTCATAAGAATGAAAAAAATACATGAAACTACATCAAAAACACAAATATATGAAACAACTTCATCACGAAATGAATGATATAAAACAATTTCATCAAAATAAACCATTAATGAAACAATTTCATTAATTTAACCAATGAAATCGACAGTTTGCACGGTTTGCAAGATTATGATGGTTTATAAAATAAAGGGCCTCTATATATATGGATATTCTTTTGTAAACCATCTTAATCTGGCAAACCGTGTATTCGTTATTAAAACGAAATATAAAATTGTTTCATGTATTCGTGTTTTTTATGTAAAAACGAAAAAGTTTCATTAAACTGAGCAAATATATAAAACAGTTTCATAAGAATGAAAAAAAATACATGAAACTACATAAAAAAACACAAATATATGAAGCAATTTCATCACGAAATGAATGATATAAAACAATTTTATCAAAATAAACAATTCATGAAACAATTTCATTAGTTTAACCAATAAAATCGACAGTTTACACGTTTGCAAGATTAGGATGATTTATAAAATAAGGGGCCTATATATATATATATATATATATTTATATATATATATATATATATATATATATTTATATATATATATAGAGGTGGTTTCATTTGAAAATCACTCTTAAATTACAAACTATGAAACCCACTTAGTAGCCATAGATTACAATAATTAAGGGTCTAGATGATTTTGTGCTAATTTTGGTAATTAAAAATTAATTTTAGTTTTAATATTTTAATTAAAATATGCTGGAAGGACATAATAGTACATATCACCAAATTCAAAATGGAAACTGGATCAAATCGGTTACTAACCTGATCCTATTATGATTCAAATTAATTGCAACATTAATTGTTAATTAATATTAATTGTAATTTAATATTATTAACTAAAAACTATGATTCGATTTCATCAATCATGATGCGATTTCGCCAGCCATGATTCAACTTTTTTGTGTGTAATATGTGATAGAAACTTGTTTTGTTGTTTAATTGACATGAAATAACAATGAATCTCACTTACAAAACCCCTATGAAATCGACAAAAATTCCGAAACAAATCGAACCTTCCAGTGGAATTAGGTTCATTGTGTGTGTAATTGTGATGAAACTACGCCATATTTCATTGTGTGTGTAATTGTGATGAAACAAATCGAATCTACAGCGATGAACAACGATGAACCGGCGATGAAAACAAAGTTGAACGGAGATGAAAACGATGAAACGACGATGAACAACGATGAAACGGTGATAAAAACGAAGATGAACGGCGATGAACAGTGATGAAAACGGAGATGAACGACGATGAACAAAGATGAAACGGAGATGAAAACGAAAATGAACGGCGATGAACAAAGATGAAAACGGAGATGAAACGAAGATGACTTCAATAATTAATTAAAATCCGAAACACACTCTGATAAAGATGGTATCGATCATTGCTTAAAATCTGAAACCCAGTCTGATAAGGATGGTGTAGATCATTGCTTAAAATTCGAAACCCACTAACTGATAAGAATGGGGTCGATTTTAGTTTCCAAATAAGTAGGGATTTCTAGTAATTAAGGATCCAATATAATAATTAACTAAAATTCTATTCAGTTTCCATAATTAATCAGATAAAATCAAAAAGACTACATTACCCCTTGTAATTAATTTAAAATAAAAAGGCAAGAAAAAAATCTGATTGGTTGATTATGGTTTCTAAAGTTTGCAATTTAATGGTGGTTTTCACATGATCCCCCTCCTCTCTCTCTCTCTCTCTCTCTCTCTCTCTCTCTCTCTCTCTCTCTCTCTCTCTCTCTCTCTATATATATATATATATATATATATATATATATATAGATGTGCAATGTTTTCTGCCTATAGCTGAAATGTGTCTGGACGTTGTGCGTAGGCTTAGTGTTGAACTTGTTGTTTTGTTGGTAATATTAGAAGCACAAATATTATCATTTTGGGTTCTAATTAATTATTTGCAAACGGAGGTTATTAAAATATTTAATTTATATTAAATTAAAACCTCCAAAAATATTTCATAAATCGAGTGAAATTCGTGAGCGAAATCGGTCATGCAACGAGTTATGATTCCGGGAGTAATGCGTCAAAGATGACGTAGTTTGCATAGGTGTTTGGTAAGAAAACTTAGTCATAACTATGGGACCGTTTACCAACTCTTTCCGGGTAAGTGCTGTCCGGGTAAGAGTGCTGTCTCGGGTAAGTGCTGTCCCCGGTAAGTGCTATCCGGGTAAGAGTGTTTACGAAGTCTTTTTTGGTAAGTGCTTACCGATAAAAAATGACCATTTTAACTCTTTTATAATTATATTCTAAATTAAATTTAATTATTTCTATTACAAATCATTTAATGAAAGAAAAAAACAAACTTCATACTTTAAATATTTTTTTAACAAAAATATACTCATTTCCATGAAAAAAGCAATCATTTATTGGCCACTGTTTGTTTTGGTGAGTGGCTTTGGTTTGTATTGTGAGCTCTTATTAATAATATTATCTTCTTGTTGTGCAAAAAAAACGATCGGTTGTAGAAAACCCTAATCGCAAAAAGGGCAAAGTGTGTAGAAACGAAATCTGACCCGGGTAAACATGATTTTGGTGCTGGCTCGGTAAGATCACAGTCAGCTTCTCGGTCAGATCTCGGTCAGATCCAGAACTTGGTAAACGCTCTGACTGCTGACCGGGTCAGATGTGCTGACCGAGTCAGCCCGGTCAGCAGCTAGTAAACAGGCCCTATGTCTCAAAAGCTAATTAGTTGGTCGCGCATTAGTATCTATGCTTTAACAATATTTACATCTTAGTACAGCAAATAGAGGTGTAGCAGCTAAACACACACTTGTTTAATAGTTAAGATTGGTAGCACGTTAAGCTCGTGGCACGCTATGGCCTAATGCGCATTTTTCATAATGTGATATTTAAATTTTCTTTACGTTTTTATGTCTTATTTGCAAGTTTTTTAATATATAACCTAACTTAATTTGCTTGTTACTATTGACTCATTGAGACATTGAGTAACACTATAAAACATATGTTTTTATATACAATATTATATATGAATTAGAAATTTGATGTCGTAAGTCATGCCTTGAAAACGCTATGGCTTCGCCGTGGCTCCTAAAACTTGAGATTTGACCTCGCCGCCACGTCACGTCTCACGCCATTTAAAACCTTGGTTAATATATATATATATATAGAGGCGGATTCAAACGAGGAGCGTACCAATTTAAGAGAACGTGAGGAGCAATTGATAGTTATGAATCACATGTGATTGGCAGTTGTGGATCACATGTGATTCACAACTGATCTGGATGAGAATCGACAGTTATGGATCACATGTGATTGGCAGTTGTGGATCATTAATGATCCGCGACTTGCACGCGTCGCGAACCAAGTCGCGCTACTTTTGCGCGAAAATTCGATTATGTCCGATTTTTTAGCGTTGTAAATCATATGTGATCAGAAGCATGGGAGTGCTCCTCACGTTCTCTTAAATTGGTACGCTCCTCGTTTGAACCTTCCTATATATATATATATATATTAATTTTATACTTGCTTTTTCTTATAGAAAAGATCTTAAATATTTAATAAAATACAAACCAATCGTTCTATGATTTTATGTTTAAACGAAAAATATGGGCAAATGGTAGCCACTACAATATTGGTCTGAACTTCTTGTGGTTTGAATTAAATTGGCATCTTGCTGCCTTTTTTTTCATTGGTGAGTCATCTTTTTTTTTAGCAATAGATCTAAATTCAAAAGAAAAAAAATGAATCTTTAAATTATCTAAAACCGGATTAATTAGTTAAATGACCTTAAATGAGGTCTTAATTAACTCTATAATCTTTTAAAATTTAAAATTAAATCAGTAACCTTAATAAATATGTCATTCCTAAACTACCTTTAGTGAAATCCTCCATCCCCCTACTTGTTACAGACGCCTCTTCCCAGACCGTCTTCCCCAAATCCTAGATCAACTACCTTCTTCTTCCCAAAATCATGTGCCCCTACCTTCTTCTTCGTTGGACGCCTCCTCCATTCTTCTTAGACGGACGATGGTGGTCTGAGTACATAGCAGAGACGACCCAAATCGACCTTCTCCCTCTTCTTCGTCGGACGGTGGTGGTGGTCGGAAAAGGTAGCAGATGGTGGTCGAAGCACATAACAGAAAGGGTTAGGGTAATATGGTCATTTGCTTCTTGAAAAATAGGAGGTCATTTTGCAAAACCATGGTATCTGGAAGGTTATATAACTAAATCACCCATCTAAAACCTGACCGAAGAATATATTGAGATACGTGTGTCATGTTACGAGAAAATTTTGAAAATCTTTGGACTATAGCTTAAAACAGTAAGGTACCAGATTTAGATCTCACAAGATAAGGACTTCAACCCTATATTTACCAATACGAAAACACAGGTTTAGCCATCAACATTTCCTTTCTTAATTCTCTGTTTAAATTCATTCTCCCAAATATACAGTACCATTCCAATGGCTGCTTCAACAATGGTTCTCTCCTCCGCTTCATTAGCAGGTCAGGCCGTGAAGATCGCACCCTTCAGCTCTGATATGTTTGGTGAAGGAAAAGTCGCCATGCGGAAAACCGCAGCCAAGGCCAAGACTAAGACTGTTTCATCTGGTAGCCCGTGGTACGGTCCAGACAGGGCCAAGTACTTGGGACCCTTCTCCGGTGAGGCTCCATCATACCTTACAGGAGAATTCCCAGGTGACTATGGTTGGGACACAACTAGACTCTCAGCCGACCCTGAGACCTTCGCTAAGAACGGGGCGCTCGAGGTCATCCACTGCCGGTGGGCCATGCTTGGAGCACTCGGATGTGTCTTCCCCGAGCTTTTATCCCGCAACGGAGTTAACTTCGGTGAGGCTGTATGGTTCAAGGCTGGATCCCAAATTTTTAGCGATGGTGGCCTAGATTATTTAGGTAACCCAAACTTGGTACATGCACAAAGCATATTGGCAATTTGGGCCACCCAAGTGATCTTGATGGGTGTTGCTGAAGGTTACAGAATTGCCGGAGGACCCCTCGGAGAGGTGGTCGATCCCTTGTACCCAGAAGGAAGCTTTGACCCATTGGGCCTCGCTGACGATCCTGAGGCTTTTGCGGAGTTGAAGGTGAAGGAGGTCAAGAATGGAAGATTGGTTATGTTTTCAATGTTCGGCTTCTTTGTTCAAGCCATTGTCAACGGGAAGGGCCCATTGGAAAACCTTGCTAACCATCTAGTTGATCCGGTTGCCAACATCGCATGGTCTTATGCAACCAACTTTGTTTCCGGAATGTAAGATCAATAGATGGAAATGTAGTTGTCAATTTTTTTTAATTGTTGGTGGATACAAGCTTGTAAGTTGTAACAACCGGTTTTCTAGCTAAGCCTTGAGAGTTTGGTGGCCAATGTCCAATAAAGAAAAGTTATTGGAAAGGGGCTATTTGCAATTAATGATAGATACTTAAGGACCCAAATCCCTAGGTCTCTCATTTCATTTCATTGTTCGTTTTGGTGTTGGCGGCTGAGAAGAGAATCAGAAAAGGAAAGAAAGCGATTGTCATTGATTTCGATCGGAGAACCTCAAATCTGGTAAGCAATCGATTCCTCTATGTATTTTCTGCCTATTAGATATCTGGGTACATCAATTTCTGGGTTTTCCCTTAATGTTTGAGCTGTGTAATCTTAGTAAGAACAATAATGGAGTTTTAAATCTAAATCGGACTGTTAAAGGATCGAATTAAATGTTTATATGGGTTTTGAGGTTAAAGATTAGCACATATCAATTTATGAGAATGGATGTGATGTTAATGATTTCAGTGATTAGGCTAAAAAGGAAGTTTTCGGTTCTGTGGTTCGTAAAATCGGCAATCGCCGATTCCGGAACATGTGATACCGGATCCCAAAAGGGTTTCTGGAATTGTTGGATACCGGATCCTATAGGGGATTCCGGAAGAGTGTTGATACTGGATCCCATAGGGAGTTCCAGAACTGACTGACACCGGATCCATAGAGGATTTCCGGAACTAAGGACTACCGGAAGTGTTAATACCGGATCCCATAAGGGAATTCCGGAACCGGGACTCCAGATCCGCAAAGGGAGTTCCGGAATTGAGGAAGAATACCGGACCCATTAGAGAGTTCCGAAGCGTGGTGAATACCGGATCCTGTGAGAGGGATTCCGGAAGTCGCAAAATACCGGATCCCACAAAGGGGATTCCGGAACTGTCATCACCGGAACTAGTAGGAGGATTTCGGAAGTGCACTTTTGATTATGGGTTCAGACTAGGAGAAAGATCTAGGGTTAGTAGTTGGGATGACCCTAATTAAATTGTATGATATGCTTTAGGTGTAAGAACAGTGTGGGACGAGACGCGTGGTTAGGAAAGTCACTACTATCAGGTGAGTTCCCTAAACCTTTTTACATGGATTACGATGCTAAATATTTTACTGATTATGGACTATTATGTAACACCCTAAAAATCAGGGTGAATTTAAACCTTAACTTTAACAAGGTTAAACATAAGATCTGCCAAACTTTTATACATAATAGAGAATTGACCTTGAGGATTCATATATACATCAATGCAAATTCAAAATAACCTATTAATCTAATCCTGTCAACTAAGATCAGATTAAACTGGTTATCTAGGATTTATCAAAAACTCCTCACTAAGGCTAACTTCTCCATTTTCCACAAAAGTATATACTCGAATGCACTCGTCCCACAGCCCTTTACTTTCCCGAGCTAGTACCTGGTAAGAAAATATAATTTGAAACGATTAGGCTAACGCCTAGTGAGAACATTCGGTTTCAAAATAATACTTTTAAAATCACTGTAAACAAGGCATAACAAACCCGGTTTACCTTTTTCTTACCATCTGTATCAACATCTTACGATGACGGGGTTAAACCCGATTCCATGAATATGACCGACACCAAGTCAGTCATGATATCATGTTCAAGAGCCCACTACGAATCTCCACGAATTCTAGATTAATGCTCATATCCAAGAAATCACAATTACACATGTCAATTTCTTGGAAAGGAAGTAGAGATTACGATTAAGCCATGCCTATCTCTTTCCTTCCTTAGAAATCGGGAATTACGATTAATCCACGCCTATCCCACGATTTCTCATTAATGTGAAATGGGAATTACGATTAGTCCATGCCTATTCCTCATTTCACCAAAACGGGAATTACGATTAGTCCACGCCAATTCCACGTTTATCACACACACTGGAATTACGATTAATTCACGCCTATTCCATCTGTTCATTAAAACTAGTGCCTATGGATCTATTACACTTATTTGTACACGTGCAGGTTATTGCTTAATATAAATCATTTTCAAATAACATTAATGAAGTTAAGCAAAAACCATTTATTTCAAGATAACCAATTTTGTTTCGTATCAAAACTCATTCAGGAAACATTCATTATAAAATATACCTTACCATAAATTGAAATACGTTTATAAAAAGGGTAAGGTAAGAATGAACTCACCTGACAGCAATAGCGTCACTCTTACTTCACTTCTTAAAGTTGTAAAGACTTTCCGCTACTAAACTTCCTAGAGTCTGAAACATCCAAATACATATTGTACTGATATCAAACTACTGTACAGGACTCTTAAAGACTAAGAATCCTAAATAATCAAAATTCTAGACACTTATCGCAACCCAAAGGAATGCATCTACACTTATCGCAACCTATTACTTGCGACACCATACTTATCGCAACCCATTGTTGCGACATCCCTCTTATCGCAACCAACTGTTGCGACATAACATCTTATCGCAACCAACTGTTGCGACATTGTTCTTATCGCAACCAATTGTTGCGACATAACTCTTATCGCAACCAACTGTTGCGATACACTCACTCTATCGCAACTCACTGTTGCGACAATCATCATTATCGCAACTCACTGTTGCGATGTTCATCTTTGTCTCAACTAACTGTAAACGTATTTAAGCCCGAAATCTATACTTTTAAGCCATAACAATTTCTACAAAAGTGCAGATATGCTTAACATCATTAGCAGAAACTATTTATAAACCCAGTTTTCTCATATCTTTCCAAAATCATCAAAACGCAATTCTAAACCATTAGAAAGCTATGTAAACATGCTAGGAAGAATTCTTGTTAAAACCGTACCTTTAATTTCACCACTTGAACCTTCAATCTACTGCTGAAAATTTGTTTTCTTTCTTCCTCTTCTTTCTTCTTTCTTGGTTCTCTCTCTCTCTCTTTTGTACGAAACACACACACCAACAAGGTTTCTAAAAAAGATGAGAAAATATCTCACTTTTCTAATTTTAAGAAAAGTGAGGCGGTGGTGTTTAAGTGGTTTCACCACTTGACCAAAACAGTCCCTCAACTTTCCTTAATTGACAACTTCCACCCTCCAACTTATAAATTAAAATTAAAGTTTACCCCTTAACTTATAACTCCGTAAAACAAATAACGTAACTTGCTCGGGGATAAACTCTAAAATTAATCTATCAAATAATTATACTCAAATTATTCAATAAACCAAACATAACACTTTATATAGAAAATCGAGATGTTACAATACTCCCCAACTTGAAAATAATTTCGTCCTCGGAATCAAAGCTAGGTAAACAAGTGAGGATATCTAATCTTCATATCCTCTTCCGACTCGAACGTCACATTAGCACCTCGATGATGTTTCCATTGAACTTTCAATATAACCACATCCTTATTATTACGTAACTTTTAACCGATCTTTCTAAAATCGCCTCCGGTTCTTCTACACAACGGCTCTTTGCATCCACTCTTACGTCAGTAAGTGGAATCACATCATTCTCTTCGGCTAAACATTTCTGAAGGTAGAAAACATGAAAAGTATTATGGATTCCTTCCAATTCAGGTGGATGATCCAACTGATATGCTTGCAATCCAACTCTCTTGGTTATGGTGAAAGGTCCTAGAAAACGAGGACTCAACTTTCCACGTTTACTAAACCTTATCACACTTTTCCATGGGGATACCTTAAGCATTACGCGCTCCCCAACTTGGAATTCTTTTGGTCTTCTTTTCGGATCAGCATAACTCTTTTGTCGATCTTGAGCTGCTTTCATATGCTTCCGAATCTCTTTCACTTTGTCAGCCGTTTGTTGCACAAGTTTCGGACCAGTAAATTGCTTTTCTCCAACTTCTAACCAACACACCGGAGTTCTACATTTCCGACCATACAAAGCTTCGAAAGGTGCTCTTCCGATACTGGAATGATAACTATTGTTATACGAAAATTCTACTAACGGTAGATGCGTATCCCAGTTACCTCCAAAGTCTAATACACACGACCTGAGCATATCTTCCAAAGTTTGAATGGTTCTTTGATAACGCCATTTTTCGGCGTTATTTTCAGGCCACAAACCAATGAGATTGGCTTGTGTTGAAGCAAAAAGGCGGAATTTTATGGTTTATCGAGTGAAATGTGCAGGTAATCTAAAAGGCGGCAATCATCGAGAAAAGAGGCAGAAAAGAGTCTAAAAGAGAGCCAAAACAAAGCCCAACGGAAGCCCGAGAACCGTGCCCAAACCATGACCCGGTGCACTCAGGAAACCGCGTGGCTTGTTGCGCGGTTTGAAGCCGCGGGATATGTCGCGCAACCCTCTGTTCCATTCTTATATTTCGCGTTTTCCGGATTTTAGGTTATCACTTCTCACACGGACGACGACAAGCAGGGAGGGGGGCGATTTTCAGAGGTTTTCCGCATACTTTTGAGCCACGATAGAGGATCGATTAAGGAGAAGTTCACCACGTGAAGCAGATTAAAGCCGAGAGAAGGGAGTTCATCAGTATATTTTTCACGTTCACGACTATTATGTTTACACACACTAGTTCTCTTCCTTTTCTTATGTTTTTATCCACCACCAACATGAACTAAACTTTAGATGTTGGGGGTTGGTTTGAATTTGGTTTAAGCTTATGAACACATGATTTGAGACTTTTATCAGTTTTTCCTAGTTAATGAAGCATGTGATTTGAATTTTAATGCTTTTGTGAGTCTGGCCAACTTTCATCTGATTTGTTTATTATCAATTAAGTTCGAGAGAATTAATTGCTAAATTGAACTAGAATCGCATGCCTAAGGTGAGAAATTGGATAGAGATATACCAAGTAAGCCTTAGTCCCATTACAATCTTGAGTTTAATGTGTTTTGAGTTCCATAGGTTGAGATCGAGAGATAAAACTTATGCTTTAAAAATAAAACTCGTTGTTGCTCGAGAGAGAACAACGGTGATTTTAGAGATTGGGTATTCATTAAGGGAATAACTGGTAATTATTTAAAGTCAAGTGTTTATATGTGAAAGCCTTAGGATTTCCAACCCTCAACTATTTTCTCTATTCGAAGTCCTTAAGTTGTCTACGGTCTCATGTTTGATTTAATTACTTGCAATTAATTAGTTTCATACCAACAACTCAAAATTGCGACCGTTCAGTTAATAGATCTTATAGTTATTGTGATACTTAGTTCCTAATTCCCTGTGTTCGATACTCGTACTTTCAGTACTATTACTTGATTTCCCTGTCAGTTTGTGGATGGTAAGCAGTGCTCAAATTGACTCGTGTACCCAATTCTTCTTGTAGTGACTGCCAAAACCTCGGGGTAAACCAACTATCACGATCAGAAACTATAGACACCGGTATACCATGCTTCAACACCACTTCATCAATATAAAGCTTCGCCAATATATCTATTGGTGATGCTTCTTTCATAGCCAAAGAGTGAGCACTCTTGGTCAATCGATCCACGATTACCCATATAGTGTCGTCACCCTTTTGCGTCCTTGGTAACTTTGTCACAAAATCCATGGTAATCTTTTCCCATTTCCATTCCGGAATCTCCAAAGATTGGAAACTTCCGTAAGGCTTTTGATGTTCGGCTTTTTCTAACGAACATGTCACACACTTTTCTACTATTCTTGCCACATCTACTTTCATAGCTGGCCACCAATAGTGTAGTTTCAAATCCCTATACATCTTAGTGTTTCCAGGATGTATAGAATACTTAGACTTATGGGCGTCTTCGAGAATCAACTCTCGATTTCTTCCAACCTTTGGTACCCAAACACGACCTTGGAACAGTTTAATTCCACGGCTATCTTCAGTCAGTTGAAGATGTTGCTTGCTCATGACTTCACCTTTCAGATTTTCTTCCAATAAGGCCTCCGCTTGTGCCTCTTTTATCCTTTCAACTAAACTTGATGTTACATCAATTCTGTCATTGGTCGTTTTCAAGAACCCACTATATTCTTTTCTACTTAAAGCATCAGCTACAACATTTGCTTTATCGGGATGGTAATGCAATTCACAATCATAATCTTTAAGTAGTTCTAACCAGCGTCGCTGCCTCATATTCAACTCTTTCTGATCAAAGACATGTTTCAAGCTCTTGTGATCAGTATAAAGTGTGCACTTCGTTCCATACAGATAATGACGTCACAGCTTCAATGCAAACACGACCGCTGATAATTCCAAATCGTGGTTAGGGTAATTCTTCTCATGTTCTTTGAGTTGTCTTGATGCGTAAGCAATCACCTTGCCTCGTTGCATCAATACACACCCCAAACCCATCTTTGATGTGTCACTATACACGACTAGATCTTCTGTTCCCTCCGGTAGTGCAAGAATAGGAGCTTCACACAACTTCTGACGTAAAGTTCTGAAAGCCGACTCTTGTTTTTCAGTCCAAACAAACTTTACATTCTTCCGAGTCAACACGGTCAAAGCAGAAGCAATCTTTGAGAAGTCTTTAATAAACCTCCGGTAGTAACCTGTTAGGCCCAAGAAACTTCTTATTTCAGACATGCTCTTCGGTGTCTCCCAGTTTGTCATTCTTCTATCTTTGCTGGATCTACTTTGACTCCTTCCGAAGTAATCACATGCCCTAGAAATTGTACCTCTTTTAACCAGAATTCACATTTCGAGAATTTTGCGTACAATTTCTCCTTCCTTAGAACTTCTAAGAGTTCACGAAGATGGCATTCATGATCATCTTCATTCTTCGAATAAACAAGTATGTCATCGATGAATACAATGACAGACTTGTCTAAGAATGGTCGACATACTCTATTCATCAGATCCATGAACACAGCTGGAGCATTTGTCAACCCAAATGGCATTACAAGAAATTCATAATGTCCGTACCTCGTTCTGAACACCATCTTAGGAATATCTTCATCTCTTACTCGAACTTGATGGTTCCCTGACCTCAGGTCAATCTTTGAAAAGCATCCTGCACCTTGCAGTTGATCGAACAGATCATCAATCCTTGGAAGCGGATACTTGTTCTTAATAGTCACCTTATTCAGCTCGCGGTAGTCGATGCACATCCTCATAGTACCATCCTTTTTCTTAACAAACAATACCGGAGCTCCCCAAGGTGAAGAACTTGGTCTTACAAAACCCTTATCCAACAGCTCCTGTAGATGAGTCATCATCTCTTTCATTTCGGTAGACGCTAAGCGATACGGTGCACGCGCTATTGGTGTCGATCCAGGGATAAGATCAATACGAAACTCTACTTGTCGTTCAGACGGTAGACCTGGAAGATCATCGGGAAATACGTCCGGGAATTCACGTACCACCTTAATGCCTTCCACTTGTTTCTTTTCTGACTTTACATCTAGAACATACGCTAGATAGGATGAACATCCTTTCATCAAGCATTAACGCGCTTTTGCAACAGAAATTAACGGAACTTCCCCTTTTCGCTTTTCCCCAAAGATGAGTACATCATCCTTATCAGCCATCGGAATTCGAATTAATTTATTTGCACAATGTATTTCTGCCTGATTGACTGTCAGCCAATCCATACCCACAATTACATCAAACCCTCCAATTTCCATCAACAACAAGTCGATTAGAAATTCCGTTTCCCCTACCGAAATAAAACAACCCTCAAATATTTCGCGAACCAAGACTTGACCCCCGTTGGCTATCTCGACTACTAAGGCATCTTCCAAGGTAGTGACATGCATAGCTAACTTGTGATAGAACGACTTGGACACAAACGACAAATTTGCACCACAGTCAAATAAAATGCGCGCGGGAATGGAATTAACGAGAAATGTACCCGAAATGACGTCTTTCAATTCTTTGGCTTCGTCAGCTGTCATATAAAATGCCCGACCTGTTGGCTTGGGAACAATTGATTTCTTGCTTTGGTCTCCACCCTTTTTCAGCTTTGGGCAATCCCGGCAGAAATGACCGGGTTGTTTGCACTCGTAGCATGTTAGTCCTTGAACGGGACAATTATTCAAAGTATGCCCACTTTTTCCACACTTATAACATTCTAGTGTTAATACCCGACATGGACCATAATGCTTACTCCGACACTTCGGGCACCAACTCGGCTCTCGACGAGATTCATAACAAATGTTTTTGCCAGCTGCTTTTGATTTCTGAGAAGACTTTGACCGGCCTTCCCAATTCCGTTTCTCTCCCACTTGCGTCTTTTCTTCCTTGTCTTTAGCATAAACCTCTTCCATAACCTTAGCTTCTTCAATTGTTTCTCTCAACGTTAAAGATTTAGCATTTCGTACCCGGGACATCATGTCCGCTCGCAAACCTTTCAAATAAGCTTTAATCTTATTCTTCTCAGTTGGAGCCACAGACCCCACTAAGTTCAGTTTCTCCATGAAAGCTTCAGTGTACTTTCGAACAGTTGAAGTACCTTTCTTAAGAGTCCGAAACTGTTAGGGCAGGTTTTATAGTTGATTTAAGGTTCAAGGGTTGAATTGTATTTGTTTAAATTAGAGCTTATTAGGGAACGGGCCGTGGGCTTGTTAACCACGGGCCCGATGTATTTAATGTGTGATTAGCTTGGAAAAACAAGCTAATCATCTCTTTAGCTTTCTATTCGTATTGTAAACATTCTCTCTGAAAGTTAATGAAAGGGATGACAGTTGGAAATCATTGTTCTTATTGATTTATCATTACGATTTCTATATTGTTGCACGGATCTGGATTTAACAATTGGTATCAGAGCAGACAGACGGATTCGATTCAAAACCTCTCTAGTGATTTCTGGTAAGATTTTGACTTTTCCTGTATGTGTTCATCTTGAATTTTCAAAATCCTGATTCTAGCTAAATTGTTCAATTCTGTTTATTGGGTTGTGTTAGCATTATACTTGTGAGTAATTCTGCAAATTTTCGCATTCCAATTCGATCGTTTGAGTGTTTAATTGAGCAATTTAAGATCAAAAGTTTTTGGTAGTGTTCTTGATAAAAAATTCGATTTTTAACCATCAAAAGTTGTTGTTTTTGCATTGAAATCGATTGGATTAGTGTTATTTTTGTGTTTGGCATTGTTAATAATCTTCCAGGATCGATTTTGGGCAACCCTAATCGAAAATTCGATCGATTTGAGCAAACAGTCGACTTTTCCGGATAAACCAGCCGTCGTTTCCGGATAACTTCAAGGTGTCCGGACATTTGTGTTATTCCATCCGGATTCGTCACTTTTCCGGGTAACTCATCCGGGTAAGTATTCCATCCGGACTCCTCATCTTTCCGGGTAAGTTCTACAATCCGGGTAAGTCACTTTTCCTTATACAATCCGGGAAACATTTGTATCCGGAAACCCAGTGTTTCCGGACATATCTTATCCGGATAATCCATTGTACCCGGAAACTTTAGTGTATCCGAAAACATCTTGTTTCAATATATCCGGAATCATTGCACATCCGGTAACCTCTGTTATCCGGAAAGTTTGTGCTATCTGTTATCCGGAAAGATTACACTGTCTGGATTCTTTCTGATATCCGGACTCTTTCTGTTATCCGGACAACTCAAGTTATCCGGTCTTTTCATTTTATCCGGACACTTTTGTTTTTTATTGATCTACTTGCATCAAATCTGATCCGGACACTTCCAGATCAGATCACTTATTTGGATTCCTATCCAGTAAGTTCTGTTTAGTCAAATCACTTGTAGAACCTGCGTTAGGACATCACTCTTAGTACCTTGCGTTAGGTTTACACTCTGAATCGATCAACCCGTCTGACGATCACTCCGTTGCAACCAAAGATGTCTACTTCTCGTGATGCTCTCGCAATTGGCACTGACACCAAGCCACCATGTCTCTATCCGAACGAGTACAGCCAATGGCGAGATAGGTTCATGATCTTCATAGAGTCCAAGGACAACTATGAGTACATCAAGAGAGCTCTGGATAATGGCCCAATTCCCAAGCCAATGAAGGACATAGCTGCAACTTCAACTGCTGTAGCTCGACGTGAGGACAAGACTCTTGCTGAGATGACAGAATTTGAAAGAGGCATGATTGAAGGTGAAAAGCATGCAAAGAGATATCTGATTCAAGCTCTTCCTAATTCCATCTACACTGCCATAGATAGTTACAAAGAGACGGCTAAGGGCATGTGGGACCAAGTAGCCAGAATGATGCGTGGGAGCATTGTAGGAAATCAGTTGAAGATAAATAGCGCGATAACCAAGTTCGATGGGTTCAAGCAGCGCAACGGTGAATCCCTCGCCCAGACCTATGAACGATTTTGTCTACTCCTCAATGAACTGAACAAGAATAAAATTGTTCGTTCTAACACCGAGAACGTATTAAAGTTCCTCAACAACTTGCTACCTGAATGGAAAGTGTATGCTTCTCATGTCAAGCACAACAACTTGATAGAGAACATCAGTATCAATGAACTGTATGAGACACTTCTCCAAGACGAAGATGAAGTGAATGAGCTTCTGGGAGAGAAGAAGAATGAGCCAAAACCATCTGCTGACCCTATTGCCCTCATGACTTCCAAACTAGGGAAATCTTCGGGCAGCCAACCCAGACGCGGTCCACAGCAAAGCTCCTCCGAGTCAGAACCTGAAGACGAGAAAGACAATGATGCTGATGGTGAAGTATCAGACTTAATGAAAGCTATTGCCCTTCTGACTAAATCCTTTCAACAACAACAGTTCTACAAGAAGCCATCTTCCAATAGTCAACGCTACTCCACTTCCTCCAATAAGCGTCATGACTATAAGGATCGTTATGAAGGAAAGAAGAAGGTAGAAGAGCAAGATCAATCTGAGAAGAAGGAGAAGACAGAGAAAGGTGACCGGAAGAAGAGAGATGAACCTGTGAAATGCTACAACTGCGGGAAACACGGTCACTTCGCTAAAGACTGCCGTCAGCCTACAGTGAAGAACTCTCACTACTATGAGGCCAAGCTTGCACTGGCCAGACAGAAGGAGGCTGGGGAGGCAATGTTCGCTGAAAATGAGTACTGGCTAGGAAGATCTGATGATGAGAACGATTATGAAGGTGCTGATGCTTTCATGGGATATCAATCGTCTACGGATGAAGAAAAGGCAACAACAAATCAGGTATGTGATTCTTGCCTACAAAACTTCATACATCATCTGCAAAATATCACCGAAAAGGCAAACTCCCTCAAGGCCACAAATGAAGAACAAAAGCTTGAAATTAGTTCAATAACTGAAAAGCTTAATGTTCAAAAGAAATTAACTGAGAAGTATAAGTCTGAAAATGCTAACTTGACCATTAAATGCAAAAACCTGTCATTAGCACCTAAAGACTTAAGGGCCAAATTATCTGATCTCCAACGTCAGTTTGATCAGTGCTTGAATGAGAAAGAAGACATTACTTATCAATGTGCTTCTCTTCAAATTCAACACAAGGAGTATGTGGCCAAAGTTCTTGATCTTGAAACCAAACTCCACAAACGGGGCCAAACTGATCAAACCATTTTTTTGAATAAACCCAAAGAGTTCACGTACTTTAACAAAGAATGGGGAATCGGATATGATAACCCACACTATTTGAAAAAGGGAAGATATCAAGTTCCCACTCTGTATGATTTTGCGTGTTATGGGTTAGATAAAAAGTATCCGGAGTACGCAATTCAATGGACTGGTCCTCTTGAACCTGAAAAGGAAGAGGAAACCGAGGAACATAAGCGCACACATAAACGAGGAATTCAACTTCCATTTTGTTATGAACCTCTAAACTACTCGTACCAAAAGGACAAAAAGTACCTTTCCAATGACTACTTCGACCCCTACAAGGTAGCTAGTCCCAAGGATTCCTCCAAAAAGGATGAGGACCTAGCACCTGCAACCAAGACTGAGACGGATGAGTTTAAACTCTATGTTCCCCCTCTCATCTTGGAAGCATAGATAGTCGAGTTGGAGGAGTCCATTGAGAAAGAAAGGTCAAGGTTTCAAATGGAAAGACAAGTCTTACTTACGAAACATGAGAATCTTCAACTGGTCAAAATCGAAGTTGTGTCTGGTGAAGGACATGAAATCCTTCGGAGTGAAATCAATCGACTCACATCACAATTGTCTGCCTTGGCAACAGAAAAGATGGAAGAGTACACGAGAAATGGTCAGCTTCAAGAGAAAATTGACCAACTGCTATCTGACAAGACGATTTCACCCGAACCTTCCTCAAATTCATCCGACACATCTTCGTGCAAAGCCTTCTTAGGCAAGATTTCTAGTTCACAAGACGGTCAAGATTCTCAAGACGAGAGTGTTTTAAGGAATTTGAACTTTGATTTTTTCTTAGCTTCCGCACCAAATTCCCCAAAGCACACAAGCACAAAGAGTTCCTCGCCTTCCTCACCTGATCCTAGTCCAGTACTTCCCAAGATAAATTTTTCTGAGTACATGAACTCCGAGGGTAACTGTGAAGAAGAGTTCGAGTCGTTCCCTTTCAACAAACCTCTTCCAAGTCACACCGAGTTTCTATCCCCCGTAGTCAATCATCCGGTTAAGATTTCTCAAACAAAGGCCCCAGCTGTGATCAAGATTTCTCAATCAAAACCAACTTTGAAACCTGTTTCCACAAGGCAATCACAGCCGAGGCAAGAGACCGGACCAATGAATACCACAAATACTATTTCTGTTAGTCCCAGATGGCTATAACAAGTATTGTAGAAGGGGGGGTTGAATACAATACTCAAAATTTTCACAATTTTAATTCTTTTATTGAAAATCTTTCAACAAGAATTACACATAGAAAACTTAAGACTGTTGCGGAAAAGAACAGATAAACTATTCTAACAATCTTACACAAAGTATACAACAAAATAACTAAGAACACTTAGAACAAAGCTATAAAGTTTTTCAAGCAAACTGGAAATTCTTGCACTTAGAGAATTCTTCCAGTTTGCGTAGAATATCAAGAGCTCACAGTAATCTTCAAAGTCTCTCAAGATGTGTGTGTTTCAGTATGGAGAGCTCTTCCTTTTATAGTGACAAGGAGTGTGCAAGCATTGAATGCTTGAGACACTTGTCATCTTCACACTTGCTGAGGATGTTGACTTCTGGAAAGTTGTGAAGTCCTTGTCACCTTTTACAAGGTACAGTCAGAAGAGCTCATGCATGAGAAAAGAGCTTTGCATGGAAATGGATAATAAGACAGAAGGTCACTTTATCCATGTAGAAAATATCTTCTCAATTTGTCTTCTTATGTCTCTCAGTTTTGTCTTCTTTTGCTTCTCAAAATCTCTTTCAACAAATGCACCACCGAAGAAAGGTTGTAAGATTTCTTCCAAGACAAAATGAATTTGCTTCTCATTTTGTCTTATTATGTCTCTCACTTTTGTCTCCTTTTGCTTCTCAGATTTTCTTTCAAGAAAAGCACCACCGATGGAAACTTGAGATATGTGACACATCTTTGGAGAAAGCATCTTTGAAGCTTCTTTGAGGTCCCACCGAAATGTCATTTGGGATATGTGACACATCTTTGAGATATGTGACATCATCTTTGAGATATATGACATCATCTTTGGGAAAAGCTTCTTTGAGACTAGGCCGAAATAGAGAGAAGTTTCGGTGGAAATACCACCGAAATTGTGAGAACAATTTCGGTGAACAATGACTTGTATGTTTGAGAAAAGATCTTTCACTTCCACAATGAGAGAATCTTTAATCTTGACTTTGGTTGATCTTTGACTTCACCAAACATTTGATATCTTGTACAAGCCATTACAAAGAACCATGCATCCAAAATTTCTCTAAGTATAAAATGTTTTTCAAAGTATAAAAGGAGATCATGAGGTCATCTTCAAATCTTGATGACCCAACAATCTCCCCCTATTTGATGATGACATCCATACTTAGAAAAACATGAGTAAGACAGTGAATAATGCAAGTTGACCCTTCTTTACTCTTTTGGGTTCTTTTTCACACAGTCCATTTTTTTTTTTTTTTTTTGTGTGTGTATGTATATATGATATTTACATATAAGAAAAAAATAAAAAGGTATAGCTGTACAAATAATCGAAAGGAAAAGGAAAGAAGTATAAACAGTATAAACAGAATGAATATTACTTGCATCTTTGGAGGGGCGAGTTGAAACTTGTGTCTGGCTTGAGGATTCTTCATTTTGATCAGCAGCCTTAGGATACTTCTGCCCAACTGTTGCATCTTGGCATCTTTTCATGTTTAGCATCAGCATCCTTTGTCTTTGTTTTGCTCCCCCTCAGTTAGATCAGACGGTCTTTGTGTTTCTCCCCCTCAGTTAGATCCGCCCGGACTGAAGTGCTCCCCCTTGACCGGTCCGTCGATTTCCTCATTTTTTCAAGTTGGTCGCTGTATATGAGTACTGAGGGTTTATGTTGCTCCCCCTCAGATGAATTCTCCCCCTCAGCGGCCGACGTAGGAAAAACACCAAGAGAAAATGAAAAGATCGGCCAGAACCAAGACCAGTTTTTTTTTTTTTTTTTTTTTTTTTTACCTTTCCACCGAAAATTGAGCAAAATCCACCGAAAATAGGCTATTTTCGGTGGGATTTTCGGTGGAAAATCGGTAGGATTTTTTTTTTTTTTTTTTTTTTTTTTTTATTTTTTTTACTACCTTTCCACCGAAAATTGAGGAGAATCCACCGAAAATAGGCTATTTTCGGTGGAAAATCGGTAGGTTTTTTTTTTTTTTTTTTTTTTTTTTTTTACCTTTCCACCGAAAATTGAGGAGAATCCACCGAAAATAGGCTATTTTCGGTGGAAAATCGGTAGGTTTTTTTTTTTTTTTTTTTTTTTTTTTTTTACTTTTCCACCGAAAATGAAGGAGAATCCACCGAAAATTGGCTATTTTCGGTAGGATTTTCGGTGGAAAATCAGTAGTAAAACTTCTAAGACATTATGGAGAAAATCTTCAAAGTGAAGAAAAGATTGAAATTTCATCTTCCAATTTGATGACCCAAAAAGATTGAGTTTGAGGATTTGGGGTGACATCTGTAGAAGAGTTTGTAGTGGGTGGATTGGTGGAGGGATTTGAGGTGGTGGATCGGTGGAGATTCGGTGTGGAATCGGTGTGGATCGGTGTAGACTCGGTGGTGGATCGGTGTGAGGATTCCACCGAGGAGTTTGAAGGATTGTACCGAATTTAGAAGGGTTTCACCACCGAATTTGAAGGGTTCCACCGAATTTGAGGGGTACCACCGATCGAGGAGGCAAAACATATGATGGGAAGTAAAGTATGGTGGGATATGGTTTTGGTTTGGTGGTTAAGGAAAATTTCGGTGGTGAGGTTTAGAAAAGAAATGGGTTTAAAAAATAGAAGAGGAGGGTGAATAAATAAAGGTGGCCACAAAAAGAAAGAAAAGTTTATGGATGTGAGAAGGGTTTAAATGAGATTTTTGGTGGAAAGAAAATCGGTGTGGGCTGGTTGGGTTTCTTCTCAGCAGAAAATAAGGGTAGAAGGGTGGAAAAGAAATTTGGTGAACAAGATTCGGTGAAAGAGAAAAATGAATTCGGTGAAGAATGGGGAAATGGTTTAAAAAAAATTGTGGATGAAATTTGAATTTCGGTGGATGAAATTCAATTTTGGTGGTTTTAAGAAAAGGTGATACCAGATTTTGTACTTTTCGGTGGTCGTGAGATTGCATGGTAAGAAAGTATTTTGGTGGAAGAAATTAGTAATTAGTTTTATTAAATTATTATTATTATTATTTATTATTATTTTAATATATATATATATACACATCGGTGAAACCGAAAGTATGTATATATATACATATTTATAATAATAATAATAATAATAATATAATAATCATAATAATAATTTCAATACCCTAAACCAATGCATCCTAAACAACGCCTATTCTTTAGTGGGTAGAGCAGTAAGATGAGAACTGGGAGGCTTTTCAAAAACAAGGAGATCTTGAAGGTTTTGTCAACTTTCTCACTTGTTCACATAGATCCATCTGCCCAGCTCAAAATCTGCAATCACAAAGAATTTAATTTCCAGGTACCCATTTTGAAGGTGGGTCCTTTTGGGTTAGAAGAAAAAGAATGACAAGAATTTATATCACTCAGAATAATTCTTTATTTCACACAGTCTTTGGCAAAATGAGAAATATCACCACAGATATAGCATTTTCTATAAAGAGAGTTCCTTTTAGAAACTTGACATTTTTCCTAACTTTTGCTCAAAGATTTTGAAGAGATAACAAAGAATGGGGGTGCATCACATAGAATTCATATTTCAAAAATTGGGAGTACATAAATCCTTTCTTTTGAATTGGACATTTTGAAACTCACAGATTTAAGAAGAAAATCGGTATGAGAAGTCATAAAGTTATTTTTGGAAAAATTTTAGAGGATTTCCTTTTAAGACAGAAACAACACCCAGAGACTAGCCAAATAAAATTTCCAAAATTTATGTTTTCAGATGTGATGGCAGAAATTATGAACACATAGCAAAAGAGTTTGAAATAAGAGAATTCATAAAAGATAGATAAAACACATAGTATGTACCTGTGAAGAGTAGAAGAAGCACTTAGCTGATACAAGAGCAGTTGAGGAGTCATTCGCTTTCAGATGTGGGTTCATCTGCCAAATCATAAGATTTAGCAGGCAGACCCTTTCCTCTTCTGACAAGTCTTTCATTTCTTTCCTTTTCTCTCTTGTATTTCTCCTTGTATCTTTCAGCCCGGTCAAAATTTGCAGAAGAGGAAGATTGGCTGAAATTTTTGGAAAATCGGTGGGAAGCACTTCTAAGTCTTTCAAGGTTTCTACTTTTACACTCAGAAGCAAAATGACCCTTTTTACCACAGTTAAAACATTCCTCATTAGATTTATATAAAGGAGAGTGTTTGGAGAGAGAAGAGGATGAATTTCTATCGAACTTAGATTTTCCAGAAGAGAGATGAGATTTGGATTTAGAGTGCCCATCCAACATGGCCATTTCATCAGATAATTTATCAGCTGAAGTTTCCTCACATTCATCCTTAGCATCACTAAGATATGCTTCTGAATGATCATTGGGATCTTCTTGACTATTATGGTCAGAGTCAGATGGGTAGGTGATTTTTGGAAAACACTTAGTCTTTTTGGAAGAGTCACTCAGGAGAGCTAGAGAAGAGTTCTTTATAAACTTTTGCAGTTTCGTCTGCTCATAGTTGAAAAGAGTACCATAAAGAACAGTAAGAGGCATATGATCAAGATCCTTGGTTGTCTTTATACAAGTACAGATATTTTCCCAAAAATCGGGAAGACAGTCCATAAATTTGCACAGGACTTCCTCATTGTCATACACTCTACCTAACAGCTTTAAGTCATTAAGAAGACTGTTAAAGCGATTATAGTAGTTGGAGAGAGATTCTCCTTTCTCATAAGAAAAGAGTTCATATTTTCTAACAAAACCAATTTTTCTGCTCTTTTTAACTTCATTTGTACCTTCGTACAAAACACACAGAGTGGACCACATCTCTTTGGCAGTAGAGAGATTTACCAGAGAGTGGTACACTTCATCAGGAAGAGAGAGAGCAATGATAGTTCTAACTTTAGAATCAAGAGACACAAGTCGTTTTTCCTCATCAGTATATTTCTTAGGATTTTTAAGAATGTAACGACCAGTAGCAGCAGATTTTTCTTCATCAGACGAATCATTAGAATCATCTTTTTCCATGGTTTCTTTACCCGGCCTCTGCGTTTCATAGCGAGCCCAAACTCTGGGGATAAAGGGTCCCTCTTGGAGAATGGTTGGATATCTAGTATCCACTCCTTCCATGAACAGCATCATGCGGCTTTTCCACAAAGAGAAGTTGTTAGCATTGAACTTAGGAGGTTTTGAAATGGAGCCATTTTCAGAAAAGTTATTTTGAAAAGAGTTTTCAATAGTTGAAGAAGAGGAGGCAGCCATCGCAGATCAAGTTTATGGGATTAAACTTTCTGCTCTGATACCACTTGTTAGTCCCAGATGGCTATAACAAGTATTGTAGAAGGGGGGGTTGAATACAATACTCAAAATTTTCACAATTTTAATTCTTTTATTGAAAATCTTTCAACAAGAATTACACATAGAAAACTTAAGACTGTTGCGGAAAAGAACAGATAAACTATTCTAACAATCTTACACAAAGTATACAACAAAATAACTAAGAACACTTAGAACAAAGCTATAAAGTTTTTCAAGCAAACTGGAAATTCTTGCACTTAGAGAATTCTTCCAGTTTGCGTAGAATATCAAGAGCTCACAGTAATCTTCAAAGTCTCTCAAGATGTGTGTGTTTCAGTATGGAGAGCTCTTCCTTTTATAGTGACAAGGAGTGTGCAAGCATTGAATGCTTGAGACACTTGTCATCTTCACACTTGCTGAGGATGTTGACTTCTGGAAAGTTGTGAAGTCCTTGTCACCTTTTACAAGGTACAGTCAGAAGAGCTCATGCATGAGAAAAGAGCTTTGCATGGAAATGGATAATAAGACAGAAGGTCACTTTATCCATGTAGAAAATATCTTCTCAATTTGTCTTCTTATGTCTCTCAGTTTTGTCTTCTTTTGCTTCTCAAAATCTCTTTCAACAAATGCACCACCGAAGAAAGGTTGTAAGATTTCTTCCAAGACAAAATGAATTTGCTTCTCATTTTGTCTTATTATGTCTCTCACTTTTGTCTCCTTTTGCTTCTCAGATTTTCTTTCAAGAAAAGCACCACCGATGGAAACTTGAGATATGTGACACATCTTTGGAGAAAGCATCTTTGAAGCTTCTTTGAGGTCCCACCGAAATGTCATTTGGGATATGTGACACATCTTTGAGATATGTGACATCATCTTTGAGATATATGACATCATCTTTGGGAAAAGCTTCTTTGAGACTAGGCCGAAATAGAGAGAAGTTTCGGTGGAAATACCACCGAAATTGTGAGAACAATTTCGGTGAACAATGACTTGTATGTTTGAGAAAAGATCTTTCACTTCCACAATGAGAGAATCTTTAATCTTGACTTTGGTTGATCTTTGACTTCACCAAACATTTGATATCTTGTACAAGCCATTACAAAGAACCATGCATCCAAAATTTCTCTAAGTATAAAATGTTTTTCAAAGTATAAAAGGAGATCATGAGGTCATCTTCAAATCTTGATGACCCAACAATTTCTCCAAGTCATTCTGATTTTTTGTCTCCAGTGGTTAATCGTCCGGTCAATTTTCAAAAGGGCGACTGTTCTCAAACCAAGACTTCGGCTGTGATCAAGATTCTTAAAAACGCTTCAAATTCTCAAAAAACAATCACAGCCGAAGCAAAAGACCGAACGACCGACCACTACGATTCCTGTTTCCTCAAAAGTCACTGATCATTCTGTCCCTGTTGTTTCAGATAAAAATGGTCGCGCTAATAAAGAAACACCAAAGTGGCTAAATAGGGAATCTGTCAAGAAGGATACGTCAAAGTCTTCCCCACCTTTTTTTAATTCTAGAATAGACAAAGACAATTATGCTTGGAATCATTGGAACCATTTTGATGTTTCTTTTCCCGTTAAAGTTAATTATCTTAATCAATTGATTCAGTTATCGCATGATTGTTTATGTTGTTCTAATTGTGGTTGGAATGATTTTGATGATATTCACAATAATGATTGGTATGCGCCTTATTTTGTTGGTAACTTATTTCATAAGCGAAAACCCCACAATAATAAGCAAAAACACCATTCCCAACCGAGTACCAATCAAGCAGTTAAACCACAGCGGGAGACTCACCCCATTCCTACACGAGTTGCTCCTACTGGGGTTAAACCGGCACCCAGGTGGAAAGCTGCCACAAAATCTGTTCCTCCTAAAGGTGTAAATTATGCACCGAAGAGGAAACAAGTGCCAAAACCAGTTCCCTCTACCGGTGTAAATCCTGCACCTAAAGGGAAAGCTGGGACAAAGCAAGCTTCACCAAACGGTGCCCAACCTAACCCTCCAGGACCCAAGCAAATTTGGGTACCTAAACGTCACTAATCTTGTTTTGCAGAACGGTCATGTGTGGTACTTAGACTCTGGATGCTCCAAGCACATGACCGGAAGGAGGGAGCTTCTCACGAACTACAAAGAAGAATACTGCGAACACGTAAGATTTGGGAATAACGAGAAGTCGCCGATCGTGGGCTACGGCGACATCGTACAAGACAATATAACAATCAAGAAGGTATCCCACGTCCTCTACTTCGTAAATACTGAGCATCAGTTAGCAGACCTGTTTACCAAAGCCTTGGACGAAAAACGTTTCAAATTTCTTGTGTTCAAGCTAGGTATGCTAAATCTGAAGACTTAATCTGAATGTGTGCCCGTTACAAGTTCCATACATCTATGCGTAACTGTCTACTCCTCATGAGTATACACTTCCTCGCACCTGTATTCTACTTGTCTCGGTTACACGGTTAGATTTTAGTCTCTGTATTTATTAGGTAGATCTCGTTTGTTTTCTCTCTTTCTTCGTGTGTTTCTCTTTTTCATACTGTCGTCTTCATTTTCGTTTACTATCTCTGTGCTTTCACCATATGTTCTTGTGTTCAGGGGGAGCACATTGCGGTATCAGGTAAGATTCCTCATACTTTGAGGGGGAGCGTCACACACAATTTTTTCTTAAATGTAAAAAGTTTTTGTGTGTGTGGGCACTCCTGCGTGTGTGTTATAATCATCATCTGAGGGGGAGCGGCACAAGTTTTTCTTTAAAAGTCTAAAAGTTTTTTTTGTGTGTCGGACTCCTCCACTACACTCTATTGCACTATCCGAGGGGGAGCGATAAATCCCCATGCTCAGTTTGAGGGGGAGCGAGAGAAAGTCCTCTTCCAGTTCAGATTCCTGCAAAATTCCAAGGAAAAGAACCGTTTGAAGTTATCCGGACAGTATCCGGAAACCCCATGGTTTCCGGACCGGGTATGAATCCGGGTCGGCTAAGAATCCGGACACCACCCGGTTATATAAGCCACCCGGACTCCTTCCTTTTTCATTATCCAGAAAATCGCCCCAAACCCCTTAAACCCTAACGCTCACTCTCTCGCTCGGACTCTCGGTCTCTTCATCGATTCTCTCTGGTTCTCACTCTCGAACTCAGGTATGTGTCTCGTCCATCACTGCTATGCACTTTATTAAGAGTTTCACACACTTTCAGCCGCTAATCGATCCCTCGAATGATCGATTAAACAATATCCAAACACCCCTTATGGGTTTCTTCCATTCTGTGCTTAGCACGTCATTCTATGGAATGCTTCGTCCCCCACTGTGCTTAGATTCTCACATAGATGCTTTGTATACTCCTTGGCATCTGTTTCGGGCTCTCAATCGAAAAGAAGCAGATTTGAAATTACGTCTGGACACTCTTATAGTGTCCGGGCACATTCATCCGCATGCGGTTTTATCCGGGCTCATGCATCGACTTGTTGTTTCATCCGGACACTCAATTCACCCGGAAACCTAGTTGTCTGGAAACCTTAGGGTTTCCGGTAAGTTCAACTATCGGGAACCTTGGTGTCCGGACTCTAATGTTATCCGGATATATTTCGCAACAAGTTAACACTTTGTCCGGTATCCTCGTTTTATCCGGGAACATTCTTCCCGTCCGGACAGTCACGTTTTCCGGACACTTTTGTCCGGATTACATGGGTTGTCCGGAACGTCCTTATTCCCTATCCTGTATCCGGACACTTGTGCATCCGAACACTTTGGCATTCCCAACTTTATCCGGATACCCCTGTTGATGATCATTTCAGTACCTGATTTGTCACTATCAGTCCTCGATCTGCCTCAGATTGAGCCAATCAACGCAAAGGTACGCGCAGACACTTGTTCATCCGTCTCCATAACTAAATGTGCTGTTCTTTTACAGATATTACAATGGCGGATCAACAAAATCCACAACACCCTTCGGACGAGCAGATACCTCAAGAAGAGGAGATCATAAACGACGAAGCAGATGCTGCCTTGGTTGACCCTGACCATGGCACCGAGATGGAGGCCAACAATCACTACCTAGACCCGGCGCTCTTCAGACCCAACCCTAACCACCAGGTTATACTGGATATCCTCATGGGCCATCCTATTCGTGAGGCCCTCAACCGCACTACCGACGTCCCGTTGATCTACGTTCTTCAAGTGTGGTTCACGGCACAGGTCCGCACGACCGGTACTTCACAGGCGATAACGGCAATGATAGACAACCAGCCGTTCACCCTGACACCTGACTCCTTTCGCCGACTCCTTTCTCTTCCGGCTGCCGCGCCGCAGGACATGAACGGTACGATCCTACCGTTAATGATGACACGCTATGCGCACAAATCCGCGCGCTCGGCTACAACCATGATCTTCCCAGACCTTCAGCGTTCAACCGGAAATACCTAGCCCCCATCTGGTACACCCTGTTTACGATTCTGAACAGGTGTCTATCCTCTAGATGGAAAGGTATAGATTGTTGGAATTAATGATATAATCAGATTTGTATTTTTAGTATGTTGATTATTAAAATATAAAAGTGTGTCTAAATGACACATCATCAATTAAGATAGTTATAGGTAGTTACTATTGAAGGGGTGTGATGTTTCATGTAACAACACCACCTTTACCGAACCATTGTGACGGTTCGAAGGCACCCTTTCGGTGTCTATAAATATGTATCAAATATGTACAAGTCAGAGTGTGTATTCTTGCTGTGTACTTCTCAGAAATTTAAATAAAACTTTGGTTATTTATCGTATCATCGATCCAACAATTGGTATCAAGGCTTCAGGTTATAATCAAACCAAAGTTCTCATCATCTACCATAAACCAAGAAACCGAGAAGTCACCAGAAAATCGGCGTCGGAGATTCAACAGAAGAACACCACAGAAAGGGTGTTGATTGAATCAGCGGGGGATACCCAGTGTGGCCGAGAAATCAAGAAAACCCACCAAAATCCGGCACCAGAGATTCAACAGAAGAATACCACAAGGGCGGCGTTGTTTGAATCAGCGGGGGTTACCCAGAGTGACCGGAAAACCACAAAAGAAAACCGAGAAATATCTCTGGAGACTCAAACAGAAGGAACCACCGTCAAGAATATCATACGGGGTTCGTTTGAATCTGAAGGGGGATACCCAGGGCGGCCACAACAGAGTTTCTACCACCAACTGGCACCCACCGATCTAAGGGGACTTACCTTAATCGGAGAAGACAACCGGAGGAGCCGGAAAATTGCAATCGGCCAGAGAAGATCATCACGTCAAATCGCAGGGGCAACCAGCGATTGAAGAAGCCGAGGGATACTCGACTTAAGCAATCAAGAACCAAGCATCGACCGGAATAACAGTCAACCGCCGATCGAAATCGAGGGTTACTCGATTTGAACCAGAGACAAATTAGAAACGGCACACACAAGGTGTACGCCTCTTTTCCCATTTATTACAAAACCTAAACCCCTTTTATTTTTATATTTTTTTACAAATCTTTTATTAAAGATTTAAATAAAAGGAAATTTTAATTATATAATATTTTTGGTAATACCCATACTATTCTTATTAACAAATAATAAAGTTTATCTTTATTTTTAGTTTTATATCTAACCTATTACTAAAAATATTTTCTTCAAATAAAATTTTTAAATAATAAAATTTTAATATAAATGTTACATTAAAATTATGACGGGGAAGGAAGACAAGGAACCTGGAGATAGTTCCAAGATTAGAGAAATTGTGTCAAACACCCATTTCCAGTGTCCTATGTTGAAAGGATCAAACTACAGCATTTGGGCAATTCGAATGCAAGTAATAATGGAAGCAAATGGACTTTGGGAAATGAATGAACCACAACCAGAAACTCAAGCCGATAACAAGAAGGACAAAACCGCTATGGCATACCTTTACCAATCACTACCAGAAGATCAATTGCTACATATTTCAAAATACAAGACTGCAAAGGCAGTTTGGGATGCATTGAAGGTTAGACACGTCGGTGCAGATCGTGTCAAGCAAGCAAAGCAACAAACACTCAAATCAGAATTTGAGATGCTACAGATGAAAGACAATGAATCAATAGATTCATTCATTACGAAGATAACGAGTATTATCAACAAAGCAGCAAGCATTGGATTGACATATGAAGACCCTGTTCTCGCACGGAAACTACTAAATGTCGTACCAGACAGATTCCTTCAAATAGTCGCATCCATTGAACAATACTCAGATCTAGACACTATGTCATTAGATGAAGCAATCGGGAGATTGAAGACATTTGAAGAAAGACTCAAGTACAAAAGGGAAAGATTTGTGGACACTCAAGAAGAATTGATGTTCACACCGCATGAAAATCAAGGTCAACCTTACAGAGGACGTGGTCGTGGTAGATTTAACCAATCACGAGGCCGAGGGAATAACAGATTCAGATCGGAAAGAAAGAACTGGGATCCCTCACAAAATAGTTTCAAGAAAGAAACAAACAACAATACAAAGAATTTACTCCTGATAAGAGTGAAATACAGTGCTTCAAGTGCAAGAAGTATGGACATTATGCAAACAAATGTCCACAGAATGATCAAGAGAAAGAACACTCCAATCTCATTGAAGAAGATTTAGAACCAACACTGCTTATGGCAACTATTGAAGAGCACTAGAAAGTTTTCTTGAACGAGAGAAGCCTCGAACCAAACAAGATAACTACAAATGCTGAAAGTCTATGGTATTTAGACAATGGTACAAGCAATCATATGACGGGAATCAAAGATCACTTCAGGGAGATTGACGAGAAGATTACTAGGAACGTAAGATTCGGAGATGGATCATACGTAGAGATCAGAAGAAAAGGATCTATACTGTTGGAATACAAAAACAAAGAACAATGAGACATTTCAAAGGCATACTTAGGCAGTGAGCCAGGATCAAAAACATACCGCCTGTTTGATCCAATAAAGAAAAAGATTTGCGTCAGTCGGGACGTAAAATTCAAGGAAGATGAGACATGGAATTGGAAGGATATCGCAATGAGCTTCGGGTTTCCAGAATACTATGATCAAGCATTTAACAAGCTACTTGAACAGTACTTGCTACACCCTCAAGAACATTATAAAGTATAAGGGATCAAAGTGTTGGTGGAATAACCAACAAGGATCATGATCAATCGGGATATACGTTTGATCACGGCAGTGGAAGCTCAGTTGGTGGTGTAACCAAGAGCAAGGATCAGGAAGATCAGAACACTGCAGGAACTCAGGCAACCGTTCAAACCAAGAAATGCATAACACAAGGTGTTGAAGAAAGAGAGGAAGAAGATCCTAGCATTGATGGATACTATTCAGACGGACATGAAGACCAGGTGAAAACACTAAAGAAGATGATGACTTTGTCATCATCCTGTGGAGATCGAAGCAGACTAAGAAAGATGTTCGAAGATTAGTTGCTACACACTCCTATGAGTTCATACTGGAAGAGAAGCCAAACAAGTATACCGAAGGACTGGGTACTTTTGTAGATCAAGCAGACGGACTTGCTGATCATTTTGAAGGAACTGTAGGAGGAATCAATGCAGTAGCAGAATCTACCGAGCGTATCTCAAGCACCAAGAATTAGCTGATTATATCATTAAGGGGGAGATTGTTGGAATTAATGATATAATCAGATTTGTATTTTTAGTATGTTGATTATTAAAATATAAAAGTGTGTCTAAATGACACATCATCAATTAAGATAGTTATAGGTAGTTACTATTGAAGGGGTGTGATGTTTCATGTAACAACACCACCTTTACCGAACCATTGTGACTGTTCGAAGGCACCCTTTCGGTGTCTATAAATATGTATCAAATATGTACAAGTCAGAGTGTGTATTCTTGTTGTGTACTTCTCAGAAATTTAAATAAAACTTTGGTTATTTATCGTATCATCGATCCAACATAGATCAGTGCACCGGTGACTTTCTATGCCTAGTTTACGCCGTCTGCTACAACCGCCATGTCGACTTCGCCATGATCATCTGGCGTGAACTTGTTACCACCATCCAACACATCGGAGGAACGAAACAGAAGAAGTTTCTCTCGTACCCGCGTTTCCTATCGCTAGCAGTGCGTCAACACATGGACGCTAATCCAGCGATACCCAGACGTGCTGCACATCAGGTATGCCCTATCCGCCATCTTCAGTTCATGGTTATCCGTAATCCATCCAATGCGGTAGCTATGCCCATCCCTGAAGCCTTATTAGCCGTCGCTGATCCCACTGCACCAGGGGTAGTTGCTTATAGGGGAGCGTTAGGTAATCCCATGGTCCCGCCAGAGCCGGAGGGACCTGCCCAGGGAGATAGACCCGAGGGACGTGAGGGTCCGCGGATGAGAGGTGGAAGGGCCCGACAAGAAGGTGCTGTCGGGCGGGGTGTGTTAGTTGTGAAAGGAAGGGGAGCGAGTGTAGGCGGTGCAGCGGGATCGCGACCCGGTTCCAGCCGACCCCAATCTAGACCCGCACCATATGTTACCGAACCCCCTCCCCATCTCACCATGTTGAAGATGTGGTTTCTGACTCCGCGGACTCCGATACCGACCGTTCCATACGCCTGACACAAATACCTCACGGTATCGGACCTAACCCAGATTTCACTGTTGGAATCCCTCTTGACTCACCTCCTCATACTGGAACCGGACCTATTATTAGGACATCTGAGGGAGAACAAGTAGAGGAGTTAGATCATGCGAGGCAGAGAGAAATGCGTTCAAAGTTGAACCAGGAAAGAACGAGCCGTAAAGAAAAAGAGGCTCCTGAGCGAACCGAACCAAGCGATATACGGGTAGCCACATCTGCTATCCCGTCTCATTTGTTGGGACGGGGTATTGAAGAAGCCTCCGTGGACCCTGCGGAGCAAATACACGACCCCCTCAGCCACTCATCCGTCTCTCAAAAGACGGATGTTTCAGTCTCACACGGGGAAATAGCACAACTTCCACCGGTCTCTCACTCGGAGAGTACTGGTGTTGAAACAAGAGACCAGCAACCCCCGGTCTCGACTTCTTTCAGTGCACCATCGAGTCTAGATCCACTTGTTATTGAAGATTCTTTGACTAGGACACTTGATGCGGAACAACACCAAGTCGCGGCTCTTTGTGACCCGACCGGAACGTCTGTAGTGTCTCCGTCTGCCGGAACACGAGGATCGGACGGAAATCCTACCACAGCTATTATCACGCCAACTGTGAACGTAGGTGGATCTACCCCCGCGGTAGATGTCTCAACGGGTAACCTAAGTGGTCCCGGAGTTTGTAACCCAGACTTTGTGTCACCAGGGTCCCTAGACAGCACCCTTAAGGCTGTCCGCTAGGATATGGAGCAACATATGCAGCAACATGTAGCCGCTGAACTTGCCAAAGCGATGCGCGCTATCAAAGGTAAAGCCCACCTCGTCGAAACTGAAACCGCCTATGTACCTCCACCGATTCAACCGCAACCTATCTATTCGGTGGACACCCTGAAGACGATGCTCTTGGCCCAATTGCTCCAGGAATCCGACACAACCGCATCTGCCGAAGCAGACCTGATCTCAGTTCTCCGATCACAGGTCACTGCTCCATCTTCATTTGGTACCTCTCGCCTTGAATTTATTGACTCGACCCTCAAGGACTACAACAAAGCGCTCACCACGCTGTCTGAGAGGGTCCGCTCACTCGAAGACACATGTAAGAGTCAAGCCGACGGTCTGAAACGTAAGCACTATGACCAGGATGATCCTGATCACCGTAAGGGGGAGAAGCGACAACGCCAAACCGAGACCGCCCAGATCCTGACTGCTGAAACTACAACTGTGGTTCATCAGGAACCCCCAACTGCGGCAGCTACAACAGAAGCACCAGAAGCCGAGTTGCCTCTAGCAGACATGGTTATAGACATGGAGATATCAGATGAAGAAGACCCGACGGTTGAAAAGCCCGAGGGTTCAACACAAGAACTGATTGATTTTGACTCATCAGACATACCGATTCTGGACATGATAGATCCAGATTGTGAAGCCAACCCGGAGACCGAAGATGCATGGTACGAAAAGCCGTCAGTGCCGTAAATCTCCAGGTAAATTTGGTCTTCCTCACTGATGAGGACGACAACATTGATTATGATCAGTTCCTGCTCCAAAATTTGTATGAAACATCCCCCGTTCACTATGCTCAACCCGCCGGAACATCATCAACAAGATCCGAGTCTACTACTTCCGATCTTCCGACAACTACTCCTCCCACGACAGCTTCTGATCTTCCTCCCCCTCCTCAACAGCAACAAATCCGTTGGGAGAAGATCATGGTACTTATCCCTCATTTGGAGGAATCTTTGAAGAAGTTGGTCGTCCACAAGCTTCGCCCGATCGAGCCGACCTTCTGTCTGGGTATCTACAACCTTAACCCAGAATTTCAACACCGATATATCAGCACAATGCAGCGGTGTCTTCCAGTCAACCAGGTCAGAACCAAACTTCGGATCACAGAGGTAATCAATATCTATTCAAGACGCATTATGAGGATCGTCTACCCAGTTTTCACTGTTCGACGTGAAGATGGGAACGAATGGAAATTTTCAGAAGCTGACTTCAAGAACCTCCGACCGCTCGACTTTCTGGTTATTCTGAAAGACTTACATACAAGAACCATCCGACCGCTAGAGATTACAAAGGCGCTCGAAGCTGTTCGTCGATACCTGGTCCGCACCATCATGATATCTTATCTAACGGACTTTCAAATGGCTATCGAGAACAAGGCGAAAAAGGTAAATCTGATCAAGCCGAATCTAAAAGCACCTGAGTTAAACATGTATCCCGAGAACGCTATGCTTCTGGAACCAGAATTCAGGATTGTTTACCTCAATGAGCAAAAGGAGAAGAAATTCATACGCTTCAGTCAGGTGGAAAGATTCTGCGACGGAACACTCCTAAAGGTCAGAGATGCTCTTCGAAAGATTATTCAGCACGAGTCTGAGAATCCAAGGTATTCTTATGTTCCGAATCAGAATGAAACTATTGCTCGGAATGCCTTGGAAATGATTGAAGATCGCATCGACTATCACCGCGCCATCAGATTCTTTGAGGTTCACTTCGCATTGCGCAAACGATACGTGTTCAACTGGCGAGAACTAGAGCGCGAACTCGAACTTCAAATCAAAGGGGGAGATTGTTAGGGCAGGTTTTATAGTTGATTTAAAGTTCAAGGGTTTAATTGTATTTGTTTAAATTACAGCTTATTAGTGAACGGGCCGTGGGCTTGTCAACCACGGGCCCGATGTATTTAATGTGTGATTAGCTTGGAAAAACAAGCTAATCATCTCTTTAGCTTTCTATTCGTATTGTAAACATTCTCTCTGAAAGTTAATGAAAGGGATGATAGTTGGAAATCATTGTTCTTATTGATTTATCATTATGATTTCTATATTGTTGCACGGATTTGGACTTAACAGAAACTCTTCTTCAATTCTATCCATTTCGTTTTCATTGCAATGTTCTTCCAAAACCTTTTTCTTGAACGACTCCCATGTCATAGCCGCTAAAACTGGAGCCGTTACAGTAGACGTCACTATATTCCACCAAGTCAACGCGTTACCTCGTAACATTTGAGACCCGAATCTGACCTTCGACTTCTCATCACATTCACAAGCTCGGAAAGCTTGTTCCATCTCTCTGAGCCAATTCATGCATGCCACTGGATTGTCTGCTCTAGTAAACTCTGGCGGTTTACAGCTTAGAAACGTTTTATATGAACAGACTCTTTCCACCCTCATTTCTACATCTATCACAGGATTACGAATTTGATTTATTACACCAGTACCAGTCTCCGTCCGACGTAACTCCGAACTTCGATCATTCAGCACTTTCATAAACATCTATGTTTGTTGAGCCATTGTTGTATTCATCATTCGTGTCATGTTCTCCATCATGCGAGACTCCACCGTCGATTCAGGCGTTTCCTGATTGGCGGTACTGGTACTCGTTCTGTGTACCCGACTGTCCGCTCCTCCCATAAAATGTAATCTCGGCGGACTCTCATGAGTTTCACCTATTTCAGGTCGCTTTTCTCCCCAGTCCAAAACTGCCCTATCCTCCGAAGAATTAGGGGACCTTGGCGGCGTATTCACCATCGTTCTGATATAATACAAGAAAATAACCATAAGAAATGGTTACACATATCTATACATATGAAACGTACTTTACCGATCATTAGTCACTGTAACAATGTAGAAACAAGTATGCTTGTGTAACAATATATTCATAATAACAGTAGCTAATTGAGATTGTGAACATACTATACATGAGAATCCTCGTTACCATCGTTACAGTACTAATTTAACGTATTTCCGTCGACTCTAAGACTATCCCGTCTTAGTACTTCTACCCATATCTCACAAATCATAACTTAATTCATCTCAGCTTAAGTCTAGGTATCTCACTATCATACCTAGTTCACTTAAACTAATGCTCTGATACCATATTGTAACACCCTAAAAATCAGGGTAAATTTAAACCTTAATTCTAACAAGGTTAAACATAAGATCTGCCAAACTTTTATACATAATAGAGAATTGACCTTGAGGATTCATATATACATCAATGCAAATTCAAAATAACATATTAATCTAATCCTATCAACTAAGATCAGATTAAATTGGTTATCTAGGATTTATCAAAAACTCCTCACTAAGGCTAACTTCTCCATTTTCCACAAAAGTATATACTCGAATGCACTTGTCCCATAACCCTTTACTTTCCCGAGCTAGTACCTGGTAAGAAAATATAATTTGAAATGATTAGGCTAACGCCTAGTGAGAACATTCGGTTTCAAAATAATACTTTTAAAATCACTGTAAACAAGGCATAACAAACCTGGTTTACCTTTTTCTTACCATATGTATCAACATCTTACGATGACGGGGTTAAACCCGATTCCATGAATATGACCGACACCAAGTCAGTCATGATATCATGTTCAAGAGCCCACTACGAATCTCCACGGATTCTAGATTAATGCTCATATCCAAGAAATCACAATTACACATGTCAATTTCTTGGAAAGGAAGTAGAGATTACGATTAAGCCATGCCTATCTCTTTCCTTCCTTAGAAATCGGGAATTACGATTAATCCACGCCTATCCCACGATTTCTCATCAATGTGAAATGGGAATTACGATTAGTCCACGCCTATTCCTCATTTCACCTAAACGGGAATTACGATTAGTCCACGCCTATTCCACGTTTATCACACACACTGGAATTACGATTAATCCACGCCTATTCCATGTGTTCATAAAAACTAGTGCCTATGGATCCATTACACTTATTTGTACACGTGCAGGTTATTGCTTAATATAAATCATTTTCAAATAACATTAATGAAGTTAAGCAAAAACCATTTATTTCTAGATAACCAATTTTGTTTCGTATCAAAACTCATTCAGGAAACATTCATTATAAAATATACCTTACCATAAATTGAAATATGTTTATAAAAAGGGTAAGGTAAGAATGAACTCACCTGACAGCAATAGCGTCACTCTTACTTCACTTCTTAAAGTTGTAAAGACTTTCCGCTACTAAACTTCCCAGAGTCTAAAACATCCAAATACATATTGTACTGATATCAAACTACTGTACATGACTCTTAAAGACTAAGAATCCTAAATAATCAAAATTCTCGACACTATCGCAACCCAAAGGAATGCATCTACACTTATCGCAACCTATTACTTGCGACACCATACTTATCGCAGCCCATTGTTGCGATATCCCTCTTATCGGAACCCACTGTTGCGACATAACATCTTATCGCAACCAACTGTTGCGACATAGTTCTTATCACAACCAACTGTTGCGACATAACTCTTATCGCAACCAACTGTTGCGATACACTCACTCTATCGCAACTCACTGTTGCGACAATCATCATTATCGCAACACCCATCTTTATCGCAACTCACTGTTGCGATGTTCATCTTTGTCTCAACTAACTATAAACGTATTTAAGCCAGAAATCTATACTTTTAAGCCATAACAATTTCTACAAAAGTGCATATATGCTTAACATCATTAGCATAAACTATTTATAAACCCAGTTTTCTCATATCTTTCCAAAATCATCAAAACCCAATTCTAAACCATTAGAAAGCTATGTAAACATGCTAGGAAGAATTCTTGTTAAAACCATACCTTTAATTTCACCACTTGAACCTTCAATCTACTGCTGAAAATATGTTTTCTTTCTTCCTCTTCTTTCTCGGTTCTCTCTCTCTCTTTTGTACGAAACACACACACACCAACAAAGTTTCTAAAAAAGATGAGAAAATATCTCACTTTTCTAATTTTAAGAAAAGTGAGGCGGTGGTGTTTAAGTGGTTTCACCATTTGACCAAAACAGCCCCTCAACTTTCCTTAATTGACAACTTCCACCCTCCAACTTATAAATTAAAATTAAAGTTTACCCCTTAACTTATAACTCCGTAAAACAAATAACGTAACTTACTCAGGGATAAACTCTAAAATTAATCTATCAAATAATTATACTCAAATTATTCAATAAACCAAACATAACACTTTATATAGAAAATCGAGATGTTACATATTATGAGCATGAATTGTTACCAACTTTTACGTATGTTTTCCATGAAAAATATATGCTTTATTTAAAAGACTGTTTAGCATGATGAAATGATTTATAAAGATTTCACTCTCGTGGTCTATGTGTATGCTATGTGATGTCGGTCTGTACAGTGGGATCGGAGTACCTTGGGATCCGATGATCCCTTGGGCAGTTATGATGAGCCGGTTGGATGGAATTCGTTTCCATCCTACTCGGATAGAGGGGAGTCTGCTTGGGCCCCGATATGAGGCGAGAGGGGGGTCTGCTTGGGTCCCGATCGTGGTTAGCTAGTACGATCCTTGAACACTATGCAGTACCATGATTGATGCTTTATGTGGAGACTGTTAATGATTCTTATAAAATGATTTTATACGGTTGTTATATGCTGTTTTCGGAGGGAATTCACTAGACCGTTGGTCTAACCCTCGCTTTTCAATACTAAACCATTTTCAGGTAAGCGAAACGCTAGTTCTTCCCGTAAGAACTAAGGAGTGGCTTGAGGATTGAGATGGAGCTTAGAGCGACTCCATAATTTTGGCTAGTATGATTATAGTTAGAAGCTCTCGGCTGTGGACTTGAAGTTTCCGTTGTCCAAGTTTATGTTTAGTTTTAGACTTATGATTGATTAAAGACAAGTTTCGTTATGTAATTTAGATGTTTAATCTATGTTATTGCATGTTATGTTTTGGGACGTTACATAAATTGAATTGATTGTAATGGTCTAATTAAGGAATCATAAATGCATTTTTTTTACCACATAACACATTGACCCTAAACGTTTTACCCACATCAATACAAGGTGATTTTGAAAATTAACTTACCATTCCATTTCATCATTCATCGATTGTATTTTATCAATCCTATGTCATCGGCTTTTGATGCCGGGGTTCATAAAACATAACTACAATTACGGTGCAATATATATATAGAGAGGAAAGTTCAAATGAAATCTCATTTTCAATTGTGCACATGAGGACGGATCTTGGCCCTTCCATCTCTATTGATCCAGTGACTCATATTAAATAGAGTTTTTAATTGCAATTTTTAATTGCAATTTTAATTGCAATTATTAATCTCACGCTTACCATATTTGACTTTTTATTTTCTTTTTAATTAAAATTTTTTACCCCCTTAAATCTTAAAATAAATTATCTTAAAAATTACTAATATTTTAATCAAACAAATTACATAAAAAATGAGAATTTCGTACTCTTCGATATGACATCCATCTCGATATAGTTTTTTTTAATCGTGTTCTACATTAAGTGTTATATATGTTCTAAATTCATTATGAATATTAATGTAAGTTCAAATGTGTACCACACCTCGACATCGTTAGTCCGTAACTCGACATCACATTTTTCAACACTTTCTTCAACGTCGTAAGACATTATTCATCACCGTAACCCAACACCCATTGAGTTTCGGTTATGAACCGGGGAATAAAAAAGGGCGCGTCATGTGTCTACACTTTCACGGGTCATTCATGTATTATTCATCATGAATGTATCGGGAAACAAAAAGAGCGAGCGATGTGCCAACACCTTCATTGTCATTCATTTATTGTTCATCATGAATAATGTATCACTTAGGAAGAATAATACAATATTCATGGTGAATAATACACGATTAATGATGAATAATACATGAATCATGAATTCATGTATTAATCATCATGAATGTTGTATTATTCATACTGAATACTTTATTTTTCATACTGAATACTATATTATTCATCATGAATAGTGAATGAGCGTTTACCTTTGTTATTCATACTGAATGTGGACACCAAGAGACGTGCATACATATTCATAATGAATATAACACATATATGAGTATATGACATTTCACGTAACAAACGGTTAAAAAACTATATCAAGATGGATGTCATATCGAAGAGCACGAAATTCTCGTTTTTTTGATGTAATTTGTTTTATTAAAATATTAGTAATTTTCAAGATAATTTATTTTAAAATTTAAGGGGGTAAAAGTTTTTAATTAAAAAAGAAAATAAAAAGTCAAATAAGATAGGCGCATATTCAAATTTCCAATTTTGTCCCTAATCAATTCTTAATTAATCTTATTTTGTTTTAACCATTGATTAATTTTCCAACTTTTGATCAATGGTTGTGACTTGTCCTCATGTGCACAATTGAAAATGAGTTTTCATTTGAACCCACCCACATATATATATATATATATATATATATATATATATAGAGAGAGAGAGAGAGGGAGGAAGGTTCAAGGGAAAACCTCAAAAAACGGAAAACTGAAGAACACCCTAGGAGCCCTTCATCTGAACGGTATGTGCATACCGTCCAGATGAAGGGCTCCTAGGGTGTTCTTCAGTTTTCCGTTTTTTTTTTAGGTTTTCCCTTAAACATGACCCTATATATATATATATATATATATAGGGAAGAGTTCAAATGAGAAGTGCAAATATTTTGAGAAATAGAGAAGTGATAATCTCCCTTGGATTAAATGATCCACGGTCATAATTTATTGCGTCACACAAAATTAATTCGCGTCCACAGTAATTAACATAGAACGGTTAAGGGGTATTTTCGTAATATGCACAATTAATTAAAATAGGCGGAAACTTCATCATAACACTACAAAACACTCATTACCCTATTTTATCAAAAATCGTACGAAATTATCAACAAAATACTCTCCAAAACCCTCATTCATCACCAAAAACATCAAAAATCCATCACTGATTGATCGTAAATCTGTAAGAAATGGAAAAAACTCAAAAGCATTCTACAAATTCTGAAGATCAACCAGAAACAAATCCGATGAACGAAGAAAATCCAAATGAAGAAGATGAAACATTGATTACGCTTGTTAGAGACGGTATTTTATACATATTTATTATAAAATGTTTGAATGTTCATCGTTATACAATAAATCTATGTTTAAAAACATGATGAAACGATTTTAAAAAAAATTAGGGTTTAAACAAAGTTCATAAATGTTGTTTAGTTTTTTCATTACAGCGAAGAACACGAGTGCGATTCCGAAGATAAAAATAAAACGAAGCAAAAAAGCCAAAGCAACCGCAGGTATATTCGTTCATAAATGAATGAATCGTATTTTTTGAGTATAGGGTTTAGAGATTAAAACATTCATATATGAATGTTAAATATTAGATAGTTCATATATGAATATTTTTCTGTAGATCTAGGGATTTGAATATTCAAAAGTTCATATATGAATGTTAAATACTTTTCATTAGATCTAGGGTTTTGAATATTGGAAAGTTCATATATGAATGTTAAATACTTTTCATTAGATCTAGGGTTTTGAATATTGGAAAGTTCATATATGAATGTTAATAATACTCGAACGTTCATATATGAACATTCAGATTTGAACTTTCCAATATTTCTAAGTTCAAATATGAAAGTTCATATATGAATGTTAAAATATTTGAACATTCATATTTGAAATTTCGAATATTCGGAAGTTCTAATATGAAAGTTCATATTTGAACATTCATGTATGAACTTTCAAATATTTGCAAGTTCAAATATGAAAGTTCATACATGAATGTTAAAATATATGAACATTCATATGTGAACATTCATATATGAAAGTTCATATTTGAAATTTCGAATATTCAGAAGTTCAAATATGAATGTTCATATATGAATATTCAAATATGAAGGTTCAATATCTCAACGTTCATATATGAACGTTCATATTTGGACTTTAGAATATCTGAACATTCATATTTGAACTTTGGGATATATGAACTTTTATATATGAACGTTCGAATATCTGAACATTCATATCTGAAAGTTCATATATGAATGTTAATATATTTCGAAAATTCATATATGAACATTCATATTTGAACTTTCAAATATCTGAACGTTCATATATGAAAGTTCATATATGAACGTTCGAATATCTGAACCTTCATATATGAATACCCATATATGAATATTCATATTTTAATGTTGAACATACAAAATTTAATGTATGAATGTTTTTTTGATTGATTTGTTGTTTATAGTAAATGAAGAAGAAACAACTACCACAACAAAAGTGGAGAAGGTGATTGAAAAAAAAGAACCTGAGAAAGGTAAAAAGAAAGAGGAGTAGTCAAAAGCAATAGTTTTATGTATGTAATCTATAATAAATAATGAGAACAATTTATATTATCTTGATGCTTCATTAGTTATATTAACAAATATCTATAAACAGACACGAGAATTGGCTCAAAAAAAGCAAAAAGAATAAGAAAAGCAACAAATCTAATTGATTCGGATGATGATTTTGAAAAACCTTTTCACAAGGAAACAAATAGAATAAAGAAGGGGAAAGATCAGCAAAAACAAACTTTCCCAGTAATAAAAGTTAGAACATCTCTGAAACCGCTTTATGAAGCAATTCAAGCTTTAACTAAAGACCAGAGAGAGTGCATAAAAAGCATGGGATTCGAGGATATATTGGACATGAAGATGGATGGAATACCATCAAAGCTAGCATTTTTTGTTGTTGATTCCTTGAACTGTGATTCAATGGAGATGGTTATTGGAGAACACAGGCTGCCAATAACCGAAGAATCAATCCATTATATGCTTGGTGTTCCTATATATGGAAAGAATTTATTTGAAGAAAAGTTTGTTCCAGATGACAGTGACATGTTGGTGAATTGGATGTCACAATTTTCAAACAAAATAATCCGACCAACAGATCTCAAGCAAAAGATGATTGATAGCAAGGAAGCTGATTTCAACTTCAAGTTGAATTTTATTACTCTTTTCTGCAATACAATGGCTGAAGGACTGAAGAGTGGGACCCTGAATATGACTGTCCTAAATTACATAACTCTAGAGACAGATGTATCAAACATTAACTGGTGTTCATACATTCTTGAGTGTTTGAAAAACAGCAAGAAGGGTTGGGTGAGAGACTCTGACAAGAGTTTCTATGTTGGTTCTATCACATACTTGCTCGTAAGTATAATATAACATTTATAAATTTAAAATATATCTTACAACAATGTATTAATTGATTCTTATTTGCAGCTATTGTATGTTTATAACTTTGAATGTGAGGCTGTGTTTGTTCGAAGACATATACCATTGATCAAGATGTGGACTGCAGAGAGACTGAGAAGAAGAGAAGGGCATAAAATTGGTGAAGGTGGATTTGGCAAAGGAAAGCTGGTTATTGAAAAAGAAATTACTGAGGAAGAAAAACAAATTGTAAGTATAATATAACATTCATGAATACTTAATATTCATATTTGAATTCAAATATTCATATATGAATTCATGTATGAATTCATATATTATAAACTATACATGTGAAATTCATATATGAATTCGTATAAGAATTCATATATGAACTCACATATGAAAGTTCATATATGAATTCGTATATCAAAGTTCATATATGATTTTTCATATATAAAGTTCATATATGAATTCTTATATATGAAAGTTCATATGTGAATTCGTATATATGAATATTGTATACTTTATGTTTCATATATGAATCTTTCATAATTTAAACTTCAAAGTTAATATTTAAATTTTTATATAGAATTCATATTTAAATGTTTAATATTTTATACTTCATATATTAACTTTTATATATGAATTCATATTTGAATCTTATATACTTCATATATGAATCCTTAATACTTTATACTTTATATGTAACTCTTAATTTTTATGCAAATTGTAGGTTGTACAGAATATGATAAGAGAAAAGATGAATTGCTTGATATGTGACTCAATGCTCCTTGATCAGGCATTTGAAGATGCTTTTATCAAATACCCTGGTAATGAAATAATTAAACAATAAAAAGCAGAGTTTGATGTGTTGATGAACAGAGGAGAAAAGAAGAAGAATTTGGAAAGTGACATATTTGTTGGGGTTGAAGAAGAAGACTTCCTGGTCAGAGAGAATCTACAGTTGGATACAAAAATCAATGATGATTTATTCAGTACACCTGATACACAAACAACTAGAATGGATACAGACGAATTTTGGGAAGACCCAAAAACTCGTGGGGAAGTTGAAATTGTCATGAAAACTTTTGAAGCATTAGAGAAAGAGAAGGAGGAAGGGACAAAGAAGGAGAAAGAGGAAAAAGAGAAAAAGATTGAGAATAAAGAGACTGAGATGCAGAGACATGAGAAGGAGAGTGAAACTGAGATGCAACATGAAGTTACAACAGAAAACACTTCAGATGTTGTCAAAAAGATTGCAGCTTCATATGTGAATAATGGACCTAATTACAGTTTGGGGTTTACATCAGAAGAGGAAGAAGAGAAGGAAAAAAAGAATAAGAAAGAAAAGGCATAGGAAAAAAAGGCTAAGGAAGGAATGAGAGAGAAGGAAAAAAAGAATGAGAAAGAAAAGGCAGAGGAAAGAATGAGAGAGAAGGAATAAGAGAGAAGGAAAAAAAGAATGAGGAAGAAAAGGCTGAGGAAGGAATGAGAGAAAAGGAAGAAAAGGCAGAGGAAGGAGTGAGAGAAGACGAAGAAAAGGCAGAGGAAGGAGTGAGAGAAGACGAAGAAAAGGCAGAGGAAGGAGTGAGAGAAGAGGAAGAAAAGACAGAGGAAGAAATGAGAGAAGAGGAAGAAAAGGAAGAGGAAGGACAAGAGAATGAAAAGAAGGAAGGGAAGAGAGAAATCAAGGTGCAGAAAGCCTGAGGTCACCATATGTTGACAGAGTTGTTTTGATACCAAAAACATTGTCGGTGACTGAAAACAAGGTTGGTAGATGGCTGTTTGCACTTACCGGAGAATGGTGGTAAGTCACACCTTTAATATTATATATTTTATTTTAAAAAGTTAATGATGTGCATATATGATAAATTTTATTTCATTTCACTATCTTATAGTGAGATGATCTATGAAACAAGCGATGGGGAACATATGATAAAAGGTCGCAGCAGAAAGTTTAATGCCAAACACATATGTAGTGGCCAATGTCTTTGATACATGGGTTGCTCTATTGAACGCAGAAGAAGCATTAAGAAGCCGACAATCCCCACATAGACTTTTTCTTAACACAGCCATAATGGTATGTCAATAGTTATATATATTTTTAGCCTAGTTCATATGTTGGGTCATCAAGATTTGAAGATGACCTCATGATCTCCTTTTATACTTTGAAAAACATTTTATACTTAGAGAAATTTTGGATGCATGGTTCTTTGTAATGGCTTGTACAAGATATCAAATGTTTGGTGAAGTCAAAGATCAACCAAAGTCAAGATTAAAGATTCTCTCATTGTGGAAGTGAAATATCTTTTCTCAAACATACAAGTCATTGTTCACCGAAATTGTTCTCACAATTTCGGTGGTATTTCCACCGAAACTTCTCTCTATTTCGGCCTAGTCTCAAAGAAGCTTTTCCCAAAGATGATGTCATATATCTCAAAGATGATGTCACATATCTCAAAGATGTGTCACATATCCCAAATGACATTTCGGTGGGACCTCAAAGAAGCTTCAAAGATGTTTTCTCCAAAGATGTGTCACATATCTCAAGTTTCCATCGGTGGTGCTTTTCTTGAAAGAAAATCTGAGAAGCAAAAGGAGACAAAAGTGAGAGACATAATAAGACAAAATGAGAAGCAAATTCATTTTGTCTTGGAAGAAATCTTACAACCTTTCTTCGGTGGTGCATTTGTTGAAAGAGATTTTGAGAAGCAAAAGAAGACAAAACTGAGAGACATAAGAAGACAAATTGAGAAGATATTTTCTACATGGATAAAGTGACCTTCTGTCTTATTATCCATTTTCAGCTAAGGTCCCTGTTATCTGCTCAAGCTACTCTGTCTGCACCTAGTAAAAGGTGACAAGGACTTCACAACTTTCCAGAAGTCAACATCCTCAGCAAGTGTGAAGATGACAAGTGTCTCAAGCATTCAATGCTTGCACACTCCTTGTCACTATAAAAGGAAGAGCTCTCCATACTGAAATACACACATCTTGAGAGACTTTGAAGATTACTGTGAGCTCTTGATATTCTACGCAAACTGGAAGAATTCTCTAAGTGCAAGAATTTCCAGTTTGCTTGAAAAACTTTATAGCTTTGTTCTAAGTGTTCTTAGTTATTTTGTTGTATACTTTGTGTAAGATTGTTAGAATAGTTTATCTGTTCTTTTCCGCAACAGTCTTAAGTTTTCTATGTGTAATTCTTGTTGAAAGATTTTCAATAAAAGAATTAAAATTGTGAAAATTTTGAGTATTGTATTCAACCCCCCCCCCCCTTCTACAATACTTGTTATAGCCATCTGGGACTAACAAGTGGTATCAGAGCAGAAAGTTTAATCCCATAAACTTGATCTGCGATGGCTGCCTCCTCTTCTTCAACTATTGAAAACTCTTTTCAAAATAACTTTTCTGAAAATGGCTCCATTTCAAAACCTCCTAAGTTCAATGCTAACAACTTCTCTTTGTGGAAAAGCCGCATGATGCTGTTCATGGAAGGAGTGGATACTAGATATCCAACCATTCTCCAAGAGGGACCCTTTATCCCCAGAGTTTGGGCTCGCTATGAAACGCAGAGGCCGGGTAAAGAAACCATGGAAAAAGATGACTCTAATGATTCGTCTGATGAAGAAAAATCTGCTGCTACTGGTCGTTACATTCTTAAAAATCCTAAGAAATATACTGATGAGGAAAAACGACTTGTGTCTCTTGATTCTAAAGTTAGAACTATCATTGCTCTCTCTCTTCCTGATGAAGTGTACCACTCTCTGGTAAATCTCTCTACTGCCAAAGAGATGTGGTCCACTCTGTGTGTTTTGTACGAAGGTACAAATGAAGTTAAAAAGAGCAGAAAAATTGGTTTTGTTAGAAAATATGAACTCTTTTCTTATGAGAAAGGAGAATCTCTCTCCAACTACTATAATCGCTTTAACAGTCTTCTTAATGACTTAAAGCTGTTAGGTAGAGTGTATGACAATGAGGAAGTCCTGTGCAAATTTATGGACTGTCTTCCCGATTTTTGGGAAAATATCTGTACTTGTATAAAGACAACCAAGGATCTTGATCATATGCCTCTTACTGTTCTTTATGGTACTCTTTTCAACTATGAGCAGACGAAACTGCAAAAGTTTATAAAGAACTCTTCTCTAGCTCTCCTGAGTGACTCTTCCAAAAAGACTAAGTGTTTTCCAAAAATCACCTACCCATCTGACTCTGACCATAATAGTCAAGAAGATCCCAATGATCATTCAGAAGCATATCTTAGTGATGCTAAGGATGAATGTGAGGAAACTTCAGCTGATAAATTATCTGATGAAATGGCCATGTTGGATGGGCACTCTAAATCCAAATCTCATCTCTCTTCTGGAAAATCTAAGTTCGATAGAAATTCATCCTCTTCTCTCTCCAAACACTCTCCTTTATATAAATCTAATGAGGAATGTTTTAACTGTGGTAAAAAGGGTCATTTTGCTTCTGAGTGTAAAAGTAGAAACCTTGAAAGACTTAGAAGTGCTTCCCACCGATTTTCCAAAAATTTCAGCCAATCTTCCTCTTCTGCAAATTTTGACCGGGCTGAAAGATACAAGGAGAAATACAAGAGAGAAAAGGAAAGAAATGAAAGACTTGTCAGAAGAGGAAAGGGTCTGCCTGCTAAATCTTATGATTTGGCAGATGAACCCACATCTGAAAGCGAATGACTCCTCAACTGCTCTTGTATCAGCTAAGTGCTTCTTCTACTCTTCACAGGTACATACTATGTGTTTTATCTATCTTTTATGAATTCTCTTATTTCAAACTCTTTTGCTATGTGTTCATAATTTCTGCCATCACATCTGAAAACATAAATTTTGGAAATTTTATTTGGCTAGTCTCTGGGTGTTGTTTCTGTCTTAAAAGGAAATCCTCCAAAAATTTTCCAAAAATAACTTTATGACTTCTCATACCGATTTTCTTCTTAAATCTGTGAGTTTCAAAATGTCCAATTCAAAAGAAAGGATTTATGTACTCCCAATTTTTGAAATATGAATTCTATGTGATGCACCCCCATTCTTTGTTATCTCTTCAAAATCTTTGAGCAAAAGTTAGGAAAAATGTCAAGTTTCTAAAATGAACTCTCTTTATAGAAAATGCTATATCTGTGGTGATATTTCTCATTTTGCCAAAGACTGTGTGAAATAAAGAATTATTCTGAGTGATATAAATTCTTGTCATTCTTTTTCTTCTAACCCAAAAGGACCCACCTTCAAAATGGGTACCTGGAAATTAAATTCTTTGTGATTGCAGATTTTGAGCTGGGCAGATGGATCTATGTGAACAAGTGAGAAAGTTGACAAAACCTTCAAGATCTCCTTGTTTTTGAAAAGCCTCCCAGTTCTCATCTTACTGCTCTACCCACTAAAGAATAGGCGTTGTTTAGGATGCATTGGTTTAGGGTATTGAAATTATTATTATGATTATTATATTATTATTATTATTATTATTATAAATATGTATATATATACTTACTTTCGGTTTCACCGATGTGTATATATATATATATTAAAATAATAATAAATAATAATAATAATAATTTAATAAAACTAATTACTAATTTCTTCCACCAAAATACTTTCTTACCATGCAATCTCACGACCACCGAAAAGTACAAAATCTGGTATCACCTTTTCTTAAAACCACCAAAATTGAATTTCATCCACCGAAATTCAAATTTCATCCACAATTTTTTTTTTAAACCATTTCCCCATTCTTCACCGAATTCATTTTTCTCTTTCACCGAATCTTGTTCACCAAATTGCTTTTCCACCCTTCTACCCTTATTTTCTGCTGAGAAGAAACCCAACCAGCCCACACCGATTTTCTTTCCACCAAAAATCTCATTTAAACCCTTCTCACATCCATAAACTTTTCTTTCTTTTTGTGGCCACCTTTATTTATTCACCCTCCTCTTCTATTTTTTAAACCCATTTCTTTTCTAAACCTCACCACCGAAATTTTCCTTAACCACCAAACCAAAACCATATCCCACCATACTTTACTTCCCATCATATGTTTTGCCTCCTCGATCGGTGGTACCCCTCAAATTCGGTGGAACCCTTCAAATTCGGTGGTGAAACCCTTCTAAATTCGGTACAATCCTTCAAACTCCTCGGTGGAATCCTCACACCGATCCACCACCGAGTCTACACCGATCCACACCGATTCCACACCGAATCTCCACCGATCCACCACCTCAAATCCCTCCACCGATCCACCACCTCAAATCCCTCCACCAATCCACCCACTACAAACTCTTCTACAGATGTCACCCCAAATCCTCAAACTCAATCTTTTTGGGTCATCAAATTGGAAGATGAAATTCCAATCTTTTCTTCACTTTGAAGATTTTCTCCATAATGTCTTAGAAGTTTTACTACTGATTTTCCACCGAAAATCCTACCGAAAATAGCCAATTTTCGGTGGACTCTCCTTCATTTTCGGTGGAAAAGCAAAAAAAAAAAAAAAAAAAAAAAAAAAAATATCCTACCGATTTTCCACCGAAAATCCTACCGAAAATAGCCAATTTTCGGTGGATTCTCCTCAATTTTCGGTGGAAAGGTAAAAAAAAAAAAAAAAAAAAAAAATTCTACCGATTTTCCACCGAAAATCCCACCGAAAATAGCCTATTTTCGGTGGATTCTCCTCAATTTTCGGTGGAAAGGTAAAAAAAAAAAAAAAAAAAAAAATCTACCGATTTTCCACCGAAAATCCCACCGAAAATAGCCTATTTTCGGTGGATTTTGCTCAATTTTCGGTGGAAAGGTATAAAAAAAAAAAAAAAAAAAAAACTGGTCTTGGTTCTGGCCGATCTTTTCATTTTCTCTTGGTGTTTTTCCTACGTCGGCCGCTGAGGGGGAGAATTCATCTGAGGGGGAGCAACATAAACCCTCAGTACTCATATACAGCGACCAACTTGAAAAAATGAGGAAATCGACGGACCGGTCAAGGGGGAGCACTTCAGTCCGGGCGGATCTAACTGAGGGGGAGAAACACAAAGACCGTCTGATCTAACTGAGGGGGAGCAAAACAAAGACAAAGGATGCTGATGCTAAACATGAAAAGATGCCAAGATGCAACAGTTGGGCAGAAGTATCCTAAGGCTGCTGATCAAAATGAAGAATCCTCAAGCCAGACACAAGTTTCAACTCGCCCCTCCAAAGATGCAAGTAATATTCATTCTGTTTATACTGTTTATACTTCTTTCCTTTTCCTTTCGATTATTTGTACAGCTATACCTTTTTATTTTTTTTCTTATATGTAAATATCATATATACATACACACACAAAAAAAAAAAAAAAAAAAAAAAAATGGACTGTGTGAAAAAGAACCCAAAAGAGTAAAGAAGGGTCAACTTGCATTATTCACTGTCTTACTCATGTTTTTCTAAGTATGGATGTCATCATCAAATAGGGGGAGATTGTTGGGTCATCAAGATTTGAAGATGACCTCATGATCTCCTTTTATACTTTGAAAAACATTTTATACTTAGAGAAATTTTGGATGCATGGTTCTTTGTAATGGCTTGTACAAGATATCAAATGTTTGGTGAAGTCAAAGATCAACCAAAGTCAATATTAAAGATTCTCTCATTGTGGAAGTGAAAGATCTTTTCTCAAACATACAAGTCATTGTTCACCGAAATTGTTCTCACAATTTCGGTGGTATTTCCACCGAAACTTCTCTCTATTTCGGCCTAGTCTCAAAGAAGCTTTTCCCAAAGATGATGTCATATATCTCAAAGATGATGTCACATATCTCAAAGATGTGTCACATATCCCAAATGACATTTCGGTGGGACCTCAAAGAAGCTTCAAATATGTTTTCTCCAAAGATGTGTCACATATCTCAAGTTTCCATCGGTGGTGCTTTTCTTGAAAGAAAATCTGAGAAGCAAAAGGAGACAAAAGTGAGAGACATAATAAGACAAAATGAGAAGCAAATTCATTTTGTCTTGGAAGAAATCTTACAACCTTTCTTCGGTGGTGCATTTGTTGAAAGAGATTTTGAGAAGCAAAAGAAGACAAAACTGAGAGACATAAGAAGACAAATTGAGAAGATATTTTCTACATGGATAAAGTGACCTTCTGTCTTATTATCCATTTTCAGCTAAGGTCCCTGTTATCTGCTCAAGCTACTCTGTCTGCACCTAGTAAAAGGTGACAAGGACTTCACAACTTTCCAGAAGTCAACATCCTCAGCAAGTGTGAAGATGACAAGTGTCTCAAGCATTCAATGCTTGCACACTCCTTGTCACTATAAAAGGAAGAGCTCTCCATACTGAAATACACACATCTTGAGAGACTTTGAAGATTACTGTGAGCTCTTGATATTCTACGCAAACTGGAAGAATTCTCTAAGTGCAAGAATTTCCAGTTTGCTTGAAAAACTTTATAGCTTTGTTCTAAGTGTTCTTAGTTATTTTGTTGTATACTTTGTGTAAGATTGTTAGAATAGTTTATCTGTTCTTTTCCGCAACAGTCTTAAGTTTTCTATGTGTAATTCTTGTTGAAAGATTTTCAATAAAAGAATTAAAATTGTGAAAATTTTGAGTATTGTATTCAACCCCCCCCCCCCCCCCCCTTCTACAATACTTGTTATAGCCATCTGGGACTAACATCATATATGTATCACTTTTACATGGGTTTGTTTTCATATATGAATGACTGTCACTTATGAACTTTATTTACAAAAATCTGTTTTCATTCATATATGAATGATTTGAACCATTGAGTTCATATATAAACATGAATTGAATATGAACCTTAGCATTTGGTTTCATATATGAATCTTCTTGTTCATATATGAATATGAATTGTTTTGAAAATCAAAAATTTAAATATAATTACTTTGTTTACCTAGCCAGATGGGTCCTGAAGAAAAAGAACACACCAGAACAAAGTTTCCAAATCTTCAACTCAAATATTAGAGACGTATTGAAGAATAATGAAGATATGGCAACTTTGAGGGATTATGATCTGGTACGTATCTAAATTATATACAAAACATTAAAATTTGTCTGAACTATTAAAGATTATGATTGTGTATAATGAAAACAGGTTTTCTTCCCCATAATACAATATCAAGCACCCACAAATCTACATTATAGACAACATGTCGACAGAGGTATCAATTGCAAACAATTGTGGATTTTTTTCAAATGTAAAATCTCAGAAATAACATATTTATCGCTTACGATACAAGTATGCGACAAAATTGTTACTTTCAGAGAAAAATCTGCATAGGGAGAAAGTTATAGCAGAAACGAATGAGTTTGACTCATTCAATGAAACAAAGAAAAAGTACATGGAATCAATTGCAAAGACGGTGAAGAAGCAGAGACAAGATATGTTGTAAGTGATTGGTTGGTTTGATGGTTTGATACATTTGGCAGCATAAATTTGGTTGGGTTTGATGGTTGTTTGGTTTAAAGACAATATTTTTTGGTACAATTATGGATGTTTGTTTGTTTAAGATTGTAGGATGATAGCATGAAGATATAATAATGGTTGTTTTGGTTGATAGTTTTATAAACTTCTATGGTTGTAACTTTGCTAGTAATTAGTAGTATATAAAAAAATATTTTTGATCTGTTTTGGTCTATTTATTGCTTGTTTATATATTAATATGAATCTTCTTGTTCATATATGAACCTTCGCGTTCATATATGAACCTTTATTTTCATATATTAACTTTTGAGTTAATATATCAGAACATATTCAAATATGAAAATTTGAGTTCATATTTGAACCTTGAAGTTCATATATGAACCTTTTTGTTTATATATGAATGTGATCCTTCGTGTTCATATTTAAACCTTCGTATTCATATATGAATATTAACATGCGAAAGTTCTAATATGAAGGTTCATATATGAAGGTTCAAATATCTAAACATTCACATATTAGAACCTTCATATTTGAATGCTCATATACTTGAAAGTTCATATATGAATGTTCATATATGAATGTTCATATATGAGAAAGTGCAAATATGAAAGTTCAAATATGAATGTTAATATATTTCAAAACTTCATATCTGAATGCTCATATACTCGAAAGTGCAAATATGAAAGTTCATATATGAATGTTAATATATTTGGAAACTTCATATATGAATGCTCATATATGAAGTTCATATATGAATATTTTTCTGTAGATCTAGGGATTTGAATATTCAAAAGTTCATATATGAATGTTAAATACTTTTCATTAGATCTAGGGTTTTGAATATTGGAAAGTTCATATATGAATGTTAAATACTTTTCATTAGATCTAGGGTTTTGAATATTGGAAAGTTCATATATGAATGTTAATAATACTCGAACGTTCATATATGAACATTCAGATTTGAACTTTCCAATATTTCTAAGTTCAAATATGAAAGTTCATATATGAATGTTAAAATATTTGAACATTCATATTTGAAATTTCGAATATTCGGAAGTTCTAATATGAAAGTTCATATTTGAACATTCATGTATGAACTTTCAAATATTTGCAAGTTCAAATATGAAAGTTCATACATGAATGTTAAAATATATGAACATTCATATGTGAACATTCATATATGAAAGTTCATATTTGAAATTTCGAATATTCAGAAGTTCAAATATGAATGTTCATATATGAATATTCAAATATGAAGGTTCAATATCTCAACGTTCATATATGAACGTTCATATTTGGACTTTAGAATATCTGAACATTCATATTTGAACTTTGGGATATATGAACTTTTATATATGAACGTTCGAATATCTGAACATTCATATCTGAAAGTTCATATATGAATGTTAATATATTTCGAAAATTCATATATGAACATTCATATTTGAACTTTCAAATATCTGAACGTTCATATATGAAAGTTCATATATGAACGTTCGAATATCTGAACCTTCATATATGAATACCCATATATGAATATTCATATTTTAATGTTGAACATACAAAATTTAATGTATGAATGTTTTTTTGATTGATTTGTTGTTTATAGTAAATGAAGAAGAAACAACTACCACAACAAAAGTGGAGAAGGTGATTGAAAAAAAAGAACCTGAGAAAGGTAAAAAGAAAGAGGAGTAGTCAAAAGCAATAGTTTTATGTATGTAATCTATAATAAATAATGAGAACAATTTATATTATCTTGATGCTTCATTAGTTATATTAACAAATATCTATAAACAGACACGAGAATTGGCTCAAAAAAAGCAAAAAGAATAAGAAAAGCAACAAATCTAATTGATTCGGATGATGATTTTGAAAAACCTTTTCACAAGGAAACAAATAGAATAAAGAAGGGGAAAGATCAGCAAAAACAAACTTTCCCAGTAATAAAAGTTAGAACATCTCTGAAACCGCTTTATGAAGCAATTCAAGCTTTAACTAAAGACCAGAGAGAGTGCATAAAAAGCATGGGATTCGAGGATATATTGGACATGAAGATGGATGGAATACCATCAAAGCTAGCATTTTTTGTTGTTGATTCCTTGAACTGTGATTCAATGGAGATGGTTATTGGAGAACACAGGCTGCCAATAACCGAAGAATCAATCCATTATATGCTTGGTGTTCCTATATATGGAAAGAATTTATTTGAAGAAAAGTTTGTTCCAGATGACAGTGACATGTTGGTGAATTGGATGTCACAATTTTCAAACAAAATAATCCGACCAACAGATCTCAAGCAAAAGATGATTGATAGCAAGGAAGCTGATTTCAACTTCAAGTTGAATTTTATTACTCTTTTCTGCAATACAATGGCTGAAGGACTGAAGAGTGGGACCCTGAATATGACTGTCCTAAATTACATAACTCTAGAGACAGATGTATCAAACATTAACTGGTGTTCATACATTCTTGAGTGTTTGAAAAACAGCAAGAAGGGTTGGGTGAGAGACTCTGACAAGAGTTTCTATGTTGGTTCTATCACATACTTGCTCGTAAGTATAATATAACATTTATAAATTTAAAATATATCTTACAACAATGTATTAATTGATTCTTATTTGCAGCTATTGTATGTTTATAACTTTGAATGTGAGGCTGTGTTTGTTCGAAGACATATACCATTGATCAAGATGTGGACTGCAGAGAGACTGAGAAGAAGAGAAGGGCATAAAATTGGTGAAGGTGGATTTGGCAAAGGAAAGCTGGTTATTGAAAAAGAAATTACTGAGGAAGAAAAACAAATTGTAAGTATAATATAACATTCATGAATACTTAATATTCATATTTGAATTCAAATATTCATATATGAATTCATGTATGAATTCATATATTATAAACTATACATGTGAAATTCATATATGAATTCGTATAAGAATTCATATATGAACTCACATATGAAAGTTCATATATGAATTCGTATATCAAAGTTCATATATGATTTTTCATATATAAAGTTCATATATGAATTCTTATATATGAAAGTTCATATGTGAATTCGTATATATGAATATTGTATACTTTATGTTTCATATATGAATCTTTCATAATTTAAACTTCAAAGTTAATATTTAAATTTTTATATAGAATTCATATTTAAATGTTTAATATTTTATACTTCATATATTAACTTTTATATATGAATTCATATTTGAATCTTATATACTTCATATATGAATCCTTAATACTTTATACTTTATATGTAACTCTTAATTTTTATGCAAATTGTAGGTTGTACAGAATATGATAAGAGAAAAGATGAATTGCTTGATATGTGACTCAATGCTCCTTGATCAGGCATTTGAAGATGCTTTTATCAAATACCCTGGTAATGAAATAATTAAACAATAAAAAGCAGAGTTTGATGTGTTGATGAACAGAGGAGAAAAGAAGAAGAATTTGGAAAGTGACATATTTGTTGGGGTTGAAGAAGAAGACTTCCTGGTCAGAGAGAATCTACAGTTGGATACAAAAATCAATGATGATTTATTCAGTACACCTGATACACAAACAACTAGAATGGATACAGACGAATTTTGGGAAGACCCAAAAACTCGTGGGGAAGTTGAAATTGTCATGAAAACTTTTGAAGCATTAGAGAAAGAGAAGGAGGAAGGGACAAAGAAGGAGAAAGAGGAAAAAGAGAAAAAGATTGAGAATAAAGAGACTGAGATGCAGAGACATGAGAAGGAGAGTGAAACTGAGATGCAACATGAAGTTACAACAGAAAACACTTCAGATGTTGTCAAAAAGATTGCAGCTTCATATGTGAATAATGGACCTAATTACAGTTTGGGGTTTACATCAGAAGAGGAAGAAGAGAAGGAAAAAAAGAATAAGAAAGAAAAGGCATAGGAAAAAAAGGCTAAGGAAGGAATGAGAGAGAAGGAAAAAAAGAATGAGAAAGAAAAGGCAGAGGAAAGAATGAGAGAGAAGGAATAAGAGAGAAGGAAAAAAAGAATGAGGAAGAAAAGGCTGAGGAAGGAATGAGAGAAAAGGAAGAAAAGGCAGAGGAAGGAGTGAGAGAAGACGAAGAAAAGGCAGAGGAAGGAGTGAGAGAAGACGAAGAAAAGGCAGAGGAAGGAGTGAGAGAAGAGGAAGAAAAGACAGAGGAAGAAATGAGAGAAGAGGAAGAAAAGGAAGAGGAAGGACAAGAGAATGAAAAGAAGGAAGGGAAGAGAGAAATCAAGGTGCAGAAAGCCTGAGGTCACCATATGTTGACAGAGTTGTTTTGATACCAAAAACATTGTCGGTGACTGAAAACAAGGTTGGTAGATGGCTGTTTGCACTTACCGGAGAATGGTGGTAAGTCACACCTTTAATATTATATATTTTATTTTAAAAAGTTAATGATGTGCATATATGATAAATTTTATTTCATTTCACTATCTTATAGTGAGATGATCTATGAAACAAGCGATGGGGAACATATGATAAAAGGTCGCAGCAGAAAGTTTAATGCCAAACACATATGTAGTGGCCAATGTCTTTGATACATGGGTTGCTCTATTGAACGCAGAAGAAGCATTAAGAAGCCGACAATCCCCACATAGACTTTTTCTTAACACAGCCATAATGGTATGTCAATAGTTATATATATTTTTAGCCTAGTTCATATGTTGGGTCATCAAGATTTGAAGATGACCTCATGATCTCCTTTTATACTTTGAAAAACATTTTATACTTAGAGAAATTTTGGATGCATGGTTCTTTGTAATGGCTTGTACAAGATATCAAATGTTTGGTGAAGTCAAAGATCAACCAAAGTCAAGATTAAAGATTCTCTCATTGTGGAAGTGAAAGATCTTTTCTCAAACATACAAGTCATTGTTCACCGAAATTGTTCTCACAATTTCGGTGGTATTTCCACCGAAACTTCTCTCTATTTCGGCCTAGTCTCAAAGAAGCTTTTCCCAAAGATGATGTCATATATCTCAAAGATGATGTCACATATCTCAAAGATGTGTCACATATCCCAAATGACATTTCGGTGGGACCTCAAAGAAGCTTCAAAGATGTTTTCTCCAAAGATGTGTCACATATCTCAAGTTTCCATCGGTGGTGCTTTTCTTGAAAGAAAATCTGAGAAGCAAAAGGAGACAAAAGTGAGAGACATAATAAGACAAAATGAGAAGCAAATTCATTTTGTCTTGGAAGAAATCTTACAACCTTTCTTCGGTGGTGCATTTGTTGAAAGAGATTTTGAGAAGCAAAAGAAGACAAAACTGAGAGACATAAGAAGACAAATTGAGAAGATATTTTCTACATGGATAAAGTGACCTTCTGTCTTATTATCCATTTTCAGCTAAGGTCCCTGTTATCTGCTCAAGCTACTCTGTCTGCACCTAGTAAAAGGTGACAAGGACTTCACAACTTTCCAGAAGTCAACATCCTCAGCAAGTGTGAAGATGACAAGTGTCTCAAGCATTCAATGCTTGCACACTCCTTGTCACTATAAAAGGAAGAGCTCTCCATACTGAAATACACACATCTTGAGAGACTTTGAAGATTACTGTGAGCTCTTGATATTCTACGCAAACTGGAAGAATTCTCTAAGTGCAAGAATTTCCAGTTTGCTTGAAAAACTTTATAGCTTTGTTCTAAGTGTTCTTAGTTATTTTGTTGTATACTTTGTGTAAGATTGTTAGAATAGTTTATCTGTTCTTTTCCGCAACAGTCTTAAGTTTTCTATGTGTAATTCTTGTTGAAAGATTTTCAATAAAAGAATTAAAATTGTGAAAATTTTGAGTATTGTATTCAACCCCCCCCCCCCTTCTACAATACTTGTTATAGCCATCTGGGACTAACAAGTGGTATCAGAGCAGAAAGTTTAATCCCATAAACTTGATCTGCGATGGCTGCCTCCTCTTCTTCAACTATTGAAAACTCTTTTCAAAATAACTTTTCTGAAAATGGCTCCATTTCAAAACCTCCTAAGTTCAATGCTAACAACTTCTCTTTGTGGAAAAGCCGCATGATGCTGTTCATGGAAGGAGTGGATACTAGATATCCAACCATTCTCCAAGAGGGACCCTTTATCCCCAGAGTTTGGGCTCGCTATGAAACGCAGAGGCCGGGTAAAGAAACCATGGAAAAAGATGACTCTAATGATTCGTCTGATGAAGAAAAATCTGCTGCTACTGGTCGTTACATTCTTAAAAATCCTAAGAAATATACTGATGAGGAAAAACGACTTGTGTCTCTTGATTCTAAAGTTAGAACTATCATTGCTCTCTCTCTTCCTGATGAAGTGTACCACTCTCTGGTAAATCTCTCTACTGCCAAAGAGATGTGGTCCACTCTGTGTGTTTTGTACGAAGGTACAAATGAAGTTAAAAAGAGCAGAAAAATTGGTTTTGTTAGAAAATATGAACTCTTTTCTTATGAGAAAGGAGAATCTCTCTCCAACTACTATAATCGCTTTAACAGTCTTCTTAATGACTTAAAGCTGTTAGGTAGAGTGTATGACAATGAGGAAGTCCTGTGCAAATTTATGGACTGTCTTCCCGATTTTTGGGAAAATATCTGTACTTGTATAAAGACAACCAAGGATCTTGATCATATGCCTCTTACTGTTCTTTATGGTACTCTTTTCAACTATGAGCAGACGAAACTGCAAAAGTTTATAAAGAACTCTTCTCTAGCTCTCCTGAGTGACTCTTCCAAAAAGACTAAGTGTTTTCCAAAAATCACCTACCCATCTGACTCTGACCATAATAGTCAAGAAGATCCCAATGATCATTCAGAAGCATATCTTAGTGATGCTAAGGATGAATGTGAGGAAACTTCAGCTGATAAATTATCTGATGAAATGGCCATGTTGGATGGGCACTCTAAATCCAAATCTCATCTCTCTTCTGGAAAATCTAAGTTCGATAGAAATTCATCCTCTTCTCTCTCCAAACACTCTCCTTTATATAAATCTAATGAGGAATGTTTTAACTGTGGTAAAAAGGGTCATTTTGCTTCTGAGTGTAAAAGTAGAAACCTTGAAAGACTTAGAAGTGCTTCCCACCGATTTTCCAAAAATTTCAGCCAATCTTCCTCTTCTGCAAATTTTGACCGGGCTGAAAGATACAAGGAGAAATACAAGAGAGAAAAGGAAAGAAATGAAAGACTTGTCAGAAGAGGAAAGGGTCTGCCTGCTAAATCTTATGATTTGGCAGATGAACCCACATCTGAAAGCGAATGACTCCTCAACTGCTCTTGTATCAGCTAAGTGCTTCTTCTACTCTTCACAGGTACATACTATGTGTTTTATCTATCTTTTATGAATTCTCTTATTTCAAACTCTTTTGCTATGTGTTCATAATTTCTGCCATCACATCTGAAAACATAAATTTTGGAAATTTTATTTGGCTAGTCTCTGGGTGTTGTTTCTGTCTTAAAAGGAAATCCTCCAAAAATTTTCCAAAAATAACTTTATGACTTCTCATACCGATTTTCTTCTTAAATCTGTGAGTTTCAAAATGTCCAATTCAAAAGAAAGGATTTATGTACTCCCAATTTTTGAAATATGAATTCTATGTGATGCACCCCCATTCTTTGTTATCTCTTCAAAATCTTTGAGCAAAAGTTAGGAAAAATGTCAAGTTTCTAAAATGAACTCTCTTTATAGAAAATGCTATATCTGTGGTGATATTTCTCATTTTGCCAAAGACTGTGTGAAATAAAGAATTATTCTGAGTGATATAAATTCTTGTCATTCTTTTTCTTCTAACCCAAAAGGACCCACCTTCAAAATGGGTACCTGGAAATTAAATTCTTTGTGATTGCAGATTTTGAGCTGGGCAGATGGATCTATGTGAACAAGTGAGAAAGTTGACAAAACCTTCAAGATCTCCTTGTTTTTGAAAAGCCTCCCAGTTCTCATCTTACTGCTCTACCCACTAAAGAATAGGCGTTGTTTAGGATGCATTGGTTTAGGGTATTGAAATTATTATTATGATTATTATATTATTATTATTATTATTATTATAAATATGTATATATATACTTACTTTCGGTTTCACCGATGTGTATATATATATATATTAAAATAATAATAAATAATAATAATAATAATTTAATAAAACTAATTACTAATTTCTTCCACCAAAATACTTTCTTACCATGCAATCTCACGACCACCGAAAAGTACAAAATCTGGTATCACCTTTTCTTAAAACCACCAAAATTGAATTTCATCCACCGAAATTCAAATTTCATCCACAATTTTTTTTTTAAACCATTTCCCCATTCTTCACCGAATTCATTTTTCTCTTTCACCGAATCTTGTTCACCAAATTGCTTTTCCACCCTTCTACCCTTATTTTCTGCTGAGAAGAAACCCAACCAGCCCACACCGATTTTCTTTCCACCAAAAATCTCATTTAAACCCTTCTCACATCCATAAACTTTTCTTTCTTTTTGTGGCCACCTTTATTTATTCACCCTCCTCTTCTATTTTTTAAACCCATTTCTTTTCTAAACCTCACCACCGAAATTTTCCTTAACCACCAAACCAAAACCATATCCCACCATACTTTACTTCCCATCATATGTTTTGCCTCCTCGATCGGTGGTACCCCTCAAATTCGGTGGAACCCTTCAAATTCGGTGGTGAAACCCTTCTAAATTCGGTACAATCCTTCAAACTCCTCGGTGGAATCCTCACACCGATCCACCACCGAGTCTACACCGATCCACACCGATTCCACACCGAATCTCCACCGATCCACCACCTCAAATCCCTCCACCGATCCACCACCTCAAATCCCTCCACCAATCCACCCACTACAAACTCTTCTACAGATGTCACCCCAAATCCTCAAACTCAATCTTTTTGGGTCATCAAATTGGAAGATGAAATTCCAATCTTTTCTTCACTTTGAAGATTTTCTCCATAATGTCTTAGAAGTTTTACTACTGATTTTCCACCGAAAATCCTACCGAAAATAGCCAATTTTCGGTGGACTCTCCTTCATTTTCGGTGGAAAAGCAAAAAAAAAAAAAAAAAAAAAAAAAAAATTCTACCGATTTTCCACCGAAAATCCCACCGAAAATAGCCTATTTTCGGTGGATTCTCCTCAATTTTCGGTGGAAAGGTAAAAAAAAAAAAAAAAAAAAAATCTACCGATTTTCCACCGAAAATCCCACCGAAAATAGCCTATTTTCGGTGGATTTTGCTCAATTTTCGGTGGAAAGGTATAAAAAAAAAAAAAAAAAAAAAAAAAACTGGTCTTGGTTCTGGCCGATCTTTTCATTTTCTCTTGGTGTTTTTCCTACGTCGGCCGCTGAGGGGGAGAATTCATCTGAGGGGGAGCAACATAAACCCTCAGTACTCATATACAGCGACCAACTTGAAAAAATGAGGAAATCGACGGACCGGTCAAGGGGGAGCACTTCAGTCCGGGCGGATCTAACTGAGGGGGAGAAACACAAAGACCGTCTGATCTAACTGAGGGGGAGCAAAACAAAGACAAAGGATGCTGATGCTAAACATGAAAAGATGCCAAGATGCAACAGTTGGGCAGAAGTATCCTAAGGCTGCTGATCAAAATGAAGAATCCTCAAGCCAGACACAAGTTTCAACTCGCCCCTCCAAAGATGCAAGTAATATTCATTCTGTTTATACTGTTTATACTTCTTTCCTTTTCCTTTCGATTATTTGTACAGCTATACCTTTTTATTTTTTTTCTTATATGTAAATATCATATATACATACACACACAAAAAAAAAAAAAAAAAAAAATGGACTGTGTGAAAAAGAACCCAAAAGAGTAAAGAAGGGTCAACTTGCATTATTCACTGTCTTACTCATGTTTTTCTAAGTATGGATGTCATCATCAAATAGGGGGAGATTGTTGGGTCATCAAGATTTGAAGATGACCTCATGATCTCCTTTTATACTTTGAAAAACATTTTATACTTAGAGAAATTTTGGATGCATGGTTCTTTGTAATGGCTTGTACAAGATATCAAATGTTTGGTGAAGTCAAAGATCAACCAAAGTCAATATTAAAGATTCTCTCATTGTGGAAGTGAAAGATCTTTTCTCAAACATACAAGTCATTGTTCACCGAAATTGTTCTCACAATTTCGGTGGTATTTCCACCGAAACTTCTCTCTATTTCGGCCTAGTCTCAAAGAAGCTTTTCCCAAAGATGATGTCATATATCTCAAAGATGATGTCACATATCTCAAAGATGTGTCACATATCCCAAATGACATTTCGGTGGGACCTCAAAGAAGCTTCAAAGATGTTTTCTCCAAAGATGTGTCACATATCTCAAGTTTCCATCGGTGGTGCTTTTCTTGAAAGAAAATCTGAGAAGCAAAAGGAGACAAAAGTGAGAGACATAATAAGACAAAATGAGAAGCAAATTCATTTTGTCTTGGAAGAAATCTTACAACCTTTCTTCGGTGGTGCATTTGTTGAAAGAGATTTTGAGAAGCAAAAGAAGACAAAACTGAGAGACATAAGAAGACAAATTGAGAAGATATTTTCTACATGGATAAAGTGACCTTCTGTCTTATTATCCATTTTCAGCTAAGGTCCCTGTTATCTGCTCAAGCTACTCTGTCTGCACCTAGTAAAAGGTGACAAGGACTTCACAACTTTCCAGAAGTCAACATCCTCAGCAAGTGTGAAGATGACAAGTGTCTCAAGCATTCAATGCTTGCACACTCCTTGTCACTATAAAAGGAAGAGCTCTCCATACTGAAATACACACATCTTGAGAGACTTTGAAGATTACTGTGAGCTCTTGATATTCTACGCAAACTGGAAGAATTCTCTAAGTGCAAGAATTTCCAGTTTGCTTGAAAAACTTTATAGCTTTGTTCTAAGTGTTCTTAGTTATTTTGTTGTATACTTTGTGTAAGATTGTTAGAATAGTTTATCTGTTCTTTTCCGCAACAGTCTTAAGTTTTCTATGTGTAATTCTTGTTGAAAGATTTTCAATAAAAGAATTAAAATTGTGAAAATTTTGAGTATTGTATTCAACCCCCCCCCCCCCCTTCTACAATACTTGTTATAGCCATCTGGGACTAACATCATATATGTATCACTTTTACATGGGTTTGTTTTCATATATGAATGACTGTCACTTATGAACTTTATTTACAAAAATCTGTTTTCATTCATATATGAATGATTTGAACCATTGAGTTCATATATAAACATGAATTGAATATGAACCTTAGCATTTGGTTTCATATATGAATCTTCTTGTTCATATATGAATATGAATTGTTTTGAAAATCAAAAATTTAAATATAATTACTTTGTTTACCTAGCCAGATGGGTCCTGAAGAAAAAGAACACACCAGAACAAAGTTTCCAAATCTTCAACTCAAATATTAGAGACGTATTGAAGAATAATGAAGATATGGCAACTTTGAGGGATTATGATCTGGTACGTATCTAAATTATATACAAAACATTAAAATTTGTCTGAACTATTAAAGATTATGATTGTGTATAATGAAAACAGGTTTTCTTCCCCATAATACAATATCAAGCACCCACAAATCTACATTATAGACAACATGTCGACAGAGGTATCAATTGCAAACAATTGTGGATTTTTTTCAAATGTAAAATCTCAGAAATAACATATTTATCGCTTACGATACAAGTATGCGACAAAATTGTTACTTTCAGAGAAAAATCTGCATAGGGAGAAAGTTATAGCAGAAACGAATGAGTTTGACTCATTCAATGAAACAAAGAAAAAGTACATGGAATCAATTGCAAAGACGGTGAAGAAGCAGAGACAAGATATGTTGTAAGTGATTGGTTGGTTTGATGGTTTGATACATTTGGCAGCATAAATTTGGTTGGGTTTGATGGTTGTTTGGTTTAAAGACAATATTTTTTGGTACAATTATGGATGTTTGTTTGTTTAAGATTGTAGGATGATAGCATGAAGATATAATAATGGTTGTTTTGGTTGATAGTTTTATAAACTTCTATGGTTGTAACTTTGCTAGTAATTAGTAGTATATAAAAAAATATTTTTGATCTGTTTTGGTCTATTTATTGCTTGTTTATATATTAATATGAATCTTCTTGTTCATATATGAACCTTCGCGTTCATATATGAACCTTTATTTTCATATATTAACTTTTGAGTTAATATATCAGAACATATTCAAATATGAAAATTTGAGTTCATATTTGAACCTTGAAGTTCATATATGAACCTTTTTGTTTATATATGAATGTGATCCTTCGTGTTCATATTTAAACCTTCGTATTCATATATGAATATTAACATGCGAAAGTTCTAATATGAAGGTTCATATATGAAGGTTCAAATATCTAAACATTCACATATTAGAACCTTCATATTTGAATGCTCATATACTTGAAAGTTCATATATGAATGTTCATATATGAATGTTCATATATGAGAAAGTGCAAATATGAAAGTTCAAATATGAATGTTAATATATTTCAAAACTTCATATCTGAATGCTCATATACTCGAAAGTGCAAATATGAAAGTTCATATATGAATGTTAATATATTTGGAAACTTCATATATGAATGCTCATATAATCGAAAGTTCATATATGAATGTTCAGTTATTCGAAAGTGCAAATATGAAAGTTCATATATGAATGTTAATATATTTCGAAACTTCATATATGAACCTTCGACTTCATATATGAACATGAACAAAAAAACAACTATAAAATAAACTTGTAATAATCATTAAAAAATCAATCAACATTTATTATTGAAATTTTGAATATCAAAAGTAATTATTCAGTTAAAAAATAACCTACACTATGTATCTACTCATTAACATTCTTCAATGGGCAATTTCAAGAATCATGATTACCCAACTCTTGACAATTTCTACACAATCGCTTAGCCTTTTGATTCTTTATTGCAGCTTTCTCACCTGCACCGATCAAACGTTTTCTTGTTCCACATCCTTTGTTACGGATGCCTGATGGTGCCTGGATATCTATTTTTTCTGGTTTATTAACACCAATAAGATTTCTTATCGTCTCATTCTTTTTTTCCAATTTGCTTTGGTAAGGAATATTAGCATCTACCTCAGCTTTCAAACAGTGAATCTTCTCTGCAAACCCTTTAAGCTTCTTTTTATCACTTCTAAGACTCATCAAAATATAATCCAAAGATGCTTGTGCATCATAGCAAATTCTTGCCATTTCACCATTTGGATCGCCTTGTGTCCATGAAATTTGTCTAAGATTGAAACATATCAAGTCTCTTCTCCATCATTGACATGTATACTTCTCCGGTATCTGATTGAAGTTCTCATTCATTAAGACTTTGAAAACATGACGACATAAAAATCCATGTTGACCAAAATAATTGCATTCACATTCAAATGTTGAATCTAGTTGATTCCATACAACATACAAAAAACATGAACATGAAAAACGTAAGTTGTGTTAATAAATAATAATAAATATGCATATATTAATAATTCTTTTTACCTTGAACAACTTCTTCTTTGTACAATCTTTGTCATTTTGCAAAATTGTATAAAGTTGGCATCCATCCTTTTCAACAACATTTTGTTGAACACACGGCCATGCTCCTTTATTAATTTACTTTTGAACTTCCAAAAATATAGCCCGTGTGTAAACTTCATTTGCATGTTTCTCAATTGCTTTCGGAGTGCACATATAAGGGACAATTGTCTTTGTCGCATGGTCAAGCTTACGTTGAGAATTTCTTTGCTTACGCATTGCATTTTCAAATGCAAGCATGAATGTGATAAAGTTATTACCATGGTGAGCAAATTTGTTGAAGAATGAATTTATGCTCTCCGACCTTGATGTAGTTTTCATCAATGAACAAAAACGAATAGACCTGAAATAAGCAGGAATCCATCGTTGACGAATACGAAACATGTGTGAAAACCATTTGCTTTTCTGAAGTTTGAACTCACTAATCAAATCCAACCACATAGTTTCAAATTCTTCAGGCTCCAATTGAACATTCCAAACAAGTTAATTAAAGCGTTTGTTAAAATCTGTCTCCCTATATATCACTGTGCTAACCTACAAAATGAACAGAATACTCTAAATAATGATTCATATATGAACTTTCATTTATTTAATATAATTCATATATGAACCTTGGTGTTCATATATGAATATGTAATTAGTATGAACCTTTTCTTCATATATGAACCTTCAAGTTCTTATATGAACCTTCAAGTTCATATATGAACTTTTGTTTTCATATTTAAAAATGTATTTAGTATGAACCTTACATTCATATATGAACATTCGTGTTCATATATCAACATGTATTTAGTATAAACCTTACATTCATATATGAACATTAGTATTAATATATGAACATGTATTTACTATGAAGCTTTGTCTTCATATATGAACCTTCAAGTTCATATTTGAACATGTATTTATGATGAACTATGTGTTCACATTAAAATTTTAATAACTTATTAATAATTCATATATGAACATATACTAACCTTGTTTGGAACTTTGGCCATTATATGCCACATACATAATCTGTGACGTGATTCGGTAAAAACCAATGGAATAGCTTGTTTCATTGCCAAACACTGATCTGTTAGAACCAAACTAGGCTGCTTCCCACAATGTGCTTTCAAAAACGCCTCAAGAAGCCACTTAAAATTATCAAGAGTTTCACTCGACAACAAAGCTACACCAACAGTAATATTTTTTTTAAAGAAAGCAGAAATTTCATTAATGAACGAGGTTACAAGGGGAGTTTACAAGATCAGATAACAAACTAGGAATGTTTAAAATAGTAGTACAGTTTGGTAGGTTTTGAGCATTTCTAGCGATGGTGTGCGCCGTAATATTTGCAAGTCTTCGGACAAAACTAACTTTGTAGCTCCTCACTTGGGGAAGGAGGGATCTGCATCGGTCCAAAAGCGACCCGAACTCTGAAAGATTCTCTATATCCGTATTAATGGCATCAACCACCAGCTTCGCATCCGATTCAAAAATCACCTGATGATAGCCAAGCTCGACAACCCATTCGATCGCATACCAAAGTGCCATGGCCTCGCATTCCTTAACCGTTGGGATTCCTTCGTCGATGGTAGCATGACAAGCAATAACAGTCCCGTTGTTGTCACGAATCACAGCACCGGAGCCCCACTGATTGGAGGAGTTGAAGATCGTCGCGTCGATGTTACATTTTACGGAACCCATCGGGGGCGTGCCAAAAGTTGCATTCAACAGAGGGTGCTGGAATATGGTTTTTTGACCCCATAATGTTTATAGACAGCCATTCCACACGAGTATTTGTCGCAATGCGGTTCGCTCAACTCGGAATTTTAACCGCCCCATTAATCCATGCATCGTTTCGCAACCTCCATATACTCCAGCAGGTCATAAGGACGGTGTTACGAAACATTTCGTCGTTGTCATACAAGCAGGCCGTAAAGAAGGAGGAGAAATCCTCTGAGCCGTTGGCGATCAAGTTAATACGATCCCACATATTTGCCTCTTTCCAAACTTTCTCGGCGATTCGGCACCCTATGAAAAGGTGCCAATTGTTTTCCGGGTTGGATCCGCATAGGGCGCAAAGACATTCGACATTTATGCCACGTTTTTTAAGGTTGACCCGGTGTGGAAGGACATCTTTGCCAAGTCTCCAGGAGAAGCATCTTATTTTGTGGGGGATTTTTGCCTTCCAAATACGGTTCCACGTAACATCGATAGGAGAGTTTTGTGGGGGTTGGGACAACTTCATTAAGAATTTATAGCCACTTTTTACCGAATACACGCCATTTTAGCTAAAATGCCAGATCAATCGGTTACTCCTCCCGATGGGTCTTGGTAAGTTTAGGATTTCTCCGATGTCTCGAGTAGAGAAAGAACGATTTAGTCTATCGGGATCCCAAACGTTTGAATTACTCGAGAAAAGGTGACTCACCCGAAGGTCATCTTCTTCGGTAGTTGGTATGCTTTCCAACCAAAAGTTTTGATCATCACGGAGCCACGGGTCCTTCCAAACGGAGATAGAATCTCCATTTCCAATCATCCATCTAAAACCCTTTTTTAAACTCTTGTGAGCATTCCAAATACTCCTCCAAACAAAGCTTGGGTTGTAACCCAACTTGGCATCGAAAAAATTTCCATTGGGAAAGTTTTTAGCCTTAAAAACACGACTAACCAAGGAATTTTGTTGGGATAGTAGTCTGCACCCTTGTTTCCCCAACAAAGCGAGATTGAATGCCGAAAAATCTCGAAATCCAAGGCCCCCCAAGTCAAGCGGTTTACAAAGCTTCTCCCAAGACATCCAATTTATATTCCGAGAACCATCAGTTTTTGAGCTCCACCAAAACGAGTTGAGAATCCGTTGGATGTCCTTTAGAAGGGTGGTCGGTAGTAAAAAAACACTCATATAAAAGGCCGGTATGGCTTGGGCCACCGCCTTTATGAGAGTGAGTCGCCCCGCATTAGAAATCGGTTTGTTACACCTTTTCGCAAGTCTTTGCCAAACTTTGTCCTTGATGTGGCAAAAAAATAGCTTTTTTATTACGCCCGATAACTGAAGGGAGGCCCAAATATTTCCCGGTATTTAGAGGGCTTGAAACCCCGAAGATGCTCGAGATAATTCTTTTTTCTGTGGGGTCGAGGTTACTACTAAACATAATGCCCGATTTGACCAAGTTAACCGCAAGGTCGACCCCTTTCTCGAAATCATGGAGAATCGACTTGAGTGTCGTACACTCCTCCACATTCGCTTGAAAAAATAGGATGGCATCATCCGCAAAGAGGAAATGAGAGATGGTCGGGGCCCGTCTTGAGATACGGCAACCATGCACGAGATTCCTAGCGGTAGCCTCCGATAGGAGAATAGAGAGACCTTCCATACAAAGAATGAAGATGTACGGGGAGAGTGGGTCACCTTGATGGAGGCCCCATTTGGGGTAAATCGGTCCCGCGATGTCATTGTTGATGCGGATAAAGTACCTAACCGAGGTGATGCATAACATGATCATGTCCACCCAAGACCCGGAGAACCCTATTTTGGTGAGGATAAGACGGATGTAGTTCCAATCAAGTCTATCGTAGGCTTTACTAATATCTATCTTAAGAGCGACGTCCCCTCGTTTTTTTCGGGTGTTCTTTTTCATGCTATGGAGGAGCTCGAAAGCAAGAAGAATGTTGTCCGTTATAAGACGTCCCTTTATGAAGGCCGATTGGTTTTCCGAGGCCACTTTCGGGAGTAATCGTTTGAGCCGATTTGCAAGGACTTTGGTTAAGATTTTTAGAATGACGTTGCAAAGAGCTATGGGGCGGAGGTCCTTCATATTGGTCGGAGAATCACACTTGGGAATGAGTGTGATGATGGCGTCATTGATGCCTTCTAGGAACTCTTGATTGCGAAGCCAAGAGACTCCCGTCGAGAAAATGGTATCGCCAAGTAAGTGCCAATAGTGCTGAAAAAAACGAGGGTTAAAACCGTCGGGACCCTGGGCTTTATCGGGATGCATTTGGAAGAGGGCTTCCATAAACTCCTCCTTGAAGAACGGAGCATCCAAGAAAGCATTATCATTTGCCGAGATACAAGGACTAACCTTATCGGTGATGAGATTAGCCGACCCATTGCTTTCCGAGAAGAGCTTATTAAAGTACTCAACGGCAACGGAACTAAGACCCTCCGGGTCCGAAACCCACTGCCCATCCTCTTTTTGAAGGCGGTGTATATGGTTTTTTTCCTCCTCCCGTTGGCAAGGGCGTGGAAAAATTTTGTGTTCATGTCCCCTTCTCTTAGCCACAAAATTTTAGCTCTTTGCTTCCAATGATACTCCTCTTTTATAAGAAGAGAGATTAATTTTTTGTTGGTGACCTCGAACTCGTGTGCGTTATCGGGAGAGGTATGCTCACGGAGATAGGCAAGCTTTTGACGGCAATAGTTGAGCTCATTTTTATGGGAAACATGTAAGTTCCGCCCCCATTTGCGAAGATTTCCGGCGATCGAAGAGAGTCGGTTGGGGAGGTCCCGAGAGGAACCACGAACCCAAGCATTTGTAACAAGAGGATTGAGGGTCGCCTCGTGGAACCATTTATTCTCGAAACGGAAGAAGCTAAATTTTTTCGTCTCAACATGGGTTCCTCTTGAGTGTGGAGGAGGATGGGGGAATGATCGAAAATGGGACACACCACGTTCTCCACCCAAGCATTTGGGAAGAGATTTAGCCAAGACGGGGAGCCCACCGCGCGGTCAAGGCGTTCCCAAACTTCATTGGGTTTGCCCTTGTGTCTACACCACATAAAGGGGAAGCCATGCATGGGGATGTTGATGAGGTTGCAATCCGAGAGGGCGTCCCGAAAACCGTTAATGCACCAATCCGGGTGTTTTAATAGACCTTTTTTTTCCTTTTGCGCGGTGAGATCATTAAAGTCTCCAATAACCACCCACGGGTTGTTGGAGTGGGTGGCTAAGGAGCGGAGGAGGTTCCAAGAATCTCTACGTCTTCCCCGATCGGGGAATCCGTAGAAGCCCGTAACCCTCCAATTGCCATGGTTATGGTTGGTGATGAGAAGATCAATATAGTTTTGCGAGTACGACAAGAGCGAAACAGTTGGTATGCCATTCCATAAAAAACAAACACCGCCACTACGGCCATTACAGTCGACTACAAGACAATTTTCAAAATCCAAACTACACTTGATGACATCGATTCTAGATTGAGCTACAAGAGTTTCAAACAGAAAAATAACATCGGGACGGTGGCAACGGAGTAGGTCCTTCAGGACCGGAACTGCATGCGGGTTTCCCAAGCCCCGGCAGTTCCATGCCATGATCTTCAGTTTTCTAGGCAGGCCCGTTGAAACGGACCCGCCTCTGGTACATCGGGGAGAATTGGTGAATCCATGGGAAGAGAAGTCGCATTATCCGTTGCTTCGGTAGGGGATGGTAACTCGGTCTTGAACTTTTTCCCACCCGTCGATCTCGCTTTATCCTTAATTGAAATGCGTTTGCGGCTTGTAGTACCTTCGGTATTTTTAAACTGGGAAGCATGTTTTTCTGCTTCTTGTTTGGGATACTCTGGGTTTGGGATGGTTTGGGGGATGGCAGTAGGATTTTCGAGAGTGATATCAGTGTTGGTAAGAATATGAATAGGTTTGCATGGAAGGCTTTGCATGGTAGGATCCATGCAATCCGTAGGTTGGGCATAGGAGGGGAAGGGTGGTTGTAGAGAGAGTGGGTGATGTAGGTCCTAAGTAATTAGGAGTAGGGGTTTGTGGGTTTGTGGTAGTACTAGGCATGTGGGAAGGTGTGTCACCAGTGGTGGTGATAATCATCTTGGTATTTGGAAGCAACAAGGAAGATATGGGATCAATAGTCTTGTCCTTTTGTATGGTGAGAGAGGTAAGGTCAACTAAGGTACAATAGGGAGTGGTCAATTCAGGCGTTGGTTTGGTAATATGCAGTTTGCATGTTGGGTAAAGGGGGGATGGGTTGCTTTTGGAAACTTCCAAGGGTTGCTTTTGTGTTGTAGGTTGTACTGTGTGAGTATGGCTAGAAAGGTTTACCTCTTTTGGTTGGGAGCCACTCCCAAGGTCGGAAAATGCCTCGTCTTTTTCCCTGTTTGGATTACCAGTTGCTTTTGTCGCCGGAGAGTTTGATGACCGAAAAATTTCTCCGGTGGAGCTGCCAACGCCGATTCCTCTAGTGTTGTCGACCATATTTTTTTCCAGTTTTTGGTCCTTCCAAATCTTGAACTTTCGTATCGTTGTTTGCAAAGAATGGGGTAAAACAGTCCCCAACGTTGTTTCCCGAAAGCCAGGGACCGTAAAGTTGCCAAAGTTTCCTTTCCGGATCGTCCGGGTCACGTATCACCACTGGCTTGTTAGTGCACCCCGTATTCTCGTGACCCCATAACCCACATCGGTAACAAATCAAAGGGAGCCTCTCATATTTAAATTGGAGCCATTTCTTTCTTCTTTCATAGTCAATGAAGATTCCAACACAAGGCCGTGAATCTACCGGGACATTGACTCTCGTGACCGTATAAGCTCGTATCATATCTAAATTACTTCCTTTTCATTTTAACTCAGCCATAGGATCTGCCGCCTTAACCCAAGAGGTGAGATTGTTGCGAGTGTAGAGACGTAAAGGTATATTGTTTATGGAGAGCATGAGGGGTATGGTATCGAGTTTTGCGTCCTGCCAGTTGCCGGACTCCGGCCATGGAGAACCAAGAAGAAAACCCCCGGAGAAAATCCAAGGAGTGCGTTGAAGGATCCATTCTTGGTCCTTTGGAGATGCGAAAGAGAAGCCGAAAAACAAGCTTTTATGATCCTCTCCGAGGTGTTTCACCTGCCAGCTTCCCTTAAACTTCCACATTCGATTAAAAATATTTTTCAAAAAAGAGGTACAACAACCCTTGCGAGAGAAAACCCTTGCCACCATCGAGGTCTCAATGAAGGAGTCCAGCTTGAGCTCCTCCACCGTTTGAGCGAGAAAGTTTTCAGTAGTGTCGTCAACGACAGCCTGGGTAAAATCGTTTGTGGAAACTTGAAGGTTATTGGTAAGAGTGGTGAGGTCTTCAACCCCATCTGCTAGCTGGCTGTTTGAAGAAGACATCAAGTTTGGGTGATTACTTGGGAAGGGAGGTCGCACTGAGAGTATAGAGGAGAACAAGGTCGGAGAAAACTGTCGGAGGAGGGTTGGAGAAGGAGACAAAGCTCAAAGACAAAGAGAGTCTAACCACAGAGAGGGTTTTTTCGTCCAGTGATTACTAGTTTAAGTTGGTGAAGTTGTAGTAATAGATTTTTTATGATTATTAATAGCAGTAAATGGAACAAACACCATTCTATACTGGTTTGTGCGGAACGTAGCATCAAATGAAATAACATCTCCAAATTCTTGGTAATTCAGCTTAGCAGTTTCATCAGCCCAAAAAATACCACATAATTGATTATCCTGCCGATTATATTCAAAAGAAAATCCTGAATCATCCTTTGATCTATCTTCCAACATAGAAAGAACCATTTCACCATCACCATCACCAACAAATGCATTCAAATCCCTCCTAAAGTTCTTATAATCATCAACAGTGCAACCAGAAACATCAAAACCCCCTTTCAAAGACATATGCAACGTAAGCGCCTTCGTTGCTCCAATATTACAACTAGCAGCATTGTGAATAAACACTTGATCGGTTAAAGACAACTGCCTTCGTTTTCTAGACATACTAATTTCATTTTCATCAAGAAGCATATGATTATGTTTCTCTTCAAAATAATAAACTTCATACAATGATTTTGAAGGTATAAAACGCAACCTAATGCATGCTCTACAACCTGTCCTCTTCGTATTTGAATTACGGTGATTTTTACCTTCAATACTATCATGAACCGTATTAAAACTCCTTTTTGGTGGATCCCCTTCTTTACTACACACAACATACTTTATCTTGACAATACCATGATTACCATTAACAGTTGTTGAAAGTCTAACATCAAAACCCCCTTTCTGAACATACCGTTCATACATTGAAATGCCCTGCTGAACAGACTGAAAAAAGGTACCTACTTTTGGCTTCAAATCCACATGCACATTCGGTATCCAAAACTTCGAACCAGCCGGTGAAAAAACTAATTGATGAACAGCATATGTGGATGACAAACAATGATTTGAACCTACAACACCATTATATAAAAATAATGTTCAAAATGTTCAAATATGAATGTATTTAATTCTTTTAAATAAAAGTAATACATAAACTAAACAACAAATAATTCATATATGAATGTTTTATAACAATTCTAACAATTCATATATGAATGTTTTATACTATAAACATTTTTAAAGTAATTCAACAAATGTTCATATATGCATGTTTTATAACAATACAAATAATATGAACGTTTTATACAAATTCTAATAATTCATATATGAATGTTTTATATTATAAACATTTTTAAATCAATTCAACAAATGTTCATATATGAATGTTTTATAACAATACAAACAATTCATATATGAATGCTTTATACTTTAAATTTTTTAAAATCAACTCAGAATTCAATAAATGTTCATATATGAATCAATTTAATTATTTACAACTAACTAATTAATAAACTAAGAAACAAAATAATTCATATATGAACGTTCAAATAAATTCATATATGAATGTTTTATAATAACACAAATTCAAAAATCAAATCAAACTAAATTCATCAAGTTCATATATCAATCTATAATGTTTATAACAGACATAAAACAAATGTTCATATTCAATTTATAACTCAAAACGTTGAAAAAAACTAAAATTGTTCGAATTTCAATTTGAACGATTAATTATTTACAATTCATCTTCATAAAATCACATCTACATCGAAAAAACAGTAAAAGAACATAAAATTAAAACACAATACCTTCATCTTCATCAAACAAATCTTCATCGTTCGATAATTGATCAACTTCTTGATCGACTTCATGATCACGAACGGTTACTGGATCAGACATTATATTACGATTGATCAATCTCTTTTCAAAACCTAAATTTTGAGACAGAAGAAGAAAACGAGAGCAAATCAAGAGTGTGGAATCGATAAAACTGAAATAGATTGATTAACGATAGGAAAGCAAACGAGAGCTAATAAGGATACGATCGAATTTGATTAAGGAAATGATCTGTTTTATTTGAATTTGATTCTAAACGGTATGACATTAATTACCAAATTACCCTCCCGTGATAAAAATCAGATCATTTAATCTAAGGGACATCATCACTTCTCTATTTCTCAAAATATTTGCACTTCTCATTTGAACCTAAGGCTATATATATATATATATATATATATATATATATATATATATATATATATATATAGAGAGAGAGAGAGAGAGAGAGAGGAAAGTTCAAATGAAAACTCAAATTCAATTGTAAACATGAGGACAAATCTCGTCCATTGATCGCAGCCATATTTAAGTCATTCCTAAAATTCAGCTTTAGGGGTATTTTCGTCAAGATTAGAATCAGCGCCTATTTTTGTTGACTTTTTATTTTCTTTTTTAATTAAAAAACTTTTACCCCCTTAAATTTTAAAATAAATTATCTCAAAAATTACTAACATTTTAATCAAACAAATTACATCAAAAAAACGAGAATTTCGTGCTCTTCAATATGACATCCATCATGATATTGTTTTTTTTCGTTTTAACCGTTTTTTACGTGAAATCGTGTATATGTGTTATATTCAGACTGAATATATGGAATTATTCAGTCTGAATATAACACATATTCAGACTGAATATAACACATATTCAGATTGAATATAACACATATTCAGACTGGTGTATTTACATGATTGATTTATGAATATGTGTTATATTCGACCAACACATGGTTCTTGAGATCATCGAGAGATATGAGCATCTTCAAATGGTCAAGGATAAGAAAGACCTTGTAGGGTTTTTTTTGGATCAATCCGTCAAGGACACAGGGACATTAGCGAACCAATTAACGATTAACCAGTTTGCACATCTCTAATCAAGACATCAAATACGTTCTAATAATTAGTTTGATAAGATGGTTAAAAAAGTTGAGCCATTCAATTAACAAGGATTTACCCGCATTTGCCAACTTGACTCCACAAATAGTAGGACCAATGAACTTCTGCATCGACTATGTATGGTTTCAAACAATTTTAGAAAAAGAAAAAGAAAAACAATAATAGACAGAATTCTGAATCAAAACCTATCTCAACCAAAGAATCAGGCCATGAAGGGTCCCCTAATCCTAATAGCCAATAGGGGCTCAAATGGCAATGGCAATGGCAAGTATTATTATTTCACAAGTATAGAGATAGAAAGAAAGGTAAGCGTGAAAATGAGGTTTGAATATGTGTTATATTCAGACTGAATAATTCCATATATTCAGTCTGAATATAACACATATACACGATTTCACGTAAAAACGGTTAAATCGAAAAAAAAACTATATCATGATGGATGTCATATCGAAGAACACGAAATTCTTGTTTTTTTGATGTAATTTGTTTGATTAAAATGCTAGTAATTTTTGAGATAATTTATTTTAAAATTTAAGGGGGTAAAAGTTTTTTAATTAAAAAAGTCAACAAAAATATGCGCTGATTCTAATCTTTCCTATTTTATCCTTGCGTGCTAAATATTCATTAAGCCATGGACAGAGTTTTCAACTTATTTACAAAATTGTCACCGTGTTTTTTTGCCATTGATCTCTTCACCATATTATTAATCAACGGCTGTGGTTTGTCCTCACGTTTACAATTGAATTTGAGTTTTCATTTGAACTCACCCCTATATATATATATATATATATATATATATATATATAGAGAGAGAGAGAGAGAGGCGGGTTCAAACGAGGAGCGTACCAATTTAAGAGAACGTGAGGAGCAATTGACAGTTATGAATCACATGTGATTCGCAGTTGTGGATCACATGTGATTCACAACTGATCTGGACTCGAATTGACAGTTATGAATCATTAATGATTTACAGTGTTGAATCACATGTGATCCGCGACCTGCAGCATCGCGCCACGCCTCGCGCCACTTTTGCGCGAATTTTCGAGAAAGTTCCGATTTTTTAGCGTTGTAAATCATATGTGATCAGAAGCATGGGAGTGCTCCTCACGTTCTCTTAAATTGATGCGCTCCTCGTTTGAACCTTCCTCTATATATATATATATATATATATATATATATATATATATGTATATATATATATATATATATATATATGCGAGCTTTAACAATAATGATCACCCATGTTGCACTTAAATCATAGTAACAAGTCTAAGTTTACTGTTCACCTAATTACTTATTTAATACACATTATTTCATCTTTTTGATAGATTTTGACGCTAACCATACACAACTAAACAAAGGGCTATCACCAACCGAAAAATTTGTAGCTAAAAGTCGAAACGTCGGTAATCCGTCGGTATCACCGACGGATCCATTGGTAATATCAGTCGTTGGTGATGGTTTATGGATGATAGTCATTTGTTTTGTAGTGATACCTTTATTAATATTTAATTGTGGATATTGTGTACTGGCTAATTGTTGATTTATTGTTACGTTACAGGATTATTTTTTGCATTAATATCGACATTGAATTATTTAAGTTAGTGATCATATGTAGATAGTAGAATTTCATCTTTGAATTAAATTATTGTTGTCTGCTTTGTGTGCTTAATAAATGATCCTAACGCTAGTACATTCAACATTCAATTTATGGAAGATGTCTGAATTCCAGATGGTGAGAAAACCATCAGATTCACTCCAAGCAAATTCAGTCTCTGTTATACTAGAATGTTTCAGTTGTCACTCTGTCAATATCTATAGCCGCTGGCTCTTGGATACAAAGAAAATGGTCCTTGTATAAATTACATAATTCTCGAATCCAATTTTGTTTGGATGAGCACCGAACGTTGATGGAGATATAGTACATTCATGTGTATGATCAACTCCCGAATTTTCCATAACCAATTTCAGATCCTCTGATTTACTGTTCATATAAAACCCAATTGATTGTCCAACCTCCATTGTTTCAAGACTTGAAAAGAGGACCCCGCACGATTCTTCAAAATCTTCTTGTGGTTGACATGTGGTTAATCGAAATTCGTTCGTTCTTCTAATCCGTGAGTCAATGGCAGAGATAACATCATCAGGAGGAAGGGATGGAAGGTGATGGGGATATGATCGCTTTTTGTAGATTTTTTCTTGCTTTTTCTTTCTGGGTTTCGGTGCTTTCTTTTTCGGGGGGTGGGGGTGGGGGTGAAGCATTGAGAAATTCGGATCGATCTCCAAAGTTTTTGGTTGGGAGGAGTGTTAGCTAGAGAGATGGAATGACTGATGGAGGGGTAAGGGGTCGGTGGGTAAGGGCGTAGAGGTGTGTTAGCCTTGAATGTGATTGTTCTCCCTGGGATTATAACTATCCTCATTTGAGTTCGTTGATCTTCAAATAGCATTCATGTTTTCACATCAGACAAAGAAAGAGTTTCTTTTCAATATATGAAACTGTTAGTGAATTGTGAATATTTCCCGGGAAGTGAATACAACAGGATCATAGTAAATGCGTCTTCATCTTTAGCAAGAAGCGCATCCATTTCCTACAACTTCATAATGATATCTTTGAATTTCGTCATATGAGTTTTAATTGTTTTGCCGTCCTTCATTTTGAAGAAGAGACACGACCGCATTAGTAACAATTTGTTGGTCAAAGTTTCTTAAGATATACAATCACAAGCTTGCACCAAATACCTGCAGCTGTCTTTTCAAACACAACCTCGGATATAACATTTTCTTCCATAGCCATCTGCAAATGAGTAAATGCCCATCCTTCCATTTCTTTAGTCGTAAGTTAAGACATATTAGAGTCTAACTCGTCTTTAGCACATACTATGGGATAGACTCCATTTTTCTTAAGTGCAACAGATGTTGTGAACTGCCATTTACCAAAGTCACTGTCCTATTCCAAGTTTGTATACGAATCCCAGGCCTAGATAAATTAAAGGTACCTTCTTGGTACGACTTTTGGGTCTAGTTTAAGGGATCGACACCCAGTGGCGGATGGCTATGTTGGCTACTCCAGGCCATGGCCTGGGTGTTTTAATTTTTTTTACTAATACTTCTAATTTTGGTAGGCTAAATTTAAACTAGAAAAATAAATGGGCCCCTCCACTTTTCAGTCCACTCTTTACTCTTGAATCTTTGACTCTCCACTAGGCCCAGTCCACCAGCCGAAGTCTCACACTCTCACGGCCTCTCTGCTCTCTCACTGTGGTTTGCAACTTTGCATATCGATAAAAAAAACCCTAATCACTTGCTCAGCTGCTCTCAAGGGCTCAAGGCCTCTCTCACTCTATGTCTCTCATAGCCGACTCGCCCTCACGCCGCCCTCCACCGTCCGTCGCCCTCGCCGCCCGCCGCTGCCGACTGACCGGCTCGTCCTCAGACCTTGCTGAGTTGCTGTTGTGTTGCTGTTGTGTTCCAGCCTTCCAGACCCAGTTCCAGGTACTTAAAATCTGAAAATTGATTGTTTTGTTTTGATTATTTATTGCTGAAAAAATTCTGAAAATCTGAATGCTGGTTATTTTGTTGTTGCTCTTGCTCAATTGCTGAAATGTTGAATGCTGATTATTTTGTATTTTTGTAATTTTGTTGTTGTCTTGTTGATCTGATTGAAATCTGAAAATTTTGTAATTTTTCTGCTATTGTTGCTCTTGCTCAGTTGTTGAAACTCTAAAAATCTGAAAATTTTGTAATTTTTGTAATTTTGTTGTTGAAATCATTAGTGGATATGTGATTATTTGGAAAACTTTAGCTGAAGAATAGAAGAAAGTTTATTAGTTGATTGCCCTAAATTTGATATTAGTTTTTGCCCTAAACTTGATTATAGTTTATTAGTTGATTGCCCTAAATTTGATTTTAGTTTTTGCCCAAAATTTGATATTAGTCATAACTCGATTTCATTGATTTGTTTGCAAAATTTATCTATTTGTTTTGAGTTCTTATACTAGTCTTTACCAAAAAAAACCCCAAAATTTACACTCGAAATCAACCAAAAAATCTCTTGAAATCTGTAAAAAAAAAAAAACCAAAAAGTCTCTCGAATCAACACAAAGATACCAAAAAAACCCATCGAATCAACACAAAAACTTAAAATATCCCTCGAAATCAACCAAAAAACTGGAAAAAAAAATCTCTTGAAATCAATCAAAAACTTAAAAAGTCCCCCAAAGGGGGGATGCGGCTAAAAGCTACTTGAATGACAAATTGGTCTTACAATGTGCGTTTGAATGACAAATTGGTCTTACAAGGTCCGGCCCCTGCGGTTTTAAAGCTTGTGTTCCGCCCCTGCCGACACCAAAATGGTTTTCTACTTTAGCCATAGAGATAAAAAAAATTGCAAACTAGTTTAGGTATATTTACAAACCTAAATCTAGATCCGAAGCTTTGATACCAATTCTTAGAAAAAAGTGTGCACACAAATACAATGTCAACAAATGATTTCTAAGGTCCCGAAACTTGTAGAAATCCAAGTGCACAACAAACCCAAAAACAAATGCGGATAACAATAATCTACATGTTGCACAAAGTTACTCTATCGTAGAAAAACAACCCATAAGAGTTTATTCCAACAGAGAGAAATTACAACGTCTTATCGGGATCCTTGGATCAACAAATCAACTACCCAAATCTTCCTCACTAATATATATATATGCAGGGGTGGACCATAATATTTTTCATACGATGACACCATATAACATAGGCAAAAAAAATACCAAAACACTGTTTTTATCGACGTGTCTACATCCTTTTACCGGCGTTCAATATTGTCTCACGTGTTTTTCGCCTACTTATACCGTTTCGAGGGATTTTTAAAACTTTTTGGTTGACTTCAAAGGATTTTATCAATTTCGAGGAAAATTTTCGGTATTTTTTGTTAATTTCAGAGTTTTTTTTACATTTTTTGGTTGATTTCAGGGTTTTCTTTTTGGTTTTTTGGTTGATTATAAGGTACGATTGCATCTTCTTGAAGTTTCCAAAATAATACCGTAACACCTTATAAAACGATACGGTTGCACCTTTCACGAACCTAAACTTTTTTACCCCTTCACCAGAGAAATAATACGGTGGCACGTGCCACCGTAACCAATATACTAGGTCCGTCCATATATGTATGTATGTATATATATATATATAGGGGTGGGTTCAAATGAAAACTCATTTTCAATTGTGCACATGAGGACAAGTCACAACCATTGATCAAGATTTGGAAAACTAATCAATGGTTAAAACAAAATAAGATTAATTAAGAAGTGATTAGAGACAAAATTGTAAATTTGAATATGCGTCTACCTTATTTGACTTTTTATTTTCTTTTTTAATTAAAAACTTTTACCCCTTAAATTTTAAAATATATTATCTTAAAAATTAATAATATTTTAATTAAACAAATTACATAAAAAATGAGAATTGCATGCTCTTCGATATGACATCCATCTTGATATAGCTTTTTTATTTTAACCGTTTTTACGTGAAATGTCATATATATATATATATATATATATATATATATATATGTTATATTCATTATGAATATGTATGCACGTCCCTGGGTGTCCATAATCAATATGAATAACGAAGGTGAAAGCTCATTCACTATTCATGAAGCATAGTATATATAGTATTCAGTATGAATAATAAAGTATTCATAGTGCATAATACAACATTCAGGATGATTAATACACGAATTCATGATTCTTGTATTATTCATCATGAATCGTGTATTATTCACCATAAATGCTGTATTATTCATCCTAAATGATACATTATTCATGATGAACAATAAATGAATGACAATGAAGGTGTGGGCACATCGCGCGCTCTTTTTGTTTTTCGATTCATAGCCGAAATTTGGTTTTATTCATTATGAATATGTATGCACATCCCCGGGTGTCCACATTCAGTATGAATAACAAAGGTGAATGTTCATTCACTATTCATGATGAATAATACAACATTCAGGATGAATAAAACACGAATTCATTGAATCGTGTATTATTCACCTTGAATGTTGTACTATTCATCCTGAATGATACATTCATGATGAATAATACATGAATGACCCGTGAAAGTGTAGACACGTGACGCACCCTCTTTTGTTCCCCGGTTCACAACCGAAACTCAATGGGTGTTGGGTTACAATGATGAATAATGTCTTACGACGTTGAAGAAAGTGTTGAAAATGTGATGTCGAGTTACAGACTCACGACGTCGAGGTGTGGTACACATTTGAACTTACATTAATATGCATAATGAATATAGAACATATATAACACTTTATGTAAAAGACGGTTAAAACAAAAAAAAAACTATATCGAAATGAATGTCACGTCGAAGAGCACGAAATTCGTGTTTTTTTGATAATTTGTTTGATTAAAATATTAGTAATTTTTAAGATAATTTATTTTAAAATTTAAGGGGGTAAAATTTTTTAATTAAAAAAGAAAATAAAAAGTCAAATATGGTAGGCGTGAGATTGAAATTATCTTTCTTTTTTATCCCTAATCACCTTAACTAATAATTTCAATTAAAAACTCTATTTAATATGAGTCATTGGATCAATAGAGATGGAAGGGCCAAGATCCGTCCTCATGTGCACAATTGAAAATGAGTTTTCATTTGAACTTTTCTCTCTCTCTCTATATATATATATATATAGAGAGAGAGAGAGAGAGAGGGATAATAAATTGTAAACCATCATTTTCGTGTAAACCGTGTAAACCCTCGATTTCATAGGTTTTTTTGATGAATTTTTTTTATGGAATTGTTTATTTTGGTGAAATTATTTCATATCATTCATTTATTGATGAATTTTTTTATGAAATTTGTAGTTTCATAGGTGAAAACGAAAATATATGAAACAGTTTCATAAAAATGAAAAAAACCTATGAAACTATAAATTTCATAAAAAAAATTCGTCAATAAATAAATGATATGAAACAATTTCATCAAAATAAACAATTCTATAAAAAAATCATCAAAAAAACCTATGAAATCGACGGTTTGCACGAAAATGATGGTTTACAGTTTAGTAGGACTCTATATATATATATATATATATATAGAGAGAGAGAGAGAGAGAGAGAGAAAAGGTTCAACGAGAACGCTAACTATTTACGATAGCACGAGAACGTCCGCTCATATACAAAATCACACCTCTATATATATATATATATATATATATATATAGTTAGCTTTGTTTCTCACGTCTAAAGTTATATATATATATATATATATATATATATATATATATAACTTTAGACGTGAGAAACAAAGCAGAGGAAGAAATAGAAGACTAAAGTTATATATATATATATATAACTTTAGACGTGTGTCATGTGTGATTGATGCCCTTTGTATATCACTGGACGTATGCATGCATCAATATTTGTATGGGTGTAGATGAGAGTAAGGACAAATGAAGTAAGGGTTGATTTCTTAAAAGGCAAAACTAAACTAGGTTAATTAGGAGACTTGCAAGAACACGTAACCATCCGCATCCATCCCATTCTAATCCACACTTTTTCACTGCCACATCAGCGTCACATCATTTTTCCCTTCCAACCTACAAACCCCCACATCCATCCCACACCACCATCCCATCTTTTATTTATTTTTATTTTTATTTTTGTTACCATTAATTTAAATAATTAATATTTTATAAGTAATTTGTAATAATATATAATATTATAATTTATAAATCAAACTAATATTTTAACCTTACATAATAAAAATAAAAAAAATAAAAATACATAAATTTCAAATAAAAAATGATAACTACTCGTTGTGTCTTGGAAGCCGTGAAATGTGTTCGATTAAATCCGCCCGAAGGTTATGATGCGTTTCTCGGTTTCGGACTTCTAACACGTTAGCGTCATATTGTTGGTCGCTAATCTCTTCGTCGTCCTCCTCATCAACTTGATTAGCGTTTTCATCGAAACGACAAATCGCGTTACCTTCGTCTTCCAATATCATATTGTGTAATATGATGCAAGTGTACATTACTTTTTGTATTTTATTCGGGTGCCACGATCTTGCTGTGTGTTGTATTATGTGCCAGCGTTGTTTTAGCACACCAAAACAACGTTCTACATCCTTCCTTGCCGCTTCTTGCGCGGCTTTAAACCTTAATCGTCTTTGATCCGGAGGGCATTTGAATGATTTCACAAAGGTAGCCCATTTGGGGTATATCCCATCTGCAAGATAGTAGCCGTGTTTGTATTGTACTCCGTTTACTTGAAACGGGCACTGCGGTGCTTTCCCGTTGTGTACATCGTTAAATAACGGCGACTGGTGTAGCACATTGAGGTCGTTGTTGGACCCGGCAACCCCGAAGTATGCATGCCAAATCCAAAGATCCTGTGATGCCACTGCCTCTAGCATAATAGTCGGCCGACCATGATCACCTCTGACGTACTGCCCGCGCCATGCATTTGGGCAGTTGTCCCAATCCCAATGCATACAATCTAAGCTTCCTAACATGTCGGGAAACCCGTGCCTAGTTTCATGTGCGGCGTATAAACGTTGAATATCATCATAAGAAGGTTTACGTAAGTATCGCTTACCGTAAAGATTGATGATACCTTTGCTGAACTTTTGTATGCATAAACGTGCAGTTGACTCCGCCATCTTCAAGTACTCATCAAAGCCGTCAGCAGATATCCCATACGCCATTTGCCGAATTGCCGAGGTACACTTTTGCAAAGGAGATAACCCTTTTTTGCCTCTAGCATCCCAGCCATGTTGAAAATATTTATACTCTCGCTCAAGATCCTCCACTATTCGTAGGAATAGTCGTCTGCTCATGCGGAACCGTCTCCTAAACAACTCGTCACTGTAATTACAGTTTTCCGCAAAATAATCTGCAACAAGTCGGTCGTGTGCAGCTTCACGATCTCTAACTTGATCTGGTCCCCTCCGTCTCCGTCTTGGAGGCGAACTTGGTTCTTCATCTTGATCGAAAAGCCTTTCTACAACATTGGTTATTGATCATCGAAAAATATCGTAATCCATTTGACGATACGCGGGTAGATTAATTTCCTCGTCCGACGATGACGAAGACGACTCATAAAATTCCGACGAGTTCACTGATGAAGAAGACATTTTGTTTTTGTAGTAGAGAAAAGTTTGAGAGATTGAGAGAAAATTTAGTGGTGTGAAAAAATAAGTGGGGAAGATGGGAGAGATTGAGAGTAAATTTGTTTTTGTGAAAAAATAAATAGGTTAATATTAGTATTTATAGGATATAAATAATTAAAAAAAATTAATACCCAACGTCCATATTTCAACGGCTCAAATTCAAAAAAAAAAAATTAACACCCCAACCCGAGCTGGTTGCCCAACCCGGGCGGGTTCCATCCCGCGCCAACCCCAAGGGGTGCGATGGTGTTTAGCCCCAACCCGTGCCAACCCATTCTAACCCAAGGTCCCGATGCGGAAGGTCTAAGGATGCTCTTTTTTCCATCCACAAACCAGTTGTCAACTATCCATGCAAAACAAGCACCTTTCATGTATTTTGTCTTCTTACAAAAAAAAGTCCACTCTAAGTATATGGCCCTAAGGGCATCCACAATGGCAAAGTCTTTCCAAAGACTTGATAAAAAAATTTTATATTAAAAAATTAATGGGACCCACAATGACTTGAAGGACTTTGAAATGCCCTCTCACAAACAAACTTCAAATGACTTGGTCTGCACCAAGTCATTAGCAACAAAACTCAAGTCATTGTATTAAAAAAATCAAAAAAATTGTGGGGTCCACAACTTCAAGTCATTCTTCAAGCTATTGGGTGTTACCATTGGAGATGCTCTAAGTAATCCTCACTTTCATGCATCAAACACTTGTACATTTTACTTGGTGAGTTGTATATCATCAAATAAAAAACTTATATCAAACACCTTTTTCCCTTGTTTTATTAAGTTTTCTTGCATTTTTCTTCGCATTCGTCTTTTGGCTTCCCTTCAAATTTGCTCAAGGGACTGTCAGCGTCTTCGTATGATTAACCCAAAACTAGACAAAAACCGTTAGTTAACTAACACGACCCGACCATGCAACGGATGAAGGATGCATGCAATTCAATTTACATTAATTTACATCAATCTAACTTAGACTAATATACATAACGAATAAATTAACACTAAAAACGTGTCCTAATAAACAACCCGGCGACACTTGTCCAATCATATCTCATGTACCAGATACAGATACAGCTTTATGTCTAGTTTCTTGCAACTCCAAATGAACCGTTCCTGAATTCTCGTTTCTTTCGTATAATAAGTTATATGTGGAGAAAACACTTGTAACTTAGCGTCCAGTATTTGTTCATTCTTACACATGATGCATGTCATGAGGCTGACTTGTTTATGTGTAAGTATGAACAAACCCAGGGTGTAAATTACGTCTTGGCAAGAACTATTCATCTTTTAACGCATAAAGACGATCAACTATAGACACCATGAATGCAAATATAATAAAGTAGTGGGAATTACATAAGGTTGCTTAAAAGGAGGAGGAACCAGTATTTCGATCAATGTTTATGGCGATAGAAAAGGCAAACCACCAGTTTTTCCAATCTAAACAGTAAGAGCCCATCCAAATCATTGAGAGGCCAACAACAACATACTAATATGATGGTTAAAAAGAGTGTATATATTTGATCATAAGGAAGGGATTATTTCGTATTAGTTTCCGGTTTTCTCCTATGAAAGAAATCTTGTATGCGTGCTATAACCCGATCTGTTTAGTATTAAAAATGACTATAAACAATATCTATCAACAACTATTATGATGGTTATTCTACATTTGATGTTGAATTACAAGTCATCTCGTCAAAAAAAAATTTAACATTTGAATGAAATCGATATTAACTAACATAAAAAGGGAGAACTATAAAACAAATTAAATAGAGATATCTATTTAATTTGATGAATACATCCTGCTGAAATTGTTGGGCCACCCATGATTTGAAGAAGACCTCCCGATCTCTTTTGTTTATACTTAGATAAGTATAAGTTCTTTGTAATAGCTTAGTCATAGTCAAATTGTTCAGAGAATGTCAGTTTAATCTAATAAACTTTATCTGAAATGACATTATCCCTAGAGTCTGAGCTTTTTATGATACCCAGAAGACCAATGATGGCAAATTTTCTGATGAATCTTTGGATGAAGAAAATTCGGGAGCCAATGGTTGTTAAATTTGGAAAAAAAACCCCAAAAAGTACAATGATGAAGACATGAAAGTCGTGTGAGTTCCAAGAATTACTTATCCCTCTTCTGAATCGGAGCATGAAAGTCGAGAGGAATCAATTTACCGATCGAAGGCATATTTTAGCGATGATGAAGGTGAGGAATCCTCTATTGACCAAATCTATAATAGACTGGCGATGCTAGCCGGTTATTCAACAACAAATCTCGTTTCTCTTTTGGTAAACCTAAGTTTAGCATAAGATATCACTTTATTATTTCTCTGACGGAATGGCCATGCTAGATGGCTATTCATTACGTGTCTGTATGCACATTATCAAGCCAATACTAAGGAATCGCACTTGGTCGCGATAAAATGCATGGTATCTCAAAGGTACCTTGCATATGGCTCTTTGTTATCCCAAAAACTCGGGTTTTGAGCTAATCGGGTATTCATATTCTGACTATGCAGGTCGTGAAGTTGATAGAAAAAACACTTATGGTAGCTTTCAACTACTTGGTGGAAAGCTAGTTAGTTGGTCAGGCAAGAAGTAGCATTCAATATCAACATCCACTACCGAAACATAATATGTTGTTGTTGGTGGCTGTTGTGCTCAAATTCTATGGATGAAGAATCAACTTAGAGACTACAATTAGATCTACTATAAAGTACCGACTATGCGAAAAATCTAGTGCAATAGCTATTGCAAATAAGTCGGTGCTTCACTCCCGATCAAAGCATATTGACATAAGATATCAATTCATTAGAGACCACATATCCAAAGGTGATGTTGAACTGTACTTCATACCTATCGATATTCAGCTCGTCGATCTTTTCACCAAAACCTTAGATGAAGCTCGATTCAACTTTCTGATCGAAGAAGTAGGTATGTTATACTTAGAGGATTATAAAAATCTCTTATTTTTTCTTTTCTCCCGATCTTTAAATCAGTGAACCCTGCATCCATTGAAATCCTGATTCGTGTGTCTTCTTAGTTACACCCCGATCTAAAATCGGTGATACCATAAACCTCTCCAAATCGGTGAAATCATCGATTCCAAAGCGGTGAAATTCCCGATTCCAACGATGAAATCCATGATTCCAAATCGGTGAAACCTCCGATTCTAAATTCTATATTGGAGAAATCCTTGATTCCAAATCTATGCAACCCCATACTTGATTCTTTCCCAATTTTCCTCTCATCTTCTCCGATATTTCTTTGAAACTCCTATACGTTTCTCAATGCTGGCGTCAACCAGGTCATGTCAGTTATAACGACATGACCTTTCCAATACCGTCACCCGTACATCGTTTCAGTTACCATCATGATTGTTTTTACTGATTAATATATATATATATATATATATATATATATATCCTTATCCTTTCGTTTCCCCGACTATATGCTAATCTTCTTTTCCTTGTTTTTCACTTTTACCATTCCCCATTCTCTCTTTAAGCAAACCTGCAATTCTCAAGCACCCTCCAAGAACAACAACAACTTCCACTCAAGTTAAGGATTCCAAGTCAAGCAAAAACGTCCCTCTCACGACAAAGACTCTCACGTTTCTAGGGTGCAACCACACTGCTCGATTCGACGTTGATCTGGCTCACCCGGAGTTCAACTTAACCCCATCTCTATCCTTCTTCAAAAGTCACCATTAAGGTATACCTTCACCTCCTCTCCCAAGATGAGCAAAATGCTCCTTGGTAACTTTTGGCTCACCTGTGCCTACGATGAAGGTACCTTTACTATCTCTGCCTCCATCATTTCTAACGATGACCTCTCCTTCACTGATGAGGATCTCCGTGAGATCCTTGAACTTCCCAAATACGACTCTTATGATTTGTTTCCTTTAGGAAACGAAAATGAGGAACCCTACTACGTAAGAATATGGGGAACATATAGAACTTCTTCTCCCATGTTATTCATTGCCTCAGTCGTAAACCAGTCTCCCATGTAGATCACCAAGTTAGCCTATTCACTGATCTATCAAAGAATGATTGACTTTGCACAATACTTTTTCACCGAACTGGTGAATGTGATATGTCATCCTCGTCGACATCAAGTGGCTTACAAAAGGCTCATATCTCTAATTATCAACCGAAAGCTTTCGACCACGCTCTTGCCGATAAGAATTCGGCCACTCTAAAGTCGTCTATGATTTGACTGTTACCCAGTTCGGGAAGACCACTCTTAAGAAAGGCCATCTTGCCACCGACCTTCCTCTACATGCCCAAGTATGGTTTCCTTCATAAACTCTCCCGATCTGAAGTGGGGTGATGCTTAGAAGCCATCTTTATCTATATCAGTGGTTCCCTCAGTCTCACTTACTTCGATGGCCCCTGTCCCCCCGATCATAATGAAATCGGTGGTGCAAAGAAAGAAAAATACTAATCCCACCAATACCTCTGTATCTGCTTCAGAAGTTGTGTCGTCGAAAGATCCTTCGATGGCTACCAAAGCCTCCCACCCTTCTAAAAAGCGAAGACACTCATCGTCCCCCCTAAGTCTCGTCTAAAGGGACTTAGGAAACTTTCTGAGGCCAAACGTGCAATCTCAACCACCGATAGTTATTGAAATTCTCTCTACTAGGCTCGGGGAATATGTTGTATCTTAAGCCACCACCTGTATATCATCTCAAAAGGATAATGTTGTAAAAATGAGGAACCTACCTACTCCCTCTACGAGTTCTCAATTAGTCGATGAGGATGACTCGGAATCCTCCCCATTCCAAGGTGCATCTTTTCTATCGCACTACTGATCACCTAAAATCCCTGATTTCGATGATCATGCACAACCCAATGAATGGTCAGCCTTGTCAGGGTCTGGCTCGGAGGGTCTTGGTGACTTTCAGGATTTTTTATGTACTGACACTTCATCAAACTTGTCTTCTTGTTCTCCCTCATCGATTACTAAAGAACGAGACCCCTCCCCCGCTCAATGAAAAGAGGTTATTGAAGACATAGTGGTTCTCTCCTCCGGTTCTTCAAAGAGCAAGTCCGTCGATCGTTCCCCCGGAAGTCTCCCTCTCCTTCGCTAAAAATACCTTCCCCTCCAAAGTCTCCACCCCCTAAGGCACCATCTCATCCTACATCTCGCTTCAAAACCCCTTCTCCACCTAAACAGAAGACAACATATCCCCCGAACAAATCCCCTTCGCCAAAGAAATCGGCTTTTCCCGGATCTTCCCCCCAAGTTTCACCTCAACCATCCCCCAAACACTCCCCGACCAGATTGCTGCCTCCATTCCCATTTATACCCCTTTATTCCCAACGATTCATTGACCGAACGTTCCCTCTCCAACCCGAACGTTTCCTCATAACCCACCACCCCTCCCCGCCCTTTCATGAAGTACATAAGTCTCCATGTCGTAACCTCTTCCTCTAATGATTTTCGTCTCACTCTGGGGGACATCCTAGTGGATATTTTGGACTCAAATCGACAGATCCGGGTGATGGGTTCTCAGCTTGGTCTTATCATCGACGAGTTCCACTATTTTGCAGTTGGGGCGGGTCACCGAGTGACTCTTAAGAAGGTAAAGGTTGTTCAAGAAGATCGACCGGCCAATACACTAGAAGAGAAACTGAGTGTCTGACCTAGTTTATTCATATCCTTAAGGACAAAAGCTCTGAGGTCTAGAAGGTTTAGAACGATTTGTCACTATTCGATGGACACACACAAAAAGTTGTTTATCTCTCAACTTTTTATCTCTCAGCATTTTATCTCTTCACCTTTTCTCTTTCTCTAGTTAGAGTAACGCAGTTCATATTGCTGAAGATTTAAGAGAGGTCTTTGGTTTCTTGTAAAATGTTGTTTCAACAAAATTATATCAGTGTTTTTACATATGGTGTTAGAGCACTAAATAGTCTCGATCCCTTGAAGAGTTTCCTGAATCGAGTGAACTTTATCTTCTCTTCTCGGTCAGATCTATTCTCTTTGTTTTTTTCTTTCGGTTTTCTCGGTTTCTTCTTCAAAAACCGTGCGTTTTGCCTCTGTTCTGTTGTATCTTGGTGTGGTTTGTCATATGTTAGAACGCTACTGGTCTATTGCCTTTTTGGGCGTGGTTATGTCCTTCGTTGGACCGAGTACTAGTTTGGCATCGATTTCTTGGCTTTCCTTCAATAAAGCTTGTTGAAAAGCTAAGAGGTTGGAGTTTAGTATGCATGTTTAATGGTTTCTCTCAATCAGGCTCCTTGATGGTCAAAAACAACAATGAAGCTGAATCATCAAAGTTGGACACAAAGTGTAAAATGTCTCGGGTTTTCAAGAATATGGGCCTACATTTGAGGGGGAACTTGAAATGCTTTGAAGACTTGAAGAGTTGCACACCGGAGCTTCTAAAAAAAGCAAGGGGATTTTATATGATGGTGCTTTCTTTATAAAACATTAGGGGGAGATCGTTAGAAAAAATTAGCCCCAATTTGATGAATGTTTTATAAAGAATTGTATTTTGGGGTTTGTTATAGGTTTGTGGGCTTGGGCAAATTATCTTGTAAATGGACCCTATAAATAGCTGCCCATGGTTCATTTCCCATTAGGTTTTTGGAGAGAACACACCTATTACACACACGGACTAATTGACCCTCTCATGAGAGTCGACTAAATTTCATAGTGTGGTGTTCTTCCAATTTCCCTTCCATGTTCATAAATCAATGCATATGAGATACGATTTTGACGAGTATTGTTCTTCATTTCTATCTTATATCTATATTTTATGAAGTTCTTCAATTGTTTGTCAATAGTGGGATCTAACGATGTGAGTCATCACATTCTAGTTGTGAGTCATCATCATTTGATCTCTGTTTTGAGACTTAATCTCGCTAGATTAAGTGGAAAATTTGCTAAATTCTTTTAAATCTTTTGTTCGGTCTAAATCTACCTCTTTGCCACTTGATCTATTTAGATTCGGTGGTGAACTCTTTGATCTAGTTTGTTGCCCTTTTTTACTTGTTGTTATTTGGTCTTGTCTCTCCTGATCCGATATCCGATGGTAATACCATTTTCTTGGTTTTTGTTATAAGTTCGTCGATATTCATCCTTCTTTTAAAGGTTTTTTCCCTTGTTTCTAGATCTGGTCCGCTCCCTCACAGATATAGTCCCACACATGAACAAACAAGATACAAATTACAGATAGTACAATAAGAAGATACAATTAAACAAAAAGGATTAAAGACCAAATATGTGAAACAAGAAGGGACCAGATCTGAGAAGTATAGTATAATACACCCATTAGAGCTCATGTAGCTAATTATAGTATAATACAACCCAACATAATCCATTAGAGCTCATCTAGCCAATTATAGTACATAACAACCCAGTTCACTTACATATACTAGTTTGGTTCCCCATTCACTTGAATACACAAATTCAATTACATTAGCTTTATACCATACACAAATTAACTTACATACGTTTCATATAAAATACACAAATTAACTTACATTTGTTCTATATATACACAAACACAAATTTACTTACATTTGTTCCATGTACATACACAATTCACTTGCATTATTTTGTTCCATATACATACAAATTCACTTACATTAATTTGTTCCATATACGGACACAATTCACTTACAATAATTTTTTCCATATGTACACACACAAGCATACTATATACATATACATATATAGAGGTAGTTTCATTTGCAAACCACTTTTATTTTGCAAACCATCGATTTCATTGGATAAGTTGATGAAATTGATTCATGAAATTGTTTAATTTGATGAAATTGTTTCATATCATTATTTTCTTGATGAAATTGTTTCATATAGTTGTGTTTTCATGTAAAAATGAGAAAGTTTCATCAAACTGAAAAAAATACATGAAACAGTTTCACCAAAATGAGAATAATACATGAAACTACATAAAAATACAAATATATGATACAATTTCATCAAAAAAAGAACTATATGAAACAATTTCATCAAATTAAACAAATTCATGAACCAATTTCATTAACTTAACCAATGAAATCGACGGTTTGCACGGTTTGCAAAATAAAAGTGGTTTGCATTTGATCTCTCTCTCTCTCTCTCTCTCTCTATATATATATATATATATATATATATATATATATATATATATATATATATATATGTGTGTGTGTGTATGTGTGTGTGTGTTTATACATATAGGGGCAGGTTCAAACGAGAAGCTAAATCTTATGGGAGAAGGCGAGAAGTGTGATATCATATATGATACACAAACTTAATCATATATGTTTAAACACATGTTACATTGGCAATACATAAACATTTAATCATATATAATTAAGTCATTAAACACACCCACAAGTCGTGTAATCATATATGATATCACACTTCTCGTCTTCTCGCAAGTTTGTTAACCCAGTTTTTGGTATTAACCTTATGAACCGATCATATCCATTGATTTTGAAAATGTACGGTTGAGATGACAATTCACACAAAGTCCATTAATTGAAAATTTCATAAATATTTTGGATATGTGAACGTTAGTGATTAGGGTCAATTGAGGAAAATAAGTATGTTCATTGATGTCCATACGTATGTTTTGTAACTCCTCGTTAATGTTCATATGTATGTTTTGTAACTCCTCATTTATGTTTTGCAACTTCTCATTTCAATACGTCATTCGTGTTTTGTAACTCCTCAATGATGTTCATACGTATGTTTTGTAATTGTTCATTCATGTTCAATACATATGTTCATATGTATGTTTTATTACTCTTCATTAATATGGCTACAAAAAATAGAATTGATAAAATTTCTATCATACCTTAACACATTTATTACATAAGTTTAAACTACCCATGAATGAAAATGAATTCTTATTGGTCAATGATAGTTTGTAAAGTTAACAACATTTAATGAGTTAACATAATAACCTCTCTCTATATATACTAGTTATGTACCCGCACAATGCGACGGAATGTTAGTTTCCATCAAGACACATTTAACTTTTAAATATCAATTGTTTTGCAAAATATATTTGAAATACTTGGTGATTCACATGTTGTATTAAGAGTTTTTCGTTATGCAAATGGACTAAATCCAAAAATAAAAAATGATGTAAATTCTCATTAAAAAATTTAAGATTCATGTTTAAACAAAATAGATGGTCTGATTATGTTGCAGGTGAAAGAATTCGAAGGGCTCCTGCAAGGCTGTCTGATTATGTTCCAGGTGATGATCTTTCTGAAGAAGAAGCTATGATGGTGCGGTCCGAAGATCCTCTAACGTTCGATGAAGCGTTGAAAGATAAAAAATGGAAAGACGCGATGATGAAAGAGATAGAGTCGATAGAGAAGAACAAAACTTGGGAACTCACAAGTTTACCAGAAGGATGCAAAGCTATAGGTACAAAATGGATATTCAAGACAAAGTTAAACGAAAATGGTAAAGTTGAGAAGCACAAAGCAAGAGTCGTAGCTAAAGGGTATTCTCAGCAGTACGGGATCGACTACACAGAGGTCTTCGCACCAGGTGCTCGTCTCGACACCATTCGAGCCATTCTAGCAACAACAGCTCAAAAGGACTGGGAAGTTTTCCAAATGGACGTTAAAAGCACATTTCTTCAAGGGGACTTGGAAGAGACGGTCTTTGTTCAACAACCGACTGGTTTTGAAGTAAAAGGAGCAGAAGAGAAGGTGTATAACCTTCACAAAGCGCTATATGGCTTGAAACAGGCGCCGAGAGCCTGTTACAGTCGTATTGAGTCCTATTTTCTTAAAGAAGGATTCAAGAGATGTACTAGTGAACATACGCTCTTTACAAAAATAAAGGAGGGAGGTTTCTTACTGATAGTGAGTTTCTATGTAGATGATCTGATCTACACAGAAACTGTAGAAGGATGTGTGAAGAGTTCAAGACTTCTATGATGACTGAGTTCGACATGTCCGATCTTGGAAAGATGAGACACTTTCTGGGAATGGAAGTCTTACAGAACAACAAAGGAATTTTTATTTGTCAAATGAGGTATGCGAAGGAAATTTTGGGAAGGTTCGGCATGGAGAATAGTAATCCTGTCGGGAATCCAATAGTACCCGGAACGAGAATTTCCAGTAACAAGGAGGGAACAAGGGTTGATTCTACCAAGTTTAAGCAGATTGTTGGGAGTCTCATGTATTTAACTTCAACAAGGCCTGATATTACTTACGGGGTGAGTTTGATTAGCAGGTACATGGAGTCTCCTACCGAAGAACATTGGTGTGCAGCGAAGAGGATTCTGAGATACATTCAAGGCACTACTGAGTTGGGGATACTCTACAAGAGGGAGGAAGATTCGGAGATGGTAGCCTACTCGGATAGCGACGGATAGCGACTTCGCTGGTGATGTAGATGATCGAAAAAGTACTACTGGTTCGGTGTTTCTACTAGCTGGAGGTGCCATTTCTTGGTCGTCGAAGAAACAACCGATAGTGACGTTGTCCACCACCGAGGCCGAATACATAGCAGCAGCAGGCGTGTGCGTGTCAATGTATTTGGCTTAGAAGAATCCTAGCAGCTCTTGGGCACAAAGAAGGAGGAAGTAGCATAATTCGATGTGACAATAGCTCAACAATTCAACTTTCAAAACACCCCGTGTTTCATGGTAAGAGAAAACACATCGACATCAAGTTTCATTTCTTAAGAGATCTGGTGAGCGATGGAGCAGTGCAGTTGAGCTATTGCAGTACTCAGGATCAAATTGTTGATGTTTTGACTAAGCCCTTGAAGATGGAACAGTTTGTCAAACTTCGAAGGTCACTGGGTCTTGTTGAGATATCAGAGGTAAGCTGATACACTATGGTGTTCAGCTTAAAGGAGGGTTTGTTGGTCTTGTGCTTTCCAATAGTTCAGCTTTGAACAATAAAGACCGATTCTTCAGCTTTTTGGAGGACCACGTCTATTAGATAGGCTTTGATTTTGTCATTGTTTGTTGCTGTTTTTTAGGCCTCTTATTCGTAGCTTTCTCTCTCTGTAAAGGCTATAAAGCCAGTAGTAATCTTTTGCTTTCAATAAGAAGTTCAGAGTTTGCTCTCAATTAAGCTTGCTGTATTCAAATTTGTTTTCTATTCAAGTTACTTTTCTTCTACAAATCGAACAACTATACCTAAATCTCTGTTAATCGAAATAAATGAAAAATAAAGCTCTGTTAATTGAAACCTAGATCGATACATCTCTGTTACAAACCTATCATGCAACAAAAAAATTCAAATAAAAGGACCACATATCAAAAGGGCAGAAGCAACATAAAAAAGAACGTAAATTGTTAGGTGTTATGAACCACCACATATCAAAAGAGCAGAAGCAACATATCAAAAGAATGTAAATTGTTGAAACTTTTCAAGAAACTCGAAAACGAACAGTCAACAAAGCAAATTCTATAAATAAAGGATCTTAGAATAGGATGTCCAGATCTAAAACATAATCAAATGTGCCAACCAAATCCAGTTTCACTGTCAAACAAAAACCATTCATCAGGATGAAAACAGAACACCCAAAACTAAATACGATTTAAATTTAGGTCAAACTCTTACCTGAAGATGGAGAAATTCCGACTTGAAACCAGAAATGGAGAACCCGAAGGTAGATGGGAACGAACTCTATATGATTTTGAATAGAAAGCAAGAGATGCAACATTGGGAGCTTGAATCGGCAGAGAGTGAATTGTTTTTCTCGGGACCTGATGAAGCGGCAACATCATCGAGAATAGGACAAGGAGAGGAAACGTTTGTAAAATACGACCTTTTAAATTGTTGCTTAAGTCTATGTCTATTCACAAACCAAACCAAACCAATCTTTATTAAAAAACTAATTTCTCTTTCTTTCACATATCCAATCTTCAATTTCAATCCAATCTAACTTTTTTTTATACTTTATTCACAATCCAAACCAATCTTAAAAATTATATTATAAAAATTATATATTTAATATTTTAGAATATATATATATATATATATATATATCTTTTAACTTTAAATAAAAAATAAATAAAAATAATTTCATATTTTAAAACATAATTATGTCAAGATTGATCTCTATTTGTTAAAAGATTGGTGTGTTGAAAATATGTCAAGATTGGTCTCTATTTGTAGAAAATTAAAAAATATGAATTTTGGTATATTTTTTAATTTTTAATTTTTTTATTAAGGTTATCTTTTTAATCAGATAAGTATAACCTAATAAAATCTAAACCAACCAATTTGATTTTGACACCTATTATATCATTTATCTTAAAAATCTAGTTTTATTAATAAACTATTACACAAACAAAGTTTGCATAGGCAAAATGTTCGGAAGAGTTTGGTTTGCATATATTGATTTTTCTTTTTTTTTAAATGTAAATTTTTGTCTTATTCAATATTAGATTGGTTTGGTTTGTTAATGGCACTGGTCTAATAATGTAGTGTTTGGGATTGCTTTTTTTTGACTTATTTGTTCATTTTTTTTTCTTCACTACAAATAAGTTCTTTATAGTGTTTGAATTAAAAAAATAAAAAGTGCTTATGACTTTTTCATACTACAAATAAGTTATTTTTGATAAGTTATTTCATTCTAACTTATTAAAACTGCTTATTTACTTATTTACTTTATTAATGTTTTCTATAAAACTACTTTTTATTACCATGTAAGTTGATAAGCACTTTTAAATATAAGCATAAGTTGTTTTAAATAAGCAATCCCAAACACCCCCGTAGTACTCAAAGCTTTATTGGTTGTTTTTAAGACTTTTATGCTTGAAAATGTAGTACTTCATGCTTTGTAAGTTGTCTTTTAAGACTTTAAGACTTTGGGTCAATATGCTTTATAAAGGAGTATAGATATAGATACAAACCATAAAACATCTTAAATTACTTGTATACACATATACATACCACATATATGAACGGTTATTAGAACGTTTAATCCTCGGCTTTTTGTTCTTAAAAGTCCGAACTTATATAACACCGGTGATATACACGATTCAAAAACTGTGTAAAACCCAAAACAACCGTTTATAAAAATGTCATTTATAATAGTGTCATGAACCATACTCTAGTAACATAAAACTAAAGATGTTTTGCTTCAAAAAAAAAAAAAAAAAACTAAAGATGTTTTACTCTATGAATATGATACTTTATATTTGGTCCGAGTTTAATTTGCTAAAAAATGATATTGCAAAATGTACGATGATGACACATAAATTATAAACAACCTACTCTTATTTCGGACTTTTGGTCAAACAAATACATAGAAGAAATTACAAAATTAGTTTTATTTTATTCTAAAATTAATTTTATTTTATTCTAAAATTAATTTGTAGAGTGAAAGTTCCGTTCTAGTTTTATGTTTGACCAATAACATCATAAAGTACTTAAACCATTTTCGATGATGAACCCTTTATTTTACTCTCTGTCTTTATTCTAGTATCAAAATCCTCTTCAATGAACCATTTATTTTACTCTTTAAAATAAAGAAATGAACAGTAACTCTTTATATTTATCTTTAAGTTTTAATATAATAAAGTTAATAAATATAAGGTTATTGTGAAAATAAAAAATATAAGAATGCAATTTATAAAGTTAATAAATAAAAGAAATAAAATTGAAAAAACTATTAATTGGAACTTATTAAAAAAACAACTTATTATAACAAATTCACAAAAGTAAACTAACTTCTAAAGCTATATGAATATATAAATATATATCCTTTTTAAAGTATTGAAATACTCTTTAATAGAATTTTATCGAAATAAAAATATTAATAGCAAAGTTTAATTTAGAGCATTTTCAACAATTTTTTAAAAATATATCTAAAATAACAAATGAAACCTTAAATTTGTAAAACCATTATATTTAACTTGAAAAAGTTTGAAAAAATACAACATTAATTATATTATTTTATTTATTTACTTAATATTATATTATTTTTCTCTAAATATTTGATTTTAAAGTTCTATTTATGGGAAACTAGATATGTACCCTCGCATGAAGCAATGCAAAATATCTCGAATTTAAAGCCGAGAATTCGAAAGAACAATTTGTTTCATGTTCAGTTTTATTATCTATCACACGATGTCAATTTTATGATTTTATGTGTTTTTAAATTACATACCAGATATATAAAATTAAATGTTAATATGGTTAATTGGTTAATTTTTTTGGAAAAAGATTCTTTTGATAGTGGAGTCTTCAAACCCATGACATTTGAGCTCATTTTGAAGGTTTTGACCAGGGGCGGAACACATGCTTTAGAACCGCAGGGGCCGGACCTTGTAAGACCAATTTGTCATTCAAACGCACTGTAAAACCAATTTGTTGATTTCGAGCGGGTACACAAACGAAAAGCTTAAGAAATTGTTGTAGATGTGTTTTTAGCCGAATTCACCTTTTGGAGAACTTTTTAAGTTTTTGGTTGATTTCGAGAGATTTTTTCCAGTTTTTTGGTTGATTTTGAGGAGTTTTTTTAAGTTTTGTGTTGATTCGGTGAGTTTTTTGGTTTCTTTGTGTTGATTCGAAAGAATTTTTTGGGTTTTTTTTCTATTGATTTCAAGCGATTTTTTCGATTTTTTGGTTGAATTCTAGAGTAAATTTTGTTTTTTTGGTAAAGACTAATATAAAAACAAAACAAATTTAATACCAAATTTAGGGCAAACAATGATCAATTAAACAATCTAATACCAAATTTATGGCAAAAACTAAAATCAAGTTTAGGGCAATCAACTAAAAATCTAATACCAAAATTAGGGCAAACAATGATCAATTAAACGACATTGCATATGAACACTAAAAAGAAAAAAAATCATACATTTTGATCTTTTGGGGTCAAGAATTTGGGAATTATACTTGTTGAATATGTGCATAAGCCAACGCTCGTTCTCTTCGTACAGCAGCCTCTTGTTTGCTTTGTAAACTGGCTTCGGTTCTTCTTTCGACTGTCATCCCATGTATTTTCGAACTGAAATCAAAAAATTTCAATGGGAAAAATGAAAAGGATGAGAATTAAATGAGGAAAAACATGATTCTAGTACCATATGAAGTTGTTTGCTGCTGATTCGAGAGTGACTGAGTGAGAGACGAAGAGAACCGAGAGGGAGAGGGCGAGAGGCGGAGAGATGCGAAAGGGAGAGGCCAAGAGCAACAAGCCAACAACAATGATTTTCAATTTTCAGCCAAAACTAATAATCTAATATGAAAGGATTTCAGTACCTAACCTGGAGGAACAGGAACAGTGGAACACAACAGTCAACAGCAACACAAAAGCAAGGTCTGAAGTTCAAGGGGGAGGGGCGAGCCGGCGGCAGCGAGGGCGTCGACGAGGGCGAGTCGGCTGTGAGCAGGGAGCTGTCGGCGGCATGAGAGACTGAGTTTTTTTTATCGATAAGTAAACCACAGAGAGAGAGAGAGAGAGAGAGAGAGAGAGAGGCGTGAGACTGAGAGAGTGAGAGGGCCGGCTCTTGACTGGACTGGCCTGGAAAGTCAAGAGTTTAGAGTGGACTAAAAGTGGAGGGACCCAATTATTTTTTTTAAAAACTATAGCCTACCAAATTAGATTGTACTAGGCCATGGTTGGAGTAGCCAACAACACCATCTGCCACTGGTTTTGATAGGACGATTATAATAATATTATTTGTAAAAAATGTATTTTATAATATATTTTAGTTAATTTATGATTATGTATTTTTAACTGTAAAATTAAAAATCAAAAAGATATTGTTTTCAGGATTTCAGTATTAGAAAAGTGAAGTCACCTGCCTTCTTTGACATCATTTCTGTAGTTTTCTATCTTCCAATTCTTATAAAAAGGAAAACCACCAATATATCAATTAACACAGAAACCATAATTGATCCATCTCTCTGTCTTCTGTTTCTTTACATTTTGATACAAAAACATCAATCATGGAAGCACAGCGTGAGTGGCGATTTTTGGTGCTTGATTTCTTCCATTTTGATATGTTTTCTTTTTCATTCTTTGATTTCTTGGCGACTTATATGTTCAATATCTCGTGGGGTTCGATAGTTTTTCTCCGTTTACAACATTTTGGTAGGAGTAGGGGATAAGATACACAACCACCTTTGTTTTTATGAACACCAAGTGTTCGATGAAATTCCCAAATGAGTACATTAGTCGTATTAAGCAACTGTAGTAACAAGATATAGTTATTCACTACACTACAGTAATGATCTCATAGATTAGATCCAACTTGAGGATGGAAAAAATCTTTAAATAAACATCATGGAAAATCAATGTATCTTTGATAGCATAGTTTGTTACATATCACCAAGTTAATGTGTTTTGCAGTGGAGCTAATTTCTATATTGTTTTTTATAATGGTTTTTTTGTTATAGGAACAGGATTGATGAAAAAGAAAACTACCCCAAATCCTACCATAATCTTGTAGACAATTTCGATTTCTCATAAACATTTGACTGACATTTTGAGAAATCTATTAGGTAGAATGTGAATTTTAGAAAAAAACAAGGCTTTATTGTTGAATGTGACGGAATAGGTTTCTCAAAAGGCTAGTCAAATGTTTGAAATATTCGATATTGTTTAAAATTGGCGTCTAGTTGTTCTATTGTTTAGAATCTATGATTGATTCGATAATGGGATTGAATTGAGTTATCTTCGTCTTCATCTTCTTGTAAAATCGGCGTCTAGTTGTTCCATTTTGATGCAATTTTCCCTTTTATTTATATTGAAACCTGGAAAATAAATGCCCTCGCCTTGAACAACGACCTTGTCCTCAAGGTCAGAACCAGTGGCTTGGAAGGATGGATAGTTGTGATTGAACTCAGAATAATCAATCTTCCATCTGGCCTCTGATACGTCACTGCCTGCCCATTTCATGAGAACCTTCTAATGAGCTTAACCAAATATGTCAATATATAGTGCGGTGGTCCAAAATTGATTCAGGCTGCATGACTGGTATACGATACTCTAAGATGTGGGGAAGGGGAGTGCAGTATGTGGAGGCGTCGCCAAGACACTGCCGTAACAGTGACACGTGAAAAACGGATGTATCCGACTGTCGGTGGGTAAAGCAAGGCGGTAGGCTACCTCTCCGATTCGTTCAAGTACCTGATAAGGCCCAAAAAAACACTTCGCTAATTTGTGGGATGGCTGGTAAACTTTGAGTCGAACGTACACCCACTCGCCAATGTTAAACAACTTTTCTAAGCGGCCTTGGTTAGCGTATGTGGACATGCGTTGAGGAGAGTGATCCAATGTGTTGTTTAGCTGAGTGTGCAAGCGAGAATGCATGGAGACCCCGTCTTCATGAGCTGACTGTTGGAGCATTTCAATAAAAGTATGGAACTCGACGAATTCTGGCTCGGGTAAGTCTTGCTTCCTTGGCATAGGCCACAATGAGTTTTGTATCAAAGTGGGTTCAAAAACTTCAAATAATTCATACAATCATTTTTCAGGCTTAAAAGAGAGTAAATCCTTTCCATTAAGATTAATCTTCAGCTCCTCTAAAAAAAAAAAAGATTAATCTTCAGTTCATAGTTTCCCACATCATGTTGCTCCTGTTGAATGCTTTGAAGGGATTTTACAATAGACATCCTCCGGCTATCAACTTCAAGAAGCTCAAGCGATGAGATATCCCCTATTTCAATGGGTATCTCTGTAAGGTGCGGACATTTCAACACTTGTAATCGTTTAAGACAGGGGAAGTTGATACTGCAGACTTCCCACTGTTTTATATTTAATTTCTCAAGTCTCAAGAATTTTAGTCGTCGAAACTGCTCCTCGCCTGTGTTCCATAAGCTCCCCTCGAAGACATTCTTTATTAGTTTGAGAACCTCGAGGTTAGGTAACAATTGAATGACTGCGATATCACTCCAAGGTAGATAACACCCTACAAGTGTCAGTTTCTTTAATGTTGCAGGGAACCTAATGTGATTCTTTCCACAATTTGGTTCACCTTTGGGAAATTCTATCTCAACAGATTCCTTTTTGCAGGCGTCCGACCCATATAACTTCAAGGTTTCAAGGAAAGGGAGTAATCGAAAGTCATGTTTCTCATCATGGTCAAGAGTAGATTCAAGCTTCTTGACAATAGGGAAACATTTATGATAACTTTCTACTCCATCTCCCAGTACGATATTTGAAATGGTTCGCAAGTTCATTGGTTTTCCAATAGAACGAAGATAAAGATCCTTGTTACTCCACAAATTCCTTAGATTCACCAAATCTGATATGTTACTTGGTAGAAACAAAGTGCCATGACTTGTTTTAAGGATGAGGGTTTGAAGGCTCCATAAATTGCATATTGAGGATGGGAAACCTAATAAAAGCCAAATTGCAAGGTACCTTAAGTGAACAAGCAATGCTATCCCCGGTGGAAAATCGATCAATCCACACTTTTGCAGATCTAACACTCGAAGAAGCGCAAAGGAATGGAAATACTCTGCCATGTCATGGATCAAGGATGTGGACTCGTTAAAGCACAAAAGCGATCGGATAATTGGGGTGCCTGGATGAGCGGAATTCACAATGTAGATATCTTGATTTGTAAATACACGGCCTTGCTTATATGGTGTCATAACCTCCAAAAAACCTACCCCATTTATATTTATGATGAATCCTCGTACCCCATTTATTTTCATGAAGAATCTTTCTTCTTCGGCTTTTTCCAGACATAGCTTCCTCACAATATCATGGACTTTGCATGCTTTGACTCCACCATTAAACTTCCTTTCTGTAACAATTAAGAGATTTCTGTCAACTAGATCCAATAGGTAAGCCTCTGCAGTATCCTCTAAGCTTCGATTTCCAGCTTCTTGTATAAATCCCTCGGCCACCCATAACCAGATCAACCTTCTTACAACGAAAACAAAGTCTTCTGGAAACCCTCCTAGATAAAGAAAGCACTCTCTAAGGTGACAAGGCAGATGGTGGTAACTTAAAGCAAATGTTTCCAGGTATGTGTTATTGGAACTAACAATGTACGAACTGACACTGCAAGCAATTTTTACCCAGAAATCTTCGCTCATTGATTCTTTTGCTAGAACACCTGCTATGACAACCAATGCAAGTGGTAATCCCTGACATTGTTTTGCGATTTTCTTTCCAGGCCAAATCGCCCATCTGGGGCACTTATCCTCAAGGAACACCTTCTTGCACAATAACTCCCAGCTCTGTTCTTCTGTCAAGTAACTCAACAAGTGAATGAACCTGTGTGGCTTCGGGTGCAAAGCTACTTCCTTATGGCGAGTTGTGAGAAGAATTCGACTTCTGGTGCTATTATGGGGCAAAAACCTTTTCAGGTCATCCCAAGCCTCCTTGCTCCAGATATCATCAATGACGATCAAATATCTCTTACCCATTAAGCGCTTGTGCAGCATTTCATGAAGTTGAGAGTTGCCAGCTTTTTCAAGGTTTATTTGAACACCTATAGACACCAGAATCTGAATTAAAACATCCTTTTTTTCATAATTTTGAGAAACAGTGGCCCATGCACGGACATGGAAATGATGCACAACATAAGGATCATTGAATACTTTGGTTGCGAGGGTAGTCTTACCAAGTCCTCCCATACCAACAATAGAGACCACATCTAGCTCCTTCCGATCTTCAATGAGTCTCTCCACTATCACCTTCGTGTCATCGTCAAGACCCACAATAATATCCTCCAATACTTTCCTTGTTCCCAACGGATTTCTGGTGCATGAAGTTCCAGCATCAGCATCAGACTGGGTTTTGAGATGGTCGATCCTGTGAGACGAATGCATCTTCATGTTATCTATGTTCATAGTCATGAATTCCACCTTTATAGACTCGATTGATCTCATAACATTCTCAAGATTCAGAGAGGTTTTAAAGACATCAGATCTAGGGGAAAGTCCTCTATTTCTGAAGTGAATAGCAGATAGAAATAGATCAGTCATATCTTGTGCTTCTTCTGCTACATCTTTGAATCTTCTCTTGAGACTTGTAACTTTTTCGAGCTCATATAAGTGATGATGATGTTTATGGATAAAAAGGGTTTTGATGAGGGATCCAAGCTCTTGATGAAGTTGTTGGAATTGAGGCCTTTCAGATATAACTGATGGGTTATTGAAGAGTGGATTGTGGCTGCCATAAATCAGCTGGTTCAAGTTTTCCATGAACAACTCCAGATCTGTGTATGTCATCTTGTTTAGATCTTTCTGTGATGAAATTGTTTTTGTGTTGAGGCAAAGAAAGTTGAGTTGAGTCGAGTTCTGGTTGACTTCATTCAAGTCGTGGAGGTTGCCATTTGTAATGATTGGTTCTCATCTGGAAATAATTAAGATAAGAGTGAATTACATCGGTGGTCCCTGTGGTTTACCCAAATTTTGGATTTAGTCCCTAAAGTACACTATCTATGGTGGTGATCCCTAACTTTTTAATTTACTTTAACTCATGGTCCTCCTATAATTTAAAGCTTTTGGTTTGGTTTGTTTGGTTTAGTCTTTAACTCTTCACATGTGAATAAGTCTCAAGAAAGAGGCTTCTTCACAAGCAAGCCCCATATACTCCCACGAGCGGGCCCTACATGCTATGTAATATGTTATAAGATGCTTTTTGTACTTTTTTAATCACTATCCATCTTATGGAATACCTCAAATATTGCATATTGGTAATATAATTGATTCTTTTTCTGTTTATACTTGCATAGGGTGAGGAGTTGAAGAAGCTAATTGGTGCCCCTGCTTACATAGAGTGTAGTTCAAAAACGCAACAGGTGATGTTTTATTTTTTGCATATATATATATACTTCATCTGTCCCATTAGAATCACAACTCTCTGTCCATTGAGACTGATGAAATCGTTCCATGGTCAACCTCATTATTGACCAAAACCTTGCTATGGTTGTTGCAGAACGTGAAAGCCGTTTTCGATGCAGCCATTAAAGTGGTTCTGCAGCCACCGAAGCAAAAGAAGAAAAAGAAGCGAAAGGGTCAAAGAGCGTGCTCGATACTGTGAATTTTGGACACGAGAATGGGAAGAAAGTTGAGTTTTCATTGATGAATAGTGAAGTGCTGATTTACCCTTTATATAGTTTTTGATGAATTGATCACCTCCTTTTTTTGTGGCTGGAAACAGGATATGTTTGTGTAAGTTGATATATGTAATTCTTTAACACCAAATAGTTGAGACTTGGGGACTATTTGGGTAATATGTAATATGGTTTTATGTAGATTGTGGAAACATGTTGATTTTATGAGGGCCGGAAATGAAATTACATCTGAATGGTTATTGTATGCTTAGATTTAATTGTTGTTTAATCCCAGTTTCGACATTCTCTAGACCTGGTTCACTCCCTTTTTGGTCTTTACAAAGTCAAGTTTTAGCCAAACATTTGGTTGTTTCAAATGAGTTCCACTCCATCTGCCATGATAAATTAAACATATCTAGTTTGCCTTCAATCAATCTTTCTTTGTATGGCAGTGTTGTATCTAATTCCCCTACAAAGTACACTATTCTTGTTCCATTTCACGGTAAAAAAAATCTTAACTGTACGCACACGTGAATTCGTTTTGGATCCTGTCGAGGTATTGGATTTGATTATGGAATGGAGAACTTCTCTTGTGATGTGTGAGTGTCCACAATCCACTCCAACACCACGATAGGATCCAAGTCAGTTCAATTATGGAATGGAGAACTTCTCTTAAACCTGGTAAGCGTTTACCGGATAAGAGTCATTTCCCACACTTACAGGGTAATACTCTCGGTCGTTGCCGTGTCTCTTAGGGTGCGTTTGATATGCAGACATAATAGAACATGACAAAACAGGAAAAACATAACAATATAAAATAATTGTTTAGCGTTTGGTAAGACAGAACTGGATAGAACATAACAGATAACATGACCAATTTACCCTAATAAGTTGTTTATGTATTTTGATTAATTATTTATTTTGTTAAATTAATAATTAAATATATATTTTTTATAACAAAATATATTATTTAGAAAGTTTTCTTCATCACGAATAAAGTGCCACCAAAATAAAAAAATTTATGTTATCTTCCAATTTTTAGTTTCCAACATTTTCTATCTTTTCTACTATTAATATTGAATAATTACATAAATTAATCAAAATATAGAAACTATATAAAATAATAATTTGAGTACTGTAGAGTGAAAGTTTAAAGAACATAAAATACGATAAATAAAATTTAAAAATGAATAAAATAAAGAAGAAGAGTTATTTGATGTTTGAGAAGAGAATTAAATTTTATTTTGAGGTTATATATATTGGTAAAGAAATAAGTCTGTTTCACCTTGTTCCATGGGACGGGGGTCAAATAGGCCTCTTCCACATAAAAGTTCTGCCAAACATGGGACAATGATTCATGTTCTGCTCTGTCATGTGCTGTCCAGTGTACCAAATGCACCATTATAGGGAAAAATTCTCGGCCCATGCCATGTTCAATCAATAAGGTAAATTATATCAATAAGCGCGTACCCGATAAGCGTTATGCAAACGATCCCTTATTTATTTACTTAATTCGCCTAGATGAAGGCTTTATATTTGATGTAGAGATATAGTAATGTATATATTTAATTCTAGTTTGTTTGATGCTTGAAAGATGGGGTTCTTAATATTTTATACTTGGTAACATATTTGTTAAGCTTCTTATAATTGTTCAAATTTTTTGCTTTTGTTTGTTTGGAGTATATGTTTAAGTTCTAACCAGCTGTTTTCTTATTTCTATTAGACTAGTTAATGAGAAAAAGGATTGACAGTGCTTAGGACCATAATAAGATTTATGAGTTCGTCTAAGGGGCCGTTTACCAAACGCTTATCCGGATAAGCGGTTACCAAGTCATATTACCTTACCGAATGAATATGGTAAAGACGTGAATCTTACCCGGTAAGAGAGAAGGCCAGGACCGAGTGCCTTACCCGGTAAGTGAGAGCAACAACTCTTACCACGGTTAGCGTTTACCAGGTAAATTGTTGCATACGATACCATTTTCGTGGACTAAAATCTTTGCCCGGTAAGTAAGTAATAGTGTTAGAATTTTGCCGGTAAGCACTTATCCAGGTAAGTGTTTGGTAAACAATCCCTAAATTGTGCTATAATTTTACATTTGTTGATTAAAAACCCTAAATAACATAAAATTCACACATTTAACATGTTAAAAGAAAGCCATTTTGAATACAATAACCTGCAAAAACCAATAAGCCCACTAAATTACAAACGAAACCACTTTATCATTGAGAATTTTGTCTATAATCATAAAATGAAAATTAAAGGTAGGTTCAAAAGACCCGCGCACCAACAACGGTCGCCGTCCTGTCTCCGGCTTTGGGTGCAATTTCTGCTTCAGTTCTGAGTGTGAGTTTGAGAGACGCTTGATTTCTTCCATTTTGATATTGGTATGTTTTCATTCTTTTGACTTCTTGATTTTGGTAGGAGTAGAGGATAAGATACACAATTACCATTAACTTTGTTTATATGAACACCAACTGTTCGATGCAATTTCCCAATGAGTACATTAGTCGTATTAAGCAACTCTAGTAACAAGATAATAGTGATTTACCACCCTACAATAATCTCTTAGATTAAATCCAACTTGAGAATGGAAAGAATCACTAAATAAACATCATGGCGAATCAACGTATCTTTGATAGCATAGTTTGTAATTGTATCCTTTTAGATCACTAACAATTCATATGCTTGATTCGTCAATTTCAACAATTTCAAGTGCTAATATCCCCTAATTCAAGTGAAGTCTAGTTCAGATGTTCCTTAGTTCAAGTGAGATCTCTGTATTTATCAATGCGGCTATCCAATCCAGGGGAGGTTTGTACATCGCAAAGCATATTAATGGTATGTGGAAAAAAAACTATGTTTGTATCAAAATTGTTATATAAAGTCAGTCGATACTCAATACCACCATGACTAGGTTATACTTTATTGTGTTTGTTACACAAACCAAACCAAACCCAGTAAATCCCATACAAATGTAGTTTTTTTTGGGGGGGGGGGGGGAGGGTACCTCAAAGGGTATAGATGTTGTTTTCGTGAAGATCCCCGACTTGCAAAACAAAAATGAACGATACAAGAGGGCAAACGACACTTGAGAGTTGAGTGTGTGTGCAATCAAGAGAGCACAACAAAGTAAGATAAAAGTCAACAGGGACAAATGTGAAGAAAATAGGTTAAAACTGAGAAAGCAACACAAAGTACACTACTACAACTAATAGTACTAGAGGAAAAACTAAGACTAGTGTGCGCTAAAGAGATCACATAAGTAGATACAATGGTATGAAAGTCACCATTTTGAATGTATGTGCTAAAAGTCATCGATTTGAATGAAGATGAAATTGGGAGATGTTCAACTGAAAAAAGAATTACCATTGTAAATGAGAAAACAAACATAATGTACACCTTTGAATACATAAAGTATTAAAACATTAATGGGATCACTTGCAACTCCACATGAACTCAGCCTATTCTCATCCTGACTGTGAACGCTCGTGCTGAGACAAATAGAAGGACAACTCTATACCATCAATAGTGATATTTAGCTCATAGTTTCCCACATCGTGTTGTTCTTGTTGCATTCTTTTGAGAGATTCACAACAGAGTTGCTGCTGTTATCAATTTCAATAAGCTCAAGCGTTGCGGTTTCCCCTATTTCAAGGGGGATCTCTTCCAGATATTCGCAGTCCGACAATGATAATTGTTTGAGAGATGGGAAGCTTGTACAAGAGGCTTCCCAGTGTGTGATATATAAGCCCCTAAGCATCAAGAGTTTTAATTGTCGAAACTGCTGCTCACATGCATCCCACTCTGTTCCCCAAAAGGAATTGCCTCTTAGTTTGAGAACCTCCAGTTAGGTAACGACTGAATGATTGACATATGGCTCCATGGTAGAAAACACCCTTCAAGTGTAAGTTTTTTCAGAGTTGTTGGGAATGAAATGTGATTCTTTTGCAAGCCCGACCCCCTTAACTGCAAGATTTCAAGGTAAGGGAGTAATTCAAAGTGATATTCTCCATCCATGCCACAATATAATGCAAGGTTTTTGATGCAGGGAAAACATTTCTGAAAATTACCTACCCCATCTGTGATCTTCACAATTGAAATGGATTGCAAATTCATTGGTTTTCCAATATACGGAAGATAAAGCACATTGCTACTCCACAAATGCCTCAGATTTACCATATCTGGTATGTCACGAGGTAAATGCATAGTTCTAAAAGTAGCTGTGTGAAGAATGAGGGTTTGAAGGCTCCATAATTTCAATATTGAGTGTGGGAATTTAGATACAATCCAAATTGCAAGGTACCTTAGGTGGACTAGTAATGCTAATCCCTGTGGAAAATCTTCCAATAGATTGCTTTGTAGATCTGACACCCGAAGAAGCACAAAGGAACGTGCAATGACTTCAACCGAGAATATAGCCTTATGAAAGCACAAAAGCGATCGAATGGTTCGGGTGGGGAAGAGAGTGAAGTTCACAATGCTGATATCTTCATTTGTGAACACACGACGTTGCTTACCATTAATAACCTCTAGAAGTTGAGAAGACAATGACGGAGAATCTATTTTAAGGAAGAATCTTTCTTCTTTTGCTTTTTGCAGGCATAGTTCCCTCACAAGATCATGGAGTTTACAAGCTTTCACATCATCCATTACATTCCTCTTTGCAACAATTACAAGATTTCTGTTGATTAGATCCATAAGGTAAGCCTTGGCTGTATCCTCAGTTTCCAGTTTCTTCGATAAATCCCTCAGCTACCCATAACCATATCAACCTTTCTACATTGAACCTAAAGTCTTCTGGGAAGCCTCCTAGATAAAGAAAGCACTCTCTCAAGTGATGAGGTAAATGATGATAACTTAAAGCTAGTGTTTTCAGGTTTCCTTTGTGGTATGAACCGATGCTGCAAGCAATTTCTTCCCACAAATCTTTGTCATTGGTTTCTTTGCTAGAACTCCTGCCATGACAACCACTGAAAGAGGTAGTCCCTAACATTTTCTTGCAATTTGCATTCCGGGTTCAATCAACCATTCGGGACACTCTTCGCCATGGAACACCTTTTGTTTTCATCTTCTGTCAAACAAGGCAATGAGTGGACGAACCCGTTTGGTTTTGCATGCAAAGCAACTTCATTGAGGCGACTTGTGAGCAGAATTCTACTTGCGGTGTTCTCATGGGGAAAAAACAATTTTAGTTCATCCGAAGCCTCAATGCTCCAGATATCATCAATCACAATCAAATATCTCTTACCCATTAGGTTTTTGTGAACCTTTTCACGAAGTTTGGAGTCACTAGCTTTATTAAGGCCTTGTTGAACACCGATGGATTCCAGAATTTGAATTAAGAAATCCTGTTTTATGTATGTTTGAGAAACAGTGGCCCATGCACGGATATGGAAATGATACTTAAAGAAATGATCACTAGTCAGCCCATACCAACAATAGAGACAATGCTAAGTTGTTTTGTATCTTCAGCAAGTTTGTCCCTTATGATCTCAGCATCATGCTCAAGCCCCACGGCAATTTCTTCCAATGGTTTCCTTGTTCCTAAACTACTTCTGCTGCTGAAAGTAGTTGTAGCAGCAGCATCACCAGCAGGCTGGGTTTTGAGGCTGTCGATTCTTGGAGACGAAGCTATCTTCATGTTATCGATGCTGATAGTCGTGAATTCCACCTTGATAGACTGAATGGATCTCATAACATATTCAAGAGTCAAGATTCAGGGAGGTTTCTAAGACATCAGATATAAGGTAAATTTCTTCATCGTCTTCCAAATCAACAGTTACTGCAGTTAGATATAGATCAATGATATCTTGTGCTTCTTCTGCTACATCTTTGAATCTTTTGTTGAGATTTCTAACTTTTTGGAGCTCATGATGCTGGTGATGATGCTGATGCTGATTGATTGGATGATGGAGGCAAGATCATGATAAAGCAGTTGGAATTGAGGCCATTCAGATAAAATCAATGGATTGTTGTTGATGAGTGGAATATCGTTGCAGTTGATGATCTGCTTCAAGGAGCCCATGAACATCTAGAGACCTGCGTATGCCATCTTGTTTACATCTTGAAGTACAATTACTTGTGTGATAATGAAGTTTGTTGTTGTTGTGTTGAGCCAAGGAAAGTTGAGTTAGTTGACGAGTGGAGTTTTGGTGGACTTCATTCAAGTCTTGGGGTTGTTAAGGTAAAGAGTTGAAAGTAGAGATTGGTATGTGTAATTATCTCTTCATTTATGGAATGAAGATAACGTTTCAGATTTTTGAATGACTCTCATTTTACCTCCCACTTAATTTTTGTGGGAAGATTATTTTTGGATCAGCCAAAGTAGATAAATTAAATGGTTTACATATTTTGAAAAACTTTCTTCATCAATTATTGTAATGTTACGTTCTACTTTCATATCATTCTCGTTCAGTTTTAGTCAAATTAACTAATTTTAGTTGTGGAAACATTTCCCAACACAATATTTGAAATGGATTTGCAAATTATTCGTTTTTCAATAGTAGGAGTAAAAAAGCTCCTTGCAAGCTACTTCATACGCAACATCTGATGTCGCCTACAACTTAACTTTTGGTACATTACTCGTGATATTGGATGCGAGCTGGACATCTTGTTTAAAGTCACGCAGGACTAAGCGACTTGGTATGTGACTTGATGGTATTTGCTCATATATGAACAAGTGCGACTTAGAGTTAGTGGCACGAAACTCCACTCGACTTGAGGATTTTAAATGACAATGCATAATCTTAAATGGTCTTCTTAATGGTTATGTACTTGTGTTTCATATATATTCGTCTTAAAATGGCCTTTTTATTTTGAAAGACAATAATCTTAAATGGCAATGCAATCTTCATGGTTCTGTTCAAATTTATATTAAATGGCCTTACCATGGTTCTGCTGATATTCATATTAAGCTTGTTTCTTGTGATTGGTAAGTTTTTGTAAATTTCTATGCGTTCTTATTTGCCAATGTTAATGGTGCTGTGCTTCTAGGTGAAGACTTCAATCTATGTGATCATTGGTGTATTCATGGCCGAAACCGGTAACGTTATGCTCACTCTGCTATTACGTGTCAACCGTCCTTCGTAAGCCAGCAGAGACGAACACAGTTGAGCAAAAGTCAGCTGGTTTTTTTTTTCTGAATTCTCAACATTGATCCATCCACTTCAGATCAGTTCTCAAATTCAACTGTTAACTCAAGAGGAACAGGTACATATCTATATGGGTTGGGTTCCGGTGAGAAGTTGAGGTTAACGTGAGAAGCGTGAGTGGTTATCAACCGTTGGATGAGAAATGGACGCACATTAGGATGAGATGCAGTGAGATAAAATGCACCGGATCAATTCACTTCTAAGCCGCAATTCATGGGTGAGCATTTGATTAACAGTGATCAACCGTTCAAATCCACTTCTCACGCTTCTCACGTTAACCTCAACTTCTCACACGATCGTTCGCCATATATATATATATGGATCAATATGTTTTAGCAATCCCAGTGTTTTCAAAATTACAGATCATCTAATGCTTCCGACTGAAATAATTTTCACCATTCAATTTGATGGAAACAAAATTCGTTAGATCTCAAACTTTTTTGAGCTCAAGTAGGTTTTCTCTTGGCCAATGAAAAAGGGTTTGAATCTGATGAAACTCTGATAAAGGGTAATCGATGTAAGAAACTCAATAGGAGAAATAAGCTAAGGATTAATTGGAATTAAACGGAAAGGGTGAACAAAATCAAGAGGAGACCATATATGATCTAACCTCCTGCCCAAGCTACAATAGCCGAATCCTCTAACAGAAAGATAAAATCTCAGATGTCCTCTTATTACAATTGGGATTATTATATATAGTATTCTCTCTCCTCTGCTCTAACTGACTCCTCTCACATCAGCCCTACACCTGTCCCTTTATCCTTCTTTCTACGTTGGTAGACTTTCCAAGGCCTGGGCTGGTCATCCAATATTGGGCTGTTCCTTTCTCTATCAATGCCACCGTCTAGAGGAGCAGGCTTGTCCTCAAGCCTGAAATCAGGAAATTGAGTTTGTATTGCATAGGCATCCTACCAAGTAGCTTCTTCTGCATTGCCAGTTTCCCATTGGATTAACCATTGCTTTGTCTGTGTTCCTTGCGTGGAAACCGTGCGAGTGGCCAGACAATGAATAGGACGCGTAGGAGTAACGGAATCCATCTCCATACCCGGAGGTAGAGAAGCCTCGACGGGGTGGTTCCCAACAGCTCGTTTGAGGAGAGAAACGTGGAAAACAGGATGGATTTTAGCCGAGTCAGGTAATTGCAGTTTGTACGCTACAGAGCCAACCCTTGCAATAATGGGGAAAGGACCGTAATAGCGGGCAGAAAGTTTCTGGTTGATCCGTCGTACCAGGGATTGCTGTCGATGGGGGCGGAGTTTAAGAAACACCCAATCGCCGATAGAGAATTCCACGTCACGCCTATGCTTATCCGCGCTGGACTTCATTTGTGCTTGGGCTCGAGTCAAGTGGTACTTAAGTTGCTTGAGCGCCTCGTCTCGGTCAACTAGATCTCGTGCTACAACTTCACAGCGAATTTCCCCCGGAACAAATTGCAAAACAGTCGGGGGTGGTCTGCCATAGACAACTTCGAAGGGGGTCGTGTTGGTGGACACGTGATACGAAGTGTTGTGCCAGAATTCGGCCCAAGGGAGCCAAAAGGACCAAGTTTTTGGTTGTTCAGCAGCAAAACAACGTAGATAGGTTTCGAGACTGCGATTCACCACTTCGGTTTGACCATCCGTTTCCGGATGATATGCAGAACTGAGTTTGAGTTGGCTGCCCTGGAGCGAGAAAATCTCCTGCCAAAATTTGCTTAGAAACAAGGGGTCACGATCACTGAGTATCGACTTGGGGATCCCATGGAGGCGGATGACTTCCCGAAGAAAAATGTCAGCAAGTATGCGGGCGGAAAGGGGATGTTTGAGCGGGATGAAGTGACAATACTTGGAAAGCTGATCAACCACAACTAAAACAGCCTCAAAGCCTTTAGATTTGGGTAATCCCGTGATGAAATCTAGGGAAATATCTTCCCAAATAGCAGACGGAATAGGCATGGGCTGGAGAAGACCTCCCGGAGCTAGAGTGGATGCTTTAAAACGTTGACAAATGTCACATTCCTGGACATAAGTTTTAATTGTCTTTGTCATCCCTAGCCAATAAATCTGTGAAGCCAAGCGTCGATAAGTTCGGTAAAATCCCGAATGGCCCCCACTTGGGCTGTTGTGGAAATCAGCGATCAATTTGGGAATCCAAATGGAGGTCGCAGGAATGACGAGCTTCCCGTTATGATAGAGCTTGCCATTAGTCAAAGCGAATCCGGGACGTGAAAGGGGATCAGCCGTAAGGTCGCGGATGATTTTCTGTAATTGTGGGTCAGAGTCAAAGCCATCAAGAAGAGAGTCTCCCTCTAACCATTGTGGGTATGACACCAAAGTTCGGAGTTCGTTCCCCTCCATGACTCGGGATAAAGCGTCCGCTGCACCGTTTTCTTTTCCGGGTTTGTAACATATAGAGAACTGGTAGCCCATAAGTTTGGCTATCCAGTTTTGTTGGTCTGTTGTAGTGATCCGCTGTTCGAGAAGATGCCGTAGACTTTTCTGGTCAGAGTAAACAATAAAGTCACGTCCCAGGAGATAAGGTCGCCAGTGTTGGATTGCAAGGACAAGGGCCATTATTTCCTTTTCATAAGCAGACTTATTGAGGTTTTGGTCAGATAAGGCTTTGCTGAAGTAGGCAATCGGTTTCCTGGACTGCATAAGAACAGCACCTAAGCCACGACCAGAGGCATCACACTCAATCTCGAACGGTTGCGAGAAATCAGGGAGAGCGAGGACGGGGGCGGAAACCATTGATTTCTTGAGCTCCTCGAAGGCAGATTGGGCAGCTGGTCCCCAAAGAAACCCATCTTTTTTGGTTAATTCGGTTAGAGGCCTGGCGATTTTACCATATCCCATTATGAATTTTCTGTAATAGCCCGTAAGGCCGAGAAATCCCCGAACGGCTTTAGTGGTTTTTGGGACTGGCCAATTTTGAATAGCCGAAATTTTAGAGGGATCCATAGAGACCCCACTACCGTCGATAATATGGCCGAGGTATTCAACTGATTGTTGACCAAAACTACTTTTTTTTTCATTGACCACCAACTGATGAGACCGGAGGATATGAAGCACTTGGGTCAGTAGATCTAAATGGCTCTCCCAAGTCTGGCTATAAACCAGTATATCGTCAAAGAACACAAGTACCCCTTTTCGTAACAACGGTCTAAAGACTTCATTCATGAGAGCTTGGAAGGTAGCGGGGGCATTCGTCAGCCCGAAGGGCATGACCAAAAACTCGTAATGACCGTTATGGGTCCGAAATGCTGTCTTCTCGGTATCTGATTCCCGGACACGCACCTGATAAAATCCCGATTTCAAATATATCTTAGAAAAATAGCGGGAACCGTGTAACTCGTCTAATAGTTCTTCCACCACCGGAATCGGATACTTGTCTGGGATCGTCGCTCGATTTAGTGCTCTATAATCAATACATAGTCTCCAAGAGGAATCCTTTTTCTTCACTAGGATTACTGGACTTGAGTACGCACTTTGGCTCACTCGAATAATCCCAGTTTCGAGCATCTCGTGAACTTGTCGTTGAATTTCATCCTTGTGCAGATGAGGATATCGATATGGGCGGACACAGATTGGTCCCTGCCCTTCACGGAGATTGATGGCATGTTCAATAGCTCTGGTCGGCGGCAGGCCTTGGGGCGACTGGAAAAGAGAGGTAAATTGGGATAGAATAGCGTCCAATTGAGCCCGCTGTTTAGGATCAAGGATTGATGCGTCTTTTGTTTCAACTGTGAGTGAACGTAGTTGGTCCTCTAGCCAAATACGGAGTGAGGAATGGTTGCCCAGAGCAGAACTGACCCCACACAACTGAATAAGAGTTCCCCGATCCCAGAACCGCATCTGTTGGGATTGCCAATTAAAGACAACGTCGCCCAAAGTACCCAACCATGCTATCCCGAGAATCATATCTAGCGATCCCAGATCGTAAACCAGGACATCAACCACACAAGTAAAAGAGCCAAGTTGGATCGATACTCCTTGGCAGCATTCGGAAATTTGAACTCGTGTACCGTTACCCAAACTGATGGAAAGGGAATTGATGGGTTGAATCTCTAATCCCAAAGCAGTGGCTAGATGCTTGGAAAGAAAATTGTGGGTTGCCCCACTATCGACCAAAATCAGTGCCGGGATGCCTCGAATTTCCCCTGCTAATTTGAGTGTCTTCAAGGTCGGAGACATATCTGAGCCCAACCCATAAAGTTCGAGTGCACTACATTCACCATCTACTGCTTGTTCATCGTCTAAAACAGCCTCAATACTACGAATCTCACCGTCCTCACCTATCTCTTCACCATCCGCCAAAAGAATCACTCTAAGTTGCCCCTCCATACATTTATGTTGGGGTGAGTATTTCTGTCCGCAACTAAAACACAGCCCTCGTTTTCGCCGGTCTTCCCATTCTTGTTTGGAAAGATGACGAATACCAGGGAATCGATTGGCAAGGGTATTAGGTTTAGTGGTTTCGGTTATTTTTGGTTGGGCTAGATTGGGCTGGTTATTGGGCCGGTTATTGGGCCGATTCATTGGGTAATGGTTAGAATTTGATGTATTAGGCTTATCACGATGACCATATTTCCAGGAATAACCCTGGGTAGTACCACCGGCCCCAACGTTGAACGATGTCTTTCCCTTCTGGTTCGTTTTATCCCCCTGGATGGAAGTTGCTATGGCTATGTGACGGGCTAAATCCATCGCCTGATCACAAGTACGTGGGTTAAGAGCTCTAACCCAGTTTTTGATATCGCTTTGGAGGCCACGAAGAAACATCCCTGTGGATTGAGCCTCCGACTGATCTGGAATGAGGGCCGAGAGGGCCTCGAAACTCTCGATGTAATCATCGATATCCCCTTCCTGGTACAGGGATCCCAACGCTTCATGTGCGTTGTGGAATTTAGTTCCACCAAATCGGACCATTAGTTTGTTCCGAAATTCATCCCAAGTGGTGTTTGGATGTTTAATTAGGAGATTAGTAAACCAGTTTAGGGCAGAGCCATCCATACACATTTGAGTGAGTTTAAGTTTCTGGGGAGGAGGAGTTTGATGTACCTGGAAGTAGAGTTCTGCCTTGGTAATCCATCCTCTTGGATCAACGCCTTCAAACAGAGGGAGCTTCACCTTTGGCATAGAGAAGAGGGAGCTCTCGAAATGGTTATGTTTAATGAAGGATTCCAGGCCTCTGTTAGGAATTTTCTCACCAGAGTCAAAACTCTCCATCTCTGGACCTTTGAACCCTGATGCGTCTCCTTCTTCTTCATAAACAAAATGTTTCCCCTGCTGCTTCTGATAACCCATCGTTATCTTCTCAATGGATTTGGGTAACTCACTAAGTATTTCCTTCATCGAGTTGATAGAAATCGACAGATCCTTCACTTGATTAGTGAGGAACTCAATTTTCTCATCGTGGGCATCAACCCTTGATTGCAACCGAGTGTTCACCTGATCCGGAGCGACCATCGTTTCCCGGCAATGGAACCAAATTGATGAAACTCTGATAAAGGGTAATCGATGTAAGAAACTCAATAGGAGAAATAAGCTAAGGATTAATTGGAATTAAACGGAAAGGGTGAACAAAATCAAGAGGAGACCATATATGATCTAACCTCCTGCCCAAGCTACAATAGCCGAATCCTCTAACAGAAAGATAAAATCTCAGATGTCCTCTTATTACAATTGTGATTATTATATATAGTATTCTCTCTCCTCTGCTCTAACTGACTCCTCTCACATCAGCCCTACACCTGTCCCTTTATCCTTCTTTCTACGTTGGTAGACTTTCCAAGGCCTGGGCTGGTCATCCAATATTGGGCTGTTGATGGGCCTTTCTCTATCAGAATCTTTTGGATTTTGAAAGCATTATGGATAACTTAGAAAAGAGATGGTTTTTCTGCATTCACCTCTTTTAGTTTTAATTATTTACCAAGAACGAAAGCTTAAGATCTCTGCTGTAATCTCACATATGCCTTAATTACATCAAAACATACTTGATAGGGTAATTATACACCTGTAACCATAAGTGATTAACAAGATCGTGCATCCTTCAAAGCGTTGGACGAAATTAAAAGAGAGCAAGAGACACTGAGAGTTGAGAGTGTATGCAATGAAGCGAGTACAGTAAAGTAACAAAAAGTGAACAGGGACAAATGTGAAGTAAATAGGTTAAAGCAGAGAGAAACACGAAAGACACTACTACAACTATTAGTACAAGAAGAAAAACCAAGACTAGTGTACGCTAAAAAGGCCACACAATTAGTAGATACAATTAATGGTATGGAAGTCACCAAGCATTTTGAATGTATTTGTTCGTTACATGTATGTGCTAAAAGTCATCGGTTTGAATGAAGATGAAATAGGAAGATGGTCTCTGGAAAAAAGAATTACCTTTGTAAATGAGAAAACAAACACAATGTACACCTTTTAATACATAAAGTATTACAACATATATTTCTTCTTGAGCCTCGACTGAAACCTAGTATTTACAAGTGAATGCAAGCTTCTTGATGCTGGGAAAATAGGCCCATCTTCCATGGTGTGTGTGTGTCCACGTGAATTCCATGGTGTCTTAGAGCATATCGTGGTATCGGATTGAATTATGAAATGGAGAACTTCTTTGTAATACAATCCAATACCATGATAGCAGAGGCGTAGCTAATGGGGGGATAGGCCGATACCAGGCTCCCTTCAACTCTTAGCCCACTTTTTTCTATTATGCAAAAAAAAAAAAGATTATATGAGAAACATGGAGCCCAATTTAAAAGAGCCCTCCCTATTAAACTTTTGGTCAACTACATAACAATTGATTCTCATTTCTTAACTTGCCTAGTGTAGTCTTGTTAGTTGTTACTCACACCTCCATTAACCAAAGGTATAGCAATTTGAAGTAACTGTAAATATACTAAATCAATTTGCAAAATAACATATTAATTTATTCATATTAGTTATTGATTTTGCTTTTTTAGGTAAATATAATTATCCAAAACAATCTAATTAATTGAGCTTTAGGGGCCGTTCACCAAATTCTTACCGGGTAAGCACTTATTGGCAAGGGATTCACCTTCATTTATCTTATCGTGTAACATCTTTGGCTATGAAAATGGATTGTTGGTAAGCATCTTAAACCCGGTAAGTGCTTACCGGGTAAGCATCGTTTCCCACACTTACAGGGTAAGACTCTCAGTCGTTGCCTTGTCTCTTATAGGAAAAACTTTTCGGTCCATGTCTCTTATAGGAAAAACTTCACAAGCGGAGTTTGATTTGACTGCTTGATTTTTCTTCTTAATTATGTACAATTGTACACGCAAGAAACATTTAAACTTGATTTGAGAGGTCGAATAGCTCAAAATGTCTATAAAAAATACACATTCGCTATGGTAACATGCAGTTTTCGGACTCCAGAAAACAAAAACAAGAATTGCCATAATTTACATGTAACGGAGGATGTCCCAAAATGGAAATTGTTTCAATTTCAATAGGATAGAGGAATGAATCGTTCCATAGTCAATCACGATCTTGACCAAAAGCTTGCTATGGATGTTGCAGAACGTGAAGGCCATTTTCAATCCAGCCATTAAAGTGGTTCTGCAACCACAGAAACAAAAGAAGAAAAAGAAGCGAAAGGGTCAAAGGGCATGCTCGATACTGTGAGTTTTGGACATGATTTTAGTCCGAAAATGGGAAGAAAGTTGACTTTTCATTGAAGAATGGTGAAGTGTTGATTATCCTTTATATAGTTTTTCATGAATTGATCACCTTTTTTGTGGCTGGAAACATGATAAGTTGTGGCAGTTGATATATGTAATTCTTCAACACCAAATAGTTGAGACTTGGGGACTATTTGAGTAATATGTAATATGGTTTTATGTAGATTGTGGAAACATGTTGATTTTATGAGGGCTGGAAATGAAATTTACATCTGAATGGTTATTGTATGTTTAAATTGATTGTTGTTTAATCCTCGTTTCCATGTTCTCTAGACTTGGTTCACTCCCTTTTTGATCTTTACAAAGTCAATATTTTGACTTTTGCAGGTCAAACATTTGGCTGTTGAGTTGCACCCCATCTGCCATGATAAATCAAACACATTTTGCAGATGAAACATTTGGTTGTTGCAGTTCGGAGGTTCCTTAATTCAAGTGACATCCTGTTCAGATGTCTGTATTTATCAACGCGGGTATCCAATGCGGGGAAGGTTTCGTACATGGCAACACCTTTAGAGGTATGTGGAAAAAACAACTATGTTTGTATCAAAATTGTTATGTAAAGTCGAGTAAATGCCACCAATGCTAGACCAAATTATTATTGTGTTTGTTGCATAAAAACAAACCCAGTAAATCCCTCAAAGATGGAGTATCTTTTTTTTTAACTTTTTTTTTTGGGGGGGGGGGGGGGGGGTGGAGAGGGGGGGTGTAGGATGTACGAACATTTGTTCTACATCAAGGGGTACAGAGGTTGTTTTCGTGAATGAAGATTCCATGCTTGCAAAACAAAAATTGAAAGAAACAAGAGAGAAACCGACACTTGAGAGAGTGTGCAATCAAGTGAGTAAGTAAAGTAAGACAAATGTGAAGAAAATAGGTTAAAACCGAGAAAGAAACACAAACTACACTACTAAAACGATTAGTACAAAGAGGAAAAGCTTGTTGGAAATAAATTGGACTTTAACATTATATGTATTAAATACTATGTTGTGAATTGAATTCTACAAACTGGGAATTCAGAAGAATTGGGGATTTGTATTAGCTGAAAGATTAAAAACGGGAAAAGGGAAAGATAGCTAGCACTTCGAGAAGCTAGGATCTCCTAATACCAGACGTGAGAAATTTCTGCTTAACACATCAACATCAAACTCTCTTATTTATACTAGACTCCCCAACCCTATTACAAGAGGATTACCCAAACTGCCCTCATGTAACAGATTTGCTAACCAACTGGTGACACCATATCTTCATTTGGTGTGGTCCCCTCATCTAAATTTGAACCCCTCCTTCTACTATAAGTGAACCGTATTGGAGGATGTTTAACATTACCCCGCTCCCAGAGAGCCACCTTGTCCTCAAGGTGGAAATGAGGAAAGACTTGTTGGATGGTTGTAAACTCCTCCCAAGTGGCTTCAAAATCGGGCAAACCCTTCCACTTGATCAATGTCTCGACTCGTTGCCCTCCTGCAGTGTCTCTAGAACGGACCCCCATTAAGCTCTCTGGCTCGACTTCCAATTCCAAATCTTCGGTAATCTGTGGAGGCAAGGACGGAGAAGCCTGCTTTTCTCCGATCGCTCTCTTAAGCTGAGATACATGGAATACCGGGTGGATTCGAGCTGATTCAGGTAATTGCAGCTTGTAAGCCACTTCACCAATCCGCTGCACGATTTTAAATGGCCCATAAAAACGAGCAACCAACTTCTGAAAGGGTCTGTTAGCCATCGACTTCTGTCTATAGGGCTGCAATTTTAAGTACACTAGTCTTCCACTTCAAAGGTTACAGGCCTACGTTTCTTGTCTGCCATGAGTTTCATATGTTGTTGCGCTTGTAATAGATGCCCACGGAGTTCATCTAATACGGCATCCCGTTCCAACAACCTTTCTTCTAAAGAGGGAACACCAGTACTACCTTGCTGAACCTTAACCAAACGAGGGGGATCCCGACCATAGAGCGCCTTAAAAGGTGTGCATTTTGTAGAGACTTGGTACGAAGTATTATGCCAAAATTCAGCCCATGGCAGCCATTGGACCCATTTGCGAGGGACTCCCTGAATGAAACATCGGAGGTAAGTTTCGACGGTCTTGTTAACGATCTCCGATTGTCCATCGGTTTGGGGGTGATAAGCCGTACTACGTAGCAGCGTAGTCCCTTGGAGACGGAATAATTCACGCCAAAAATTGCTCATAAAAACTTTGTCTCGATCTGAGACAATAGTGGACGGAAACCCATGGAGTCGAACCACCTCCTTGACAAACAAAGCCGCCACCGATGCTGCATTAAACGGGTGTTTTAGTGCTAGGAAATGGGCATACTTGGTTAGTCTGTCCACAACAACCAAGATGCTATCAAATCCGTTGGAGTGTGGCAAACCTTCTATAAAATCCATACTCAAATCCTCCCAAACTTCCGACGGTATGGGTAGAGGCTGAAGTAGTCCCGCCGGCTGTGCCGTGGATGCTTTCTGCTGTTGACACACCGAACAACCCCGGACATAACGTTAGACAGCCTTTCTCATTCCTACCCAAAACCATTCAGATGCCAACCGTTGGTAAGTCTTCAACTCACCCGAATGACCCCCGATCACTGAATCATGATACTCTTGTAATAGTTTGGGGATGAAGGAAGAATTACTAGGGATCACTAATCGACCCTTATACATCAATCGCCCTTGGTCCATGTAGTAGCCAACATAGACCTTCCCCTGCTCTTGGATTTCATTGGAGACCTTACTAATAAAGGAGTCGGCTTCAATTTCTTTGATCAGTTCAGTCATGTTCATTGACCAGGAAGATGCCATGTTCCCTAATTCCGTATTTATTGGAAATTCCCGAGACAAAGCGTCCGCCACCTTGTTTGTTGGTCCTGGTTTGTATTGAATTTCAAAATCAAACCCCAACAGTTTGCTCATCCATTTCTGGTAGTCAGAGCCGACCTCCCGCTGTTCCATGAGGTATTTGAGGCTCCGTTGGTCTGTCCGTATTACAAAGTGTCGGCCAAGCAAATAATGACGCCATCGAAGCACTGCGAGTACTATTGCCATCAACTCCTTTTCGTAGATAGATTTCAAACGATTCCTCAGCCCCAACACCTGACTGAAATACGCTATTGGATGACCATTTTGTAACAAAACTGCCCCTAAGCCGTAACCCGATGCATCAGCCTCCACTATGAAACCCTGTGAAAAATTTGGCATCGCCAAGATAGGAGCTGTGGTTAAGGCTGTCTTGATCATTTGAAAAGCTTCAGTAGCCTCCGGTGTCCACCCAAAATTCTCTTTCTTAAGTTGATCAGTTAGAGGAAAGGCCATCCTAGCAAACCCAGCGATGAACCGTCGATAATAACCGAACAGGCCCAAAAATCCCCGTAATTCACGTACATTCTTTGGTACTGGCCACTCTGTTATCGCTTTGATCTTCTCCGGATCGACCGACACTCCATTTTCCGAAATCACATGGCCCAGATAGGCCACCTTTGTTTTACCAAACTCGCATTTGTTTGGATTAGCATAAAACTGATGTCGGGATAGCTGCATCATAACGGCTGCCAAATGCTCGACGTGTTGTTGTTCACTTGGACCATAAACCAAAATATCATCGAAAAATACAAGAACGAATTTACGAAGATATGGGCGAAAAATATCATTCATTACCGACTGAAATGTCGCCGGTGCATTGGTTAGCCCGAACGGCATAACCAAGAACTCATAATGCCCTTCATGGGTTCTGAAGGCTGTTTTAGGCACATCGGCTTCCTTTACTCTAATCTGGTGATAGCCCGACTTGAGGTCCAGTTTAGAAAAGACTCGAGATCCAAAAAGCTCATCCAACAACTCATCAATCACCGGAATAGGGTATTTATCCAGTATGGTGGCCTTGTTCAGCGCACGATAATCAACGCAGAACCTCCAGGATCCATCTTTTTTTTTAACCAGGAGAACCGGACTAGAGAAAGGGCTACTCGAAGGTTGGATTATCCTAACTCGGAGCATATCTTGTACCAACCTTTCAATCTCCGTTTTCTGGGCATGGGGATATCGGTACGGTCGTACTGATACCGGTTCAGCTCCTTCCTTCAGATTTATAGCATGCTCTCTATTCCGTTTTGGTGGCAGCCCGCTCGGCCATTCAAAAATGTTATGATGCGTCCTCAACACCTCCTTCAAAAACTCCGGGCATTCCGGCAAATTTCCCGAGGTTGGTTCTCGTTCCTCAACTGGAGCATGTATCCTCCCCCTTCCTGGTTTATGGTACGCATCATGTTTTTGAGTGTCACCTTCGAACGACCCAGAGACGGATCTCCTTTAAGGGTGACCGGCACCCCGTTGACCACAAACTTCATCACTTGCGTCTTCCAGTTGGTTGTTACCGTTCCCAACTTCTCCAACCACTGTATCCCGAGGATCACGTCAGAATTTCCCAGGGTTAAAGGAAGGAAATCTTCACAGACTTCTATTCCTTGTATGCATAATCTGACTCCTTGACACTCCCCATATCCCTTCACAGCCTCCCCTGTCCCTAACGAGACATCGAAATCACCTGTGCTGCTCACCGGAATACCCAATTGATTAATAGTGTCTAACGAAATAAAATTATGCGTGGCCCCTGGGTCAATCATAACCACAACCTCACAATCAGCCAATATTCCCTTCAATTTCAAGGTTTTTGGGTTATTGATTCCCAAAACGGAGTTCAGACATATCTCTGATTGAGGATTTTCGATTGGTTCTTCAATCACCGAATCTACCCCTTCTACTTGTTCTTCCTCTTCCTGGGCCAATAGAACACTCAATTCCCGTCGCTTACAACGGTGTCCGACATTCCACTTTTCATCGCATCGAAAACAGAGACCCTTCTCTCTTTTATTTTGCAATTCCTTATCAGATAATCGTCGTACTTCTCCCATCGGTTTGCTTGTGACATTTACCCCCGTTCGGTTCATCGGAATCGACATGGTTCGGGAATTGATCGAAGATATAGGAGCCGATCCAGAAGAAAGAGATACCGGCGCTGATTGGAATGGTGACGACCTCATATTCGTACCGCCTCCTCCACTGGGAACGGTCATCTGAATTCCCGTTCGAGGCTCAGATCGTCGGGCCATGTTGTATTTCAATTTATCCTCCACTTTAATTGCTAGATCCATAGCTTGGTCCAGGGTGCAAGGCCCAAGTACACGTACCTCAGCCCTTAGGTCTGGTTTCAGCCCATTAATAAATTGGCCCAGTGCAATTTCATCAGGGATATCAGATAATGGAGCCGACAATTCTATAAACCTTCTCTGGTAATCGATAACTGTACCAACCTGGGCTAGCGCTAACCATTGTTCGTGTAGAGACCCAGCGTTCGTTGGCCGAAATTGTCGAAGAAGCATCATCTTCATCTCCTCCCACTGCTTGATCGGTCGTCGTCGGTGTTCCCATTGATACCAGAGTAGGGCATCCCCTTCTAGCGCCACAACCGCTGCCTCAAGCTTCTCAGACTCCCCCAAACGATAGAACGAGAAGTAACGTTCAGCCCGTATAATCCATCCGTCGGGGTTGCTGCCATCAAACAATGGCATATCCAATTTTCGAAATCTCCAATTGGATCCGTTGTTTTGCATTCCCGCCCCTCCACCAGAAGTATTTGGGCTTCCAGTCGGTGTAGGCGTCCCTGGGGGCGATTAGAGAAAGCCATCGTCTCCCTGACCTCTCTTATCGACGATTGAAGTTGTGAACTCTCTGCCGCCATCTCCGTAAATCGTTGATTTAAGAGAGCCATCTGTTCGTTATACTGCCTCTGCATAGTCTGCTGTAATTCGAACAAAGTAGACTTAACCGCTGCTACATCTTCTTCCACGGTTTCCACACGCTGGGTTACAGGATCTGATCTGGGAGGAGCCATCACAGGAATCGAGCGCTCTGATACCAATTTGTTGTGAATTGAATTCTACAAGCTGGGAATTCAGAAGAATTGGGGATTTGTATTAGCTGAAAGATTAAAAACGGGAAAAGGGAAAGATAGCTAGCACTTCGAGAAGCTAGGATCTCCTAATACCAGACGTGAGAAATTATTTCTGCTTAACACATCAACAGCAAACTCTCTTATTTATACTAGACTCCCCAACCCTATTACAAGAGGATTACCCAAACTGCCCTCATGTAACAGATTTGCTAACCAACTGGTGACACCATATCTTCATTTGGTGTGGTCCCCTAATCTAAATTTGAACCCCTCCTTCTACTATAAGTGAACCGTATTGGAGGATGTTTAACATACTAAAGGACAATTGATTTAAATATTTATACTTAAGAAGATAATCCTATATCAGTTATAATCCAATTACATATTCGGATATATATATATATATATCTCCTAATATGAGTAGGATAATTCATTAAGGTAATTACATGATTAACATTATGGTTAGTGTATATCTTCTATTATTTAAAATTCAAATATTATAGATAAACTAGGACTCCTTATGGGACGAGTCTCTATTGAGATCAAGTCCCTATTGCCTACACGGCATTCAGTTCCACCCCATTCTGAAGCAAACCGTATAGAGCTTTCGAAGACTTCGATTTACACGCAACGATGACTTCTTCCGCATCAATCAATTTCGCTGCACCTAACACGAGTGCTCCAGGTTAGTTTTCTAAACTCTATTAAGATACAATGTTGAATCGATTTTTGGTTATGTATTTATGTTCCTATGCCTTCTTAATTGTTATCATATGTTTAAGTGTTGTTCATATGAATATAACAAAGCTAAGACTAGTGCACGATAAAAAAAAGGTCACATAAGTATATACAATGGTATGAAAGTCACCATTTTGAATATATGTGTTCATTACAAGGAGAGATGGTCTGGGAAAGAGAATTACCATTGTAAATGAGACAACGAACACAATGTATACCTTTTAATACATAAAGTATTAAAACATTAATGGGGTCACTATGACTCGACATGAACTCAACATATTCTCATTCTGACTCTGAACCCTCATGCTTGGGATAAATAAAAGGATAACTCCATTCTATCTACAGTGATCTTCAGCTCATAGTTTCCCAGATCGTGTTGTTCTTGTTGAATTCTTTCGACAGATTCCACAACAGAGTTGCTGCTGCCCTCAGTTTCAATAAGCTCAAGCGTTGCGATATCCCCTATTTCAAGGGGGATCTCTTCCAGATCTTTGCAGTTCAACAATGATAATTGTTTGAGACATGGGAAGCTTGTACTAGAGGCTTCCCACTGTTTGATTTCTGAACTCTCAAGCGTCAAGAGTTTTAGTTGTCGAAACTGCTGCTCACATGCATCCCAGTACTGTGTTCCCATAAAGGCATTGACTCTTATTTTGAGAACCTCCAGATTAGGTAACGATTGAATGATTGACATATCGCTCCATGGTAGATGACACTTTAGAAGTGTAAGTTCTTTCAAAGTTGCAGGGAACCAAATTTGATACTGCTGAAAGCCCCGCCCCGTTACCTTCAAGGTTTCAAGGTAAGGGAGCAATTCAAAGTGATATTCACCATCCTTGTAACAATAAAATGCAAGTTTCTTGATGCTGGGAAGACATTTGTGAAAATTATCCATCCCGTCATTGAACATCACATTCGAAATGGATTGCAAATTCATTGGTTTTCCAATATAAGGAAGATGAAGATGCCTGTTACCCCATAAATGTCTCAGATTTACCAAATCTGAAATGTTACCAGGTAAATGGATATCATCGCAAATACCGGTTATAAGAATGAGAGTTTGAAGGCTCCATAATTTGCAAATTGATTTTGGGAATTCGTATAAATACGAAAGTGGAATTGCAAGGTACCTTAAATGGACTAGTAATGCTAACCTCTGTGGAAAATGAATGAATAGACATTTTTGTAGATCTAACACCCGAAGAAGCTCAAAGGAACGTGCAATGACTTTAAATGAGGAGTATTCTCTAGGAAGGCACAAAAGTGATCGAATGGTTAGGGTGGGGAAGCGAGTGTAGTTCGATAGGCTGATAGCTTCATTTGTGAACACGCGACGTTGCTTATATAAAATATCCGGACAAAGTTGAAAAGACAATGGCAGAGAATCTACTTTAAGGAAGAATCTTTCTTCTTTTGCTTTTTGCATGCATAGTTCCCTCCCAAGATCATGGAGTTTACAAGCTTTCACATCACCAATTAAATTCCTCTTTGCAACAATTACAAGATTTCTGTTGATTAGATCCATAAGGTAAGCCGTTGCAGTATCGTCCAAGCTTTGGTTTTCAGCTTTTTCAATAAATCCCTCAGCGACCATTAACCATATCAACCTTTCTACATTGAACCTAAAGTCTTCTGGGAAGCCTCCTAGATAAAGAAAAGGCTCTCTCAAGTGATCAGGTAAATGATGGTAACTTAAAGCTAGTGTTTCCAGGTTTCCTTTGTGGTATGAACCAATGCTGCAAGCAATTTCTTCCCACAAATCTTTGCTCATTGGTTCTTTTGCTAGAACTCCTGCCATGACAACCACCGAAAGAGGTAGTCCCTGACATTTTTTTTGCAATTTGCATTCCAGGTTCAATCAACCATTTGGGACACTCATCGCCATGGAACACCTTCTGTTTCAATAGCTCCCAGCTTTCTTCTTCTGTCAAACAAGGCAAGGAGTGGACAAACCCGTGTGGTTTCACATGCAACGCAACTTCATTGAGGCGACTTGTGAGAAGGATTCTACTTCCAGTGTTGTCGTGGGGAAAAAACACTTTGAAGTCATCCCAAGCCTCAACGCTCCAGATATCATCTATCACAATCAAATATCTCCTACCCATTAGGTTCTTGTGCAACTTCTCACGAAGTTTCAAGTCATTGTCTTTTTCAAGGTCTTGTTGATCACCGATGGATGTCAGAATTTGAATCAACAAATCTCGTCTTTTATATGTTTGAGAAACAGTGACCCATGCACGGACATGAAAATGATACACAACAAAACGATCATTGAATATTTTAATAGCAAGGGTAGTCTTACCAAGTCCCCCCATACCAATAATAGAGACGATACCCAGCTGCTTTGTATCTTCAGTAAGTTTGTCCCGTATGATCTCAGCATCACGATCAAGCCCCACAAGTATTTCTTCCAATGGTTTCCTTGTTCTGGTGCTGGAAGTACTTGTACCAGCAGCATCACCAGCAGGCTGGGTTTTGAGGCTGTCGATTCTTGGAGACGAATCCATCTTCATATTGTCGAGGTTGATAGTCATGAATTCCACCTTGATACACTCAATGGATCTCATAACATCCTCAAGATCCAGAGATTTTTTAAAGACATCAGATCTAAGGTAAATTGCTTCATTGTCTTCCAAGTCTACAGTTACTACAGTTAGATATAGATCAATGATATCTTGTGCTTCTTCTGCTACATCTTTGAATCTTTTCTTGAGATTTCCAAGTTTTTCGAGCTCATCTGGGTGATGATGATGATGTTGATGGATATTGGAAAGGGTTCGGATGATGGAGGCAAGCTCTTGATAAAGCAGTTGGAATTGAGGCCTTTCAGCTAAAATCATTGGATTGTTATTGATGAGTGGATGATGGCTGCCATGGATGAGCTTCTTCAAGTTGTCCATCAACATCTGGAGACCAGCTGTGTATGCCATCTTGTTTAGATCTTGAAGAACAAATAAGTGTGTGATAATGAAGTTTGTTGTTGGGTTGAGCCAAAGAAAGTTGAGTTGATGAGTGGAGTGTTGGTGGACTTCATTCAAGTCCTGGGGGTTGTTAAAGTAAATAGTTGAAAGTAGATGATGATATGTGTAATTATCTTATCTTTAATGCAATAAAGATAACGTTTCAGATTTTTGAATGGCTCTCATTTTACCTCCCAGTTTTTGTCTGAAGATGTTTTTTGTATCTAGCAAAGTAGATAAAATGGTTTACATATTTTGAAAAACTTTCTTTTATCAATTATTGTGATATTATATTATACTTTTATATCTTTCTAGTTTTATTTTAGTCAAATAAAAACTAGACTCAATAACGTCTCAAGTGTATCAACTTCGAGAAGTGCTCAAAGACACTGACTTTGTTAATTAACATATATCAAATGCATTGTTGTCGGTATGTATCTTCTTCAAGCTAACGACCTTCGCTCTTCATGTAGTGCAGCTAGAAACGATTCCCTCACCTGCATATGCGTTACATACCTTCCCTCAAAGGCATTGTGTTTTAGTTTGAGATTAAATAGTTGACATATATCGCTCCATGGTAGACGACACCTTATAGAAGTGCAAGTTTTTTCAATGTTTCAAATGTGATTTTGTCGAAAGTCTAGTTCATCTTTGAGGATATAATACGGTTCGTATACATATTCTTTCCAATTTAAGTGCGGCACAGTTATTTTCAAGCTTTCAATGTATAACCAAGATTCTTATTTTTGCTATGGTTCTTGCAGCCACCGAAGCAAAAGACGAAAAAGGGCCAATGGAGTGCTCCATAATGTGACTTTTGGACATGATTTTAGTTGGAGAATGGGAAGAAAGTTGACTTTTCTATATGATATTATGTGCTTGTACATAATTTAATCCGATACGACGACAAGATCCAAGAAAATTCACTTCGGGGTGCAGTTATGAATCATCACAAGATTTACAATCAATCCAAATTCATTTTGCATTTTAAAACCGAGAAAGAAAAGTCAACACTTTCCCCACTGTAAAGTCAACTCTAGCTCGAATTGATTTCTTCTGTTTTTGTGTTGATTTATTTGTTTTCATTTTGAAGAAGCTAATTTTACCCTAGGTTGGTGTTATCTGTTCTATCCTTGCCTAATTTGTTGTTAATTTGAATCAAAAGGGTTCAATACGATAATTTGAGGTTAAAACTTAAAACAGTTTTCAGTTTGACTTTTTGGAATTGATATGAAAAGTTTCAAATTGTGGGAATGTTTCTTGCTGATCTTTTGCTATTATTTCTTAAATTGTGTTTCTATTTTCTATGGAGAAATTTCTTTGTTAGGAGATATGATTATACGAATATGTGTTTTTATGGTTGTTTTTTTAACTTTTTATCTCCTACCCATTAGATTTGTTGTCAAATATCTCCTACCCATTAGATTCTTGTGCAACTTTTCACAAAGTTGAGTGTCACTAGCTTCATCAAGGCCTTGTTGAACACCGATGGATACCAGAATCTGAATCAAGAAATCCCGTTTTATGTAAGTTTGAGAAACAGTGACCCATGCATGGATATGGAAATGATACTTAAGGAAAGGATCACTGAATAGTTTGGTAGCCAAAGTAGAGACAATGCTAAGTTGCTTTGTATCTTCAGTAGTTGTACCTGCAGCATC